>CM067844.1:402394732-403700357 GCA_034509565.1 Triticum monococcum | reverse complement strand
TGGATCTGGATCGGGATTCAGATCCCCTAGCCCTCGACGCCGCGCCCGGACTTCATCGCCCCGCCGCCCGTCGCCGGCGCTCCCCCACCGGCCTGCCTCCTCTACGCCGCCTCGTCCTCGTCGTCCACCCCACGCCCTGCTGCCATTGCCCTACTCCCCGCCGTGAGCTCCCCCCCTCTCTCTCCCCGTGTCGCGCTCCAACCCCGCTCCGCGCCCCCGCCTCGCACGACCCCGCCTACGCGCGCTCGCGCTCATCGCCGTGCGCAGCCACCCGCCCGTCCGTGCTCACCGCAGCCCGCAACCACTGCAGCCCTGCGCACGCACTGCAGCGTGCGCCCCGCCCTGCTGCTGGCCCCGCGCTCTGCCCCGCGTCCGCTTCCCCGCAGCTCCCCGCGCCTGGCACCACTGCTTGCCGCGCCTCGCAGCTCTGCTGCGCCCACGCTCGCGGCGCCCCGCCCGCGTGGCCCTGCTCCGCCTCGCCGCCCGCATCCCCTGCTGCCGCGTGCACGCACGCGTCGCGGCCGTCTGCTCGTCGCGCCGCTCAAAGCCGCGGCCCGCGCCTCGCCCTTCCCCCATCTCTGTCACGTTCCAGCGCCCGCCCGTGGCGCGCCGCGCGCCCGTGCGCCCTCTTCTCCACCCTGTCGCACGCCCCCCGTGCGCACGCCCCTGCTCCCTCTACCCCCGCCTCTGCGCCCGCAGTGTCGCCCCTGGGCTCCCAGCCCCTTGCGCACGTGCCCGTGCCACCGTGCGCTCACCATGGCTACGTCGCGCCTCCCGCCTCTTCCCCTGCACGTCGCTCCCCCGCCCTTGCCTCACGCCTGCCTGCTCCCGTGCTCACCCCACACGCCGGCTGCTCCCCGCCGACCGGCCTCGCCTCGCCCGCTTGCTCCGGCTCCGGCTCCGCCGCTGCTGCCGCAGCCGCTGCCTGCTGCTGCTCGGACCGGCGAGCCTCGCCGTGGCTGGCCTGGGCCGGTGCCCAGTCGGGCTAGCGCACGTGCGCCCGTAACCGCCGCCCACGCCCCGCTAAGGCCCTCTCGGCCACTGACATGGGGGCCCCATGGCCCCAGAATGTTTTATTAAAAAAAGAATTAAAAAATATATATAAACAAAAAATATAATTAATTAATTAATTACAGAAATAATTAACTTTAATTAATTTTGATTAATTAAACTAAACAAATAATTAAACTAATTAAACATTAGTTATCTAATTAACCTGGTTAGTTAATTAGCTAATTAATTACTATGACAGTGGGGCCCACCCCCCTAATTAATACTAATTAGGTTAAATGATATTAGTAATCAAAATGTGTCTCTGACCAGTGGGACCCATTGGTCAGGTTGACCAGTCAACCCTGTTGACTGGTGACGTCAGCATGACCTCATGCTGATGTCGTAAATCCATTTTTGAATTAAATTAAATAATTAATTAAATTCCAGAAATTAATAAAATCTTTAAAAATCATATCTTTTAATCCGTAACTCGGATTAAAATATTTTCAACATGAAAGTTGCTCAGAACGATGAGACGAATCTGGATACGTAGCCCGTTTGTCCGCCACGCATCCCTAGCATAGCGAACATGCAACTTTCTCCCTCCGGTTCATCTGTCCGAAAACGCAAAACACCGGGAATACTTTCTCGGATGTTTTCCCCCTTCACCGGTACCACCTCGTATCGCGTTAGGGCACGCCTAGCATCACGCTTTGTCATGTCATGCATCGTCATGCATTTGTTTGCATTATATTTATTGTTTCTTCCCCCTCTTCTCTCGCTAGACATCGAGACCGACGATGCTGCTACCCAGTACGACTACGGTGTTGACGACCCCTCTCTCTTGCCAGAGCAACCAGGCAAGCCCCCCCTTTGATCACCAGATATCGCCTACTCTTCTCTCTACTGCTTGCATTAGAGTAGTGTAGCATGTTACTGCTTTCCGTTAATCCTATCCTCATGCATAGCCTGTCATTGTTGCTACAACTGTTGATACCTTACCTGCAATCCTAAATGCTTAGTATAGGATGCTAGTTTATCATCAGTGGCCATACATTCTTGTCCGTCTGCCATGCTAAACTATCGGGCCGTGATCACTCGGGAGGTGATCATGGGTATATACTTATATACATAATATATGATACTTGTGGTGAAATAAGACGGGTCGGCTCGTAGGAGTACCCGCGAGTGATTCACGGATTGGGTCCGAAAGGACGTTTGTCCCGACGGCCCTTTGAGTGGATCTTTGTGGCGAAGCGACAGGGTAGGTTGAGACCACCTAGGAGAGAGGTGGGCCTGGCCCTAGTCGGCGTTCGCAGTTATTTCAAGATAACACATTTAACGAGATCTTGGTATTTGATCTGAGTCTGGCTACTGGCCTTTACGCACTAACCATCTACGCGGGGACAGTTATGGGCACTCGACGTCGTGGTATCAGCCGAAGCCTTCGTGACGTCAGCGACTGAGTGGCGCGCGCCGGATTGGACTGGAACGCCTGCTAGGCTAGGTCTGCTTCCGGCCGCGTTCTCAACGTGCATGTGTGTAAAGGGCGATGGGCCCAGACCCCTGCGCCATAGGATTTAGACCGGCGTGCTGACCTCTCTGTTGTGCCTAGGTAGGGCTGCGGCGTGTTGATCTTTCGAGGCCGGGCATGACCCAGGAAAGTGTGTCCGGCCAAATGGGATCGAGCGTGTTGGGTTATGTGGTGCACCCTTGCAGGGAAGTTAATCTATTCGAATAGCCGTGATCTTCGGTAACAGGACGACTTGGAGTTGTACCTTGACCTTATGACAACTAGAACTGGATACTTAATAAAATGCACCCTTCCAAGTGCCAGATACAACTGGTGGTCGCTCTCTCACAGGGCGACGAGGGGAGGATCATCGGTTAGGGTTATGCTATGCGATGCTACTTGGTGAACTTACCATCTACTCTCTTCTCCTGCTGCAAGATGGAGGTTACCAGAAGCGTAGTCTTCGAAAGGACTAGCTATCCCCCTCTTATTCCGGCATTCTGCAGTTCAGTCCACATATGATAGCCTTATTCCAGTTGATACCAATGCATACATATGTAGTGTAGCTCCTTGCTTGCAAGTACTTTGGATGAGTACTCACGGTTACTTTGCTCCCTCTTTTCCCCCTTTCTATACTCAATTGCTGCGACCGGACGTTGGAGCCCAGGAGCCAGACGCCACCCTCGACGACGACTACTACTACTCGGGAGGTGCCTACTACTACGTGCAGCCCGCTGACGGCGACCAGGAGTAGTTTAGGAGGATCCCAGGCAGGAGGCATGCGCCTCTTTCGATCTGTATCCTAGTTTGTGCTAGCCTTCTTAAGGCAAACTTGTTTAACTTATGTCTGTACCCAGATATTGTTGCTTCCGCCGACTCGTCTATGATTGAGCTCTTGTATTCGAGCCCTCGTGGCCCCTGGCTTGTAATATGATGCTTGTATGACTTATTTTATTTGTAGAGTTGTGTTGTGATATCTTCCCGTGAGTCCCCGATCTTGATCGTACACGTTTGCGTGTATGATTAGTGTACGGTCAAATCGGGGGCGTCACTGCTGCCTAAATTGGATACATTTGTTTTGCTTACAAATGAAGGGCCTAGCATAGACAAGAAGGATGAACACTGCAGCAAGATCAAGCATGGTGATGATGGCATGCGCAAGGGGAACAACACTAGACTTTCAAGTGATTATTTCAAGACTTGGAAGCCACCCTAATGAGTGTATGAAGGCTTGGACAAAATATACAAGATGCTACTTCCTAAATTTCGTCCAAAGGCTATTATAGGTGTCGCGTCGCCTTATTTTTGGGCCAGGCCCATGTAATTTCGAAATACTTGAGTATAGGCAGTTTTTAGAGTCCGTATATGTGGGGAAACAAGATTTAGGGTTGGTTTCGGACCCCTCATCCAAGGGCCACGAAATTCCCCTCTCTTCCTCCATATATACAGCCCTTAGGGCACTGTTTAGACTTTGAGTTTTGTTTAGATTAAAAGTTCGCCATAGCTGGAACTTCGCATACTTCGTTTGTGTTCAATGACCAAACCAAGACGTCACAGAACCCCACCTTGATCAATAAAGTTTTCATCTTATATTCGCAATATCCAGATTGATCGTGCTTGCAGGAAATAAACCCTCGTGGTCAGGTTGATCGTGCTCCGGCATGGTCAATAACCTCTCGGAGTTGGTTTAGCGATTGCTAAGGCACGACGTCCTCGCATGTTCATAGTCAGATCGTCAAAGTCTACTATGCCAAAAATGATAGCCACCATCTCATCGAAAGACGGGACACCTTTGCCTCTATCAAGTGGTATCAGATTTCCAGGTTTCTCGGTGAGATTTTACAGTTTTTCATAGTTTAGATCGAGTCTCTTCTTCATACCTAGAGTCCACGAATAAGCCAGAAAAAATTAGGGATAGTTCATCATATCCAAACCAATATGAGCCATTGCATAATCTTTACTGTATTTGCCCTGTTGAATTTGCGGTTGCATCGTCGTGTCAAGTTGCTGGTCTTAGCGTCTAGTTCTTTACAGTTTAGAGTTCTGTTCACAAGTTGTCATGCCACCGCCGCATCACCATCACCGCCCCTGCCATATACCACCACCGCTTATCCGCTAATTCTCTAAGTCCATATACCATCACCGCTCTAACTCCATATACCACCACCAATCCGAGTCCATATACCACCACCAATATGAGTCCACATACCACCACCAATCTGAGTCCACATATGCCACTGTCATATGCCATCACCAGTCTGAGTCCCACCAGATTCATCTCCGCCACCAATCCTAGTCCGAGTCGAGTATTTGTTCCTTTATTTTCGAGTTCCAGATCACGCGATACTACGAGGCATGAACAAGTCGGCTTCCCCAACTTCTGTGCTACTCGTACAAGAAAAATAGTTCCAGATTAAAAAAACTAAGTCTGGAAAATTCTAGCTAGGCAGTTTTTAGACCATTTGTAGACTTTTTCAAAGAAAAAAATTGTTGCAGAGCAAAAGAAAAGAGAGGAAAAAGTGCAAACAAGTGAAAAAAGGAAAAAAATCAGAGTGTGCTCCTCCCTTGTTTCCGTGCAGCGCTGTGATTCAGTTACTGTTCTAGGCTCGCGTCTCTAGCACAGTACCGTTGTTGAGCGTTTATTCGACTTTTGAATCTCTGAATTGATTACTGCTGACATTTTTGCTAACATATCATAAGCCTTCCCAGCTCCACATACACCTACATCGTGCGTTTGACACCACCTCACAATCGCTTTGTCCAAGCTTTGAGAGTTTTGACTACAATGGTTGCCAATCACCACCTGCTGCTGGGTAAGAACTGGTAAGATTTTGAGACTTGCTTGATGGATTTGTGACACACCACTGCCACCACTTTCTAGTAGTCTACATGATTATATTCTTGTGTGTTTCTATTGCTGCTAACCATGGCAGGACCACAAGCCAACGAGATTGACTGGGAGAACATGACAAACAAGGAGTTGCATGATAAGTTTCAGCAAATGATGAGTGGCCAGGTGGGAGATGTGCTAAATAGATTTGAAGATGCCATGGAGAAGATACATGGCATGGAGAAGTTGTTCGAAACAAAGCTGGATAACAAGTTTAATGAATTGCCCGCGGTCTTCCACAACCACCACCGGCTGCACCTACCACACCTCTACAACGACAACAACAACACCCCCTTCTGAATCGGTTTGGACGAGCGAAGCATGTTCCTCTTGAGGATGGCCAAACTTCGGGTGCTGCTGTACCTACTGTTGATGCTTCTTTGGCTCCCGCTACTGCTGGTGTTGGTGTCGAGGAGGATGAAGATTATGCGGGCGATTGAGAGGATAAGGTTGATCAAAATCAGAACTACGTGCAACCACCTCCACTAGGTCATCCACATGCATATAATCGCAATGGTAGGGCTGCACCAGCACCTTAGGTACGAGATTATGACCATATTCCTAAACTAAAATTGAATATTCCACCTTTTGAGGGTAGATACATTCCTGATGTATATCTTACTTGGGAGTTAGAAACTGAACAACGTTTCACATGCTTAAAATATCCTGAGGATAGATGATACGTCTCCAATGTATCTATAGTTTTTGATTGCTCCATGCTATATTATCTACTGCTTTGGGCAATATTGGGCTTTATTTTCCACTTTTATATTACTTTTGGGACTAACCTATTAACCAGAGGCCCAGCCCAGATTTGCTGTTTTATGCCTATTTTAGTGTTTTGAAGAAAAGGAATATCAGACGGAGTCGAAACGGAACGAAATCAACTGGAGAAGTTATTTTTGGAAGGAAACACACCTGATGGACTTGGACCCCACGTCAGAAGATACGGGAGCTGCCCACGAGGGTGCCCCCTAGGGCGCGCCCCCTGCCTCGTGGGCCCCCCGTTGCTCCCCTGAGGTGCTTCTTCTGCCTATATAACTCCATATACCCTAAAACTTCCAGAACGCACATTAGATCGGGAGTTCCGCCGCCAGAAGCCTCCGTAGCCATCAAAAGTCAATCGGGACCCTGTTCCCGCACCCTGCCAGAGGGGGGAACCTGAAGGAAATATGCCCTAGAGGCAATAATAAAGTTATTATTTATTTCCTTATATCATGATAAATTTTTATTATTCATGCTAGAATTGTATTAACCGGAAACATAATACATGTGTGAATACATAGACAAACAGAGTGTCACTAGTATGCCTCTACTTGACTAGCTCGTTGATCAAAGATGGTTATGTTTCCTAACCATAGACATGAGTTGTCATTTGATTAACGGGATCACATCATTAGGAGAATGATGTGATTGACTTGACCCATTCCGTTAGCATAGCACTTGATCGTTTAGTTTGTTGCTATTGCTTTCTTCATGACTTATACATGTTCCTATGACTATGAGATTTTGCAACTCCCGTTTACCGGAGGAACACTTTGTGTGCCACCAAACGTCACAACGTAACTGGGTGATTATAAAGGTGCTCTACAGGTGTCTCCAAAGGTACTTGTTGGGTTGGCGTATTTCGAGATTAGGATTTGTCACTCCGATTGTCGGAGAGGTATCTTTGGGCCCACCCGGTAATGCACATCACTATAAGCCTTGCAAGCATTGCAACTAATGAATTAGTTGCGGGATGATGTATTACGGAATGAGTAAAGAGACTTGTCGGTAATGAGATTGAACTTGGTATTGAGATACCGACGATCGAATCTCGGGCAAGTAACATACCGATGACAAAGGGAACAACGTATGTTGTTATGCGGTCTGACCGATAAAGATCTTCGTAGAGTATGTAGGAGCCAATATGGGCATCCAGGTCCCGCTATTTGTTATTGACAAGAGAGGTGTCTTGCTCATGTCTACATAGTTCTCGAACCCATAGGGTCCGCACGCTTAACGTTCGTTGACGATATAGTACTATGAGTTATGTATGTTGGTGACCGAATGTTGTTCGGAGTTTTGGATGAGATCACAGATATGACGAGGAACTCCGGAATGGTCCGGAAGTAAAGATTGATATGTGGATAGTAGTGTTTGATCTCTTGAAGGGTTCCAGAATTCATCGGAAGGGGTTTCGGATGTTCCCCGAAATGTTTGGGCACGAGAACACATTATCTGGGCCAAGGGGAAAGCCCACGAGGCTTTTGGAAAGTGCAAAAGGAAGTTTTGTGGAGACCAGAGGCTAGACGCCAGGAACCCTGGCATCTAGGGGGTAGACGCCGGGAACCCTGGCGTCTAGCCCTGGAGTCCGAGAAGGACTCTTGCCTTTCGGGCGAAACCGACTTTGAGGAGGCTTTTACTCCAAGTTTCGACCCCAGGGCTCAACATATAAATAGAGGGGTAGGGCTAGCACCAAAGACACATCAAGAAACACCAAGCCGTGTGCCGGCAACCCCGTCTCCTCTAGTTTATCCTTCGTCATAGTTTTCGTAGTGCTTAGGCGAAGCCCTGCGAAGATTGTTCTTCACCAACACCTTCACCATGCCGTCATGCTGCCGGAACTCATCTACTACTTCGCCCCTCTTGCTGGATCGAGAAGGCGAGGACGTCACCGAGCCGAACGTGTGCAGAACTCGGAGGTGCCGTGCTTTTGGTACTTGGATCGGTCGGACGTGAAGACGTACGACTACATCAACCGCGTTGATATAACGCTTCCGCAAACGGTCTACGAGGGTACGTAGACAGCACTCTACCCTCTCATTGCTATGCATCACCATGATCTTGCGTGTGCGTAGGATTTTTTTTGAAATTACTACGTTCCCCAATAGTGGCATCCGAGCCTAGGTCTTATGCGTTGATGTTGTGCACGAGTAGAACACAAGTGAGTTGTGGGCGATATAAGTCATACTGTTTACCAGCATGTCACACTTTGGTTCGACGGTATTGTTGGATGAAGCGGCCCAAACCGACATTACGCGTACGCTTACGCGAGACTGGTTCTACCGACGTGCTTTGCACACAGGTGGCTGGCGGGTGTCAGTTTCTCCAACTTTAGTTGAACCGAGTGTGGCTACGCCCGGTCCTTGCGAAGGTTAAAACAACACCAACTTGACAATCTATCGTTGTGGTTTTGATGTGTAGGTAAGAACGGTTCTTGCTCAGCCCATAGCAGCCACGTAAAACTTGCAACAACAAAGTAGATGACGTCTAACTTGTTTTTGCAGGGCATGTTGTGATGTGATATGGTCAAGACGTGATGAGATATAAGTTGTTGTATGAGATGATCATGTTTTGTAACCGAGTTATCGGCAACTGGCAGGAGCCATATGGTTGTCGCTTTATTGTATGCAATGCAATCGCCCTGTAATGCTTTACTTTATCACTAAGCGGTAGCGATAGTCGTAGAAGCATAAGATTGGCGAGGCGACAACGATGCTATGATGGAGATCAAGGTGTCGCGTCGGTGACGATGGTGATCATGACGGTGCTTCGGAGATGGAGATCACAATCACAAGAAGATGATGGCCATATCATATCACTTATATTGATTGCATGTGATGTTTATCTTTTATGCATCTTATCTTGCTTTCTTTGACAGTAGCATTATAAGATGATCTCTCACTAAATTTCAAGATAAAAGTGTTCTCCCTGAGTATGCACCGTTGCCAAAGTTTGTCGTGCCCAGACACCACGTGATGATCGGGTGTGATAAGCTCTACGTCCATCTACAACGGTGCATGCCAGTTTTGCACACGCAGAATACTTAGGTTAAACTTGACGAGCCTAGCATATGCAGATATGGCCTCGGAACACTGAGACCGAAAGGTCGAGTGTGAATCATATAGTAGATATGATCAACATAGTGATGTTCACCATTGAACACTACTCCATTTCACGTGATGATCGGTTATGGTTTAGTTGATATGGATCACGTGATCACTTAGATGATTAGAGGGATGTCTATCTAAGTGGGAGTTCTTAAGTAATATGATTAATTGAACTTTAATTTATCATGAACTTAGTCTTGGTAGTATTAGCATATCTATGTTGTAGATCAATAGCTCGCGATGTTGCTCCCCATTTAATTTTTATATGTTCCTAGAGAAAACTAAGTTGAAAAATGTTAGTAGCAATGATGCGGATTGGATCTGTGATCTGAGGATTATCCTCATTGCTGCACAGAAGAATTATGTCCTTGATGCACCGCTAGGTGACAGACCTATTGCATGAGCAGATGCAGACGTTCTGAATGTTTGGCTAGCTCAATATGATGACTACTTGATAGTTTAGTGCACCATGCTTAACGGCTTAGAATCGGGACTTCAAAGACGTTTTTAACGTCATGGAACGTATGAGATGTTCTAGGAGTTGAAGTTAATATTTCAAGCAAATACCCGAGTT
Organism: Triticum monococcum; assembly: GCA_034509565.1. NCBI lineage: Eukaryota > Viridiplantae > Streptophyta > Magnoliopsida > Poales > Poaceae > Triticum > Triticum monococcum. The sequence goes on along the minus strand of CM067844.1, from coordinate 403,690,515 downwards.
GGGAGATATGAAGTCTCCAACAAGTTCTATAGCTAAAAGATGGAGGAGAATAGCTCAAGCAGTGAGCATGTGCTCAGATTGTCTGGGTACTACAATCGCTTGAATCAAGTGGGAGTTAATCTTCCAGATAAAATAGTGATTGACAGAATTCTCTAGTCACCATCACCAAGTTAGTAGAACTTCGTGATGAACTATAATATGCAAGGGATAACGGAAACGATTCCCAAGCTCTTCGTGATGCTTAAATCGACGAATGTAGAAATCAAGAAAAGCATCAAGTGTTGATGGTAAACAAAACCACTAGTTTCAAGTAAAGGGACAAAGGGAAGAAAGGGGAACTTCAAGAAGAACGGCAAACAAGTTGCTGCTCAAGTGAAGAAACCCAAGTATGGACCTAAGCGTGAAACTGAGTGCTTCTACTGCAAAGGGACTGGTCACTAGAAGCGGAACTACCCCAAGTATTTGGTGGATAGGAAGGATGGCAAAGTAAACAAAGATATATTTGATATACATGTTATTGATGTGTACTTTACTAGTTTTTATAGCAACCCCTTGGTATTTGATACTGGTTCAGTTGCTAAAGAGTAGTAACTCGAAATGGGAGTTGCAAAATAAGCAGAGACTAGTTAAGGGTGAAGTGACGATGTGTGTTGGAAGTGGTTCCAAGATTGATATGATCATCATCGCACACTCCCTATACTTTCAAGATTAGTGTTGAACCTAAATAAATGTTATTTGGTATTTGCGTTGAGCATAAATATGATTGGATCATGTTTATTGCAATACGGTTATTCATGTAAGTTAGAGAATAATTGTTGTTCTGTTTACATGAATAAAACCTTCTATGGTCATACACCCAATGAAAATGGTTTGTTGGATCTCGATCGTGGTGATACACATTTTCATAATATTGAAGCCAAAAATTGCAAAGTTAATAATGATAATGCGACTTATTTGTGGCACTGCCGTTTAGGTCATATTGGTGTAAAGCGCATGAAGAAAATCCATGCTGATGGGCTTTTGGAACCACTTGATTATGAATCAGTTGATGCTTGCGAACCATGCCTCATGGGCAAGATGACTAAAACTCTGTTCTCCAGAACAATGGAGTGAGCAATAGATTTGTTGGAAATCATACATACTGATGTATGTGGTCCAATGAATATTGAGGCTCGCGACATGTATCATTATTTTCTGATCTTCACAGATGATTTGAGCAGATATGAGTATATCTACTTGATGAAACACAAGTCTGAAACATTTGAAAAGTTCAAAGAATTTTAGAGTGAAGTGGAGAATCATCGTAACAAAATAAAAGTTTCTACGATATGATCGCAGAAGTAAAATATTTGAGTTACGAGTTTGGCCTTCAGTTAAAACAATGTGAAATAGTTTCACTACTCACGCCACCTGGAACACCACAGTGTAATGGTGTGTTCGAACGTCGTAGCTGTGCTTTATTAGATATGGTGCGATCTATGACGTCTCTTACTGATTTACCGCTATCGTTTTGGGGTTATGCATTAGAGACAGCTACATTCACATTAAAAAGGGCACCATCTAAATCCGTTGAGACAACACCGTATGAACTATGGTTTAGCAAGAAACCTAAGCTGTCATTTCTTAAAGTTTGGGGTTGCAATGCTTATGTGAAAAAGTTTCATCTTGATAAGCTCAAACCCAAGTCGGAGAAGTGCATCTTCATAGGATACCCAAAAGTAACTGTTGGGTACACCTTCTATCACAGATCCGAAGGCAAGATATTTGTTGCTTTGAATGGATCCTTTCTAGAAAAGGAGTTTCTCTCGAAAGAAGTGAGTGGGAGGAAAGTAGAACTTGATGAGGTAACTATACCTGCTCCCTTATTGGAAAGTAGTTCATCACAGAAATCTGTTCCTGTGACTACTACACCGATTAGTGAGGAAGCTAATGATGATGATCATGTAACTTCAGATCAAGTTACTACCGAACCTCGTAGGTAAACCAGAGTGAGATCCGCACCAGAGTGGTACGATAATCCTGTTCTGGAGGTCATGTTACTTGACCATGACGAGCCTACGAACTATGAGGAAGCGATGATGAGCCCACATTCCGTGAAATGGCTTGAGGCCATGAAATCTGAGATGAGATCCATGTATGAGAAACAAAGTATGGACTTTGATTGACTTGCCCAATGATAGGCGAGCCATTGAGATTAAATGGATCTTCAAGAGGAAGACGGACACTGATAGTAGTGTTACTATCTACAAAGCTAGAATTGTCGCAAAAAGGTTTTCGACAAGTTGAAGGTGTTGACTACGATGAGAGTTTCTCACTCGTATATATGCTTAAGTCTGTCCGAATCATGTTAGCAATTGCCGCATTTTATGAAATCTGGCAAATGGATAAACAAAACTGCATTCCTTAACAGATTTATTAAAGAAGAGTTGTATATGATGCAACCAGAAGGTTTTGTCAATCCTAAAGGTACTAACAAAATATGCAAGCTCCAGCGATCCATCTATGGACTGGTGCAAGCATCTCGGAGTTGGAATATACACTTTGATAAGTTGATCAAAGCATATAGTTTTATACAGACTTGTGGTGAAGCCTGTATTTACAAGAAAGTGAGTGGGAGCACTACAACATTTTTGATAAGTATATGTGAAAGACATATTGTTGATCGGAGATAATGTAGAATTATTCTGCAAAGCATAAAGGAATGGTTTAAAGGAGTTTTTCAAAGAAAGACCTCGGTGAAGCTGCTTACATATTGAGCATCAAGATCTATAGAGATAGATCAAGACGCTTGATAAGTTTTTCAATGAGTACATACCTTGACAAGATTTTCAAGTAGTTCAAAATGGAACAGTCAAAGAAGGAGTTCTTGCATGTGTTACAAAGGTGTGAAGTTGAGTAAGACTCAAAACCTGACCACGGTAGAAGATAGAGAGAGAACGAAAGTCATTCCCTATGCCTCAGCCATAGGTTCTATAAAGTACACCATGCTGAGTACCAGACCTATTGTATACCCTGCCTTGAGTTTGGCAAGGGAGTACAATAGTGATCTAGGAGTAGATCACTAGATAGCGGTCAAAATTATCCTTAGTGGAATAAGGATATGTTTCTCGATTATGGAGGTGACAAAAAGGTTCATCGTAAAGGGTTACGTCAATGCAAATTTTGACACTGATCTAGATGACTCTAAATCTCAATCTGGTTAGATATTGAAAGTGGGAGCAATTAGCTAGAGTAGCTCCGTGCAGAGCATTCTTGACATAGAAATTTGCAAAATACTTACGGATCTGAATGTGGCAGACCCGTTGACTAAACTTCTCTCACAAGCAAAACATGATCACACCTTAGTACTCTTTGGGTGTTAATCACATAGCAATGTGAACTAGATTATTGACTCTAGTAAACCCTTTGGGTGTTGGTCACATGTCGATGTGAACTATGGGTGTTAATCACATGGTGATGTGAACTATTGGTATTAAATCACATGGCGATGTGAACTAGATTATTGACTCTAGTGCAAGTGGGAGACTGAAGGAAATATGCCCTAGAGGCAATAATAAAGTTATTATTTATTTCCTTATATCATGATAAATGTTTATTATTCATGCTAGAATTGTATTAACCAGAAACATAATAGATGTGTGAATACATAGACAAACAGAGTGTCACTAGTATGCCTCTACTTGACTAGCTCGTTGATCAAAGATGGTTATGTTTCCTAACCATAGACATGAGTTGTCATTTGATTAACGGGATCACATCATTAGGAGAATGATGTGATTGACTTGACCCATTCCGTTAGCATAACAATTGATCATTTAGTTTGTTGCTATTGCTTTCTTCATGACTTATACATGTTCCTATGACTATGAGATTATGCAACCCCCGTTTACCGGAGGAACACTTTGTGTGCCACCAAACGTCACAACATAACTGGGTGATTATAAAGGTGCTCTACAGGTGTCTCCAAAGGTACTTGTTGGGTTGGCGTATTTCGAGATTAGGATTTGTCACTCCGATTGTCGGAGAGGTATCTCTGGGCCCACTCGGTAATGCACATCGCTATAAGCCTTGCAAGCATTGCAACTAATGAATTAGTTGCGGGATGATGTATTACGGAACGAGTAAAGAGACTTGCCGGTAATGAGATTGAACTAGGTATTGAGATACCGATGATCGAATCTCGGGCAAGTAACATACTGATGACAAAGGGAACTACGTATGTTGTTATGCGGTCTGACCGATAAAGATCTTCGTAGAGTATGTAGGAGCCAATATGGGCATCCAGGTTCCGCTATTGGTTATTGACAAGAGAGGTGTCTCGGTCATGTCTACATTGTTCTCGAACCCGTATGGTCCGCACGCTTAACATTCGTTGACGATATAGTACTATGAGTTGTGTATGTTGGTGACCGAATGTTGTTCGGAGTTTTGGATGAGATCACAGATATGACGAGGAACTCCGGAATGGTCCAGAAGTAAAGATTGATATGTGGATGTGAAGACGTATGACTACATCAACCGCGTTGATATAACGCTTCCGCAAATGGTCTACGAGGGTACGTAGACAACACTCTCCCCTCTCGTTGCTATGCATCACCATGATCTTGCGTGTGCGTAGGAAATTTTTTGGAATTACTACGTTCCCCAACAGAACCCTCACCGGTGGCCATCTTCATCATCCCGGTGCTCTCCATGACGAGGAGGGAGTAGTTCTCCCTCGGGGCTGAGGGTATGTACCAGTAGCTATGTGTTTGATCTCTCTCTCTCTCTCTCGTGTTCTTGATTTGGCACGATCTTGATGTATCGCGAGCTTTGCTATTATAGTTGGATCTTATGTTTCTTCCCCCCCTCTTCTCTCTTGTAATGAACTGAGTTTCCCCTTTGAAGTAATCTTATCGGATTGAGTCTTTAAAGATTTGAGAACACTTGATGTATGTCTTGCCGTGGATATCTGTGGTGACAATGGGATACCACGTGCCACTTGATGTATGTTAAGGTGATCAACTTGCGGGTTTCGTGAATTTGGGAACCTATGCATAGGGGTTGGCACACGTTTTCGTCGTGATTCTCCGGTAGAAACTTTGGGGCACTCTTTGAGGTCCTATGTGTTGGTTGAATAGATGAATCTGAGATTGTGTGACGCATATCGTATAATCATACCCACGGATACTTGAGGTGACATTGGAGTATCTAGGTGACATTAGGGTTTTGGTTGATTTGTGTCTTAAGGTGTTATTCTAGTACGAACTCTAGGGCTGTTTGTGACACTTATAGGAATAGCCCAACGGATTGATTGAAAAGAATAACTTTGAGGTGGTTTCGTACCCTACCATAATCTCTTCGTTTGTTCTCCGCTATTAGTGACTTTGGAGTGACTCTTTGTTGCATGTTGAGGGATATTTATATGATCCAATTATGTTATTATTGTTGAGAGGACTTGAACTAGCGAAAGTATGTGTTGCGGAACGCAGTAATTTCAAAATTTTCCTACGCAAACGCAAGATCATGGTGATGCACAGCAACGAGAGGGGAGAGTGATGTCTACGTACCAACGCAGACCGACTGCGGAAGCGATCACACAACGTAGAGGAAGTAGTCGTACGTCTTCTTCCTGATCCAACCGATCCAAGCACCGTTACTCTGGCACCTCCGAGTTCTTAGCACACGTTCAGCTCGATGACGTTCCTCGGGCTCCGATCCAGCAAAGCGTCGAGGAAGAGTTCCGTCAGCACGACGGCGTGGTGACGATCTTGATGTACTACCGACGCAGGGCTTCGCCTAAGCACTGTAACGGTATGTTCGAGGTGGAATTTGGTGGCAGGGGGCGCCGCACACGGCTAAGGAACGATCAACTTGTGTGTCTTGTGGTGCCCCCTGCCCCCGTATATAAAGGCCAGGGGCAGGGGGTTCGGCCGGCTAGGAGGGAGGCGCAGGGAGGAGTCCTACTCCCACCGGGAGTAGGACTCCTTCCCCCCAATCCTATTCCAACTAGGATTCTTGGGGAAGAAGGAGAAAGAGGGGGCCGGCCCACCTCTCCTAGTCCTATTAGGACTTGGGAAAGGTGGGGGGGCGCCGGCCAGGTGTGGGCTGCCTCTTCTCTCTTTTCCACTAAGGCCCAATAGGCCCATTTACCTCCCGGGGGGGGGGGGGGGTTCCGGTAACCCTCCCGGTAATCCGGTAAAATCCCGATTTCACCCGGAACACTTCCGGTGCCCAAACATAGGCTTCCAATATATCAATCTTTACGTCTCGACCATTTCGAGACTCCTCGTCATGTCCGTGATCTCATCCGGGACTCCGAACAACCTTCGGTACATCAAAATGCATAAACTCATAATAACTGTCATCGTAACGTTAAGCGTGCGGACCCTACGGTTCGAGAACAATGTAGACATGACCGAGACACGTCTCCGGTCAATAACCAATAGCGGGACCTGGATGCCCATATTGGCTCCTACATATTCTACGAAGATCTTTATCGGTCAGACCGCATAACAACATACGTTGTTCCCTTTGTCATCGGTATGTTACTTGCCCGAGATTCGATCGTCGGTATCCAATACCTAGTTCAATCTCGTTACCGGCAAGTCTCTTTACTCGTTCCGTAATACATCATCTCACAACTAACTTATTAGTTGCAGTGCTTGCAAGGCTTATGTGATGTGCATTACCGAGAGGGCCCAGAGATACCTCTCCGTCAATCGGAGTGACAAACCCTAATCTCGAAATACGCCAACCCAACATCTACCATTGGAGACACCTGTAATACTCCTTTATAATCACCCAGTTACGTTGTGACATTTGGTAGTACCCAAAGTGTTCCTCCGGTAGATGGGAGTTGCATAATCTCATAGTTATAGGAACATGTATAAGTCATGAAGAAAGCAATAGCAACATACTAAACGATCGGGTGCTAAGCTAATGGAATGGGTCATGTCAATCAGATCATTCTACTAATGATGTGACCTCGTTAATCAAATAACAACTCCTTGTTCATGGTTAGGAAACATAACCATCTTTGATTAACGAGCTAGTCAAGTAGAGGCATACTAGTGACACTCTGTTGGTCTATGTATTCACACATGTATTATGTTTCCGGTTAATACAATTCTAGCATGAATAATAAACATTTATCATGATATAAGGAAATAAATAATAACTTTATTATTGCCTCTAGGGCAGATTTCCTTCAGTCTCCCACTTGCACTAGAGTCAATAATCTAGATTACACAGTAATGATTCTAACACCCATGGAGCCTTGGTGCTGATCATGTTTTGCTCGCGGAAGAGGCTTAGTCAACGGGTCTGCAACGTTCAGATCCGTATGTATCTTGCAAATCTCTATGTATCCCACCTGGACTAAATCCCGGATGGAGTTGAAGCGTCTCTTGATGTGTTTGGTCCTCTTGTGAAATCTGGATTCTTTTGTCAAGGCAATTGCACCAGTATTGTCACAGAAGATTTTCATTGGACCCGATGCACTAGGTATGACACCTAGATCGGATATGAACTCCTTCATCCAGACTCCTTCGTTCGCTGCTTCCGAAGCAGCTATGTACTCCGCTTCACATGTAGATCCCGCTACGACGCTTTGTTTAGAACTGCACCAACTGACAGCTCCACCGTTTAAAGTAAACACGTATCCGGTTTGCGATTTAGAATCGTCCGGATCAGTGTCAAAGCTTGCATCAACGTAACCTCTTACGGTGAGCTCTTTGTCACCTCCATATACGAGAAACATATCCTTAGTCCTTTTCAGGTATTTCAGGATGTTCTTGACCGCTGTCCAGTGATCCATTCCAGGATTACTTTGGTACCTCCCTGCTAAACTTATAGCAAGGCACACATCAGGTCTGGTACACAGCATTGCATACATGATAGAGCCTATGGCTGAAGCATAGGGAACATCTTTCATTTTCTCTCTATCTTCTGCAGTGGTCGGGCATTGAGTCTTACTCAATTTCACACCTTGTAGCACAGGCAAGAACCCTTTCTTTGCTTGATCCATCTTGAACTTCTTCAAAAATTCTGTCAAGGTATGTGCATTGTGAAAGTCCAATTAAGCGTTTTGATCTATCTCTATAGATCTTTATGCCTAATATGTAAGCAGCTTCTCCGAGGTCTTTCATCGAAAAACTTCTATTCAAGTATCCCTTTATGCTATCCAGAAATTCTATATCATTTCCGATAAGCAATATGTCATCCACATATAATATCAGAAATGCTACAGAGCTCCCACTCACTTTCTTGTAAATACAGGCTTCTCCAAAAGTCTGTATAAAGCCAAATGCTTTGATCACACTATCAAAGCGTTTATTCCAACTCCGAGATGCTTGCACCAGTCCATAAATGGATCGCTGGAGTTTGCATACTTTGTTAGCTCCTTTAGGATCGACAAAACCTTCTGGTTGTACCATATACAACTCTTCTTCCAAAAATCCATTCAGGAATGCAGTTTTGACATCCATTTGCCATATTTCATAATCATAAAATGCGGCAATTGCTAACATAATTCTGACGGACTTAAGCATCGCTACGGGTGAGAAGGTCTCATCGTAGTCAACCCCTTGAACTTGTCGAAAACCTTTTGCGACAAGTCGAGCTTTATAGACAGTAACATTACCGTCAGCGTCAGTCTTTTTCTTGAAGATCCATTTATTCTCAATTGCTTGCCGATCATCGGGCAAGTCAACCAAAGTCCATACTTTGTTCTCATACAGGGATCCCATCTCAGATTTCATGGCCTCAAGCCACTTTGCGGAATCTGGGCTCACCATCGCTTCTTCATAGTTCGTAGGTTCATCATGATCTAGCATCATGACTTCCAGAACTGGATTACCGTACCACTCTGGTGCGGATCTCACTCTGGTTGATCTACGTGGTTCAGTAGTATCTTGTTCTGAAGCTTCATGATCATCATCATTAGCTTCCTCACTGATTGGTATAGGTGTCGCAGAAACAGTTTTCTGTGATGTACTACTTTCCAATAAGGGAGCAGGTACAGTTACCTCGTCAAGTTCTACTTTCCTCCCACTCACTTCTTTCGAGAGAAACTCCTTCTCTAGAAATGATCCATTCTTAGCAACGAATGTCTTGCCTTCGGATCTGTGATAGAAGGTATACCCAACAGTTTCCTTTGGGTATCCTATGAAGACACATTTCTCCGCTTTGGGTTCGAGCTTATCAGGTTGAAGCTTTTTCACATAAGCATCGCAGCCCCAAACTTTGAGAAATGACAACTTTGGTTTCTTGCCAAACCATAGTTCATAAGGCGTCGTCTCAACGGATTTTGATGGTGCCCTATTTAACGTGAATGCGGCCGTCTCTAAAGCATAACCCCAAAACGATAGCGGTAAATCAGTAAGAGACATCATTGATCGCACCATATCTAGTAAAGTACGATTACGACGTTCGGACACACCATTACGCTGTGGTGTTCCGGGTGGCGTGAGTTGCGAAACTATTCCACAATTTTTCAAATGTACACCAAACTCGTAACTCAAATATTCTCCTCCACGATCAGATCGTAGAAATTTTATTTTCTTGTTACGATGATTTTCAACTTCACTCTGAAATTCCTTGAACTTTTCAAATGTTTCAGACTTATGTTTCATTAAGTAGATATACCCATATCTGCTTAAATCATCTGTGAAGGTGAGAAAATAACGATATCCGCCGCGAGCCTCAATATTCATCGGACCACATACATCGGTATGTATGATTTCCAACAAATCTGTTGCTCTCTCCATAGTACCGGAGAACGGTGTTTTAGTCATCTTGCCTATGAGGCACGGTTCGCAAGTACCAAGTGATTCATAATCAAGTGATTCCAAAAGCCCATCAGTATGGAGTTTCTTCATGCGCTTTACACCGATATGACCTAAACGGCAGTGCCACAAATAAGTTGCACTATCATTATTAACTTTGCATCTTTTGGCTTCTACATTATGAATATGTGTATCACTATCTTCGAGATTCAACAAGAATAGACCACTCTTCAAAGGTGCATGACCATAAAAGATATTATTCATATAAATAGAACAACCATTATTCTCTGATTTAAATGAATAACCGTCTCGCATTAAACAAGATCCAGATATAATGTTCATGCTCAACGCTGGCACCAAATAACAATTATTTAGGTCTAATATTAATCCCGAAGGTAGATGTAGAGGTAGCGTGCCGACCGCGATCACATCGACTTTGGAACCGTTTCCCACGCGCATCGTCACCTCGTCCTTTGCTAGTGTCCGCTTATTCCGTAGTCCCTGTTTCGAGTTGCAAATATTAGCAACAGAACCAGTATCAAATACCCAGGTGCTACTGCGAGCTCTAGTAAGGTACACATCAATAACATGTATATCACATATACCTTTGCTCACTTTGCCATCCTTCTTATCCGCCAAATACTTGGGGCAGTTCCGCTTCCAGTGTCCAGTCTGCTTGCAGTAGAAGCACTCAGTTTCAGGCTTAGGTCCAGACTTGGGTTTCTTCTCTTGAGCAGCAACTTGCTTGCTGTTCTTCTTGAAGTTTCCCTTCTTCTTCCCTTTACCCTTTTTCTTGAAACTAGTGGTCTTGCTAACCATCAACACTTGATGCTCCTTTTTGATTTCTACCTCCGCAGCTTTCAGCATTGCAAAGAGCTCGGGAATAGTCTTGTTCATCCCTTGCATATTATAGTTCATCACGAAGCTCTTGTAGCTTGGTGGTAGTGATTGGAGAATTCTGTCAATGACGCAATCATCTGGAAGATTAACTCCCATCTGAATCAAGTGATTATTATACCCAGACATTTTGAGTATATGCTCACTGACAGAACTGTTCTCCTCCATCTTACAGCTATAGAACTTATTGGAGACTTCATATCTCTCAATTCGGGCATTTGCTTGAAATATTAACTTCAACTCCTGGAACATCTCATATGCTCCATGACGTTCAAAACGTCGTTGAAGTCCCGATTCTAAGCCGTAAAGCATGGCACACTGAACTATCGAGTAGTCATCAGCTTTGCTCTGCCAGACGTTCATAACATCTGGCGTTGCTCCAGCAGCAGGCCTGTCACCCAGCGGTGCTTCCAGGACGTAATTCTTCTGTGCAGCAATGAGGATAATCCTCAGGTTACGGACCTAGTCCGTGTAATTGCTACCATCATCTTTCAACTTTGCTTTCTCAAGGAACGCATTAAAATTCAACGGAACAATAGCACGAGCCATCTATCTACAAGCAACATAAACAAGCAAGATACTATCAGGTACTAAGTTCATGATAAGTTTAAGTTCAGTTAATCAAATTACTTAGGAACTCCCACTTAGATAGACATCCCTCTAATCTTCTAAGTGATCACGTGATCCAAATCAACTAAACCATAACCGATCATCACGTGAGATGGAGTAGTTTTCAATGGTGAACATCGTCATGTTGATCATATCTACTATATGATTCACGCTCGACCTTTCGGTCTCTGTGTTCCGAGGCCATATCTGCATATGCTAGGCTCGTCAAGTATAACCTGATTATTCTGCGTGTGCAAAACTGGCTTGCACCCGTTGTAGATGGACGTAGAGCTTATCACACCCGATCATCACGTGGTGTCTGGGCACGACGAACTTTGGCAACGGTGCATACTCAGGGAGAACACTTCTTGATAATTTAGTGAGAGATCATCTTATAAAGCTACCGTCAATCAAAGCAAGATAAGATGCATAAAAGGATAAACATCACATGCAATCAATATAAGTGATATGATATGGCCATCATCATCTTGTGCTTGTGATCTCCATCTCCGAAGCACCGTCATGATCACCATCGTCACCGGCGCGACACCTTGATCTCCATCGTAGCATCGTTGTCGTCTCGCCAATCTTATGCTTCCACGACTATTACTACCGTTTAGTAATCTAGTAAAGCATTACATCGCGATTGCATTGCATACAATAAAGCGACAACCATATGGCTCCTGCCAGTTGCCGATAACTTAGTTATAAAACATGATCATCTCATACAATAAAATCAGCATCATGCCTTGACCATATCACATCACAACATACCCTGCAAAAACAAGTTAGACGTCCTCTACTTTGTTGTTGCAAGTTTTACGTGGCTGCTACGGGCTTAAGTAAGAACTCATCTCACCTACGCATCAAAACCACAACGATAGTTCGTCAAATAGACTCCGTTTTAACCTTCTCAAGGACCGGGCGTAGTCACACTTGGTTCAACTAAAGTTGGAGAGACAGTCTTCCGCAAGCCATCTATGTGCAAAGCACGTCGAGGGAACCGGTCTCGCGTAAGAGTACGCGTAAGGTTGGTCCGGATCGTCTCAACCAACAATGACGCCGAACCAAAGTATGACATGCTGGTAGGCAGTATGACTTGTATCGCCCACAACTCACTTGTGTTCTACTCGTGCATATAACATCAAACCATAAAACCTAGGCTCGGATGCCACTGTTGCGGAACGCAGTAATTTCAAAATTTTCCTACGCACACGCAAGATCATGGTGATGCACAGCAACGAGAGGGGAGAGTGATGTCTACGTACCAACGCAGACCGACTGCGGAAGCGATCACACAACATAGAGGAAGTAGTCGTACGTCTTCTTCCTGATCCAACCGATCCAAGCACCGTTACTCTGGCACCTCCGAGTTCTTAGCACACGTTCAGCTCGATGACGTTCCTCGGGCTCCGATCCAGCAAAGCGTCGAGGAAGAGTTCCGTCAGCACGACGGCGTGGTGACGATCTTGATGTACTACCGACGCAGGGCTTCGCCTAAGCACTGTAACGGTATGTTCGAGGTGGAATTTGGTGGCAGGGGGCACCGCACACGGCTAAGGAACGATCAACTTGTGTGTCTTGTGGTGCCCCCTGCCCCCGTATATAAAGGCCAGGGGCAGGGGGTTCGGCCGGCTAGGAGGGAGGCGCAGGGAGGAGTCCTACTCCCACCGGGAGTAGGACTCCTTCCCCCCAATCCTATTCCAACTAGGATTCTTGGGGAAGAAGGAGAAAGAGGGGGCCGGCCCACCTCTCCTAGTCCTATTAGGACTTGGGAAAGGTGGGGGGGCGCCGGCCAGGTGTGGGCTGCCTCTTCTCTCTTTTCCACTAAGGCCCAATAGGCCCATTTACCTCCCGGGGGGGTTCCGGTAACCCTCCCGGTAATCCGGTAAAATCCCGATTTCACCCGGAACACTTCCGGTGCCCAAACATAGGCTTCCAATATATCAATCTTTACGTCTCGACCATTTCGAGACTCCTCGTCATGTCCGTGATCTCATCCGGGACTCCGAACAACCTTCGGTACATCAAAATGCATAAACTCATAATAACTGTCATCGTAACGTTAAGCGTGCGGACCCTACGGTTCGAGAACAATGTAGACATGACCGAGACACGCCTCCGGTCAATAACCAATAGCGGGACCTGGATGCCCATATTGGCTCCTACATATTCTACGAAGATCTTTATCGGTCAGACCGCATAACAACATACGTTGTTCCCTTTGTCATCGGTATGTTACTTGCCCGAGATTCGATCGTCGGTATCCAATACCTAGTTCAATCTCGTTACCGGCAAGTCTCTTTACTCGTTCCATAATACATCATCTCACAACTAACTTATTAGTTGCAGTGCTTGCAAGGCTTATGTGATGTGCATTACCGAGAGGGCCCAGAGATACCTCTCCGTCAATCGGAGTGACAAACCCTAATCTCGAAATACGCCAACCCAACATCTACCATTGGAGACACCTGTAATACTCCTTTATAATCACCCAGTTACGTTGTGACGTTTGGTAGTACCCAAAGTGTTCCTCCGGTAGATGGGAGTTGCATAATCTCATAGTTATAGGAACATGTATAAGTCATGAAGAAAGCAATAGCAACATACTAAACGATCGGGTGCTAAGCTAATGGAATGGGTCATGTCAATCAGATCATTCTACTAATGATGTGACCTCGTTAATCAAATAACAACTCCTTGTTCATGGTTAGGAAACATAACCATCTTTGATTAACGAGCTAGTCAAGTAGAGGCATACTAGTGACACTCTGTTGGTCTATGTATTCACACATGTATTATGTTTCCGGTTAATACAATTCTAGCATGAATAATAAACATTTATCATGATATAAGGAAATAAATAATAACTTTATTATTGCCTCTAGGGCATATTTCCTTCAGTATGAACCCTAGGCCTTGTTTCAACACATTGCAATATCGTTTACGCTCACTTTTATCATTAGTTACCTTGCTGTTTTTATAATTTCAGATTACAAATACCTTTATCTACCATCCATATACCACTTGTTTCATCATCTCTTCGCCGAACTAGTGCACCTATACAATTTACCATTGTATTGGGTGTGTTGGGGACACAAGAGACTCTTTGTTATTTGGTTGCAGGGTTGCTTGAGCGATACCATCTTCATCCTATGCCTCCTACGGATTGATAAACCTTAGGTCATCCACTTGAGGGAAATTTGCTACTGTCCTACAAACTTCTGCACTTGGAGGCCTAGCAACGTCTACAAGAAGAAGGGTGTGTAGTAGACATCAAGCTCTTTTCTGGCGCCGTTGCCGGGGAGGCAAGGAAAGCGGCACTAACACACCCCGTCAACTAAGCTCTTTTCTGGCGCCGTTGCCGGGGAGGTGAGTGCTTGAAGGTATATCTTTAGATCTTGCAATCGAGTCTTTTAGTTTCTTGTTTTATCACTAGTTTAGTTTATAAAAGAAAACTATAAAAAATGGAATTGAGTTTGTCTCATACGCTTCACCTTTTTAATATCTTTCATGAGTATGATGGAAAGGATAATTGTGCTCAAGTGCTAGAAGAAGAAATCTATAAAATGTTTGGCACTAAATCTTTGAATGATGAGCATGATTGCAATGTTGTTAGTACGAATTCTTTGAATATCCATGATACTAATGATAATTGCACTAGTTATGATGAAAATGTCTCCTATAAACATGTCAATTTTTGTGGAGTGCATTGGGTTTGTAAGTACACACCAAATAGGGAAGATAGATATTGCATGGGGCATAAGTACTTAGAAACTAAATTGTTGCAAGAAAGGCTAGATGATTGTGCTGAAAATTTAAATTTTCTTGGCCGTACTTGTGGACTTTGCAATGAAAGTGGTCATTTAGTTATTCGATGCAAATTGTTTCATGATCTAATCGTGTCCAAAAAATGTGATGACTTGATTTCCCTTGCACACTATAATTAACTTAGTTTGCTTATGGGCTATGAAGAAATGAAACTTATAACTAACTATCTTCCGGAATTTGCCCGTTATAAACTTTTTGGTTTTGATCTAGAGGAAATTTATATGTATTGTGCGGTGAATTGTATTAAAAATCCTTATATTGCCAACTACATAAAGAAAAGAAAACAAACAGAAGATGAAGAGAATACTAATGAAAGGGAAGAGACTTCCCAATATCCTCCTATTATTTCTTATGATGAATCAGGTAACGAGGAGGAGCCTCCTATTCAACCAATCTCATTAATAAGGAGCTCCAAAAAGAGGATTGAACCCACACATGATGTGGTGAAGAAGAAGAAAAGAAAAAGGAAGAGAGGTAAAGAGGTATCTCTCCCAAATAAAGTTGCTCCTATTATTGATGTGCCTCATGAAAATGAAGATGATACACTTGATGATGATCTCGTTATGCCTATTACTTGTTGTGATGATTATGATTGGGAACATAATGATACTTCTTATGACCTTGAAAATCTTTTTGGTACTTGCTTGGAAGAATATAATAATTGCTATACTATCGGTGCTATCTATACTATTAATGATGAGAGTGATTATGCTTATGATATAAAAAGGCCCAAGCTTGGGGAAGCTATGTTTGATGAGGATGACATATTTGAGAATATATTTGCTGCAATTAATGTTTGTCCCAAGCTTGGGGAAGCTATGATTAATGAAGATGATATTTTTAGTCTCCCAAGTTTTGATATGCAAGTTTATAATGATGATAGCATGCCCCTACTTATGATGATTATTGTGATGATACTTATGCTATAAAAAGTAGTGATTATATTTATAAAACGTGTCATGATTATGATTACCCCTTCTCTGAACCTTACTCTTTTAATATGGAAACAATTTATAGTATTCAAGTTTCCTTACTCTTTTAATATGGAAACAATTTATAGTATTCAAGTTTCCTATGATACTCCCATTATTCATGAGAAAATTTTTGCTTGTGTGGAGAGTAATAAAATTTCTATGCTTGTAGATCATGAAAAGAATGCTTTAGGTGCTGGTTATATTATTGAATTCATTCATGATGCTACTGAAAATTATTATGAGGGAGGAACATATGCTTGTAGGAATTGCAATAATATCAAGTTTCCTCTCTATGTGCTTAAAGTTTTGAAGCTATGCTTGTTTCACCTTCCTATGCAAGTTGATTCTTGTTCCCATAAGTTGTTTGCTCATAAAATCCCTATGCATAGGAATTATGTTAGATTTAAATGTTCTAGTCATATTCTTTATGATGCTCTCTTTATGTTTCAATTCTTATCTTTTATGTGAGCATCATTGAAATCATCATGCCTAGCTAGGGGCGTTAAACGATAGCGCTTGTTGGGAGGCAACCCAATTTTATTTTAGCTCCTTGATTTTTGTTCCTGTTTAGTAATAAATAATTCATCTAGCCTCTATTTAGATGTGGTTTTATGCTTTTAATTAGTGTTTGTGCCAAGTAGAACCTTTGGGAAGACTTGGGGAAATTCTTGTTGATCATGCTGTAAAAAACAGAAACTTTAGCACTCACGAGAACTGCTGCCATTTTTATTTGGAGAGTGATATTTAGTTAATTATTTTTGAATATGATTAATATATAAATTCCTCAGGTCCATCAATTTATTTGAGAATTTTATGAGTTCCAGAAGTATACGTTTGATTCAGATTACTACAGAATGTTCTGTTTTTGACAGATTCTGTTTTTCATGTGCTGTTTACTTATTTTGATGAATCTATGGCTAGTAAAATAGTTTATAAACCATAGAGAAGTTGGAATACAGTAGGTTTAACACCAATACAAATAAAGAATGAGTTCATTACAATACCTTGAAGTGGTGATTTATTTTCTTATACTAACAGAGCTCACGAGTTTTCTACTCTAAGTTTTGTGTTGTGAAGTTTTCAAGTTTTGGGTAAGGCTTCGATGGATTATGGAACAAGGAATGGCAAGATCCTAAGCTTGGGGATGCCCAAGGCACCCAAGGCAATATTCAAGTATATCCAAGAGCCTAAGCTTGGGGATGCCCCGGAAGGCATCCCCTCCTTCGTCTTCGTTCATCGATAACTTTACTTGGAGCTATATTTTTATTCGCCACATGATATGTGTTTTGCTTGGAGCATCTATTTATTTTGTTAGTATTTGCTTGCTGTTATTTAGAATAATGTTTTGCATCTTTTATTTCAATAAAAGTGGCATTGATAGCCTTTACTAAGCCTATTTTAGAAGTCCACATGTTGCTGTTTGAAAACAGAAAGTTTGCTGCTGTTGCAATAATTCCCTAGAAAAGTAAGAATGTGATAAAATGTTGAAACCTTTTGAATATTAAGCTCTGATAAATTTACTACAGTGGGAATTTTCTTTCATAATTTTTGGAGCTAGGGAAGTATGAATGTTGCAGCATTCTTTACAGACTATCCTGTTTAGGCAGATTGCTGTTATGTTTGCATTGTTTGCATATGTTTGCTTCTTTAATGATTCTATTTGAGTATATGACTATTAAATATGCAGAGGCATTTAGTATTCAATGTTTAATAATAATTTTAGGGATTTGCTACAGTAGAGTATGATAAGGTTTTGGCAATGGTTTATACTAACTTATCTCATGAGTCCTTGTTGAGTTTTGTGTGGATGAAGCTTTTGAGATTTAGGGAGACCGTGATATGAGAGGAATTAAGGAGACACAAAAGCTCAAGCTTGGGGATGCCCAAGGCACCCCAAGATAATATTTCAAGCAGTCTCAAGCATCTAAGCTTGGGATGCCCCGGTTGGCATCTCACCTTTCTTCTTCAACAACTATCAGTTAGTATCGGTTGATCCTAAGTTTTTGCTTCTTCACATGATGTTTGCTATTCTTAGAATGTCATTTTATTTTGCTTTGCTTGATGTTTGAATAAAATACCAAGATCTGAAATTATTAAATGTTAGAGAGTCTTCACATGGTTGCATAATTATTCAACTACTCATTGATCTTCACTTATATCTTTCGGAGTAATTTGTCGATGCTCTAGTGCTTCACTTATATCCTTTTAGAGCATGGTGGTAGTTTTATTTTGAAGAAATAGATGAACTCTCATGCTTCACTTAGATTATTTTGAGAGTCTTAAATAGCGTAGTAATTTGCTTGAAATCCTAATATGCTAGGTATTCAAGAATAATAAAATTCTCTTATGAGTGTGTTGAATACTATGAGAAGTTTGATACTTAATAATTGTTTTGAGATATGGAGATGGTGATATTAGAGTCATGCTAGTTGAGTGATTATGAATTTGAGAAATACTTGTGTTGAAGTTTGTGATTCCCGTAGCATGCACGTATGATGAACCGTTATGTGATGAAGTCGGAGCATGATTTATTTATTGATTGTCCTACTTATGAGTGGCGGTCGGGGATGAGCGATGGTCTTTTCCTACCAATCTATCCCCCTAGGAGCATGTGCGTAGTACTTTGTTTTGATAACTAATAGATTTTTGCAATAAGTATGTGAGTTCTTTATGACTAATGTTGAGTCCATGGATTATACACACTCTCACCCTTCCACCATTGCTAGCCTCTCTAGTACCACGCAACTTTCGCCAGTACCATACACCCACCATATACCTTCCTCAAAATAGCCACCATATGTACCTATTATGGCATTTCCATAGCCATTCCGAGATATATTGCCATGCAACTTGTCATCATTCCGTTCATCATGACACATTCATCATTGTCATATTGCTTAGCATGATCATGTAGTTGACATAGTATTTGTGGCAAAGCCATTGTTCATGATTCTTTCATACTTGTCACTCTTGATTCATTGCATATCCCGGTACACCGCCAAAGGCATTCATATAGAGTCATACTTTGTTCTAGTATCGAGTTGTATCATTGAGTTGTAAATAAATAGAAGTGTGATGATCATCATTCAATAGAGCATTGTCCCAAAAAAAGAGAAAGGCCATAAAAAAGAAAGGCCAAATAAATAAATAAAAATATAAAAGGGACAATGCTACTATCCTTTTACCACACTTATGCTTCAAAGTAGCACCATAATCTTCATGATAGAGAGTCTCCTATGTTGTCACTTTCATATACTAGTGGGAATCTTTCATTATAGAAATTGGCTTGTATATTCCAATGATGGGCTTCATCAAAATGTCCTAGGTCTTCGTGAGCAAGCAAGTTGGATGCACAACCACTAGTTTGTTTTGTTGAGCTTTCATATACTTATAGCTCTAGTGCATCCGTTGCATGGCAATCCCTACTCACTCACATTGATATCTATTGATGGGCATCTCCATAGCCCGTTGATACGCCTAGTCGATGTGAGACTATCTTCTCCCTTTTTCTCCTCTCCACAACCACCATTCTATTCCACCTATAGTGCTATATCCATGGCTCACGCTCATGTATTGCGTGAAGATTGAAAAAGTTTGAGAACATCAAAAGTATGAAACAATTGCTTGGCTTTTCATCGGGGTTGTGCATGATTTAAATATTTTGTGTGGTGAAGATGGAGCATAGTCAGACTATATGATTTTGTAGGGATAACCTTCTTTGGCCATGTTATTTTGAGAAGACATGATTGCTTTGTTAGTATGCTTGAAGTATTATTATTTCTATGTCAATATGAACTTTTGTCTTGAATCTTATGGATCTGAATATTCATACCACAATTAAGAAGAATTACATTGAAACTATGCCAACTAGCATTCCACATCAAAAATTATCTTTTTTATCATTTACCTACTCGAGGACGAGCAGGAATTAAGCTTGGGGATGCTTGATACGTCTCTAATGTATCTATAATTTTTGATTGCTCCATGCTATATTATATACTATTTTGGGAAATATTGGGCTTTATTTTCCACTTTTATATTACTTTTGGGACTAACCTATTAACCGGAGGCCCAGCCCAGATTTGCTGTTTTATGCCTATTTCAGTGTTTTGAAGAAAAGGAATATCAGACAGAGTCGAAACGGAACGACATCAACTGGAGAAGTTATTTTTGGAAGGAAACACACCTGATGGACTTGGACCCCACGTCAGAAGATACGGGAGCTGCCCACGAGGGTGGCCCCCCCTAGGGCGTGCCCCCTGCCTCGTGGGGCCCCCGTGGCTCCCCTGACGTGCTTCTTCTGCCTATATAACTCCATATACCCTAAAACTTCCAGAACGCACATTAGATCGGGAGTTCCACTGCCAGAAGCCTCCGTAGCCATCAAAAGTCAATCAGGACCCTGTTCCGGCACCCTGCCGGAGGGGGGAACCCTCACCGATTGCCATCTTCATCATCTCGGTGCTCTCCATGACGAGGAGGGAGTAGTTCTCCCTCGGGGCTGAGGGTATGTACCAGTAGCTATGTGTTTGATCTCTCTCTCTCTCTCTCTCTCGTGTTCTTGATTTGGCACGATCTTGATGTATCGCGAGCTTTGCTATTATAGTTGGATCTTATGTTTCTTCCCCCTCTTCTCTCTTGTAATGAATTGAGTTTCCCCTTTGAAGTAATCTTATCGGACTGAGTCTTTAAAGATTTGAGAACACTTGATGTATGTCTTGCCGTGGATATCTGTGGTGACAATGGGATACCACGTGCCACTTGATGTATGTTAAGGTGATCAACTTGCGGCTTTCGTGACATTGGGAACCTATGCATAGGGGTTGGCACACATTTTCGTCGTGATTCTCCGGTAGAAACTTTGGGGCACTCTTTGAGGTCCTATGTGTTGGTTGAATAGATGAATCTGAGATTGTGTGACGCATATCGTATAATCATACCCACGGATACTTGAGGTGACATTGGAGTATCTAGGTGACATTAGGGTTTTGGTTGATTTGTGTCTTAAGGTGTTATTCTAGTACGAACTCTAGGGCTGTTTGTGACACTTATAGGAATAGCCCAACAGATTGATTGGAAAGAATAACTTTGAGGTGGTTTCGTACCCTACCATAATCTGTTCGTTTGTTCTCTGCTATTAGTGACTTTGGAGTGACTCTTTGTTGCATGTTGAGGGATAGTTATATGATCCAATTATGTTATTATTGTTAAGAGGACTTGCACTAGCGAAAGTATGAACCCTAGGCCTTGTTTGAACACATTGCAATACCGTTTAGGCTCACTTTTATCATTAGTTACGTTGCTGTTTTTATAATTTCAGATTACAAATACCTTTATCTACCATCCATATACCACTTGTTTCATCATCTCTTCGCCGAACTAGTGCACCTATACAATTTACCATTGTATTGGGTGTGTTGGGGACACAAGAGACTC
Source organism: Triticum monococcum (assembly GCA_034509565.1). Taxonomy (NCBI): domain Eukaryota; kingdom Viridiplantae; phylum Streptophyta; class Magnoliopsida; order Poales; family Poaceae; genus Triticum; species Triticum monococcum. The sequence continues at coordinate 403,669,001 of CM067844.1, read as the reverse complement.
TTTGTTATTTGGTTGCAGGGTTGCTTGAGAGAGACCATCTTCATCCTATGCCTCCTACGGATTGATAAACCTTAGGTCATCCACTTGAGGGAAATTTGCTACTGTCCTACAAATCTCTGCACTTGGAGGCCGAACAACATCTACAAGAAGAAGGTTGTGTAGTAGACATCAATAGACGTGTTGCTACTGCTGTTTGTGAATTCACTAGTTTTGCTTCTGTTTGGTGGTCTGAACATTGTAGATTATATCATGATAATATCCCTACTACTTGGGTGATAAGTCCATTTTGTGTCATGCTTTTATATTGATATTTATTGCATTATGGGCTGTTATTACACATTATATCACAACACTTATGCCTATTCTCTCTTATTTTATAAGGTTTGCATGAAGAGGGAGAATGCCATCAGCTGGAATTCTGGACTGGAAAAGGAGCAAATATCACAGACCTATTCTGCACAACTCCAAAAGTCCTGAAACTTCACGGAGCATGTTTTTGGAATACATAAAAAATATTGGGCAAAGAAAATATCAGAGGGGGGCACCAGCCAGCCACAAGGGTGGAGGGCGCGCCCCCGTCCTTGTGGGCCCCTGATACCTCTCCAACGTATCTATAATTTTTGATTGCTCCATGCTATATTATCTACTGTTTTGGACTATATTGGGCTTTATTTTCCATTTTTATATTATTTTTGGGACTAACCTATTAACCGGAGGCCCAGCCCAGAATTGCTGTTTTTTTGCCTATTTCAGTGTTTCGAAGAAACGGAATATCAAACGGAGTCCAAACGGAATAAAATCTTCGGGAACGTGATTTTCTCACTGAACGTGATCCAGGAGACTTGGACCCTGCTCCAAGGAACAAAAGAGGCGGTCGCGAGGGTGGGGGGCGCCCCCCTATGGCACGCCCCCTGCCTCGTGGGCCCCTCGTTGCTCCTCCGGCGTACTTCTTCCTCCTATATATACACACGTACCCCCAAACGATCAGAACAGGAGCCAAAAACCTAATTCCACCGCCGCAACTTTTTGTATCCACGAGATCCCATCTTGGGGCCTGTTCCGGAGCTCCGCCGGAAGAGGGCCGTCATCACAAAGGGCTTCTACATCATCCTAGCCCCTCCGATGAAGTGTGAGTAGTTTACCTCAGACCTTCGGGACCATAGTTAGTAGCTAGATGGCTTCTTCTCTCTCTTTGAATCTCAATGCAAAGTTCTCCCCCTCTCTTGTGGAGATCTATCTGATGTAATCTTCTTTTTGCGGTGTGTTTGTTGAGACCAATGAATTGTGGGTTTATGATCAAGTCTATCTATGAATAATATTTGAATCTTCTCTGAATTCTTTTATGTATGATTGGTTATCTTTGCAAGTCTCTTCGAATTATCCGTTTGGTTTGGCCAACTAGATTGGTAGTTCTTGCCATGGGAGAAGTGCTTAGCTTTGGGTTCGATCTTGCGGTGTCCTTACCCAGTGACAGAAGGGGCAGCAAGGCACGTATTGTATCGTTGCCATCAAGGATAACAAGATGGGGTTTATTTCATATTGCATGAATTTATCTCTCTACATCATGTCATCTTGCTTAAGGCGTTACTCTGTTTTTAACTTAATACTCTAGATGCATGCTGGATAGCAGTCGATGAGTGGAGTAATAGTAGTAGATGCAGAATCGTTTCGATCTACTTGTCACGGACGTGATGCCTATATACATGATCATGCCTAGATATTCTCATAACTATGCTCAATTCTGTCAATTGCTCAACAGTAATTTGTTCACCCACCATAGAATACTTATGTTCTTGAGAGAAGCCACTAGTGAAACCTATGGCCCCTGGGTCTATTCTCACCATATCAATCTCCATCACTTTAATCTTGCTTTGCTTTTACTTTGCTTTTACTTTTTACTTTGCATCTTTATACCAAAAATACCAAAAATATTATATCTATCAGATCTCATTCTCGTAAGTGACCGTGAAGGGATTGACAACCCCTAATCGCGTTGGTTGCGAGTAGCTATCGCTTTGTGTAGGTACGAGGGACTTGAGCGTGGGCTCCTACTGGATTGATACCTCGGTTCTCAAAAACTGAGGGAAATACTTATGCTACTCTGCTGCATCATCCCTTCTTCTTCGGGGAAAACCAACGCTAGCTCAAGGCGTAGCAAGAAGAATTTCTGGCGCCGTTGCCGGGGAGTCTACGCAAAAAGTCAACATACCAAGTACCCATCACAATCCCTATCTCCCGCATTACATTATTTGCCATTTGCCTCTCATTTTCCTCTCCCCCTATTTACCCTTGCCGTTTTATTCGCTCTCTCTCTCTCTCTCTCTATCCTCCCTCTCTATTTGCCTCTTTTTGCCCGTTTGCTTTTTGTTTGCTCGTGTGTTAGATTGCTTGTTTGTCGCAATGGCTCAAGATACTACCAAATTGTGTGACTTCACCAATACCAATAATAATGATTTCCTTAGCACTCCGATTGCCCCTCTTACCGATGCTGAATCTTGTGAAATTAATACTGCTTTATTGAATCTTGTTATGAAAGATCAATTCGCCAGCCTTCCTAGTGAAGATGCCGCTACTCATCTGAATAGCTTCGTTGATTTATGTGATATGCAAAAGAAAAAAGATGTCAATAATGATGTCGTTAAATTGAAGCTATTTCCTTCTTTGCTTAGAGATCGTGCTAAAGCTTGGTTTTCGTCTTTGCCTAAGAATAGTATTGATTCATGGAACAAGTGCAAAGATGCTTTTATCTCTAAGTATTTTCCTCCCGCTAAGATCATCTCTCTTAGAAATGATATTATGAACTTTAAACAACTTGATCATGAACATGTTGCACAAGCTTGGGAGAGAATGAAATTAATGATACGTAATTGCCCTACTCATGGTTTGAATTTGTGGATGATCATACAATTTTTTTATGCCGGATTGAATTTTTCTTCTAGAAATCTTTTAGATTCGGCCGCGGGAGGCACTTTTATGGAAATCACTTTAGGAGATGCTACTAAACTCCTAGATAATATTATGGTTAATTATTCTCAATGGCATACTGAAAGATCTTCTAATAAAAAAGTACATGTGATAGAAGAAATCAATGTGTTGAGTGGAAAGATGGATGAACTTATGAAATTATTTGCTACTAAGAGTGTTTCTTCTGTTCCTAATGATATGCCTTTGTCTACTTTGATTGAGAATAACAATGAATCTATGGATGTGAATTTTGTTGGTAGGAATAATTTTGGTAACAACGCTTATAGAGGGAATTTTAATCCTAGGCCATATCCTAGTAATCCTTCTAATAAATATGGTAATTCCTACAACAACTCTTATGGAAATTATAATAAGATGCCCTCTGAATTTGAGAATAGTGTTAAAGAGTTTATGAATTCACAAAATAATTTTAATGCTTTGCTTGAGGAGAAATTGCTTAAAGTTGATGATTTGGCTAGAAACATTGATAGAATTTCTCTTGAGGTTGATTCTTTAAAGCTTAGATCTATTCCTCCTAAACATGATATCAATGAGTCTCTCAAAGCCATGAGAATTTCCATTGATGAGTGCAAAGAAAGAACCGCTAGGATGCATGCTTCCAAAGATGCCTTTATTAAAGCATGTTCTTCCAATTCCTATGAAAATCAAGATGAAGATCTAAAAGTTATTGATGTGTCCCCTATTAAATCTTTATTTTGCAATATTAATCTTGATGAAACTGAATATGATCTTCCTTTGCCTAGAAGGCGTCCTAAAAATTCAGAGTGTTTAGATCTTAATGATGAAATTGATGAAAGTGGGATTGAAAGAAATAAAAATCTAGATGTTGCTAAACCCACTATATTGGATTTCAAGGAATTTAATTATGAAAGTTGCTCTTTAATTGATTGTATTTCCTTGTTGCAATCCGTGCTAAATTCTCCACATGCTTATAGTCAAAATAAAGCCTTCACCGAACATATTGTTGATGCCTTGATGCAATCTTATGAAGAAAAACTTGAGTTGAAAGTTTCTATCCCTAGAAAATTCTATGATGAGTGGGAACCAACTATTAAAATTAAAATTAAAGATCATGAGTTTTATGCTTTGTGTGATTTGGGTGCTAGTGTCTCTACTATTCCCAAGACTTTGTGTGATTTGCTAGATTTCCATAATTTTGATGATTGCTCTCTAAACTTGCATCTTGCGGATTCCACTATTAAGAAACCTATGGAAAGGATTAATGATGTTCTTATCATTGCAAATAGGAATTATGTGCCCGTAGATTTGATGGGGAACGTAGTAATTTCAAAAAAAAATCCTACGCACACGCAAGATCATGGTGATGCATAGCAACGAGAGGGGAGAGTGTTGCCTACGTACCCTTGTAGACCGTAAGCGGAAGCGTTATATCAACGCGGTTGATGTAGTCATACGTCTTCACGGTCCGACCGATCCAAGCACCGAAAGCACGACACCTCCGAGTTCTGCACATGTTTGGCTCGGTGACGTCCTCACCTTCTCGATCCAGCAAGAGGGGCGAAGTAGTAGATGAGTTCCGGTAGCACGACGGCGTGGTGACGGTGTTGGTGAAGAACAATCTTCGCAGGGCTTCGCCTAAGCACTACGAAAACTATGACGGAGGATAAACTAGAGGAGATAGGGTTGCCGACACACGGCTTGGTGTTTCTTGATGTGTCTTTAGTGCTAGCCCTACCCCTCTATTTATATGTTGAGCCCTGGGGTCGAAACTTGGAGTAAAAGCCTCCTCAAAGTCGGTTTCACCCGAAAGGCAAGAGTCCTTCTCGGACTCCAGGGCTAGACACCAGGGTTTCCGGTGTCTACCCCCTAGACGCCAGGGTTCCTGGCGTCTAGCCTCTGGTCTCTGCAAAACTTCCTTTTGCACTTTCCAAAAGCCTCGTGGGCTTTCCCCTTTGGCCCAGATAAAGTGTTCTCGTGCCCAAACATTTCGGGAAACATCCGTAACCCCTTTCGGTGAATTCCGGAACCCTTCCGGAGATCAAACACTACTATCCACATATCAATCTTTACTTCCGGACCATTCCGGAGTTCCTCGTCATATCTGTGATCTCATCCAAAACTCCGAACAACATTCGGTCACCAACATACATAACTCATAGTACTATATCGTCAACAAACGTTAAGTGTGCGGACCCTACGGGTTCGAGAACTATGTAGACATGACGGAGACACCTCTCTTGTCAATAACCAATAGCGGGACCTGGATGCCCATATTGGCTCCTACATATTCTACGAAGATCTTTATCGGTATAACCGCATAACTACGTTGTTCCCTTTGTCATCGGTATGTTACTTGCCCGAGATTCGATCGTCGGTATCTCAGTACTTAGTTCAATCTCGTTACTGGCAAGTCTCTTTACTCGTTCCGTAATACATCATCCCGCAACTAACTCATTAGTTGCAATGCTTGCAAGGCTTATAGTGATGTGCATTACCGAGTGGGCCCAGAGATACCTCTCCGACAATCGGAGTGACAAATCCTAATCTCGAAATACGCCAACCCAACAAGTACCTTTGGAGACACCTGTAGAGCACCTTTATAATCACCTAGTTACGTTGTGATGTTTGGTAGCACACAAAGTGTTCCTCCGATAAACGGGAGTTGCATAATCTCATAGTCATAGGAACATGTATAAGTCATGAAGAAAGCAATAGCAACAAACTAAACGATCAAGTGCTAAGCTAACGGAATGGGTCAAGTCAATCACATCATTCTCCTAATGATGTGATCCGTTAATCAAATGACAGCTCATGTCTATGGCTAGGAAACATAACCATCTTTGATCAACAAGCTAGTCAAGTAGAGGCATACTAGTGACACTTTGTTTGTCTATGTATTCACACATGTATTATGTTTCCGGTTAATACAATTCTACCATGACGTAACCCTTTATGACGAACCTTTTGTCACCTCCATAATCGAGAAACATATCCTTACTCCAGTAAGGATAATTTTGACCAATGTCCAGTGATCTACTCCTAGATCACTATTGTACTCCCTTGCCAAACTCAGGGCAGGGTATACAATAGGTCTGGTACACAGCATGGCATACTTTATAGAACCTATGGCTGAGGCATAGGGAATGCCTTTCATTCTCTTTCTATCTTCTGCCGTGGTCGGGCTTTGAGTCTTACTCAATTTCACACCTTGTAACACAGGCAAGAACTCTTTCTTTGACTGTTCCATTTTGAACTATCTCAAAATCTTGTCAAGTTATGTACTCATTGAAAAAACTTATCAAGCGTCTTGATCTATCTCTATAGATCTTGATGCTTAATATGTAATCAGCTTCACTGAGGTCTTTCTTTGAAAAACTCCTTTCAAACACTCCTTTATGCTTTGCAGAATAATTCTACATTATTTCTGATCAATAATATGTCATTCACATATACTTTATCAGAAATGCTGTAGTGCTCCCACTCACTTTCTTGTAAATACAGGCTTCACCACAAGTCTGTATAAAACTATATGCTTTGATCAACTTATCAAAGCGTATATTCCAACTCCGAGATGCTTGCACCAGTCCATAGATGGATCGTTGGAGCTTGCATATTTTGTTAGTACCTTTAGGATTGACAAAACCTTCTGGTTGCATCATATACAATTCTTCTTTAATAAATCCATTAAGTAATGCAGTTTTGTTTATCCATTTGCCAGATTTCATAAAATGCGGCAATTGCTAACATGATTCGGACGGACTTAAGCATAGATACGAGTGAGAAACTCTCATCGTAGTCAACTTGTCGAAAACCTTTTTGCGACAATTTTAGTTTTGTAGATAGTAACACTACTATCAGCGTCTGTCTTCCTCTTGAAGATCCATTTAATCTCAATGGCTCGTCGATCATTGGGCAAGTCAATCAAAGTCCATACTTTGTTCTCATACATGGATCTCATCTCAGATTTCATGGCCTCAAGCCATTTCGCGGAATCTAGGCTCATCATCGCTTCCTCATAGTTCGTAGGATCGTCATGGTCAAGTAACATGACCTCCAGAACAGGATTATCGTACCACTCTGGTGCGGATCTCACTCTGGTTTACCTACGAGGTTCGGTAGTAACTTGATCTGAAGTTACACGATCATCATCATTAGCTTCCTCACTAATCGATGTAGTAGTCACAGAAACAGATTTCTGTGATGAACTACTTTCCAATAAGGGAGCAGGTACAATTACCTCATCAAGTTCTACTTTCCTCCCACTCACTTCTCTCGAGAGAAACTCCTTCTCTAGAAAGACTCCGAATTTAGCAACAAAAGTCTTGCCTTCGGATATGTGATAGAAGGTGTACCCAACAGTCTCCTTTGGGTATCCTATGAAGACACATTTCTCCGATTTGGGTTTGAGCTTATTAGGATGAAACATTTTCATATAAGCATCGCAGCCCCAAACTTTAAGAAACAACAGCTTAGGTTCCTTGCCAAACCATAGTCCATACGGTGTTGTCTCAACGGATTTAGATGGTGCCCTATTTAACGTGAATGCAGCTGTCTCTAATGCATAACCCAAAAACGATAGTGGTAGATCGGTAAGAGACATCATAGATCGCACCATATCTAATAAAGTACGGTTATGACGTTCGGACACACCATTACACGTTGGTGTTCCAGGTGGCATGAGTAGTGAAACTATTTCACATTGTTTTAACTGAAGGCCAAACTCGTAACTCAAATATTTTACTTCTGCGATCATATCGTAGAAACTTTTATTTTTGTTATGATGATTCTCCACTTCACTCTGAAATTCTTTGAACTTTTCAAATGTGTCAGACTTGTGTTTCATTAAGTAGATATACTCATATCTGCTCAAATCATCTGTGAAGATCAGAAAATAATGATACCTGCCGTGAGCCTCAATATTCATCGGACCACATACATCAGTATGTATGATTTCCAACAAATCTTTTGCTCGCTCTATTGTTCTGGAGAACAGAGTCATAGTCATCTTGCCCATGAAGCATGGTTCGCAAGCATCAATTGATTCATAATCAAGTGATTCCAAAAGTCCATCAGCATGGAGTTTCTTCATGCGCTTTACACCAATATGACCTAAACAGCAGTGCCACAAATAAGTTGCACTATCATTATTAACTTTGCATCTTTTGGTTTCGATATTATGAATATGTGTATCACTACGATCGAGATCCAACGAACCATTTTCATTGGGTGTGTAACCATATAAGGTTTTATTCATGTAAACAAAACAACAATTTATTCTCTTACTTAAATGAATAACTGTATTGCAATAAACATGATCAAATCATATTCATGCTCAACACAAACACCAAATAACACTTATTTAGGTCCAACACTAATCCCAAAAGTATAGGGAGTGTGCGATGATGATCATATCAATCTTGGAACCACTTCCAACACACATCGTCACTTCACCCTTAAATAGTCTATGTTCATTCTGCAACTCCCGTTTCGAGTTACTACTCTTAGCAACTGAACCAGTATCAAATACCGAGGGGTTGCTACGAACACTAGTAAAATACACATCAATAATCTGTATATCAAATATACCTTTGTTCACTTTGCCATCCTTTTTATCCGCCAAATACTTGGGGCAGTTCCGCTTCCAGTGACCAGTCCCTTTGCAGTAGAAGCACTTAGTCTCAGGCTTAGGACCAGACTTGGGCTTCTTCACTTGAGCAACAACTTGCTTGCCGTTCTTCTTGAAGTTCCCCTTCTTCCCTTTGCCCTTTTCTTGAAACTAGTGGTCTTGTCTACCATCAACACTTGATTTTTTTCTTGATTTCTACCTTCGTCGATTTTAGCATTACGAAGAGCTTGGGAATTGTTTCCGTTATCCCTTGCATATCATAGTTCATCACGAGGTTCTACTAACTTGGTGATGGTGACTAGAGAATTCTGTCAATCACTATTTTATCTGGAAGATTAACTCCCACTTGGTTCAAGCGAGTGTAGTACCCAGACAATCTGAGCACATGCTCACTGCTTGAGCTATTCTCCTCCATCTTTTAGCTATAGAACTTGTCGGAGACTTCATATCTCTCAACTCGGGTATTTGCTTGAAATATTAACTTCAACTCCTGGAACATCTCATATGGTCCATGATGTTCAAAACGTCTTTGAAATCCCGATTCTAAGCTGTTAAGCATGGTGCACTAAACTATCAAGTAGTCATCGTATTGAGCTAGCCATACGTTCATAACGTCTGCATCTGCTCCTGCAATAGGTCTGTCAGCTAGCGGTGCATCAAAGATATAATTCTTCTATGCAGCAATGAGGATAAACCTCAGATCACGGACCCAGTCCACATCATTGCTACTATCATCTTTCAACTTAGTTTTCTCTAGGAACACATATAAAACATAGGGAAGCAATAACGCGAGCTATTGATCTACAACATAGATATGCAAATACTATCAGGACTAAGTTCATGATAAATTTAAGTTCAATTAATCATATTACTTAAGAACTCCCACTTAGATAGACATCCCTCTAATCCTCTAAGTGATCACGTGATCCAAATCAACTAAACCATAACCGATCATCACGTCAAATGGAGTAGTTTTCAATGGTGAACATCACTATGTTGATCATATCTACTATATGATTCACGCTCGACCTTTCGGTCTCAGTGTTCCGAGATCATATCTGCATATGCTAGGCTCGTCAAGTTTAACCTGAGTATTCTGCGTGTGCAAAATTGGCTTGCACCCATTGTAGATGGATGTAGAGCTTATCACACCCGATCATCACGTGGTGTCTGGGCACGACGAACTTTGGCAATGGTGCATACTCAGGGAGAACACTTTTATCTTGAAATTTAGTGAGAGATCATCTTATAATGCTACCATCAAACAAAGCAAGATAAGATGCATAAAAGATAAACATAACATGCAATCAATATAAGTGATATGATATGGCCATCATCATCTTGTGCTTGTGATCTCCATCTCCGAAGCACCGTCATGATCACCATCGTCGCCGGCGCGACACCTTGATCACCATCGTAGCATCATTGTCGTCTCGCCAATCTTATGCTTCCATGACTATCGCTACCGCTTAGTGATAAAGTAAAGCATTACAGCGCAATTGCATTGCATACAATAAAGCGACAACCATATGGCTCCTGCCAGTTGCCGATAACTCGGTTACAAAACATGATCATCTCATACAATAAAATTTAGCATCATGTCTTGACCATAGCATATCACAACATGCCCTACAAAAACAAGTTAGAAGTCCTCTACTTTGTTGTTGCAAGTTTTACGTGGCTGCTACGGGCTTAGCAAGAACAGTTCTTACCTACGCATCAAAACCACAATGATAGTTTGTCAAGTTGGTGTTGTTTTAACCTTCGCAAGGACCGGGCGTAGCCACACTTGGTTCAACTAAAGTTGGAGAAACTGACACCCGCCAGCCACCTGTGTGCAAAGCACGTCGGTAGAACCAATCTCGCGTAAGCGTACGCGTAATGTCGGTCCGGGCCGCTTCATCCAACAATACTGCCGAACCAAAGTATGACATGCTGGTAAGCAGTATGACTTATATCGCCCACAACTCACTTGTGTTCTACTCGTGCATAACATCAACGCATAAAACCTAGGCTCGGATGCCACTGATGGGGAACATAGTAATTTCAAATAATTTCCTACACACACGCAAGATCATGGTGATGCATAGCAACGAGAGGGGAGAGTGTTGTCTACGTGCCCTCATAGACCGTAAGCGGAAGCGTTATATCAACGCGGTTGATGTAGTCGTACATCTTCATGGTCCGACCGATCCAAGCACCGAAAGCACGGCACCTCCGAGTTCTGCACATGTTCGGCTCGGTGACGTCCTCGCCTTCTCGATCCAGCAAGAGGGGCGAAGTAGTAGATGAGTTCCGGCAGCACGACGGCGTGGTGACGGTGTTGGTGAAGAACAATCTTCGCAGGGCTTCGCCTAAGCACTACGAAAACTATGACGGAGGATAAACTAGAGGAGACGAGGTTGCCAGCACACGCCTTGGTGTTTCTTGATGTGTCTTTGGTGCTAGCCCTACCCCTCTATTTATATGTTGAGCCCTGGGGTCGAAACTTGGAGTAAAAGCCTCCTCAAAGTCGGTTTTACCCGAAAGGCAAGAGTCCTTCTCGGACTCCAGGGCTAGACGCCAGGGTTCCCAACGTCTACCCCCTAGACGCCAGGGTTCCTGGCGTCTAGCCTCTGGTCTTCGCAAAACTTCCTTTTGCACTTTCCAAAAGCCTCGTGGGCTTTCCCCTTTGGCCCAAATAAAGTGTTCTCGTGCCCAAACATTTCGGGAAACATCCGGAACCCCTTCCCGTGAATTCCGGAACCCTTCCAGAGATCAAACACTACTATCCACATATCAATATTTACTTCCGGACCATTCCGGAGTTCCTCGTCATATCTGTGATCTCATCCAAAACTCCGAAAAACATTCAGTCACCAACATACATAACTCATAGTACTATATCGTCAACAAACGTTAAGCGTGCAGACACTACGGGTTCGAGAACTATGTAGACATGACCGAGACACCTCTCTTGTCAATAACCAATAGCGGGACCTGGATGCCCATATTGGCTCCTACATATTCTAAGAAGATCTTTATCGGTCAGACCGCATAACAACATACGTTGTTCCCTTTGTCATCGGTATGTTACTTGCCCGAGATTCGATCGCCGGTATCTCAATACCTAGTTCGATCTTGTTATCGGCAAGTATCTTTACTCATTCCTTAATGCATCATCCCGCAACTAACTCATTAGTTGCAATGCTTGCAAGGCTTATAGTGATGTGCATTACCGAGTGGGCCCAGAGATACCTCTCCGACAATCGGAGTGACAAATCCTAATCTCTAAATACGCCAACCCAACAAGTACCTTTGGAGACACCTGTAGAGCACCTTTATAATCACCCAGTTACGTTGTGATGTTTGGTAGCACACAAAGTGTTCCTCCGGTAAACGGGAGTTGCATAATCTCATAGTCATAGGAACATGTATAAGTCATGAAGAAAGCAATAGCAACAAACTAAACGATCAAGTGCTAAGCTAACGGAATGGGTCAAGTCAATCACATCATTCTCCTAATGAAGTGATCCCGTTAATCAAATGACAACTCATGTCTATGGCTAGGAAACATAACCATCTTTGATCAACAAGCTAGTCAAGTAGGGGCATACTAGTTACACTTTGTTTGTCTATGTATTCACACATGTATTATGTTTCTGGTTAATACAATTCTAGCATGAATAATAAACATTTGTCATGAAATAAGGAAATAAATAATAACTTTATTATTGCCTCTAGGGCATATTTCCTTCAAGATTTCATTGTTCTTGATATAGATTGCAATCCTTCTTGCCCTATTATTCTTGGTAGACCTTTCCTTAGAACGGTTGGTGCGATTATTGATATGAAGGAAGGGAATATTAGATTTCAATTTCCATTAAAGAAATAAAATAAAATTACCATATGAAACTATCATGAGAGCCATTTATGGATTGCCTACCAAAGATGGGAATACCTAGATCTATCCTCACTTTTATGCGGCGTTAAACGACAACGCTTGTTGGGAGGCAACCCAATTTTATTTTTATTCCTTGATTTTTTATCCTGTTTAGTAATAAATAAATTATTAAGCCTCTGTTTTGGTTGTGTTTTTGTGTTTAATTAGTGTTTGTGCCAAGTAGAACCCTTGGGAAGACTTGGGGAAAGTCTTGTTGAACTTGCTGTAAAAAAAACAGAAACTTTAGCGCTCACGAGAACTGCTGTCATTTTTATTTGAAGAGTGCTATTTAGTTAATTCTTTTTGAATATGGTTAATAGATAAATTTATCACGTCCAGCAATTTATTTTTGAATTTTGGGGTTCCAGATCTTGCGCTAGCTACAGATTACTACAAACTGTTCTGTTTTTGACAGATTCTGTTTTTCGTGTGTTGTTTGCTTATTTTGATGAATCTATGGCTAGTAAAATAGTTTATAATCCGTAGAGAAGTTGGAATACAGTAGGTTTATCACCAATATAAATAAAGAATGAGTTCATTACAGTACCTTGAAGTGGTCTTTTGTTTTCTTTCGCTAACGGAGCTCGCGAGTTTTCTATTTTGAGTTTTGTGTTGTGAAGTTTTCAAGTTTTGGGTGAATTCTTTTGATGGATCATGGAACAAGGAGTGGCAAGAGCCTAAGCTTGGGGATGCCCATGGGACTCCCAAGATAATCCAAGGACACCAAAAAGTCAAAGCTTGGGGATGCCCCAGAGGGCATCCCCTCTTTCGTCCAGTTCCATCGGTAATTTACTTGGAGCTATATTTTTATTCACCAACATGATATGTGTTTTGCTTGGAGCGTCTTGTATTATTTGTGTCTTTGTGTTTTAGTATGCCACAATCATCCTTGCTGTACACAACTTTTGAGAGAGCCATACATGGATTATAATTTGATAGAATACTCTATGCGCTTCACTTATATCTTTTGAGCTAAGTAGTTTTGCTCTATGTGCTTCACTTATATCTTTTGAGCTAGATAATTTTGCTCTATGTGCTTCACTTATATCTTTTGAGCATTATAATTTTGCTCTATGCGCTTCACTTAGATCTTTTAGAGCACGGTCGTGGATTTGTTTTAAAGAAACTATTGATCTCTCATGCTTCACTTAAATTATTTTGAGAGTCTCTTAATAGCATGGTAATTTGCTTAATAATAATATGCTTGGTATTCAAGATTTGTGAAACTTTATTTTGAGTGTGTTGAATACTAAGAAAAGATTGAAGCATGATAATTGTTTTGAGATATGGAGGTGATAATATTAAAGTCATGCTAGTTGAGTAGTTGTGAATTTAAAGAATACTTGTGTTAAAGTTTGTGATTCCCGTAGCATGCACGTATGGTGAACTGTTATGTGACGAAGTCGGAGCATGATTTATTTATTGATTGTCTTCCTTATGAGTGGTGGTTGGGGACGAGCGATGGTATTTTCCTACCAATCTATCCCCCTAGGAGCATGCGCGTAATACTTTGCTTTGATAACTTCTAGATTTTTGCAATAAGTACATGAGTTCTTTATGACTAATGTTGAGTCCATGGATTATACGCACTCTCACCCTTCCACCTTTGCTAGCCTCTCTAATACCGCGCACCTTTCGCCGGTATCATACACCTACCATATACCTTCCTCAAAACAGCCACCATACCTACCTATTATGGCATTTCCATAGCCATTCCGAGATATATTTCCATGCAACTTTCCACCGTTCCGTTTATCATGACACACTCCATCATTGTCATATTGCATATCCCGGTACACCGCCAGATGCATTCACATAGAGTCATATTTTGTTCTAAGTATCGAGTTGTAATTGTTGAGTTATAAGAAAAATAAAAGTGTGATGATCATCATTATTAGAGCATTGTCCCAGTGAGGAAAGAATGATGGAGACTATGATTCCCCCATAAGTCGGGATGAGACTCTGGTCGGAAAAAAGAGAGGCCAAAGAAGCCCAAATAAAAAGAGGCCACAAAAAAGGCCCAAACAAAAAATATATAAATAAAAAAATGAGAGAAAAAGAGAGAAGGGACAATGTTACTATCCTTTTACCACACTTGTGCTTCAAAGTAGCACCATGATCTTCATAGTAGAGAGTCTCTCATGTTATCACTTTCATATACTAGTGGGAATTTTTCATTATAGAACTTGGCTTGTATATTCCAATGATGGGCTTCCTCAAATTGCCCTAGGTCTTCATGAGCAAGCAAGTTGGATGCACACCCACTTAGTTTCTTTTTGAGCTTTCATATACTTATAGCTCTAGTGCATCCGTTGCATGGCAATCCCTACTCACTCACATTGATATCTATTGATGGGCATCTCCATAGCCCGTTGATATGCCTAGTTGATGTGAGACCATCTTCTCCTTTTTGTCTTCTCCACAACCACCATTCTATTCCACCTATAGTGCTATATCCATGGCTCACGCTCATGTATTGCGTGAAGATTGAAAAAGTTAGAGTATGAAACAATTGCTTGGCTTGTCATCGGGGTTGTGCATGATTTAAATACTTTGTGTGGTGAAGATGGAGCATAGCCAGACTATATGATTTTGTAGGGATAACTTTCTTTGGCCATGTTATTTTGAGAAGACATAATTACTTTGTTAGTATGCTTGAAGTATTATTATTTTTATGTCAATATAAACTTTTGTCTTGAATCTTTCTAATCTAAATATTCATACCACAATTAAGAAGATTTGCATTGAAATTATGCCAAGTAGCACTCCGCATCAAAAATTCTCTTTTTATCATTTACCTACTCGAGGACGAGCAGGAAGTAAGCTTTGGGATGCCTGATACGTCTCCAACGTATCTATAATTTTTGATTGCTCCATGATATATTATCTACTGTTTTGGACTGTATTGGGCCTTATTTTCCACTTTTATATTATTTTTGGGACTAACCTATTAACCGGAGGCCCAGCCCAGAATTGCTGTTTTTTTGCCTATTTCAGTGTTTTGAAGAAACGGAATATCAAACGGAGTCCAAACAGAATAAAATCTTCGGGAACGTGATTTTCTCACCGAACGTGATCCAGGAGACTTGGACCCTGCTCCAAGGAACAAAAGAGGCGGTCACGAGGGTGGGGGGCACGCCCCCCTGCCTCGTGGGCCCCTCATTGCTCCTCCGGCGTACTTCTTCCTCCTATATATATACACGTACCCCCAAACGATCAGAACAGGAGCCAAAAACCTAATTCCACTGCCACAACTTTCTGTATCCACAAGATCCCATCTTGGGGCCTGTTCTGGAGCTCCGCTAGAAGAGGGCCGTCATCACAGAGGGCTTCTACATCATCCTAGCCCCTCCGATGAAGTGTGAGTAGTTTACCTCAGACCTTCGGGTCCATACTTAGTAGGTAGATGGCTTCTTCTCTCTCTTTGAATCTCAATACAAAGTTCTCCCCCTCTCTTGTGGAGATCTATTCGATGTAATCTTCTTTTTGCGGTGTGTTTGTTGAGACCGATGAATTGTGGGTTTATGATCAAGTCCATCGATGAATAATATTTGAATCTTCTCTGAATTCTTTTATGTATGATTGGTTATCTTTGCAAGTCTCTTTGAATTATCCGTTTGGTTTGGTCAACTAGATTGGTAGTTCTTGCCACGGGAGAAGTGCTTAGCTTTGGGTTCGATCTTGCGGTGTCCTTACCCAGTGACAGAAGGGGCAGCAAGGCACGTATTGTATCGTTGCCATCGAGGATAACAAGATGGGGTTTATTTCATATTGCATGAATTTATCTCTCTACATCATGTCATCTTGCTTAAGGCGTTACTCTGTTTTTAACTTAATACTCTAGATGCATGCTGGATAGCGGTCGATGAGTGGAGTAATAGTAGTAGATGCAGAATCGTTTCGATCTACTTGTGACGGACGTGATGCCTATATACATGATCATGCCTAGATATTCTCATAACTATGCTCAATTCTGTCGATTGTTCAATTGTAATTTGTTCACCCACCGTAGAATACTTATGCTCTTGAGAGAAGCCACTAGTGAAACCTATGGCCCCGGGGTCTATTCTCATCATATCAATCTCCATCACTTTAATCTTGCTTTGCTTTTACTTTGCTTTTACTTTTTACTTTGCATCTTTATACCAAAAATACCAAAAATATTATATCTATCAGATCTCACTCTCGTAAGTGACCGTGAAGGGATTGACAACCCCTAATCGTGTTGGTTGCGAGTAGCTATCGCTTTGTGCTGGTATGAGGGACTTGAGCGTGGGCTCCTACTGGATTGATACCTTGGTTCTCAAAAACTGAGGGAAATACTTACGCTACTCTGCTGCATCATCCCTTCCTCTTCGGGGAAAACCAACGCAAGCTCAAGACGTAGCAGCCCCCTGGCAGGCCTCCGGTGCCCATCTTTGGCTATATGGTGTGTTTTGACCTGGAAAAGATCAAAGGGAAGCTTTCGGGGTGAAGCGCCGCTGTCTCGAGGCAGAACCTGGGCAGAACCAATCTAGGGCTCCGACGGAGCTGTTCTACAGGGGAAACATCCCTCCGAGAGGAGGAAATCGAAACCATTGTCGTCACCAATGATCCTCTCATCGAGAGGGGGTCAATCTCCATCAACATCTTCCCCAACACCATCTCCTCTCAAACCCTAGTTCATCTCTTGTATTCGATCTCGGTCCCAAAACCTTTGATTGGTACCTGTGGGTTGCTAGTAGTGTTGATTAATCCTTGTAGTTGATGCTAGTTGGTTTATCCGGTGGAAGATTATATTTTTAGATCCTTAATGATAATTAATACTCCTATGATCTTGATCATGAATATGCTTTGTGAGTAGTTACATTTGTTCCCGAGGACATGGGAGAAGTCTTGTTATAAGTAATCATGTGAATTTGGTATTCGTTCGATATTTTGATGAGATGTATGTTGTCTCTCCTCTAGTGGTGTTATGTGAACATCAAATACATGACACTTCACCATTATTTGGGCCTAGGGGAAGGCATTGGAAAGTAATAAGTATATGATGGGTTGCTAGAGTGACAAAAGCTTAAACCCTAGTTTATGCGTTGCTTCGTAAGGGGCTAATTTGGATCCATATGATTCATGTTATGGTTAGGTTTACCTTAATTCTTCTTCCGTGGGTTAATCATAAGTGGGAGGCTTGTCCAAGGAATGACAACACCCAAGCACCGGTCCACCCACATATCTAATTATCAAAGTAAAGAATGCGAATCATATGAGCATGATGCAAACTAACTTGACAACAATTCCCATGTGTCCTCGGGAGCGCTATGCATTATATAAGAGTTCGTCTAGGCTTGTACTTTGCTACAAAAAGGATTGAGCCACTTGCTGCACCTTAGTTACTTTATTTACTTGTTACCCGTTACAATTTATCTTATCACAAAATTATCTGTTACCGATAATTTTAGTGCTTGCAGAGAATACCTTGCTGAAAACCACTTGTCATTTCCTTCTGCTCCTTGTTGGGTTCGACACTCGTACTTATCAAAAGGAGTATGGTAGATCCCCTATACTTGTGGGTCATCAAGACTCTTTTCTGGCACCGTTGCCGGGGAGTGAAGCGCCTTTGGTAAGGAAACATTTATATATTGTGCTGAAATTTACTGTCACTCGTTATTATGGAAAATTATCCTTTGAGGGGCCCTGTTTGGGGTATCTTCATCTCGACCGGAAGAACATAGAGTTTATCCTCAACCTACTGCACCTACTGAAAATATTTATTATGAAATTCCTTCGGGTATGATAGAGAAACTGCTAGCTAATCCTTATGCAGGAGATGGAACATTACATCCCGATATGCACCTAATCTATGTGGATGAAGTTTGTGGATTATTTAAGCTTGCAGGTATGCCCGAGGATGTTGTCAATAAGAAGTTCTTCCCTTTATCTTTGAAGGTAAAGACATTGATATGGTATAGGCTATTGGATGATATTGGATCATGGAACTACAACAGATTGAAATTGGAATTTCATTAGAAGTTTTATCCTATGCATCTGGTTCATCGTGATCAGAATTATATATATAATTTTTGGCCTCATGAAGGAAAAAGTATCGCTCAAGCTTGGGGGAGGCTTAAGTCAATGTTATATTCATGCCCCAATTATGAGCTTTCAAGAGAAATTATTATTCAAAACTTTTATGTTCGGCTTTCTCATAATGATCGATCCATGCTCGATACTTCTTGTACTGGTTCCTATATGAAGAAGGATATTGAATTCAAATGGGATTTTGGAAAGAATTAAACGCAACTCTGAAGGTTGGGAACTCGAGGAAGGTAAGGAGTCAGGTATAAACCATAAGTTTGACTGTGTTAAATCTTTTATGGATACCAATGCTTTTCGTGATTTTAGCACTAAATATGGACTTGCCTCTGAGATAGTAGCTTCTTTCTGTAAATCCTTTGCTACTCATGTTGATCTCCCTAAGAAGAAGTGGTTTAAATATCATCCTCCCATTGAAGTTAAATTAGTAGAATCTATTAAAGTTGAAGAAGAAACTATTACTTATAATGTTGATCCTATTGTTCCTACTGCTTATATTGAGAAACCACCTTTTCTTGTTAGAATAAAGGATCATGCTAAAGCTTCAACTATGGTTTGTAAGAGTTATATTAGAACACACAAACCTCTTGAGAAAATTAAAGTTGAACCTAGTATTGCTATGGTTAAAGATCTCTTGGTTGATAATATTGATGGGCATGTTATTTATTTTGTGATGAAGCTGCTAGAATTGCCAAACCCGATATGAAAGATAAAAATAGACCTGTTGTTGGCATGCCTGTTGTTTCTGTTAAAATTGGAGATCATTGTTATCATGGTTTATGTGATATGGGTGCTAGTGTGAGTGCAATTCCTTATACCTTGTATAAAGAAATTATGAACGATATTGCACCTGCTGAGATAGAAGATATTGATGTTACTATTAAGCTTGCTAATAGAGATACTATATCACTAATTGGGATTGTTATGGATGTTGACGTCCTGTGTGGGAAGATAAAATATCCTACTGATTTCCTTGTTCTTGCTTCCCCACAAAATAAGTTTTGTCCCATTATATTTGGTAGACCTTTCTTGAATACTGTTAATGCTAAGATAGACTGCGAGAAAGATATTGTTACTGTTGGTTTAGGGGATATGTCTCATGATTTTAATTTTTTCTAAATTTCGTAGACAACCCCATGATAAAGAATTGCCTAGTAAGGATGAAATTATTGGTCTTGCTTCTATTGTCGTGCCTCCTACTGATCCTTTAGAATAGTATTTCCTAGACCATGAAAATGATATGTTTATGAATGAAAGAAGGGAAATAGATGAAGTATTCTTCAATCAAGGGCCTATTTTGAAACATAATTTGCCTGTTGAAATCCTTGGGGATCCTCCTCCACCCAAGGGTCATCCTGTGTTTGAGCTGAAACAATTACCTGATACTCTGAAATATGCTTATCTTGATGAAAAGAAGATATATCCTGTTATTATTAGTGTTAACCTTTCAGAGCATGAAGAAAAGAAATTATTGAAAACTTTGAAGAAGCACCGTGCTGCTATTGGATATGCTCTTGATGATCTTAAGGGCATTAGTCCCACTCTATGTTAGCACAAAATAAAACTGGGGAAAGATGCTAAACCAGATGTTGATCATCAACGACGGTTAAATTCCAAGATAAAAGAAGTGGTAAGAAATGAAATACTAAAGCTTCTGGAGGCAGGTATAATTTATCCTATAACTGATAGTCAAGTAGTAAGAGATGAAATACTAAAGCTTCTGGAGGCAGGTATAATTTATCCTATAGATGATAGTCAATGGGTAAGTCATGTTCATTGTGTCCCTAAGAAGGGAGGTATTACTGTTGTTCCTAATGCTAAGAATGAATTGATTCCTCAAAGAATTGTTATAGCTTATAGAATGGTAATTGATTTTCGCAAATTAAAATAAAGCTACTAGAAAATATCATTACCCTCTACCTTTTATTGATCAAATGCTAGAAAGATTATCCAAGCATACACATTTTTGCTTTCTAGATGGTTACTCTGGTTTCTCTCAAATACCTGTGTCAAAAGATGATCAAGAGAAAACCAATTTTACTTGCCCTTTCGGTACCTTTGCTTATAGACATATGCCTTTTGGTTTATGCAATGCACCTGCTACCTTTCAAAGATGTATGACTGCTATATTCTCTGATTTCTGTGAAAAGATTGTTGAGCTTTTCATGGATGATTTCTCCGTTTACGAAACTTTTTTTTGATGATTGCTTAACAACCTTGACCGAGTTTTGCAGAGATGTGAAGAAACTAATCTTGTATTGAATTGGGAGAAGTGCCACTTTATGGTTAATGTGTTGGGGAACACAGTATTTCAAAAAAATTCCTATGATCACGCAAGATCTATCTAGGAGATGCATAGCAAGGAGAGGGGGAGTGTATGTCTACGTACCCTCGTAGACCGAAAGCGGAAGCGTTAAGTAACGCGGTTGATGTAGTCGAACGTCTTCGCAATCCAACTGATCAAGTACCGAACGCACGACACCTCCGTGATTTGCACACGTTCAGATCAATGACGTCCCTCGAACTCTAGATCCAGCTGAGGCCGAGGGAAAGTTTCATTAGCATGACGGCGTGTTGATGGTGATGATGAAGTTACCGATGCAGGGCTTCGCCTAAGCACTATGACAATATGACCGAGGTGGAAATCTATGGAGGGGGCACCGCACACCGCTAAGAGATCAACTTGTGTGTCGATGGGGTGCCCCCTCCCCCGTATATAAACGAGGGGAGGAGGAGGGCCGGCCTCAAGGGGCACGCCCAAAGGGGGGATTCCTACTCCTAGTAGGAGTAGGTTTCTCCCTTTCCTAGTCCAAGTAGGAGAAGAAGGAAAGAGAGGGAGAGGGAGAAGGAAAGAGGGGGGGCGCCGCCTCCTCCTAGTCCAATTCGGACCAGCCCATGGGGGCGCGCTACCTCCCCTTGAGGCCCTTCTCTTCTTTCCCGTATGGCCCATTAAGGCCCACTACTTCCCCCGGCGAATTCCCGTAACTCTCCGGTACTCCGAAAAATACCCGAATCACTCGGAACCTTTCCGATGTCCGAATATAGCCTTCCAATATATTGATCTTTACGTCTCGACCATTTCAAGATTGCTCGTCATGTCCGTGATCTCATACGGTACTTCGAATAACCTTAGGTACATCAAATCACATAACTCATAATACAAATCGTCATCGAACATTAAGCGTGCGGACCCTACGGGTTCGAGAACTATGTAGACATTACCGAGACTCATCTCCGGTCAATAGCCAATAGCGGAACCTAGATGCTCATATTGGTTCCTACATATTCTACGAAGATCTTTATCGGTCAAACCGCATAACAACATATGTTGTTCCCTTTGTCATCGGTATGTTACTTGCCCGAGATTCGATCGTCGGTATCATCATACCTAGTTCAATCTCGTTACCGGCAAGTCTCTTTACTCGTTCCGTAATGCATCATCCCGCAACTAACTCATTAGTCACATTCCTTACAAGGCTTATTATGATGTGCATTACCGAGAGGCCCAGATATACATCTCCGATACTCGGAGTGGAAATCCTAATCTCGATCTATGCCAACCCAACAAACACCTTCGGAGATACCTGTAGAGCATCTTTATAATCACCCAGTTATGTTGTGACTTTTGATAGCACACAAGGCATTCCTCCGATATCCGGGAGTTGCATAATCTCATAGTCAAAGGAATATGTATATGACATGAAGAAAGCTATAGCAATAAAACTGATTGATCATTATGCTAAGCTAGTGGATGGGTCTTGTCCATCACATCATTCTCTTATGATGTGATCCCGTTCATCAAATGAAAACACATGTCTATGGTCAGGAAACATAACCATCTTTGATCAACGAGCTAGTCAAGTCGAGGCATACTAGGGACACGCTGTTTTGTCTATGTATTCACACATGTACTAAGTTTCCGGTTAATACAATTCTAGCATGAATAATAAACATTTATCATGATATAAGGAAATATAAATAATAACTTTATTATTACCTCTAGGGCATATTTCCTTCAGTCTCCCACTTGCACTAGAGTCAATAATCTAGTTCACATCCCCATGTGATTTAACACCAACAGTTCACATCGTCATGTGATTTAACACTCTATAGTTCACATCGCCATGTGACCAATACCCAAAGGGTTTACTAGAGTCAATAATCTAGTTCATATCGCCATGTGATTAACACCCAAAGAGTACTAAGGTGTGATCATGTTTTTCTTGTGAGAGAAGTTTAGTCAACGGGTCTGCCACATTCAGATTCGTATGTATTTTGCAAATTTCCATGTCTACAATGCTCTGCACGGAGCTACTCTAGCTAATTGCTGCCACTTTCAATATGTATCCAGATTGAGACTTAGAGTCATGCGGATGAGTGTCAAAGCTTGCATCGACGTAACCCTTTATGACGAACTTTTTGTCACCTCCATGACCGAGAAACATATCCTTATTCCACTAAGGATAATTTTGACCGCTGTCCAGTGATCTACTACTGGATCACTATTATACCCTCTTGCCAAATTCATCGTGAGGTACATAATAGGTCTGGTACACAACATAGCATACTTTATAGAACCTATGACTGAGGCATAGGGAATGACTTTTCATTCTCTTTCTATTTTTTGTCGTGGTAGGGTTTTGAGTCTTACTCAACTTTACACCTTGCAATACAGGCAAGAACTCCTTCTTTGAATGTTCCATTTTGAACTACTTCAAAATCTTGTCAAGGTATGTACTCATTGAAAAAATCTTATCAAGCGTCTTGATCTATCTGTACAGATCTTGATGCCCAATTTGTAAGCAGCTTCACCGAGGTCTTTGTTTGAAAAACTCCTTTCAAACACTCCTTTATGCTTTCCAGAAAATTCTACATCATTTCCGATCAACAATATGTCGTTCACATATGCTTATCAGAAAGGCTGTAGTGCTCCCACTCACTTTCTTGTAAATACAGGCTTCACCGCAAGTCTGTATTAATCTATATGCTTTGATCAACTCATCAACGCGTATATTCCAACTCCGAGATGCTTGCACCAGTCCATAGATGGATCGCTGGAGCATGCACATTTTGTTAGCACCTTTAGGATTGACAAAACCTTCTGGTTGCATCATATACAACTCTTCTTTAATAAATCTATTAAGGAATGCAGTTTTGTTATCCATTTTCCAGATTTCATAAAATTCGACAATTGCTAACATGATTCGAACAGACTTAAGCATCGCTACTAGTGAGAAAATCTCATCATATCCAACACCGTGAACTTGTGGAAAACCTTTCGTGACAAGTCGAGCTTTGTAGATAGTAACACTACCATCAGCGTCCATCTTCCTCTTGAAGATCCATTTATTCTCAATGGTTTACCGATCATTGGGCAAGTCAACCAAAGTCCAAACTTTGTTCTTATACATGGATCCTATCTCAGATTTCATGGCCTCAAGCCATTTCGCGGAATCTGGGCTCATCATTGAAGGAAATATGCCCTAGAGGCAATAATAAAGTTATTATTTATTTCCTCATATCATGATAAATGTTTATTATTCATGCTAGAATTGTATTAACCGGAAACATAATACATGTGTGAATACATAGACAAACATATTGTCACTAGTATGCCTCTACTTGACTAGCTCGTTGATCAAAGATGGTTGAGTTTCCCAACAACAGACATGAGTTGTTATTTTATCAATGGGATAACATCATTAGGAGAATGATGTGATTGACTTGACCCATTTCGTTAGCTTAGCACTTGATCGTTTAAGTTTACTGCTATTGCTTTCTTCATGACTTATACATGTTCCTATGACTACGAGATTATGCAACTCCCGAATACCGGAGGAACACTTTGTGTGCTACCAAACGTCACAACGTAACTGGGTGATTATAAAGGTGCTCTACAGGTGTCTCCAAAGGTCGCAGCCCTCTAGGCCGCAGCCCTCTCTCTCCCCTAAGGCCCAATAAGGCCCATTACTTCCCCGGAGGGTTCCGGTAACCCTTCCGGTACTCCGGTTTTCTCCGAAATCACCCGGAACACTTCCGGTGTCCGAATATAGCCGTCCAATATATCAATCTTTATGTCTCGACCATTTCGAGACTCCTCGTCATGTCCGTGATCACATCCGGGACTCTGAACTAACTTCGGTACATCAAAATGCATAAACTCATAATAACTGTCATCGTAACATTAAGCGTGCGGACCCTACGGTTCGAGAACAATGTAGACATGACCGAGACACGTCTCCGGTCAATAAGCAATAGCGGGACCTGGATGCCCATATTGGCTCCTACATATTCTACGAAGATCTTTATCGGTCAGACCGCATAACAACATACGTTGTTCCCTTTGTCATCAGTATGTTACTTGCCCGAGATTCGATCGTCGGTATCCAATACCTAGTTCAATCTCGTTACCGGCAAGTCTCTTTACTCGTTCTGTAATACATCATCCCTCAACTAACTCATTAGTTGCAATGCTTGCAAGGCTTATGTGATGTGCATTTCCGAGAGGGCCCAGAGATACCTCTCCGACAATCGGAGTGACAAATCCTAATCTCGAAATACGCCAACCCAACATCTACCTTTGGAGACACCTGTAGAGCTCCTTTATAATCACCCAGTTACATTGTGACGTTTGGTAGCACACAAAGTGTTCCTCTGGTAAACGGGAGTTGCATAATCTCATAGTCATAGGAACATGTATAAGTCATGAAGAAAGCAATAGCAACATACTAAACGATCGGGTGCTAAGCTAATGGAATGGGTCATGTCAATCAGATCATTCAACTAATGATGTGACCTCGTTAATCAAATAACAACTCTTTGTTTATGGTTAGGAAACATAACCATCTTTGATTAACGAGCTAGTCAAGTAGAGGCATACTAGTGACACCTAAGTTTGTCTATGTATTCACACATGTATTATGTTTCCGGTTAATACAATTCTAGCATGAATAATAAACATTTATCATGATATAAGGAAATAAATAATAACTTTATTATTGCCTCTAGGGCATATTTCCTTCAGTCTCCCACTTGCACTAGAGTCAATAATCTAGATTACACAGTAATGATTCTAACACCCATGGAGCCTTGGTGCTGATCATGTTTTGGTCGTGGAAGAGGCTTAGTCAACGGGTCTGCAACATTCAGATCCGTATGTATCTTGCAAATCTCTATGTCTCCCACCTGGACTAGATCCCGGATGGAATTGAAGCGTCTTTTGATGTGCTTGGTCCTCTTGTGAAATCTGGATTCCTTTGCCAAGGCAATTGCACCAGTATTGTCACAAAAGATTTTCATTGGACCCGATGCACTAGGTATAACACCTAGATCGGATATGAACTCCTTCATCCAGACTCCTTCGTTCGCTGCTTCCGAAGCAGCTATGTACTCGGCTTCACATGTAGATCCCGCTACGACGCTTTGTTTAGAACTGCACCAACTGACAGCTCCACCGTTTAATATAAACACGTATCCGGTTTGCGATTTAGAATCGTCCGGATCAGTGTTAAAGCTTGCATCAACGTAACCTCTTACGGTGAGCTCTTTGTCACCTCCATATACGAGAAACATATCCTTAGTCCTTTTCAGGTATTTCAGGATGTTCTTGACCGCTGTCCAGTGATCCACTCCTGGATTACTTTGGTACCTCCTTGCTAAACTTATAGCAAGGCACACATCAGGTCTGGTACACAGCATTGCATACATGATAGAGCCTATGGCTAAAGCATAGGGAACATCTTTCATTTTCTCTCTATCTTCTGCAGTGGTCGGGCATTGAGTCTGACTCAACTTCACACCTTGTAACATAGGCAAGAACCCTTTCTTTGCTTGATCCATTTTGAACTTCTTCAAAATCTTGTCAAGGTATGTGCTTTGTGAAAGTCCAATTAAGCGTCTTGATCTATCTCTATAGATCTTTATGCCTAATATGTAAGCAGCTTCTCTGAGGTCTTTCATTGAAAAACTCTTATTCAAGTATCCCTTTATGCTATCCAGAAATTCTATGTCATTTCCAATCAGTAATATGTCATCCACATATAATATCAGAAATGCTACAGAGCTCCCACTCACTTTGTTGTAAATACAGGCTTCTCCGAAAGTCTGTATAAAACCAAATGCTTTAATCACACTATGAAAGCGTTTATTCCAACTCCGAGAGGCTTGCACCAGTCCATAAATGGATCGCTAGAGCTTGCACACTTTGTTAGCTCCTTTTGGATCGACAAAACCTTCCGGTTGCATCATATACAACTCTTCTTCCAGAAATCCCTTCAGGAATGCAGTTTTGACATCCATTTGCCAAATTTCATAATCATAAAACGTGGCAATTGCTAACATGATTCGGACATACTTAAGCATCGCTACGGGTGAGAAGGTCTCATCGTAGTCAACCCCTTGAACTTGTCGAAAACCTTTTGCAACAAGTCGAGCTTTGTAGACAGTAATATTACCGTCAGCGTCAGTCTTCTTCTTGAAGATCCATTTATTCTCAATTGCTTGCCGATCATCGGGCAAGTCAACCAAAGTCCATACTTTGTTCTCATACATGGATCCCATCTCAGATTTCATGGCTTCAAGCCACTTTGCGGAATCTGGGCTCACCATCACTTCTTCATAGTTCGTAGGTTCATCATGATCTAGTAGCATGATTTCCAGAACTGGATTACCGTACCACTCTGGTGCGGATCTCACTCTGGTTGATCTACGAGGTTCCGTAGTATCTTGTCCCGAAGTTTCATGATCATCATCATTAGCTTCCTCACTAATTGGTATAGGTGTCGCAGAAACAGTTTTCTGTGATGTACTACTTTCCAATAAGGGAGCAGGTATAGTTACCTCGTCAAGTTCTACTTTCCTCCCACTCACTTCTTTCGAGAGAAACTCCTTCTCTAGAAAGGATCCATTCTTAGCAACAAATATCTTGCCTTCGGATCTGTGATAGAAGGTGTACCCAACAGTCTCCTTTGGGTATCCTATGAAGACACATTTCTCCGATTTGGGTTCAAGCTTATCAGGTTGAAGCTTTTTCACATAAGCATCGCAGCCCCAAACTTTAAGAAACGACAACTTTGGTTTCTTGCCAAACCATAGTTCATAAGGCGTCGTCTCAACGAATTTTGATGGTGCCCTATTTAACATGAATGCGGCCGTCTCTAAAGCATAACCCCAAAACGATAGCGGTAAATCAGTAAGAGACATCATAGATCGTACCATATCTAGTAAAGTATGATTACGACGTTCGGACACACCATTACGCTGTGGTGTTCCGGGTGGCATGAGTTGCGAAACTATTCCACAATTTTTCAAATGTACACCAAACTCATAACTCAAATATTCTCCTCCACGATCAGATCGTAGAAACTTTATTTTCTTGTTACGATGATTTTCAACTTCACTCTGAAATTCTTTGAACTTTTCAAATGTTTCAGACTTATGTTTCATTAAGTAGATATACCCATATCTGCTTAAGTCATCTGTGAAGGTGAGAAAATAACGATATCCGCCACGAGCCTCAATATTCATCGGACCACATACATCGGTATGTATGATTTCCAATAAATCTGTTGCTCTCTCCATAGTACCGGAGAATGGTGTTTTAGTCATCTTGCCCATGAGGCATGGTTCGCAAGTACCAAGTGATTCATAATCAAGTGGTTCCAAAAGTCCATCAGTATGGAGTTTCTTCATGCGCTTTATACCGATATGACCTAAACGACAGTGCCACAAATAAGTTGCACTGTCATTATCAACTCTGCATCTTTTGGTTTCAACATTATGAATATGTGTGTTACTACTATCGAGATTCATCGAAATAGACCACTTCTCGAAGGTGCATGACCATAAAAGATATTACTCATATAAATAGAACAACCATTATTCTCTGATTTAAATGAATAACCGTCTCGCATCAAACAAGATCTAGATATAATGTT
The DNA here is from genome assembly GCA_034509565.1 of Triticum monococcum. NCBI lineage: Eukaryota > Viridiplantae > Streptophyta > Magnoliopsida > Poales > Poaceae > Triticum > Triticum monococcum. The sequence continues at coordinate 403,640,500 of CM067844.1, read as the reverse complement.
CATGCTCAACGCTGGCACCAAATAACAATTATTTAGGTCTAATATTAATCCCGAAGGTAGATGTAGAGGTAGCGTGCCGACCGCGATCACATCGACTTTGGAACCGTTTCCCACGCGCATCGTCACCTCGTCCTTTGCCAGTGTTCGCTTAATCCGTAGTCCCTGTTTCGAGTTGCAAATATTAGCAATAGAACCAGTATCAAATACCCAGGTGCTACTGCGAGCTCTAGTAAGGTACACATCAATAACATGTATATCACATATACCTTTGTTCACCTTGCCATCCTTCTTATCTGCCAAATACTTGGGGCAGTTCCGCTTCCAGTGACCAGTCTGCTTGCAGTAGAAGCACTCAGTTTCAGGCTTAGGTCCAGACTTGGGTTTCTTCTCTTGAGCAGCAACTTGCTTGCCGTTCTTCTTGAAGTTCCCCTTCTTCTTCCCTTTGCCCTTTTTCTTGAAACTAGTGGTCTTGCTGACCATCAACACTTGATGCTCCTTTTTGATTTCTACCTCCGCGGCTTTCAGCATTGCGAAGAGCTCGGGAATAGTCTTGTTCATCCCTTGCATGTTATAGTTCATCACGAAGCTCTTGTAGCTTGGTGGCAGTGATTGGAGAATTCTGTCAATGACACAATCATCTGGAAGATTAACTCCCATCTGAATCAAGTGATTATTATACCCAGACATTTTGAGTATATGCTCACTGACAAAACTGTTCTCCTCCATCTTGCAGCTATAGAATTTATTGGAGACTTCATATCTCTCAATCCAGGCATTTGCTTGAAATATTAACTTCAACTCCTGGAACATCTTTGCTCCATGACGTTCAAAACGTCGTTGAAGTCCCGATTCTAAGCCGTAAAGCATGGCACACTGAACTATCGAGTAGTCATCAGCTTTGCTCTGCCAGACGTTCATAACATCTGGTGTTGCTCCAGCAGCAGGCCTGGCACCCAGCGGTGCTTCCAGGATGTAATTCTTCTGAGCAGCAATGAGGATAATCCTCAAGTTACGGACCTAGTCCGTGTAATTGCTACCATCATCTTTCAACTTTGCTTTCTCAAGGAACGCATTAAAATTCAACGGAACAACAGCACGAGCCATCTATCTACAATCAACATAAACAAGCAAGATACTATCAGGTACTAAGTTCATGATAAGTTTAAGTTCAATTAATCAAATTACTTAAGAACTCCCACTTAGATAGACATCCCTCTAATCCTCTAAGTGATCATGTGATCCAAATCAACTAAACCATAACCGATCATCACGTGAGATGGAGTGGTTTTCAATGGTGAACATCGCTATGTTGATCATATCTACTATATGATTCACGCTCGACCTTTCGGTCTCCGTGTTCCAAGGCCATATCTGCATATGCTAGGCTCGTCAAGTTTAACCTGAGTATTCTGCGTGTGCAAAAACTGGCTTGCACCCGTTGTAGATGGACGTAGAGCTTATCACACCCGATCATCACGTGGTGTCTGGGCACGACGAACTTTGGCAACGGTGCATACTCAGGGAGAACACTTCTTGATAATTTAGTGAGAGATCATCTTATAATGCTACCGTCAATCAAAGCAAGATAAGATGCATAAAAAGATAAACATCACATGCAATCAATATAAGTGATATGATATGGCCATCATCATCTTGTGCTTGTGATCTCCATCTCCGAAGCACCGTCATGATCACCATTGTCACCGGCGCGACACCTTGATCTCCATCGTAGCATCGTTGTCGTCTCGCCAATCTTATGCTTCCACGACTATCGCTACCGCTTAGTGATAAAGTAAAGCATTACATCGCGATTGCATTGCATACAATAAAGCGACAACCATATGGCTCCTGCCAGTTGCCGATAACTCGGTTACAAAACATGATCATCTCATACAATAAAATTTAGCATCATGTCTTGGCCATATAACATCACAACATGCCCTGCAAAAACAAGTTAGACGTCCTCTACTTTGTTGTTGCAAGTTTTACGTGGCTGCTATGGGCTTAAGTAAGAACCAATCTCACCTACGCATCAAAACCACAACGATAGTTTGTCAAATAGACTTTGTTTTAACCTTCGCAAGGACTGGGCGTAGCCACACTCGGTTCAACTAAAGTTGGAGAAACTGGCACCCGCCAGCCACCTGTGTGCAAAGCACGGCGGTAGAACCAGTCTCGCGTAAGCGTACGCGTAATGTCGGCCCGGGCCTCTTGATCCAACAATACCGCCGAACCAAAGTATGACATGCTGGTAGGCAGTATGACTTATATCGCCCACAACTCACTTGTGTTCTACTCGTGCAAATAACATCAAACCATAAAACCTAGGCTCGGATGCCACTGTTGGGGAACAAAGTAATTTCAAAAAATTTCCTACGCACACGCAAGATCATGGTGATGCATAGCAATGAGGGGGAGAGCATGATCTACGTACCCTTGTAGATCGCAACGGAAGCGTTGACACAACGTAGTGGAAGTAGTCGTACGTCTTCTTCCCGATCCGACCGATCCAAGCACCGTTACTCCGGTACCTCCGAGTTCTTAGCACACGTACAGCTCGATGACGATCCCCGGGCTCCGATCCAGCAAAGCTTCGGGGAGGAGTTCCGTCAGCACGACGGCGTGGTGACGATCTTGATGTTCTACCGACGCAGGGCTTCGCCTAAGCACTACAACGATATGATCGAGGTGGAATATGGTGGCAGGGGGCACCGCACACGGCTAAGGAACGATCTCAAAGATCAACTTGTGTGTCCTAGGGTGCCCCCCTGCCCCCGTATATAAAGGAGAAAGGGGGAGGCTGGCCGGCCCTATGGGGCGCGCCAAGGGGAGGGGGAGTCCTCCTCCTAGTGGGAGTAGGACTCCCCTTTCCTAATCCAATTAGGAAACCCTAAGGGGGAAGGAAAGAGGGGGAGAGGGAGAGGGAGAGAGGGGCCGCGCCCCCCTCCCTAGTCCAATTCGGACTCCCCATGTGGGGGGGCACCTCCTAGGCCGCAGCCCTCTCTCTCCCCTAAGGCCCAATAAGGCCCATTACTTCCCCGGAGGGTTCCGGTAACCCTTCCGGTACTCCGGTTTTCTCCGAAATCACCCGGAACACTTCCGGTGTCCGAATATAGCCGTCCAATATATCAATCTTTATGTCTCGACCATTTCGAGACTCCTCGTCATGTCCGTGATCACATCCGGGACTCTGAACTAACTTCGGTACATCAAAATGCATAAACTCATAATAACTGTCATTGTAACATTAAGCGTGCGGACCCTACGGTTCGAGAACAATGTAGACATGACCGAGACACGTCTCCGGTCAATAAGCAATAGCAGGACCTGGATGCCCATATTGGCTCCTACATATTCTACGAAGATCTTTATCGGTCAGACCGCATAACAACATACGTTGTTCCCTTTGTCATCGGTATGTTACTTGCCCGAGATTCGATCGTCGGTATCCAATACCTAGTTCAATCTCGTTACCGGCAAGTCTCTTTACTCGTTCTGTAATACATCATCCCTCAACTAACTCATTAGTTGCAATGCTTGCAAGGCTTATGTGATGTGCATTACCGAGAGGGCCCAGAGATACCTCTCCGACAATCGGAGTGACAAATCCTAATCTCGAAATACGCCAACCCAACATCTACCTTTGGAGACACCTGTAGAGCTCCTTTATAATCACCCAGTTACGTTGTGACGTTTGGTAGCACACAAAGTGTTCCTCTGGTAAACGGGAGTTGCATAATCTCATAGTCATAGGAACATGTATAAGTCACGAAGAAAGCAATAGCAACATACTAAACGATCGGGTGCTAAGCTAATGGACTGGGTCATGTCAATCATATCATTCAACTAATGATGTGACCTCGTTAATCAAATAACAACTCTTTGTTTATGCTTAGGAAACATAACCATGTTTGATTAACGAGCTAGTCAAGTAGAGGCATACTAGTGACACTTAAGTTTGTCTATGTATTCACACATGTATTATGTTTCCAGTTAATACAATTCTAGCATGAATAATAAACATTTATCATGATATAAGGAAATAAATAATAACTTTATTATTGCCTCTAGGGCATATTTCCTTCACGGTGATCCTAGTGCCGAACGGACGGCACCTCCGTGTTCAACACACGTATAGCCCGGTGACGTCTCCTACGCCTTGATCCAGCAAGGGGAGAAGGAGAGGTTGGGGAAGACTCCATCCAGTAGCAGCACGACGGCGTGGTGGTGATGGAGGAGCGTGGTACTCCAGCAGGGCTTCGCTAAGCACCGCAAGAGACGAGGAGGGAGAGGGGTAGGGCTGCGCCAAGAAGGAGATTGAATCATCTCTATGGCAGCCCAAAACCTCAAGTATATATAGGGGGAGGGGAGGGGCTGCACCCCCACCAAGGTTGCCACCCCTAGGGGTGGCGGCCAGCCCTAGATCCCATCTAGGGGGGCGGCCAAGGGGGGAGAGAGGGGGGCGCACCACTAGGTGGGCCTTAGGCCCATCTGAGCCTGGGGTTTGCCCCCTTCCACTCTCCCTTGCGCCTTGGGCCTTGGTGGGGGGGCACAGCAGCCCACCAGGGGCTGGTCCCCTCTCACACTTGGCCCATGCAGCCCTCCGGGGCTGGTGGCCCCACTTGGTGGACCACCGGGACCCTCCCGGTGGTCCCGGTACATTACCGATAAAACCCGAAACTTTTCCGGCGACCAAAACATGACTTCCCATATATAAATCTATACCTCCAGACCATTCCGGAACTCCTCGTGACGTCCGGGATCTCATCCGGGACTCCGAACAACATTCGGTAACCACGTATATCTATTCCCTATAACCCTAGCATCATCGAACCTTAAGTGTGTAGACCCTACGGGTTCGGGAACCATGCAGACATGACCGAGATAACTCTCCGGTCAATAATCAACAACGGGATCTAGATACCCATGTTGGCTCCCACATGTTCCACGATGATCACATCGGATGAACCACGATGTCAAGGACTTAATCAATCCCGTATACAATTCCCTTTGTCTAGCGGTACGATACTTGCCCGAGATTCGATCGTCGGTATCCCGATACCTTGTTCAATCTCGTTACCGGCAAGTCTCTTTTACTCGTTCCGTAACGCATCATCTCGTGATCAACTCCTTGATCACATTGTGCACATTATGATGATGTCCTACCGAGTGGGCCCAGAGATACCTCTCCGTTTACACGGAGTGACAAATCCCAGTCTCGATTCGTGCCAACCCAACAGACACTTTCGGAGATACTTGTAGTGTACCTTTATAGCCACCCAGTTACGTTGTGACGTTTGGCACACCCAAAGCACTCCTACGGTATCCGGGAGTTGCACAATCTCATGGTCTAAGGAAATGATACTTGACATTAGAAAAGCTTTAGCATACGAACTACATGATCTTGTGCTAGGCTTAGGATTGGGTCTTGTCCATCACATCATTCTCCTAATGATGTGATCCCGTTATCAACGACATCCAATGTCCATGGTCAGGAAACCGTAACCATCTATTGATCAACGAGCTAGTCAACTAGAGGCTTACTAGGGACATGGTGTTGTCTATGTATCCACACATGTATCTGAGTTTCCTATCAATACAATTCTAGCATGGATAATAAATGATTATCATGAACAAGGAAATATAATAATAACCAATTTATTATTGCCTCTAGGGCAATATTTCCAATAGTCTCCCACTTGCACTAGAGTCAATAATCCAGTTCACATCGATATGTGATTAACACTCAAGGTCACATCCCCATGTGACTAACACCCAAAGAGTTCTGGGTTTGATCATGTTATGCTTGTGAGAGAGGTTTCAGTCAACGGGTTTGCAACATTCAGATCCGTATGTACTTCGCAAATTTCTATGTCATCTTGTAGATGCAACTACTACGCTACATTTGGAGCCATTTCAAATAATTGTTCTACTTTGAGCTATTCTAAATTGTTGCTCCATTATACGTATCCGGTATCTCTACTCAGAGCTATCCAGATAGGTGTTAAGCTTGCATCGACGTAACTCTTTACGTCGAACTCTTTATCACCTCCATAACCGAGAAACATATCCTTATTCCTCTAAGGATAATTTAGACCGCTATCTGGTGATCTACTCCTAGATCACCTTTGTACCCTCTTGCCAGATATGTGGCAAGGCACACATCAGGTGCGGCACTTAGCATGGCATACCGTACAGAGCCTATGACAAAAGCATAGGGGACGACCTTCGTCCTTCCTCTTTCTTCTGCCGTGGTCGAGCTTTAAGTCTTAACTTCATACCTTACAACTCAGGCAAGAACTCCTTATTTGATTGATCCATCTTGAACACCTTCAAGATCGTGTCAAGGTATGTGCTCATTTGAAAGTACCATTAAGCGTTTTGATCTATCCTTATAGATCTTGATGCTCCATGTTCAAGTAGCTTAATCCAGGCTTTCCATTGAAAAACACTTTCCAAATAACCCTATATGCTTTCCAGAAATTCTACGTCATTTCTGATCAACAATATGTCAACAACATACATTCATCAGAAATTCTATAGTGCTCTCACTCACCCTTTTGGAAATACAAGTTTCTCATAAACTTTGTATACACCCAAAATCTTTGATCATCTCATCAAAGCATACATTCCAACTTCGAGATGCTTACTCCAGTCCTTAGAAGGATTGCTGGAGCTTTGCATACTTGTTAGCATCTTTCAGGATTGACAAAACCTTCCGGTTGTATCACACACAACCTTTCCTCAAGAAAATCGTCGAGGAAACAATGTTCTGACATCCTATCTGCAAGGTTTCATAAATAATGCAATAATTGCTAATATAATTCCAACAGACTCTTAGCATCGCTACGAGTGAGAAAGTCTCATCGTAGTCAACTCCTTGAACTTGTCGGAAAACATCTTAACGACAAGTCGAGCTTTCTTAATGGTGATACTTACCATCATTGTCTTTCTTCCTTTTAAAAATCCATATGTACCTAATAGCCTTACGACCATCAAGTAGTTCTTCCAAAGTCTACACTTTGTTTTCATATATCGATCCTCTCTCGGATTATATGGCCTCGAGCCATTTTGGAATCCAGGCCCACCATCGCTTCTCCATAGCTCGTAGGTTCATTGTTGTCTAGCAACATGACTTCCAAGACAGGATTACGTACCACTCTGAAGTAGTACGCATCCTTGTCATCCCACGAGGTTTGGTAGTGACTTGATCTGAAGTTTCATGATCACTATCATAAGCTTCCACTGCAATTGGTGTAGGTGCCATAGGAACAACTCCCTGTGCCCTGCCACACACTAGTTGAAGAGACGGTTCAACAACCTCATCAAGTCTCCACCATCCTCCCACTCAATTCTTTCGAGAGAAAATTTTCCTCGAGAAAGGACCCGATTCTAGAAACAATCCCTTATTGCTTTCGGATCTAAGATAGGAGGTATACCCAACTGTTTTGGGTGTCCTATGAAGATGCATTTATCCGCTTTGGGTTCGAGCTTATCAGCCTGAAACTTTTTCACATAAGCGTCGCAGCCCCAAACTTTTAAGAAATGACAGCTTAGGTTTCTCTAAACCATAGTTCATACGGTGTCATCTCATTGGAATTACGTGGTGCCCTATTTAAAGTGAATGTGGTTGTCTCTAATGCCTAACCCATAAACTATCGTGGTAATTCGATAAGAGACATCAGGGTATGCATCATATCCAATAGGGTGCAGTTATGATGTTCGGACACACCATCACACTATGGTGTTCCAGGCTGTATTAGTTGTGAAACAATTTCCACAATGTCTTAATTCTTTGCCAAACTCGTAATTCAGATATTCATCTCTATGATCATATCATAGATATTTTATCCTCTTGTCACAACGATCTTTCAACTTCACCCTGAAATTACTTGAACCTTTCAATAATTCAGACTCGTGATTCATCAAGTAAATATACTCAACATCTACTCAAGTCATCTGTGAAGTAAGAACATAACGATATCCACTACACACCTCAGCACTCATTGGACTGCACACATCAAAATGTATTACTTCCAACAAGTTGCTTTCTAGTTCCATTTTACTGAAAACGAGGCTTTCAGACATCTTGCCCATGTGGTATGATTTGCATGTCTCAAGTGAGTCCAAACGGTCCATTTGCATGGAGTTTCTTCCTGCATATACACCAATAGACATGGTTCGCATGTCTCAAACTTTTCAAAAACGAGTGAGCCCAAAGATCCATCAACATGGAGCTTCTTTATGCGTTTTATACCGATATGACTTACATGGCAGTGCCACAAGTAGGTGGTACTTTCATTACTATCTTATATCTTTTGGCATGAACATGTGTATCACTACGATCGAGATTCAATAAACCATTCATTTTAGGTGCAAGACCATTGAAGGTATTATTCAAATAAACAGAGTAACCATTATTCTCTTTAAATGAATAACCGTATTGCGATAGACATAATCCAATCATGTCCATGCTCAACGCAAACACCAATCTCGATGGTAGAGGGAGCGTGCGATGCTTGATCACATCAAGCTTGGAAAAACTTCCAACACATATCGCCAGCTCACCTTTAGCTAGTCTCCGTTTACTCCGCAGACTTTTATTTCGAGTTTACTAACACTTAGCAACCGAACCGGTATCTAATACCATGGTGCTACTAGGAGTACTAGTAAAGTACACATTAACACAATGTATATCCAATATACTTCTATCGACCTTGCCAGCCTTCTCATCTACCAAGTATCTAGGGTAATTCTGCTCCAGTGGCTGTTCCCCTTATTACAGAAGCACTTAGTCTCGGGTTTGGGTTCAACCTTGGGTTTCTTCACTAGAGCAGCAGCTGATTTGCCGTTTCATGAAGTATCCCTTCTTGCCCTTGCCCTTCTTGAAACTAGTGGTTTCACCAACCATCAACAATTGATGCTCCTTCTTGATTTCTACTTTTGTGGTGTCAAACATCGCGAATATCTCAAGGATCATCATATATGTCCCTGATATATTATAGTTCATCACGAAGCTCTAGCAGCTTGGTGGTAATGAGTTTGGAGAAACATCACTATCTCATCTGGAATATCAACTCCCACTCGATTCAAATGATTGTTGTACTCAGACAATCTGAGCACAAGCTCAATAATTGAGCTTTTCTCCCTTAGTTTGCAGGCTAAGAAAATCGTCGATGGTCTTATACCTCTTGACGTGGGCACGAGCCTGAAATCCCAATTTCAGCCCTCGAAACATCTCATATGTTTCGCGACGTTTCAAAATGTCTTCGGTGCCTCAACTCTAAACCGTTTAACTGGACTATCACGTAGTTATCAAAATGTGTATGTCAGATGTTCGCAACATCCACAGACGATGTTCGAGGTTCAGCACACTGAGCGGTGCATTAAGGACATAAGCCTTCTATGAAGCAATGAGGACAATCCTCTGTTTACGGACCTAGTCCGCATAATTGCTACTATCAACTTTCAACTAAATTTTCTCTAGGAACATATCTAAACAGTAGAACTGAAGCGCGAGCCATGACATAATTTGCGAAGACCTTTTGACTATGTTCAGGATAATTAAGTTCATCTTATGAACTACCACTCAGATAGACATCCCTCTAGTCATCTAAGTGATTACATGATCCGAGTCAACTAGGCTGTGTCCGATCATCACGTGAGACGGACTAGTCATCATCGGTGAACATCTTCATGTTGATCGTATCTACCATACGACTCATGCTCGACCTTTCGGTCTCTTGTGTTCCGAGGCCATGTCTGTACATGCTAGGCTCGTCAAGTCACCCTAAGTGTTTCACATGTGTAAATCTGTCTTACACCCATTGTATGTGAACGTTAGAATCTATCACACCCGATCATCACGTGGTGCTTTGAAACTTCGCAACGGTGCAAAGTTAGGGGGAACACTTTCTTGAAATTTTAATGAGGGATCATCTTATTTACTACCATCGTTCTAAGCAAATAAGATGCAAAAACATGATAAACATCACATGCAATCAAAAAATAGTGACATGATATGGCCAATATCATATAGCTCCTTTGATCTCCATCTTGGGGCTCCATGATCATCTTGTCACCGGCATGACACCATGATCTCCATCATCATGATCTCCATCATCGTGTCTCCATGAAGTTGCTCACCAACTATTACTTCTACTACTATGGCCAACACGTTTAGCAATAAAGTAAAGTAATTTACATGGCGTTTCTCAATGACACGCAGGTCATACAATAGATAAAGACAACTCCTATGGCTCCTGCCGGTTGTCATACTCATCGACATGCAAGTCGTGATTCCTATTATAAGAACATGATCTCATACATCACATATATATCATTCATCACATCCTTTGGCCATATCACATCACAAAACACTTGCTGCAAAAACAAGTTAGACGTCCTCTAATTGTTGTTGCAAGTTTTTTTACGTGGCTGCTATAGGTTTCTAGCAAGAACGTTTCTTACCTACACCAAAACCACAACGTGAATTGCCAATTTCTATTTACCCTTCATAAGGACCCTGTTCATCGAATCCGATCCGACTAAAGTGGGAGAGACAGACACCCGCCAGCCACCTTATGCAACTAGTGCATGTCAGTCGGTGTAACCGGTCTCACATAAGCGTACGTGTAAGGTTGGTCCGGTCTGCTTCATCCCACGATGCCGCCAAATCAAGATAAGACTAGTAACGGCAAGATAATTGACAATATCGACGCCCACAACTACTTTGTGTTCTACTCGTGCATAGTAACTACGCATAGACCTAGCTCATGATGCCACTGTTGGGGAACGTAGCAGAAATTCAAAATTTTCTACGCAACACCAAGATCAATCTATGGAGTAATCTAGCAATGAGGGAAGGAGAGTGCATCTACATACCCTTGTAGATCGCTAAGCGGAAGCGTTCAAGTGAAAGGGATTGATGGAGTCGTACTCATCGTGATCCAAATCACCGATGATCCTAGTGCCGAACGGACGGCACCTCCGTGTTCAACACACGTACAGCCCGGTGACGTCTCCTACGCCTTGATCCAGCAACGGGAGAAGGAGAGGTTGGGGAAGACTCCATCCAGCAGCAGCACGACGGCGTGGTGGTGATGGAGGAGCGTGGTACTCCAGCAGGGCTTCGCTAAGCACCACAAGAGACGAGGAGGGAGAGGGGTAGGGCTGCGCCAAGAAGGAGATTGGATCGTCTCTATGGCAGCCCAAAACCTCAAGTATATATAGGGGGAGGGGAGGGGCTGCGCCCCCACCTAGGTTCCACCCCTAGTGGTGGCGACCAAGGGGGGAGAGAGGGGGGCGCACCACTAGGTGGGCCTTAGGCCCATCTGAGCCTAGGGTTTGCCCCCTTCCACTCTCCCTTGCGCCTTGGGCCTTGGTGGGGGGGGCACCAACCCACCAGGGGCTGGTCCCCTCTCACACTTGGCCCATGCAGCCTTCCGGGGCTGGTGGCCCCACTTGGTGGACCACCAGGACCCTCCCGGTGGTCCCGGTACATTACCGATAAAACCGAAACTTTTCCGGCGACCAAAACAGGACTTCCCATATATAAATCTTTACCTCCAGACCATTCCGGAACTCCTTGTGACGTCCAGGGTCTCATCTGGGACTCCGAACAACATTCGGTAACCACGTATATCTATTCCCTATAACCCTAGCGTCATCGAACCTGAAGTGTGTAGACCCTACGGGTTCAGGAACCATGCAGACATGACCGAGATAACTCTCCGGTCAATAACCAACAACAGGATCTGGATACCCATGTTGGCTCCCACACGTTCCATGATGATCTCATCGTATGAACCACGATGTCAAGGACTTAATCAATCCCATATACAATTCCCTTTGTCTAGCAGTACGATACTTGCCCGAGATTCGATTGTCGGTATCCCGATACCTTGTTCAATCTCGTTACCGGCAAGTCTCTTTTACTCGTTCCATAACGCATCATCCCGTGATCAACTCCTTGATCACATTGTGCACATTATGATGATGTCCTACTGAGTGGGCCCAGAGATACCTCTCCGTTTACACAGAGTGACAAATCCCAGTCTCGATTCGTGCCAACCCAACAGACACTTTCGGAGATACCTGTAGTGTACCTTTATAGCCAGCCAGTTACGTTGTGACGTTTGGCACACCGAAAGCACTCCTACGGTATCCGGGAGTTGCACAATCTCATGGTCTAAGGAAATGATACTTGACATTAGAAAAGCTTTAGCATACGAACTACATGATCTTGTGCTAGGCTTAGGATTGGGTCTTGTCCATCACATCATTCTCCTAATGGTGTGATCCCGTTATCAACGACATCCAATGTCCATGGTCAGGAAACCGTAACCATCTATTGATCAATGAGCTAGTCAACTAGAGGCTTACTAGGGACATGGTGTTGTCTATGTATCCACACATGTATCTAAGTTTCCTATCAATACAATTCTAGCATGGATAATAAACGATTATCATGAACAAGGAAATATAATAATAACCAATTTATTATTGCCTCTAGGGCATATTTCCAACATGCCGGCCATGGCCGAGTGTACTATATGGTGAGTGTGCGTGCGTGTTATGGGTGTGTATGGGGGCTGTATGTGTGTGTTGTGTGTGGCCGGCTATGCCACGGCTGTGTGCCTCTGGCCGGCCCTGTGTAGTGTGCCGTGTGTGTGGGTGCAGCGTGTGTGTGTGTGAGTCCGTGTGTGTGTGGCCGGCTAGATCTCTGGATGTTGCCAACCCTGGTTAATAGCTAATTAGTAGTAGTTAGGCTAATTAGTGGTTAGGTGTAGTGTATAGGCCATATGGTTAGATAAAAGATAAATTAGATAAAAATATCTAAGCCTATGACATGTGGGCCACACATGCCCTTTGACTAGTCAAATTGACTTGGTCAATTCGGATTAACTAAATATAATAAATCCAGAAATTTCAAAAAATACTTAAAACTTTGGAAAATCATAGAAAATTAACCGTAACTCCGATGAAAATACTTTGTACATGAAAGTTGCTCAGAATGACGAAACGATTCCGGATACGTGGCCTGTTCGTCCGCCGCACACCCCTAGCATAGCAAACACGCAACTTTCCCCCTCCGGTTCATCTGTCCGAAAACGCGAAACACCGGGAATACTTTCCCGGATATTTCCCTCCTTTGACGGTATCACCTATCCCTGCGTTAGATCACCCCTGGCACCGCATATTGCCTTGTTATATGTTGTGATGCTTTGTTTGCTCCATATTTATTGTTTCTTCCCCCTCTTTTCTTCTCCGGTAGACCTGAGATCGGCGTTGTTGCCACTGAGTCCGACTACATCATCGACGACTCCTCATTCTTGCCACAGCAACCATGCAAGCCTGATAACCCACAAGTATAGGGGATCACAACAGTTTTCGAGGGTAGAGTATTCAACCTAAATTTATGGATTCGACACAAGGGGAGCCAAATAATATTCTCAAGTATTAGCAGCTGAGTTGTCAATTCAACCACACCTGGAAACTTAATATCTGCAGCAAAGTGTTTAGTAGCAAAGTGATATGATAGTAGTGGTAACGGTAGCAAAAGGTAATGATAGCAAAAGTAATGTTTTTGGTATTTTGTAGTTATGATAGCAATAGCAAAGGAAAAGTAAATAAGCGAAGAACAATACGTGGAAAGCTCGTAGGCAATGGATCGGTGATAGAGAATTATGCCGGATGCGGTTCATCATGTAACAATCATAACCTAGCGTGACACAGAACTAGCTCCAGTTCATCAATGTAATGTAGGCAAGTTAGAGTCCAAAACAAGGGCAAAAGTGTTTGGAAAAGTAGATACGACGGAGACGTATCAACTCCCCCAAGCTTAAACCTTTGCTTGTCCTCAAGCAATTTAGTTGACAAACTGAAAGTGATAAAGAAAAACTTTTACAAACTCTGTTTGCTCTTGTTGTTGTAAATATGTAAAGCCAGCATTCAAGTTTTCAGCAAAGATTATAACTAACCACATTTGCAATAACACTTAGGTCTCAAGTTTACTCATATCAATGGCATAATCAACTAGCGAGCAATAATAATAAATCTCGGATGACAACACTTTCTCAAAACAATCATAATATGATATAACAAGATGGTATCTCGCTAGCCCTTTCTGAGACCGCAAAACATAAATGCAGAGCACCTTTAAAGATCAAGGACTGACTAGACATTGTAATTCATGGTAAAAGAGATCTAGTTAAGTCATACCCAATGTAAACTAACAATAATGAATGCAAATGACAGCAGTGCTCTCCAACTGGTGCTTTTTAATAAGAGGATCATGACTCAACATAAAAGTAAATAGATGGGCCCTTCGTAGAGGGAAGCAGGGATTTGTAGAGATGCCAGAGCTCGGTTTTGAAATAGAGATGAATAATATTTTGAGCGGTAAACTTTCATTGTCAACATAACAACCAAGAGATGACGATATCTTCCATGCTACACACATTATAGGCGGTTCCCAAACAGAATGGTAAAGTTTATACTCCCCCTTCCACCAACAAGCATCAATCCATGGCTTGCTCGAAACAACGAGTGCCTCCAACTAATAAGAGTCCCAGGGGGAGTTTTGTTTGCAATTATTTTGATTTAGTTTGCATAAAGCATGGGACTGGGCATCCCGGTGACCAGCCATTTATCTCGTGAGTGAGGAGCGAAGTCCACTCCTCTTGATAATAACCCGCTTAACATGGAAGATACGGACAACCCTAGTTGATACATGAGCTATTCGAGCATACATAATAGGATATTTATTTGAAGGTTTAGAGTTTGGCACATACAAATTTACTTGGAACGGCAGGTAGATACCGTATATAGGTAGGTACGGTGGACTCATGTGGAATAACTTTGGGGTTTAAGGGATTGGATGCACAAGCAGTATTCCCGCTTAGTACAGGTGAAGGCTAGCAAAAGACTGGGAAGCGACCAGCTAGAGAGCGACAACAGTCATGAACATGCATTAAAATTAATTAACACCGAATGCAAGCATGAGTAGGATATAATCCACCATGAACATAAATATTGTGAAGGCTATGTTGATTTTGTTTCAACTACATGCGTGAACATGTGCCAAGTCAAGTCACTTAAATCATTCAGAGGAGGATACCACCCTATCATACCACATCACAACCATTTTAATAGCATGTTGACACGCAAGGTAAACCATTATAACTCATAGCTAATCAAGCATGGCAAAAGAAACTATGACCTCTAGTTGTCATTGCAAACATGTTTATTCATAATAGGCTGAATCAGGAACGATGAACTAATCATATTTACAAAAAAAGAGGTCGAGTTCATACCAGCTTTTCTCATCTCAGTCAGTCCATCATATATCATCATAATTGCCTTTCACTTGCATGACCGAGCGATGCGAATAATAATAATAGTGCATGTGCATTGGACTAAGCTGGAATCTGCAAGCATTTAATAAACATGAGAAGACAAGGTAATTTGGGCTCTTTTGTCAGATCAACAATTATGCATATGAGAGCCACTTCAACAATTTAATTAAGGTCTTCTCCTATCGACCCCCAAAGAAAAGAAAAGGAATAAAAACTATTTACACGAGAGAGCTCCCAACAAGCAAAAGAAGAACAGGAAATCTTTTTGGGTTTTCTTTTTTTAATTACTACTACAAGCATGGAAAGTAAACTAATTAAAAGCTACAACTAATTTTTTTTGGTTTTTCTTAAGGTTTATCAAACACACAGGAAGAAAGCATAAAAAAAGAAAATAAACTAGCATGGATGATACAATGAAAAAGTATGAGCACCGACATCTAGCAATGAGTGTGTGAACATAAATGTGATGTCGGTGGGAAATACGTACTCCCCCAAGCTTAGGCTTTTGGCCTAAGTTGGTCTATGGCCACGGCTGGCCTGTCAGATATCCATAATAATAGCTGGGGTCATACTGCGATGAAGAAGAAGACTCCGATTGCCACTGGCTGGCAATCATCTCCGGATCCCACTGGTAATTAGACTGTCGTGAAGGATCAACTGGTGATTCCGGCTCTGGCTCCATAGCTGGTGCAGGGATCCGGTACGCGTGAATAGCCTTTAACGGAACAAGGTACTAGCCTGCAGATAAATCAAACAAAGAAGGAGCAGGCAAGGTAATAGTCTCAGGATGATGTTTATCAAAGAACAATTTGTATTTAAGCTCTCCTTCCCTATTCTTAACAATAAAATCATGTGCCACCATACTTTTATAATCTAAATAAACACGAGGCAACACTTTTTCTTCCTTCTCATAATGCCTAATAGGTATGTTAAAATGTGCAGCTAGGCGTGAAGCATAGATGCCTCCAAATATGGGGCCCTTGGTACGGTTCAGACGTAACCGTTTAGCAATAATGCCGCCCATACTAACAGAGTTATCACTGTATAGACCGTGGAGCAAAATAATAGTATCAGGGACACTAAGGTTTTCACAGTTTCCGCGACCAATTAAACAACGACTAGCAAATAATGCAAAATAGCGTAAAACAGGAAAATATATGCTAGTGATTCGTGCATCTGAAACCTTCCTTGTTTCCCCTACAGTGATAATATCAATAAACCCATCCACATCCTCGCGACGTGGTTCCTCTGTCTTGCCCTCAAAAGGGACTAAACAAACCCGACAAAAATCATAAAGTGACATCTCCTTATGCTCATCATATAAATGAAACTCCATCGTAGGTGGTGAGCTCCTAGAATGGAAATGAAAGTTTTGCACAAAGATATTTGTGAGTAAGAGATACTGATCACGTTGGTCGTGGAGGAAAGCGGTGAGGCCTGCATTCTTAGCCAATTCATGAAAATCTTCATAAATCCCGGCTGCTCTCAAGAACTCATCGAAAGGCCATTCACACGACCGAACCTCCGTGGTGCGAGGCAGATTATACTTAGGCTTCGGTGCCGTTTCCTTTGAGCTTCGGCTCGATGAGCCCCTCAAAAGTCTCTTCATCATTTTCTGAAAAATTCTGAAATTTTTATTAACTTCAAAATAAAAGTAAACCAAACTCAATAATATTGATAGCAACTACTCCTACAAGTTACTAGGTCCTATATCATGCATCAAAACTACTTTTGACCATATAAATTTGACATGCAAGCTCAAGAACAGGGTCACCTAAGCAGCAAAAATTTGCAATGAATAAAGCACTAGAACGAAAACTAATTGGACCAATGGAGGAGTCACATACCAAGGAACAATCCCCCAAGCAGTTTTGTGAGAGGTGCTTTGAGCAAGGAGATCAAAAATGGCAGCAAAATGAGCTTGGACTCTGGTTTGAGCTGGATATTCATGTTTGGGGGAGGAAGGAGTGTGTGGGTGAAAGGATAAGTGGAGGAGGGCCACCATGGGCCCACGAGGCAGGGGGTGCGCCCAGGGGGGTAGGGCGTGCCCTCCACCCTCATGGGCAAGTGGTTGACCCCACTGCTGTGTTCTCAGTGCCAAATATTCTAGAAAAAAAATCATATTTAAATTTCAGGGCATTTGGGGAACTTTTATTTCCGGGGTATTTTTATATTGCACGGATAATCAGATAACAGACAGAAAAATATTTATTTTTATTTTATTTAATATAAATAATAGAAAGTAAAAGGAGGGTACAGAAGGTTGTGCCTTCTAGTTTCATCCATCTCATGCTCATCAAAAGGAATCCACTAACAAGGTTGATCAAGTCTTGTTAACGAACTCATTCCAAATAACATGGAACCGAAGAAATTTCGAATAACACTATGTTACCTCAACGGGGATATGCGCGTCCCCAATATTAAGAATATCATATTTCTTCTTGACAGTAGGAAGAGAAAATTCAAAACCTCCAAATATAATCGATGGATTTTTCCAATAGAGTTGATACTATGAACTTGAGGTTGTTTCCTTGGAAAGTGTACCATATGCTCATTACCATTAACATGAAAAGTGACATTGCCTTTAGTGCAATCAATAACAGCCCCTGCAGTATTCAAAAAGGGTCTTCCAAGAATAATAGACATACTATCGTCCTCGGGAATATCAAGAATAATAAAGTCCGTTAAAATAGTAATGTTTGCAACCACAACACGCACATCCTCACAAATACCGACAGGTATAGCAGTTGATTTATCAGCCATTTGCAAAGATATTTCAGTAGGTGTCAACTTATTCAAATCAAGTCTACGATATAAAGAGAGAGACATAACACCAACACCGGCTCCAAGATCACATAAAGCAGTTTTAACATAATTTCTTTTAATGGAGCATGGTATAGTTGGTACACTGGGATCTCCTAGTTTCTTTGGTATTCCACCCTTAAAAGTATAATTAGCAAGCATGGTGGAAATTTCAGCTTCCGATATCTTTCTTTTATTTGTAACAATACCTTTCATATACTTAGCATAAGGATTCATTTTGAGCATATCAGTTAATCGCATACGCAAAAAGATAGGTCTAATCATTTCAGCAAAGCGCTCAAAATCCTCATCATCCCTTTTCTTGGATGGTTTGGGAGTGTAAGTGTATCTAGTGCCCCTTAGTGATTTTGGTGTATTGAAGACTTATAGGTTAAGGGACTAATGCGTTTGTGAGTGTACACAGGTCTATAAGTCTATGAGGAGTTTGATATTTACAGGAAAAGTCGACCCCTAAAAATGAATATCTTCGACTGAAGATTTTGGTATTTCTGAAGAATTTCATGAAGAATTTCATGAAGACTTTGAAAGTGAAGAAATTGGTGTGTCCGTGAAGACTTGATATTCATGCGAGGAATATGAAGCTTGAAGACTTTCGTTTTCATAGTTTTGTCTTTTCTCTTTCTTGAGTCATAGGAAACACCATACTGGTAAAGGGGGTCGAGGAAATACTAAGGAAAAATTTCCATGTGATGCTCAACTCAAAATCCTACACCTACCAATCCCTTCGAGTGAAGCCATTGGAAATCTCATACAGTTCAGTCAATTTCTTCAGTGACAGAGACGAAGTTCTTCTGGTCTCTGAGGAATTTGTCCTAACTGAGGAGTTAGGAATTCGCCAGTGCGGATTGCCTACACAGTGAGGAACATGATAGCCCTGAGGATTTTACTACTCAAAATTCCGACCGTTGCTGTGCTATGCGCCAGCTGTCCCAAAATATCTATCCACCTAGCGGTCATATCATTGAAGGGCATTTATGTCTTATCATGTTGGGCTGCTCCCTAGGCTATAAATAGCCGCCCCTACAACCACTAGCCAGTTGGCTGCTCCGAGAGAAACTAACACTTGTCATTTGAGAGCAACCCATCCTCTAAGGACTTTGAGCGAAAATCATCAAGTGAGGAAAAACCAAAAACCCAAAACCCAAACACCTACAAACCCCAAGTGATTGAGCATCACTGAAGAGATTGATCCTGCGTGGATCCGACGCTTGTTACCTTTGAAGACTGTGCTTCTTCTAGACGGTTAGGCGTCATGGTCTAGAGCATCCAAGAGGAATTGTGGATCGCCGAGTGACCAAGTTTGTGAAGGTTTGGAAGTCGCCTGAAGACTTACCACGAGTGATTGGACGAGGTCTGTGTGACCTTAGTTGAAGGAGAATACGGTGAGGACTGGGTGTCCTGAGCTGTGTGTTCAGGACTGGGTGTCCGGGACTGTGTGTCCTCGAGTTTAAATACTCAGCCGCTCCAACCAGACATACAACTGAGACAGCAGTTGGAACTGGTCTACCAAATCATTGTCTTCACCAAGCTTATTGGTTATATTTCCTCAACTCTTTCATTCCCTCATAACTGTGTTGTGTGTTTGTTCATATCTGTGTTTGAAGACTTTGACTGAAGACTTTCTCAATTTCCTCAGTTCAATTTCTTCAGTCTGTTTGTCTTCATCCTGTGTTATCCTGTAATTACGCTTCCTGTACTCTGTGCCTGTCTTCATCTCATCATGATGACTGTGCTTGTATTCTGTTATGTTTACTTTTGAGTACTTATTCCGCTGCTAGTAGTTCTTCGCTAAGGAATTTCCTCACCGGCAAATTCCTTAGTGAAGAATTTCATAAAAATCGTCTATTCACCCCCCTCTAGTTGATATAACGCACTTTCAATTGGTATCAGAGCTAGGTCCTCCCTTGTTCTGTGTGATTTTGGTTTAACCGCCTGGAGTTTTAGTTATGTCGACCGCAGGTATGATCAAGGTCTCTACTGGGTGTCCTACCTTCGATGGGATGGACTACCCCTACTGGAAGAATAAGATGCGAATGCATCTTGAAGCAATTGATAACGATCTCTGGTATGTTGTGGAAAATGGTGATCCCTTAGTCACACCTTCTTTGAATGTTGCTGATGTGAAGAGATTCAAGCAACTCGACTCCCAAGCGAAGAATATCATATGTGGACATCTGAGCAAAGGACAGTATGGCAGAGTGAGTGCTTTGGAGACAGCAAAGCTTATCTGGGACAGGTTGTCCAAAGTGAATGATGGAGTCTCAACTCAGCGTGACTCTCGAGTTGATGTTCTTCGCAATCTCTTCAACCGCTTCAAAAGACTCGACAATGAAATGTTCAACAAACCTTCGATCGCCTCACTGACATCTCAAATAAGCTTCAAGCACTTGGTGCCACTGGCATCACCGACCATGAGGTGGTGAAGAAATTGCTGAGATCGCTTGATTCCTCATTTGACACTCTGGCATTGATGATACAAGAACGTGCTGATTACAAGTCACTTGATCCCGCTGATATTCTCGAGAGGCTAAATACTCATGAGTTCCAACTTGCTGAAAAGAGAGATCTCTATGGTTCAAGCTATGGCAGATCATGTGCACTAAAGGCCAAGGCAGTATCTGAGTCCGAAGATGAAGACTCTGATAGCAGCCTTGGTGATCCTGAAGAACTGAGCCATGATCTGGCTCTGCTCGTGAAGAAGTTCCAAAAGTTCTCAAGACGTGGTCGCCTTGGAAGACCCTCAAGGAGCAATGATTCCTCATCAAGTGACTACAAGAGGAGGCTCTGCCACAAATGCAAGAAGTCTGGTCATTACATTCAAGACTGTCCTCAATGGGAAAAGGAATCAAAGAAGAAGAAATCCTCAAAATCTTCATCATCAAAATCCTCAAAGCCTTCACATCACAAGAAGAGCAGCTCCAAGAAGGCCAGGGCATTCATTGGCAAGGAAATGGACTCTGAGGCTGAATCTGACGAAAATGAGGAAGAGGAGTCATCTGAGGAGTCCGAATCCGGAGTGGCGAGCCTAGCTCTCGCTACTGCATTCGTTAGCAAGTCTATCTTCAACACTGAAGAAAATAACCTCACCAACAAAGCCGGTGAAGGGGATGATGACTACGCTCCCACCTACTGCTTCATGGCAAAGGGTGCCAAGGTACTCAAATATACCTCATCTAAATCAAGTGAGAATGAATCTGATAAAAATCTTAAGCCCAGCTATTCTAAACTTGCTAAGGTTTCTGTAAAACAACAAAGGGCTTTAGAAAATGTTCAAAACATGCTAGACAAAAGTGATGATATGTTGGGTGAAGAAATGGATCGCACTAAAGCCCTGACTGAAAATCTTCAGAGATTTCAGACTAGGTTTGACAATCTTCAAAGTCATCATAACACTCTCTTATCCGACCATGAGAATCTTTCTTATGAATTCATTCAAAGAAAGCAAGACCTTGAGAAGCTAAGAGTGAGTTATGAAGATCTTCAGAAGGAGCGCGATTCATTACTTGCTCAACAAATCAGCGCATCTCAGGAAGAATTTGTTCCTCCATGCTTGAAGTGCATTGAATGTGAATCTGCTAATTCTTCACATGAATGTTCAAATGCTGCTAATGTTTCAAATTCTTCACATGCCTCTGCTATCACTAATTCCTCATCTAAGGACATTGCTAGTATCACTGACGATGCAGGGCTGAAGGAATTGTACACGACAGGCATGTACAAAAGCCTCAAAGGGCATCAGGCTCTTTGTGATGTGCTTAAAAAGCAGATCCTCAACAGAAACCCTAGGAAAGAGGGTATCGCTTTTGAGAGGAAACTCAATGTTGATGGTACATATTGGAAGCCTGAGCAGTACCCCAAAACTACATGGGTTGCTGCAAAGGGACCTCCAGTTGATCCATCTAACTTATCTGGATTTGCATGTGAAACTCCTCATTCTGATGATGAGTCAATTGACTCCAACTTTAATTGTTCAAAAATCAGAATGGTGAAGTATTTGCTAGATATGTTGGCACTAACTGCAGGAACGGCTCCCCTATGAAGAAAATCTGGGTTCCCAAAAGATGCCTTGAAAATCTTTAGGTGAATGTCATCATGACGCCATCTGTGAAGAATAGGAACCCCAGATCAAATTCTTCATATGGATCAAAGTCCTCATATGCACATCATCGTGCTAACCCGTCTATTTCGCAGGGAAGATCTAAGGATTATGGACATGTGCATTATTCTTCAAATCATTATGTCCATAAGTCCTCGAAGAATTTCTTTGCTTACTCTTATGTTTATTCTAACCCTTCTTATGTGAAACGAAATGGACTGGCTTCTATGCCATCCTTCTCGTATGGAGCTCGCAGAATGATGAACTCTTTGCCACCCCTTCAGATGTGGGTGGTGAAGAAAAAGAACTAATCTCTTCTGCAGGGTTAGGTCTCCAGACGCACGTAATCGTCTGAAGAATTTGCTGGAGACCTGAGCATGCCTGATAGGACGCAGGCTAATCATGAAGAAATGAACTTTCATTTCTCACGTCCTCATACTGCTTTATCAATTCTTTTACTTGATGAAATTGATCTGATGAATTGATGTCATATTCTTCACTTATGAAGTATATGAGTTTGTAAGCTGCAGTAATTCGTCCGCAGGATGATCAACCTAAAGCCACTGAGTGGGTCCTCGATAGTGGATGTACAAACCACTTGACTGGTGACAAGAATCTATTTATGGATGCTCCATTATCCCCGTCGCATCTGAAGCATATCATCTTTGCTGACAAAGGCAAAAGTCAGGTATTGGGTCTAGGTAAGGTTGCGATTACAAAGGATCGACACATGGACAAAGTCATGCTTGTTGAGTCCTTAGGATACAACCTTATGTATGTCTCAATGCTTTGTGATCTTGATATGGTTGTTGTCTTTGGCAAGTACCGTTGTGTTGTGGTTATGGAAGCTAACAATTCCAAAGTCTTCGAAGGCTTTAGGAGAGGAGACCTGTATATTGTTGATTTCTCTACAGGACCACAACCGGCCGTGTGCTTACTTGCAAAAGCTTCAGAAGGCTAGCTCTGGCATCGACGACTTGGTCATGCAGGCATGAGGAATTTGCACACGCTTGCGAAGAAGAAGCATGTCATTGGCATCGAGAATATCAAATTCCTCAAGGATCACCTATGCGGAGCCTGTGAAGTTGGGAAGATGACAAAGGCCAAGCATCCAGCAAAGACTATCATGACCACCACTCGCCCGTTTGAATTGTTTCACATGGATATCTTTGGTCCTAATCATTATTCTACTATTTCAAATGAAGCATCTCAATATGGCTTTGTTATTGTTGATGATTATTCTCGCTATACATGGGTACACCTTGTTACTTACAAACATGAAGTGCAGGAAGTCTTCAAACGATTTTCCTCGAGGGCTTCAACCAACTTTGGTGTGAAGATCAAGCACATCAAAAGTGACAATGGCACTGAGTTCAAGAATTCTGGTCTCGATGACTATCTTGATGAACTTGGTATTACTCATGGGTTATCTGCTCCTTACACTCCTCAGCAGAATGGCGTCGTGGAGCGCAAGAACAGGACTCTTGCTGAGATGGCTTGCACTATGCTTGATGAGTACAAAACGCGTCGTCGTTTCTGGACTGAGGCAATTGATACTGTGTGTCACATCATCAACAGAGTATATCTTCACAAATTCTTCAAAAAGACTGCCTATGAACTCCTCACTGATAAGAAACCCAATGTAAGTTATTTCAAAGTCTTCGGTGCTAAATGTTGGATTAGAGATCCTCATCACAACTCAAAATTTGCACCAAAAGCACATGAAGGTTTTATGCTTGGTTACGGAAAGGACTCGCACACCTACAGAGTCTTCAACAACGTTCTTCACAAAGTTGTTGAAACTGTAGATGTGCAGTTCAATGAAACTAATGGCTCGCAAAGAGAGCACCTACCTACCATGATAGATGAACCAGCACCTAAGGAAACTATCAAGTTCAAGGCTACTAAGGATGTCATTCCTATTGAAGAATTTGCTGAAGAATTCATTCCAAAACATGAAGAACGTCGGGCTAATGCACCTGAAGAAAATGCTAAAGAAAATGGTGCTGAAGAAAACACGGATCAAATTCTTCAACGACAACCGGCTCATCCTCACATTGCAAAAGAAGTGCAAGTTGAAAAGATCATCAATGACATCAAAGCGCCAGGTCCTCTCACACGCTCAAAAGCTTCACATTTGTCTAACTTTTGTGGGCACTATGCTTTTGTCTCTATTACAGAGCCCACTAAGGTAGATGAAGCATTTCTGGAGCCTGAGTGGATTCAGGCCATGCAAGAAGAATTACATCAGTTCGAGCTCAATAATGTCTGGGAACTGGTCAAACGTCCAGATCCTCGCAAGCACAATATCATCGGCACAAAGTGGATCTACCGCAACAAGCAAGATGAAAATGGCCTTGTGGTGAGGAATAAGGCACGGCTTGTAGCTCAAGGCTACACACAGGTTGAAGGAATTGATTTCGATGAAACTTTTGCACATGTTGCTAGACTTGAGGCTATTCGCATATTACTTGCTTATGCTAACCATCATGATATCACTTTATATCAAATGGATGTGAAAAGTGCATTCCTCAATGGTAAGCTTGAGGAAGAAGTATATGTTAATCAACCCCCAGGTTTTGAAGATCCAAAGAATCCTGACAAAGTCTTCAAACTCAATAAGGCCCTCTATGGCCTCAAGCAGGCCCCACGGGCTTGGTATGATACCTTGAAGGAACTCCTCATGAAGAAAGGCTTCAAACCCGGTTCACTCGACCCTACTCTTTTCACTAAATCTTATGATGGTGAATTGTTTGTGTGCCAAATATATGTTGATGATATTATCTTTGGCTATACTGACCAACGTTATAGTGATGAATTTGCCTATATGATGAGTGAAGAATATCAAATTTCTAGGATGGAAGAGTTCAAATTCTTCTTAGGTCTTCAAATTCGTCAACAACATAATGGCATATTCATATCTCAGGAGAAATACCTCAAGGATGTACTGAGGAAATTCGGCATGCAAGATTGCAAAGCCGTCAAAATTCCTATGCCCACAAATGGCCATGTGTGCACTGATGAAAAGGGTATTGACTTCGATCATATGGTATACCGCTCCATGATAGGTTCCTTATTGTACTTATGTGCATCTAGGCCAGATATAATGCTTAGTGTTTGCATGTGTGCCCGATTTCAAGCTACACCGAAGGAATCACACCATAAGGCTGTGAAGCATATTCTTCGATATCTAGCTCACACACCAACACTTGGATTATGGTACCCCAAGGGCTCGGCTTTTGATCTTGTTGGATATTCTGACTCTGACTATGCTGGTGATCGTGTGGATCGCAAGTCAACATCTGGTACATGTCATTTCCTTGGACGATCTTTGGTCTGTTGGTCCTTGAAGAAATAGAACTGCGTATCACTATCTACTACTGAAGCTGAGTACATTGCCGCTGGTTCTTGCTGTGCCCAATTGCTATGGATGAAGCAAACTCTCAAGGACTACGACGTCAACATGAAGAATGCGCCTCTCTTCTGTGACAATGAGAGTGCCATCAAGATTGCTCACAACCCAGTTCAGCACTCGAAGACAAAGCACATTCAGGTTCGTCATCATTTTCTTCGTGATCATGTGTTGAAGGGCGACATTTCTATTGAGCATGTGAAGACTGAAGAACAGCTAGCCGATATCTTCACAAAGCCCTTGGACGAGAAGAGATTTAGCAAGTTGCGGTGTGAGCTAAATATCCTAGAATCTTCGAATGTTCTTTGAAAAGGACACTCATCCTAACACTTATGCAAAATTGATGACTTAGATGTGCAACACATGAAGAAACGTTTTTCTTCAATCAATGAAGAACAACACTCTTAGTGTGAAGAAATTAATGAAGAATTTGATTCTCAGAACCATACGATAATTGTACGCGGTGTCTGAAATCATCATTCTTATACGGTGCGTCACGCCACCACCGAAAGTTGAAATTCCTCAAATTATTCATATTCTCAACTTTGCATAGTCTTCACTGGTTCTGACGTTTTTCTTCATTGGCTATATATATATGAGTTTATGTCCTCTACAGCATTCACTTATTGCTATTTCTTCCAGTTGGTTTTCTGCTAAGTGAATGTGATCGGACCCTTCCCCCTCCATGCTATACTCAACCCAATCTGTTCACAAATTCTTCACGTCTGTTCTATTTGAAACTCGTTCAAAATCTTCATTGTGTCCTTGTCAGCTGAAGAAATTGCGAACGGAACTTTAAAACCTATCTTATCGAATTTTTTGGCTTTGCCGCTCAAACCGTTCCGCATCCCACGATACACTTATCCACTCACCCATGATCTAACACGATATCCACCTCTCGCTACGTGGGTGACACATGTCATGTGAATGAGAAGGGTCAGGGGCACGTTCGTCCAATTTCTTCGGGCGAGCAGTTTTTCACCATGGCTATAAATACCCCTCCTTCCCTTCCTCACTTCTTTTACTCCGCTCGACCTCTCTCTCCAGCTCGAGCTTCTCAAACCCTAGCGCCGCCACTACTTCATCGCCGCTGGTGAGGAAGAGCTTCACTGCCTCGACCTCGTCGCCGATGTACTCGCGCCGACCGCGGAAATCTTCACTCCACCGTCACCGTAGCTGTCTTCCTCCGCCGAGTTAGGGCATGGAAGATCTACACAGACGAACTTCACCTCTCCACTTCACAGTTCGTCGTGTTCTTCATCCAAGGTAATTAAAAGTTACTTTTACTACCCTTGTTGATTCGAATGATTATCTACAAAATCTTCAAAAGTGTTTTTCTTCATATCTTCACACATTGAACACCTCACAAGTCATCTGTTCTTGATTCGTTTCTCTAAGCATCATTTTTCTTCAAGATTCCTCAATTGTGTGGATCTTCGATCTATACAACTCTGGAACCTAAGATAAAGAACGCTTAGTGAAAATCTTCAAGACTCATCTGGTCAAATTCCTCAAACTTGTTCTTTTTGAAAAACCTTCTGAGAACGCATATGACCTCTCCAAATTCCTCGCAACTATACTCTGTTCACAGGTACACATGTCAGCTGCTGAATCACTAGGTTCTCATCAACTTAACTCATTTGCAACGTTCCTCGAAGAAAAGTTGCATACTTCTTCAGAGAATTCGATTGTTCAAATTCCTCAACTGAAGAAAATGGCTGATGGTAAAAGGCCATAGAAAGGAGGAAAGAGGCTTGAGGTAAATACAGCGTTTGAGATCCCTGATGACATATATGTCGGGTACTGCACACCTACTGAGGAAACCAAGAATGAGCGCAAAGTGCGCAAACAGAGGATAGAGAGGAGATGGGCAAGAGAATGGAGGGAGTACAGATATGTCACTCCTAAGTACATGAAGAAATTCACACTCAATCTTGCATGCCCAAGAGCTCCATTGGCACCTGGCCAAATAGCAGATCCCACCAGCCTCAAGCGCGGTGAGGACCAACCTGATGAATGGGCCAAGCGCCAAACCAAGTTGGCTAAGCAAGCCAGAGAAGCAGTGAGGAAATTCAATGAAGACTCTGCTGCTGCCGCTGCCTCTGCTGTCAAGCCAAAGAAGGCTATGTCTAAGAAGCCTGCGCGCAGGCCAAGTTCCACAGCAATGCCCTCACGGCCAGAATCAGCAATGCCCTCACGGCCAGAATCAGCAATGCCCTCACGGCCAGAATCAGCAATGCCCTCACGGCCAGAATCATCAAAGCCCTCACGGCCAATTCCTCATGCTGCTGCTGTTCCTCCAAAGTCCTCAGCTCGTCCGCCAAAGCCCTCAGCTGTTCCGACTAAATCCTCAGCACCTGTGCATATTGCCTCGTGCCAAAGGACTGCCGGCATCTCCATTGCCTCAGGTGTCTCAGCTAGTTCCTCAGCTGCACCAAGTTCCTCAGCTGGCCCCTCACTGCTGAAGACAAAGGCCACTGCTGGACGCGGTCCTCGCCCAAGTTCTCAAAAGAAGCAAGTCACTTCCCAAGTGCCGTCTGATGAAGACGAAGCTGATGATGATGAACTTGTAGAAATCATCAAAGACAGGCAAGTCAGGGCCGCTAGAGCCAATGGATCAGAGGTGCCACTGCTTTTGGATCCCAAGCTGATCCTCGACTACATTGATGATTGGCACAAGGACCCCAACACTCCCTTGCCTGACTTCAAGCCGACTCCTGGCCAGAGTCACATGCTGACCCACTTCATTCAAGAAGAAAAGTAGAAATTTGAGAAGGCCAGGCAGATCAAGAAAGCGCAGTACAAAAAAGAGCGCTATCTGAAGAAAAACATTGTCTCTATGACAACTGAAGAACTTGTCACTATTCAGACTGAGATTAAGAAACTCAGTGATGACTTTGACGCATATCGTGCTAATTGGCTTGGAGCCAAGGTTCGTTTTGTGAAACTTGCGGATAACTTCACTTCCAATGTTGCAGCCCCAACGCAACAGGAAATTCCTCAGGCTGAAGCATCTGCTCATCCTACTGAAGAAAATGCCAGCACCGCTGATGACAATCAGGCTGCTAAAGATAATGTGAGTTCCAGGGCTGATGACTACATTCCAGCCGCTGAAGAAATTGCCAGGGCACCCACTAGTGGTGTGCTTGAAGAAAATCAACCAAATTCCTCAGCTGCTCCTGCACCAACTTCAACTCCAATCCTTCCATCTGCATCAGATGTGAAGAAGACCAAGGCTGCAGAGCATGCTACAGTGAAGAAAAGGAAAGCATCAACTGCTTCAGATTCTTCAGCTCCGAAGAAAATGAAGCCTATGACAAGTTCATTTGCAAATCCGATTGATGTTGTTCCCATCTCAACCAGCCATCAAAGGACCTTGTTCCTTTTGATGGAGAATATGTGATCCCCAGCGGATCTGATGAAGAAACTTCTTCTGCTACTTCGTATGAACCGTTGGATGAAGAAATTGAAGTGGATGTGATCCCTTCAACACCTATCATCTCCTCGCCTATGCCTCAGTTCACAACTGAAGAGGCTGGCGTTGAAGAAATGGAAGATGAAGATGTGGACATTGGCTGCTCCACACCCGTAATCAGTGATGAATTCTGGGAAAGTCAGCATCCAAACTTACCAATGTTCACCCCTCTACAGCAAATTCCTTAGTCCCCCACACAAACTGTTCACATGGGCTCTGAAGAAACTCATCCCACTACATCTGTCCATGAGGAAATTCCAGCCACCAGCGCTGAAGAAACTGCTGCTGCTGAACAACCAACGACGCAGACTGCCACTGAGGAGGAACCAGAAATTCCTCAGCCTGAAGAACCTGCGATTGAGATTCCTGAGGTCGTGATGCAACTCCCTGACACTCCTCTGCCGAAGCCAAAGGATCCTTTCTCACGCAAGCAAAAGTTCAAGGCTGATGATGTCTTCGGCGAGCACGTATTCTTCGAAGATTACAACCCATATGACTCTGCTCGCATTAGGAAGAGGCGTTTCTGGACTGCCAGTCAAGCAAATTTCTATTCCTCAGTGTTGTTCAACAAGGAGAAAATCTTCTACCATGAGCATATTCCTCACGTGGATATGGAATCTCTGCTGTGCTTCACACTAGTCCTCAGTGTTCTTCACGACGCTGGACTGCTAAACTTTTCCTCTGACATCTGTGATTGGAATGAAGAACTGATTCTTCAATTCTATGCAACGCTGCACATCACCGGAGATGCTGAAGATGTGAATTCATGGGTGCTGGACTGGATGTCTGAGAACACTCACTACATTGCACCAGCCTCTGAATTGCTTCGTGCTCTACCACTCAGTCCTCCCCTTGAAGAAGCTCGCTGCATCTACAGTGAACCTTAGCTCACACATCATTACATGCAGGTGCTAATGAAACCTTTGAAGCCAGGTCAAGCACCAAGAACAAAATTCCTCGTGAAGGAATTGATGTACGTGCCCAGAACTGTCTATCGTATTCTTACGAGGACAATCAGTCCCATCAAAGGCCACGACTCATCTGATGAGGAAATTGTTGGCATCATGAAGAATCTGGTATTCAACATCGTTCATGGCATTCCTGTCAATTATCACGATTTCTTCATGAGGACTATGGAAAATGTTGCACTATCACCGTTTGAGCTGAAGCCTTATGCACCTTCGATTATGAGGTTCCTCAGGACAAGGTCTTCCCTCAACTACAAAGCTGATTTCCAGAATCACCTCAGCTACTTGCCCCCAATTGAAGTCCTCAAGCAGACATATTCCTCAGTTGATGGAAAGGGCAAAGCACCAGCTGTAATAGATGAAGGCATTCGTCCATTGGATGGTCAGTTTCGCAAAGCTGCATCTTATTCCACCAATGATGACTCTGCCACACATGACTCTGCCAATGCACCCAAGTCCACTCCTCAAGCCACTGCTCCATGAGTGATGACTGACCGTGAACTTCTGCTTAGTTTTCACCAGAAGGTGGATTGAAATCACAAATGGGTTAAGCGTCAGTTTGGTTCACTTCTTCACAACATGACTGCCACACACAATGCAGTGAAGAAAAACCACTACTACCTCCATCAAATCTTCGGTCGCACCTGGGCAATCCTGTCACATCTGTATGGTGAAGAAGATCTGAAGAACATGGGTCTCAAAGAAGATTTTGACTGGTCTGCACCTCCACCGAAGAAATTCAAGAAGGTCCAGGTTCCTTCTCTAGTGGCCAGCTCATATTCTTCATTGCGCGACACTGATGAACATGAAGATTTGGATGACACTGCGGCAGGCCCTACATCAACAAACGACCCCAACAATGCTGGCGCTCCCTCTTCAACATGATTATCTTCAGGGGCGTTAGTCCTCATTTTCGATCCTTTTGGTCATTTGATGACAAAGGGGGAGAAATATGAGTTAGTCTTCAAGCGGGTCTACTATATGGGCGTTTTTTTGCTAAGTTACAACTCTTGTTCTTCTGAAACTTTATTGGATCGAGTTGTAATCTTAAACCCAATGGTGCTCTGATACTTTTGATGCACTATTCTGCATGCTTATTCCTCGTTAATATTATTGCACGCATTCTAAATTTCATCAGGCACCTTATTTCATCATGCATTTCAAATTCTTCATATTATATGTTAAATGCGTGTATGAATTACAAGATATAGGGGGAGATCTCCATGATTCAACTCTTCAACTGTGCATTGCTTCAAAGGCAAATTCCTCACTATGCACATCTTCAGGGGGAGTTCTTCTATATCTTGCAATCAAATTCCTCAATATCAGTAGTTACACTTCATATGTTTATCCCCGTTGAAAACTTAACCTATATTGTCATCAATCACCAAAAAGGGGGAGATTGTAAGTACATCTAGTGCCCCTTAGTGATTTTGGTGTATTGAAGACTTATAGGTTAAGGGACTAATGCGTTTGTGAGTGTACACAGGTCTATAAGTCTATGAGGAGTTTGATATTTACAGGAAAATTCGACCCCTAAAAATGAATATCTTTGACTGAAGATTTTGGTATTTCTGAAGACTTTCATGAAGACTTTGAAAGTGAAGAAATTGGTGTGTCCGTGAAGACTTGATATTCATGCGAGGAATATGAAGCTTGAAGACTTTCGTTTTCATAGTTTTGTCTTTTCTCTTTCTTGAGTCATAGGAAACACCGTACTGTTAAAGGGGGTCGAGGAAATACTAAGGAAAAATTTCCATGTGATGCTCAACTCAAAATCCTACACCTAGCAATCCCTTCGAGTGAAGCCATTGGAAATCTCATATAGTTCAGTCAATTTCTTCAGTGACAGAGAAGAAGTTCTTCTGGTCTCTGAGGAATTTGTCCTGACTAAGGAGTTAGGAATTCGCCAGTGCGGATTGCCTACACAGTGAGGAACATGATAGCCCTGAGGATTTTACTACTCAAAATTCCGACAGTTGCTGTGCTATGCGCCAGCTGTCCCAAAATATCTATCCACCTAGCGGTCATATCATTGAAGGGCATTTATGTCTTATCATGTCGGGCTGCTCCCTAGGCTATAAATAGCCGCCCCTACAACCACTAGCTTGTTGGCTGCTCCGAGAGAAACGGACACTTGTCATTTGAGAGCAACCCATCCTCTGAGGACTTTGAGCAAAAATCATCAAGTGAGGAAAAACCAAAAACCCAAAACCCAAACACCTACAAACCCCAAGTGATTGAGCATCACTGAAGAGATTAATCCTGCGTGGAGCCGACGCTTGTTACCTTTGAAGACTGTGCTTCTTCTAGACGGTTAGGCGTCATGGTCTAGAGCATCCAAGAGGAATTGTGGATCGCCGAGTGACCAAGTTTGTGAAGGTTTGGAAGTCGCCTGAAGACTTACCACGAGTGATTGGACGAGGTCTGTGTGACCTTAGTTCAAGGAGAATACGGTGAGGACTGGGTGTCCTGAGCTGCGTATTCAGGACTGGGTGTCCAGGACTGTGTGTCCTCGAGTTTAAATACTCAGCCGCTCCAACCGGACGTACAACTGAGACAGCAGTTGGAACTGGTCTACCAAATCATTGTCTTCACCAAGCTTACTGGTTCTATTTCCTCAACTCTTTCATTCCCTCATAACTATGTTGTGTGTTTGTTCATATCTATGTTTGAAGACTTTGACTGAAGACTTTCTCAATTTCCCCAGTTCAATTTCTTCAGTCTCTTTGTCTTCATCCTGTGTTATCCTGTGATTACGCTTCCTGTACTCTATGCCTGTCTTCATCTCATCATGATGACTGTGCTTGTATTCTGTTATGTTTACTTTTGAGTACTTATTTCCGCTGCTAGTAGTTCTTCGCTAAGGAATTTCCTCACCGGCAAATTCCTTAGTGAAAAATTTCATAAAAATCGCCTATTCACCCCCCTCTAGTCGATATAACGCACTTTCAGGGAGGAAAATGCATGGGTTTCTGAACCCGTGGTTCTCTTTCTTTACTGTGTTTCCTAGCAACAAAGTCTTTCTTATCATAACATTGATTCTTTGATTGTGGGTTATCAAGATCAACAGCAGGTTCAATTTCTATATCATTATCATTACTAGGTTGAGCATCATCATGAACATTATCATTAACCTTATTACTAGTTTCAGGTTCATTACCAGATTGAGTTTCAGCATCAGAAATAGAAATATCATTTGGATTCTCAGGTGTTTCAATAACAGGTTCACTAGAAGCATGCAAAGTCCTATCGTTTTTCTTTTTCTTCCTTTTAGAAGGACTAGGTGCATCTATATTATTTCTCTGAGAATCTTCCTCAATTCTCTTAGGGTGGCCTTCAGGATACAAAGGTTCCTGAGTCATTTTACCACCTCTAGTCATAACTCTAACAGCATTATCATTATCTTTACTATTCAATTCATTGAGCAAATAATTTTGAGCTTTAAGTACTTGTTCTACTTGAGTGGTAACCATAGAAGCATGTTTACTAATAAGTTTAAGTTCACCTTTGCCATTAGCCATATAATCACCCAAGTGTTCAAGCATATTTGAATTGTATTTCAATTGTCTACCAAAATAAGCATTAAAATCTTCTTGTTTAACCATAAGTTTATCAAACTCATCTAAGCATGGGATAGCAAACTTAGTAAATGGGATTTCAGCTTTATCATATCTATAGAGAGAATTTACCTTTACTACCTGTGTCAGGTTATCAAGACCATAAGTTTCTTCAATAGGTAATGGATTAAGATCATATGTTTCTTCAACGGGCGGTAAATTAAGACCATGTATTTCTTCAATAGGAGGTAAATTCTTAACATCTTCAGCTTTAATGCCTTTTTCTTTCATAGATTTCTTTGCCTCTTGCATATCTTCAGGACTGAGAAATAGAATACCCCTCTTCTTCAGAGTTGGTTTAGGAATAGGCTCAGGAATTGGCTCTGGAGGTGTCCAATTATTTTCATTTGTCAACATATTATTCAATAGAATTTCAGCTTCATCCAGTGTTCTTTCCCTAAAAACAGAACCAACACAACTATCCAGGTAATCTATGGAGGCATCGGTTAGTCCATTATAAAAGATATCAAGTATTTCATTTTTCTTAAGAGGATGATCAGGAAAAGCATTAAGTAAATGGAGAAGCCTCCCCCAAGCTTGTGGGAGACTCTCTTCTTCAATTTGCGCAAAATTATATATATCCCTTAAAGCAGCTTGTTTCTTATGA
Organism: Triticum monococcum; assembly: GCA_034509565.1. Lineage (NCBI taxonomy): Eukaryota > Viridiplantae > Streptophyta > Magnoliopsida > Poales > Poaceae > Triticum > Triticum monococcum. The sequence goes on along the minus strand of CM067844.1, from coordinate 403,606,140 downwards.
GCAGGGAAATATTAGCAGAGAAGTAATAAATCATACCCCGGGACTACGCACACAACCAAGATCAAGAGAATTAAACCATATCTTAGCGACACCCTTTAATGAGAATGGAAATATTTTAAGGATATAAAAGTAACGAGTTCTCTTATCAGTTGTGAGCAAGGTGGTTGTATCATTTAATTTAGTAAGATGTGCCACAACAGTTTCAGATTCATAACCATGAAAAGGATCAGATTCAACCAAACTAATTATATCAGGATCAACAGAGAATTCATAATCCTTATTGGTAACACAGATAGGTGAAGTAGCAAAAGCAGGGTCAGGTTTCATTCTAGCATTTAGAGATTGCTTATTCCATTTAGCTAATAACCTCTTGAGTTCGTATCTATCTTTGCAAGCTAAAATAGCTAAAGAAGCTTCTTTATCAAAAACATAACCCTCAGGAATAACAGGCAAGTCTTCATCATCAATTTCATCAGTATTATCAGATTCAATATTTTCAATCTCTCTAGCCCTAGCAAGTTGTTCATCAAGAAATTCACCAAGTGGCACAATAGTATCAAGCATAGAAGTACTTTCATCATAAGTATCATGTATAGCAGAAGTGGCATCATCAATAACATGCGACTTATCAGAACGAGTAGCAGAAGCAGGTTTAGGTGTCACAAGCTTACTTAAAACAAAAGGTGAATCAAGTGTAGAGCTAGATGGCAGTTCCTTACCTCCCCTCGTAGTTGAGGGATAAATCTTGGTTCTTGGATCTTTCAAGTTCTTCATAATGATAAGCAGATATAAATCCCAAGTGACTCAAGGAATAGAGCTATGCTCCCCGGCAACGGCGCCCAAAAATAGTCTTGATAACCCACAAGTATAGGGGATCGCAACAGTTTTCGAGGGTAGAGTATTCAACCCAAATTTATTGATTCGACACAATGGGAGCCAAAGAATATTCTCAAGTATTAGCAGCTGAGTTGTCAATTCAACCACACCTGGAAATTTAATATCTACAGCAAAGTGTTTAGTAGCAAAGTAATATGATAGTAGTGGTAACGGTAGCAAAAGTAATGTTTTTGGTATTTTGTAGTTATGATAGCAATAGCAACGAAAAAGTAAATAAGTGAAGAATAATATATGGAAAGCTCGTAGGCAATGGATCGGTGATAGAAAATTATGCCGGATGCGGTTCATCATGTAACAATCATAACCTAGGGTGACACAGAACTAGCTCTAGTTCTTCAATGTAATGTAGGCATGAATTCTGAATATAGTCATACGTGCTTATGGAAAAGAACTTGCATGACATCTTTTGTCCTACCCTCCCGTGGCAGTGGGGTCCTAATGGAAACTAAGGGATATTAAGACCTCCTTTTAATAGAGTACCGGAACAAAACATTAGCACATAGTGAATACATGAGCTCCTCAAACTATGGTCATCACCGGTAAGTATCCTGATTATTGTCACTTCAAGGTTAACGGATCATAACACATAATAGGTGACTATAGACTTGCAAGATAGGATCAAGAACTCTCATATATTGATGAAAACATAATAGGTTCAGATCTAAAATCATGACACTTGGGCCCTAGTGACAAGCATTAAGCATAGCAAAGTCATAGCAACAGCAAACTCAGAACATAGTGGATACTAGGGATCAAACCCTAACAAAACTAACTCGATTACATGATAGATCCCATCCAACCCATCACCGTCCAGCAAGCCTACGATGGACTTACTCACGCACGGCGGTGAGCATCATGAAATTGGTGATGGAGGATTGTTGATGATGACGATGGTGACGGATTCCCCTATCCGGAGCCCCGAACGGACTCCAGATCAGCCCTCCCGAGAGGTTTTAGGGCTTGGCGGCGGCTCCGTATCGTAAAATGCGATGAATTCTTCTCTCTGATTTTTTTCTCCCCGAAACACAATATATAGAGTTGGAGTTGGAGTCGGAGGAGCTCCAGGGGGCCCACAAGGTAGGGGCACGCCCTAGGGGGGCAGGCGCACCCCCACCCTCGTGGACAGGTGGTGGGCCCCGTGGTCTTCATATTTTGCAGGTATTTTTTATATTTTCCAAAAAGTTGCTCCGTGAAGTTTCAGGTCATTCCTAGAACGTTTGTTTCTGCACATAAATAACACCATGGTAATTCTGCTGAAAATAGCGTCAGTCCGGGTTAGTTCCATTCAAATCATGCAAGTTAGAGTCCAAAACAAGGGCAAAAGTGTTTGGAAAAGTAGATACGATGGAGACGTATCAACTCCCCCAAGCTTAAACCTTTGCTTGTCCTCAAGCAATTCAGTTGACAAACTGAAAGTGATAAAGAAAAACTTTTACAAACTCTGTTTGCTCTTGTTGTTGTAAATATGTAAAGCCAGCATTCAAGTTTTCAGCAAAGATTATAACTAACCACATTTGCAATAACACTTAGGTCTCAAGTTTACTCATATCAATGGCATAATCAACTAGCGAGCAATAATAATAAATCTCGGATGACAACACTTTCTCAAAACAATCATAATATGATATAACAAGATGGTATCTCGCTAGCCCTTTCTGAGACCGCAAAACATAAATGCAGAGCACCTTTAAAGATCAAGGACCGACTAGACATTGTAATTCATGGTAAAAGAGATCTAGTCAAGTCATACCCAATTTAAACTAACAATAATGAATGCAAATGACAGGAGTGCTCTCCAACTGGTGCTTTTTAATAAGAGGACGATGACTCAGCATAAAAGTAAATAGATGGGCCCTTCGCAAAGGGAAGCAGGGATTTGTAGAGGTGCCAGAGCTCGGTTTTGAAACAGAGGTGAATAATATTTTGAGCGGTATACTTTCATTGTCAACATAACAACCAAGAGATGGCGATATCTTCCATGCTACACACATTATAGGCGGTTCCCAAACAGAATGGTAAAGTTTATACTCCCCCTTCCACCAACAAGCATCAATCCATGGCTTGCTCTAAACAACGAGTGCCTCCAACTAACAAGAGTCCCAGGGGGAGTTTTGTTTGCAATTATTTTGATTTAGTTTGCATAAAGCATGGGACTGGGCATCCCGGTGATCAGCCATTTATCTCATGAGTGAGGAGCGGAGTCCACTCCTCTTGAGAATAACCAGCCTAACATGGAAGATACAGACATCCCTAGTTGATACATGAGCTATTCGAGCATACAAAACAGGATATTTTTTGAAGGTTTAGAGTTTGGCACATACAAATTTACTTGGAACGACAGGTAGACACCGTATATAGGTAGGTACGGTGGACTCATGTGGAATAACTTTGGGGTTTAAGGGATTGGATGCACAAGTAGTATTCCCTCTTAATATAGGTGAAGGCTAGCAAAAGACTGGGAAGCGACCAACTAGATAGCGACAACAGTCATGAACATGCATTAAAATTAATCAACACCGAATGCAAGCATGAGTAGGATATAATCCACCATGAACATAAATATCGTGAAGGCTATGTTGATTTTGTTTCAACTACATGCGTGAACATGTGCCAAGTCAAGTCACTTAAATCATTCAGAGGAGGATACCACCCTATCATACCACATCACAACCATTTTAATAGCATGTTGGCACGGAAGGTAAACCATTATAACTCATAGCTAATCAAGCATGGCACAAAAACTATGATCTCTAGTTGTCATTGCAAACATGTTTATTCATAATAGGCTGAATCAGGAACGATGAACTAATCATATTTACAAAAACAAAAGAGGTCGAGTTCATACCAGCTTTTCTCATCTCAGTCAGTCCATCATATATCATCATAATTTCCTTTCACTTGCACGACCGAACGATGTGAATAATAATAATAATAGTGCACGTGCATTGGACTAAGCTGGAATCTGCAAGCATTCAATAAACAGGAGAAGACAAGGCAATATGGGTTCTTTTGTCAGATCAACAATTATGCATACAAGAGCCACTTCAACAATTTAATTAAGGTCTTCTCCTATCGACCCCCAAAGAAAAGAAAAGGAATAAAACTATTTACACGCGAGAGCTCCCAACAAGCAAAAGAAGAACATGAAATCTTTTTGGGTTTTCTTTTTTTAATTACTACTACAAGCATGGAAAGTAAACTAATTAAAAGCTACAACTAATTTTTTTTGTTTTTTCATAAGGTTTATCAAACACACAAGAAGAAAGCATAAAAAAGAAAATAAAACAGCATGGATGATACAATGAAAAAGTATGAGCACCGACATCTAGCAATGAGTGTGTAAACATAAATGTAATGTCGGTGGGAAATACGTACTCCCCCAAGCTTAGGATTTTGGCCTAAGTTGGTCTATGGCCACGGCTGGCCTGGCGGATATCCATAATAATAGCTGGGGTCGTACTGCGATGAAGAAGAAGTCTCCGATTGCCACTGGCTGGCAATCATCTCCGGATCCCACTGGTAATTAGACTGTCGTGAAGGATCAACTGGTGGTTCCGGCTCTGGCTCCATAGCTGGTGTAGGGTTTCGGTAGGCGTGAATAGCCTTTAACGGAACAAGGTACTGGCCTGTAGATAAATCAAACAAAGAAGGAGCAGGCATGGTAATAGTCTTAATATGATGTTTATCAAAGAACAATTTTTATTTAAGCTCTCCTTCCCTGTTCTTTACAATAAAATCATGTGCCACCATACTTTTGTAATCTAAATAAACACGAGGCAGCACTTTTTCTTCCTTCTCATAATGCCTAATAGGTATGTTAAAATGTGCAGCTAGGCATGAAGCATAGATGCCTCCAAAGATGGGGCCCTTGGTACGGTTCAGACTTAACCGTTTAGCAATAATGCCGCCCATACTAACAGAGTTATCACCGTATAAACCGTGGAGCAAAATAATAATATCAGGGACACTAAGGTTTCCACAGTTTCCGCGACCAATTAAACAACGACTAGCAAATAATGCAAAATAGCGTAAAACAGGAAAATGTATGCTAGTGATTCGTGCATCTGGAACCTTCCTTGTTTCCCCTACAGTGATAGTATCAATAAACCCATCCACATCCTCGCGATGTGGTTCCTCTGTCTTGCCCTCAAAAGGGACTAAACAAACCCGACAAAAATCATAAAGTGACATCTCCTTATGCTCATCATATAAATGAAACTCCACCATAGGTGGTGAGCTCCTAGAATGGAAATGAAAGTTTTGCACAAAGATATTTGTGAGTAAGAGATATTGATCGTGTTGGTCATGGAGGAAAGCGGCAAGGCCTGCATTCTTAGCCAATTCATGAAAACCTTCATAAATCCCGGCTGCTCTCAAGAAATCATCGGAAGGCCATTCACACGACCGAACCTCCGCGGTGCGAGGCAGATTATACTTAGGCTTCGGTGCCTTTTCCTTCGAGCTTCGGCTCGATGAGCCCCTCAAAAGTCTCTTCATCATTTTCTGAAAAATTCTGAAATTTTTAGTAACTTCAAAATAAAAGTAAACCAAACTCAATAATATTGATAGCAACTACTCCTAAAAGTACCTAGGGCCTATATCATGCATCAAAACTACTTTTGACCATATAAATTTGACATGTGATGTCTACTACACAACCTTCTTCTTGTAGATGTTGTTGGGCCTCCAAGTGCAGAGCTTTGTAGGACAGTAGCAAATTTTCCTCAAGTGGATGACCTAAGGTTTATCAATCCGTAGGAGGCGTAGGCTGAAGATGGTCTGTCTCAAGCAACCCTGCAACCAAATAACAAAGAGTCTCTTGTGTCCCCAACACACCCAATACAATGGTAAATTGTAGAGGTGCACTAGTTCGGCGAAGAGATGGTGATACAAGTGCAATATGGATAGTAGATAATAGTTTTTGTAATCTGAAAATATAAAAACAGCAAGGTGATGACCCACAAGTATAGGGGATCTATCGTAGTCCTTTCGATAAGTAAGAGTGTCGAACCCAACAAGGAGCAGAAGGAAATGATAAGCGGTTTTCAGCAAGGTATTCTCTGCAAGTACTGAAATAAGTGGTAACAGATAGTTTTGTGACGGGATAAATTGTAACGAGCAACAAGTAACAAAGGTAAATAAGGTGCAGCAAGGTGGCCCAATCCTTTTTGTAGCAAAGGACAAGCCAGAACAAACTCTTATAATAGGAAAATCGCTCCCGAGGACACATGGGAATATCGTCAAGCTAGTTTTCATCACGTTCATATGATTCGCGTTCGATACTTTGATAATTTGATATGTGGGTGGACTGGTGCTTGGGTGCTGTTCTTACTTGAACAAACATCCCACTTATGATTAACCTCTATTGCAAGCATCCGCAACTACAACAAAAGTATTAAGGTAAACCTAACCATAGCATGAAACATGTGGATCCAAATCAGCCCCTTACGAATCAACGCATAACTAGGGTTTAAGCTTCTGTCACTCTAGCAACCCATCATCTACTTATTAATTCCCAATGCCTTCCTCTAGGCCCAAATAATGGTGAAGTGTTATGTAGCCGACGTTCACATAACACCACTAGAGGCTAGACAACACACATCTTATCAAAATATCAAACGAATACCAAATTCACATGACTACTAATAGCAAGACTTCTCCCTTGTCCTCAGGAACGAACATAATTACTCACAAAGCATATTCATGTTCATAATCAGAGGGGTAATAATATGCATATAGGATCTGAACATATGATCTTCCACCAAATAAACCAACTAGCGTCAACTACAAGGAGTAATCAACACTACTAGCAACCTACTAGCACCAATCCCGGACTCTGAGACAAGAATTAGATACAAGAGATGAACTAGGGTTTGGAGATGAGATGGTGCTGGTGAAGATGTTGATGGAGATTGCCCTCTCCTGATGAGAGGAGCGTTGGTGATGATGATGGTGATGATTTCCCCCTCCCGGAGGGAAGTTTCCCTGGCAGAACAGCTCTGCTAGAGCTCTAGATTGGTTCCGCCAAGGTTTCGCCTCGTGGCGGCGGAGTCTCGTCCCGAAAAGTTCCTTCTTCTTTTTTTCTCATTGAAAGACTTCATATAGGAGAAGATGGACGTCAGAGAGCCACCAGGGGGCCCACGAGGTAGGGGGCGCGCCCTAGGGGGGGGGGCGCCCCCCACCCTCGTGAGCAGGGTGTGGGCCCCCTGGCCTTCATCTTTAGCGAGGATTTTTCTTTATTCATTTTAAGATGTTCCGTGGAGTTTCAGGACTTTTGGAGTTGCGCAGAATAGGTCTCTAATATTTGCTCCTTTTCCAGCCCAGAATTCCAGCAGCCGGCATTGTCCCTCCTTATGTAAACCTTGTAAAATAAGAGAGAATAGCCATAAGTATTGTGACATAAAGTGAAATAACAGTCCATAATTCAATTAATATCAATATAAAAGCATGATGCAAAATGGACGTATCAACTCCCCCAAGCTTAGACCTCGCTTGTCCTCAAGCGAAAAGCCGATATCAATAAATATGTCCTCATGTTTAGAGGTAGAGGCGTCGATAAAAATAAAATACGGACATGAAGGCATCATAATTATTCTCATAACAGCAACATATATAAATTTTGTCATATGATTACTTATGTTCAAGTGATGATCTATTCACAATGCAAAAGTATAAATCATAAACCTTATTGGGCTCCGACAAACTATAATCTCAGTCATTGAAGCAATTGCAATTTATCATAACATCAGAAAGAGTCTATGTCAGAGCTAAAAAGCAAGTCCACATAGTCAACTATCATTTAGTCCTCCATAATTGCTAACACTCACGCAATACTTATGGTTATGGAGTTTTAGTCGGACACAGAGAAAGATAGGGGCTTATAGTTTTGCCCCACAACCTTTTACCTCAAGGGTAATGTCAACAATAATGGTTCATGCTCCCCCACATCCAATTAGATATATATATATATATATATATATATATTCCAACATGCTGAGCTTGCCAAAGGATAAAATGAAAAGGGAAAGGTGAAGATCACCGTGACTCTTGCTTAAGGTAGAAGATAATGATAAAGGATAGGCCCTTCGCAGAGGGAAGCAGAGGTTGCCATGCGCTTTTACGGTTGGATGCATAAAATCTCAATGCGAAAGAATGTCACTTTATATTGCCCCTTGTGATATGAACCTTTATTATGCAGTCCGTCACTTTTATTACTTCCACATCACAAGATCGTATAAAGCTTATTTATCCCACACCAATCAATCATACATATCTAGAGCATTTTTTATTGCTTTGCACCGATGACAACTTACTTGAAGGATCTTACTCAATCCATAGGTAGATATGGTGGACTCTCATGGCAAAACTGGTTTAAGGGTATTTGGAAGCACAAGTTGTATTTCTACTTGGTGCTGAGAATTTTGCTAGCATGAGGGGGAAAAGCAAGCTCAACAAGTTAGAGGATCCATGACAACATACTTTATCTCATATATAAGAAATACATAACTCATTACGGTGTCTTCCTTGTCCAACATCAACTCTTTAGCATGTCATATTTTAATGAGTGCTCCCAATCATAAAAGATGTCAATGATAATATATCTATATGTGAAACCTCTCTTTCCTTATTACTTCCTATTAATTGCAACAATGACCAAAGCTATGTCTGCCAACTCCCAACAACTTTTAGTCATCATACTCTTTCTATGTGAAGTCATTACTCTCAATAAGATCAATATGAATTCTTTGTTTCTTTTTATTCTTTTCTTCTTTCTTTTATTCGCCCAAGATCATGGCAAAATAATCAAGCCCTTGACTCAACACTAATCTTTATTATATATAGCTCACAGACTCGATTACAAAGAGAGATCATAAAGCAAACTCAAAACTAGATCATGCCATAAACTTTATTCTACTAGATCAAGATACTACTAATAGGATTGAATTAAGAAAAACGGTAAAGGTAGGAGTTGTGATTGTGATACGATACCGGGGCACCTCCCCCAAGCTTGGCGGTTGCCAAGGGGAGTGCCCATACCCATGTGATTATATCTCCTTTGTCGGTGAAGAAGGTGGTGGTGATGTTGGCTTAGTTGATGGTGTAGGCTTCTCCCTTAATTTGCGCTTGAGGACGGCATTTTGATCCCTCAGATCATCAATCTCCCACTCCAGGGTTAATATCTTTTTGCATAGGTCCTGCTTATTTTCCTGCAAGAGATGAAAAGGGATAAACTCGAACTTGGGTTTCTTTACCCTATCAGGGAGACTTGACTTTTTGAACTCCACGTGCATGTCCCCAGGTTGAGGTAATGGTGCTTCATCTTCATCTGAGCTCGTCTCCTCCTTCCCCTTGGGTTCATAGTCCTCTTCTTCCTCCGTGGTCCATCCATCGTGTTCCACATCTCCATAGACCTTGGGATTTGCTAAGTAATCATCCACATAGCTTTGTCCTTCCGAATCCTGGGAAGACATGTTGATCTAATCTGCAACGGGACAGCCCGAAACGAAAACAGAGGATATTTGCGTGATACGGGAGTCAAAACCTTCGGGAGGTTATATAATGAATTTTTACCGAGCAAAATATGTAACGTGTAAGAAAACGGAGTCCCGAAGGCACACGAGGTGCTCACGAGGTAGGGGGCGCACCCAGGGGGGTAGGGCGCGCCCACCACCCTCATGGGGCCCTCGTGTCCTTCCCGGACTGCTACTTATTTTTCTATTTTTCTAAATATTCCAAAACGGAGAAATATTGCCTTAAAATTTGTTTTGGAGTCGGTTTACTTACCGTACCACTTACCTATTCCTTTTCGGGGTCTGAAACGTTCCGGAAAGTGTCCCTTATGTATTCCTCCGGGGTTACGGTTTCAATAATATTGGTTTCAACATTTATGGGATTACCTGAGATATAATGTTTAATTCTTTGACCGTTTACCACCTTCGGATTTGTGCCTTCAAAGTTGTTGATCTTTATGGCACCGGAACGTTAGACCTCCTCCATAACATAGGGGCCTTCCCATTTAGAGAGAAGTTTTCCTGCAAAAAAATCTTAAACGAGAGTTGTATAGCAATACATAATCACCTACATTAAACTCACGCTTTTGTATCCTTTTGTCGTGCCATCTTTTAACTTTTTCTTTAAACAACTTGGCATTTTTATAAGCTTGGGCTCTCCATTCATCAAGTGAGCTAATATCAAATAACCTCTTCTCACCGGCAAGTTTAAAATCATAGTTAAGCTCTTTAATAGCCCAATATGCCTTATGTTCTAGTTCGAGAGGTAAGTGACATGCTTTTCCATAAACCATTTTATACGGAGGCATACCCATAGGATTTTTGTATGCAGTTCTATAAGCCCACAATGCATCATCAAGTTTCTTGGACCAATTCTTTCTAGACCTATTAATAGTCTTTTGCAAAATTAATTTGAGCTCTCTATTGCTCAACTCTACTTGACCACTAGACTTAGGGTGATAAGGAGATGCAATTCTATGATTAACATCATATTTAGCAAGCGTTTTACTGAAAGCACCATGAATAAAGTGTGAACCACCATCAGTCATTAAATATCTAGGGACTCCAAACCCCGGAAAAATAACTTCCTTAAGCATTTTTAATAGAAGTGTTATGATCAGCACTACTAGTTGGAATAGCTTCTACCCACTTAGTAACGTAATCAACAGCAACTAGAATATGCGTGTATCCATTAGAGGCAGGAAAAGGTCCCATATAATCAAAGCCCCAAACATCAAACGGTTCAATAACAAGTGAATAATTCATAGGCATTTCTTGACGTCTACTAATATTACCAATTCTTTGACATTCATCACAAGACAAGACAAACTTACGGGAATCCTTGAAGAGAGTAGGACAATCAAAACCAGATTGCAATACCTTATGTGCAGTCCTATCTCCAGCATGGTGTCCTCCATAAGACTCGGAGTGACACTTGCGTAGGATCTGTTCCTGTTCATGCTCAGGTACACAACGTCGAATAACACCATCTACTCCTTTATAAAGATGTGGGTCATCCCAAAAGTAATGTCTCAAGTCATAGAAAAACTTTTTCCTTTTGCTGGTATGTGAAGCTAGGTGGTATAAATTTAGCAACAATATAATTAGCATAATCAGCATACCATGGAGTACTACGAGAAGTACTTACATTTAATTGTTCATCAGGAAAGCTATCATTAATAGGTAGTGGGTCATCAAGAATATTTTCTAACCTAGACAAGTTGTCTGCAACGGGGTTCTCTGCTCCCTTTCTATCAACAATATGCAAATCAAATTCTTGTAGCAAGAGAACCCATCTAATAAGTCTAGGTTTAGCATCTTTCTTTTCCATAAGATATTTAATAGCAGCATGATCAGTTTGAATAGTTACTTTAGAATCAACAATATAAGATCTGAACTTATCACAAGCAAATACAACTGCTAAAAGCTCTTTTTCAGTAGTAGCATAATTTCTTTGAGCATTGTCTAGAGTCTTACTAGCATAATGAATAACATTTAATTTCTTATCAACTCTTTGCCCTAGAACAGCACCTACAGCATAATCGCTAGCATCACACATAATTTCAAAGGGTAAATTCCAATCAGGTGGCTGAACAACAGGTGCAGAGACTAATGCTTTCTTAAGTATTTCAAATGCTTCTGCAAAATCATCATCAAAAACAAATGGTATATCTTTTTGCAATAAATTAGTCAGAGGCCGAGAAATTTTTGAGAAGTCCTTAATGAACCTCCTATAAAATCCGGCGTGACCAAGGAAACTTCTTATACCTTTGATGTCCTTGGGACATGGCATCTTTTCAATAGCATCAACCTTGGCTTTATCAACTTCAATACCTCTTTCTGAAACTTTGTGCCCCAAGACAATACCTTCATTAACCATAAAGTGGCACTTTTCCCAATTCAAGACAAGATTAGTTTCTTCACATCTCTGCAAAACTCGATCAAGATTGCTCAAGCAATCATCAAAAGAGGAACCATAGACGGAAAAATCGTCCATGAAAACCTGACAAATCTTTTCACAAAAGTCAGAGAATATAGCCATCATGCATCTTTGAAAGGTAGTAGGTGCATTACATAAACCAAAAGGCATACGTCTATAAGCAAAAGTACAAAAAGGGCATGTAAAAGTAGTCTTTGATTGATCTCTAGCCGACACAGGTATTTGAGAGAAACCCGAGTAACCATCTAGAAAGCAATAGTGTGTATGTTTGCATAATCTTTCTAGCATTTGATCAATAAAAAGGTAAGGGGTAATGATCTTTCTTAGTAGCTTTATTTAATTTGCGGAAATCAATTACCATCCTATAACTTCTGATAATTCTTTGTGGAATCAATTCATCTTTATCATTAGGAACAACAGTAATACCTCCCTTCTTAGGGACACAATGGACATGACTTACCCACTCACTACGGGATAGATTATACCTGCCTCCAGAAGCTTTAGTATTTCTTTTCTTACCACTTCTTTCATTTTAGGATTCAAACATCGTTGAGGATCACGAACTGGTTTGGCATCTGCTTCCAAATTTATTTTATGTTGACATAGGGTGGGACTAATGCCCTTAAGATCATCAAGAGTATATCCAATAGCAGCACGGTGCTTCTTCAGAGTTTTCAATAATCTTTCTTCTTCATGCTCTGAAAGGTTAGCACTAATAATAACAGGATATATCTTATTTTCATCAAGATAAGCATATTTAAGATTATCAGGCAAAGGTTTAAGCTCAAACACGGGATCACCCTTGGGTGGAGGAGGACCCCCTAAAATTTCAACAGGCAAATTGTGATGCAGAATAGGTTCCTGTTTAAAGAATACTTCATCTATTTCCCTTCTTTCATTCATAAACATATTTTCATGGACTAGCAAATAGTGTTCTAAAGGATCACTAGGAGGTACGACAATAGAAGCAAGACCAATAATTTCATCCTTACTAGGTAATTCTTCCTCACGATGTTGTTTACTAAATTTAGAGAAATTAAACTCATGAACCATATCATCCAAGCCAATAGTAACAACATTCTTTGTGCAGTCTATGGTAGCATTAACAGTATTTAAGAAGGGTCTACCAAATATAATGGGACAAAAGCTATCTTGCGAAGAAGTAAGAACAAGAAAATCAGCAGGATATTTAGTTTTCCCACACAAGACTTGAACATCTCTAACAATTCCAATTGGTGAAATAGTATCTCTATTGGCAAGTTTAATTGTGACACCAATACCTTCTAACTCAGCAGGTGCAATTTCATTCTTAATTTCTTCGTATAAAGTATGCGGTATAACACTAGCACTAGCACCCATATCACATAAGCCATGATAACAATGATCTCCTATTTTAACAGAAATAATAGGCACGCCTACCACAGGTCTATGTTTATCTTTATCACAAGGTTTAGCAATTCTAGCAGTTTCACCTTCGAACTGAATAACATGCCCATCAATATTATTAGACAAGAGATCTTTAACAATAGAAATATTAGGTTCTACTTTAACTTGCTCAGGGGGTGTATAAGTTCTAATATTGCTTTTACGAACAACAGTTGAAGCTTTAGCACGATCCTTTATTCTAATAGGGAAAGGTGGTTTCTCAATATAAGAAGTAGGAACAATAGGATCATTATAAGTGACAGTCTTTTCTTCAACTTTAATAGGTGCAACTACTTTTACTTCTATGGGAGGATAATATTTAAACCACTTCTCCTTAGGGAGATCAACATAAGTAGCAAAAGATTCACAGAAAGAAGCTACTATCTCAGAGTCAAGTCCATATTTAGTGCTAAACTTACGGAAAATATCGGTGTCCATAAAAGATTTAACACAATCAAACTTAGGTGTCATACCTGACTCCTTACCTTCGTCGAGGTCCCAATCTTCAGAGTTGCGTTTAATTCTATCCAATAAATTCCATCTGAATTCAATAGTCTTCATCATAAAAGAGCCAACACAAGAAGTATCGAGCATGGTGCGATTGTTTTCAGAAAGCCGAGCATAAAAATTTTGAATAATCATTTCTCTTGAGAGCTCATGATCTGGGCATGAATATAACATTGATTTAAGCCTCCCCCAAGCTTGAGCGATGCTTTCTCCTTCACGAGGCCATAAATTGTATATATAATTGCGATCACGATGAACAAGATGCATATGGTAATACTTTTGATGAAATTCCAGCTTCAATCTTTTATAGTCCCATGATTTCATATCATCACATAGCCTATACCATATCAATGCGTCTCCCTTCAAAGATAAAGGGAAGACCTTCTTCTTAGCAACATCATCGGGTATACCTGCAAGCTTAAATAATCCACAAACTTCATCCACATATATTAATTTCTCATCAGGATGCTTTGTTCCATCTCCTGTAAAAGGGTTAGCTAGCAGTTTTTCCATCATACTCGAAGGAAATTCAAAAGGAGTTTCATTTTCAATAGGTTCAGTAGGTTGAGGAGCAACTCTTTGCTCTACTGGACGGGGTGAAGATACCCCGAAGAAGCCCCTCAGAGAATTACTTTCCATAGTAGCAAGTGACAGTAAATTTCAGCACACTATATAAATTTTTCCTTACCAAATTCCACCTACCAAAGGCGCTACACTCCCCAGCAACGGTGCCAGAAAAGAGTCTTGATGACCCACAAGTATAGTGGATCTATCGTAGTCCTTTCGATAAGTAAGAGTGTCGAACCAAACGAGGAGCAGAAGGAAATGATAAGCGGTTTTCAGCAAGGTATTCTCTGCAAGTACTGAAATAAGTGGTAACAGATAGTTTTGTGGCGGGATAAATTGTAACAAGCAACAAGTAACAAAGGTAAATAAGGCGCATCAAGGTGGCCCAATCCTTTTTGTAGCAAAGGACAAGCCGGAACAAACTCTTATAATAGGAAAAGCGCTGCCGAGGACACATGGGAATATCGTCAAGCTAGTTTTCATCACGTTCATATGATTCACGTTCGATACTTTGATAATTTGATATGTGGGTGGACCGATGCTTGGGTGCTATTCTTACTTGAACAAACATCCCACTTATGATTAACCTCTATTGCAAGCATCCGCAACTACAACAAAAGTACTAAGGTAAACCTAACCATAGCATGAAACATGTGGATCCAAATCAGCCCCTTACGAAGCAACGCATAAACTAGGGTTTAAGCTTCTGTCACTCTAGCAACCCATCATCTACTTATTACTTCCCAATGCCTTCCTCTAGGCCCAAATAATGGTAAAGTATTATGTAGTCCACGTTCACATAACACCACTAGAGTCTAGACAACATACATCTTATCAAAATATCAAACGAATACCAAATTCACATGACTACTAATAGCAAGACTTCTCCCTTGTCCTCAGGAACGAACGTAATTACTCACAAAGCATATTCATGTTCATAATCAGAGGGGTAATAATATGCATATAGGATCTGAATATATGATCTTCCACTAAATAAAGCAACTAGCATCAACTACAAGGAGTAATCAACACTACTAGCAACCTACTAGCACCAATCCCGGACTTTGAGACAAGAATTGGATACAAGAGATAAGCTAGGGTTCGGAGATGAGATGGTGTTGATGAAGATGTTGATGGAGATTGCCCTCTCCCGATGAGAGGAGCGTTGGTGATGATGATGGTGATGATTTCCCCCTCCTGGAGGGAAGTTTCCCCGGCAGAACAGCTCTGCTGGAGCTCTAGATTGGTTCCGCCAAGGTTCCGCCTCGTGGCGGCGGAGTCTCGTCCCGAAAAGTTCCTTCTTCTTTTTTTCTCATCGAAAGACTTCATATAGGAGAAGATGGACGTCGGAGAGCCACCAGGGGGCCCACGAGGTAGGGGGCGCGCCCTACGGGGGGGCGCCCCCCACCCTCGTGAGCAGGGTGTGGGCCCCCTGGCCTTCATCTTTGGCGAGGATTTTTCTTTATTTATTTTAAGATGTTCCATGGAGTTTCAGGACTTTTGGAGTTGCGCAAAATAGGTCTCTAATATTTTCTCCTTTTCAAGCCCAGAATTCCAGTTGTCAGCATTCTCCCTCCTTATGTAACCTTGTAAAATAAGAGAGAATAGCCATAAGTATTGTGACATAAAGTGAAATAATAGTCCATAATGCAATAAATATCGATATAAAAGCATGATGCAAAATGGATGTATCACAAGGTAACTGATGATAAAAGTGGGTGTAAACGGTATTGCAATGATAGGAAATAAGGCCTAGGGTTCATACTTTCACTAGTGTAAGTTCCCTCAACAATAATATCATAATTGGATCACACAAATATCCCTCAACATGCAACAAAGAGTCACTCCAAAGTCACTAATAGCGGAGAACGTACGAAGAGATTATGGTAGGGTACGAAACCACCTCAAAGTCATTCTTTCCAATCAATCCGTTGGGCTATTCCTATAAGTGTCACAAACAGCCCTAGAGTTCGTACTAGAATAACACCTTAAGGCACAAATCAACCAAAACCCTAATGTCACCTAGATACTCCAATGTCACCTCAAGTATCCATGGGTATGATTATACGATATGCATCACACAATCTCAGATTCATCTATTCAACCAACACATAGAACCTCAAAGAGTGCCCCAAAGTTCCTACCAGAGAATCACGACGAAAACATGTGCCAACCCCTATGCATAGGTTCATGGGCGAAACCCGCAAGTTGATCACCAAAACATACATCAAGTGAATCACGTGGTATCCCATTGTCACCACAGATACACACGGCAAGACATACATCAAGTGTTCTCAAATCTTTAAAGACTCAATCCGATAAGATAACTTCAAAGGGGAAACTCAATTCATTACAAGAGATTAGAGGGGGGAAGAAACATCATAGGATCCAAATATAATAGCAAAGCTTGCAATACATCATGATCGTATCACCTCAAGAACACAAGAGAGAGAGAGAGAGATCAAACACATAGCTACTGGTACATACCCTCAGCCCCGAGGGAGAACTACTCCCTCCTCGTCATGGAGAGCACCGGGATGATGAAGATGGCCACCGGAGAAGGATTGCACCCTCCGGCAGGGTGCCGGAACGGGTCTAGATTGGCTTTCGGTGGCTACGGAGGCTTCTGGCGGCGGAACTCCCAGTCTATTGTGCTCACAGATGGTTTTAGGGTATATGGAGATATATAGGCGGAAGAAGTACGTCAGGGGGGCCACGAGGGGCCCATGAGGGTGGAGGGCGCGCCCAGGGGGTGGGCGCCCCCTGCCTCGTGGCCTCCTCGCAGGTTCCCCGATGTGCACTCCAAGTCTTCTGGGCTTCTTTCCTTCCAAAAATGAGTTCTGTAAAGTTTCAGGTCAATTGGAATCTGTTTGATTTTCCTTTCTTCGAAACCCTAAAACAGGGTAAAAATGGAAACTGGCACTGGGCTCTGGGTTAATAGGTTAGTCCCAAAAAATGATATTAAAGTGTATAATAAAGCCCATAAACATTCAAAACAGTAGATAATATAGCATGGAGCAATCAAAAATTATAGATATGTTTGAGACGTATCAGCATCCCCAAGCTTAATTCCTGCTCGTCCTCGAGTAGGTAAATGATAAAAGAAAGAATTTTTGATGTGGAATGCTAGTTGGCATAATTTCAATGTAATTCTTCTTAATTGTGGTATGAATATTCAGATCCGAAAGATTCAAGACAAAAGTTCATATTGACATAAAAATGATAATACTTCAAGCATACTAACTAAGCAATTATGTCTTCTCAAAATAACATGGCCAAAGAAAGTTCATCCCTACAAAATCATATAGTTTAGTCATGTTTCATTTTCATCACACAAGAATGCTCTCATCATGCACAACCCCGATGACAAGCCAAGAAATTGTTTCATACTTTAGTAATCTCAAACCTATAAACTTTCACGCAATACATGAGCGCGAGCCATGGATATAGCACTATGGGTGGAATAGAATAATGAGGGGTTATGTGGAGAAGACAAAAAGCGAGAAAGTCTCACATCAACGAGGCTAATCAATGGGCTATGGAGATGCCCACTGATTGATGTTAATGCAAGGAGTAGGGATTGCCATTCAACGGATGCACTAGAGCTATAAATGTATGAAAGCTCAACAAAAGAAACTAAGTGGGTGTGCATCCAACTTGCCTGCTCACGAAGACCTAGGGCACTTGAGGAGGCCCATTGTTGGAATATACAAGACAAATTCTATAATGAAAAATTCCCACTAGTATATGAAAGTGATAACATGAGAGACTCTCTACTATAAAGATCATGGTGCTACTTTGAAGCACAAGTGTGGTAAAAGGATAGTAACATTGTCCCTTCTCTCTTTTTCTCTCATTTTTTTGGGCCTTTTCTTTTTATGGCCTTTTTGGGCCTTCTCTTTTTTATGGCCTTTTTTTATTCCTCACTTGGGGCAATGCTCTAATAATGATGATCATCACGCTTCTATTTATTTACAACTCAATGATTACAACTCGATACTAGAACAAAGTATGACTCTATATGAATGCCTCCGGCGGTATACCGGGATTGCAATGAATCAAGAGCGACATGTATGAAAAACTATGAATGGTGGCTTTGCCACAAATACGATGTCAACTACATGATCATGCAAAGCAATATGACAATGATGATGCGTGTCATAATAAACGGAACGGTGGAAAGTTGCATGGAAATATATCTCGGAATGGCTATGGAAATGCCATAATAGGTAGGTATGGTGGCTGTTTTGAGGAAGATATAAGGAGGTTTATGGGTGACAGAGCAGATCATATCACGGAGTTTGGATGCACCGGCGAAGTTTGCACCAACTCTCAATGTGAGAAAGGGCAATGCACGATACCGAAGAGGCTAGCAATGATGGAAGGGTGAGAGTGTGTATAATCCATGGACTCAACATTAGTCATAAAGAACTCACATACTTATTGCAAAAATCTACAAGTCATCATAAACCTCGGCACTACGCGCATGCTCCTAGGGGGGTAGATTGGTAGGAAAAGACCATCGCTCGTCCCCGACCGCTACTCATAAGGAGGACAATCAAATAACACCTCATGTTTCAAATTTGGTACACAACGTTTACCATACGTGCATGCTACGGGACTTGCAAACTTCAACACAAGCATTTCTCAAATTCATAACTACTCAACTAGCACGACTTTGATATTATTACCTCCATATCTCAAAACGATCATCAAGCATCAAACTTCTCTTAGTATTCATACTCTATATGAAAGTTTTTACTATTATTGGATCCCTAGCATATTAGGATTATTTAAGAAAATTACCATGCTATTAAGACTCTCAAAATAATATAAGTGAAGCATGAGAGTTCATCTATTTCTTGCCACCATGCTCTAAAAGATATAAGTGAAGTACTAGAGCAAACAACAAACTACTCCGAAAGATATAAGTGAAGATCAATAAGTAGTTGAATAATTATGCAACTATGTGAAGACTCTCTAACATTTAAGAATTTCAGATCTTGGTATTTTATTCAAACAGCAAGCAAAACTAAATAAAATAAAATGACACTCCAAGCAAAACACATATCATGTGGCGAATAAAAATATAGCTCCAAGTAAAATTACCGATGGAAGAAGACGAAAGAGGGGATGCCTTCCGGGGCATACCCAAGCTTAGGCTCTTGGCTATCCTTGAATATTACCTTGGGGTGCCTTGGGAATCCCCAAGCTTAGGCTCTTGCCACTCTTTATTCCCTAGTCCATCGAATCCTTACCCAAAACTTAAAAACTTCACAACACAAAACTTAACAGAAAACTCGTAAGCTCCGTTAGTATAAGAAAATAAATCACCACTTAGGTACTGTAATGAACTCATTATTTATTTATATTGGTGTTAAACCTACTGTATTCCAACTTCTCTATGGTTTATAAACTATTTTACTAGCCATAGATTCATCAAAATAAGCAAACAACACACGAAAAAACAGAATCTGTCAAAAACAGAACAGTCTGTAGTAATCTGGATCAAACGTATACTTCTGGAACTCATAAAATTCTCAAATAAATTGATGGACGTGAGGAATTTATCTATTAATCATCTTCAAAAAGAATTAACTAAATATCACTCTCTAAATAAAAATGGCAGCAATTCTCGTGAACGCTAAAGTTTCTGTTTTTACAGCATGATTGCAAAGACTTTCCCCAAGTCTTCCCAACGGTTCTACTTGGCACAAACACTAATTAAACACATAAAACCACATCTAAACAGAGGCTAGATGAATTATTTATTACTAAACAGGAACAAAAAGCAAGGAACAAAAATAATATTGGGTTGCCTCCCAACAAGCGCTATCGTTTAACGCCCCTAGCTAGGCACGATGATTTCAATGATGCTCACATAAAAGATAAGAATTGAAATATAAAGAGAGCATCCTGAAGAATATGACTAGAACATTTAAGTCTAACATACTTCCTATGCATAGGGGTTTTGTGAGTAAACAACTTGTGGGAACAAGAATCAACTTGCATAGGATGGTAAAACAAGCATAACTTCAAAACTTTAAGCACATAGAGAAGAAACTTGATATTATTGCCATTCCTACAAGCATAAGTTCCTCCCTCATAATAATTTTCAGTAGCATCATGAATGAATTCAACAATATAACCAGCACCTAAAGCATTCTTTTCATGATCTACAAGCATAGAAAATTTACTACTCTCCACATAAGCAAAATTCTGCTCATTAGGAATAATGGGAGTATCATAAGGGACTTGAATACAATAAATTATTTCCACATTAAAAGAGTAATGTTTAGAGAAGGGGTAATCATAATCATGAATTTTATTATAAATATAATGACTACTTTTTATAGCATATGTATCATCACAATAATTATCATAAGTAGGAGGCATCCTATCATCATTATAAATTTGCATATCAAAACTTGGGAGACTAAAAATATCATCTTCATTAAGCGTAGCATCCCCAAGCTTGGGACAAACATTAATTTCAGCAAATATATTCTCAAAAACATCATCTAGATCAAACATAGCATCCCCAAGCTTGGGCCTTTTCATATCATAAGCATAATCACTCTCATCATTAATAGTATGGATATCACCAATAGTATAGCAATTATCATATTCTTCCAAGCAAGTGCTAAAAAGATTTTCAAGATCATAAGAAGTATCATTATCTTTCACAATTGTATTTTCATGAGGCACAATAGTAATAGGAGCATCATTATTTGGGAGAGATATCTTTTTACCTCTGTTCATTTTTCTTTTGTTCTTCTTCACCATATCATGTGTGGGTTCAATCCTCTTTTTGGAGCTCCTTATTAATGAGATTGGTTGAATAGGAGGCTCCTCTTCGTTACCTGATTCATCATAAGAAATAATAGGAGGATATTGGGAAGTCTCTTCCCTTTCGTTATTATTCTCTTCATCCTCTATTTGTTTTCTTTTCTTTATGTAACTGGCAATATAAGGATTTTCATTGCAATTCGCTGCACAATACATATAAATTTTCTCTAGATCAAAATGAAGAACTTTATCAAGGGCAAATTTTGGAATATCCTTAGTTATACATTTAATTTCTTCATAACCCAAGAGCAAACTAAGTTCATTATGATGTGCAAGGGAAATCAAGTCATCACAGCTTTTGGACATGATACGATCATGAAACAATTTGCATTGGGTACTAAAATGATCACGTTCATTGCAAAGTCCACAAGTAGGGCTAAGAAAAATTAAATTTTCAGCACATTCATCTAGCTCTTCTTGCAACAATTTAGTTTCTAAGTACTTATGCCTCTTGCAATATCTATCTTCCCTATTTGGTGTGTACTTACAAACCCAATACACTCCACAAAAATTGACATGTTTATAGGAGACATTTTCATCATAACTAGTGCAATCATCATTAGTATCATGGATATTCAAAGAATTCGTACTAACAACATTGCAATCATGCTCATCATTCAAAGATTTAGTGCCAAACATTTTAATGCATTCTTCTTCTAACACTTTGGCACAATTTTCCTTTCCATCATCCTCACGAAAGATATTAAAAAGATGAAGCGTATGAGACAAACTCAATTCCATTTTTTTATAGTTTTATTTTATAGACTAAAATAGTGATAAAACAAGAAACTAAAAGACTCGATTGCAAGATCTAAAGATATACCTTCAAGCACTCACCTCCCCGGCAACGGCGCCAGAAAAGAGCTTGATGTATACTACACAACCTTCTTCTTGTAGACATTGTTGGGCCTCCAAGTGCAGAGGTTTATAGGACAGTAGCAAATTTCCCTCAAGTGGATGACCTAAGGTTTATCAATCCGTAGGAGGCGTAGGATGAAGATGGTCTCTCTCAAGCAACCCTGCAACCAAATAACAAAGATTCTCTTGTGCCCCCAACACACCCAATACAATGGTAAATTGTATAGGTGCACTAGTTCGGCGAAGAGATGGTGATACAAGTGCAATATGGATAGTAGATAATAGTTTTTGTAATCTGAAAATATAAAAGCAGTAAGGTAACTAATGATAAAAGTGAGCGTAAACGGTATTGCAATGATAGGAAATAAGGCCTAGGGTTCATACTTTCACTAGTGTAAGTTCCCTCAACAATAATATCATAATTGGATCACATAACTATCCCTCAACATGCAACAAAGAGTCACTCCAAAGTCACTAATAGCGGAGAACGAACGAAGAAATTATGGTAGGGTATGAAACCACCTCAAACTTATTCTTTCCAATCAATCCGTTGGGCTATTCCTATAAGTGTCACAAACAGCCCTAGAGTTCGTACTAGAATAACACCTTAAGACACAAATCAACCAAAACCCTAATGTCATCTAGATACTCCAATGTCACCTCAAGTATCCGTGGATATGATTATACGATATGCATCACACAATCTCAGATTCATCTATTCAACCAACACATAGAACCTCAAAGAGTGCCCCAAAGTTCCTACCGGAGAATCACGACGAAAACGTGTGCCAACCCCTATGCATAGGTTCATGGGCGGAACCCGCAAGTTGAGCACCAAAACATACATCAAGTGAATCATGTGGTATCCCATTGTCACCGCAAATACGCACGGCAAGACATACATCAAGTGTTCTCAAATCTTTAAAGACTCAATCCGATAAGATAACTTCAAAGGGGAAACTCAATTCATTACAAGAGAGTAGAGGAGGGAAGAAACATCATAGGATCCAAATATAATAGCAAAGCTCGCGATACATCAAGATCGTGTCACCTCAAGAACATGAGAGAGAGATCAAACACATAGCTACTGGTACATACTCTCAGCCCCGAGGGAGAACTACTCCCTCCTCGTCATGGAGAGCACCGGGATGATGAAGATGGTCACCGGAGAAGGATTGCCCCCTCCGGCAGGGTGCCGGAACGGGTCTAGATTGGCTTTCGGTGGCTACAGAGGCTTCTGGCGGCGGAACTCCTGATCTATTGTGCTCACGGATGTTTTTAGGGTATATGGAGATATATAGGCGGAAGAAGTACGTCAGGGGGGCCACGAGGGGCCCACGAGGGTGGAGGGCGCGCCCAGGGGGTGGGCGCCCCCTGCCTCGTGGCCTCCTCGCAGGTCCCCTGACGTGCACTCCAAGTCTTCTGGGCTTTTTTCCTTCAAAAAATGAGTTACGTGAAGTTTCAGATCAATTGGACTCCGTTTGATTTTCCTTTTCTTCGAAACCCGAAAACAGGGTAAAAACAGAAACTGGCACTGGGCTCTGGATTAATAGGTTAGTCGAAAAAATGATATAAAAGTGTATAATAAAGCCCATAAACATTCAAAACAGTAGATAATATAGCATGGAGCAATAAAAAATTATAGATACGTTGGAGACGTATCAGCATGCAAGCTCAAGAATAGGGTCACCTAAGCAGCAAAAATTTGCAATGAATAAAGCACTAGAACGAAAACTAATTGGACCAATGGAGGAGTCACATACCAAGGAACAATCCCCCCAAGCAGTTTTGTGAGAGGTGCTTTGAGCAAAAAGATCGAAAATGGCAGCAAAATGTAACATCCTGAGATTCTTGCTACAGTAATCTTCCACTAATTATGCCAGGTCATCACCATTATGCCCTAAGAAAAACAATTAAGAATAATTCGACGTCAATCTCAATATTAAAATAAACTCAAAATATTAATTATTCAAACAGCAAAACAAAAGTGTTTGTGATATTGCAAAATTTCCCAAAGCTTTTATAAAAATGAGACCAATGTTTTATAAAGTGTTTAAATGCCAAAACAATATTTTAATCACTATTAAAATTATAAAAAAATTCCAAAGCTTTTCAAATGCCTCCCAAACTTTTTGTGGCAGTGCCATATAATGCAATGTTATTTATATGACTAGTTACATGTTTTAAAAAAGCCAATCAATGACTAGAGAAAATTAGAAAACATAAAAGAAAAGAAGAAGAAAGTCTCCTGTGCACTTGGCCCACCATGAATAGTACAAGGCGCAGCCCAACTCACCCCATCCTCTTCTTCCTGTTCACAGCACACCCCGTGGACGATCTGAGCACGTCCATGGCCGGGGATCTCCACGTGCTGAGCATCCATCCCCTCTCGACGGCTACAAGATGAACCTAGTGACCCTGCAAACCCTAGACATCCCCTGTTTCCCTCACTCTCATTTTCCTCTTCGTTTTCCTCTTCACCGAGCACAGTCGTCGCCTCGCCTTCGTCGATCCCGCGGCCACCGGCCTACCCTAGCCGCGCCAAGATGTCGAGGAGCTTTTTTCGAACCGGGCTACACCCCTTTCCATTGCAAATGAACGGAAATACAGAGTTCAGAAACATGTCAAGAAGAGGGAAAGAGGTAAAGCGAGTCCGCGCACTGCCAGGAAACCCACTACATTTAAAGCGAGTCCGGGCACCACCAAAAAACCCACTACATTTGCCCGCCATCAAAACAAATGTCATGGGGCGAAAACAGATGTCGAGGAGCTTCTTCATCCTCGACTACCTCGCATCCATACACGGGAACCACGAGGACCACACTACTCCGATGGGATCGAGCGACTTCCTCATCTACGGCCGTCACTGCCCCGCACCCGATCTGCCTCACCGAAGGTCCTCCGCCACGCCGGACGTGTTGCCCGCCTCCCCCTGTGAGCGCCACTCCCATCCCTCTTGTTTCCCCTCTGTTCGGCCGTCGTTCTGCCGCTGTGGCTGCAGCTCCGTCCGACCGCGCCCTGGCCGCGCACCCGCGAGCGACTGCCCAAACGTGGCCTCGCGCCACTGCGTGCGCGCGAGCCCGCCTCGCCCGGGCCACACCCCTGCCACCTCCCACGCGCGCCCTCGCCAACTCCTCGCCGCGCCTGCGTTGCTCGCTGCTGAACTACTGCTGCTCGCGAGCCGCTGCCTCCGCACGCGTTCACTGCTGCTGCTGGACGCCAGGCTGCTCTACTGTTTCTGTTGATACTTTGCTGCTGCCGCTGTGTACTGCTGCCGCCGCGTGCTGCTGATTACTACTGCCGCTGCTTGTTATTAGCTGCTACGGTTCGCTTGCTACTACTACCATCTGCTGCTGTAGCTCCTGGCCAAGCCCCCTGTACATGGCCATGCGTATGGCCGGCTGGGTTAATGGCCGGCCCTTGTTTAATTAGTCTAGGTTTAGTTTAGTAGTAGTTTAGTGCTAATTTAACCTATTAGCTAATGACAAGTGGGTCCCATCTAATTAGATTAGATAGATCTTTTAGAAATTATTAAAACAATGACATGTGGGACAACCCCTGGTTAATTACCATTTTATTAAAACTAAAGACAATGACACGCGGGACCCACTTACACTATTCATATGTTGACTAGTCAACCTTTGACCGAGTCAACCCAACCCGCTGGCCCCACTGTCATACTCACATACTAGGGTAGCACCAGGTGACAAAAGTGTTCTGTTTTATTTATTTATTTCGAATTTAATTTAATTCCAGAAATTGTTTAAATTGTTGAAAATTCATATAAAATAAACCGTAACTCGGATGAAAATACTTTGTACATGAAAGTTACTCAGAACGACGAAACGAACCCGGATACGCAGCCCGTTTGTCCACCACGCATCCCTAACCTATCAAATTTGCAACTTTCCCCCTCCGGCTCCTTTGTCCGAAAACGCGAAACACCGGGGATACTTTCCCGGATGTTTCCCCCTTTCACCAGTATCACCTCATACCGCGTTAGGGCGCGCCTAACATCATGCCTTGCCTTGTCATGCTTCGTTATGCATCTGTTTGCATTGTATTCACTGCCCCCCCCCCCCCCCGCTTCTTTCGCTAGACATCGAGACCGACGCCGCTTCTACCCAGTACGACTACGGAGTTGACGACCCCTCTCTCTTGTCAGAGCAACCACGCAACCCCCCCCCCCCCTCCTTGATCACCAGATATCGCCTACTCTCCTCCATACTGCTTGCATTAGAGTAGTGTAGCATGTTACTGCTTTCAGTTAATCCTATATTGTTGCATAGCCTGTCCTTGCTACTACTGTTGTTACCTTTACCTGCTATCCTACTGCTTAGTATAGGCTGCTAGTGTTCCATCAGTGACCCTACACTCTTGTCCGTCTGTCATGCTATACTATTGGGCCGTGATCACTTCGGGAGATGATCACGGGCATATACTATATACTTTTCACTATTACATTACCGGTGATACTATTTGGAGATGGGGGCTGAAGGGGCAAGTGGCTCCATCCAGGTAGTGATGGGCCTGAGTTCCCGACGGCCCCCGACTGTTACTTTGAGGCGGAGCGACAGGGCAGGTTGAGACCATCTAGGAGAGAGGTGGGCCTGGCCCTGGTCGGCGTTCGCGGTTATTTCAAAATAACACGCTTAATGAGATCTTGGTATTTGATTTGAGTCCGGCTACTGGCCTATACGCACTAACCATCTACGCGGGGACAGTTATGGGCACTGGACGTCGTGGTATCAGCCGAAGACTTCGTGACATCAGCGACTGAGCGGCGCGCGCCGGATTGGACTGGAACGCCTACTCTTGTATAAGGGAGGCTAGGTCTGCTCACCGGCCGCGTACGCAACGTGCAGGTGTGCAATGGGCGATGGGCCCAAACCCCTGTGCCATAGGATTTAGATTGGCATGCTGACCTCTCTGTTGTGCCTAGGTAGGGCTGCGATGTGTTGATCTTCCGAGGCCGGGCATGACCCAGAAAAGTGTGTCCGGTCAAATGGGATCGGGCGTGTTGGGTCATGTGGTGCACCCCTGCAGGGAAGTTAATCTATTCGAATAGCCGTGATCTTCGGTAACAGGACGACTTGGAGTTTTACCTTGACCTTATGTCAACTAGAACCAGATACTTAATAAAATACACCCTTCCAAGTGCCAGATACAACCGGTGATCGCTCTCTCACAGGGCGACGAGGGGAGGATCATCGGTTAGGATTATGCTATGCGATGCTACTTGGTGAACTTACCATGTACTCTTTTCTTCTGCTGCAAGATGGAGGTTACCAGAAGCGTAGTCTTCGAAAGGACTAGCTATCCCCTTCTTATTCCGTCATTCTGCAGTTCAGTCCACATTTGATACCCTTATTCCATTTGATACCAATGCATACATATAGTGTAGCTCCTTACTTGCGAGTACTTTGGATGAGTACTCACGGTTGCTTTACTCCCCCTTTTCCCCCTTCCTATACCCGATTGCTGCAACCAGACGTTGGAGCCCAGGAGCCAGACGCCACCGTCGACGACGACTACTACTACTCGGGAGGTGCCTAGTACTACGTGCAGCCCGCTGACGACGACCAGGAGTAGATTAGGAGGATCCCAGGCAGGAGGCATGCGCCTCTTTTGATCTGTATCCTAGTTTGTGCTAGCCTTCTTAAGGCAAACTTGTTTAACTTATGTCTGTACTCAGATATTGTTGCTTCCGCTGACTCGTCTATGATCGAGCTCTTGTATTCGAGCCCTCGAGGCCCCTGGCTTGTAATATGATGCTTGTACGACTTATTTTTATTTGTAGAGTTGTGTTGTGATATCTTCCCGTGAGTCCCTGATCTTGATCGTACACGTTTGCGTGTATGATTAGTGTACGATTAAATTGGGGGCATCACAAGTTGGTATCAGAGCCGACTGCCTGTAGGAATCCCCCTTCCAAACTCCTTGGCCGAAATTGAGTCTAGTCATTGAAAAACTTTTACTAAAATGGCTGTGTGGCTTACGGGCCCACGTCGCCATTGGGTGGTATTAGGATCTTTTATTCCTCGTCTATACTCTGGGACTCTGATCTCTCTTCTATTCGGGTTAAATGATTTTGCTAAAATCTAACTCTAGGTTCTCGTTACCACTTCCTGTCGGAGAACCCTTTCATTACGGATGATCGACTGCTTCAACAGAAGATTCTAACAATACTCTCCGATATTTTCTAGAGACCTCGTGCCTGTTGCTTTTGCAATTTTCTACCACCGAAAAATCCCTATGGATAAATACTTACACCTGTCGTTCTTACTTTTATTCCCAGTTGGTCTTGTTATTACAAGATACCCCGAAATACTCGTCATTGTTTCGATAATCCTTTGGGCTTACTGCCTTGTTGGTCTTTGTCACCTGAATACCCCTACGGATAATTCTCGCACTTATCGAGTAGCCGCTCATCCCTCAGTTGTTCATGTGTTTCACAATGGTCATCAAAATACTATTCGATCCTCCAAAAATCCTTAGTAGCTTATTGCTCTGCAATACTTGTCTGCTTGCATGATGGATGCTTTCCATATGTCTGGCAATATTCGTTAGTATCCTTAGGCACCGTCATTTTGATCCCTTTGATTCAACATGAGTGCGAATGCACGCAATCATTAGTTGGTCCTTTTAAATTATCTTTCCGGCTCAGACGTCATTTTAAACATGAACTGGTTCTCAACAAATCCAATTGCCGTCGATTGTACCCCTAAGGATATTCAACTTATCCATCCCTAATCAGAACATTGCTTCTGATCCCTTGATTTGAAAATCATAATTCCTTTGCATTTGAGCTCTGGATTAGTCAGTTGTTTCCATAATCCAATGCCTTTGCATTCTTTCTTCTTCTGGTAGAGTACCGATACTCACATCATCTCCGTTGTGGATCGTCAGATCCATTGTTGGATTTCATCCGACATCGTCCTTAATGTTCAATAACCTTGTGAGCCTTTCCACAGGTATATAATGCCTTTGGTAAACTGTATCCTCTGCCTTGTCAACCATGCTCTACTTTCGAGCTTGTGTTATTTACTCCTGAAGTTTGTGATATATGTTCCTAAGATACCCGATGGTTTGAACTAATGCCTTCCCTAATCTGTGCAAACCCGGAAGATTTCACGGGTCATACTTATCTGGTATTGCACCAGGTAAATCTTTCAACAACTAATGTCATTTTCAAAATACGAGAGGTGAATGAAAGGTTATGCATTGAACAAGTGGGAGTCGACCTTGAACCCTGTGTTCATGCCCATGGAAACGATGTATACCTTATCATGGAAGCTTCTCTTAAAATAATTATCCCCTTGTTATAAGTTCATCTTGTATCTGTGGACATGGTTCCGACCATGTTTCTCCTTGATTCCATTTCTCGTGCAAGTTTGAGCACTTGTTTTCTATAGAGCATTACCCTATTCCAACCTTTACTATGATCTGTCGTCGAGTATTACCCCCTGGTATCTTGAGATTATCATGGAACTACATACTTCTTATGGGTTCTTCATCAAGTGCTACATTCTCACTGTAGGATCGAAAGTATGTCTAGAGGGGGTGATTAGACTACTTGACCAAATAAAAACTTAACCTTTTCCCAATTTTAGTTCTTGGCAGATTTTACCTATCTTAGGGCAAGTCAAGCAATCATCACACAATTCAAGCAAGCATGCAAAGAGTATATTGGCAGCGGAAAGTAAAGCATGCAACTTGCAAGAATATAAAGGGAAGGGTTTTGAGGATTCAAACGCAATTGGAGACACGGATGTTTTTCCCGTGGTTCGGATAGGTGGTGCTATCCTACATCCACGTTGATGGAGACTTCAACCCACGAAGGATAACGGTTGCGCGAGTCCACGGAGGGCTCCACCCACGAAGGGTCCACGAAGAAGCAACCTTGTCTATCCCACCATGGCCATCGCCCACGAAGGACTTGCCTCACTAGCGATAGATATTCATGAAGTAGGCGATCTCCTTGCCCTTACAAACTCCTTGGTTCAACTCCACAATCTTGTCGGAGGCTCCCAAGTGACACCTAGCCAATCTAGGAGACACCACTCTCCAAGAAGTAACAAATGGTGTGTTGATGATGAACTCCTTGCTCTTGTGCTTCAAATGATAGTCTCCCCAACACTCAACTCTCTCTCATAGGATTTGGACCTGGTGGAAAGAAGATTTGAGTGGAAAGCAACTTGGGGAAGGCTAGAGATCAAGATTCATATGGTTGGAATGGAATATCTTGGTCTCAACACATGAGTAGGTGGTTCTCTCTCAGAACATATGAGTTGGAATGGTGTATGTGTTCTGATGGCTCTCTCCACGAGTGAAGAGGAGGTGGAGGGGTATTTATAGCCTCCACACAAAATCCAACCGTTACACACAATTTACCAATCTCGGTGGGACCAAATCAGAAAACTCGGTCGGACCGAAATAGTAAACCTAGTGACCGTTAGGAATTTCGGTGGGACTGGCATGCAACTCGGTAGGACCGATTCGGTTAGGGTTTGGGCATAACGTAATCTCGGTGAGACCGATTGCACAAACTCGGTGAGACCGAGTTTGGCAATAAGCTAACCAGAGAGTTGGTCAGGCAAACTCAGTGGGACCGACTCGCTCTTTTGGTGAGATCAAAAAGTTACAAGTAGGAAACATAGAGTTTACATTGCAATCTCGGTGGGACCGATTCGCTCTTTCGGTGAGACCGAAAAGTTACGAAAGGGAAACAGAGAGTTTGCAATCCCATCTCGGTGAGACCGAGATCCTTATCGGTAGAACCGAATTGCTAGGGTTTGGCAGTGGCAAATGACAAGTGAAACTCGGTGGCGCCGGATTGAAAGAATCGGTATGACCGAGTTTGGCTTAGTGTTTAGGTCATTTGTGGATATGGGAAAGTAGCTGAGGATTTTGGAGCATATCATTAAGCACATAGAGCAAGAGGCTCATTAAGCAACACCTCATCCCTCCTTGATAGTATTGGCTTTTCCTAAAGACTCAATGTGATCTTGGATCACTAAAATATAAAATGAAGAGTCTTGAACTTTTGAGCTTGAGCCAATTCTTTGTCCTTAGCATTTTGAGGTTTCCACTTTCACATCCATGCCATGCCAATCATTGAGCTTTCCTGAAATAATCATCTTGAAATAGCATTAGCTTAGTGAGCTATATGTTGTTATGAATTACCAAAACCACCTAGGGATAGTTGCACTTTCACTCACTAATTCCAATTTTTCACGGGCTCTGGGTTATTAAACACTCAAAGACACCGATAAGTGACTGAAGTCTGCACCGCGATTAAACAAATCGTGGTAACCTTCATGACTTACGAGTTTGAACTCGATCACGTCATTCCTAGCCTGTTTGGCTATATCCTTGTCATGCCGATTTTAACTGTGCTACCTGGACCTTCTTCGTAGAGCAAAAATTTCGAGGTGAGCTAATCTTACGTCGATCTTCCTCGTCATAACAATTGCCCTTGAATGACAAGCTTGATTTCAAGTTTGTGTCGTACCTATGGTTTCAATAACTTCTCGCTTCATCATTCCGTTAATTTGATGTCATCGCCGATCGGTTACATCTTCTTGAAACCTCTCGACAAATGTGTCGTGATCATCATCAACATTTTGACCCCTTCCAAGATATCAATTGAATTCATGATGAGAAGTACCCTCCTTGCCCTCGATGATTTGTGTTATCATCGACCACTTTATTGCCTTTCGTTCAACACAAACTTGTTTGTGTTTCTAGCAACCCTATTGCTTTCAAGTTAATGGTCGATATTTCATTCTTAGACTATTGCTTTTTGAATCACCTTTCTAACATTGATCATGCTACCTAAGACCATATTTTGGGTCCACTTTTCAACCAATGCTTAATTGTGCATGTTTTCCTCGAGCATACATCCTTATACCATTTGATCCGACAAATGTTATCTCCTTGTTCACATAAGTGTGGAAATCCATCTTTTGAAAATCTCAATGAATTGTCGCTGAGTTCATCAGCCACCTCTTCATCCTCTCCTTGGTGTTAATGATGAACTCTTGTTGCGGAACTCGCTTCCATAGTACATTTCCCGAGAATCTTACAATGTCGTCTCATCAATTGCGTTGTACCTTTTCTTCTCAGGCATCCCGAGTCTGAGGCATCCTGGCACCAATCAGATCTGAACCTCAGTCAGATATGATGGTCGGAACATATTTCCAAGAATTATTACATTGGTCCTTATATATCGGTAAGGTGATGTCATGCCTATCACACCTGGCCGGAGGACTTGTTGTTATAGATTCCTTTTCAGCAAAGTTATCCCTTCTTCCATGAGGGAATTGTAAGACATATTCTTCAAGTTTCTCCTGATGGATCATTTGTGTATCCTAAGTCTGATCTTTACCTAATGACCATGTCAATGCTATATCGAACCATGTAAGTGGTACTCCGATCATCAATAAGAACATTTGAAGTGCCATGCTAAATATTCTTTATCAATTATCCAAACACCGTTGTATGGGTAATGTCATGTTATTTCTCTCCCCTTTCCTAAAGGGTTTTCTACGTTATATCCTATCATGGATATCATGCTCTGCTTGCTCTTGGGAGGGATATACCCCTGAAATATGTGTTTAAACAAATTTTCCTTTCCATTGGTTTGTTTAAACTGATAATCACATTTTCCTTTCGGTTGGTTTGTTTACCCTTTTTGGTGATCTACACATAATCTAAGCAGTAATAATTCTCTGCTTATGTAACACCTCGGTGTACCACTCTGTCAGTAAGACCCTCTTACTTTTGTTGATGACATTCTGGTAACCATCGATGGATGAGAACTTTGCATATTGGTCGGCCTCGTTCAACGAGCAGGAAAATGGTTCTCTTCGTCCCTCGCCCTTGGTACCGCTGTTGTTGCCGACATAACCGACATGTTATCCTCTGACATGCCTTGCTTACATGATCGTGCAAGATGCCACCGCCCTTTCTACTTTTAACCCACATGGTGGGCCCATAACCCACAGTTCTACAGGATCGAAACCTGACTCTCCTATACACCCCGTTGACAAAGTTATTCCTCGCGCTTGACTTCATATATAATTCACGGGCCACCTGCCTAGTGACCTATTCTGGTATCAGACGCAAATACTTATTCCCATTGCTCCGAATCCCTCTCACACATCGTTTCAGGCAATGAATGATTACCTATGTGCTTGAAACTTCTATTTTGCACCTTCTTACTTTGCTCTTGATAATGTCTTAAGTTTCAATTCGAGAGTTACTTTCTGCCACCTTCCCTGATGTTATCTACCAGATAAGCAAACACTGTAGCGGTCCATTCTTCCGGAATACCCCCCTTATCCTTTTGTAAGTACGATGGAGTTCCCGAAGAAAAGATGCCGACTTCATCATGATGACCTAAAGCAGAGAAATGAAGACATCAATGTATTGGATTGGCCTCTTCGAGAAGAGCAAGCCAGAATGAGAAGACCCGCTAGATTCACTACCAAACCTTCCCCCTTTCACTACCTCTTAAATCTCGGGACGAGATTTTTTTGTAGTGGAGGAGATTTGTAACATCCTGAGATTCTTGCTACAGTAATCTTCCACTAATTATGTCAGGTCATCACCATTATGCCCTAAGAAAAACAATTAAGAATAATTCGACCTCAATCTCAATATTAAAATAAAGTTAAAATATTAATTATTCAAACAGCAAAACAAAAGTGTTCATGATATTGCAAAATTTCCCAAAGCTTTTATAAAAATGAGACTAATGTTTTATAAAGTGTTTAAATGCCAAAACAATATTTTAATCACTATTAAAATTATAAAAAAATTCCAAAGCTTTTCAAATGCCTCCCAAACTTTTTGTGGCAGTGCCATATAATGCAATGTTATTTATGTGACTAGTTACATGTTTTACAAAAGCCAATCAGTGACTAGAGAAAATTAGAAAACATAAAAGAAAAGAAGAAGAAAGTCTCCTGTCCACTTGGCCCACCATGAATAGTACAAGGCACAGCCCAACTCACCCCATCCTCTTCTTCCTGTTCACAGCACACCCCATGGATGATCTGAGCACGTCCATGGCCGGGGATCTCCACGTGCTGAGCATCCATCCCCCCTGAACGGCTACAAGATGAACCCAGTGACCCTGCAAACCCTAGACATCCCCTGTTTCCCTCACTCTCATTTTCCTCTTCGTTTTCTTCTTCACCGAGCACAGTCGTCGCCTCGCCTTCGTCGATCCCGCGGCCACCGGCGTACCCTCGCCGCGCCAAGATGTCGAGGAGCTTCGTCATCCTCGACTACGTCGCATCCGTACACGGGAACTACGAGGACCACACTACTCCGATGGGATCGAGCGACTTCCTCATCTACGGCCGTCACTGCCCCGCACCCGATCTGCCTCACCGGAGGTACTCCGCCACGCCGGACGTGTCGTCCGCCTCCCCCTGTGAGCGCCACTCCCATCCCTCTTGTTTCCCCTCTGTTCGGCTGTCGTTCTGCCGCTGTGGCTGCAGCTCCGTCCGACCGCGCCCTGGCCGCGCACCCGCGAGCGACTCCCCAAACGTGGCCTCGCGCCACTGCGTGCGCGCGAGCCCGCCTCGCCCGGGCCACACCCCTGCCACCTCCCACGCGCGCCCTCGCCAGCTCCTCGCCGCGCCTGCGTTGCTCGCTGCTGAACTACTGCTGCTCGCGAGCCGCTGCCTCCGCACGCGTTCACTGCTGCTGCTGGACGCCAGGCTGCTCTACTTGTTTCTGTTGATGCTTTGCTGCTGCCGCTGTGTACTGCTGCCGCCGCGTGCTGCTGATTACTACTGCCGCTGCTTGTTATTAGCTGCTACGGTTCGCTTGCTACTACTACCATCTGCTGCTGTAGCTCGTGGCCAAGCCCCCTGTACATGGCCATGCGTATGGCCGGCTGGGTTAATGGCCGGCCCATGTTTAATTAGTCTAGGTTTAGTTTAGTAGTTTAGTGCTAATTTAGCCTATTAGCTAATGACAAGTGGGTCCCATCTAATTAGATTAGATAGATCTTTTGGAAATTATTAAAGCAATGACATGTGGGACCACCCCTGGTTAATTACCATTTTATTAAAACTAAAGACAATGACACACGGGACCCACTTACACTATTCATATGTTGACTAGTCAACCTTTGACCGGGTCAACCCAACCCCACTGGCCCCACTGTCATACTCACATACTAGGGTAGCACCCGGTGACAAAAGTGTTCTGTTTTATTTATTTATTTCAAATTTAATTTAATTCCAGAAATTGTTTAAATCGTTGAAAATTCATATAAAATAGACCGTAACTCGGATGAAAATACTTTGTACATGAAAGTTACTCAGAACGACGAGACGAACCCGGATACGCAGCCCGTTTGTCCGCCA
Organism: Triticum monococcum; assembly: GCA_034509565.1. Classification (NCBI taxonomy): domain Eukaryota; kingdom Viridiplantae; phylum Streptophyta; class Magnoliopsida; order Poales; family Poaceae; genus Triticum; species Triticum monococcum. Next base: position 403,570,699 of record CM067844.1, on the reverse strand, counting down.
CGCATCCCTAACCTATCGAACTCGCAACTTTTCCACTCCGGCTTCTTTGCCCGAAAACGCGAAACACCGGGGATACTTTCCCGGATGTTTCCCCCTTTCACCGGTATCACCTCATACCGCGTTAGGGCACGCCTAACATCACGCCTTGCCTTGTCATGCTTCGTTATGCATCTGTTTGCATTGCATTCACTGTTTCTTCCCCCCTCTTCTTTCGCTAGACACCGAGACCGACGCCGCTGCTACCCAGTACGACTACGGAGTTGACGACCCCTCTCTCTTGTCAGAGCAACCAGGCAAGCCCCCCCCCCTTGATCACCAGATATCGCCTACTCTCCTCTATACTGCTTGCATTAGAGTAGTGTAGCATGTTACTGCTTTCAGTTAATCCTATACTGCTGCATAGCCTGTCCTTGCTACTACTATTGTTACCTTTACCTGCTATCCTACTGCTTAGTATAGGCTGCTAGTGTTCCATCAGTGACCCTACACTCTTGTCCGTCTGCCATGCTATACTACTGGGCCGTGATCACTTCGGGAGGTGATCACGGGCATATACTATATACTTTTCACTGTTACATTACCGGTGATACTGCTTGAAGATGGGGGCTGAAGGGGCAGGTGGCTCCATCCAGGTAGTGGTGGGCCTGAGTTCCCGACGGCCCCCGACTGTTACTTTGAGACGGAGCGACAGGGCAGGTTGAGACCACCTAGGAGAGAGGTGGGCCTGGCCCTGGTCGGCGTTCGCGGCTATTTCAAAATAACACGCTTAACGAGATCTTGGTATTTGATCTGAGTCTGGCTACTGGCCTATATGCACTAACCATCTACGCGGGGACAGTTATGGGCACTCGACGTCGTGGTATCAGCCGAAGCCTTCGTGACATCAGCGACTGAGCGGCGCGCGCCGGGTTGGACTGGAACGCCTACTCTTGTATAAGGGAGGCTAGGTCTGCTCACCGGCCGCGTACGCAACGTGCAGGTGTGCAATGGGCGATGGGCCCAGACCCCTGCGCCATAGGATTTAGACCGGCGTGCTGACCTCTCTGTTGTGCCTAGGTAGGGCTGCGACGTGTTGATCTTCCGAGGCCGGGCATGACCCAGAAAAGTGTGTCCGGCCAAATGAGATCGAGCGTGTTGGGTTATGTGGTGCACCCCTGCAGGGAAGTTAATCTATTCGAATAGCCGTGATCTTCGGTAACAGGACGACTTGGAGTTGCACCTTGACCTGATGTCAACTAGAACTGGATACTTAATAAAATACACCCTTCCAAGTGCCAGATACAACCGGTGATCGCTCTCTCACAGGGCGACGAGGGGAGGATCATCGGTTAGGATTATGCTATGCGATGCTACTTGGTGAACTTACCATCTACTCTCTTCTTCTGCTGCAAGATGGAGGTTACCAGAAGCGTAGTCTTTGAAAGGACTAGCTATCCCCCTCTTATTCTGGCATTCGGCAGTTCAATCCACATTTGATACCCTTATTCCATTTGATACCAATGCATACATATGTAGTGTAGCTCCTTGCTTGCGAGTACTTTGGATGAGTGCTCATGGTTGCTTTACTCCCCCTTTTCCCGCTTCCTATACCCGATTGCTACGACCAGACGTTGGAGCCCAGGAGCCAGACGCCACCGTCGACGACGACTACTACTACTCGGGAGGTGCCTACTACTACGTGCAGCCCGCTGACGATGACCAGGAGTAGATTAGGAGGAGCCCAGGCAAGAGGCCTGCGCCTCTTTCGATCTGTATCCTAGTTTGTGCTAGCCTTCTTAAGGCAAACTTGTTTAACTTATGTCTGTACTCAGATATTGTTGCTTCCGCTCACTCGTCTATGATCGAGCTCTTGTATTCGAGCCCTCGAGGCCCCTGGCTTGTAATATGATGCTTGTATGACTTATTTTTATTTGTAGAGTTGTGTTGTGATATCTTCCCGTGAGTCCCTGATCTTGATCATACACGTTTGCGTGTATGATTAGTGTACGATCAAATTGGGGGCGTCACACAAAATGAGCTTGGACTCGGGTTTGAGCTGGATATTCGTGTTTGGGGGAGGAAGGAGTGTGTGGGTGAAAGGATAAGTGGAGGAGGGCCACCGTGGGCCCACGAGGCAGGGGGGCGCGCCTAGTGGGGTAGGGCGCGCCCTCCACCCTCGTGGGCAGGTGGTTGACCCCCCTGCTGTGTTCTCAGTGCCAAATATTCTCGAATATTCTAGAAAAAAATTATATTTAAATTTCAGGGCATTTGGAGAACTTTTATTTTTGGGGTATTTTTATATCGCACGGATAATCAGATAACAAACAGAAAAATATTTATTTTTATTTTATTTAATATAAATAACATAAAGTAAAAGGAGGGTACAGAAGGTTGTGCCTTCTAGTTTCATCCATCTCATGCTCATCAAAAGGAATCCAATAACAAGGTTGATCAAGTCCTGTTAACGAACTCATTCCGAATAACATGGAACCGGAGAAATTTCGAATAACACTATGTTACCTCAACGGGGATATGCACATCCCTAATAATAAGAATATCATATTTCTTCTTGACAGTAGGAGGAGGAAATTCAAAACCTCCAAATATAATCGATGGATTTTTTCCAATAGAGTTGATAATATGAACTTGAGGTTGTTTCCTTGGAAAGTATACCGTATGCTCATTGCCATTAACATGAAAAGTGACATTGCCTTTAGTGCAATCAATAACAGCCCCTGCAGTATTCAAAAAGGGTCTTCCAAGAATAGTAGACATACTATCGTCCTCGGGAATATCAAGAATATCAAAGTCCGTTAAAATAGTAACGTTTGCAACCACAACAGGCACATCCTCACAAATACCGACAGGTATAGCAGTTGATTTATCAGCCATCTGCAAAGATATTTCAGTAGGTGTCAACTTATTCAAATCAAGTCTACGATATAAAGAGAGAGGCATAACACTAACACCGGCTCCAAGATCACATAAAGTAGTTTTAACATAATTTCTTTTAATGGAGCATGGTATAGTTGGTACACCGGGATCTCCTAGTTTCTTTGGTATTCCACCCTTAAAAGTATAATTAGCAAGCATGGTGGAAATTTCAGCTTCCAGTATCTTTCTTTTATTTGTAACAATATCTTTCATATACTTAGCATAAGGATTCATTTTGAGCATATCAGTTAATCGCATACGCAAAAAGATAGGTCTAATCATTTCAGCAAAGCGCTCAAAATCCTCATCATCCTTTTTCTTGGATGGTTTGGGAGGAAAAGGCATGGGTTTCTGAACCCATGGTTCTCTTTCTTTACCGTGTTTCCTAGCAACAAAGTCTTTCTTATCATAACGTTGATTCTTTGATTGTGGGTTATCAAGATCAACAGCAAGTTCAATTTCTATATCGTTATCATTACTAGGTTGAGCATCATCATGAACATTATCATTAACTTTATTACTAGTTTCAGGTTCATTACCAGATTGAGTTTCAGCATCAGAAATAGAAATATCATTTGGATTCTCAGGTGTTTCAATAACAGGTTCACTAGAAGCATGCAAAGTCCTATCATTTTTCTTTTTCTTCCTTTTAGAAGGACTAGGTGCATCTATATTATTTCTCTAAGAATCTTGCTCAATTCTCTTAGGGTGGCCTTCAGGATACAAAGGTTTCTGAGTCATTTTACCACCTCTAGTCATAACTCTAACAACATTATCATTATCTTTATTATTCAATTCATTGAGCAAATCATTTTGAGCTTTAAGTACTTGTTCTACTTGAGTGGTAACCATAGAAGCATGTTTACTAATAAGTTTAAGTTCACCTTTGCCATTAGCCATATAATCACCCAAGTGTTCAAGCATATTTGAATTGTATTTCAATTGTCTACCAAAATAAGCATTAAAATCTTCTTGTTTAACCATAAATTTATCAAACTCATCTAAGCATGGGCTAGCAAACTTAGTAAATGGGATTTCAGCTTTATCATATCTATAGAGAGAATTTACCTTTACTACTTGTGTCGGGTTATCAAGACCATAAGTTTCTTCAATAGGTAATGGATTAAGATCATATGTTTCTTCAACATGCGGTAAATTAAGACCATGTATTTCTTCAATAGGAGGTAAATTCTTAACATCTTCAGCTTTAATACCTTTTTCTTTCATAGATTTCTTTGCCTCTTGCATATCTTCAGGACTGAGAAATGGAATACCCCTCTTCTTCAGAGTTGGTTTAGGAATAGGCTCAGGAATTGGCTCCGGATGTGTCCAATTATTTTCATTTGTCAACATATTATTCAATAGAATTTCAGCTTCATCCGGTGTTCTTTCCGTGAAAACAGAACCAGCACAACTATCCAGGTAATCTCTGGAGGCATCGGTTAGTCTATTATAAAGATATCAACTATTTCATTTTTCTTAAGAAAATGATCAGACAAAGAATTAAGTAATTGGAGAAGCCTTCCCCAAGCTTGTGGGAGACTCTCTTCTTCAATTTGCGCAAAATTATATATATATCACTTAAAGCAGCTTGTTTCTTATGAGCAGGGAAGTATTTAGCAGAGAAGTAATAAATCATATCCCGGGGACTACGCACACAACCAGGATCAAGAGAATTAAACCATATCTTAGCGACACCCTTTAATGAGAACGGAAATATTTTAAGGATATAAAAGTAATGAGTTCTCTCATCAGTTGTGAACAGGGTGGCTATATCATTTAATTTAGTAAGATGTGCCACAACAGTTTCAGATTCATAGCCATGAAAAGGATCAGATTCAACCAAAGTAATTATATCAGGATCAACAGAGAATTCATAATCCTTATTGGTAACACAGATAGGTGAAGTAGCAAAAGCAGGGTCAGGTTTCATTCTAGTATTTAGAGATTGCTTATTCCATTTAGCTAATAACCTTTTGATTTCGTATCTATCTTTGCAAGCTAAAATAGCTAAAGAAGCTTCTTTATCAAAAACATAACCCTCAGGAATAATAGGCAAGTCTTCATCATCAATTTCATCAGTATTATCAGATTCAATATTTTCAATCTCTCTAGCCCTAGCAAGTTGTTCATTAAGAAATTCACCATGTGGCACAATAGTGTCAAGCATAGAAGTAGTTTCATCATAAGTATCATGTATAGCAGAAGTGGCATCATCAATAACATGCGATATATCAGAACGAATAGCAGAAGCAGGTTTAGGTGTCGCAAGCTTACTTAAAACAGAAGGTGAATCAAGTGGAGAGCTAGATGGTAGTTCCTTACCTCCCCTCGTAGTTGAGGGATAAATCTTGGTTCTTGGATCTTTTAAGTTCTTCATAATGATAAGCAGATATAAATACCAAGTGACTCAAGGAATAGAGCTATGCTCCCTGGTAACGGCGCCAGAAAATAGTCTTGATAACCCACAAGTATAGGGGATCGCAACAGTTTTCGAGGGTAGAGTATTCAACCCAAATTTATTGATTCAACACAAGGGGAGCCAAAGAATATTCTCAAGTATTAGCAGCTGAGTTGTCAATTCAACCACACCGGGAAACTTAATATCTGCAGCGAAGTGTTTAGTAGCAAAGTAATATGATAGTAGTGGTAACGGTAGCAAAAGGTGATGATAGCAAAAGTAATGTTTTTGGTATTTTGTAGTTATGATAGCAATAGCAACGGAAAAGTAAATAAGCGAAGAACAATATATGGAAAGCTCGTAGGCAATGGATCGGTGATAGAGAATTATGCCTGATGCGGTTCATCATGTAACAATCATAACCTAGGGTGACACAGAACTAGCTCCAGTTCATCAATGTAATGTAGGAATGTATTCCGAATATAGTCATACGTGCTTATGGAAAAGAACTTGCATGGCATCTTTTGTCCTACCCTCCCGTGGCAGCGGGGTCCTAATGGAAACTAAGGGATATTAAGGCCTCTTTTTAATAGAGTACCGGAACAAAGCATTAGCACATAGTGAATACATGAACTCCTCAAACTATGGTCATCACCGGTAAGTATCCCGATTATTGTCACTTCGGGGTTAACGGATCATAACACATAATAGGTGACTATAGACTTGCAAGATAGGATCAAGAATTCTCATATATTGATGAAAACATAATAGGTTCAGATCTGAAATCATGGCCCTCGGGCCCTAGTGACAAGCATTAAGCATAGCAAAGTCATAGCAACATCAATCTCAGAACATAGTGGATACTAGGGATCAAACCCTAACAAAACTAACTCGATTACATGATAGATCCCATCCAACCCATCACCGTCCAGCAAGCCTACGACGGAATTACTCACGCGCGGCGGTGAGCATCATGAAATTGGTGATGGAAGATGGTTGATGATGACGATGGTGACGGATTCCCCTCTCCGGAGCCCGAACGGACTCCAGATTAGCCCTCCTGGGAGGTTTTAGGGCTTGGCGGTGGCTCCGTATCGTAAAACGCGATGAATTCTTCTCTTTGATTTTTTTCTCCCCGAAGCACAATATATAGAGTTGGAGTTGGAGTCGGAGGAGCTCCAGGGGGCCCATGAGGTAGGGGGCAGGCGCGCCCCCAGCCTCATGGACAGGTGGTGGGCCCCCTGGCCTTCATCTTTTGCAGGTAATTTTTATATTTTCCAAAAAGTTACTCCGTGAAGTTTCAGGTCATTCCGAGAACGTTTGTTTCTGCACATAAATAACACCATGGTAATTCTGCTGAAAACAGCGCTAGTTCGGGTTAGTTCCATTCAAATCATGCAAGTTAGAGTCCAAAACAAGGGCAAAAGTGTTTGGAAAAGTAGATACGGCAGATAGTAATCAAGCCCCCCTTGATCACCAGATATCGCCTACTCTTCTCTCTACTGCTTGCATTAGAGTAGTGTAGCATGTTACTGCTTTTCGTCAATCCTATCCTGATGCATAGCCTATCATTGTTGCTATAGTTATTGATACCTTACCTGCAATCCTAAATGCTTAGTATAGGATGCTAGTTTACCATCAGTGGCCCTACATTCTTGTTCGTCTGCCATGCTATACTATCGGGCCGTGATCACTCGGGAGGTGATCACGGGTATATACTTATACATATTATATGATACCTATTGTGACTAAAGTCGGGTTGGCTCGTAGAGTACCCGCGAGTGATTCACGGATTGGGTCCGAAAGGACGTTTGTCCCGACGACCCTCTAAGTGGATCTTTGTGGCGGAGCGACAGGGTAGGTTGAGACCACCTAGGTGAGAGGTGGGCCTGGCCCTGGACAGCGTCCGCGGTTATTTCAAAATAACACGCTTAACGAGATCTTGGTATTTGATCTGAGTCTGGCCACTGGCCTATACGCACTAACCAACTATGCGGGAACAGTTATGGGCACTCGACGTCGTGGTATCAGTCGAAGCCTTCGTGACGTCAGCTCTTGTATAAGGGAGGCTAGGTCTGCTCGCCGGCCGCGTACGCAACATGCAGGTGTGCAATTGGCGATGGGCCCAGACCCCTGCGCCGTAGGATTTAGACCGGCGTGCTGACCTCTATGTTGTGCCTAGGTAGGGCTGTGACGTGTTGATCTTCTGAGGCCGGGCATGGCCCAGAAAAGTGTGTCCGGACAAAGGGGATCGAGCGTGTTGGGAAATGTGGTGCACCCCTGCAGGGAAGTTAATCTATTCGAATAGCCGTGATCTTCGGTAACAGGACGACCCGGAGTTGTACCTTTACCTTATGACAACTAGAACCGGATACTTAATAAAACACACCCTTCCAAGTGCCAGATACAACCGGTGATCGCTCTCTCACAGGGCGACGAAGGGAGGATCATCGGGTAGGATTATGCTATGCGATGATAGTTAGTTAACTTACCATCTACTCTCTTCTTCTTCTGCAAGATGGAGGTTACCAGAAGCGTAGTCTTCGATAGGACTAGCTATCCCCCTCTTATACCGGCATTCTGCAGTTCAGTCCACATATGCTACCCCTTTTCCATTTGATACCTATGCATGCATATGTAGTGTAGCTCCTTGCTTGCGAGTACTTTGGATGAGTACTCACGGTTGCTTTGCTCCCCCTTTTTCCCCCTTTCTATACCCGCTTGTTGCAACCAGACGATGGAGTCCAGGAGCCAGACGCCACCGCCGACGATGACTCCTACTACACTGGAGGTGCCTACTACTACGTGCAGGCCGTCGCCGACGACCAGGAGTAGTTTAGGAGGATCCCAGGCAGGAGGCCTACGCCTCTTTCGATCTGTATCCTAGTTTGTGCTAGCCTTCTTAAGGCAAACTTGTTTAACTTATGTCTGTACTCATATATTGTTGCTTCCGCTGACTCGTCTATGATCGAGCTCTTGTATTCGAGCCCTCGAGGCCCCTGGCTTGTAATATGATGCTTTGATGACTTATTTTGTTTGTAGAGTTGTGTTGTGATATCTTCCCGCGAGTCCCTAATCTTGATCATACATGTTTGCGTGTATGATTAGTGTACGATTGAATCGGGAGAGTCACAAGTTGGTATCAGAGCCGACTGCTTGTAGGAATCCCCCTTCCACACCCCTTGGCCAAAGTTGAGTCTATTCATTACAAAAGTTTAACTAACATGGCTGTGTGGCTTATGGGCCCACGTCGTCATTTGGGTGGTATTAGAATCTTTTATTCCTCGACATATACTCTGGGACTCTGATCTCTCTACTATTCGGGTTAAATGAATTTGCTAACTCTGACATTAGGATCTCGTGATCGCATCCCCCTGGAGAGCCCCCTATTACAGAGGATTGCCTGCTACATTAGAAGATTTCGAAGATACTCTCTGATGTTCTCTCAGACTTTGTGCCCGTTGCTTTTGCAATCCCCTAGCACCGATACATCCCTATGGATAAATACTTACACCTAACCTTCTTACTTTCATTCCCAGCTGCTCTTGTTATTACAAGATGCATCGAGTTATTTGATGTCTACTACACAACCTTCTTCTTGTAGACGTTGTCGGGCCTCCAAGTGCAGAGGTTTGTAGGACAGTAGCAAATTTCCCTCAAGTGGATGACCTAAGGTTTATCAATCCGTAGGAGGCGTAGGATGAAGATGGTCTCTCTCAAGCAACCCTGCAACCAAATAACAAAGAGTCTCTTGTGTCCCCAACACACCCAATACAATGGTAAATTTTATAGGTGCACTAGTTCGGCGAAGAGATGGTGATACAAGTGGAATATGGATGGTAGATAAAGGTATTTGTAATCTGAAAAATATAAAAACACCAAGGTAACTAATGATATAAGTGAGCGTAAACGGCATTGCAAATTTGCAATGCGTTGAAACAAGGCCTAGGGTTCATACTTTCACTAGTGCAAGTTCCCTCGACAATAATAACATAATTGGATCATATAACTATCCCTCAACATGCAACAAAGAGTCACTCCAAAGTCACTAATAGCGGAGAACAAACGAAGAGATTATGGTAGGGTACGAACCACCTCAAAGTTATTCTTTCCAATCAATCCATTGGGCTATTCCTATAAGTGTCACAAACAGCCCTAGAGTTCGTACTAGAATAACACATTAAGACACAAATCAACCAAAACCCTAATGTCACCTAGATACTCCAATGTCACCTCAAGTATCCATGGGTATGATTATACGATATGCATCACACAATCTCAGATTCATCTATTCAACCAACACATAGAACCTCAAAGAGTGCCGCAAAGTTTCTACCGGAGAATCACGACGAAAACGTGTGCCAACCCCTATGCATAGGTTCATGGGCGGAACCCGCAAGTTGATCACCAAAACATACATCAAGTGAATCACGTGATATCCCATTGTCACCACAGATATGCACAGCAAGACATACATCAAGTGTTCTCAAATCTTTAAAGACTCAATCCGATAAGATAACCCCAAAGGGGAAACTTAATCCATTACAAGCGAGTAGAGGGGGGAAGAAACATCATAGGATCCAAATATAATAGCAAAGCTCGTGATACATCAAGATCATACCACCTCAAGAACACGAGAGGGAGAGAGAGATAAGACACATAGCTACTGGTACATACCCTCAGCCCCAAGGGAGAACTACTCCATCCTCGTCATGGAGAGCACCAGGATGATGAAGATAGCCACCGGAGAGGGATTCCCCCTCTGGTAGGGTGCCGGAACGGGTCTAGATTGGCTTTCGGTGGCTACGGAGGCTTCTGGCGGCGGAACTCCCGATGTATTGTGCTCCCAGATGTTTTTAGGGTATATGGAGATATATAGGCGGAAGAAGTACATCAAGGGAGCCATGAGGGTGGAGGGCGCGCCCAGGGGGGTGGGCGCGCCCCCTGCCTCGTGGCTTCCTCGTTGCTTCCCTTACGTGGACTCCAAGTCTCCCGGGTTGCTTTCCTTCCAAAAATAAGTTCCGTGAAGTTTCAGGTCAATTGGACTCCGTTTGATTTTCCTTTTCTGCGTAACTCTAAAACAAGGAAAAAAATAGAAACTCGCACTGGGCTCAAGATTAATAGGTTAGTCAAAAAAATCATATAAAATACCATATAAATGCATATAAAACATCCAAGGTTGATAATATAATAGCATGGAACAATCAAAAATTATAGATACGTTGGAGACGTATCAAGCATCCCCAAGCTTAATTCCTGCTCGTCCTCGAGTAGGTAAATGATAAAAACAGAATTTTTGATGCGGAATGCTACCTAACATATTTATCTAAGTAATTCTTCTTTATTTTGGCATAAATCTTAAGATCCATAAGATTCAAGACAAAAGTTTAATATTGACATAGAAACAATAATACTTCAAGCATACTAACTAAGCAATCATGTCTTCTCAAAATAACATGGCCAAAGAAAGTTCATCCCTACAAAATCATATAGTTTAGTCATGCTCCATTTTTGTCACACAAGAATGCTCTCATCATGCACAACCCCAATGACAAGCCAAGAAATTGTTTCATACTTTAGTAATCTCAAACCTATAAACCTTCACGCAATACATGAGCGCGAGCCATGGATATAGCACTATGGGTGGAATAGAATAAAATGAGGGGGTTATGTGGAGAAGACAAAAAGGAGAAAGTCTCACATCGACGCGGCTAATCAATGGGCTAGGGAGATGCCCATCAATTGATGTCAATGCAAGGGGTAGGGATTGCCATGCAACGGATGGACTAGAGCTATAAATGTATGAAAGCTCAACAAAAGAAACTAAGTGGGTGTGCATCCAACTTGCTTGCTCACGAAGACCTAGGGCACTTGAGGACGCCAATTGTTGGAATATACAAGCCAAGTTCTATAATGAAAAATTCCCACTAGTGTATGAAAGTGACAAAACAAGAGACTCTCTATCATGAGGATTATGGTGCTACTTTGAAGCACAGGTGTGGCAAAGGATAGTAGCATTGTCCCTTCTCACTTTTTTATGGCCTTTCTCTTTTTTTGGGCCTTCTCTTTTTTATGGCTTTTCTCTCTTTTTATTATGATTCCTCACTTGGGACAATGCTCTAGAAAATGATGGTCATCACACTTCTATTTATTTTGTCACACCCTGCATTTTGTAACTCTTCAATTTCATTAATAAAGCATGAAAATTTGGACCAACAAAACTTTTGCATTATTTGGCTTTTATTTGGAGTTGGTTTTCTCTCTATGTTTTTCAAGTGCTCTTTAAGGTCAACACAACTCCACCTTCTATACTAAATCTCCTTGCCCTAAACTTCTGCCCAATGATCATGACATGTGTATAGGGCAATATAGTATTCTCTTACAAAAATAATTTGGCCAAAAAGTATTTTCAAAAATTAGTTTTCCAAAAACCCCTGAATTAAGATTTGTACTGCAAGTACTTAATTCAGGGCAGTAAAATCTTTCAAAAAGTATACTTGAAACCTATTAGATATAGGATCCCCATAAACCACAAAAATATAATTTTAAAAGTTATTTTCCTATTTTATTTAAAAGCTTTTCCTTAAGGCCAGAAATGGTCTTTAATAGGGAAAAATTATGTTAATGTTTCAAAAATATTTGAGAAAATTTAGGGAAACTCAGTGGACATATATGTTCTATATATATGAGTTTCAACACATGGTTATGATCAAAATATTGGACAAAACCCCCCAAAACTGTTTCTGCTCATTTCAAGGATTTGAAATATTTCTACAGGAAATATTTCCATAAAAATCCAACAAAAATCCAGCAAGTCACAAATGCATATTTTGATGATCTTGCAAAGCCTCACTTCAATCAAGGTCATTTTGGTGCACCAAAATGCCCCATAACCCTTTCTGTTCAGGACCAAATTTGAACAAGTTTGTACTACCAACTTTCTCTCCTTGACCCCAACTTTTGTGAGCATGTTCACATGACCAAATGAGGCCACTACACCAAGTGGTGCATCAAGGAGAAGTTATTTTCTCAACTAGATCTACACAAGTTCATTTCTGCTAATTTCTAGGGCTTGCCAAAGTTACATTGGCCACTTTGCCCAAATGAGCTCAAATTTGGTGGAACGCCCTAATTATATGTGTCATTTCACCCTGTAGAGTCTCATGGCAATTGGAAATCATTTTCTTGCCCAAACCATTATCAAACACCTTCTGACATTTTACAAAAACCACTGTTTTGACCCCTCCCACTATTCTTCATGAGCTCAACTTTTTACCAGAGCTTAATCTAGTCACCTTATACCTCCAGAAGCAATGGCAAGTCCTCAGATCAATTATTTGGGGGTGAAACCCTCACTTCCTCTCTCTGGACAGCCCCATTTCCACTCTTCTTCTTCCTCTCTCCTCACCCCAGTGGCCATCCAGAGCATCCAATGCCCCTCCCTACTTCTTTACTCCTCCCTAGAGCTACCAGACATGCTTGGCCGTGCCCACCATGCCAAAAAATGGCATGCCGGCCATTTGCACGCTCTGGAGCGCGCTATAGTGAGCTCCCGCACTGTAGCCGCCCCCTTCCAACCGCCTCCGGCCACCTAGGCCTCCACCTCGTGTCCCCCGAGGTCACCTCGACGTCCGCAACACGCCACGCCCTGTCCCCCTCCTCCTTCTCCCTCCCGCTGCCCTTGCTCGCACGCGCGCCGGCCACCCGAGAGCTCCAATGAGCGGCCTCACACGTGCGGCGTCCCTGACCTTTCCCCCGCTCCCTCTCTTCTCCCCCTCGGCGTAGTCCACGCCCAGGAGCACCCCAGACACGGCGCCAGCTCCTCCCGAGCCCTGTGGCAATGAGCAGGACCTCGCCGGCGCACGAGCCCATGGTGGACCGCCGCTCGCCTATATAAGGCATTCCCGAGCCCTCCTCTCGCCACCACTCGTCCCCTCCCACTCCAAATAGCCCCACTGGGCCTCCCGTTCATCCCCAGAGCCGCCCAAGCTCGAGATCGAGCTCGAGCTCCGCCGCCTCGGGTCGTCGTTGATCTCGGGGTACGGGCTCCCTCCGCCCCTCCTCTCTCTCGATATGAACCCTCCACACCTCCCTGATCATTTCCCCTCTGCTTCCCCTCTCTCTTGCAGTCGGAAACGGCCGGAGCCATCAACGCCCGAAGCTCCTCCACCGGGAACCTCGTCACCGGCGAACCAGGCACCCCCGCCGGCCAAGCCCACCACCCACCGACGTGCGGCAGTCCCCTGAAGCCATCCCCGCACTCGCCGGAGCTCGCCGTGGCCTCCATCGTCGCCGGTGAGCACCGCGACCCCCCTGTCCACGGGTTAGTGATGACAGGTGGGCCCCGCCTGTCATCCTCTCCCTCGTTCCCGCGCCCCCTCTCTCTCTGACCTGCGGGCCCCGGCCGTCAGGTTTGAAACGGGTGGGCGGGCGCGCGCGCTGTGCGCTGGCTCGGCTGGGCCGGCCCGCTGGCTGGGCCTGCTGCGCTGCGGCTGTTCTGGCCCAGTAGGCACAGTGCTCCTTTCCCTTTTTCTTTTTCCGGAAACTTGCAAAAATTCCACAGGATTAAATATTAATCCAAATGCAATAATTCCAACTCCCATATTTTTCTAAAAATCCCACCTATTTAATGGTGTAACTTTCATAAATATCCATCAAGCTTTTCTGCACTGTTCAAATTTAAATTCAAATTTGAGCATTTATATTCCCCTCTGAAAATCCATTCCTCCTATTATACAACTCCAAATCCAAAACTAGGAATTTTCCCCTTCTTAGTTTTCCACCTAGTATTTTACAAAAATTAGTTGACATTTTTCTGAGCACTTTGGTTTTTCTGTTTTATTATTGCCTTATTTTCTCGTTATTATTTTGCGACGATAGATTGCGTTGCTGACGAAGGAGTTGGACTAGAAGACTTTGAAGACCCAGAAGACCTTGTTGAGCCAGGCAAGCAGCCCTTTGACCATGTCTATGAAACCCTTTTTATGCATTTCATATAGCACTTTATTATTGTTGCATTGGAATCATGATGAGAGGGTAGCCACTTTGGTGGGTTGCCTTCATTTCTTCCTTGTTGATACTTGCATTGTGCATGACCCTACCTCCTTAGGAGGGTTATGCCGGTGGGAGTAGATAGGATGCTAAAGTAGTGCTACGCAAAAAGGGACGGGAAAATGCATGGTGATGGAGACGAGTACTTTCAAAGGACTTTTCAAAAAACCCGTCGGGTGCCACTTATGCCCGAGGGAGACAATGAGATGGGTAACCACTTGATGACGAAGTGGTGTACTGAGGCAAGTGTGTGTGTTGTTTTCGAAAACGGATTAGATTTAAGATTTGTCGACTGTCCCAACCTTACATGCGCAACCACTCTACCCTTATATGGGAAAGGGCATTATTGATTACCTAGGCCGATACTAGCTTGGAGCCCGCATTACTAGTGACGGGGGAGAGTTGGTGCTCTCTCTCGGGACGGGGTCGTGCCAGGTAGGGCGGCCATGACTGTTTTTACAGGGCACCGGATACACCGTTGTGTCCCCTCTCGGATGTTACGATCTCGAGTGAGTCTCGTATGATGTATATCATGAGGATACGGAACAACGAGTGGACTCCTTGTTAGTGTCATCTAGGGAAAGGTAGTGATCGGGTGCTTACCCCGGGTACTTGAGGTATCGTGGGACGTGGATGACACGGAAGTTCCCTGGATCTTGTGGGTAAAGTGTGCAACCTCTGCAGAGTGTAAAACTATTCGAATAGTCGTGTCCACGGTCAAGGATAGTTGGGCGGTGCTGCTTAAACTATGTCCACATGTTTACAAACCAGTGTGTGATTGGATAAGTGGGAAGAGCTACTTGGGTCAAGTCAAAGGACTTGACATGATTGAGTTGGGTTGGTGCCCACTCTATTTATGTTGATATCTGTAACCTGTCCTCATGGTTACTTGAACTCTCCTGATGCATGTCTTACAAAGTTGTTGAACATGTCATTGCACTCAAAAACTAGCTTTCCGCAAAAATTTACCTATATCATGCATTGTTGTACCTTGAACCAAAACATGGGTTGCTTGCGAGTACATTCAAAGTACTCATTGGCTTGCCACTGGTTATTTAATTGGCCAGGCTTGGAAGAACAGGAGTTCAAAGAAGAGTTCTTTGAAGACGAACATGCGAACTAGGACGTTTCCCAGTCAGAATGCCTGTAGGATTAAGGCAGATGGCATGGGTTCTACTTATCGACGAAGATTTCCGCTGCTTGTGTTTCATTTGATGTTCAACCCTTAAGGCTTTATCTATGTAAGACTTGACCATAATGGTCATAATTTGTGTAAGATGGTATGTATGGATGTAAGACTCTTGTTATTCAGCTTCTGTGTGTTCAGTGAGCATTGATCTCTGGGATCACTGTACACGTGCATTCGGTGATCACGACTTTGGAGTCGGGGTCCCCACAGAGCTGGTATCAGAGCCATCCTGACTGTAGGAAGCCTTAGTTAGCATGGGCGTTAGTTAGCTTGAGACCATCTAAACTTCTCTTCTTTTCTAAAGCTTACCCAAACCCAAGATATATTTCCCTTATTGACCTCTCCCATTCAACCTTTGTAGATGGCTGCCGTACCTGAAGACTTCCTGACCACAGGATTTCCCGTGCTTCTCGAGGATAGCCTCAAGAAGTGCCAGTTTCACCGAGCCCCCATTTTCGCCTACCATGAGCATTGGATCAATGACACCGAGATGGAGTATCATGTGGAAGTGATCGTGAAGGCTAATGACTCTCCAACAAGTTGGTTCTTCGAGGGACCCCAGATGGCAACACTAGTTCTTGCCGTCGAGACGGCAACCCTCAAGGCTCTCGCCCGCCTCCGAGACCTTCTTCCTGAGATGGCAGACGAGTTGGCAACCCGTTTCTTGCCTTATCGGAAGGAAGGTGAGGATGAGAGCAGTGCACCAGCTCCACCATTAGAAGAAGGACTTCCACTCCGATTCCAGACCTACTTCAGCCTTTGTGCCGATAGTTTGGCACAACACTTGGCCTCTGAATAAATGGAACTCCGAAAGGAACTTCATGAGACCAAGGCACTTCTTCTTCAAGCACAAGGGAAGACGGATAGGATCAAGAAGGAAGGTGCTCCCCCTGGACAACCCGCAATCGCACACAGAGGCGGAAGACCCCCAAAGGATGGAGAACCACCACAGCAACACCGCATGAGTGTAAAGGAATACCGCAAGCTCTTCGCACCACCGGCAAAGCAACGCCGTGTTGAGCTCCTCCACTCCCCCACCCCTTCATACCGCAAGCTCTTCATACCGCATTGCTCGTCTCGGCGCCCACATATCTGGTAGATAGTGTCCTTAAGATCCTTGTGATATACTTCTCCAATGCGTCCCATGGTGATGTGAGCTGCCATACTCTTTCCTAAACTATAGGTTGGTGCGTCGAAGGAAAACTCTATAGGTTTAGTGACTGGCATGAAGGTCCTTCCTGGAACTTGAACTTGAACCATCCATCGCTCCTCTTTCGGCAAAGTGGCGTTGTAGGTCCCGGTGAAGCTTGGTATTCCTATGTTCAGGTACCTAGTGACTTTCTTCAGGTGTCGTCCAAAAGGTGCTTCTTCATTCGGTTGTGCAAACTTGTTCCTTGCATCCGCCATCCTAAAGAGTAGAGAATGGAGAGGAATCAGAAGTGAGAAGAGAATAGTGATCTATGGCTTTAGCTTAGTGGTCGTGTCCTACAATCAGCGTGTGCTCTGATACCATCTTGTAGCGACCCGACTTCAAACAGTCAAGTCTCTGTGCTTTAGTGTCATCCCTAGATCGGTAATGCTGACACACACAGTACTCGAGGATTTATAACAGAGTAGCAGTCACACACTTATTACATCGAATGTCTCTAAAGAGAACTTATTACAATAAATATGGCTTAAGGCCATCTAATACGATAACAACGGAAGGCTTGGAAGATAAAGTGAGTCCATCAACTCCAACGACATAGCTGAGCTGCACGGCAACGACCTAACGAACCTTACTCCTCGTCTGAAAACTCTGCAACATCATACGTTGCAGCCCGAAAACGGGTCAGCACATGGAATATGCTAGCAAAATAACACAGTAGAGCAGGAACGGAATAATGCTATCACTACATGCATATTTGGCTGGTGTAAAGCTCTATGGTTATAGTTTTGCGAAAACCCAATTTTTCCCTATGACAAAGGAATAGATTTTAACTTAACTATCATGGTAGTTGAAACATCATTGAGAAGGTTCCTCCAACTCAATCCCAATTAAGGTGATTAACAACCCAACAATATTATTTTTAGGGTGATGAGATACTTAAGATACTCCAAGTACTAGATACTCAAGATTGTCCATAACCGGGGACACGGCTAACCATGATTAGTTTATACACTCTGCAGAGGTTTGCGAACTTTTCCCCACAAGACTCTATCTCCTCCGTTGGTTTTCTCGCACTACAGGGTGTTTGAGAAACGAATGTCCGAGACACAGTCTTTCAGAACATTAAGTCTCTACTCCGGGCAGACCATGCCAAACCTACAAACCCACTACCTGCTGATCCACCTCTTCAAGAGCTTCACGTAACTTACTCAACTATGCTAGAGCCCATAATAGCTTGTGGCTGCACATGACCTCTTCAAGAGCTTCACGTAACTTACTCAACTATGCTAGAGCCCATTATAGCTTGTGCCTGCACACGTAAGTTTCTAGCATGAATAATATCAACTCCCTTTGAGCCTGGGTGGCGGTCCATAGGAAGATCACACGGGTACTCCAGGATTTCCAAAAATACAGGCAACACTGGGTACTCAAGGTGCTCAATCCACCCAGATGTGTATTTAAGTTGCCACCTTAAGTTGAACCATTAATTAACAATCTCACATCTGTCATGGATTTCACTCACCCAAACCACGTCTACGAGCATAGCATAGCAATATAAGCAACGCGTAGAAGTAACTCCCAGGGGTTTGAATGTAACAGGGTAATAGGTTCTACCTCATCAGCTACTTCCCAACCCACATGTTAATGACATCCTAACCATGCAATGTTTGAGGATTGGAACTAATGCATAAAAACTGGGTGATAAAGGGATATGATCAAAGTGTTACTTGCCTTGCTGACGATCCGCGTAACCTAGAGACTCCAAATAACACGCTTCGCACTCCGGGAATTCTATCGTAAACAAACAATAACTTACATAAGCAATCAAGCTAAGAAACATGGGTAAATCTCAAATAAGAAGATCTAACCAGAAAGTGCAACTTAAGAACTCCGGTTTGCAAAAAGAATCAAATCAAACGAAGCAACGAAACTCAAACGGCGAAAGAAACAAGATCCGTTTACTAATATGGACCTAGGTCAAATTTTACGGTAGCAAAAACTTTTGCAAGTTGGTTAAGCGGAAAGAAGGTCTCGAGACGAAGATCTAGGCGCTTGAATCGCCTGATTCCGATTAACGAGCGAAAAGATAAACTAGAACGAAAATCGGATCAGAAATCGCGATCACAAATAATAGCGGAATAATCCGATAAAAGGAAACTGACGAACAGGCTAACGAACGAGCGTTCGTTGTCTGTAACTAACGGGCGAAAACCATTCGTTAAAACAAACATCCGGACGAATGTCTATGAAAAAGAAAAACCGGGAAAAAACCGGCGAACCGAAAAAAACAAGCTAGGGTTTTTCTAAAAAACCGGATTGTTTTTTTTTAGAAAACCGAACGGCGGCGAGGTACCTCCGGCGTGGCTCCGGCGAGGCGGGGCTCGAGCGGTGGGGTGGCAGGGCTCGCGGGGCAGCGAGGCGGCGGCAGCGCGGGGCAGCAAAGCGGTGGCGGGGGAGGCTCGCGGGAGGCGGCGGGGCGCGGCTTGGGAGCGGGCTGCGGGGCGGCAGGGTGGTGGTGGTGGCGGGGCTCGGCGGCGGCCTTTAAAGGGGGCGGGGGCGGCGACTTGCTTGGGCGAGGGGACGCCCGGGGAGGAGTCCGGCTCGGACTTGAAGGAAATATGCCCTAGAGGCAATAATAAAGTTATTATTTATTTCCTTATATCATGATAAATGTTTATTATTCATGCTAGAATTGTATTAACCGGAAACATAATACATGTGTGAATACATAGACAAACAGAGTGTCACTAGTATGCCTCTACTAGACTAGCTCGTTAATCAAAGATGGTTATGTTTCCTAACCATGAACAAAGAGTTGTTATTTGATTAACGAGGTCACATCATTAGTTGAATGATCTGATTGACATGACCCATTCCATTAGCTTAGCACCCGATCGTTTAGTATGTTGCTATTGCTTTCTTCATGACTTATACATGTTCCTACAACTATGAGATTATGCAACTCCCGTTTACCCGAGGAACACTTTGGGTACTACCAAACGTCACAACGTAACTAGGTGATTATAAAGGAGTACTACAGGTGTCTCCAATGGTAGATGTTGGGTTGGCGTATTTCAAGATTAGGGTTTGTCACTCCGATTGTCGGAGAGGTATCTCTGGGCCCTCTCGGTAATACACATCACATAAGCCTTGCAAGCACTACAACTAATATGTTAGTTGTGAGATGATGTATTACGGAACGAGTAAAGAGACTTGCCGGTAACGAGATTGAACTAGGTATTGGATACCGATGATCGAATCTCGGGCAAGTAACATACCGATGACAAAGGGAACAACGTATGTTGTTATGCGGTCTGACCGATAAAGATCTTCGTAGAATATGTAGGAGCCAATATGGGCATCCAGGTCCCGCTATTGGTTATTGACCGGAGACGTGTCTCGGTCATGTCTACATTGTTCTCGAACCGTAGGGTCCGCACGCTTAACGTTATGATGACAGTTATTATGAGTTTATGCATTTTGATGTACCGAAGGTTGTTCGGAGTCCCGGATGAGATCACGGACATGACGAGGAGTCTCGAAATGGTCGAGACGTAAAGATTGATATATTGGAAGCCTATGTTTGGACATCGGAAGTGTTCTGGGTGAAATCGGGATTTTACCGGATTACCGGGAGGATTACCGGAACCCCCCGGGAGCCAAATGGGCCAACATGGGCCTTAGTGGAAAGGTGAGAGGGCAGCCCACATAGGGCTGCGCCTCCCCCCCTCTCCCTAGTCCTATTAGGACTAGGAGAGGGGCCGGCCACCTCTCTCTCTCTCCCCTTTGAAGGATTCCTAGTTGGACTAGGATTGGAGGGGGGAGTCCTACTCCCGGTAGGAGTAGGACTCCTCCTGCGCCTCCCTCTCTTTGGCCGGCCAGCCCCCCTCCCTCCAACCTTTATATACGGGGGCAGGGGACACCCCAAGACACACAAGTTGATCCTTGAGATCGTTCCTTAGCCGCGTGCGGTGCCCCCTGCCACCAAATTCCACCTCGATCATACCGTTGTAGTGCTTAGGCGAAGCCCTGCGTCGGTAGTACATCAAGATCGTCACCACGCCGTCGTGCTGACGGAACTCTTCCTCGACGCTTTGCTGGATCGGAGCCCAAGGATTGTCATCGAGCTGAACGTGTGCCAAGAACTCGGAGGTGCCGGAGTAACGGTGCTTGGGTCGGTCGGATCGGGAAGAAGACGTACGACTACTTCCTCTACGTTGTGTGACCGCTTCCGCAGTCGGTCTGCGTTGGTACGTAGACAACACTCTCCCCTCTCGTTGCTGTGCATCACCATGATCTTGCATGTGCATAGGAAAATTTTCGAAATTACTGCGTTCCCCAACAGTGGCATCCGAGCCTAGGTTTTATGGTTTGATGTTATTTGCACGAGTAGAACACAAGTGAGTTGTGGGCGATACAAGTCATACTGCCTACCAGCATGTCATACTTTGGTTCGGCGGTATTGTTGGGTGAGACGATCCGGACCAACGTTACGCGTACTCTTACGCGAGACCGGTTCCCTCGACGTGCTTTGCACATAGATGGCTTGCGGAAGACTGTCTCTCCAACTTTAGTTGAACCAAGTGTGACTACGCCCGGTCCTTGAGAAGGTTAAAACGGAGTCTATTTGACAAACTATCGTTGTGGTTTTGATGCGTAGGTGAGATGAGTTCTTACTTAAGCCCGTAGCAGCCACGTAAAACTTGCAACAACAAAGTAGAGGACGTCTAACTTGTTTTTGCAGGGTATGTTGTGATGTGATAGGGTGAAGGCATGATGCTGATTTTATTGTATGAGATGATCATGTTTTGTAACCGAGTTATCGGCAACTGGCAGGAGCCATATGGTTGTCGCTTTATTGTATGCAATGCAATCGCGATGTAATGCTTTACTTTATTACTAAACGGTAGTGATAGTCGTGGAAGCATAAGATTGGCAAGACGACAACGATGCTACGATGGAGATCAAGGTGTCGCGCCGGTGACGATGGTGATCATGACGGTGCTTCGGAGATGGAGATCACAAAGCACAAGATGATGATGGCCATATCATATCACTTATATTGATTGCATGTGATGTTTATCCTTTTATACATCTTATCTTGCTTTGATTGACGGTAGCATTATAAGATGATCTCTCACTAAATTATCAAGAAGTGTTCTCCCTGAGTATGCACCGTTGCAAAAGTTCTTCGTGCTGAGACACCACGTGATGATCGGGTGTGATAGGCTCTACGTTCAAATACAACGGGTGCAAAACAGTTGCACACGCAGAATACTCAGGTTAAACTTGACGAGCCTAGCATATGCAGATATGGCCTCGGAACACAGAGACCGAAAGGTCGAGCGTGAATCATATAGTAGATATGATCAACATATTGATGTTCACCATTGAAAACTACTCCATCTCACGTGATGATCGGTTATGGTTTAGTTGATTTGGATCACGTGATCACTTAGAGGATTAGAGGGATGTCTATCTAAGTGGGAGTTCTTAAGTAATATGATTAAATTGAACTTAAATTTATCATGAACTTAGTCCTGGTAGTATTTTGCAAATCATGTTGTAGATCAATAGCTCGCGTTGTTGCTTCCCTATGTTTATTTTGATATGTTCATAGAGAAAATTGTGTTGAAACATGTTAGTAGCAATGATGCGGATTGGATCCGTGATCTGAGGTTTATCCTCATTGCTGCACAGAAGAATTATGTCCTTGATGCACCGCTAGGTGACAGACCTATTGCAGGAGCAGATGCAGACGTTATGAACGTTTGGCTAGCTCAATGTGATGACTACTTGATAGTTTAGTGCACCATGCTTAACGGCTTAGAATCGGGACTTCAAAGACGTTTTGAACGTCATGGACCATATGAGATGTTCCAGGAGTTGAAGTTAATATTTCAAGCAAATAGCCGAGTTGAGAGACATGAAGTCTCCAGCAAGTTCTATAGCTAAAAGATGGAGGAGAATAGCTACAAGTTATGGCGATACTCCCGAACTCCCGCCCCAGTACTGGGTGGCGTCGAGGTTATCTCACCAACGAACTGCATGAAGGAGATTTTCGATGTCGCGCACATATCTCAAGTATGCCAGAATTGCAACGATAGAATTATGATGACAACACCTCAGAGCTCAACTCCCCGGGACACTTCCACTAAACCCCTGACAGGAGGCACCAAGACAGTATTCTCATCATAAGCCATCGGAACAAAACTAAGATACTCGCGTGATCCTAAAAAAAATTAGTGAAATTTGAGAAGAGAAGAGTCAAAACTCTACGTCAGGATGCCTTACCAGAGCGATGAGGAGACTGGGAAGTAAAAAGAATTCCTAAGCTCTCCGATATATAATTCCTAAGGACTCAAAACATTTTTCTAGACACAACTCGGCTGCTAGAAACGATCAAGCAATGGGGCTCCTAAGGTCGGGGAAGGCTCTGATTACCAACTTGTAACACCCTCGATGCGACTATATCTCCCACGTGTCGAGGCACGACTTAGAGGCATAATTGCATTGAAGGCATAAGTCGCAAGTGAGGCAATCTTCACACAACCCATGTACATATAAATATAAAGGGGGGTAATAATAATAATAGTCGGCTTACACTCGCCACGTCACATCAAGGTACATAAATAGCATTCATCATACAAACACTCATGGCCCGACTACGGCGCCAAAATAGAAAAGACTCCCCAACATGCGACTAATCCCTGAATCGAACCCCGAGCAGGCACCACTACTGATCATCAGGAAAAGAAACATAGTATCGCTGAGAGTCCTCGTCGTACTCCCACTTCAGCTCGAACGCACCATCCGGAGGAGTATCATCGGTCCCTGCATCTGGTGTAATAGTAATCTGTGAGCCACAAGGACTCAGCAATCTCACACCCTCGCGATCAAGACTATTTAAGCTAAATAGGTAAGGAAGGGGGTAATGTGAGTGGAGCTGCAGCAAGCGACTAGCATATGTGGTGGCTAACTTATTCGCAAAGGAGAGCGAGAAGAGAAGGCAAAGCACGAGCGGAAACTAAATAGAGCGGACTACGCAAACATACTCCAACACCGTGTCCACTTCCCGGACTCCGCCGAGAAGAGGCCATCACGGCAACTCACGCAGTTGATTCATTTTAATTAATTAAGTTCAAGTTGTCTACAACCGGACATTAACAAATTCCCATCTGCCCATAACCGCGGGCACGGCTTTCAAAAGATCAATCCCTGCAGGGGGGGTCCCAACTTAGCCCATAACAAGCTCTCACGGTCAACGAAGGAATAAACCTCCACCCAGGACCCACCGATCAGACTCGGTATCCCGGTACAACAAGATGATTCGACAGGTCAAAACTAGTCCAGCAACACCTCCCGCTGTGCCGACAAATCCCGATAGGAGCTGCACATATCTCGTTCTCAGGGCACACCGGATAAGCTAAGCGTACGGGAGCCAACGTAACCCAAGTTGCCGAGGGACGGCCCCGCACGGTGCTCTAGGGTGGACCAACACTCAGAGGAGCACTGGCCCGGGGGGGCTAAAATAAGATGACCCTCGGGCTCCGGAAACCCAAGGGAAAGCAAAGGGTAGGAGCAAATGGTAAAACCAATGTTGGGCATTGCTGGAAAAGCTTTAATCAAGGTGAACTATCAAGGGGTTCCCATTATAGCCCAACCGCGTAAGGGTCGCAACAAACCGGGAACATAACACCGATATGACGGAAACTAGGGCGGCAAGAGTGGAACAAAACACTAGGCGAGAGGCCGAGCCTTCCACCCTTTACCAAGTATATAGATGAATAAAGATAACATGGCAATATAATGATATCCCAACAAGTAAAAAAAATGTTCCAACAAGGAACGGCTCCAATCTTCACCTGCAACTAACAATGCTATAAGAAGGGGCTGAGCAAAGCGGTAACATAGCCAATCAATGGTTTGCTAGGACAAAGGTGGGTTAGGGGCTCAATCATGGCAATTGGGAGGCTGACAAGCAAGTGGTAGGCATCGTAGCATTGGCAAAGCAAAAGAGCGAGCAAACTAGCATAGCAAAGATAGTAGTGATTTCAAGGGTGTGATCATCTTGCCTGCACAGTTGTCAGAATTGACTGGATCCTCAAAAGCAAACTCAACGGGCTCCTTGTTAGCGAACTCGTCTCCCGGCTCTACCCAACAACACAAACAAGCAACAAGGATACAATCAACCACGTGCAAGGGCAACCAATAATATGCAAAGATGATATGCTATGCGGGATGCGATGCGGGATGCAAGAATGCAACATATAACAGGAAATGCATGAACCTGGCCTCAACTTGGAAATCCAAGTGTGCCACTGGATAGAGGGGAAGAAATCCCCTGAAAACGATATAAAGATCATGGCAATCGGAGCTACGGTTAAGAAATGGCAAGCGTTTTACTAAAACGAACCGATCTGCGATTTACAGCAACATGCCTCCTAAATGCAACAAAATGAACATGCTACAGCCACCCAACATGAAAACAAATTGCATGGCAGTGATCTACTCATCAAGCTTAACAAATCATCATGACTGAGGCATAGGCAAATTCATCCCATAAGGGCTTCAAACAAGCATGGCAAAACTGAATAAGCAAAACAGATTTCAGACTTAGCGAAATTAACGCTAGTCTGAAATTTCAGACCACGATGCTCTCTTCGGAGCAGCAAAACAACATGAAGGAAAACCTGAACGTGGCAAGTAAGAGCATGGCATGGAGATACTCAACAAGCTTAACAAAACACCCAAAATGACCTGGGGCCAAAAGGGTTCACAACATACTCTACCGAGCACACGAACATCGATGAAACACAATCAGTTTTCAGACTTAGTGAAAACTGGGACATGCTGAAATAATAACTCACGGAGGCATGTAAACGAGTTCGATGCTCTCACTACGGTGCAAGTCATGGCAAGGCAAGCATATATCCATTAAGAAGGCACAAAATGCTAGCTAGACATGGCAAGAACAATGGCATAGCATGCATGGATCACTAGCAATCACTCCGGCAAAATCGCAAAAGAGTTAACGATCTGCCCAAAACAGCAACTATCCAAAAGTTGAGCTCGATTGAGTCAACCTAGAGTGCTCCAATATAACAAGTAAAGACGTGGATGGATTAAGCACAACAAGCATAACAAATCACTCTTACTGACCATCCTCAAAAGAGGCACGAATCACTAGGAAACAAGCCGGACATGTAGCATCGTGAACTAAAACGGCTCAGACTTAGTGAAAACCACTAAGTCCCTGAAATCTGTAATCTCAGGTAGCCCTCTTCGCAAACTTGCACAAGACAACACACACATCCTAAAAATACATGGAAGGCACCTTTGGAAATAAGACAACATGCTTAACAATTCACCCCAAAGGGGCACAGGCATATCATGCACGGATTAAATATGGCAAAAATGACAAAAGTGCATGTTGGATTAACGGATCTGCAGTTTAACTCAACATGCCTCCTTCCAACAGCATTTTGGGCAACAAGATGACCTCAAATGCAAATGATTCAATGGAATGAAATGATGTACTCGTCGAGGCGAAGATTTTGACATATCATACGCCCAAAACGGAGCTACGGATGAGGAGATATGACAGGTCAAAGTAGCAAGAAAAATTAGGAGGAGAGGGGAAAAGTCAACCGCATAGATCTAGGGTTCCTCGCGGCGCGCAAACCGAGGCCGGATCTGAGCTTGCCGGAGTTCGAGCTCCTGTCCACGGCAGCGATGGGAGAGGAGGCCGGCGGCTTGATCCGAGCGGAGGGGCGGCGGTGTGGGGCTCCGGCGACGAGGAGAGGACGGGCGGCGGGGTCGGCGGCGTTCGGCGCGGTGGCGCGCGGCGGACGGGCGAGGCGACGTCCGGCCGAGGCGGCGGCTGTGGTGGCCGGAGGTGGCGATGGCGGCGAAGGGCGGCGGCGGGAGCGGATCGGCGACGGGGAAGAAGCCGCGGGGCGGCGCGGGCGGATCTGGCCCGGTCGGGCGGCGGGAGGGCCCGATCCGGGTCTCGGGCCCGGCGGCGGGAGGCGGCGAAGTGGGGCGCGGGCCTGCCACGTGGCGGCTCTGGATTGGTTGCGGGCGGCGGAGCGGACGCGTCCGGTCCGTCCGGACGTGTCCGGCGGCGGCGGAGGAGGGAAAAAATAGGGTTTCGGGAGGAGATCCGGGATTTGGAGGAGGGGTCTATTTATAGACCTAGAGGGAGCTAGGAGAGTCCAAATGAGGTGCGGTTTTCGCCCACACGATCGTGATCGAACGACCGAGACGATGGAGCTGAGTTTGGTGGGTTTTGGGCCAAACTGGAGGGGTGTTGGGCTGCACACACACGAGGCCTTTTCGGTCCCTCGGTTAACCGTTGGAGTATCAAACGAGTCCAAATGACCCGAAACTTGACAGGCAGTCTACCGGTAGTAAACCAAGGCCGCATGGCAAGTCTCGGCCCAATCCGGAAATGTTTAATCCCCACACATGAAAGAAAGCTAGAAATGGCCACCGGAGGAGAACGAAGCGCCGGAATGCAAAACGGACAACGGGGAAAATGCTCGAATGCATGAGATGAACATGTATGCAAATGCGATGCACGTGATGACATGACATGAGATGCACGAAAACAAAAAACAACACACGGAGGCAAAGACCCGAACGCGAGAATTAAATATAGCTTAATGCCGGAAACGGCATGAGTCGGAGTACAATTGGGGAAGGTTACATGTGGGGCGTTACAGCAAGGCCCCAGGATTCTTAGAGGATGAGCAAGGAATCGTGTGGTTTGGGAATCGCATTTGCATACCCAACAAGATTGAGCTCAAGAAGTTGATCTTGCAAGAATCTCATGACACCCCGTATTCCATCCACCCCGGAGGAACCAAGATGTATCAAGACCTGAAGGAAAGATTTTGGTGGCACGGGATGAAAAGGGAGATTGCCACCTATGTTGCAAAATGTGATGTATGCCAAAGGGTCAAAGTTGAATATCAGCGACCTGCTGGATTGCTCCAACCACTCAAGGTTCCCGAGTGGAAATGGGATAAAGTCGGAATGGATTTCATCACTGGACTACCTAGGTCAAACAAGGGACATGACTCCATCTGGGTCATAGTCGATCATTTGACTAAAGTAGCCCATTTCATTCCTGTGAAGACTACCTATGATGGCAACCAGCTAGCAGCTCTATACATCAACAGAATCGTAAGTCTTCATGGTGTTCCCAAGGAGATTGTGTCAGATCAAGGAACCCAGTTTACCTCAAGATTCTGGAAGAAGTTCCAAGAGGCCATGGGGACCAAGTTGTCCTTCAGCACTGCTTTCCACCCACAGACCGGAGGTCAGACAGAACGAGTGAATCAGATACTCGAAGACATGCTCCGAGCCTGTGTCTTAGCATATGGAGCTAGGTGGGAAGATTGCCTCCCTTTTGCCGAGTTCTCCTACAACAACAGTTATCAGTCAAGCCTCCAGATGGCACCATTTGAGGTATTGTATGGTTGGAAGTGCCGCACACCCCTCAATTGGTCAGAAACCGGAGAAGGACTAGTATTTGGGCCTGAAATCCTCCGTGAAGCAGAAGAGCAAGTTCAGCTAGTCAGAGAACAACTGAAGACCGCTAAGTCCAGATATAAGAGCTATGCTGACACTCGTCGCCGACTAGTAGACTTCCAAGTCGGAGACCATGTATACCTGCGAGTAACTCCTCTTAAGGGAACCAAGCGTTTCCACGTTAAGGGAAAACTCGCACCAAGATTTATCGGCCCCTTCGAGATCACCGCACGACGTGGAGAAGTGGCTTACCGGTTGGAACTGCCACCTGAACTATCCGATGTACACAACGTATTCCACGTGTCACAATTCCGGAAGTGCCTCCAAGTCCCAGGCAAGCCTAATCTTTACAAGGATGTCGATCACCAAGCCATTGACCTTCAGCCTGATTTGAATTACCGTGAGAGGCCCATCTGCGTTTTGGATGAGGCTAAGCGACGCACTCGAAGCTGCACTATCAAGTACTTCAAGGTTCAGTGGAGCAACCACGCTGAAGCAGAAGCAACCTGGGAACACGAGGACTACCTTAGATCCGAGTTTCCGTATCTCTTTAAAGCCTAGTTTAGGAATCTTGGGGACGAGATTCTTGTAAGGGGGGTAGGTCTGTCACACCCTGCATTTTGTAACTCTTCAATTGCATTAATAAAGCATGAAAATTTGGACCAACAAAAACTTTTGCATTATTTGGCTTTTATTTGGAGTTGGTTTTCTCTCTATGTTTTTCAAGTGCTCTTTAAGGTCAACACAACTCCACCTTCTATACTAAATCTCCTTGCCCCAAACTTCTGCCCAATGATCATGCTATGTGTATAGGGCAATATAGTATTCTCTTACAAAAATAATTTGGCCAAAAAGTATTTTCAAAAATTAGTTTTCCAAAAACCCCTGAATTAAGATTTGTACTGCAAGTACTTAATTCAGGGCAGTAAAAATCTTTCAAAAAGTATATTTGAAACCTATTAGATATAGGATCCCCATAAACCACAAAAATATAATTTTAAAAGTTATTTTCCTATTTTATTTAAAAGCTTTTCCTTAAGGCCAGAAATGGTCTTTAATAGGGAAAAATTATTTTAATGTTTCAAAAATATTTGAGAAAATTTAGGGAAACTCAGTGGACATATATTTTCCATATATATGAGTTTCAACACATGGTTATGATCAAAATATTGGACAAAACCCCCCAAAACTGTTTCTGCTCATTTCAAGGATTTGAAATATTTCTACAGGAAATATTTCCATAAAAATCCAACAAAAATCCAGCAAGTCACAAATGCATATTGTGATGATCTTGAAAAGCCTCACGTCAATCCTGGTTATTTTGGTCCACCAAAATGCCCCATAACCCTTTCTGTTTAGGACCAAATTTGAACAAGTTTGTACTACCAACTTTCTCTCCTTGACCCCAACTTTTGTGAGCATGTTCACATGACCAAATGAGGCCACTACACCAAGTGGTGCATCAAGGAGAAGTGATTTGCTCAACTAGATCTACACAAGTTCATTTCTGCTAATTTCTAGGGTTTGCCAAAGTTACATTGGCCAATTTGCCCAAATGAGCTCAAATTTGGTGGAACGCCCTAATTATATGTGTCATTTCACCCTGTAGAGTCTCATGGCAATTGAAAATCATTTTCTTGCCCAAACCATTATCAAACACCTTCTGACATTTTACAAAAACCACTGTTTTGACCCCTCCCACTATTCTTCATGAGCTCAACTTTTTACCAGAGCTTAATCTAGTCACCTTATACCTCCAGAAGCAATGGCAAGTCCTCAGATCAATTATTTGGGGGTGAAACCCTCACTTCCTCTCTCTGGACAGCCCCATTTCCACTCTTCTTCTTCCTCTCTCCTCACCCCAGTGGCCATCCAGAGCATCCAATGCCCCTCCCTACTTCTTTACTCCTCCCTAGAGCTACCAGACATGCTTGGCCGTGCCCACCATGCCAAAAAAAATGGCATGCCGGCCATTTGCACGCTCTGGAGCGCGCTATAGTGAGCTCCCGCACTGTAGCCGCCCCCTTCCAACCGCCTCCGGCCACCTAGGCCTCCACCTCGTGTCCCCCGAGATCACCTCGACGTCCGCAACACGCCACGCCCTGTCCCCCTCCTCCTTCTCCCTCCCGCTGCCCTTCCTCGCACGCGCGCCGGCCACCCGAGAGCTCCAATGAGCGGCCTCACACGTGCGGCGTCCCTGACCTTTCCCCCGCTCCCTCTCTTCTCCCCCTCGGCGTAGTCCACGCCCACGAGCACCCCAGACACGGCACCAGCTCCTCCCGAGCCCTGTGGCAACGAGCAGGACCTCGCCGGCGCACGAGCCCACGGTGGACCGCCGCTCGCCTATATAAGGCATTCTCGAGCCCTCCTCTCGCCACCACTCGTCCCCTCCCACTCCAAATAGCCCCACTGGGCCTCCCGTTCATCCCCAGAGCCGCCCAAGCTCGAGATCGAGCTCGAGCTCCGCCGCCTCAGGTCGTCATCGATCTCGGGGTACAGGCTCCCTCCGCCCCTCCTCTCTCTCGATCTGAACCCTCCACACCTCCCTGATCATTTCCCCTCTGCTTCCCCTCTCTCTTGCAGTCAAAAACGGCCAGAGCCATCAACGCCCGAAGCTCCTCTGCCGCGAACCTCGTCACCGGCGAACCAGGCACCCCCGCCGGCCAAGCCCACCACCCACCGATGTGCGGCAGTCCCCTGAAGCCATCCGCGCACTCGCCGGAGCTCGCCGTGGCCTGCATCGTCGCCGGTGAGCACCGCGACCCCCCTGTCCACGGGTTAGTGATGATAGGTGGGCCCCGCCTATCATCCTCTCCCTCGTTCCCGCGCCCCTCTCTCTCCCTGACCTACGGGCCCCGGCCATCAGGTTTGAAATGGGTGGGCAGGCGCGCGCGCTGTGCGCTGGCTCGGCTGGGCCTGCCCGCTGGCTGGGCCTGCTTCGCTGCGGCTGTTCTAGCCCAGCAGGCATAGTGCTCCTTTCCCTTTTTCTTTTTCTGGAAACTTGCAAAAATTCCACATGATTAAATATTAATCCAAATGCAATAATTCCAACTCCCATATTTTTCTAAAAATCCCACCTATTTAATGGTGTAACTTTCATAAATATCCATCAAACTTTTCTGCACTGTTCAAATTTAAATTCAAATTTGAGCATTTATATTCCCCTTTGAAAATCCATTCCTCCTATTATACAACTCCAAATCCAAAAGTAGGAATTTTCCCCTTCTTAGTTTTCCACCTAGTATTTTACAAAAATAAGTTGACATTTTTCTGAGCACTTTGGTTTTTCTGTTTTATTATTGACTTATTTTCTCATTATTATTTTGTGACGATAGATTGCGTTGCTGACGAAGGAATTGGACCAGAAGACTTTGAAGACCCAGAAGACCTTGTTGAGCCAGGCAAGCAGCCCTTTGACCATGTCTATGAAACCCTTTTTATGCATTTCATATAGCACTTTATTATTGTTGCATTGGAATCATGATGAGAGGGTAGCCACTTTGGTGGGTTGCCTTCATTTCTTCCTTGTTGATACTTGCATTGTGCATGACCCTACCTCCTTATGAGGGTTATGCCGGTGGGAGTAGACAGGATGCTAAAGTAGTGCTACGCAAAAAGGGACGGGAAAATGCATGGTGATGGAGACGAGTACTTTCAAAGGACTTTTCAAAAACCCCGTCGGGTGCCACTTATGCCTGAGGGAGACAATGAGATGGGTAACCACTTGATGACGAAGTGGTGTACCGAGGCAAGTGTGTGTGTTGTTTTTGAAAACGGATTAGATTTAAGATTTGTCGACTGTCCCAACCTTACATGCGCAACCACTCTACCCTTATATGGGAAAGGGCATTATTGATTACCTAGGCCGATACTAGCTTGGAGCCCGCATTACTAGTGATGGGGGAGAGTTAGTGCTCTCTCTCTGGACGGGGTCGTGCCAGGTAGGGCGGCCATGACTGTTTTTACAGGGCACCGGATACACCGTTGTGTCCCCTCTCGGATGTTACGATCTCGAGCGAGTCTCGTATGATGTACATCGTGAGGATATGGAACAACGAGTGGACTCCTTGTTAGTGTCGTCTAGGGAAAGGTAGTGATCGGGTGCTTACCCCGGGTACTTGAGGTATCGCGGTTCGTGGATGACACGGAAGTTCCCTGGATCTTGTGGGTAAAGTGTGCAACCTCTGCAAAGTGTAAAACTATTCGAATAGCCGTGTCCACGGTCAAGGACAGTTGGGCGGTGCTGCTTAAACTACGTCCACATGTTTACAAACCAGTGTGTGATTGGATAAGTGGGAAGAACTACTTGGGTCAAGTCAAAGGACTTGACGATTGAGTTGGGTTGGTGCCCTTTCTATTTATGTTGATATCTGTAACCTGTCCTCATGGTTACTTGAACTCTCCTGATGCATGTCTTACAAAGTTGTTGAACATGTCATTGCACTCAAAAACTAGCTTTCCGCAAAAATTTACCTATATCATGCATTGTTGTACCTTGAACCAAAACATGGGTTGCTTGCGAGTACATTCAAAGTACTCATTGGCTTGCCACTGGTTATTTAATTGGCCAGGCTTGGAAGAATAGGAGTTCGAAGAAGAGTTCTTTGAAGACGAACATGCGAACTAGGACGTTTCCCAGTCAGAATGCCTGTAGGATTAAGGCAGATGGCATGGGTTCTACTTATCGACGAAGATTTCCGCTGCTTGTGTTTCATTTGATGTTCAGCCCTTAAGGCTTTATCTATGTAAGACTTGACCATAATGGTCATAATTTGTGTAAGACGGTATGTATGGATGTAAGACTCTTGTTATTCAGCTTCTGTGTGTTCAGTGAGCATTGATCTCTGGGATCACTGTACACGTGCATTCGGTGATCACGACTTAGGAGTCGGGGTCCCCACATATTTACAGCTCAATGATTACAAGTCAATACTAGAACAAAGTATGACTCTATATGAATGCCTCCGGCGGTGTACCAAGATATGCAATGAACCAAGAGTGAAATGTATGAAATAATTATGAACGGTGGCTTTGCCACAAATACTACGTCAACTACATGATCATGCTAAGCAATATGGCAATGATGATGCGTGTCATAATAAACGGAACGGTGGAAAGTTGCATGGCAATATATCTCGGAATGGCTATGGAAATGCCATAATAGGTAGGTATGGTGGCTGTTTTGAGGAAGATATAAGGAGGTTTATGTGTGACAGAGCGTATCATATCACGGGGTTTGGATGCACCGGCGAAGTTTGCACCAACTCTCAATGTGAGAAAGGGCAATGCACGGTACCGAAGAGGCTAGCAATGATGGAAGGGTGAGAGTGCGTATAATCCATGGACTCAACATTAGTCATAAAGAACTCACATACTTATTGCAAAAATCTACAAGTCATCAAAAACCTCGGCACTACGCGCATGCTCCTAGGGGGGTAGACTGGTAGGAAAAGACCATCGCTTGTCCCCGACCGCCACTCATAAGGAAGACAATCAAATAACACCTCATGTTTCAAATTTGTTACACAATGTTTACCATACGTGCATGCTACGGGACTTGCAAATTTCAACACAAGTATTCCTCAAATTCACAACTACTCAACTAGCACGACTTTGATATTATTACCTCCATATCTCAAAACAATCATCAAGTATCAAACTTCTCTTAGTATTCAATGCACTTATATGAAAGTTTTTATTATATCCCTCTTGGATGCCCATCATATTAGGACTTGTTTCATAACCAAAGAAAACTACCATGCTGTTCTAAAGACTCTCAAAATAATATAAGTGAAGCATGAGAGTTCATCTATTTCCACAAAATAAAACCACCACTGTGGTCTAAAATATATAAGTGAAGTACTAGAGCAAACAACAAACTACTCCGAAAGATATAAGTGAAGATCAATGAGTAGTTGAATAATTATGCAACTATGTGAAGACTCTCTAGCATTTAATAATTTCAGATCTTGGTATTTTATTCAAACAACAAGCAAAGCAAAATAAAATAAAATTACGCTCCAAGCAAAACACATATCATGTGGCGAATAAAAATATAGCTCCAAGTAAAGCTACCGATGAACGAAGACGAAAGAGGGGATGCCTTCCGGGGCATCCCCAAGCTTAGGCTTTTGGTTGTACTTGAATATTACCTTGGGGTGCCTTGGGCATCCCCAATCTTAGGCTATTGCCACTCCTTATTCCATTGTCCATCGAATCTTTACCCAAAACTTGAAAACTTCACAACACAAAACTTAACAGAAAACTCGTAAGCTCCGTTAGCGAAAGAAAACAAAACACCACTTCAAGTTACTTTAATGTACTCTTTCTTTATTTATATTGGTGTTAAACCTACTGTATTCCAACTTCTCTATGGTTTATAAATTATTTTACTAGCCATAGATTTACCAAAATAAGTAAACAACACAATGAAAACAGAATCTGTCAAAAACAGAACAGTCTGTAGTAATCTGGATCAAACGTATACTTCTGGAACTCATAAAATTCTCAAATAAATTTCTGGACGTGAGTAGTTTGTCTATTAATCATCTGCATAAATAATTAACTAAATAGCACTCTCCAGTAAAAAATGGCAGCAAATCTCGTGAGCGCTAAAGTTTTTGTTTTTTACAGCAAGATCAACAAGACATTCCCCAAGTCTTCCCAACGGTTCTACTTGGCACAAACACTAATTAAAAGCATAAAACCACATATAAACAGAGGCTAGATGAATTATTTATTACTAAACAGGAACAAAAAGCAAGGAATAGAAATAAAGTTGGGTTGCCTCCCAACAAGCGCTATCGTTTAACGCCCCTAGCTAGGCATGATGATTTCAATGATGCTCACATAAAAGATAAGAATTGGAACATAAAGAGAGCATCTTGAATAATATGACTAGCACATTTAAGTCTAACCCACTTCCTATGCATAGGGATTTTGTGAGCAAACAACTTGTGGGAACAAGAATCAACTTGCATAGGAAGGTAAAACAAGCATAACTTCAAAACTTTAAGCACATAGAGAGGAAACTTGATATTATTGCAATTCCTACAAGCATATATTCCTCCCTCATAATAATTTTCAGTAGCATCATGAATGAATTCAACAATATAACTATAACATAAAGCATTCTTTTCATGATCTACAAGCATAGAAAATTTACTACTCTCCACATAAGCAAAATTCTTCTCATGAATAATAGTGGGAGCAAACTCAACAAAATAACTATCATGTGAGGCATAATCCAATTGAAAACTAAAATCATAATGACAAGTTTCATGGATATCATTATTCTTTATAGCATACAAGTTATCACAATAATCATCATAGATAGCAACTTTGTTCTCATAATCATTTGAAACCTCTTCCGGGATAGTGGATTCATCACAAAATAAAGTCATGACCTGTCCAAATCCACTTTCATCAATATAATAATCATAAATAGGAGGCATCCTTTCATCCTAAAAAATTTCTCATCAAAACTTGGGGGACAAAAAATATCATCTTCATCAAATATAGCTTCCCCAAGCTTGTGGCTTTGCATATCATTAGCATCATGGATATTCAAGGAATTCATACTAACAACATTGCAATCATGCTCATCATTGAAATATTTAGTGCCAAACATTTTAATGCATTCTTCTTCTAACACTCTGGCACAATTTTCCTTTCCATGATACTCACGAAAGATATTAAAAAGATGAAGCGTATGAGACAAACTCAATTCCATTTTTTTTGTAATTTTCTTTTATAAACTAAACTAGTGCTAAAACAAGAAACAAAAAGATTCGATTGCAAGATCTAAAGATATACCTTCAAGCACTCACCTCCCCGGCAATGGAGCCAGAAAAGGGCTTGATGTCTACTACACAACCTTCTTCTTGTAGACGTTGTTGGGCCTCCAAGTGCAGAGGTTTGTAGGACAGTAGCAAATTTCCCTCAATTGGATGACCTAAGGTTTATCAATCTGTAGGAGGCGTAGGATGAAGATGGTCTCTCTCAAGCAACCCTGCAACCAAATAACAAAGAGTCTCTTGTGTTCCCAACACACCCAATACAATGGTAAATTGTATAGGTGCACTAGTTCGGTGAAGAGATGGTGATACAAGTGGTATATGGATAGTAGATAATAGTTTTTGTAATCTGAAAAATATAAAAACAGCAAGGTAACTAATGGTAAAAGTGAGCGTAAACGGTATTGCAATGCTAGGAAATAAGGCCTAGGGTTCATACTTTCACTAGAGCAAGTTCCCTCAACAATAATAACATAATTGGATCACATAACTATCCCTCAACATGCAACAAAGAGTCACTCCAAAGTCACTAATAGCGGAGAACGAACGAAGAGATTATGGTAGGGTATGAAACCACCTCAAGTTATTCTTTCCAATCAATCCATTGGGCTATTCCTATAAGTGTCACAAACAGCCCTAGAGTTCGTACTAGAATAACACCTTAAGACACAAATCAACCAAAACCCTAATGTCACCTAGATACTCCAATGTCACCTCAAGTATCCGTGGGTATGGTTATACGATATGCATCACACAATCTCAGATTCATCTATTCAACCAACACATAGAACCTCAAAGAGTGCCCCTAAGTTTCTTCCGGAGAATCACAACGAAAATGTGTGCCAACCCCTATGCATAGGTTCATGGGCGGAACCCGCAAGTTGATCACCAGAACATACATCAAGTGAATCACGTGATATCCCATTGTCACCACAGATACGCACGGCAAGACATACATCAAGTGTTCTCAAATCTTTAAAGACTCAATCCGATAAGATAACTTCAAAGGGGAAACTCAATCCATTACAAGAGAGTAGAGGGGGAGAAACATCAT
Source organism: Triticum monococcum (assembly GCA_034509565.1). Taxonomy (NCBI): domain Eukaryota; kingdom Viridiplantae; phylum Streptophyta; class Magnoliopsida; order Poales; family Poaceae; genus Triticum; species Triticum monococcum. The sequence goes on along the minus strand of CM067844.1, from coordinate 403,533,607 downwards.
AAGATCCAACTATAATAGCAAAGCTCGCGATACATCAAGATCATGCCAAATCAAGAACACGAGAGAGAGAGAGATAGAGAGATAGAGAGAGAGAGATCAAACACATAGCTACTGGTACATACCCTCAGCCCTGAGGGAGAACTACTCCCTTCTCATCATGGAGAGCACCGGGATGATGAAGATGGCCACCGGAGAGGGATTCCCCCTCCGGCAGGGTGCCGGAACGGGTCTAGATCGGCTTTCGGTGGCTACGGAGGCTTCTGGTGGCAGAACTCCCGATCTATTGTGCTTCCGGATGTTTTTAGGGTATATGGAGATATATATAGGCGGAAGAAGTACGTCAGGGGAGCCATGAGGGGCCCATGAGGGTGGAGGGCGCGCCCAGGGGGGTGGGCGCACCCCCTGCCTTGTGGCTTCCTCGTTGCTTCCCTTACGTGGACTCCAAGTCTCCCGGTTTGCTTTCCTTCCAAAATAAGTTCCATGAAGTTTCAGGTCAATTGGACTCCGTTTGATTTTCCTTTTCTGCGATATTCTAAAACAAGATAAAAATAGAAACTGGCACTGGGCTCTAGGTTAATGAGAAAGCACTACCCATATGCACATGAGACAAACACACACATTTCACTCAATCAATCAAGCAAGGCATACAATCGATCTAACTATCGCAAAAGTGCTCGGACTACTTTATTTACATGGTGGAATACTACTACTGATATGGTGGTCCACTAAAAATATTCCTCAGTTGAAGAGTCCATGATATCTGCTCCAGCTTCATCTTCAAAGTCATCATCGCTAAGGTCGGAGTCGGTGTCGTCGATGATGATGTAGTCCTCCGGGCGAATCTCCTTGGGTTCTTCATCTTCTTCTACTGGTGTGGGGTCTCCCATAAATATTTCGATGTTCTTAATCAGGTCGTCATTCTTCTCCAGTAGTGTCGCAATTTCCTCCTCATATCCATCGCGTGTAGACTTAAGTTCTTCTTCCAGCTCGATGATCCTTGTCTTCGCCTTCTTCAAATCTATCATGTCTGAGCACATCTGATTCTCCTGATGTCGAATGTGCTGGTTTAACTCCACGATGAAAGCTGCAATTGATCTATCCTTCTTGGTACTGATCATCTCCCATTGCTCGTCTTGGCGCCCACATATCTGGTAGATAGTGTCCTTAAGATCCTTGTGATATACTTCTCCAATGTGTCCCATGGTAATGTGAGCTGCCATACTCTTTCCTAAACTCCAGATTGGTGCGTCGAAGGAAAACTCTATAGGTTTAGTGACTGGCATGAAGGTCCTTCCTAGAACTTGAACTTGAATCATCCATCGCTCCTCTTCCGGCAAAGTGGCGTTGTAGGTCCTGGTGAAGCTTGGTATTCCTATGTTCAGGTGCCTAGTGAGTAGAAAATGGAGAGGAGTCAGAAGTGAGAAGAGAATAGTGATCTATGGCTTTAGCTTAGTAGTCGTGTCCTACAATCAGCGTGTGCTCTGATACCATCTTGTAGCGACCCGACCTCAAACGGTCAAGTCTCTGTGCTTCAGTGTCATCCCTGGATCGGTAATGCTGACACACACAGTACTCGAGGATTTATAACAGAGTAGCAATCACACACTTATTACATCGAATGTCTCCAAAGAGAACTTATTACAATAAATATGGCTTAAGGCCATCTAATACGATAACAACGGAAGGCTTGGAAGATAAAGTGAGTCCATCAACTCCAACGGCATAGCTGAGCTGCACGGCAACGACCTAATGAACCTTACTCCTCGCCTGAAAAGTCTGCAACATCATAATTTGCAGCCCGAAAACGGGTCAGCAGATAGAATATGCTGGCAAAATAACACAGTAGAGCAGGAACAGAATAATGCTATCACTACATGCATATTTGGCTGGTGTAAAGCTCTATGGTTATAGTTTTGCGAAAACCCAATTTTTGCTTACGACAAAGGTATAGATTTTAACTTAACTATCATGGTAGTTGAAACATCATTGAGAAGGTTCCTCCAACTCAATCCCAATTAAGGTGATTAACAACCCAACAATATTATTTTTAGGGTGATGAGATACTTAAGATACTCCAAGTACTAGATACTCAAGATTGTCCATAACCGGTGACACGGCTAACCATGATTAGTTTATACACTCTGCAGAGGTTTGCGCACTTTTCCCCACAAGACTCGATCTCCTCCGTTGGTTTTCTCGCACTACAGGGTGTTTGAGAAACGGATGTCCGAGACACAGTCTTTCAGAACATTAAGTCTCTACTCCGGGCAGACCATACCAAACCTACAAACCCACTACCTGCTGATCCACCTCTTCAAGAGCTTCACGTAACTTACTCAACTATGCTAGAGCCCATAATAGCTTGTGGCTGCACATGACCTCTTCAAGAGCTTCACGTAACTTACTCAACTATGCTAGAGCCCATTATAGCTTGTGCCTGCACACGTAAGTTTCTAGCATGAATAATATCAACTCCCTTTGAGCCTGGGTGGCGGTCCATAGGAAGATCACACGGGTACTCCGGGATTTCCAAAAATACAGGCAACACTGGGTACTCCAGGTGCCTCAATCCACCCAGATGTGTATTTAAGTTGCCACCTTAAGTTGAACCATTAATTAACAATCTCACATCTGTCATGGATTTCACTCACCCAAACCACGTCTACGAGCATAGCATAGCAATATAAGCAACGCGTAGAAGTAACTCCCAGGGGTTTGAATGTAACATGGTAATAGGTTCTACCTCATCAGCTACTTCCCAACCCACATGTTAATGACATTCTAAGCATGCAATGTTTGAGGATTGGAACTAATGCATAAAAACTGGGTGATAAAGGGATATGATCAAAGTGTTACTTGCCTTGCTGACGATCCGCGTAACCTAGAGACTCCAAATAACACGCTTCGCACTCCGGGAATTCAATCGTAAACAAACAATAACTTACATAAGCAATCAAGCTAAGAAACACGGGTAAATCTCAAATAAGAAGATCTAACCAGAAAGTGCAACTTAAGAACTCCGGTTTGCAAAAAGAATCAAATCAAACGGAGCAACGAAACTCAAACGGCGAAAGAAACAAGATCCATTTACTAATATGGACCTAGGTCAAATTTTACGGTAGCAAAAACTTTTGCAAGTTGGTTAAGCGGAAAGAAGGTCTCGAGACGAAGATCTAGGCGCTTGAATCGCCTGATTCCGATTAACGAGCGAAAAGATAAACTAGAACGAAAATCGGATTAGAAATCGCGATCACAAATAATCGCGGAATAATCCGATAAAAGGAAACTGACAAACAGGCTAACGAACGAGCGTTCGTTGTCTGTAACTAACGGGCGAAAACCGTTCGTTAAAACGAAAGTCCGGACGAACATCCGTGAAAAAGAAAAAACCAGAAAAAAACCGGCGAACCAAAAAAAACAGGCTAGGGTTTTTCTAAAAAAACCGGATTGTTTTAAAAAAAACCGAACGGCGGCGAGGTACCTCCGGCGTGGTTCCGGCGAGGCGGGGCTTGGGCGGCAGGACTCGCGGGGCAGTGGGGCGGCGGCGCGGGGCAGTGAAGCGGCGGCGGTGGCGGCTCGCGGGAGGCGGCGGGGCGCGGCTCGAGAGCGGGCTGCGTGGCGGCGGGGTGGTGGTGGTGGCGGGGCTCGGCGGCGGCCTTTAAAGGGGGCGGGGGCTTGCTTGGGCGAGGGGGCGCCCGGGGAGGAGTCCGGCTCGGACTACCCTCGGCGTCCGAGTTACGCACAGCGGCGCGCGTGCGAGGGAGATGGCCGGGACGGGCCGGCTGGGCTTCGGCCCAGCTGGGTCCAGAAACCTTTTTTTTAAAAAAATAATATATTTCCGCCTGAACTAAGAAAAATCCTAGAAAATAAAATAAAAATCTAAAAATGCGAAAACAAATTTTCTCCGTCTAAATAAAATATTTAGAACGAGATGAACATTTTCTTGGCCCTAAAATGCAATTTTGAAAACATGCAATTTTTCTAATGCAAATAAAATCCAAATAAAATCAAATATTTGATTTTAATATTTTCCTCCAATATTTCAATTATTTTGGAGAAGTCATATTATCTCCTCTCATATATTTTAATATGAAATATTTTCGGAGAGAAAAATAATTAAAACCAAAAGTCCTTGTTTCAATATTTGATAAAAATAAAATATGAAATCTGGGAAATCCCCAACTCTCTTCAAGGGTCCTTGAGTTGCTTAGGATTTCGAGGATCACGAGACGAAATGCAATAAAATATAATATGCAAGAATGATCTATGTATAACATTTCAAATTGAAAATTTGGGATGTTACAGGCAGGGTGCCGGAACGGGTCTACATTGGTTTTCGGTGGCTACAGAGGCTTCTGGTGGTGGAACTCCCGATCTATTGTGCTCCCCGATCATTTTAGGGTATATGGAGATATATAGGCAGAAGAAGTACGTCAGGGGAGCCATGAGGGGCCCACGAGGGTGGAGGGCGCGCCCAGGGGCGGTGGGCGCACCCCCTGCCTCGTGGCTTCCTCGTTGCTTCCCTTACGTGGACTCCAAGTCTCCCGGTTTGCTTTCCTTCGAAAATAAGTTCCGTGAAGTTTCAGGTCAATTGGACTCCGTTTGATTTTCCTTTTCTGCGATACTCTAAAACAAGAAAAAGACAGAAACTGGCACTGGGCTCTAGGTTAATAGGTTAGTCCCAAAAATCATATAAAATGGCATATAAATGCATATAAAACATCCAAGGTTGATAATATAATAGCATGGAACAATCAAAAATTATAGATACGTTGGGGACGTATCATTCACATAATTGTGGAAATCCATCTTTTGTTAATCTCGATAAATTGTTGTTGAGTCCATCAGCCACATCCTCTTCCTCTCCTTGGATACAACTCTTGTTTTGGAATTCACTTCCATAGTTCATTTCCCCAAGAATCTTGCAATGTCATCTCGACAATTTGTGTCGCACCTTTCTCTTCTGAGGCATCCTGACTCTAAGGTATCCTGACACCAATCAGATCTAAATCTCGGTCAGAGATGATGATTGGGACATATTTCCAAGAGTTATAATAATTGTCTTTATATGACCCGGTAAGGTGATGTCATGCCTAGCACACCTGACCAGAGGACCTAGTGTTATAGTTTCCTTTTTAACAAGGTTAACCATTTTTTTCATGAGGAAATTGAATGCCTTGTTTAATAAGTTTATCCTGAGGGATCCTTTGTGTATCCGAAGTTCGACCTTTGCTTGAAGACCATGTCAATGCTATCTCGAAGCATGTATGTGGTAGTCCTATCATCAATAAGAACACTTGAAGCACGATGCTAAATTTTCCTTATTAATTATCCAAACACCGTTGTATTGGTAATGTCGGGAAATTTCTCTCCCCTTACCTAAATGGTTTTCTACCTTCTATCATGTCATGGATATCATGCTCTGCTTGTCCTTGGGAAGGATATACCCCTGAAATATGTGCTTAAACACATTTTCCTTTTCATTGTTCTATTTAATCTGATGATCACATTTTCCTTTCCATTGTCTTGTTTAACCTTTCTTGTGGTTTATATGATTTAAGCAGTAATATTCTCCTGCTTATGTAAACACCTCGATGTACAATTCTATCAAGCAAGACCTTGTTACTATTGTTGATGACATTCCGGTAGCCACCGATGGACGAGAACTTTCCCTAATGGTCTGCCTCGTTCAACGAGCAGGAAAATGGTTCTCTTCGTCCCTCGCCCTTGGTACAGACATTGTTGCCGACATAACTGATAGGCTAGCCTATGACATGTCTTGCTATCATGACCGTGCAAGATGTCAATGCCCTTCCTACTTTTAACTACATGGTGGGCCCATAACCCATAGTTCCACAGGATCGAAACCTGACTCTCCGATACACCCCTGTTTCAAAATTTAATCCTCACGCTTGGCTTCGTATGTAATTCATGAGCCACATTACTGGTGATCTATTCTGGTAATAGGTGCAATACTTATTCTCGTTGCTCTGAACCCCTTTTCACACTCTTTCACACATTGGACGATTGTCTATCCGCTTGAAACTTCTTATTATACCTTCTTGCTCTCGATGTGTTTCATTCAGTCAACTCGAGAGATACTCATGAGTTCATTCATGGGATAATCCCATATGATTACCCCTTATATCATCCTATCATTGTCAAGCTGCCCCTTACCTATACGTAAGTACGATGAAGACTTCGAAGAAAGGATGATGACTTCATCATGATGACCTGAAGCAGAAAAATGAAGACATCAAAGTAATGGGTCGACCTATTTGAGAAGAGCAACCAAGAACGAGAAGATCCGTTAGAATTTCGTAACCGATTCCCCCCTTAACTCTACCTCTTAAATCTTGGGACGAGATTTCTTGTAGTGGAGGAGATTTGTAACACCCCGAGAATCATGCTACAGTAATCTCCCCCTAATGGTGACCATGTCATCATGATTACTGTGCAAATTGCCACTTGCCCAAAAATCAAGTCAAATTCAAAATTTAATTACAAGTCAAATTATTATTTCTTCAAACGGTAAAACAAAAATGTTCGTTGGGTTGCAAATATTCATTGAGTAATTAGCATGCAGGAACCAACATCAAATGACTTCTAAAATTGCCCCTAAAAATATTTTAGTGGACTAGCAGGGTTAAATAAACAAACTTAAATTCAAATGTAAATTTAAACAGTTCCATTTGGCCTCAAACTTTTTGTGCAACCTTGTATTGTTGACTAAGATTTATGAGCAAAGTTTCATTGATAAATATAATAATTTAGTGCATAATATAAATGCAAAATAGTGGTGAAAAATAATACAAAGAAGAAAAAGGGATAATATACTATACCTACTGTGCACTTAAGCCTATTGCAGTAGTACTCAGGCCCAGCCCACCAAAGGCCTTCTCCGTACATAGGAGGAGGCAGGAGCTCGCCGTGGCGCGCATCCGCGGCCACCACGGTTCGATGCTCGCCACCGAGCCGCTACAGGAGCAAAAGGAGATGGATAAGAAGACCCCCGACCCTGTAGACAAACCCTAGCCCTCGCTTATCCGCTCGCTCGTCCTCTCCCTCTCGGTTTAGTTCGCTTCCGAGCTACCATTGACGCGCTGTCGCCGTCCCCGTGGCCACCGGCCTCCCCGGCGACCGGGAGGTTGTCCAGGGACTTCTTCGTCGCCGACTCCGTCATCCCCGTGCATCCGTTCGACAAGGGATGCACCGTGCACTCGGGATCGAGCCGGTTTCTCTGCCACGGCCACGGCATCTCGCCGTCGATCTACACCACCGTGCCACCTCGGCCGTTGCAAGCACGTCCCCGGCCTTTCTCTCGGTGAGCCACGCTGATTCCCCTGTTTCCCTACTCGATCCACCACCGTAGCCGCCGTAGCCGAGCGCCCCATCTCGCTGCGTGGACGCGCTCACCGCGCACGCGCCCTGGCCGCCCCTGCACGCTCTGGGCTCCCCTACCGCTGCTCTTTGCCACTCTTTGCTGCTGCGTGCTGCCCTTGCTTCTGCTTGCCGCTGCTATACTACTGCAGTACTGATGTTGCCCGCTGCCGAGCTACAGATGCTAGCCACTTCTGCCGCATCTGCTAGTTGTCGCTGCTGCTGCTCCTTCCTTATACCACTCCTAGCGCTACTTGGTTGCTGGTGCTACTACAGCCTGCTACCTCAGGCTGCGACTGCTATTGCCTACTGGCCATGGCATGGCCGGCCATGGCCGAGTGTACTATGGGGTGAGTGTGCGTGTGTGTTATGGGTGTGTATGGGGGCTGTACGTGTGTGGTGTGTGTGGCCGGCTATGCCACGGCTGTGTGCCTCTGGCCGGCCCTGTGTAGTGTGCCGCGTGTGTGGGTGCAGCATGTGTGTGTGAGGCCATGTGCGTGTGGTCGGCTAGATCTCTGGATGAGGCCAGCCCTGTTTAGGTTAGTAGCTAATTAGTAGTAGTTAGGCTAATTAGTGGTTAGGTGTACTGTATAGGCCATATGGTTAGATAAAAGATAAACTAGATAAAAATATATAAGCCCATGACATGTGGGCCACACATGCCCTTTGACTAGTGAAATCGACTTGGTCAATTCGTATTAACTAAATATAATAAATCCAGAAATTTCAAAAAATACTTAAAATTTTGGAAAATCATAGAAAATTAACCGTAACTCCGATAAAAATACTGTGTACATGAAAGTTGCTCAGAACGACGAGATGAATCCGGCTACGTAGCCCGTTCGTCCGCCACACACCCCTAGCATAGAAAACACACAACTTTCCCCCTCCGGTTCATCTGTCCGAAAACGTGAAACACCGGGAATATTTTCCCGGATATTTCCCTCCTTCGCCGGTATCACCTATCCCTGCGTTAGATCACCCCTGGCACCGCGTATTGCCTTGTTATATGTTGTGATGCTTTGTTTGCTCCGTATTTACTGTTTCTTCCCCCCCTCTTTTCTTCTCCGGTAGACCTGAGATCGGTGCTGTTGCCACTGAGTACGACTACATCACCGACGACTCCTCATTCTTGCCAGAGCAACCAGACAAGCCCCCCTGATCACCAGACATCACCTACTCTTCTCTCTACTGCTTGCATTAGAGTAGTATAGCATGTTACTGTTTTCCGTTAATCCTATCCTGATGCATAGCCTATCATTGTTGCTACAGTTATTGATACCTTACCTGCAATCCTAAATGCTTAGTATAGGATGCTAGTTTACCATCAGTGGCCCTACATTCTTGTCCGTCTGCCATGCTATACTATCGGGCCGTGATCACTCGAGAGGTGATCACGGGTATATACTTATGCATATTATATGATACCTGTTGTGACTAAAGTCGGGTCGGCACGTAGAGTACCCGCGAGTGATTCACGGATTGGGTCCGAAAGGACGTTTGTCCCGATGGCCCTCTGAGTGGATCTTTGTGGCGGAGCGACAGGGTAGGTTGAGACCACCTAGGAGAGAGGTGGGCCTGGCCCTGGCCCTGGTCGGCGTCCGCGGTTATTCCAAAATAACACGCTTAACGAGATCTGGGTATTTGATCTGAGTCTGGCCACTGGCCTATACGCACTAACCAACTACGCGGGAACAGTTATGGGCACTCGACGTCGTGGTATCAGCCGAAGCCTTCGTGACGTCAGCGATTGAGCGGCGCGCGCTAGGTTGGACTGGAACGCCTGCTCTTGTATAAGGGAGGCTAGGTCTGCTCGCCGGCCACGTACGCAACGTGCAGGTGTGCAATGGGCGATGGGCCCAGACCCCTGCGCCATACGATTTAGACCGACATGCTGACCTCTTTGTTGTGCCTAGGTAGGGCTACAACATGCTGATCTTCCGAGGCCGGGCATGACCCAAAAAAGTGTGTCCGGACAAAGGGGATCGAGCGTGTTGGGAAATGTGGTGCACCCCTGCAGGGAACTTAATCTAATCGAATAGCCGTGATCTTCGGTAACAAGACAACCCGGAGTTGTACCTTAACCTTATGACAACTAGAACTAGATACTTAATAAAGCACACCCTTCCAAGTGCCAAATACAACCAGTGATCGCTCTCTCACAGGGCGAAGAGGGGAGGATCACCGGGTAGGATTATGCTATGCGATGATACTTGGTTAACTTACCATCTACTCTCTTCTTCTGCTGCAAGATGGAGGTTACCATAAGCGTAGTCTTCGATAGGACTAGCTATCCCCCTCTTATTCCGACATTCTGCAGTTCAGTCCACATGTGCTACCCCTTTTCCATTTGATACCAATGCATGCATATGTAGTGTAGCTCCTTGCTTGCGAGTAATTTGGATGAGTACTCACGGTTGCTTTGCTCCCCCCTTTTCCCTTTCTATACCCGTTTGTTGCGACCACATGATGGAGTCCAGGAGCCAGCTGCCACCGTCGACGAGGACTCCTACTACACTGGAGGTGCCTACTACTACGTGCAGGCCATCGCCGACGACCAGGAGTAGTTTAGGAGGATCCCAGGCAGGAGGCCTGCGCCTCTTTCGATCTGTATCTCAGTTTGTGCTAGCCTTCTTAAGGCAAACTTGTTTAACTTATGTCTATACTCAGATATTGCTGCTTCCGCTGACTCGTCTATGATCGAGCTCTTGTATTCAAGCCCTCGAGGCCCCTGTCTTGTAATATGATGCTTGTATAACTTATTTTATTTGTAGAGTTGTGTTGTGATATCTTCCCGTGAGTCCCTGATCTTGATCGTACATGTTTGCGTGTATGATTAGTGTACGATTGAATCGGGGGAGTCACAGCGTACGCTTACGCGAGACTGGTTCTACCGACGTGCTTTGCACATAGGTGGCTGGCGGGTGTCAGTTTCTCTAACTTTAGTTGAATCGAGTGTGGCTAGGCCCGGTCCTTTAGAAGGTTAAAACAACACTAACTTGATGAACTATCGTTGTGGTTTTGATGCGTAGGTAAGAACGTTTCTTGCTCAGCCAGTAGCAACCATGTAAAACTTGCAACAAGAAAGTAGAGAACGTCTAACTTGTTTTTGCAGGGCTTGTTGTGATGTGATATGGTCAAGACATGATGCTATATTTATTGTATGAGATGATCATGTTCTGTAATAGAGTTATCGGCAACTGGCAGGAGCCATATGGTTGTCGCTTTATTGTATGCAATGCAATCGCCCTGTAATTGCTTTACTTTATCACTAAGCGGTAGCGATAGTCGTATAAGCAATAGTTGGGGAGATGACAACGATGCTACGATGGAGATCAAGGTGTCGCGCCGGTGACGATGGTGATCATGACGGTGCTTTGGAGATGGAGGTCAAAGGCACAAGATGATGATGGCCATATCATATCACTTATATTGATTGCATGCGATGTTTATCCTTTATGCATCTTATTCTGGTTTGTTTGATGGTAGCATTATAAGATGATCTCTCACTAAATTTCAAGGAAAAAGTGTTCTCCCTGAGTATTCACCGTTGCCAAAGTTCGTCGTGCCGAGACACCACATGATGATCGGGTGTGATAAGCTCAACGTTCATCTACAACGGGTGTAAGACAGTTTTACACACGCAGAATACTCGAGTTAAACTTAACGAGCCTAGCATATGCAGATATGACCTCGGAACACTGAGACTGAAAGGTCGAGCGTGAATCATATAGTAGATATGATCAACATACTGATGTTCACCATTGAAAACCACTCCATTTCACGTGATGATCGGTTATGGTTTAGTTGATATCGATCACGTGATCACTTAGATGATTAGAGGCATGTCTATCTAAGTGGGAGTTCTTAAGTAATATGATTAATTGAACTTAAATTTATCATGAACTTAGTACCTGACAGTATTTTGCTTGTCTATGTTATTGCAGATAGATGGCCCGTGCTGTTGTTCCGTTGAATTTTAATGCGTTCCTTGAGAAAGCAAAGTTGAAAGATGATGGTAGCAATTACATGGACTGGGTCCGTAACTTGAGCATTATCCTCATTGCTGCACAGAAGAATTACGTCCTAGAAGCACCGCTGGGTGCCAAACCCTCACAGGAGCAACGCCAGGTCTTATGAACGTCTAGCAGAGCAAAGCTGATGACTATTCAATAGTTTAGTGTGCCATGCTTTACGTGTTAGAACCGGGACTTCAACGTCGATTTGAATGTCATGGAGCATAGATGTTCTAGGAGTTGAAGTTAATATTTCAAGCAAATGCCCGGATTGAGAGATATGAAGTCTCCAATAAGTTCTACAGCTGCAAGATGGAGGAGAATAGTTCTGTCAGTGAACATATACTCAGAATGTCTGGGTACCACAATCACTTGACTCAGCTAGGAGTTAATCTTCCGGTTGATAGTGTCATTGACAGAGTTCTTCAATCACTACCACCAAGCTACAAGAGCTTCGTGATGAACTATAATATGCAAGGGATGGATAAGACGATTCCTGAGCTCTTCACAATGCTAAAGGCTGCGGAGGTAGAAATCAAGAAGGAGCATCAAGTGTTGATGGTCAACAGGACCAGCAGTTTCAAGAAAAAGGGTAAAGGGAAGAAGAAAGGGAACTTCAAGAAGAAAGGCAAACAAGTTGCTACTCAAGATAAGAAACCCAAGTCTGGACCTAAGCCCGAGACTGAGTGCTTCTACTGCAAAGGGACTGGTCACTAGAAGTGGAACTGCCCCAAGTATTTGGCGGATAAGAAGGATGGCAAGGTGAACAAAGGTATATGTGATATACATGTTATTGATGTGTACCTTACTAGAGCTCACAGTAGCACTTGGGTATTTGATACCGGTTCTATCGCTAATATTTGCAACTCGAAACTAGGACTATGGATTAAGCGAAGACTGTCTAAGGACGAGGTGACGATGCGCGTGGGAAATGGTTCCAAAGTTGATGTGATTGCCGTCGGCATGCTACCTCTACATCTACCTTTGGGATTAGTTTTAGACCTGAATAATTGTTATTTGGTGCCAGCATTAAGCATGAACATTATATTTGGATCTTGTTTGATGCGAGACGGTTATTCATTTAAATCTAAGAATAATGGTTGTTCTATTTATATGAGTAATATCTTTTATGGTCATGCACCCTTGAAGAGTGGTCTATTTGTGTTGAATCTCGATAGTAGTGATACACATATTCATAATGTTGAAGCCAAGAGATGCAGAGTTGATAATGATAGTGCAACTTATTTGTGGCACTGCCGTTTGGGTCATATTGGTGTAAAGCGCATGAAGAAACTCCATACTGATGGACTTCTGGAATCACTTGATTATGAATCACTTGGTACTTGCGAACCATGCCTCATGGGCAAGATGACTAAAATGCCGTTCTCCGGAACAATGGAGCGAGCAACAGACTTGTTGGAAATCATACATACTGATGTATGTGGTCCGATGAATGTTGAGGCTTGCGGTGGGTATCGTTATTTTCTCACCTTCACAGATGATTTGAGCAGATATAGGTGTATCTACTGAATGAAACATAAGTCTGAAACATTTGAAAAGTTTAATGAATTTCAGAGTGAAGTGGAAAATCATCGTAACAAGAAAATAAAGTTTCTATGATCTGATCGTGGAGGAGAATATTTGAGTTACGAGTTTGGTTTACATTTGAAACAATGTGGAATAGTTTCGCAACTCACGCCACCCGGAACACCACAGCGTAATGGTGTGTCCGAACGTCATAATCGTACTTTACTAGATATGCTGCGATCTATGATGTCTCTTATTGATTTACCGCTATCATTTTGGGGTTATGCTTTTGAGACAGCTGCATTCAAGTTAAATAGGGCACCATCAAAATCCATTGAGACGACGCCTTATGAACTGTGTTTTGGCAAGAAACCAAAGTTGTCGTTTCTTAAAGCTTGGGGCTGCGATGCTTATGTGAAAAAGCTTCAACCCAATAAGCTTGAACCCAAATCAGAGAAATGTGTCTTCATAGGATACCCAAAGGAAACTGTTGGGTACACCTTCCATCACAGATCCGAAGGCAAGACATTCGTTGCTAAGAATGGATCCTTTCTAGAGAGGTAGTTTCTCTCGAAAGAAGTGAGTGGGAGGAAAGTAGAACTTGATGAGGTAATTGTACCTGCTCCCTTATTGGAAAGTAGTTCATCACAGAAACCGGTTCCTGTGACACCTACACCAATTAGTGAGGAAGCTAATGATGATGATCATGAAACTTCAGATCGAGTTACTACCGAACCTTGTAGGTCAACCGGAGCAAGATCTGCACCAGAGTGGTACGGTAATCCTGTTCTGGAGGTCATGTTACTTCACCATGACGGACCTGCGAACTATGAGGAAGCGATGATAAGCCCAGATTCCGCAAAATGGCTTGAGGCCATGAAATCTGAGATGGGATCCATGTACGAGAACAAAGTGTGGAATTTGGTTGAGTTGCCCGATGAACGGCAAACCATCGAGAATAAATGGATCTTCAAGAAGAAGACTAACGCTGACGGTAACGTTACTGTCTACAAAGCTCGACTTGTTGCGAAAGGTTTTCGACAAGTTCAAGGAGTTGACTATGATGAGACCTTCTCACCCATAACGATGCTTAAGTCCGTCCGAATCATGTTAGCAATTGCCGCATTTTATGATTATGAAATTTGGCAAATGGATGTAAAGACTGCATTCCTGAATGGTTTTCTGGAAGAAGAGTTGTATATGATGCAACCTGAAGGTTTTATCGATCCAAAGGGTACTAACAAAGTGTGCAAGCTCCAGTGATCCATTTATGGACCGGTGCAAGCCTCTCGGAGTTGGAATAAACGTTTTGATAGTGTGATCAAAGCATATGGTTTTATACAGACTTTTGGAGAGGCCTCTATTTACAAGAAATTGAGCGGGAGCTCTGTAGAATTTCTAATATTATATGTAGATGACATATTGTTGATTGGAAATGATATAGAATTTCTTGATAGCATAAATGGATACTTGAATAAGAGTTTTTCAATGAAAGACCTCGGTGAAGCTGCTTATATATTGGGCATCAAGATCTATAGAGATAGATCAAGACGCTTAATTGGACTTTCACAAAGCACATACCTTGATAAAGTTTTGAAGAAGTTCAAAATGGATCAAGCTAAGAAAGGGTTCTTGCATGTGTTACAAGGTGTGAAATTGAGTAAGACTCAATCCCCGACCACTGCAGAAGATAGAGAGAAAATGAAAAGTGTTCCCTATGCTTCAGCCATAGGCTCTATCATGTATGCAATGCTGTGTACCAGACCTGATGTGTGCCTTACTATTAGTTTAGTAGGGAGGTACCAAAGTAATCCAGGAGTGGATCACTGGACAGCGGTCAAGAACATACTGAAGTACCTAAAGAGGACTAAGGATACGTTTCTCGTTTATGGAGGTGACAAAGAGCTCATCATAAATGGTTACATCGATGCAAGCTTTGACACTGATCCGGACGATTCTACATTGCAAACCGGATATGTGTTTATATTGAACGGTGGAGGTGTAAGTTGGAGCAGTTCTAAACAAAGCATCATGGCAGGATCTATGGGTGAAGCAAAGTACATAGTTGCTTCGGAAGCAGCAAATGAAGGAGTCTGGATGAAGGAGTTCATATCCGATCTAGGTGTCATACCTAGTGCATCGGGTCCAATGAAAATCTTTTGTGACAATACTGGTGCTATTGCCTTGGCAAAGGAATCCGATTTCACAAGAGAACCAAGCACATCAAGAGACGCTTCAATTCCATCCGGGATCAAGTCTAGGTGGGAGACATAGAGATTTGCAAGATACATATGGATCTGAATGTTGCGAACCCGTTGACTAAGCCTCTTCCACGAGCAAAACATGATCAGCACCAAGACTCCATGGGTGTTAGAATCATTACTGTGTAATCTAGACTATTGACTCTAGTGCAAGTGGGAGACTGAAGGAAATATGCCCTAGAGGCAATAATAAAGTTATTATTTATTTCCTCATATCATGATAAATGTTTATTATTCATGATAGAATTGTATTAACCGGAAACATAATACATGTGTGAATACATAGACAAACATATTGTCACTAGTATGCCTCTACTTGACTAGCTCGTTGATCAAAGATGGTTGAGTTTCCCAACCACAGACATGAGTTGTTATTTGATCAACGGTATCACATCATTTGGAGAATGATGTGATTGACTTGACCCATTTCGTTAGCTTAACACTTGATCGTTTAAGTTTACTGCTATTGCTTTCTTCATGACTTATACATGTTCCTATGACTATGAGATTATGGAACTCCCGAATACCGGAGGAACACTTTGTGTGCTACCAAATGTCACAACGTAACTGGGTGATTATAAAGGTGCTCTACAGGTGTCTCCGATTGTGGGAGAGGTATCTCTGGGCCCTCTCGGTAATGCACATCACTATAAGCCTTGCAAGCAATGTGATTAATGAGTTAGTTGCGGGATGATGCATTATGGAACGAGTAAAGAGACTTGCCGGTAACGAGATTGAGCTAGGTCTTGGGATACCGACGATCGAATCTCGGGCAAGTAACATATCGATGACAAAGGGAACACCGTATATTGTTATGCGGTTTGACCGATAAAGATCTTCGTAGAATATGTAGGAACCGATATGAGCATCTAGATTCCGCTATTGGTTATTGACAGGAGACATGTCTCGGTCATGTCTACATAGTTCTCGAACCCGTAGGGTCCGCACGGTTAAAGTTTGTGACGATCGATATTATGAGTTTATATGTTTTGATGTACCAAAGGTAGTTCGGAGTCTCGGATATGATCACGGACATGGAGAGGAGTCTCGAAATGGACGAGACATGAAGATTGATATATTGGAAGCCTACATTTGGACATCAGAAGAGTTCCGGGTGAAATTGGGATTTTACCGGAGTGGTGGAGGGGTTACCGAAACCCCTCAGGTGTTAATGGGCCTTGTTGGGCCCTAGTGGAGAGAGAGAGGGGCCGGCCAGGGCAGGCCGCGCGCCCCTCCCCCTCTGGTCCGAATTGGACTAGGAGAGGGGGGGGCGCCCCCTTTCCTTCTCCTTCTCCCCTTCCTTTCCCCTCCTAGTAGGAGTAGGAAAGAGGGGAATCCTACTCCTACTAGGAGGAGGATTCCTCCTCCTGGCGCGCCCTCTAGGGCCGGCCGGCCTCCCCCTTGCTCCTTTATATACGGGGCAGGGGGCACCTCTAGACACACAAGTTGATCATTGATCTCTCCCAGCCATGTGTGGTGCCCCCCTCCACCATAATCCTCCTCGGTCATACTGTAGCGGTGCTTAGGCGAAGCCCTGCAATGGTACCTTCATCAACATCGTCACCACGCCGTCATGCTGAAGAAACTCTTCCCCGAGCTCTACTGGATCGTGAGTTCGCGGGACGTCACCGAGCTGAACGTGTGCTAAACGCGGAGGTGCCGTATGTTCGGTACTAAGGATCGGTCGATCATGAAGATGTACGACTACATCAACCGCGTTGTCATAACGCTTCCGCTTAACGGTCTACGAGGGTACATGGACGACACTCTCCACTCTCGTTGCTATGCATCATCATGATCTTGCGTGTGCGTAGGAATTTTTTTGAAATTACTATGTTCCCCAACAATCATCGCTTCCTCATAGTTCGTAGGTTCGTCATGGTCTAGTAACATGACTTCCAGAACAGGATTACCATACGTGCTATGGTTGACCTACAAGGTTTGGTAGTAACTTGATCTGAAGTTTCATGATCATCATCATTAGCTTCCTCACTAATTGGTGTAGGCATCACAGGAACAGTTTTCTATGATGAACTACTTTCCAATTTGTCGTGGAAGTGTCACGACAGATGTCCTCGTAGAAGGACTTAGTTGTTGAGCCATTGCAACGAGGTTAGCTTAAAGGGGTTAAATGGGACAAAAGACACGGAGGGTTTATACTGGTTCGGCCCCTTGCGGTGAAGGTAAAGGCCTACTCCAGTTGAGGTGGTATTGCTAGGGTTTCGATTACCAGGGAGCAAACAAGCTTTGCCAGGCTTTTGACTTGTTGTTTTTCTTCCCCTAAGCCGCTGCCGGGTCGTCCCCTTATATACATGGGTTGATGCCCTGTGGCCTATAGAGTCCCGACCAGCTCATACAACATGTCCGGCTCGGTGACTTATCTTACATGCCTTACATTACAAGTCTACACGTACATGGTGGTTTACACTTTATGGGCCGTAAGCCGCCTCCGGGTTTAGGCCTTTTACTAAGCCTATCTATGAACCGCCATCGTTAATATCCTCTTGGGATTTATCCAGATGAACCGCCATAGGGATGAGCTGGCCCCTCCTTGGCGGGTCATATCTGATAGTCATATCCCCAACATTTGGCCCCAGGTTGATTTGAACTTGTTCATGTCAATCTTCAGCACTTAGAAAAATCCTTCTTCATCTGTCGTGAAAATAGTGTAACCCGCCATGATGTCATCTCCAGAAATTTCAGAAAAAAACTCCATGACATCATCTGCCATTAACTTCACACGTGACATAACATATCTTTATCTTTAATGACCTCCCAAAAATCGAGGCGTTCGATTAGCTAGATAATCATCATTTGGCCCCCTCATTTTTCGTGCCCACCTGTTACCCTTATCCTTATAAATAGGGTCAAGCCTCCCTCTTCTCATTCTCCTCTTTTCTCCTTCTCATCTTCCACCTTCCTTCGCGATGCGTCTGCACTTCTGAACACCGCCGCCACCGCGAAGCTCATCGTCTTCCTCGACGTCGGCTGCTGCATCACCCAGTACTGAACCAGAAAATGGTGGCGCCTCTTTGCTGTTCCATATATCCAGTAAGTACTTCTTTTATTTCTCTGCTGTAGTAGATCTCCATTAGGGTTTCTCGACGTTCATCAGAGTTCATCATTGCTCTTCGTCATACTCCTGTTTAATCCTTGCGTTGATCCAAACTGGCCCTTAAAATATGCAGAACTTGTTTTCTATCCTTTGCATTAATCGCTGACCGTTTCCTTTAGACACAGAGATCTTACAAATGTGTTAATTCACCCACTGCTGCAATATTTTAGATCTTAATTTATTTTCCTGAACAGCAACAGATCCAATCACATAACTCCAATCTGTGAAACCTGTTTGTCCCAACACTTGGTAAAATTTTGCTCTTTATCAGATCTTGAATACCAGTATGTGTCAGGGCGGCTTACATATCCGGTTTACAATTAATCACATACCATTAGTCCTCACTTAAGTCGCCATTCTGAACGTACACTGCAACTGTAATCTTGTGATTTCACTAACTAATTTGAAACGACAAATTACTTCCTTCCTTTAGGTTTTCCTTCTTTCACCATGCCGCCAAAAATAGTCTATACATGCAATTGGGTTCCCTGCATCGTCACTGAAGGCACATTCAAAGACTTTGTCAAAGTCGGGTACTTGCCCGCAAAGAGTGTTATGTGTTACCGCACCCCTGAACCGGGTGAAGAAAGACCTGAGCCAAAGTATGTCGAAGTCATTGTATTCACTGATCACATGAACCGGGGCTTCTCACCGCCCAGCTCTAAGTTTTTCCGAGATGTTCTCCATTTCTTCCAACTCCATCCTCAAGATATCGGACCCAATTCCGTGTCAAACATCTGTAACTCTCAAGTCTTCTGTGAAGTATACCTTCAAGAGGAGCCCAACATCGACCTCTTTAGAGAATATTTTTATTTGAACCGCCAGAATGAGTTCACCAATAGACCCAACTTGGAACTTGGTGGAATCTCGATTCAACGCAGAAGAGACGCTATTTTCCCTTATGTACTCCTGCCGAGTCACCCAAAGGATTGGAATCAGACGTGGTTTTACTGCAAAGATACCTGTCCGGCCGACGAGAATCCACTGCTGGGTTACCGTGTCGAGCGCCTGGATTCAAAGTGCAATCTTCCTGAGAATCTTACCACCGCTGAACGGGCAAAACTTGCTCCTACCATTGCAAAAGTTACAGCTCTGCTAGGAAACAGTTTAACTGGTGTTGACCTGGTCAGGTGCTGGGTTTCTTGGCGGATCATCCCTTTGAGTCGCCGCTCTGGCTTAATGTACACTTACACTGGTGATGTAAAGGATCCACTGCGCCATAAATCTGCACCATTAACTAACGAGGCAGTAAACGAAATGGTTAAGTCCCTTCTGAATGAAGATCCGGAAGATTGCATTAAAACGGGTCTAGCCCCTTTCTGCAAGCTTAACCCGCCACCGGATGTGAGTCCCTAAACTTATTTACCTTTACCTCATTATTCAGACATTTTACTCAACCTATGATAACTTTTACATGCTAAGTCAGATTTTTGGAAAAAGAATATGATCATGAAGCTGCCAAGAAGGCCAGGGCTGCCAAGAAAGCTGCCAGGAAAACCGTCAAGAAGTCCACCAAGAAAAAGAAGAAACCAAGCACCTCTGATCTGCTTAAGCTGGATGACACCTCTGAGTCAGAGGTAGCCCTTGACTCTCTTGGCTTATTTTTCAACCATCTTATTGACACTCACTATTATCAGGATGACACGGGAGCCAGCCAAGCAGTTGAATAAGAGGTAACTATTATTTCCTCCGACTCAGAACCTTTGCCAAGACAGAAACTTCGACGAGTAACCCAGAAAGTAAGGTTTTCACACCCCTTGGCTTATTTGGATCTTCACTTTCTTTTGAAATGACAGCAACACAAGAATCAACGTCAGACCCGGACCAGCGGAGGTAAAGAATTATCCTCTGGTTTACCAAACACTCCCGCTCCTCGAAAACGCCAAAATGAGGTTCTTTTAACCTTAACTCTTTTTATTTACTGGCGGGTCTCTTTCGCCAGCCACTCAATTCCTTTGATTCAAACTTCCAGGAGGTTTCTCGTTCTTCCTCTAGCAATTCATCTCAGACCCAACTGCCAGCTTTCAAGACTGCCTCTGGGTAAGAACAATTACCTTTCTCCTGTACTTTTATATCCTCATCATTATACTGACTTGTCCTAACTCTTTCAGTGGACAAGCAAAGCCTAAAAACAAAGCAAAGGTGACCAAGCCAGCTGAAGACCCCAAAGTTGCTAAACCGGACCAGCAAGACTCTGCACCAGAAGCCTCTGAACAACAACCAAAAGATCCTGCTTCTTACACTCAAGCTGATATGCCTGGCCTCTCTGTTGATCAAACCAATATTGACTCTTTTAATACTGAACCGTCAAGCTCACTTAAACCGTCAGAGACTTACACTGATGACGTTCTGATCACTGGCACTGGTTTTACTGAACCGGGGAACCCATCTGTTTTAGCCAAACATTCTGCCAAGCAAGAAGTCATCGAGAGACGGAAAGTGAGGTTTCATATCTCCCACTATGCTCAATTGAGCATTAGTGAAATATTGTCTGGTTATCTCAACCAAGTACACTCCAGCCGCGATTTGGAAATTGAGATGGTGAAACAGATGCACCAGAAATATGAGGTATGTCGTCCGGCTTTAAATAAGCTATGTACATCCTGCCAGCCCCCAAGTCTTGTGATTATGATAAAATTGAATAATCTGTAGACTTAGAAGAATCCATAAGCTTCTGTCATAGACTCCCTCCAAGTTCGATTTAAAATTAAACCGGATGTTGAATTAGTCTAACTTTGCATCCGTAGCCCCCAAGGGCCGGTTTAATCAGTATGAATGAGCCGGTCCTATTTATCATTGTGTAAGAAAGGAGAGCTTAACTGCATAGCCCCCATGAGTCGGCTGAGACTATTCACAGCACATCTGGCTCATCATTACTAAGATACAAGCAATATGCATTAGCCCCCAAGTGCCAAGTAGTGTTGCTTGCAAAGTGCTTGGGACTTCATTCATAAGAGCCGTTTATTTGAAAAATATTGTTTTGACAGACATTAGGCCCCAAGTGCCAAGTGTTGTTGCTTGCAAAGGACTTGGGACTTATATTGTTGTAATCCTGATATAAATGTGTTGATAACTATGTGCTTCATACAGGCTGCTACTGCTGAACTGGAGTCTCAATTGAACAATGCAAAGGCCCGGCTGGCGGCTCAAGAAACTGAGACCCGAAAAGCTGAGTCAAAATTCCAGTTTAGCGTGGCTGAATCGGAAAAACTGAAGACCCATTTCACGGCGGAGAAAAAGACTTGGGCTGAAGAGAAGACTGCTTTAATGTAGCGGGCTGAGAAAGCAGAAGCAACTCTTCAGGAGGTAACGACGGAGCTCACCGGCTTAAAACACCGTGTATTCTAAATGGTTTCTGCTATCTTCGGTGCGTCGCCTTTCTATTCATCCAAAGTGAATACTTGTCGTAGTAATGTAAACCGCCATTTAACTGATCTGTGTTTTCCTCAGGTCCCAGGAGTAGCAACCTTAATCGGGATATGCTTGTTAAGCTCAAGGCGGTTTATACCCTTGTGGAGCAATTGTACACCGGAGCTCAGCGTACTCTTGCTACTATCTCCCCAACTAATCAAGGACCCAACCTGTTGAGTGATGTGTTGAAGAAATTATCCATCTTGCCCACTAGACTTCAAGAAATTAAACGGTCTTGTCCAAGAGCCGGAGCTGTGACAGCCTTGAGCCGTGCCAAGGCATGGGTACCGGAGTTAGACCCGACAGACGTGGCCAGTGGGTATCTGAGCTTAAAGGAGGATGGGACATCTTCTGATCAGCAAGACTTCACCGCCTGTGTTAAAGAAATTCGTCCTCATGCAACAGTCATTGCTGAAGAGACCAACCTCTCCAAATATCAGCTGGCTTGCGATGCAGACAATCAGATGATGTCTACCCCAGCGTATAAAGTGATGGACCTGATCCCTCCAATTCGTAAGCACACCTTCGCCCCTGAAATTGACCCGTCCGATCTTATCGATGATGAAGCTAAATTCTACGCCTTGCGTGGCTCTGATTGGTCAAAACCAAACTTCCAAACAGCGGAGGAGGACGAAGAACTGGCAAGGGATGAACCAGAGGCCTCCCATCAGCAAGGCCAAGAAGATTGAACCGCCGGGCGGTTTAGATACTTGATCTTTGAAAAAACACTTGATCTCATTTTGGCTCATGTGGCCATGTAATAGGGTAGTTAAAACTTAGATCTGCCGTGCCATCGTGCACGTTTCTGTTTTGCGTAATACTACTGATCCAGCGGTTCTTAAAAACCATTATGGGTATGATAGTCTTTGATCTATGCAGATTTGAATGATTATTATCCTGCACACAAAGAAAACACAAGTACCCTGGCGGCTTACTGTCGGGCAGGTCATGATACCCAATTGAAACCGCTGGGGACAAATAGTCCATAACCAGAGCCGGTCTGATAATTGCTAAATAAAATTGCATACCTGTAGTATATGCCTAGACTGCCGTCTTATCAGCTTCATGCAACTAGAGGTGTTAGAATTAACTCCAAACATGGGATTCGTTACGCTCTGACGACTTAGAGTCCGTCCTCCTGACAGGTTGTAAAACCCAAAGTATGCTTCAAATATGAGCCGTAAATAGGGCAGCTGGGCCCAACTTATAAAAAACCAGAAGACAACGAAAAAACCAAATACAAATAAGAAATCAAAAGAGATTCAAGGCTTTTGTAGGCTGCCAAGCGAAAGTGTCTTCTTCAATGAAACTAGCCCGAGCCACTGGATTGTTCGTGCGTTCTGTGAGCTTGACTCACAATGTGCCCAATCGACATTTGAACCCTAGATAAAGTCTGGTCTTGCTCAAAGACTTATCAGGAGTACGCGGGGCGAGAGTAACAACATACATGACGAGCTGATTTATCCAAGTTCCAAGGAAGGCGGCTCATGAAGCCTAGATTCATCGTGACTATCTGTAAACCATGCTCTCGCATGACAAGCCGCCGTTTGAACCTTAATCGAGCTCAGATCTTGGTCGAATACGCCGTAAAGACTAATCGTTAAGAGTTCGACGGGTTAATTAGGATGACCTGATGGAGTTGAAGCTGCTGGTTACAGGTAGGATGACCCGGTCAGAGTTTGTTCTCTTTGGTCGAATACGCCTATGTTTGAACAAACCTGGTCAAGAGGGTAGTAACGCTATGTTCTGTTTGGTCGAATACACCTATGTTTGAACAGGAAGCCCCCAAGTGACTTGCTTACAAGTGTTGTGTTGAGCCGATCAAGAGGGTACCAATAGCTATGTTCTCTTTGGTGAATACACCTATGTTTGAACAGGAAGCCCCCAAGTGATACACTGACGAATCGTGCTCATCAGGGACCTATGTTTGAGCTGTGCTGTGCATCCAACCCTCTTTGATCCCCGAAATTGTGGGTGTCGAGCCTCTTAAATGATGATAAAGACTCAGCTTCAAAGAAGTGAAATGACAGAGGCCATGAATTGTCAGGGATGCCAGCTTTATTATACTGCTTATAATATATACATCAGGTAACTATGTACATCATGAGAGCCGGAGGCTCAAGTATAGTAGGGCCAAAGATGAGCAATGTTCCACGGCCGTCGGGTCTCCTTCTCCGATGTGCGTGAGTCCTTGTTGTCTCGAACATCGATAAGGTAGTATGACCCATTATGTAAATTCTTGCTGACGACAAAAGGTCCTTCCCAAGGTGGTGATAACTTGTGCATATCTGTTTGATCCTGGATGAGCCGGAGCACTAAGTCGCCTTCTTGAAAGGTTCTGGTTTTGACCCGGCGGCTGTGATAACGCCGTAGGTCTTGCTGGTAAATCGCCGAACAAGCCACCGCAAGATCACGCTCTTCATCCAATAGGTCAAGTGCATCTTGACGCGCCTTTTCATTGTCAGCTTTAACATAAGCCGCCACCCGAGGTGAGTCGTGACGGATGTCACTAGGGAGAACCGCCTCTGCTCCATAAACCATGAAGAAGGGTGTATAACCTGTTGATCTATTGGGGGTTGTATTGATACTCCATAATACTGAGGGTAACTCCTCTACCCAACAACCCGGAGTTCTTTGCAAAGGAACCATAAGCCGGGGCTTGATACCTCGCAAAATCTCTTGATTTGCTCGTTCTACTTGACCATTGGACTGAGGGTGAGCTACAGAGGAAACATCAAGCTGGATGTGCTCACGTTGACAAAATTCTTCCATGGCGCCTTTAGATAAATTAGTGCCATTATCTGTGATAATGTTGTGAGGGAAACCAAAACAGAAGATCACCTTCTTCATGAATTGAACCGTCGTTGTCGCGTCACACTTACTAACCGGCTTTGCTTTGACCCACTTAGTAAACTTATCAACCGCCACCAAAAGGTGGGTCTTATTATCCTTGGACCTCTTGAAAGGCCCAACCATATCAAGCCCCCAAGTTGCAAACGACCAAGTAATTGGAATCATCCTCAATTCCTGAGCCGGCACATGAGCTCGTCGTGAAAATTTCCGACAGCCGCCACATCTGCTTACCAAATCCTCAGCATTAGCGTGAGCCGTCAACCAATAGAACCCATGACGAAAAGCCTTGGCTACAAGAGATTTAGAGCCGGCATGATGACCACAATCTCCTTCGTGGATCTCTCGTAAAATCTCACAACCTTCTTCAGGAGAGACGCAACGTTGAAATGCCCCTGTGACACTGCGATGGTGCAACTCCGCATTGACAATCATCATTGACTTAGACCGCCGGGTTATCTGTCTAGCCAAGACCTCATCCTATGGCAACTCACCCCGGGTCATGTAAGCCAAATATGGAACCGTCCAATCAGGAATAGCATGAAGAGCCGCCACCAATTGCGCCTCCGGATCAGGAACAACAATATCCTCCTCTGTAGGTAATTTAACGGATGGTTAAGCAAAATGTCTAGAAACGTGTTAGGCGGCACCGGCTTACGCTGAGACCCTAGCCGGCTTAAAGTATCAGCCGCCTCGTTCTTCCAGCGATTAGTATGCTCAACTTGGTAACCCTTGAAGTGACCTGCAATGGCATCAACCTCTCGTCGATAAGCCGCCATAAGCGGATCCTTAGAATCCCAAGTACCAAAAACATGCTGAGCTACCAGATCTGAATCGCCAAAACACCTCACCCGGCTCAGATTCGTCTCTTTAGCCATCCAAAGATCATGGAGCAAGGCCTCATACTCAGTTGCATTGTTAGTACAAGGGAACATCAGCCGGAGAACATAAGAAAATTTATCACCTCGTGGGGAAGTCAAGACAACTCCAGCCCCCGAGCCCTCTAACTGTCTGGACCCATCAAAATGAATAGTCCAATATGTGTTATCCGGCTTTTCCTCTGGCACCTGAAGCTCTGTCTAGTCATTGATGAAATCCACAAGTGCTTGGGATTTGATGGTTGTACGAGGCACATATTTTAAATCGTGAGGTCCAAGCTCAATGGCCCATTTAGCAACCCGGCATGTAGCTTCCCTGTTTTGACTGATGTCTCCTAAAGGAGCAGAGTTAACCACCGTAATTGGATGACCTTGAAAATATTGCTTAAGCTTCCGGCTTGCCATGAAACCCCCATACATAAGCTTCTGCCAGTGTGGATACCTCTGTTTGGACTCGATAAGCACCTCACTGATTTAATAAATTGGTCGTTGAACTGGGTACTCCTTGCCTGCCTCCTTCCTTTCCACCACAATGGCTACACCGTCGGCCCGACTATTAGTAGCCACATATAACAACAAAGGCTCTTTATCAATAGGGGCAGCAAGCACGGGCAGCTCAGCCAACTGTTTCTTCAAATCCTCAAACGCATGATTAGCAGCATCACTCCAAACAAAGTGATCCATCTTCTTTATCATCTGATAAAGGGGAATAGCCTTCTCACCTAGCCGGCTTATGAACCGGCTTAAAGCTGCAATACGACCCACCAGTCGCTGAACATCATTGACACACGCCGGTTTAGCCAAGGAAGTAATGGCTTTGATCTTCTCCAGGTTAGCTTCAATGGCTCTGTTAGAAACCAAAAATCCTAAGAGTTTGCCTGCTGGTACACCAAAGACACACTTAGCCGGGTTGAGCATCATCTTGTAGACCTGGAGATTGTCAAACGACTCCTTCAAATCATCAATCAGGGTCTCTTTCTCTCTGGACTTCACCACAATGTCATCCACATAAGCATGAACGTTGCACCCAATCTGATTGTGAAGGAAATTTTGTACACACCGCTGATAAGTCGCCCGGGCACTCTTGAGCCCAAAAGGCATGGACACATAGCAGAAGGCTCCAAACGGAGTAATGAAAGCTGTCTTCTCCTAGTCCTTAACTGCCATCTTGATCTGATGATAACCAGAATAAGCATCCAAAAAATTCAAACGCTCACAACCTGCCATAACATCAATGATTTGATCAATACAAGGGAGAGCAAACGGATCAGCCGGACAAGCCTTGTTTAAGTCCGTGTAATCCACACACATTCACCAAGTGCCGTTCTTCTTAAGCACCAGCACCGGGTTTGCCAACCACTCAGGATGGATAATTTAATGATAAACCCGGTCGCTAAGAGCCGGGTCACTTCTTCACCAATGGCCTTTCGCCTTTCTTCGTTAAACCGATGAAGAAATTGCTTAACCGGTTTAAACTTCGGATCAATATTGAGTGTGTGCTCAGCGAGTTCCCTCGGTACACCCGACATGTCAAGGCTTCCATGCAAAGATGTCCCGATTCTCACGGATGAACTTGATGAGAGCGCTTTCCTATTTTGGATCCAGGTTAGCGCTGATGCTGAACTGTTTAGATGATTCGCCAGGGACGAAGTCAATCAATTTAGTATCATCTGCCGACTTAAATTTTAACAAAGGATCATGCTCTGTGGTTGGCTTCTTCAAGGACGTCATGTCAGCCGGGACAACATTATCCTTGTAAAATTTCAGCTCCTCCATTGCACAAATTGATTCAGCATAAGCCTCATCGCCTTCCTCACACTCTAGGGCCACCTTGCGACTCCCATGCATTGTGATGGTGCCCTTGTAACCCAGCATCTTAAGCTACAAGTAGACATAACAGGGCCTTGCCATGAACTTAGCATAAGCCGGCCGCCCAAACAGAGCATGATAAGGGCTTTTGATTTTGACCACTTCAAAGGTTAAAGTCTCAGACCTGGAATCGTACTCATCTCCAAAGGCAACTTCTAACGATATCTTACCCACCGGGTAGGCTGACTTACCCAGCACACCACCATGGAAGACAATGTTTGACGGCTTAAGATTTTTGTCAGTCAGTCCCATCCGACGGAAGATCTCATAATAAAGTATGTTAATGCTGCTACCTCCATCCATGAGTACCTTGCTGAATTTATAACCCCCAACCTGAGGCGCCACCACCAAAGCTAGATGACCCAGATTGTCAACCCGGGGTGGATGATCCTCCTGACTCCATACAATAGGATGCTCTGACCATCGTAGATAACGTGGGACCGCCGGCTCAACAGTGTTCACAGCTCTCTTATGAAGCTTCTGATCTCGTTTACACAAAATGGTGGTGAAAGCGTGGTACTGCCCACTATTCAATTGTTTTGGATTGCTCTGATAACCCGACTGCCGTTGCCGTTGATTCCCCTGACTACTCTATTGATTGTAATCACCCTGGTTACCGTGACCTTGAAACCCGGAACTTGAACCGCCGCCTCCATGACCCGGACCATGAGAATCGGACCCTGATCCGCCATTCGGCCCATGGTGGTGCTGGATGGACTCCCGAAAGCTTCTCATTATACTGCAATCTTTCCATGAATGAGTAGTCGACTTCTAATCCATTCCGTGTTTCGGACACGGCCGATTTAGCATTGCCTCAAGGTCGAATCCTGTCCTCGGAGCCGACTGTCCCTTACGACGCTGGTTATAATTGCGCGCACCGGTGTTGGCCACAAAGTCATCAATTTTGCGCTTACCGTTGCCACCCTAATTGGTAGAGTTGTACTATTGTCCCTTCATGCCGCTACTCTTCTTTCCCTTTCCCGATCTTTCATCCTCAGAGTCAGGGTCCTTGGTACCATCAAAGTCGGCATACTTAACAAGAGCCGCCATTAGCTCTCCCATGTCGTTGCAATGATGCTTGAGCCGCCCAAGCTTCTACTTGAGTGGAACGAACCGGCAAATTTTCTCCAACATCAGAACCGACATTGATTTTATCTGAAGAATGTATGATGATCGAGACCCGGCGCACCCAACTGGTCATTGACTCGCCCTCAGCCTGAACACAAGAAACCAAATCGACAATCGACATAGGCTGCTTGCACGTATCTTTGAAATTTTGGATAAACCGGGCCTTCAGCTCCGCCCATGACCCGATGGAATTAGCTGGCAACCCCTTCAACCAGGTACGAGCCGTCCCCTCTAACATCATGGTGAAGTACTCAGCGTATGTAGCCTCACTAACATCCAAAATATCCATGGCCATCTCATAACTCTTCGCCCACACCGCAGGGGGTTGATCGGCTGTATAATTAGGCACCTTACGAGGGCCTTTGAAATCCTTAGGCAGGCGCTCATTTCATAGAGCCGTCGTTAGACACAGCACACCGAAAGCCTTGGACGTTACACCCGCCTCCACTGAAGCTATCGGGTAAACCGGAGCGTGCTGATGAGCCGCCAGCTCGGCCTCCCAACGCGCTCTATCCTGGTGCACCAAATTTAGTGCACCGGCCCCATTGCACGCCGGGTCATGTCCATGAGGTTGGTTACGGCGCTGCTCCGTACTCGAGACTGCTAGTGAATCAATGTGCCTGCTGTAGCTCCGGCTTGGACGAGGGGTTGCTTGAATCCGGTCACGACTATAAGAGTAAGCCTGCTGCTGCTGCACCAAAGCTGTTTGAAGAAGCTCCCCGGCCCTTCGGGTTTCAATTGTCGCTGGAGTTTCACCCTCGACGGGCATAGCCGCCAATTGTGTAACTGCAGGAATCATGTTGTCCATAGGGGTGGAGTAATGACCTGGTGGTGTCACCACACGCTGAGGTGGAGTGTTGTTCATATGTGGCTGGCCAGGCGGTTCAACTATCCGATTCACCACTGGTGGGTTACTGGCCCTAGCTCCAGGGGTGTTGAAGAGGTCCCTCGACTCATAAACCAAGGGCAAACGACTCCGGTGCTTTCTCCTCAAGACTTCGTGTGAAGCGTTCTGATCTACCATGAGCCGATATTAATCTGCTTGAATCCGATGTGCTTGGGCGTCCAAAGCGGCCCGCTCCGCAGCCATCCTGGCGTTTTCTGTTGCTAATTCTGCCTTAGCCTGCGCTATCTCATCACACAACTTAGCTATCTCTACTTTGTGCTACTCCTGGTTGTCTAGGGTTACCTCAACCTCCATCAGAGTCGCCAGAGCCTCCAATAGATCTATTAAAACTTGAGCCGCCGGGCGAGCTGACCCGCCAGCACCTGCAGTTGTCATTGTTGCCGCACCGGATGTTATAGCCATGGCGGCTGTCGAGCTGAGAACCGGCTGGGTGCCCGCCATGAAGATCGCCACCCTGTTCGGTGGCTCACAGGGGTCTAGAATATTGTTGCCATCGGAATAGCCCCCGAGCCGTCCATCTTGCAGTTGATACATTGAATTGATCTCGCCTGTGGACTCATCATCAGAGAGATTTCCGTCTCACCGCCGGAGACAGAGCCTTCCAAGTCAGCCCCATGGGTGAACCCAATGAAGACATGCCTTACGGCGGGTTGAGCCCGGGCGGGTCGTGCATGCTGAGCCGTCTCGATGATGTCGGTGCAGATGTCCGGCTCAGGACCTAGCTCGTTAATCTTGCCGATGAAGACGTGGATTCCGCTGATGGGGACTCGGTACCCGTACTCAATTGAGCCGCCCTCGGGGCCCCAGCCTGCATCGTCGATGTAGAGCTTACCACGACGACTTTTGGTCATCTGGCCCACAACGTATCCCTTGAGCCCTTCGAAGCTGCCATTTGAGAACTCAAAACCACTGTGCGCTGGCCCCACGGTGGGCGCCAACTGTCGTGGAAGTGTCACAGCAGATGTCCTCGTAGAAGGACTTAGTTGTGGAGCCATTGCGACGAGGTTAGCTTAAAGGGGTTAAACGGGACAAAATACACGGAGGGTTTATACTAGTTCGACCCCTTGTGGTGAAGGTAAAGGCCTACTCCAGTTGCGGTGGTATTGCTAGGGTTTCGATTACCAGGGAGCAAACATGCTTTGCCTGGCTTTCAATTTGTTGTTTTTCTTCCCCTAAGTCGTTGCCAGGTCATCCCCTTATATATATGGGTTGACGCCCTGCGGCCTACAAAGTCCCGGCCGGCTCATACAACGTGTCCGGCTCGATGACTTATCTTACATGCCTTACACTACAAGTCTACATGTACATGGCGGTTTACACTTTATGGGTCGTAAGCCGCCTCCGGGTTTAGGCCTTTTACTAAGCCTATCTATGAACCGCCATTGTTAATATCCTCTTGGGCTTTATCCAGATGAACCGCCATAGGGATGACCCGGCCCCTCCTGGGCGGGTCATATCTGATAGTCATATCCCCAACACAATTCAAGAGAAGGTACAATTACCTCATCAAGTTCTACTTTCCCCCACTCACTTCTTTCAAGAAAAAGTCCTTCTCTAGAAAGGACCAATTTTTAGCAACAAATGTCTTGCCTTCGGATGTGTGATAGAAGGTCTACCCAACAGTTTATTTTGGGTATCCTATGAAGACACACTTCTTTGAATTGGGTTCGAGCTTATCAGGTTGAAGCTTTTTCGCATCAGCATCGCAACCCCAAACTTTAAGAAACGACACCTTAGGTTTCTTTCCAAACCACAGTTCATACGGTGTCATCTCAACGGATTTAGATGGTGCCCTATTTAACGTGAATGCAGCTGTCTCTAATGCATAACCCCAAAATGATAGTGGTAAATCGGTAAGAGACATCATAGATCGCACCATATCTAATAAAGTACTGTTATGATGTTCGGACACACCATTACACTGTGGTGTTCCAGGTGGCATGAGTTTTGAAACTATTCCACATTGTTTTAAATGAAGGCCAAACTCATAACTCAAATATTCGCCTCCACGATTAGATCATAGAAACTTTATTTTCTTGTTACGGTGATTCTTCACTTCACTCTGAAATTCTTTAAACTTTTTCAAATGTTTTAGGCTTGTGTTTCATTAAGTAGATATACCCATATTTGCTCAAATCATCTGTGAAGGTTTAGAAAATAGCGATACCCGTCGCGAGTCTCAACACTCATCGGACCGCATACATTAGTATGTATTATTTCCAATAAGTCAGTGGCTCGCTCCATTGTTCCGGAGAATGGAGTCTTAGTCATCTTGCCCATGAGGCATGGTTCGCAAGCATCAAGTGATTCATAATCAAGTGATTCCAAAAGCCCATCAACATGGAGTTTCGTCGTGTGCTTTACACCAATATGACCTAAACGACAGTGCCACAAATATGTTGCACTATCATTATCAACTTTGCATCTTTTGGCATCAATATTATGAATATGTGTATCACCACGATCGAGATTCAATAAACCATTTATATTGAGTGTATGACCATAGAAGGTTTTTATTCATGTAAACAGAACAACAATTATTCTTTGACTTAAATGAATAGCCGTATTGCAATAAACATGATCCAATCATATTCATGCTCAACACAAACACCAAATAACATTTATTTAAGGTTCAACACTAATCCTGAAGGTAGAGGGAGTCTGCGATGGTGATCGTATCAACCTTGGAATCACTTCCAACACACATCGTCACCTCACCCTTAACTAGTCTCTTTTCATTCTGCAACTCCTGTTTCATGTTACTAATCTTAGCAACTGAACCTGTATGAAATACCCAAGGGCTACAACGAACACTAGTAAGGTACACATCAATAATCTGTATGTCAAATATACATTTGTTCACTTTGCCATCCTTCTTATCTGCCAAGTATTTGGGGTAGTTCCGCTTCGAGTGACCATTCCCTTTGTAGTAGAAGCACCCAGTTTCAGGCTTAGGTCTAGCTTTGGGCTTCTTTATGGGAGTGGCAACTTGCTTGACATTCTTCTTGAAGTTCCCTTTCTTTTCATTTGCCCTTTTACTTGAAACTAGTGGTCTTGTCAACCATCAACACTTGATGCTTTTTCTTGATTTCTACCTTCGCCGATTTCAGCATCACGAAGAGCTTGGGAATCGTTTTCGTCATCCCTTGCATATTATAGTTCATCACGAAGTTCTAGTAACTTGGTGATAGTGACTAGAGAACTCTTTCAATCACTATCTTATCTAGAATATTAACTCCCACTTGATTCAAGCGCTTATAGTACTCAGATATTCTTAGCACATGCTCACTAGTTGAGCTATTCTCCTCCTTCTTTTAGGCTAAGTACTTTGTCAGAGGTCTCATACCTCTCGACTCAGGCATGAGTCTGAAATACCAATTCCAGCTTCCTGGAACATCTCATATGCTCTATGGCGTTCAAAACGTTTTTGAAGTCCCGGTTCTAAGCCGTAAGGCATGGTGCACTAAACTATCAAGTAGTCATCATATCGAGCTTGTCAAACGTTCATAACGTCCATGTCTGCTCCTGCAATAGGCCTGTCACCTAGCGGTGCATCAAGGACATAATTCTTCTGTGCAGCAATGAGGATAATCCTCATATCATGGACCAAGTCCGCATCATTGCTGCTATCATCTTTCAACTTATTTTTCTCTAGGAACATATCAAAAATAAAACAGGGGAGCTATACGCGAGCTATTGATCTACAACATAGATATGCAAAAACTACCAGGACTAAGTTCATGATAAATTAAAGTTCAATTAATCATATTACTTAAGAACCCCTACTTAGATAGACATTCCTCTAATCATCTAAGTGATCACGTGTTCCATATCAACTAAACCATGTACGATCATCACGTGAGATGGAGTAGTTTTCAATGGTGAACATCACTATGTTGATCATCTCTTCTATATGATTCACGCTCGACCTTTCGGTCTCAGTGTTCCAAGGCCATATCTGCATATGCTAGGATTGTCAAGTTTAACCCGAGTATTCCGCGTGTGCAAAACTGTCTTGCACGTGTTGTATGTGAACGTAGATCTTATCACGCCCGATCATCACGTGGTGTCTCGGCACGACGAACTATCACAATGGTGCATACTTAGGGAGAACACTTATACCTTGAAATTTAGTGAGCGATCATCTTATAATGCTACCGCAGTACTAAGCAAAATAAGATGCATAAAGGATAAACATCACATGCAATCAATATAGGTGATATGATATGGCCATCATCATCTTGTGCCTTTGATCCCCATCTCCAAAGCACCGTCATGATCACCATCGTCACGGGCTTGACACCTTGATCTCCATCGTAGCATCATTGTCGTCTCGCCAACTATTGCTTCTACGACTGTCGCTACCGCTTAGTGATAAAGTAAAGCAATTACATGGCGATTGCATTTCATACAATAAAGCGACAACCATAATACTCCTGCTAGTTGCCAATAAAGGCTACAAAACATGATCATCTCATACAAAAATTTATATCTCACCACGTCTTGACCATATCACATCACAACATGCCCTGCAAAAACCAGTTATACGTCCTCTAATTTGTTGTTGCAAGTTTTACGTGGCTGCTACGGTCTTCTAGCAAGAACCGTTCTTACCTACGCATCAAAACCACAATGATTTTTCATCAAGTGTGTTGTTTTAACCTTCAACAAGGACCAGCCGTAGTCAAACTTTATTCAACTAAAGTTGGAGAAACAGACACCCGCTAGCCACCTGTGTGCGAAGCACGTCGGTAGAACCAGTCTCATGAATGCGGTCATGTAATGTCGGTCTGGGCCGCTTCATCCAACAATACCAACGAATCAAAGTAAGACGTTGGTAACTAGTATGACTAGTATCGCCCACAACTCTTTGTGTTATACTCATGCATATAACATCTACGCATAGACCTGGCTCGGATGCCACTGTTGGGGAACACAGTATTTCAAAAAAATTCCTATGATCACGCAAGATCTATCTAGGAGATGCATAGCAAGGAGAGCGGGAGAGTATGTCTACATACCCTCGTAGACCGAAAGCGGAAGCATTAAGTAACGCGGTTGATGTAGTCGAACGTCTTCGCGATCCAACTGATCAAGTACCGAACGCATGGCACCTCCGTGATCTGCACACGTTCAGGTCAATGACGTTATTCGAACTCTAGATCCAGCTGAGGCCGAGGGAGATTTTCATCAGCATGATGGCGTGTTGATGGTGATGATGAAGTTACCGCTGCAGGGCTTGGCCTAAGCACTACGACAATATGACGAGGTGGAAATCTGTGGAGGGGGCACCGCACATGGCTAAGAGATCAACTTGTGTGTCGATGGGGTGCCCCCTCCCCCATATATAAAAGAGGGGAGGAGGAGGGCCGGCCTCAAGGGGCGCGCCCAAAGTGGGGATTCCTACTCCTAGTAGGAGTAGGTTTCTCCCTTTCCTAGTCCAAGTAGGAGAAGAAGGAAAGAGAGCGAGAGGGAGAAGGAAAGAGGGGGGGGCGCCTCCTCATAGTCCAATTCGGACCAGCCCATGGGGGGCGCGCTAACTCCCCTTGAGGCCCTTCTCTTCTTTCCTATATGGCCCATTAAGGCCCACTACTTCCCCCGGCGAATTTCCATAACTCTCCGGTACTCCAAAAAATACCCGAATCACTCGGAACCTTTTCGATGTACAAATATAGCCTTCCAATATATCGATCTTTATTTCTCAGCCATTTTGAGACTCCTCGTCATGTCCGTGATCTCATCCGGGACTCTGAACAACCTTAGGTACATCAAATCACATAACTCATAATACAAATCGTCATCGAACGTTAAGCGGGCGGACCCTACGGGTTCGAGAACTATGTAGACATGACCGAGAGTCATCTCCGGTCAATAGCCAATAGCGGAACCTGGATGCTCATATTGGTCCCTACATATTCTACGAAGATCTTTATCGGTCAAACCGCATAACAACATATCTTGTTCCCTTTGTCATTGGTATGTTATTTGCCCAAGATTCGATCATCGGTATCATCATACCTAGTTCAATCTCGTTACCGGCAAGTCTCTTTACTCATTCCATAATGCATCATCTCGCAACTAACTCATTAGTCACATTCCTTGCAAGGCTTATTATGATGTGCATTACCGAGAGGGCCCAGAGATACCTCTCCGATACTCGGAGTGACAAATCCTAATCCCGATCTATGCCAACCCAACAAACACCTTCGGAGATACCTGTAGAGCATCTTTATAATCACCCAGTTACGTTGTAACATTTTATAGCACACAAGGCATTCCTCTGGTATCTGGGAGTTGCATAATCTCATAGTCAAAGGAATATGTATATGACATGAAGAAAGCTATAGCAATAAAACTGAGCGATCATTATGCTAAGCTAAAGGATGGGTCTTGTCCATCACATCATTCTCTAATGATGTGATCCCATTAATCAAATGACAACACATGTATATGGTCAGGAAACATAATCATCTTTGATCAATGAGCTAGTCAAGTAGAGGCATACTAGGGACACATTGTTTTGTCTATGTATTCACACATGTACTAAGTTTCCGGTTAATACAATTCTAGCATGAATAATAAACATTTATCATGATATAAGGAAATATAAATAATAACTTTATTATTGCCTCTAGGGCATATTTCCTTCATAATGAAGGTATTGTCTTGGGGCATAAAATTTCTGAAAGAGGTATTGAAGTTGATAAAGCTAAAGTAGATGCTATTGAAAATATGTCGTGTCCTAAAGACATCAAAGGTATAGGAAGTTTGCTTGGTCATGCTGGTTTCTATAGGGGGTTTATTGAAGACTTCTCTAAAATTTCTAGGCCTCTCACTAATCTCTTGCAAAAAGATGTTTCCTTTTGTTTTTGATGATGATTGTGTACAAGCATTTGAAATACTTAAGAAAGCCTTGATTTCTGCTCCTATTGTTCATCCACCTGATTGGAATTTACCCTTTGAAATTATGTGTGATGCTAGTGATTATGCTGTTGGTGTTGTTCTAGGACAAATAGTTGATAAGAAATTAGATGTTTTTCAGTATGCTAGTAAAACTCTAGACAGTGCCCAGAGAAATTATGCTACCACTGAAAAAAAATATTTAGCAGTTGTATTTGCATGTGATAAGTTCACACCTTATATTGTTGATTCCAAAGTAACTGTTCACACTGCTCATGCTATTATTAAATATCTTATGGAAAAGAAAGATGCTAAACCTAGACTTATTAGATGGGTTCTCTTGCTACAAGAATTTGATTTGCATATTATTGATAGAAAGGGAGCTGAGAACCCCATTGCAGACAAGTTGTCTAGGTTAGAAAATGTTCTTGATGACCCACTGCCTATTGATGATAGGTTTCCTGATGAACAATTAAATGTCATAAATGCTTCTCGTAATACTCCATGGTATGCTGATTATGCTAATTACATTCTTGCTAAATTTATACCATGTAGTTTCACATACCAGTAAAAGAAAAAGTTTTTCTATGATTTAAGACAGTACTTCTAGGATTACCCACATCTTTATAAAGAAGGAGTAGATGGTGTTATTAGACGTTGTGTACCTAAGCATGAACATGAACATATCTTACGCAAGTGCCACCATGAGGCTTACAGAGGATACCACACTGGAGATAGACACTACAAAAAAAAGAAACATCCGCGACATTTTGGCCCGAACATTTTTTCTGTCATGCTTATGACACTTCTATGAAGATAATTGTGACAAAACCTGGTATCATCATAGATGTGGTGGGCTCCTACTTCTATGGCAGAAAATCATGATAGAAAATGGGCTTTTCATCCTAGGTGGGCTGGAGATGCAGCTGCATGACATTTTTCGGGCCGTCCATGACGAAAAAAACCGTGGTAGAAGTGAGGGCGAGGAAAATATCGGGGAGTTCCCGGTTACGGTGGGTGGTCGGGGTCGAGAGATGCATGGAGGTTTGCACATTTCTCTCGTACACGTACGAGCGTGTGTGTGAGGCGTTGCGCTCTAACTGAACCCGAGCAAGGCGTTCTCCTACTGAACCCGAGCGATTGCACTGCAGGCTACGCACTACTAAACCCAAGCGATCGATCCCTGGCTGTTAACTAAACCCGATCGAGTGATTCCTTCGCTACTGCTGCTAACTGAAACCGATCGAACCTGCTGCCTCTTGATGAACAGTGAGCATTGTTGGGGGGGTGGATGAACAGTTCCTGGTGGGGGGTTGCATGAACAGGACCCCGTGGTAGAGGCCGTTGCCGCTGGATGAACAAGACCCCGATCGAGCCGGTTGGGAGTGGACGAACAAGATCCCATGGAGGGCTGGATGAATAGGACCCCATGGAGGGCTGGTTGAACAGTAGCCGGTGGAGGGCTGGATGAACAGTAGCCTGTGGAGGGCTGGATGAACAGTAGCCCATGGAGAGGGCTGGTTGAACAATAGCCGGTGAAGGAGCGGTGGAGGCTAGATGAACAGGAGCCCGTGGATGAACAGTCGCATGTGGAGGCTGGAGGAGGTCGACGGTGGATGAACAGTAGCCCGTGGAGTCCCGTTTTGTGGTACGCCATACCCCTCCCGATGAACAGGACCCCCATTTTGACCGTAGCGCTCCAACACAAGTCCGTTTCCTCCATTTTGCGGTACGCCACACCCCTCCCTATGAACAGGACCCCGTTTCGATCGTAGGAGGTCCAAGAGAAGTCCATTTCCTATGTTTTGCGGTATGCCAGACCCCTCCCGATGAACCGGATCCCGTTTTGACCGTGATCGGTCGAACAGAAGGTCATTTCCTCTGTTTTGCGGTACGCTAGGCCTCGTTTCAATCGGCTGTTCTGTTCAAGCCGGTTGGCTCCCGATGAACACGACGACGCAGTTTCTACGTTCTGACCCAGCTGGTTGGCTACCGATGAATAGGACGCCATCGCTGCCTCTCCATGTACACGAGCCCTAGCCGTACGTATGCGCGAGTAGGCATTCGAGACCCCGCCCGTATGTATGTATGTGGCCATATTTACTTTCTTGCACCCTAGCTGTATGTACGTGTACACGATATTAACGGGACTGCGTGACATGCTACGTGCACGTCTCTACTACGACACGGGCGCGCCTATACTATGACACGTGCCCTTCCTTTCTCGGCCACGGTTCATCGCTGCAGCCTGCAGACAGACCGATCGTATGTACGTACACATTCACGAACAAAATGACAACACTACGTATGCTTCGACCAGGTGGGTCCCGACTGCTAGGGAGGATAAGGAGGCATTTCCTTGCATGTGAAGATGTAGCCGGTGGGTCCCAACAGTCAGGTGGAAACATTTTTTTCGCGAAATACGGTGGCCCGTCCGGTGGGTCCTTGCTGTCAGGTGGAGGAATCATTATTTTCCGCGTAATAAGGAGGCACTTCCTTGCTGCAACCATGGACCCAGCTGTCAGCCTCTCCACGTACAGTACTCTTCCGATGGAAGTCGTTCCTTGACCACATTGACCATGCCGCGCCGAGAGCACCAAGGCGGTGGACGACGGCGAGGCCTAGGACCGGGACGACACGGAGCCCGGGAAGACGCGACAATTGATGCCCACACAGAGAGGAGTACAAGGGTTCACTGGTTCGACTGCGGTGTGAGGCTGCCATCGCCATAGAATAACAGGGGGTGTGGGTGAGTAGAGGGATGGCCTGGCTAGCGGTGGGAGTAGTAGGGGGCAGTGAGGCCTCTGCGGCAGCACAACCGGTCACGGGAGGCAAGAGCAG
The DNA here is from genome assembly GCA_034509565.1 of Triticum monococcum. Taxonomy (NCBI): domain Eukaryota; kingdom Viridiplantae; phylum Streptophyta; class Magnoliopsida; order Poales; family Poaceae; genus Triticum; species Triticum monococcum. Next base: position 403,494,524 of record CM067844.1, on the reverse strand, counting down.
GCGGCACGACCGGCACTGGTTTGGGCGGCTGGAGCAAGAAGACCAGAGGTTGAAGAAGCACTACGACCGTTGGATGGACATCGTACGGTCACTGGAGCTAGAATCGTTCATTACTGACTAAGTTGACAAAGCCCTCCATCCGCGTCAGTAGGCCCACAAGTCAGCCTCCAACTATGGTGGGTCCCAGCTAGCAGGGGGAGTATTCATTTTTTTGTGCGTAATATGGAGGTACTTCCTTGCGTGCGAAGATATAGCTGGTGGGTCTGACCTGTCAGCGGGAGGAACGATTTTTTCGCAAACTACAGAGGCCCTTCTGGTGGGTCTCACTTGTCAGGTGGAGGAATCATTATTTTGCGTGTAATAAGGAGACATTTCCTTGCGTGCAGCCATGGACTCAGCTGTCAGCCTCTCCACGTATAGTCCACTTCAAATGGATGTCGTTCGTTGACCATGTTGACCACGCCGCACCGAGAGCACCAGGGCGGTGGACGACGGCGAGGTCTAGGAAGGGAACGACACAGAGCCAGGGAAGACTCGGCAGTTGTTTCCCACGCGGAGGGGAGTACGAGGGTTTACTGGTTCATCTACCCTCGTCGGAGAATAATAGCAGGTGTGGGTGAGTGGAGGGATGGCTAGGCCAGCGATGGGAGTACGGTGGGGCAGTGAGGCCTGCAGGGCAGCACAGCCTGCCATGGGAGGAGGGAGCAGGAAGTCTCGCTGGTGCTTGTTTGAGCGGATGGAGCAGGAAGAGCAGAGATTGAAGAAGCACGACGGCCGTTGGATGGACATCCAGCATTCACTGCTCTCGTGTGTTGACTAAGTTGACACGACGTTGCGTGTGCGTCAACCTTTTTTAGGAAAGCGCACGCGTCAACCTATAGTAGGCGCATAAGTCAGCCTCAAATATGTGGAAAACAACATACATCCCATCTACCATTATTTCTAATAATTTACAACCCATTTGCTAATTCTTAAGGATTTTTTTGGAGCCCATCTTCTTTTGGTTAGCATTACAACCCATATTGTGGCCACGGTTAAAAATTATATGAAATTTTGCATATTTCGGTGTGGTCAACTATTTTTAATCCCGAAATATCGACTCACATTCAAACTATTTTGAAAAATAATTTATATAACTATAAAATCTAATAATTGTCCACGCATAAAAATCAATGGAATTTAAAATCTTGTAAAGAAAAAAAATGTAACTAATTCCCGATTTGATATGTTTTAAAAAATATACAGCCCATTTCTCATTATGATAACCCATTTTCTGGGCAAACCGAATGAAACTCTCCTCGTCTTGAAAGATTTGCAGCCCAGCAGGGTTGACAAAGCAAGTATGCCTCATTTGGGTATTTCTTTAAAAAAGTAGAACCAGGCTAGACATTTTCAGCAAGAAAAAAACACAACTGGGCTCATGATGTGGTAAACATAAATAAAACACTGGCTAGACGGGCCACAGCCCCCGCATAGCCTCGTTGTTACCCTGATCCGTTGCTAAAACTAGTCTAAATAAGAACTACTTGTTCCTAAAAGAAAAATAACAAGTGCGTGACCTGCTGGGTCCCTGTTGTCAACCGCTCATTGTGTAATTCTCTCGTTTATTGACTACATTGCCAATGGCGTGAGCCCCAGATGTCCAACCAATAGGAGGAACCATTTTTTGGGCTTGTAATAACGAGGCACTTCCTTGCATACTGCAGTGACGCTGGTGGGTCCCTACTGTCATCCTCTCCACGTATAGTCATCTCCTTGTTCCTCTCGGTTGTTGACGATGTTGACAACGCAAGAGGGTGGCGCACCGTGCACAGCGAGCGAACTAAGGCGGAGGACGACGGCGAGGCCTCAGATGGAATGAACAAGAGCCCTGGAAGATGCACCGGTCCAATCGCAGGCGGAGGGGAGTATGAGGGTTGACTGGTTCAGGTGTAGGTGCGTGTTGGGGCTGACGTCGCCGGAGAATAACAGGACGCGTGGGGAATAGAGGGAGGGACTGGCCAACGTTGGAGGGTACGGTAGGGCGGCGGAGGCGCAGCCAACCATGGGAGGCGGGAGCAGGCGGAGCCGACGGGGTGGTTTGGTTTGGGCGTCTGGAGGAAGAAGATAAGAGATAGAAGATACACGACAGATGTTGGATGTCAAACCAACGGCTGGTAGGCAGAATCATTTGTTGACTAGCTACTAAGTCAACACCACATTGGATAGGCTATTTCCTCGTGGGTCCCAAATGTCAGAATCCAAATCTGTCACGGTCATGCAGCCTTTCTTATGAAAATTTACAGCCCATCTGGTGTGCTAGTTCAAACTTGTAACATCCCAAATGTTAAATTTGGAATGTTATACATTAGGTCATCATTGCAAATCATATTTTATTGCATTATTGGCTTGATCCTAGAAATTTCACGCAACTCAAGGACCTACGGAGAGAGTTGGGGATTTCGTTATTTTCATATTTGAGTTTTTCTCAAATTTTGAAAAGAGGATTGTTTGATTTTAATTATTATCTCTTCGAATGTTTCTTCTATAAAAATAAAAGAGAGAGAGCATAAAATGACTTCCTCAAAATAAAGAAATATTGGAGATTTAATGTTAAAATCAAATACGAGTTTTATTGCTATTTTATTGGAATTAGGAAAATTTGCGTTTTTCAAAATTGCATTAGAGTCCCAAATAAATGTTCACCTTGTCTGGTAGATTTTTAGAGGACGGCGAAAATTTATTTCAGGATTTTTGGAGTCCATTTAGTATTTCTTTTATTCATTTTTCTGCGCAGAATATTTTTTTAAAAATGAAGAGGAAACCGACTATGGGCCGTATCCGCCTGGGACTCCGCCCGAGGGGAGGCTTTATAAGCCATCGAGGCCGAGGCCGCAACCCACCAGCCCACCCCCGCCGAAACCCTAAGCCGCGCCAGCCGCCCGCGCCGCCGCAGACGTCGCCCGCACCACGCCGACGCCTCCTGCTGCCGCTGCACCGCCGGAGCCGCACCGCCACCTCGCCGCCGTCACTGGAGTTCGCCACCGCCGCCGCCAGTTTTCCTTTGACCGGTTCTGTTTTTCGGTAAAAACCTAAATGCGTTTTTTATTAAATCGGTTTTTTCCAGTTTAGTTAAATAGTGGACGTTCATCCGTATGTTCGTTTTAATGAACGGTTTTCGCCCGTTAACCGCAGATAGCGAACGTTCGTTCGTTAGTTAGTTCATCAGTTTTTCTATTTCTCGGATTTTTTCACGATTATTTTCGACCATGATTTCTGATCCGATTTTCGTTTTAGTTTATCTTTTCGCTCGTTTGTCGGAATCTGGCGATTCAAGCGCCTAGAGTTTCGTCTCGAAGCCCTCTTTCTGTTTAATCAACTTAAACAAGTTTTTGCTACCGTAAAATTTGACTTTAGTCCATCTTAGTAAACGAAGCTTGTTTCTTTCGCAGTTTGAGTTTCATTGCTTCGTTTGATTTGACTCTTTTTGCAAACCGGAGTTCTTAAGTTGAACTTTCTAGTTAGATCTTCTTATTTGTGTTTTACCCGTGCATCTTTGCTTGATTGCTTATTGTGTGCTTGTTTGATTGCAATAGAGTACCCGGAGTGCGAAGCATGCCACTACGAGTCTCTAGGTTTCACGGATCATCAACAAGGCAAGTAACACTTTGATCATACCCTTTTACTACCCAGTTTTATTGCAGATCAATCCCAAAACAATTGTATGATTAGGATCTGATTAATATGTGAGTTTTGGGAAGTAGATGAGGTAGTACCTATTCACCTGTTTATTATCAAACCTTTGGGAGTTACTTCTACGTTGCTTATATTGCTATGCTATGCTCGTAGACGTGGATTGGGTTTGAGTGTATCCATGACAGATGTGAGTTTTGTTAATTAATGGTTAACTTAAGGTGGCAACTTTAATACACATCTGGGTGGATTGAGGCACCTGGGGAACCCAGTGTTGTCTGTATTTTTGGAAATCCGGGGGTACCGTGTGATTCTCCTATGGACTGCTACCCAGGCTCAAAGGGATCATATGATTATTAATGCTAGAAACTTCCGTGTGCAGCCACATGCCATTATGGGCTCTGGCATAGTTGAGTAAGTTGTGGGAAACCTTTCCATGATGGGCTAGCAGATGTAGGGGATTGTAGGTGTACAGGCCTATCTATCGGTTAAGGGGACCTCTTCGGAAAGACTATGTCTCGGTCATCTGTTTCTCAAACATCATGCAGTGCAAGAAATACAACGGAGGAGATCGAGTCTTGTGGGGAAAAGTGCACAAACCTCTGCAGAGTGTACAAACTAATCATGGTTAGCCGTGTCCCCGGTTATGGACATCTTGAGTATCTAGTTCTTGGATTATCATGTGGATCTCATCACTCTTAATATAAATTTGGTTGGGTTATTAATTACTTTTAATTGGGATTGAGATGGGGTTTACCATTCTCAATGTTTTTCAACAAACTTTGTAGTTAAATAAAATATAATCCTTTGCAGTAGGGAAAAATTGGCTTTCCGCAAAACATATTAACCATACAGCCTCCACCAGCCATATATGCATGTAGTGATAGCATTATTCTGTTCATTACTCTCTTGTGTTATATTGCCAGCATATTCCATGTGCTGACCCATTTCGGGCTGCAACGTATCATGTTGCAGATTTTTCAGATGACGGGTAAGGAGCCTTAGGTCGTGGTCTTTCACTCAGTGATGCTAATGGAGTTGATGGACTCACTTTATCTTCCAAGCCTTCTGCTGTTATCATATTAGATGGCCTTAAGCCATATTTATTGTAATAAGTTCTCTTTTGAGACATTCGATGTAATAAGTGTGTGATTGCTACTCTGTTATAAATCCTTCGAGTACTGTGCGTGTCAACATTACCGATCCAGGGATGACATTGATGCATAGAGATCAGACTGTTTGAGGTCTGCTCGCTACAAGATGGTATCAGTGTAACGCCCTCGATGCGGCAATATCTCCCAGGTGTCGAAGCACGACTTAGAGGCATAACGAGCTCCTCCTGAGCTGGGTTGCGTCATCTACACGGACTCATCGGCACCTGCAAGCTGGTTTTTGAAGTATCTGTGAGTCACGGGGACTCAGCAATCTCACACCCTCGCGATCAAGACTATTTAAGCTTATGGGTAAGGTAAAAGGTATGAGGTGGAGCTGCAGCAAGAGACTAGCAGATTTGGTGGCTAACATACGCAAATGAGAGCGAGAAGAGAAGGCAAAGCACGGTCGATAAAAGTATGATCAAGAAGTGATCCTAAAACAACCTACGTCAAGCATAACTCCAACACCGTGTTCACTTCCCGGACTCCGCCGAGAAGAGACCATCACGGTTACACACGTGGTTGATGTATTTTAGTTAAGGTCAACTTCGGGTTTTCTACAACCGGACATTAACAAATTCCCATCGGCCCATAACCGCAGGCACGGCTTTCGAAAGTTCAAATCCCTGCAGGGGTGTCCCAACTTAGCCCATCACAAGCTCTCACGGTCAACGAAGGATATTCCTTCTAGCGGGAAGACCCGATCAGACTCGGAATCCCGGTTACAAGACATTTCGACAATGGTAAAACAAAACCAGCAACACCGCCCGAATGTGCCGACAAATCCCGATAGGAGCTGCACATATCTCGTTCTCAGGGCACACTCAGATGAGCGCTCCGTACAACTAAAACCAAACCTCGAGTTTCCCCGAGGGGGCGCTGCACAGGACTCTAGTTTGGCCAACACTCAGAGGAGCACTGGCCCCAGGGGGGGTTAGAATAAAGATGACCCTTGAGTCTGCAGAACCCAAGGGAAGGTGGTAGGTTGTTAGTGCAAATGGTAAAACCAAGGTTGGGCATTGCTGGAGGAGTTTTATTCAAGGCGAACTGTCAAGGGGTTCCCATTATTACCCAACTGCGTAAGGAACGCAAAATCCGGGAACATAACACCGATATGATGGAAACTAGGGCGGCAAGAGTGGAACAAAACACCAGGCATAAGGCTGAGCCTTCCACCCTTTACCAAGTATATAGATGCATTAATTAAATAAGATATATTGTGATATCCCAACAAGTAAACATGTTCCAACAAGGAACAACATCTCCATGTTCCAACAAGGAACAAACTTCAATCTTCACCTACAACTAACAATGCTATAAGAGGGGCTGAGCAAAGCGGTAACATAGCCAAACAACGGTTTGCTAGGACAAGGTGGGTTAGAGGCTTGGTTCAAACAATATGGGAGGCATGATAAGCAAGTGGTAGGTATCGCGGCATAGGCATAGCAAAAGAGCGAGCAACTAGCAAGCAAAGATAGAAGTGATTTCGAGGGTATGATCATCTTGCCTGAGATCCCGCAAGGAAGAAGAACGAGTCCATGAAGAAGACAAACGGGCATAGACGAACGAATCCTCACAACACGACGTTATCGGAACCAACCCGAAGAAGCAACACCGGAAAGAAGCAAACAATCATGGTAAACAACCACCACATAAATATGGCATGATGCACAACCAAGTATGATGCATGTCCGGTTTAATGAAGCATGGCATGGCAAAATGCACAAACAATCCTACAAATTAAGTGGATCTCAACATGCAACGGAGTTGCATATTGAAGAAAACACCACATGACTTATTTAGATCGATCTTGTTTATGTACCCAACAATATTAAATGTTGATTAACATGGCAAGGGGTGAAGCATAAGTAAACTAAACATTTAGGCAAGTTTAAATGAGGCCAGAAATAACAAACAACAAATCCGGTAAATCCCCATATGCAATTATCAATTTGGTGCAACAACAATTTTAAACATTTAAATGTTATTATCATGATGCGAATGACACGTGCAAGTTTTATGCGGTATTTATGGAAACATTGACATGATAAGATATGAGGCATTTGTCATCGTGTCGAAAATGAAAGGGGTGCCACGGCAATGATAATGAAATGGTGCCACGGTAACGTTTCGGTTCCGGTAACTCAATTGAGATACCGATGCAAAGGAGAAATGTGCGGATGCGTGCAAAAGATGGTGGGGCGCTCCCGGATTCCGGGTGTCCCACGAGTTGGCGACAAGGAAATGAGTGACAATTTGGATACGGTGCAAACAAAGGGTGCATCTCAAACAACACGTGCAATCGTCCACGGTGGTCATCTCGATGTTATACCTCTGAAGCGTGCATTATTGAAGCGGTACGAGTCGGCATAGAGGAAGTAGTGGAAGTAGACGTTCTCGTTTCGTACATGTTCACACTCCGTAGGTGTTCGGGGTCAGAACAAGGAACTCGACGTCCACAGTTCTTCGAGGGTCGACGGTACATGTTCTGTAGACGTTCGGGCGGCAGTAGTGGTACACGTTTAACGTCGACGGTAGTTGTTCACGGTTCGTAGACGAACTTGACGGATCCGAGGGCTCCGGCCATCGGGGTACTTGGCGCAACACCGTGTAGTCATACATTCATTCGGAGAGAAGCTCGTCGCATCCCTGTACTTGGCGTTCCGGTGTGGTAGTCGTTCTCGGGATCGGGGTCCTCGTGCATTTGACGACTCCGGAAGAGGAACTTGGCACCCACGGTGGTTGTGACCACGGTCTTGACGTCAACGCAATCAAGGAAGAGGCACAAAACAGCAACATGAGGCTGCAGAGGTGGCCACCATGTGGCTGTCATGGTCTCACACAGTGCAACAGAGGAATACAAAGCCTCGGCTAGACGGAGCGATGTAGCAAGGCGCACTCAAGGGAGAGCTCAGGCGACTGCCGGCTTCGGCAGCTCGACAAGGGGCATGGCCAAACGCCGTGCAGCAAGGCGACGGAACAGAGTAACCGCGGGAGGCCGAGAGGAGCGACGAGGAGGCGGAGCAGGTGCCGGCGACGAAGCGGGGCACTTGAGGATGCGGCGTGGTGCAGGGCTACGGTGACAGGACCAGGAAACTTGGTGCAGCGACGGCAGAGGCGCGATGCTCCGGTTGAGGGACTTGGCGCGCAGCAGCGTTGGGCGAAGCAGGACGCTGCAGTGAGGCGACGAACGGGTGGCGTGTGGGTAAACGAATTACTGTCGAGCAATTGATATAATTGAGCATAGTTATGAGAATATCTAGGTATGATCATGTATATAGGCATCACATCTGTGACAAGTAGACCGAAACGATTCTGCATCTACTACTATTACTCCACACATCGACCACTATCCAGCATACATCTAGAGTATTAAGTTCATAAGAACAGAGTAATGCTTTAAGTAAGATGACATGATATAGAGGGATAAACTCAGGCAATATGATATAAACCCCATCTTTTTATCCTCGATGGCAACAATATAATACGTGTCGTTTCCCCTACCGTCACCGGGATCGAGCACCGCAAGATTGAACCCAAAGCTAAGCACTTCTCCCATTGCAAGAAAGATCAATCTAGTAGGCCAAACCAAACTGATAACTCGAAGAGACTTGCAAAGATAAACCAATCATACATAAAGAATTCAGAGGAGAATAAAATTTTGTTCATAGATAAACTTGATCATAAACCCACAATTCATCGGATCTCGACAAACACACCGCAAAAGAAGATTACATCGAATAGATCTCCAAGAAGACCGAGGAGAACTTTGTATTGAGATCCAAAGAGAGAGAAGAAGCCATCTAGCTAATAACTATGGACCCGAAGGTCTGAAGTAAACTACTCACACATCACCGGAGAGGCCATGGAGTTGATGTAGAGGCCCTCCATGATCAATGCCCCCTCCCGTGGAGCTCTGGAAAAGGCCCCAAGATGGGACCTCTCGGGTACAGAAGGTTGCGACGGTGGAATTAGGTTTTCGTGGTGCTCCTGGATGTTTGGGGGTACGTGGATATATATAGGAGGAAGAAGTACGTCGGTGGAGCAACGAGGGGACCATGAGGGTGGAGGGCGCGCCAGGGGTTAGGCGCACCCCTGCCTTGTGGCCGCCTCTTTTGTTTCTTGACGCACACTCCAAGTCTCTTGGATCACATTTGTTGAGAAAATCACGTTCCCGAAGATTTCATTCCGTTTGGACTCCATTTGATATTCCTTTTTGTCGAAAGCCTAAAATAGGCAAAAACAGGAATTTGGGCTGGGCCTCCGGTTAGTAGGTTAGTCTAAAAAATGATATAAAATTGTAAAATAAAGCCCATTAACATCCAAAATAGATAATATAATAGCATAGAGCAATCAAAAATTATAGATACGTTGGAGACGTATCAAGCATCCCCAAGCTTAATTCCTGCTCGTCCTCGAGGAGGTAAATGATAAAAGAAGAATTTTTGATGTGGAATGCTTTCTAACATATTTCTCAATGTAATTTTTCTTTATTGTGGCATGAATGTTCAGATCCATAAGATTCAAGACAAAAGTTCAATATTGACATAAAAATAATAATACTTCAAGCATACTAACTAAGCAATTATGTCTTCTCAAAATAACATGGCCAAAGAAATTTATCCCTACAAAATCATATAGTCTGGCTATGCTCTATCTTCACCACACAAAACATTTAAATCATGCACAACTCCGATGACAAGCCAAACAATTGTTTCATACTTTTGATGTTCTCAAACTTTTTCAATCTTCACGCTATATATGAGCATGAGCCATGGATATAGCACTATATGGTGGAATAGAATGGTGGTTGTGGAGAAGACAAAAAGGAGAAGATAGTCTCACATCAACGAGGTGTATCAATGGGCTATGGAGATGCCCATTAATAGATATCAATGTGAGTGAGTATGGATTGCCATGCAACGGATGCACCAGAGCTATAAGTGTATGAAAGCTCAACAAAAGAAACTAGGTGGGTGTGCATCCAACCTGCTTGCTCACGAAGACCTAGGGTATTTTGAGTAATCCCATCACTGGAATATACAAGCCAAGTTCTATAATGAAAAATTCCCACTAGTATATGAAAGTGGTATCATAGGAGACTCTTTATCATGAAGATCATGGTGCTACTTTGAAGCACAAGTGTGGAAAAGGGATAGTAACATTGTCCCTTCTCTCTTTTTCTCTATTTTTTTTTCTTTGGGCCTTCTTTCTTTTTTTTCTTTTTGGCCTCTTTTCTTTTTTTTAATTTTTCATCCGGAGTCTCATCCCGACTTGTGGGGGAATCATAGTCTCCACCATCCTTTCCTCACTTGGGACAATGCTCTAATAATGATGATCATCACACTTTATTTACTTACAACTGAAGAATTACAAGTTGATACTTAGAACAAAATATGACTCTATGTGAATGCCTCCGGCGGTGTACCGGGATGTGCAATGATGCATGAGTGACATGCATGAAAGAATTATGAACGGTGGCTTTGCCACAAATACGATGTCAACTACATGATCATGCAAGCAATATGACAATGATGAAGCGTGTCATAATAACGGAACAATGGAAAGTTGCATGGCAATATATCTCGGAATGGCTATGGAAATACCATATTAGGTAGGTATGGTGGCAGTTTTGAGGAAGGTATATGGTGGGTTTATGGTACCGACGAAAGTTGCGCGATACTAGAGAGGCTAGCAATGGTGGAAGGGTGAGAGTGCGCATAATCCATGGACTCAACATTAGTCATAAAGAACTCATACACTTGTTGCAAAAATCTACAAGTTATCAAAGCAAAGTATTACGCGCATGCTCCTAGGGGGATAGATTGGTAGGAAAAGACCATCGCTCGTCCCCGACCGCCACTCATAAGGAACACAATCAATAAATAAATCATGCTCCGACTTCATCACATAACGGTTCACCATACGTGCATGCTACGGGAATCACAAACTTCAACATAGGTATTTCTCAAATTAACAACTACTCAACTAGCATGACTCTAATATCACCATCTCCATATCTCAAAACAATTGTCAAGCATCAAACTTCTCATAGTATTCAATGCACTTGTATGAAAGTTTTTATTATTGCCATGTTGTTCTAAAGGACTCTCAAAATAATATAAGTGAAGCATGAGAGATCAATTATTTGTATAAAATAAAACCACCACTGTGTTCTCAAAGATATAAGTGAAGAACTAGAGCAAAAACCATATAGCTGAAAAGATATAAGTGAAGCACATAGAGTATTCTAATAAATTCCCAATCATGTGAGTCTCTCTCAAAAGGTGTGTACAGCAAGGATTATTGTGGTAAACTAAAAAGCAAAGACTCAAATCATACAAGATGCTCCAAGCAAAACACATATCATGTGGTGAAATATAGCTCCAAGTAAAGTTACCGATAGACGAAGACGAAAGAGGGGATGCCTTCAGGGGCATCCCCAAGCTTAGGCTTTTTGGTGTCCTTGTACTTTACCTTGGGGTTCCATGGGCATCCCCAATATTAGGCTCTTACCACTCCTTGATCCATAATCCATCAAATCTTTACCCAAAACTTGAAAAACTTCACAACACAAAACTCAAAATAGAAAATCTCATGAGCTCCGTTAGCGAAAGAAAACAAAACACCACTTCAAGGTACTGTAATGAACTCATTCTTTATTTATATTAGTGTTAAACCTACTGTATTCCAACTTCTATATGGTTTATAAACTCTTTTAATAGCCATAGATTCATCAAAATAAGCAAACAACACACGAAAAACAGAATCTGCCAAAAACAAAACAGTCTGTAGTAATCTGTAGCTAACGCCAACTTCTGGAACCCCAAAAATTCTAAAATATGTTTCTGGACGTGACGAATTTATCTATTAATCATCTTCAAAAAGAATTAACTAAATAGCACTTTCCAAATAAAAATGGAAGCAATTCTCGTGAGCGCTAAACTTTCTGTTTTTTACAGCAAGATCGAAAAGACTTTCCCTAAGTCTTCCCAACGGTTCTACTTGGCACAAACACTAATTAAACACAAAAAACACAACCAAAACAGAGGCTATAACAATAATAATTTATTACTAAACAGGAGCAGAAATCAAGGAATAAAAATAAAATTGGGTTGCCTCCCAACAAGCGCTATCGTTTAACGCCCCTAGCTAGGCATAAAAGCGAAGATAGATCTAGGTATTGCCATCTTTGGTAGGCAATCCATAAGTGGCTCTCATAGTAGATTCATATGGTAATTTAATTTTTTTTCTAGGGAAGTGTTCCATGCCTTTCCTTAACGGAAATTGGAATCTAATATTCCCTTCCTTCATATCAATAATTGCACCAATCGTTCTAAGGAAAGGTCTACCAAGAATAATAGGACATGAAGGATTGCAATATATATCAAGAAAAATGAAATCTATGGGAGCATAGTTCCTATTTGCAACAATAATAACATCATTAATTTTTCCCATAGGTTTCTTAATAGTGGAATCCGCAAGGTGCAAGTTTAAAGAACAATCATCAAAATCACAGAATCCTAGCAAATCACATAACGTTTTTGGAATCGTGGAAACACTAGCACCCAAATCACACAAAGCATAACACTCATGATATTTAATTTTAATTTTAATTGTAGGTTCCCACTCATCATAAAGTTTTCTAGGGATAGAAACTTCCAACTCAAGTTTTTCTTCATAAGATTGCATTAAAGCATCAACGATATGTTCAGTAAAAGCTTTATTTTGACTATAAGCATGAGGAGAATTTAGCACGGATTGCAACAAGGAAATACAATCTATCAAAGATCAATTGTCATAATTAAATTCCTTGAAATCCCAAATAGTGGGTTCATTGATATCTAAAGTTTTAACATCTTCAATCCCACTTTTAACAATTTTTGCATCAAGATCTAAAAACTCCGAATTTTTGGAACACCTTCTAGGTAAAGGTGGCTCATCTTCAGTCCCATCATTATCAAGATTCATATTGCAAATCAAAGATTTAATAGGGGACACATCAATAACTTTTAGATCTTCATCTTTATTTTCATAGAAACTAGCAGAACACGCTTTCACAAAGCAATCTTTCTTAGCACGCATCCTAGTGGTTCTTTCTTTGCACTCATCAATGGAAATTCTCATGGCTTTGAGAGACTCATTGATATCATGCTTAGTTGGAATAGATCTAAGTTTCAAAGAATCAACATCAAGAGAAATTCTATCAACGCTCCTAGCCAATTCATCAATCTTAAGAAATTTTTCTTCAATCAAAGCATTGAAACTCTTTTGCAAAGTAATAAATTCTTTAATATTAGATTCAAAATCAGAGGGCATCTTATTATAATTTCCATAAGAATGTTGTAGGAAATACCATAATTATTAGAGGAATTACTAGGAAACGGCCTAGAATTAAAATTACCTCTATACGCATTATTACCAAAATTGTTCCTACGAACAAAATTCACATCCATAGATTCATTATTATTCTCAGTCAAGTTAGACAAAGGCACATCATTAGGATCAAAGGAAACACTCTTATTAGCAGAAAATTTCATAAGTTCATCCATCTTTCCACTCAAAACATTATTCTCTTCAATTGCATGCACTTTTTTACTCGTAGATCTTTAAGTGTGCCATTGAGAATAATTAACCATAATATTATCTAGGAGTTTGGTAGCTTCTCCTAAAGTGATTTCCATAAAAGTGCCTCCCGCGGCCAAATCTAAATGATTTCTAGAAGCAAAATTCAATCCGGCATAAAAAAATTGTATACTCATCCAAAGATTCAAACCATGTGTAGGGAAATTATGTATCATTAATTTCATCCTCTCCCAAGATTGTGCAACATGTTCATGATCAAGTTGCTTAAAATTCATAATATTGTTTCTAAGAGAGATGATCTTAGCGGGAGGAAAATACTTAGAGATAAAAGCATCTTTGCACTTATTCCATGAATCAATACTATTTTTAGGCAAAGACGAAAACCAAGCTTTAGAATGATCTCTAAGCGAAAACTGAAATACCTTCAATTTAACAATATCATTATCCACATCTTTCTTCTTTTGAATATCACAGAAATCAACAAAGTTGTTTAGATGGGTAGCGGCATCTTCACTAGGAAGGCCAGAAAACGGATCTTTCATGACAAGATTCGGCAAAGCAGTATTAATTTCACAAGATTCGGCATTGGTAAGAGGAGCAATTGGAGTGCTAATAAAATCATTATTGTTGGTATTCGCAAAGTCAAACAATTTAGTATTATCTTGAGCCATCGTGACAAGCAAGCAATCCAACACACGAGCAAACAAGAAACGGGCAAAAAGGCAAATAGAAAAAGAGAAGTGGGCGGAAAGACAACGCGAATAAAACGGCAAGGGTGAAGTGGGGGAAAGGAAAACGAGAGGCAAATGGCAAATAATGTAATGCGAGGGATAATAATTTGTGATGGGTACTTGGTATGTCTTGACTTGTGCTTGGCTTGACTTGGCACGAATCTCCCCGGGGGCGCCAGAAATCCTTCTTGCTACCTCTTGAGCACTACGTTGGCTTTCCCTTGAAGAGGAAAGGGTGATGCAGTAAAGTAGCATAAGTATTTCCCTCAGTTTTTGAGAACCAAGGTATCAATCCAGTAGGAGATCACGCTCAAGTCCCACACACCTACACAAACAAATAAGAACCTCGCAACCAACGCGATAAAGGGGTTGTCAATCCCTTCACGGTCGCTTACGAGAGTGAGATCTGATAGATATGATAAGAGAATTTTTTTGGTATTTTTATGATAAAAAGAAATAAAGATGCAAAGTAAAATAAACGGCAATAGAAATATCTAAGTATTGGAAGATTAATATGATGGAAGATAGACCCGGGGGCCATAGGTTTCACTAGTGGCTTCTCTCAAGAGCATAAGTATTACGGTGGGTAAACGAATTACTGTCAAGCAATTGATAGAATTGAGCATAGTTATGAGAATATCTAGGTATGATCATGTATATAGGCATCATGTCCGTGACAAGTAGACCGAAACGATTCTGCATCTACTACTATTACTCCACACATCGAGCGCTATCCAGCATGCATCTAGAGTATTAAGTTCATAAGAATAGAGTAATGCTTTAAGTAAGATGACATGATGTAGAGGGATAAACTCATGCAATATGATATAAACCCCATCTTTTTATCCTTGATGGCAACAATACAATACGTGTCATTTCCCCTACTGTCACTGGGATCAAGCACTGCAAGATTGAACCCAAAGCTAAGCACTTCTCCCATTGCAAGAAAGATCAATCTAGTAGGCCAAACCAAACTGATAATTTGAAGAGACTTGCAAAGGTAAACCAATCATTTAGAAAAGAATTCAGAGGAGGAGAATCAAATATTGTTCATAGATAAACTGGATCATAAACCCACAATTCATCAGATCTCGACAAACACAGCGCAAAAGAAGATTACATCGAATAGATCTCCAAGAAGATCAAGGAGAACTTTGTATTGAGATCCAAAGAGAGAGAAGAAGCCATCTAGCTAATAACTATGGACCCGAAGGTCTGAAGTAAACTACTCACACATCACCGGAGAGGCCATGGAGTTGATGTAGAGGCCCTCAGTGATCAATGCCCCCTCCGGTGGAGCTCCAAAAAAGGCCCCAAGATGGGATCTCTCGGGTACAGAAGGTTGCGGCGGTGGAATTAGATTTCCATGGTGCAACTAGATATTTGGGGGGTACATGGATATATATGTAATGCCCTCGATGCGGCTATATGTTCCACGTGTCGAAGCACGACTTAGAGGCATAACCGCATTGAAAGCAATGTCGCAAGTGAGGTAATCTTCACAACAACCCATGTAATAAATAAGGGAAAGAGATACATAGTTGGCTTACAATCGCCACTTCACACAATACATGAATAAATCATTACATCATCCAGATACAATCAAGGTCCGACTACGGAACCAAAATTAAAGAAGACTACCCCAAATGCTACACAGATCCCCGATCATCCCAACTGGGATCCACTACTGATCAACTGGAAACGAAACAACACAAAGAACAAGATCTTCATCGAGCTCCTCCTTGAGCTTGGTTGCATCACCTGCACGATATCATCGGCACCTGCAAGCTGGTTTTGGAAGTATCTGTGAGTCACGGGGACTCAACAATCTCACACCCTCATGATCAAGACTATTTAAGCTTATGGGAAGGGTAAAAGGTATGAGGTGGAGTTGCAGCAAGTGACTAGCATATATGGTGGCTAAACATACACAAATGAGAGCGAGAAGAGAGAGCAAAGGCACAGTTGAACAACTATGATCAAGAAGTGATCCTAGAACAACCTACGCCAAGCATTACTACAACACCGTGTTCACTTCCCGGATCCCGCTGAGAAGAGACCATCACGGTAACACACACGGTTGATGCGTTTTAATTAAGATAAACTTTAGGTTTTCTACAACCGGACATTAACAAATTCCCATCTGCCCATAACCGCGGGCACGGCTTTCGAAAGATCAATCCCTGCAGGGGTGTCCCAACTTAGCCCATCACAAGCTCTCACGGTCAACGAAGGATATTCCTTCTCCCAAGACATTCCGATCAGACTCGGCATCCCGGTTACAAGACATCCTCGACAATGGTAAAACAAGTCCAGCAACACCGCCCAAATGTGCCGACAAATCCCGATAGGAGCTGCACATATCTCGTTCTCAGGGCACACTCGGATTGTCCAAACTTCCGGTAGGCCAGCCCAGAGTTGCCCCTGGTGGCCACCGGTGGCTGACAAGATGGACCAACACTGAGAGGAGCACTGACCCGGGGGGGTTTAAATAAAGATGACCCTTGAGTCCACGGAACCCGAGGGAAAGAGAGGCTAGGTGGCGAATGGTAATACTAATGTTGGGCATTGCTGGAGGAGTTTTATTCAAGGCGAACTGTCAAGGGGTTCCCATTATAACCCAACCGTGTAAGGAACGCAAAATCCGGGAACATAACACTGATATGACGGAAACTAGGGCGGCAAGAGTGGAACAAAACACCAGGCATAAGGCCGAGCCTTCCACCCTTTACCAAGTATGTAGATGCATTAATTAAATAAGAGATATTGTGATATCCCAACAAAATAACCATGTTCCAAACATGGAACAAGCTCCAATCTTCACCTGCAACGAGCAACGCTATAAGATGGGCTGAGCAAAGCAATAACATAGCCAAACAACGGTTTGCTAGGACAAGGTGGGTTAGAGGTTCGACATGGCAATATGGGAGGCACGATAAGCAAGTGGTAGGTATCATAGCATAGGCATAGCAAAAGAGCGAGCAACTATCAAGCAAAGATAGAAGTGATTTCGAGGGTATGGTCATCTTGCCTGAAATCCCGCAAGGAAGAAGAACGAGTCCATGAAGAAGACAAACGGACATAGTCGAACGGTTCCTCACAAACGTGACGTTATCGGAACCAACCTGAAGAAGCAACACCGGAAAGAAGCACACAACATAGTAAACAAACAACACATCAACATGGCATGATGCACAACCAAGTACGATGCATGTCCGGTTTAATGATTCATGGCGTGGCAAAATGCACAAGCAACACTACAAGTTAAGTGGAGCTCAATATGCAACGAGTTGCATATTGATGGAACACCACATCAATTATTTAGTTCACTCCTGGTTATGTACCCAACCAAATTAAATGTTCTTAACATGTCAAGGGGTGAAGCAAATTAAAACTACCTATCTAGACAAGTTTAAAAGAGGCCAGAACAACAAGCAACAAGTCTGGAAAATCCTCATGTGCATATTACTGGATTTGGTACTATTCTTCCCTAAACCATATTTTAGAGTTGTCAAACATGCAAAGAGATGCCACCATGTTAAACTATGCATTTTTCTACCCCATTTACATATAAAGTTTGTCAGGTTTGGAGCTACGGTTATTTAGTTATGAAAGAAAACATTTTAGCATGGCATAGGGGAAAATTAAAGCAAACAACAATTTAAGCATTCTAAACATGCATGAAAGTTGGTTATTGTGAAACTAGATGAAAAACTAAGCATCTTCCATATATAAATTATTTCAAACCGATGCATGATGGAGAAGTTATTAAATGCATGGACTTGACGGGCTTTTCTGCAAAACTGTTTACACTGGATATTAGACAAATTTGTTCAGGAAAAAAAAACATGGGCTGTAACTGACTGGGCCAATAGTGCATAGGAGAGGGCTGGGGCTGCTCACCCATGGGCTTGGCCCGCTGGTGAAGAGGAAGGCCAGCAAGGGCGGCGTGGATCTGGCCCGACTGGGCCTGGCTTGGCGCTGGGCCATGGGGAGGCGCTAGCGGGCTGGCGGCCAACGACCGGAAGTCAACGCAGGCGCTGGTCGCTGGTCGTCCTTGACCTCGCATGGGCTACACACGCAGAAGCAGGGGAGGCTGAGGCGAGATGCAGAGGAGCGGCGGGGATGGCGGGGCTCGACGAGGATCCATGGCGTCGAGGCGCGGGGTTCGCTGGACGGAGTGGACCAGGCTGACCCCGTCCTGATCATGTGGTAGAGCGGCTCGCCAGCGGAAGCTCGAGGTCGGGCGTTCATGGCGGGACTTGGGGCATTGTTGAAGGCTCCGGTGACGGGGACAACGGGAGGCGTCAGATCCGGGATTGGGGAATCCATTCCCGGTGACAAGATGACCTAGCACAGCGCGGGCTTGGAGATCCGGGCGGCGATGATGAGGTCCAAGGCGGCAGGGGCCTCCTGCTGGTCTTTGTAAGGAGCACGTCTCCCTGCGTCGACGAAGAGAGCAGGGAGGCTGCAGAAATGAAGGACGATGGCGCGAGGTGGTGCGGCAGCGAGGTCGCAAAGTTGGAGGAGCTCGGGCCTCTCGGGTGCGCTCCAGAAGGTGGATCGGGTGTGGTTGCGCTGGGAGGCTCCGGTCGATGGTGGCAGGCGAGATCGAGCAGAGGAGGCATGGCCTCGGGCTCGAGGGGAGAGGAGGCCGCGGGATTGGTCGGGCATAGAAATGGAAGCGATGGTGGTTGGCTACGGTGGGATTGGGTAGGAGAGGAAAACGAGGAGGGATTTTGGATTGGGGAGGATCCCGAGGTGGGAGATGAGTGCGGTAGCGGCGGCAACAGGGACAAAAGTCCTAGAATTTAGGGTTTGGCAAAATAGTCTAGTGGTTGATCTATATATAGCAAGTTGGTTAGGTTAGGGGATATGTGACGCCCCGAGACCGATGCGCCAGGTGTCTTCCAGTTATTCCCTATTGTTGCCATGTCATTTGCTTGCGTGTTGCATTTTATCATGTCATCATGTGCATTGCATCATCATGTTTTTCAAAACTTGCATCTGTCCTGGTCTCCCAGTTCCTTCCGTTGTCCGTTCTGAGCCCAGACACACTTGCACGCGCCCGCGGCATGTCCGAAATATTATTTTATAAGTGGCCGGAAAATGTTCTCAGAATGGGTTGAATGTTGGCATGCGGTGTTGTTATGTTGTAGGTAGGTTGCCTGCCAAGTTTCATCGCATTCGGAGTTCGTTTGATAGCCCAACGGATAACTATAGCGACATTATAGTCGGTCAAACGTCGGACGTTTTCGGTCTCCGGAAACAGTCGCCGGGTCTCTCTCTCTCTTCTTTTCTCTCAGCCCAAAGCATTCTGCACAGTCCGCTGACAACCGCCAGGCCCCGAAACCCTCCCTGCATAGTGCATCGAACCCCTCACGTGCGCGTCCGAAACTTCCCCGGATCCGACCCGGGCAGTCATCACCGTTGGGTCTGGATCATCCCCAAACATCTACAAAACGTCTCTGTTTTGTTATTTGGGCTTCCTAGTGTATTTTTCTCGACCGCTCGATTTTAATCGGAAGGACGAATTAGCCCCTAAACTCTCCTTTTTTTTCCTTATATATACTCCCTAGTCTAAATCGAGACAAAACCCTAAAACCGAGGGCACTTATCCCATCTTCCCCTTTCGGCCGCCGCCACTCTCTCATCGGGATCCTCCCCGATCCACCCACCTCCTCTCCCTTGAATTCCCCATCTGGCCAATCCCGCAGCCTCCTCCCGATCGACCAGCCAGCCACCACCAAATCCTCCTCCTTGCCTCGATCAAGCCCACAAGAGAGGAGCTCCTCCTCTGCTTTCTCCTCGAGGCCGCAACCTCCCTGTCCTGATCCTTGGGCGACTCGCCGGAATCCAGTCGCCGGTCCAGTAGCTCCCCTGTGCCCCTGCCTTTCCCTTCCCTTTCTCTCTCTCCCTCTCATCTTCCTGCTTCCTCTCTCTCGCAGGGAACCGAGCCTCCAAGGCGCCGCCACCTCGACTGCCTGGACCGCACGCGTGTCAGGTCCGCTCGTCCGCGTCGACCCGCCGCCCCGCCAAATCGTTGGAGTCCGCCGTGGCATCCGAACCCCGCTGCTGCATCCTCTCCATCCTGCTCGTCCCGCCGGCCTCCCTGTTGCCGCGCCTGCGTCGCCCTATTGCCGCGAGTGCAGACGCCGGTGAATCCTGCAGGTCGCCGCCTCGCCAAGTCCCTCGCCTCACCGTCCTGTGCATGGAGCCACGCCCCTCCATCGTATCTTCCTTGAGCCACCGCAGCAGGCGGACCTCCGCGTCTGGCCACGCCGCCGGCAAGCCCTGCCTCCTCCGCCTCGTCAAGTCCCTGAACCTGTCGCTGTGTTTTCCTTCAGAATGAGCAGAGTAGCTCACTCACCCTGCGTTGACCGAGTGCCCCTCTATGGACCAGTTCGAGCGAGAGGGCTCGATCGCCTGCTTGTGGGCCGGCCGCGCTGCTTCCCCGCGGCCTGCTGCCTCACCGAACCGGGCCGAAGCCCATGGTGAGCAGATCCCCAGCGCCTCCCCTCTGTTCCCTTGGGCTTGGCTCAATTCTGCCACTGCTGAGGCCCTGCGCCGGTAGTTTCGGCCCTTGTATTTTTTTCCTTGCGCTGCGAATTTTGCCTTTTAACCAGAGACTGCCTGTTTTTACAGAAAACCCCTTGTTCTTCATGCATATAATAACTTAAAAACCGTGCATCGGTTTAAAATGATTTATATATGAAACTTGCTTAGTTTTTCATCTAGTTTAATAATATGTCACTTTCACCCATGTTCAAAATGTTTAAAATGATGTTTGTTTAAATTTGCCCCTATGCCATGCTAAAATGACTTAATTCATAACTAAATTACCGTAACTCCGAATTTAATAAACTTTATATCTAAATGGGGTAGAATTTTGCCTAGTTTATCTTGGTGTCATTGCTTTGCATGTTAAACAACTCAAAAATATGGTTTAGGGCAGAAGCGGACCTAACCTAATATATGCATATGGGGATTTACCGGATTCGTTATTTGTTATATACGGCCCCATTTAAATTGTTTAGATGGTGTAGTTTTGTTATGCCTCACCTCTTGCCATGTTAATCAACATTTAATATTGTTGGGTACATAAACGAGATCGAACTAAATAACTTGTCGTGGTGTTTCATCAATATGCAACTCGTTGCATATTGAGCTCCACTTAATCTGTAGGATTGCTTGTGCACTTTGCCATGTCATGCCCTCTTTAAACCGGACATGCATCATACTTGGTTGTGCATCATGCCATGTTCATGTGTTGGTTGTTTACTATGTTGTGTGCTTCTTTCCGGTGTTGCTTCTTCGGGTGGGTTCCGATAACGTCACGTTTGTGAGGACCCGTTCGACTACGTCCGTTTGTCTTCTTCATGGACTCGTTCTTCTTCCTTGCGGAATTTCAGGCAAGATGATCATACCCCCGAAATCACTTCTATCTTTGCTTGCTAGATGCTCGCTCTTTTGATATGCCTAGGCTACGATACCTACCACTTGCTTATAATGCCTCCCATATTGTTAAGCCAAGCCTCTAACCCACCTTGTCCTAGCAAACCGTTGTTTGGCTATGTTACCGCTTTGCTCAGCCCCTCTTATAGCGTTGTTAGTTGCAGGTGAAGATTGAAGTTTGTTCCTTGTTGGAACATGGAGATGTTGTTCCTTATTGGAACATGTTTACTTGTTGGGATATCACAATATCTCTTATTTAATTAATGCATCTATATACTTGGTAAAGGATGGAAGGCTCGGCCTTATGCCTGGTGTTTTGTTCTACTCTCGCCGCCCTAGTTTCTGTCATATCGGTGTTATGTTCCCGGATTTTGCGTTCCTTATGCGGTTGGGTTATAATGGGAACCCCTTGACAGTTCGCCTTGAATAAAACTCCTCCAGCAAGGCCCAACCTTGGTTTTACCATTTGCACTAACAACCTATAACCTTCCCTTGGGTTTTCGCGAGCCCGAGGGTCATCTTTATTTTAAACCCCCCCGGGCCAGTGCTCCTCTGAGTGTTGGTCCGAAATGGGCAGCCTGCGGGGCCACCTCGGGGCAACTCGAGGGTTGGTTTTACTCGTAGCTTGACCTATCCGGTGTGCCCTGAGAACGAGATATGTGTAGCTCCTATCGGGATTTGTCGGTGCATCGGGCGGCTTTGCTGGTCTTGTTTTACCATTGTCGAAATGTCTTGTTACCGGGATTCCGAGCCTGATCGGGTTTCCCGCTAGAAGGAATATCCTTCGTTGACCGTGAGAGCTTGTGATGGGCTAAGTTGGGACACCCCTGCAGGGATATGAACTTTCGAAAGCCGTGCCCGCGGTTATGGGCAGATGGGAATTTGTTAATGTCCGGTTGTAGAAAACCTGAAGTTGGCCTTAATTAAAATACATCAACCGCGTGTGTAACCGTGATGGTCTCTTTCCGGCGGAGTCCGGAAAGTGAACACGGTGTTGGAGTAATGCTTTGACGTAGGTTGTTCTAGGATCACTTCTTGATCAAAGTTTCTCGATCGTGCTTTGCCTCCTCTTCTCGCTCTCATTTGCGTATGTTAGCCACCATATATGCTAGTCGCTTGCTACAGCTCCACGTCATACCTTTACCTTACCTATAAGCTTAAATAGTCTTGATCACGAGGGTGCGAGATTGCTGAGTCCCCGTGACTCACAGATACTTCCAAAACCAGTTTGCAGGTGCCGATGAGTCCGTGCAGGTGACACAACCAAGTTCAGGAGGAGCTCGATGAAGATCTTGTCCTTTGTGTTGTTTCACTCTAGTTGTTCAGTAGTGGAGCTCAGTTGGGGTCGATCGGGGACCTTGTCGTTTTGGGGTAGTCTTCTTTTATTTTGGTTCCGTAGTCGGACCTTGATTGTATTTGGATGATGTAATGCTTTATTCATGTAATTGGGTGAAGTGGCGATTGTAAGCCAACTATGTATCTTTTTCCCTTATGTATTACATGGGTTGTGTGAAGATTACCTCACTTGCGACATTGCTTTCAATGCGGTTATGCCTCTAAGTCGTGCTTCGACACGTGGGAGATATAGCCGCATCGAGGGCGTTACAGGCTATCTTGTCCCTCCGATCAAAATCGGACGGTCAGAAAAAAAAATAGGCTATGGAGGCTAAATAAGAAAACGGTGATGTTTTGCAGATGTTTGGGGATGTTCCGGACCCATCGGTCACAACTGCTCGAGTCGGGTCCGCGACAGCTTTCGGACGCGCGCGGGAAGAGGTCTGATGCACTGTGCAAGGCATGGGCCTAGGTGGATTGTGAAGAGCGGGTTGGTCTGAGAGAAGAGGGGTGAGATGCAGCCCGGCACGATATCCAGAGACCGAAAACGTCCGACGAAAAGACCGGCTATACTGCCACTATAGTTATGCGTTGGGGCATCAAACAGACTCCAAATGCGATGAAACTTAACAGGCGGTCTATATACACTATAATAAGACCACACACCAACTTTCATCCCATTCTGAGAACATTTTCCGTCCACTTATAAAATAATATTTCGGACATGCCGCGGGCGCGTGCAAGTGTGTCTGGGCTCAGAACGGACAACGGATGGAACTGGGGGAACCCGGACGGATGCAAGTTTTGAAAACATGGAGATGCAATGCGGATGATGACCTGGCAAGATGTAACACGCAAGCAAATGACAAGGCCACAACAGCGAATAACTGGAGGACACCCGGCACATCGGTCTCGGGGCGTCACAACACTCCACCACTATGAGAGGATCTCATCCCGAGATCTAGAATGGCACCGGAGGGAAAACGGAAGAGAAAAGAGAAGAGGTAAAACTAAGTTGCTTCTTTGACAAACGAGTGAGACCAAAGAACAATGAAAAGGTTAAGCCATTTCGAGAAAAGAATACAACGGAGATGAACGAAGTTGAAAGCGCTCCGTTAAGAAAGAGGAATAAGAAAGAACCGATCCGGGTAGCACTCCGGTTGAAAAGAAAAGGAATTGAATAAGAACTTGATAAGATGAGAAGATACTTGATGAAAACACAGCACACTGCCTCCGGAACTAATGAATGAATGAATGAACAAGGGGTAAGAAAGATCTTAGACAACACTCCGGTTGAAAAGAGGTGAAAGGCTTGATAAGGCGAAAAGAAATTGAGCAAAAGGTCACAACACCACGGTTAAAAGGATAATCATGAAAAGTTCATGATCTTCGCAACTTGAGATGAAGAGAGAAATGAGAAACATCACAAAGCCTCCGTAAGAAGAAAGAATATAGATCATTGAAATGAAAGGATGGAGAAGAAAAGGTCAACTAGTGCCATAAGAGAGTTTGAGAAGGCATCCTTAGGAGAAGGGTCGAACGGAGTTGTTGGAAAACCAACAATGAAAAGAGTAAGCTTGTAGTGGGCTTATGGAGAACATCTCAAAATTATGAGGTGACAACTTGCCACTCACGGAAAATATTTGATTGGATTTATATGACAAGGAGGCGAGAAAATATTTCACCGGGAGGATAGATGAAGAACTTGGATCATATATTATCACCATTAATAGCAACAATCCTTAGGGAAAGCTTTAGGTGAAATATAACCCAAGATAACTCCAATGAAGAGATTGATGGATGTAAAATATCTCGTTCTTGACAACATGTGAATCATGAAGCACGGAGGGAAAATACCAAAAATGACATAACACCACCTCAAAAGATATGCGTGAAAGAATTGCACTCCAGATTGCAAGATGAAGAAAACTTGAGCTCCTTAGAAAAGAATGTTGATGAACACTTCGAGAAGAAATTAAATCCTTGATGAACCATCATGTAGAGCCCCGGTAAACAAAAGAATGATCAAACGGAAGGAAATGGAAGTTGAAAACACAAGGTGAATCCTGTACCGATTTAAATGAATCTCCGTGGTGAAATAATTGAAAAAGGTTGGAACTCCGGGAAAAAGAGAAGATGAGACAATTGAAATCAGGAATTTGATGAGCCTCCGGAATAGGGAATTGAGTTAACTCAATGAAACAAGAATAAGAATTACATTATGCCCATCCTTCACCAATTAAATTGATGACAAACAACGGGTTTGGCATACTACTTATTCTCATTGAAAAGATTAAGAGAGATATAAATCAAACTTGAGAAGGTCTTCAACGAACCACCGGTAGGATGAAACAACAAATGAATTAATATGATACCCATGGAAGAGAATCTTGAGAAAACCACCGTAAGAATTGAAAATGAAAATAGCAAAGTCACAATTCACCGGGAAGAATTTGGGAAATGAATGAACATACTTGAGGGGATTTAGATACAAGTGAACGAAGAGAGCCCGAGCTGATTAGGGGATACTTGAAAGAAGCACCGGTAAGATTTGGAGAACAATAGCTGAAATCTGGAATGAATAATCCCGAAATGATGGCCTTCGGAGAATCAAACTGAAAAGACTCCTGGGTTGCTCCGGAAGGATGAAAAGGATTCTCACAATCAAAACAATTATGAGAGGATGGCAACAAGCTAGAACCATGAATCTTGAAGAAAATGGAACAAGATTGAGAGAAAATCTTCTTCGGTCTTCAAGTGTTGAGAAAGACAATGAGAAACACCACCATGAATTATTGAGACACTCCGGAAGAACCAAAAGCAAAGAGATTGAGCCAACAATGAAAAGAATTTGAAAGATCTTGGAGAAAGGCACTTGACTGATGAAAATTCATTCTTACGTCAAACTTCTAAAAGAATTTGAGGATAGCTCCAGAAAAATAAGAAGAGTTAGGTAAGATCCTGGGAAAAAATATGTGGGTTAGGGCCCACTAAAAAGATACACCGTTGAATGATTTAAAAGGAAGATTGCGCCGGTTGAATTAAAAGGCTTGAATGAGATAACATCCTCGAAAGAGCTTGAACGAAAACAGAGTGGAAGCACGAATCATCGAGATATCTTGAGCACTCCAGAACAAATGATTGGCGAGAAATGGATGATTGAGAGGTGCACCGGCAAGAGAAAGTATTGAAACAAAGAAGAGATATGATTGACAAGGCTTGAC
Source organism: Triticum monococcum (assembly GCA_034509565.1). Classification (NCBI taxonomy): domain Eukaryota; kingdom Viridiplantae; phylum Streptophyta; class Magnoliopsida; order Poales; family Poaceae; genus Triticum; species Triticum monococcum. Next base: position 403,468,367 of record CM067844.1, on the reverse strand, counting down.
TAGAATCCACCGAAGAAGAAAAAGAACGAAGAATGATGAACTTGAGGCTCCGTTAGTATCTTCATGAGAATCACCACATAAGAACATTGAAGGAAAAGAATGGAGAGACTTCACATCAATAAGATGGATACTCGATTAAGAAATCTTAGTCCTTGAATAAAAATGGTGGGTGGGCGGGAAAACAAAGGCAACTTGGAGATGGATGAAAAAACACCGTTAAAAAGACTTGAGTTGATCTTGCGGATGTTGAAAATGGACGGATCCACTTGAAGAGAAATACGCCGGTTGAGAAGGATTGACATCACAATCTCGATGATCAAGAAGGATTAGTATCCACATAGGAACATGAGAACACCTCTTAGGAAAAAGGTATGGGATCACACTTGACTTCGAAGAAACTCGAATACCACAACTCAAAAGAAAAACAAAGGATTGGCTTGCAAAATAAGCCGGAACAAACATATGATAGAGATTTCGTCCGAAGTTTTCATGGTGGGGCCTACACGGGCTCGATCGTACAACACCATCATGTACAAGGTAGTGCACATGACATACGAAGCGTCCCCGAGTCGGCATTGCCAAGGACTCTTTAAGACACAACGAGACCACTGTAAAACCAATCGTGAATAGGCGGACCACTAGACGTCGAACCCCAATTTCATATCGTACATCTGTCGGAAAGATATCCTAAGAGCTACTTGAATTCCCACTTATAAACTCCCGAAACTTTCCGGTTATGCAATCAGGTGTTGGGGATACAGGGGAAGCATAATATCTCACCCAAAACTAACAAATCCTACATCCAGCTGTATCCATCCATCAACACATAACCAAGAAACCTTCGGAAATCATTTACCTCAACCTTCAAAAAGCATCCTTTATACGAGTTATGGCAATACTCCCGAACTCCCGCCCGAGTACTAGGTGGCGTCGAGGTTATCTCACCGACAACTGCATAAAAGAGATTTTCAATGTCGGCGAAAATCAGGTATTCCAGAACTGCAACGATAAAATTGTGACGACAACACCTCGGAGCTCAACTCCCCGGGACACTGCCACAACCCCTAAATGTCAGGAGGCACCAAGAACAATGTTCTTGTCACAAAACCATCAGAATGATTCCAAGATATCCGTGTGATCCTAAATTTTTTTAGTGAAATTTGAGAAGAGAAGAGTCAAAACTCTACGTCAGGATGCCTCACCAGAGCGACGAAGGGGCTGAGGAGTAAAAAGAATTCCTAACTCTCCGATATATATAATCCTAAGTGACTCAAAACATTTTTCTAAACTCAACAACGCCAACGATTCGATCAAGCAGGGGGCTCCTAAGATCGGGGAAGGCTCTGATTACCAACTTGTAACACCCTCGATGTGGCTATATCTCCCACGTGTCGAAGCACGACTTAGAGGCATAACCGCATTGAAAGCAATGTCGCAAATGAGGTAATCTTCACAACAACCCATGTAATAAATAAGGGAAAGAGATACATAGTTGGCTTACAATTGCCACTTCACACAATACATGAATAAAGCATTACATCATCGAGATACAATCAAGGTCCGACTACGGAACCAAAATAAAAGAAGACTACCCCAAATGCTACACAGATCCCCGATCGTTCCAACTGGGCTCCACTACTGATCAACTGGAAACGAAACAACACAAAGAACGAGATCTTCATCGAGCTCCTCCTTGAGCTCGGTTGCATCACCTGCACGGTATCATCGGCACGTGCAAACTGGTTTTGGAAGTATCTGTGAGTCATGGGGATTCAGCAATCTCACACCCTCGCGATCAAGACTATTTAAGCTTATGGGAACGGTAAAAGGTATGAGGTGGAATTGCAGCAACCGACTAGCATATATGGTGGCTAAACATACGCAAATGAGAGCGAGAAGAGAGAGCAAAGGCATGGTCGAACAACTGTGATCAAGAAGTGATCCTAGAACAACCTACGTCAAGCATTACTCCAACACCGTGTTCACTTCCCGGACCCCGCCGAGAAGAGACCATCACGGTAACACACACGGTTGATGCGTTTTAACTAAGATAAACTTTAGGTTTTCTACAACCAGACATTAACAAATTCCCATCTACCCATAACCACGGGCACGGCTTTCGAAAGATCAATCCCCGCAGGGGTGTCCCAACTTAGCCCATCACAAGCTCTCACGGTCAACGAAGGATATTCCTTCTCCCAAGACATTTCGATCAGACTCGGCATCCAGGTTACAAGACCTCCTCGATAATGGTAAAACAAGTCCAGCAACACCGCCTGAATGTGCCGACAAATCCCGATAGGACCTGCACATATCTCGTTCTTAGGGCACACTCAGATTGTCCAAACTTCCGGTAGGCCAGCCCAGAGTTGCCCCTGGTGGCCACAGGCGGCTGACAAGATGGACCAACACTTAGAGAAGCACTGGCCCGGGGGGGTTTAAATAAAGATGACCCCTGAGTCCACGGAACCCAAGGGAAAAAGAGGCTAGGTGGCGAATGGTAAAACCAATGTTGGGCATTGCTGGAGGAGTTTTATTCAAGGCGAACTGTCAAGGGGTTCCCATTATAACCCAACCGTGTAAGGAACGCAAAATCCGAGAACATAACACCGATATGACGGAAACTAGGGCGGCAAGAGTGGAACAAAACACCAGGCATAAGGCCGAGCCTTCCACCCTTTACCAAGTATATAGATGCATTAATTAAATAAGAGATATTGTGATATCCCAACAAAATAACCATGTTCCAAACATGGAACAAGCTCCAATCTTCACCTGCAACTAGCAACGCTATAAGATGGGCTGAGCAAAGCGGTAACATAGCCAAACAACGGTTTGCTAGGACAAGGTGGGTTAGTGGTTCGACATGGCAATATGGGAGGCACGATAAGCAATTGGTAGGTATCGTAGCATAGGCATAGCAAAAGAGCGAGCAACTAGCAAGCAAAGATAGAAGTGATTTCAAGGGTATGGTCATCTTGCCTGAAATCCCGCAAGGAAGAAGAACGAGTCCATGAAGAAGACAAACGGATATAGTCGAACGGTTCCTCACAAATGCGACGTTATTAGAACCAACCCGAAGAAGCAACACCGGAAAGAAGCACACAACATAGTAAACAAACAACACATGATGCACAACCAAGTATGATGCATGTCCGGTTTAATGATTCATGGCATGGCAAAATGCACAAGCAACACTACAAGTTAAGTGGAGCTCAATATGCAATGAGTTGCATATTGACGGAACACCACATCAATTATTTAGTTCACTCCCGGATATGTACCCAACCAAATTAAATGTTCTTAACATGTCAAGGGGTGAAGCAAATGAAAACTACCTATCTAGGCAAGTTTAAATGAGGCCGGAACAACAAGCAACAAGTCCGGAAAATCCTCATGTGCATATTAATGGATTTGGTACTGTTCTGCCCTAAACCATATTTTAGAGTTGTCAAACATGCAAAGAGATGCCACCATGTTAAACTATGCATTTTTCTACCCCCATTTACATGTAAAGTATGTTAGATTTGGAGCTACGGTTTTTAGTTATGAAAGAAAACATTTTAGCATGGCATAGGGGCAAATTAAAGCAAACGACAATTTAAGCATTCTAAACATGCATGAAAGTTGGTTATTGTGAAACTAGATGAAAAACTAAGCATCTTCAATATATAAATTATTTTAAACCGATGCATGATTGAGAAGTTATTAAATGCATGGACTTGAAGGGCTTTTCTGCAAAACTGTTTACGCTGGATATTAGACAAATTTGTTCAGGAAACAAAACATGGGCTGTAACTGACTGGGCCCATAGTGCACAGGAGAGGGCTGGGGCTGCTCACCCATGGGCTTGGCCCGCTGGTGAAGAGGAAGGCCAGCAAGGGCGGCGTGGATCTGGCCCGACTGGGCCTAGCTTGGCGCTGGGCCTTGGGGAGGCGCTAGCGGGCTGGCGGTTAACGAGCGGAAGTCAACGCAAGCGCTGGTCGCTGGACGTCCTCGACCTCGCGTGAGCTACACACGCAGAAGCACGGGAGGCTGAGGCGAGATGCAGAGGAGCGGCGGGGATGGCGGGGCTTGACGCGGATCCATGGTGTCGAGGCGCGGGGTTCGCTGGACGGAGTGGACCAGGCTGACCCCGTCCTGATCAAGTGGTAGAGCGGCTCGCCAGCGGAAGCTCGAGGTCGGGCGCTCATGGTGGGACTTGGGGCGTTGTTGAAGGCTCCGGCGACGGGGACGACGGGAGGCGTCAGATACAGGGTTGGGGAATCCATTCCCGGTGACAAGATGACCTGGCGCAGCGCGGGCTTGGAGATCTGGGCGGCGACGATGAGGTCTAAGGCGGCAGGGGCCTCCTGCTGGTCTTCGGAAGGAGCTCGTCTCCCTGCGTCGACGAAGAGAGCGGGGAGGCTGCAGAAATGAAGGACGATGGCGCGAGGTGGTGCGGCAGCGAGGTCGCGAAGTTGGAGGAGCTCGGGCCTCTCGGGTGCGCTCCAGAAGGTGGATCAGGTGTGGCTGCGCTGGGAGGCTCCGGTCGATGGTGGCAGGCGAGATCGAGCAGAGGAGGCATGGCCTCGGGCTCGAGGGGAGAGGAGGCCGCGGGATCGGTCGGGCACAGAAATGGAAGAGATGGTGGTTGGCTACGGTGGGATTGGGTAGGAGAGGAAAACGAGGAGGGATTTTGGATTGGGGAGGATCCCGAGGTGGGAGATGAGTGCGGCGGCGGCGGCAACAGGGACAAAAGTCCTAGAATTTAGGGTTTGGCAAAATAGTCTAGTGGTTTTTTGATGGGAACATTGCATTCCATTAAACTATAGCCAGATCGCTAGCAATAATGTGCAGGATACATGGAGGAGCATCACCCTCCCAGAATGAGTCTGCATTCTCACAACTCACGCCAAACCTTGCCAACTCATGAGCAACAACGTTACAAGCCCGCCGGCCGAAAGAGAAATTAAAGGAAACAAAGTTTAAAATACTTAAACTCCTAGCTTCTTTCACCAGCACACCAATCGTCGACTTGTCATACTCATAGCTGTTGAGCGCTTGTACCAAGACTGAAGCATCAGACTCGAAGATGATCTTGTTTGCGCCCACCTTGATGGCGCCATCGATAGCAGCGAGACAAGCAACTGCTTCAGAATGCAGAGGAGACCTCAAATGCACTGAATTACCCGCGCCAGCAGCAACGAAAACGCCCGCCTGATCGCGAATGACATAGCCCCATCCTCCAGAACCACTTGTCTGGGAAAAAGCCCCATCAAAGTTCACTTTCACAAAGTTCTCAGGGGGTTTAACCCATCTGCTAAGGTCAGGTGGTTTTGGTGGCTTATCTGGCACCCTGAGCATCAAGAAATCCACTCCCAGGCTTTCCACTCGGTGGCAAATAGTTTGGGTATTTGGAACCACCTCCCCCGCATTGGCCTTGTTCCTTACATTCCACCATTCCCACATAAAGATTGTAGCTTTCAATTGTATATTTTTGTCACACTTCCAGAGCTCCTCAAACATATGGTGAGCCGAGCTGCAGGGCAGGAGCTTCTCACGCGTCTCCCCCAGCCCCAGCCTCCCCCAACACTCCTTAGCATGTTTACACTTTAGAAAAATATGGCCACCATCTTCGTTTAGCCTATGACAAACCGGGCATGAGATGTCCAGCTCGATACCAATCCTCGCGATTTTCATCCTGAGCGCCAAGATGTTGTGGGCAAGCCGCCACACAAAAATCTTCAACTTGTTTGGGACTCCCATCTTCCAAATGTGGTTCCAATCAAAATTTACCGGACTCTTTCCCATACTCACACTGGAGCAGGCAGCATCACTGCCACGGCTTCTATCCCTGAGCATTACCCCCACTTTGTAGGTAGACTTTACAGAAAAATACCCTTTGGATCAAAGTGCCAAGCTAGATTGTCTTCCATGTCATCGCAAATGCTAATGGACAGAATAGTCTTCACATCCTCAGGAGGAAAAATGCCTTGTATCATGGTCTCGTCCCAGGCCCCTGTAGTGGGGTTGATTAGATCAGCCACCGTATCAACAGCAGAGGAACCCCTCACAGCGCGTGGCCTCCGAGTATCCCCTTCAGGCAGCCATGGGTCTTCCCAGACTTTGATCTTTGACCCATCCCCCACTCTCCAAACCAAACCCTCCTTTAGGAGGGCAACACCCCTCAAAATGCTGCGCCATGTGTAGGAGATTCCCGACTTCACGGTGGCCCCCAAGATGTTGCCATCGGGGAAATATTTTGCCCGCAACACTCTCCCACACAAAGAATCAGGTTCCTAAATTAATCTCCAGCCTTGATGCACCAGCATACCCATGTTGAAAATATGAAGATCCCTGAAGCCGAGCCCACCCTCGCACTTGGGTTTTGTCAAGCATTGCCAACCCAGCCAGTGGTGTCGATCCTCCTCCTGATTGTTCCACCAATAGCAGCACACCATCGAGCTGATTTCGTCGCAAAGAGTTTTAGTGAGATCAAAGCAGGACATGGCGAAAATAGGGATTGCCTGCGCCACCGCCTTGACTAATATTTCCTTTCCCACCCTAGAGAGAAACTTTTCCTTCCATCCCTAGATCTTCTTCCACACCTTCTATAGCAAATAGCCAAATGCTTTTCTCTTGGACTTGCCCAGGTAAATAGGCAAACCACGATACCTTTCATTGAAGGCCTCGTCACTAATCTGGAGGAGATTTTTGAACTTCCTCTTCGCAGTCTGAGAAGTCCCCTTGCTGAATATGACAGCCGATTTGTCTTTATTAATCACCTACCCCGATACATCCTCATACAAGGCCAAAATTCCCATCAACTTTCCTGCACTAGACTCGTTTGCCTTCATGAAGATGAGAGAATCGTCCGCAAAGAACATATGGTTTATCCTTGGGGCTCCCGTACAGACCTGCACCCCCTGAAGACTACCCTCTCTCTCGGCGTCTTGGAACAGGGCAGAAAGGCCCTCCGCACAGAGAATGAAAAGATAGGGTGATAGAGGGCATCCCTGCCTTAAGCCTCTCTCAGGCACAATAACCTCCGTCAGATCATTGTTGACCTTAATCCTATATGTCACAGTTGTGACACATCCCATAATTAGGTGCACCCAGTCCTGGGAAAACCCCATCTTCAGCATCATATTTTCCAAAAAAAAGCCCACTCAACACGGTCATACACCTTGCTCATATCCAGTTTGACAGCCGCCAGCCCATCTCTTCCCCCCTTACGCTGATGCATGAAGTGAGTGGTCTCATAAGCGATCAACACGTTGTCCGTTATCAATCTTCCCGGCACGAAGGCACTTTGACTTGGGGATATAATCGCAGGCAGCACCTCCTTCAAACGACGAGCAATCACCTTCGTTATGATCTTGAAAACCACATTGCACAGGCTGATAGGCCTAAGATCCTTCATTCGCGATGGATTAAGGACCTTTGGAATCAGAACAACAATGGTCTCATTCCAGCCCACGGGCACAGGGCCCCCGTTCAGGACACCAAGAACCGCCTCCTGAACCTTTGGCCCCACCAGGTCCCAAAACCTTTTGTAGAAAATTGCTGGCATACCATCCGGTCCTGGTGCTTTCAAGTCCCCCATAGAATTCAGAGCCTCCCTAATTTCTTCAATGGTGAAAGGCTTTGAAAGATATGCGTTCATCTCTGTTGTGACCACAGGAGACACTTTACATAGGAGTTCAGCCTCCCTTGTCCCTGCCACAGAAGAGAAAAGAGACTTGTAATAGCTAGCAATGAGCTCCCGCGGCTCCTCCTCGCCCTCCACCACGCCTCCCTCATCAGTATGCAGCCTTGTAATTTGGTTCACCCTTCTCCTATCCGACGCACAAGCATGAAAGAAGCTCGTGTTTCGGTCCCCATCTTTCAGCCAATGAGCATGCACCCTTTGCTTCCAGTAAATATTCTTCTGGTCCTGAAGCCTTTCCAGCTTATAATGCAACAACTGCTCCTGAGCCACCTGCAGTTTGGAGATTGCCCCCTTCCTACACCGGTTCAGGTCCTTTTTTGCTCTTTTAATCCTGTTTTTCAGATCCCCCAAGACTTCCTTGCTCCACGAGTGCAAATCATACCCCACTCTTCTGATTGCCTCAGCAATAGTAGTATCACTTGTCAGCATAGCCAAGTTCCACGCATTTTTTACCACATCTTCACATTGCTCCTCCTCCAGCCATCTTGCCTCAAACTTCGGTTGTGCCACCACGGTCGCCCTCCTTCTGCGAGAATATTCAGGTTCCATCAACACAATCACAGGCCTGTGGTCAGAGTGCCTGGGATCGCCGTTAATAGCCTTGTAGGCCGGGAAGTGGGCTCTCCATTCTTGGTTAGCCACAGCCCTGTCCAACCTCGCTTTGATGTAGGTTTCAGCTTGATGACTATGGTTTCGCCACGTATACGGATCTCCCACGAAACCCATATCCTCCAGCTCGCAGAACTCCAGGGCACTTCGAAACCTGCCCATACCTGCTTGTGCCCTCTGCTTCCCCCCTTGCTTCTCTTCGGCAAACAGGATCTCGTTGAAGTCACCACAACACATCCAAGGCAGCCCTGAATGCCCGTGAAGGGTTCGCATCAGCTTCCACGTCTTCTCCCTTTGCCCCGTCTTTGGTTCCCCATAGATGCCCGTGAGCCTCCACATGAACCCATCCTCCCCGGTGATCTCCGCATCAATGTGATCGCGTGACACCCCAGGCTTCACCTGAACCTTCACCTCTTTCTTCCAGAACAGAGCCAGGCCACCACTTTGCCCAAAACAGTCCCTAACCTCCAGGTTTTGCATGTTCAACATCCCCTTGAAACGTTGCATCCTATTCCTGTCAATCTTTGTTTCCGATAGGAAAAGGATATCAGGATCTTCGGCCTTTTGCATATCCAAAAGACCTTGAACTGTCGGCTGGTTCCCAAGCCCCCGACAGTTCCACGCTACCACTTTCATTGATCTAGTGGTTGATCTATATATAGCAAGTTGGTTAGGTTAGGGGCTATCTTGTCCCTCCGATCAAAATCGGACGGTCAGAAAAAAATAGGCTATGGAGGCCAAATAAGAAAACGGTGATGTTTTGCAGATGTTTGGGGATGTTCCGGACCCATCGGTCACAACTGCTTGGGTCGGGCCCGCGATAGCTTTCGGACGCGCGCGGAAGGAGGTCTGATGCAATGTGCAAAGAGAGGTAGGCATGGGCCTAGGTGGATTGTGAAGAGCGGGTTGGTCTGAGAGAAGAGGGGAGAGATGCAGCCCGACACGATTTTCGGAGACCGAAACATCCGTCGAAAAGACCGGCTATACTGCTGCTATAGTTATGCGTTGACGCATCAAACAGACTCCGCATGCGATGAAACTTGACAGGAGGTCTATATACACTATAATAAGACCACACGCCAACTTTCATCCCATTCCGAGAACATTTTCCGGCCACTTATAAAATAATATTTCGGACGTGCCGCGGGCGCGTGCAAGTGTGTCTGGGCTCAGAACGGACAACGGATGGAACTGGGGGAACCCGGACGGATGCAAGTTTTGAAAACATGGAGATGCAATGCGGATGATGACATGGCAAGATGCAACATGCAAGCAAATGACAAGGCCACAACAGCGAATAACTGGAGGACACCTGGCACATCGGTCTCGGGGCGTCACAATATATAGGAGGAAGAAGTACGTCGGTGGAGCAACGAGGGGCCCACGAGGGTGGAGGGCGCGCCCCCTGCCTCGTGGCCGTCACGTTTTTTTCTTGACGCACACTCCAAGTCTCATTGATCACGTTTGTTGAAAATCACGTTCCCGAAGGTTCCATTCTGTTTGGACTCCGTTTGATATTCCTTCTCGTCGAAACTCTAAAATAGGCAAAAAACAACAATTTGGGCTGGGCCTCCGGTTAGTAGGTTAGTCTCAAAAATGATATAAAAGTGTAAATAAAGCCCATTAACATCCAAAATAGATAATATAATAGCATGGAGCAATCAAAAATTATAGATACGTTGGAGACGTATCAGTATCATCCAGATCAAACCGACTTCACATCACTCGCTGGTACCCCTCGGGGGCCGACCCGATGTCATCATGGCTTTGTGGTAAGTCAAAGTAACCATGTGTCTGAAAGAGCAATGGGGAAACCTAAGGAATCACCCTCGATGGATTCCCACTCGATGTAACCATCAAGGTGGACTTGGAGGAGTCACCCTCGTTGGTCCACACTTGAGGGGTTGCACGATAGAGTCGTTATCAGGAGTGGTCAAGGAGGAATCACCCTCGATGGACACGTCCGAATAGCTACACTACTGGGTTAACATCAGAAGTGCTGATGGGGTGTCACGCTCGGCACTCGATAGTAACTCTGGAGAGTCCTACAATTAAGGGGGGTGATGTGCGGTGTCGGGGCCTGGACGTCGAACACGTTGATCGAGTCATCGAACATAAAGATGGGCAACTGGGACAAGGTGGGGGTCACTGATGGATCTCTAACCAATCTATAGTAAGCAATTTAGAATAAGCAGGTAAGGTATGAAAGCAAGTAACAAAAACAGGCTATGCATCTGAGTAGGATCATACAAAACAGTAGCAGTTCTAATGCAAGCATGAGAGGGAAACAAATGGGCGATATCGGAATTTCTCAAGGGGGGTTTGCTTGCCTGGAAGTTCTGCTGAATAGGAAGAAGTGTCATCGGTGACGTAGTCGATCATAGGGCATCATCGGTCTCGGGGTCTACTAGAGAGAAGAGGGGGAAGACACAGTAAATACAGAGCAACAGAGGTACCACTAAGCATGGCATGATGAAAAGCATAACTAGGGTCGATCTAACGTAGTGCTGCACAAAAAATAGGTGAAGGGGGAAAACAACCGGGAATATTTTCCCGGTTCCGGACTTGTGTCAGATATATGACCGAAGGGGGAATGTTCCATGTTCAGATAGTTAGAGGCATCTGACAGGCAAACGGACCGCGCAATCAAATTCGTCTCGTCGTTCTGAGCAATTTTCATATATAATTTTTTTCGATCTGAGCTACGAATTATTTTATATTAATTTTCTAAGATTTAAACATTTTTTAGAATTTCTACAATTATTTTAAATTCGAAATAAATAGACAAAAGTTATGTGTACACACTGTGATTTAGCCACGGTGGCTTACAAGTGGGGTTGGTGGGCCCTGTTGACCGCCCGGTCAACATCTAGTCAGCAGTCAGATAGTTTGACTCTTGACTTGGTCAAACTGACAGGAGGCGCATGTTATAGACAGCTAGTTTAAGACAATTTAATTATTTTACTCAACTAATAAAGGGAGGGGTCCACATGTTATTGCCACAGACGCAAAAGTATTTTAACTAACTTAATTAGGGGTGGAGGGTTTAGTACTGACGGTGGTTAGCCCCAAAACAAAACAAGGTCTGGCTCACACACCCACCTACGCACACACGTGTTCACACACACACGACCATGGCCACCATGGCCATCAGTAGCATAGAGCAGAAATAGTGTAGAGCAGCAACAACGACAACTAGGAAGGGAAATGGAGCAGAGACCAGCGACAACGCCTAACAACAGCAGCGCCTAGCAGCAGCAGTAGCAAGCAGAGCAGTTGTAGCGGCACAACAGCAACAGCAGGAGCATCAGCGGCAAGTGAAGCAGCGCAGCAGTAACGATGCAGCAGGGCATGACCCGGGCACGCGTGGTAGCGCGGGCTGGGCGCGGGGCACGACGGAGAGCCACAGAGGGCACAGCCAGGAGCAGCAGCAGCAGTACGCGGGCGCGCACGGACGCTGAGCTCCATCGGTCATGGCGGATGGAGCTCACGGGGCGACCACTACGGGCATAGATCAAAGGGGGAAGAAGGGGAATCGGAGGAGGGGCTCAGATCGAGCGTGTAGGTGAGCAAAGCGGGCTTGGGGAGGCTTCGGTGAGGTCGAATTGAAGACGGCGAGCGGCGGGGCGGAGGTTGAAGTTGACCTCGATTCGGTCGATGTACGGGCTCCCGGCTTGATCTGGTGGTTGTGGTCGAGGCAGTGGTCGACGATAGAGCGGATTGACGTGCTCAGTAGGCGAGGGGACGACGGTGGCCGCGAGCTTCACGACGGTGCAGCCATGGGCTTCTCGGGCGACCGCTAAACCGAGGGGAGGGGCAAGACGAGGGGGGCGAATGAGAGGGCTAGGGTTTGCCAGGGCGTCGAGAGGTACTTGTAGGACGTCAGGGATGCAGTGGATGGGTGGCAAGTCGGCAGGGGTGCGGCCATGGCTGCCAGATGGCCTCCACGCCCTCCCCTGTCACCTGTAGCGCAAGCAGGGAGAGGAGATGAAGTGGGTTGGGCCACTTCTACAACTAAATGGGCCAAGTGCACAAAAGCATATATGGCTTTTCCCTTGTTTATTTTCGATACAACCTTTTTTGTAGTGTTTTGTAATTTATATTTTTGCTAAATGAATTGTGTTCATCGTGAAACTTGGCACATAAATCCAGTGCATTAGCATAGGTCCAACACAGAGGTTCATATGGTTTGGGAAATGTAAGACTAATAGTTGTAATTTAAAAGACCAAATTAAATGTTGCTGGCCCGTTAAAATATTGCTAGGGCCAAAATTAAAATCCAATTTGAGTTGATTTCTACATGAAAATATTTGAGGATTACTTGCAACATCTCGAACATTTTTGTCCCTCTGTTTGGACAAATAATAATTTGACTTGTAATTAAATTTGAATTTGAATTCGGTTCGAAACAAAGTGAGTTTTAGTAAATTAATTGTGATGACGTGGCAACATTTTATGTGTGATTACTTTGGATGAGCTACCGAGGCGTTAGAAATCTCCTCCACTACAAGAAATATCGTCCCGAGATTTTAAGGGGTAGAGTAAGGGGGGAAGTTCTGGTTACGAAGGTATAACAGATATTCTCGTTCTTGGTTGCTCTTCCCGAAGAGGTTGATCCATGATGTTTGTCCCTCCATTCCTTTGGATGCATCGTGAGGAAGTTATCATCCTTCCTTCGTATCTTCATCGTATTTATGAAAGTATAAGGGGGGTATTTTGGGAGAATGGATGTTGGTAAGGTTGATTATCTGGTAGATAACTCAGGGAATGTGGTAGGAAGTATCTTGTGACGCCCCCGATTTAATCGTACACTAATCATACACGCAAACGTGTACGATCAAGATCAGGGACTCACGGGAAGATATCACAACACAACTCTACAAAAAAAAAAATAAGTCATACAAGCATCATATTACAAGCCAGGGGCCTCGAGGGCTCGAATACAAGAGCTCGATCATAGATGAGTCAGCGGAAGCAACAATATCTGAGTACAGACATAAGTTAAACAAGTTGCCATAAGATGGCTAGCACAAATTGGGATACAGATCGAAAGAGGCGTAGGCCTCCTGCCTGGGATCCTCCTAAACTACTCCTAGTCGTCGTCAGCGGGCAGCACGTAGTAGTAGGCACCTCCGGTATAGTAGGAGTCGTCGCCGACGGTGGCGTCTGGATCCTGGGCTCCAACGTCTGGTTGCGACAACCAGGTAGAAGGGATAGAGGGAAAAGAAGGAGAAAGCAACCGTGAGTACTCATCCAAAGTACTCGCAAGCAAGGAACTACACTACATATGTATGCCTTGGTATCAACTGGAATAAGGCTATTATATGTGGACTGGACTGCAGAAAGCCGGAATAAGAGGGGGATAGCTAGTCCTTTCGAAGACTACGCTTCTGGTAACCTCCATCTTGCAGCATGTAGAAGAGAGTAGACTGAAGTCCTCCAAGTAGCATCGTATAGCGTAAACCTAACCGATGATCCTCCCCTCGTCGCCCTGTGAGAGAGCGATCACCGGTTGTATCTGGCACTTGGAAGGGTGTGTTTTATTAAGTATCCGGTTCTAGTTGTCATAAGGTCAAGATACAACTCCGGGTCGTCCTTTTACCGAGGGACACGGCTATTCGAATAGATAAACTTCCCTGCAGGGGTGCACCACATACCCCAACACGCTCGATCCCATTTGGCCGGACACACTTTTCTGGGTCATGCCCGGCCTCGGAAGATCAACACGTCACAGCCCTACCTAGGCACAACAGAGAAGTCAGCCCGCCGGTCTAAATCCTATGGCGCAGGGGTCTGGGCCCATCGCCCTTTGCACACCTGCATGTTGCGTACGCGGCCGGAAGCAGACCTAGCCTAGTGGCTTTCCAGTCCAATCCGGCGCGCGCCACTCAGTCGCTGATGTCACGAAGGCTTCGGCTGATACCACGACGCCGGGATACCCATAACTGCTCCCACGTAGATGGTTAGTGCGTATAGACCAAATGGCCAGACTCAGATCAAATACCCAGATCTCGTTAAGCGTGTTAAGTATCCGCGAACACCGACCAGGGCCAGGCCCACCTCTCTCCTAGGTGGTCGGAACCTTCCCTGTCGCTCCGCCTCAAAGATCCACTCGCGGGTGCTCCTACGAGCCTACCCGTCTTTAGTCACCACCTGTATCATGTATAAAGTATATAGTACATACCCGTGATCACCTCCCGAGTGATCACGGCCCGATAGTATAGCATGGCAGACGGACAAGAATGTTGGGCCACTGATGATAAACTAGCATCCTATACTAAGCATTAGGTTTGCAGGTAAAGGTAACAACAGTAGTAGCAAGGACAGGCTATGCATCAGTATAGGATTAACGGGAAACAGTAACATGCTACACTACTCTAATGCAAGCAGTATAGAGAAGAGTAGGCGGTATCTAGTGATCAAAGGGGGGGCTTGCCTGGTTGCTCTGGCAAGAGAGAGGGGTCGTCAACTCCGTAGTCGTACTGGATAGCAGTAGCGTCGGTCTCGGTGTCTATCGAGAGAAGAGGGGGGAGAAAACAATAAATATTTAAGCAAGCATATGCATAGTGATGCATGACATGACAAGTAACGGCGTTAGAGGTGCCCTAACGCGGTAGTAGGTGATACCGGTGAAGGGGGATGACATCCGGGAAAGTACCCCCGGTGTTTTGCGTTTTCGAGCAGAGGAGCCGGAGGGGGAAAGTTGCGAGTTTGCTATGCTAGGGATGCGTGACGGACGAACGGGCTGCGTATCCGGGTTCGTCTCGCCGTTCTGAGCAACTTTCATGTACAAAGTTTTTTCATCCGAGCTACGGTTTATTTTATATTAATTTTAAAAGATTTAAATCATTTTTAGGATTTATTTAATTAATTTAATCAACATTATCCAGAATAGTGTCTGCTGACGTCATCATGACGTCAGCATGACGTCAGTAGTTGACTTGGTCAACCTGACACATGGGTCCCACCTGTCAGTGCCACATTAGATTAACCAATTTTAATTAACCTAAACATGATTAATTAGGGGGGTGGGCCCCACTGTCATTGACTATTTAATTAACTAACAGCTGTTAGTTTAATTAGTTATTTGGTTAATCTAATTGTGATTAAGTAGTTTAATTAATTGTTTAGTTTAATTAATCCAAGTTTAGTTAAGTTAATTAATTCTTTAATTAATTATTTAATTAATTATTTAATTAATTCTATTTATTTAATTATTATTTTTCTTTGTTTTTAATATTTATATTTTTTGTAAACGTTTTGGGGCCGTGGGGCCCGGCTGTCATAGGCCCATGGCCATTGCGGGCACGAGCACTGGGGCGCTGCGGGGCGCCCGAACTGGTCGTGGCCAGTCGGGGCCACGGCGAGCGGAGACGAGGCACGGCGAGGCACGGGCCATGGGGCGCCGGCCGGGGAGCGGACGGGCGGCGCGACGGAGCCGTGGCAGAAGACGGGGCTGCCACGGGGAAGGGCGGCAGCGGCTGCGACCGGCGCAAGCGCACGGCCGAGCCCACAGCGGGCAGCAGCAGCGAGCGGGGGGGGGGGGGAGGCGGACAGGGGCAGTGGTAGCGGGCGCGCACGCGGCGGCGGACGACGGCGGCCTGAGGCAGCAGGAGGAGGAGGCCAGGGGCGGAGCGCGGTGAGGGGAAGGAGGCCACGCTAGGCGCGGGGCGTGTGCACGCGGCAAGCTGCGGGGCGGTGAGGGCGTGACGGCCGGGGCACCATTGGCGTCGGGGACGCGGTCGTGGCCCGATCCAGATCTGGATCGGGGGAGAGGGGATCGTGGGGGTGGGGGGGCGAGTGGGGGAGTGGGTGACGGGGTGGGGTTAGTTAGGGTTTGGTCGTGGGGGGGGGGGGGGATAAGGGAGGCGTGGGGGAAGGCCGGTTGGCCTACGGCCGAATGGGCCGGCCTGCTGGGCCGTAGCCCAGTGGGGGGCCTTTCTCTCCCTTTTCCTTTTTCTTTTTTTTGTATTGTTTTGTTTTCTGTTTATTAGTTTTCTATTTTATTTTCTATATATTTTTGTTTTATAAAATATACAAGTAGTACCTAAATTAGTGTTACAAAATACCCCAATGCCACAAAAAGTGTGGTGACAAAATAAAATAGTTTAGTAGTTTATTAATTAAAAAGGGCATTTAATTAATTGTTTTTGCTACTGTTTAAAGCCTTATAGTTCATTTAAGCATTTTTTAAAAGCTTGGTTTCTCCACCATAATTGCTTACGATTTATTTGAAACAACGCGAACATTTTAGTTTTGATTTTTTTGTTACTTTTGTTGTTTGCTTTTCTTTTGAATTTGAATTTGAATCGATTTCGAACTAACGCGAGATTAGCAACCGTAATCGAGGTGACGTGGCATTATTAGCAGAGGTTACTGTAGCTTGACTATCCGGGCGTCACAATTCTCCTCCACTACAAGAAATCTCGTCCCGAGATTTAAGAGGGGAGTAGGGGGGAAGTTATGGTTACGAAATTCTAACGTGTCTTCTCGGTCTTGGTTGCCCTTCTTGAAGAGGTTGATCCATAGTGTTGATGTCTTCATTTCTCTACATCAATGCATCATGATGAAGCTGTCGTCCTTCCTTTGGGAACTCCATCGTACTTACAGAGGAGTAAAGGATGGGTATACCGGAAGAATGGAATTCTGCATGGTTGCTTATCCGGTAGATAATCATTAGGGAACGTGGCAAAAAGTAACTCTCGAATTGGAATTTACGAAAATATCAAGAGCAAGGTAAGGAGGTAACATGGGAAGTTTCGAGCGGGCATGCAATCGCTTGATGCCTGAAACAGGGCGTGAAATGGGGTCCAAAGCAATGGGAATAAGTATTGTGTCCGATACCAGAATTGATGATTTCTCGGAAGGTGGCTCGTGAATCACAAACGAGGCCAAGTGCGAGGAATTAAATTTGGAAACCGGGGGTGTATAGAAGGGTCAGGTTTCGATCCTGTGTAACTGTGGGTTATGGGCCCACCATGTGGTTAAAAGTAGGAAAAGCGTTGATATCTTGCACGGTCGTGATAGCAAGACATGTCAGAGGGTAGCCTATCATTTATGTTGGCAACAATGTCGGTACCAAGGGCGAGGGACGAAGAGAACCATTTTCCTGCTCGTTGAACGAGGCGAGCCATTAGGCAAAGTTCTCGTCCATCGGTGGCTACCGGAATGTCACCAACAATAGTAACAGGGTCATGCTAACAGAATTGTACACCACGGTGTTTACATAAACAGGAGAATATTTCTGCTTGGATCATATAGATCACAAGAAAGGTTAAACAAAACAATGGAAAGGAAAAATGTGATTCTTAGATTAAACAGAAGAATGGAAAGGAAAATGTGATTAAACACATATTTTAGGGGTATATCCTTCCGAAGAACAAGCAGAGTATGATATCCAAGACGGGATAGAAGGTAGAAAACTCTTTTAGGTAGGAGAGACAAATTTCATGACATTACCCATACCACGGTGTTTGGGTAATTTCAACAAGAAACATTTAGCATGGTGCTTCAAATGTTCTTATTGAAAATCGGAGTACCATAGACATGCTTCGAGATAGCGTTGACATGGTCAACAGGTGAAAATCAGACTTTGGAAACAAAAAGGATCCATTAGGAATAACTTGTAGAATAAGTCTTACAGTTTCCTCATGGAAGAATGGATAACATTGCTAAAAGGGAACTATAACAATAGGGCCTCCGGCCAGGTGGGCTAGGTATGATACCACCTTACCGGGTCATCTAAAGACCAACGTTATAACTCTTGGAAATATGTTCCAACCATCATATCTGACTGAGATTCAGATTTGATTGGTGTCAGGATACCTCAGACTCGGGATGCCTGAGAAGAAAAGGTGCAACACAATTTGACGAGATGACATTGTGAGATTCTCAGAAGTGATCTATGTAAGTGAGCTCTGAAACAAGAGGTCATCAGTAAACCAAGGAGAGGATGAGGAGGTGGCTGATAGGCTCAGCAACAAATCACCGAGATTTCCAAAGGATTGATTTCCACAATTATGTGAACAAGGAAATATCATTTGTCGGATCAAATGTCATAATGATGTATGCTTGAGGGAAACATACACAACTGAACAATGATAGAAGGGTGCACCCAGGAATCTGGACTAGGTAGCACGATCAATGTTTGAATGATGATTCAATAATCAATAGACTTAGAATGAAACTGTAGACCAATAACTTCAAGCAATAGGGTTGCTAGAAGTTTAGAATTTACACATCACAGACCATTTATCGGTATTCCGGTTAGTATCAACACAGAGACCAAGAAATGAACGCAAAAGGCGAGAGATATTACTATATCAAGAATTCTCCAGAGGTGGTAAAATTACCACGACATCCTTGACATAAAAGGTGGTAACATTCCAAGGTAAAGAAGAACAAATGCTGGATAGCAAGGATATCAAGGTATAACTCAAAACACGAATAAGTTTGTGTTGAACGGAAGGCAATAAAGTGGTCGGTGATAACACAAACTATTGAGGGGCGATGATGGTATTTCTCATCAAGAATTCGATATACATCTTGGAAGAGCTCAGGATGTTGATGATGACGATGACACATTTGTCGAGAAATTTCATGAAGATGTAATCGGTTGGCTGTGACATCAAGTCAAATGATGATGCAGCGAAAGTCAAATAATACTTGAAGAAGAACTCATAAGAAGTTATGCAGTTCCGTGATAAACTCAAGATACCAGAGGGGGTAATACTCGACGACGGAACAAAGTAGAGGTTGGACTGGGGTATTGTTCTACAGAAGTCAAGCGCTTAAACTTGCACACGAAATGGTATTTAAAAGAGAACATGGTCGGAACCATGATTGCAAAAGGCCAGATCCGAGATATAAGATGAACTTATACCAAGGAATAATTAATTTGAGAGAAGCTTTAACGATAAGATCTACATCGTGTCCATGGGCATGAACACAAGTTCAAGGTCGACTCCCACTTCTCCAATGCATAACCTTTCATTCACTTCTCACTTTCGAAGAAGTTGTAGTGTTGAAATTTTATTTGGCAAAATACCAGAAGTGTATGGCTCGTGAAAACTTTCGAGTTCACACAGTTTAGAGAAGGCATAGGTTCAACCCATCAGGGCATCTTAGGAGTACATACCACAAATTTCAAGAATAAATAACACAAGCTCGATAGTAGAGCATGTTTGAGAAAGCAAAGGATACAATTTACCAAAGGTATTATGTATCCGAGGAAAGGCTCACAGACTTATTGAATATGAAGGACGCTGTCGGATAAAATCCAGCAAATGATCTGGTGGTCCTCAAGGGATCTGGTGCGAGCATCGGTACTCAACCAGAGGGAGAAACAATGCAAGGAGACCAGACTTTAGAAACAACTGACTAATTCAAGGCTCAAATGCAAAGGAATTATCAATTCCAAGACAAGGGATCAGAAGCAATGCTCTGATCAGGGATGGATAAGTTGAATAGCCTTAAGGGTACAATCGACAGCAATTTGATTGGTCGAGATCCAGCTCATGTTTTAAAATAACGTCTCAGCCGGAAAGATAATTTAAAAGGATCAACTGATGATTGCGTGCATTCGCACTCTTATTGAATCAATAGGATCAAAAAGACGATGCCTAAGGATACTAACGAATATTGCCAGACATACGGAAAGCATCCATAATGCAAGCAGGCAAGTATTGCAGAGCAATAAGCTACTAAGGATTTTTGAAAGATCGAATAGTATTTCAAAGACCATTGTGAAACACAAGAACAACTGGGGGATGAGCGGATACTCGATAAGTGCGAGAATTATCCGTAGGGGTATTCAGGTGACAAAGAACAGCAAGGCGGTAAGCTCAAAGGATTATCGAAACAACGACAAGTATTTTGAAGTATCTTGTAATAACAAGACCAACTAGGGATGTATGTAAGCATAACAACTGCAAGTATTTATCCATAAGTGTTGACGGTGGAAGGGGAATTGCAAACGCGATGAACACAAGTTCTCGGGTTAACAGCTGAGAGTATCTTTAGGGTCTTCACGTGCAGCAGACGATCACCAGTAATAAGGGGCTCTCCGGGTGAAAGTGATAACGAGATCCTAATGTTAGATTTAGCAAAATACATTTAACCCGAATAGAAGAGAGATCAGAGTCCCAGAGTATAGACAAGGAGTAAAAGATCCTAATACCACCCAGATGGCGACGTGTGCTCGTAAGCCGCACAGCCATGTTAGTAAAAGTTTTGTAATGTCTAGACTCGACTTCGGCCAAGGAGTGTGGAAGGGGGATTCCTACAGGCAGTTGGCTCTGATACCAACTTGTGACGCCCCCGATTTAATCGTACACTAATCAAACACACAAACATGTACGATCAAGATCAGGGACTCACGGGAAGATATCACAACACAACTCTACAAATAAAATAAGTCATACAAGCATCATATTACAAGCCAGGGGCCTCGAGGGCTCGAATACAAGAGCTCGATCATAGATGAGTCAGTGGAAGCAACAATATCTGAGTACAGACATAAGTTAAACAAGTTGCCATAAGATGGCTAGCACAAACTGGGATACAGATCGAAAGAGGTGTAGGCCTCCTGCCTGGGATCCTCCTAAACTACTCCTGGTCGTCGTCAGCGGGCAGAACATAGTAGTAGGCACCTCCAGTGTAGTAGGAGTCGTCGCCGACGGTGGCGTCTGGATCCTGGGCTCCAACGTCTGGTTGCGACAACCATGTAGAAGGGATAGAGGGAAAAGAAGGAGAAAGCAACCGTGAGTACTCATCCAAAGTACTCGCAAGCAAGGAACTACACTACATATGTATGCCTTGGTATCAACTGGAATAAGGCTATTATATGTGGACTGGACTGCAGAAAGCCGGAATAAGAGGGGGATAGCTTGTCCTTTCGAAGACTACGCTTCTGGTAACCTCCATCTTGCAGCATGTAGAAGAGAGTAGACTGAAGTCCTCCAAGTAGCATCGTATAGCGTAAACCTAACCGATGATCCTCCCCTCGTCGCCCTGTGACAGAGCGATCACCGGCTGTATCTGGCACTTGGAAGGGTGTGTTTTATTAAGTATCCGGTTCTAGTTGTCATAAGGTCAAGATACAACTCCGGGTCGTCCTTTTACCGAGGGACACGGCTATTCGAATAGATAAACTTCCCTGCAGGGGTGCACCACATACCCCAACACGCTCGATCCCATTTGGCCGGACACACTTTTCTGGGTCATGCCCGGCCTCGGAAGATCAACACGTCGCTGCCCTACCTAGGCACAACAGAGAGGTCAGCACGCCGGTCTAAATCCTATGGCGCAGGGGTCTGGGCCCATCGCCCTTTGCACACCTGCACGTTGCGTACGCGGCCGGAAGCAGACCTAGCCTAGTGGCTTTCCAGTCCAATCCGGCGCGCGCCACTCAGTCACTGACGTCACGAAGGCTTCGGCTGATACCACGACGCCGGGATACCCATAACTGCTCCCATGTAGATGGTTAGTGCGTATAGACCAAATGGCCAGACTCAGATCAAATACCCAGATCTCGTTAAGCGTGTTAAGTATCCGCGAACACCGACCAGGGCCAGGCCCACCTCTCTCCTAGGTGGTCGGAACCTTCCCTGTCGCTCCGCCTCAAAGATCCACTCGCGGGTGCTCCTACGAGCCTACCCGTCTTTAGTCACCACCTGTATCATGTATAAAGTATATAGTACATACCCGTGATCACCTCCCGAGTGATCATGGCCCGATAGTATAGCATGGCAGACGGACAAGAATGTTGGGCCACTGATGATAAACTAGCATCCTATACTAAGCATTAGGTTTGCAGGTAAAGGTAACAACAGTAGTAGCAAGGATAGGCTATGCATCAGTATAGGATTAACGGGAAACAGTAACATGCTACACTACTCTAATGCAAGCAGTATAGAGAAGAGTAGGCGGTATCTGGTGATCAAAGGGGGGGCTTGCCTGGTTGCTCTGGCAAGAGAGAGGGGTCGTCAACTCCGTAGTCGTACTGGGTAGCAGCAGCGTCGGTCTCGGTGTCTATCGAGAGAAGAGGGGGGAGAAAACAATAAATATTTAAGCAAGCATATGCATAGTGATGCATGACATGACAAGTAACGGCGTTAGAGGTGCCCTAACGCGGTAGTAGGTGATACCGGTGAAGGGGGATGACATCCGGGAAAGTACCCCCGGTGTTTTGCGTTTTCGAGCAGAGGAGCCGGAGGGGGAAAGTTGCGAGTTTGCTATGCTAGGGATGCGTGACGGACGAACGGGCTGAGTATCCGGGTTCGTCTCGTCGTTCTGAGCAACTTTCATGTACAAAGTTTTTTCATCCGAGCTACGGTTTATTTTATATTAATTTTAAAAGATTTAAATCATTTTTAGGGTTTATTTAATTAATTTAATCAACATTATCCAGAATAGTGTCTGCTGACGTCATCATGACGTCAGTAGTTGACTTGGTCAACCTGACACATGGGTCCCACCTGTCAGTGCCACATTAGATTAACCAATTTTAATTAACCTAAACATGATTAATTAGGGGGTGGGCCCCACTGTCATTGACTATTTAATTAACTAACAGTTGTTAGTTTAATTAATTATTTGGTTAATTTAATTGTGATTAAGTAGTTTAATTAATTGTTTAGTTTAATTAATCCAAGTTTAGTTAAGTTAATTAATTCTATTTATTTAATTATTATTTTTCTTTGTTTTTAATATTTATATTTTTTTGTAAACGTTTTGGGGCCGCGGGGCCCGGCTGTCATAGGCCCATGGCCATTGCGGGCACGAGCACTGGGGCGCTGCGGGGCGCCCGAACTGGTCGTGGCCAGTCGGGGCCACGGCGAGCGGAGACGAGGCACGGCGAGGCACGGGCCATGGGGCGCTGGCCGGGGAGCGGACGGGCGGCGCGACGGAGCCGTGGCAGAAGGCGGGGCTGCCACGGGGAAGGGCGGCAGCGGCTGCGACCGGCGCAAGCGCACGGCCGAGCCCACAGCGGGCAGCAGCAGCGAGCGGGGGGGGGGGGGGGGGAGGCGGACAGGGGCAGTGGTAGCGGGCGCGCACGCGGTGGCGAACGACGGCGGCCTGAGGCAGCAGGAGGAGTAGGCCAGGGGCGGAGCGCGGTGAGGGGAAGGAGGCCATGCTAGGCGCGGGGCGTGCGCGCGCGGCAAGCTGCGGGGCGGTGAGGGCGCGGGCGCCGCGGGTTGTCGGGTGCGGCTGTCCACGAGCACTGTCCGGCGGCGGAGCCGAGCACGGGGGGAGAGGGCATGTCCACGAAAGAGCGTGCGCGCGACACGGCAGCAGAGAGGAGGGCGGGGGAAGCTCACGGGGCCGGTAGGGATTCGGGCAGCGGGGGGCGAGGTGGAGGTCGGGGACGCGCGACGGAGACGGGGAGGCAGTTCCCGCGGGGAGGCGGAGGCGCGTCGAGCTCCGGGCGGCGACGGGTCGAGGCCGCGGCTTCCGGCGGGCGCCGTGCGAGGGAGAGGATGGGCGCGAAGGGACGGCGACGGGCGTGACGGTCGGGGCACCATTGGCGTCGGGGACGCGGTCGTGGCCCGATCCAGATCTGGATCGGGGGAGAGGGGATCGTGGGGGTGGGGGGGGGGGGGCGAGTGGGGGAGTGAGTGACGGGGTGGGGTTAGTTAGGGTTCGGTCGTGGGGGGGGGGGGATAAGGGAGGCGTGGGGGAAGGCCGGTTGGCCTGCGGCCGAATGGGCCGGCCTGCTGGGCCGTAGCCCAGTGGGGGGGCCTTTCTCTCCCTTTTCCTTTTTCTTTTTTTGTATTGTTTTGTTTTCTGTTTATTAGTTTTCTATTTTATTTTCTATATATTTTTGTTTTATAAAATATACAAGTAGTACCTAAATTAGTGTTACAAAATACCCCAATGCCACAAAAAGTGTGGTGACAAAATAAAATAGTTTAGTAGTTTATTAATTAAAAAGGGCATTTAATTAATTGTTTTTGCTACTGTTTAAACCCTTATAGTTCATTTAAGCATTTTTTAAAAGCTTGGTTTCTCCACCATAATTGCTTACGATTTATTTGAAACAACCCGAACATTTTAGTTTTGATTTTTTTGTTACTTTTGTTGTTTGCTTTTCTTTTGAATTTGAATTTGAATCGATTTCGAACTAACGCGAGATTAGCAACCGTAATCGAGGTGACGTGGCATTATTATCAGAGGTTACTGTAGCTTGACTATCCGGGCGTCACATATCTCTCAAGTTGAATCTTAAGAAAATATCAAGAGAAAAGTAAGAAGGCACCATGAGAAGTTCCGAGCGGGCAGGCAATCGTTCGATGCCTAATCAGAAGGTGAAAGGGGTTCAGAGCAACAAAAATAAGTATAGTGTTAGATACTAGAGTAGATCATCTATAGGAAGGTGGCTCGTGAATTACATACGAAGCCAGTGTGAGGAATAACTTTGGCGACAAGGGTGTACAGGAGAGTCATATTTCGATCCTGTGGAACTATGGGTTATGGGCCCACCATGTGGTTAAACGTAGGAAAGGCGCTGACATCTTGCCCGGTCATGATAGCAAGGCATGTCATAGGATGGCCTGTCAGTTATGTTGGCATCAACGTTGGTACCAAGGGCGAGGGACGAAGAGAACCATTTTCCTACTTGTTGGAACGAGGCGGACCATTAGGCAAAGTTCTCGTCCACCGGTGGTTACCGGAAGGTCATCAACAATAGTAACAGGGTCTTACTGGCAGTGTTGTACACCGAGGTGTTTGCATAAGTAGGAAAATATTACTGCTTAGTTCATATAGATCACAAGGAAGGTTAAACAAAACATTGGAAAGGAAATGTGTTTATACTCGAGTATCAAGAGTATATCTTTCCCAAGGAAAAGCCAAGCCTGATATTTATGATAGGACTCCAAGTATGTAACCATTCAGACAAAGGGGCAAGAAAATTGTGATGTTTATCCATACACCGGTGTTTGGATAGTTGAACAAGGAACATTTAGCATTGCGCTTTCAATGTTCTTGTGGATATTCGGATTACCACAGACATGCTTTGGGACAGCGTTGACATGGTCATCAGGTAAAGGTCGGACCTTGGGACCACAAAGGATCCATCGGGAATTTCTAGAACATCTCATGCAATTTTATCAGGAAAAGGATAATGATGTGGCGGATGGGTTCAGCTGCAATCCATCGACATGTCAAAAAGGATGTATTTCCAAAATTATATGAACAAGTTTGTGTTGGGGAGGAAGGCAAGAATGTTCTTGACGATAACACAAATCATCGAGGGGCAAATATGGTATTTCTTATCATGAATAATATCCCGGAAGAGCTCAGAATGTTGATGACGATCATGACACATTTGTCAAGAGATTTCATGAAGATGTAACCGATCGGTGATGACATCAAGTCAATGGAATGATGAAGCAAAAGGTTATAGGAACCACGGGTACGACACATACTCGAAACCAAGCTTGCTGTTCAAGGTGAAATGATATGGCGAGGAAGACCGATGTAAGCTTAGCTCATCGTCGAAAATTTTTCTCCGGGAAGAAGGACCAGGTAACACAGTTAAAATTTAGCATGATAATGATATAGCCGATCAAGGTAGGAATGACTTAAAGGATTATTAAACTCATAAGCAACGAAAATTACTTAGAGTTATTGAATCATAGTGCAGAATCGATTCACCTATCAGTGTCATCGAGTGACTAATAACTCAGAACCCGAAGCTAGAAGAAGACTCATAGGAAGCAACACAGTTCTTTGATATTCTCGAGATACCAGGGGTAATACTCGAAGTAGATCATATTAGAGTTTGGACATGTGTATTGATATGCAGAAGGCAAGCACTTCAACTTGTCCGAGAAAGGGGATCAAAGAAGAAAATCTTGGTTGGAACCATGATTGCAAAGGCCAAAATCACAGATACATGATCAAATTATACCAAGGGAATAATTATTGTTATGAGGAGCCTCCATGATAAGATCTACATCATTTCCACGGGCATGAAAACAAAGTTCAAGGTCGACTCCCACTTCTGCAATGCACAACATTTCATTCACTTCCCGCTTTCGAAGAAGTTGTAGCGTTGAAATTGTATCTGACGAAAAGCCAGTAGAGTATAACCCGCATAACTTTCGAGTTCACACATAATTAGGGAAGGCGTAGGTTCAACCATCGGGGCATCTTAGGAACATATAACGCAAGCTTCAGGAGTAAATTATACCAGCTCGAAAGCAGAGCATGGTTCACAAAAGTAGATGATAGAATTTACCAAAGGCATTATGTATGAGGGGAAGAACTCACAAGGTTAATGAATATGAAGAACATTGTCGGATAATAATCCAACCAAGTATATGGTGGTCCATAAAGGATCTAATGTGAGTATCGATACCCAAGCAAAAGAAGGAAGAATGCAAAGGCATTGGATTATAAATATATCTGGATAACTTCAAAGCTTGAATACAAAGGAATTACGATTTCCAAATCAAAAGAACAGAAGAAGAGGCTCTGATCAAAAGGTAATTGAGTTGAATTGATATAGATCGACAATCAATCAAGGTTTGATTTGCCAAGAACAAGCTCATGTTCGAAGTGAAGTCTGAGCTGGAAGGATGAATGCTAGGATCTGATTGAGGATTGCGAGCATTCGCAACATATTGGAGCAAGGGATGGACAAGACTCGAAACTTTAGCGACAGATGATGTCAACGGAGATTACTAGAAATATGGAATTAACCATAATGCAGGCATGCAAGACTTTCAAGAGCAATAGGCTACTAAGGATTTCGGAAGATTGCATAGTATTTCAAAGGATTTTGTGAAACACATGAACAAGTAGGGATGAGCGTATAGTCAGCAAGCGTGAGGAATTATCCGTAGGGGTATTCATGTGGCAAATAACTGCAAGGTAGAAGGATCAAGGGATTCTCGGAACTATAGAGAGAATTTTGAGACATCTCGTAATAACAAGAGCATCGAGGAATGATTGTATAAATGTAGTTTTCCATAGGGGTTGACGGTGGAAGGGAATTGCAAAAGCGATGAGCACAAGTTCTCAAGCGAACATCGGAGAGTATGTTCAAAGTCTTCTGGTGAAGCAGGCGATCATATGGAATGAAGCGGCTCTCCGGGATTAAGAGGTTACGAGAAGCTAATATCAGAGTTAGAAAAATCGTTAAGCCCGATTAGAAGAGAGATAAGTGTCCCTGAGTATAGACGAGGAATAAAAGATCCTAATATCACCCAACTGGCAACATGGGGCCGTAAGCCACACAACCAAGTTGGTAAAAGAGTTTTGGACGACTAGTCTCAACTTCAGCCAAGGAGTTGGAAAGGGGGATCCTACAGGCAGTCGGCTCTGATACCAACTTGTGACGCCCCCGATTCAATAGTACACTAATCATACACGCAAATGTGTATGATCAAGATCAAGGACTCACGGGAAGATATCACAACACAACTCTGGACACAATTTTCGTGCTCTTTACTTTCTTGCAAGCCTTTCCGAAAACACCTACAAAGTACTTCTAGCTTCATACTTGTTCTAGGTAGAGCGAACGTCAAGCGTGCGTAGAGTTGTATCGGTGGTCGATAGAACTTGAGGGAATATTTGTTCTACCTTTAGCTCCTCGTTGGGTTCGACACTCTTACTTATCAAAAACTGTTGCGATCCCCTATACTTGTGGGTTGTCAAGACCTTTTTTTGGCGCCGTTGCCGGGGAGCAATAGCGTGGGGTGAATATTCTCGTGTGTGCTTGTTTGCTTCATCACTAAGTAATTTTTATTTGCTGTTCTTAGTTGTTTCCTATATTTAGTTATGTGTAGGAAATGCAAAATACCAAAAAAATTAGTTGTACCTACTGAACCAATGGTTGAAGAACCGATCAAAATCTATCGCACTGCTGAAGCTTATTACTTGGATCATCTTCGATCCCTATGTGCTCGTGCTGAAACCCCAACTAGCTTAGTTGAGGGAAAATCTTTAGATGATCGTGCTTGTTATGTGCGACACCAAATATCTGAAAAAGGGAAAATTCTATTGGGTCAAATTCATCGTTTGCAATGCTATGCTTGGAATTTATGTGAAATATATGATTTTACTTGTTGTTCTGAAAACCCTAAGAAACACCTTCCCTACCAATGTGAGTTTGGTGATAATGGAATCGTATCTTCGTATGCTAAAGGTGTTTATAGTTACTATGATGTTCAACAAATTGAAGAATTTGTTGCTTTTAAGGGTGCTTATGAAATTGCTTCTTTGATTGAAAAGTATGATGCTACTTTTCACAAATCAGAAAATTTTGCCATACTTAAATATTGCTATGATAATTATGCTTCTAATGCCTATGTTAAACTATATATTGAGGAATACTCCACTGTCCAAGAAGAGACTAATATTTTGCAGGAAGCTATGGAAGAAGAAATTGATGAAACTGTGAGCTCATTGGATGAAAAAGATGAGGAGGAGAGCGAAGAACAGATTGATCACCCGTGCCCACCTTCTAATAAGAGTAACTCTTCAACTCATACATTGTTTAATTCCCCTTCGTGCTTACCGAAGGATGATTGCTATGATGACTGTTATGATCCCTATGATTCTTTTGAAATATCCCTTTTTGATGATGCTTCCTATGCTTATGGCCAAGATGCCAATATGAATTATGCTTATGGAGATGAACTTGATATGGTTCCTTATGTTAAACATGAAATTGTTGCTATTGCACCCACGCATGATAGTCCTATTATCTTTTTGAATTCTCCCAATTATAGTATATCGGAGAAGTTTGCACTTATTAAGGATTATATTGATGGGTTGCCTTTTACCGTTGCACATGATGATTTTGATAAATATAATATGCATGTGCTTGCTGCTCCTACTTGCAATTATCATGAGAGAGGAACTATATCTCCACCTCTTTATGTTTCCAACATGATAAAATTGCAAGAAACTGTTTATACTATGCATTGGCCTTTACTATGTGTGCATGAATTGTTCTTTTATGACATGCCGATGCATAGGAAGAGAGTTAGACTTCGTCATTGCTTGATATATGTTACTTTGTGCTCCCTACTAAATTACAAATCATTGTTAATTAAAATTGGCTTTGATATACCTTGGGATCCGGGTCGATCCATTACTTGAGCACTATATGCCTAGCTTAATGGCTTTAAAGAAAGCGCTGCCAGGGAGACAACCTGGAAGTTTTAGAGAGTCATTTATTTCTGTTGAGTGCTTTCATATAGTTTAAAAACAACAAAAATAAAGAGAGGCCAGCACGCCGGTCTACATCCGAAATGTGAAGGGGTCATGGGCCATCGCCCTTTGCAATCCTGAACGTTGTGTACGCGGCCGGTGAGCAGACCTAGCCTCCCTTATACAAGGCGAGGCGTTCCAGTCCAACCCGGCGCATGCCGCTCCATCACTGAGATCCGTTGAGCTTTCGACTGATACATACGACGCAGAGTGCCCATGCTAATTCCCACGTGGTGGTTAGTGTGAAAAAGGCCAGAGGCCTACTCGGATCAAATATCCAAACCGTTTGTGTCTTGATAGTGATGTAATGATCAATGTTCGACGATATGTTGTCCCGTCGCCCCGTCTCACGGACTTGCGGCAAGTGCTAAGAATGCCCGGCCGCGTCGCGTGGAAAACTTGCGGGTATCCTCCAGATCAACCCGACTTCACATCACTCACGAGTACCCCTCGGGGCCGACCCGATGTCATCATGGCTTTGTGGTAAGTCAAAGTAACCGTGTGTCTGAAATAGCAAGGGGGAAACCTGAGGAATCACCCTCGATGGATTCCCACTCGATGTATCCATCGAGGTGGACTGGGAGGAATCACCCTCATTGGTCCACACTTGAGGGGTTGCACGACAGATTCGTTATCGGTAGTGGTCAAGGAGGAATCACCCTCGATGGCCACGTCCGAATAGCTACACTACAGGTTTAACATCAGACGTGCTGATGAGGTATCACCCTCGACACTCCATAGTAACTCTGTAGAGTCATACAATAAAGGGGGGTGATGTGCAGTGTCAGGGCCTTGACGTCGATCACGTTGATCGAGTCATCGCACATAAAGCAGGGCAACTGGGACAAGGTGGGGGTCATTGATGGATCTCTAACCAACCTATACTAAGTAGTATAGAATAAGCAGGTGATGTATGAAAGCAAGTAACAAAAATAGGCTATGC
The DNA here is from genome assembly GCA_034509565.1 of Triticum monococcum. Classification (NCBI taxonomy): domain Eukaryota; kingdom Viridiplantae; phylum Streptophyta; class Magnoliopsida; order Poales; family Poaceae; genus Triticum; species Triticum monococcum. The sequence goes on along the minus strand of CM067844.1, from coordinate 403,437,897 downwards.
ATCAGAGTAGGATCATATAAAACAGTAGCAGTTCTAATGCAAGCATGAGCGGGAAAGAAATGGGCGATATCGGAATGCTCAAGAGGGGTTTGCTTGCCTAGAAGCTCTACTGAAAAGGAAGATGTGTCATCGGTGACGTAGTCGATCATTGGGGCATCATCGGTCTCTGGGTCTACTAGAGAGAAGAGGGGGAAGAAACAGTAAATACAGAGCAACAAAGGTACCACTAAGCATGACATGATGAAAAGCATAACTAGGGTCGACCTAACATAGTGCTGCACGAAAAATAGGTGAAGGGGGAAAACAACTGGGAATGCTTTCTCGGTTCCGGACCTGTGTCAGATAGATGACCGGAGGGGGAATGTTCCATGTTAAGATAGTTAGAGGCATCTGACAGGTAAACGGACCACAGATTCAGATTCGTCTCGTCGTTCTGAGCAACTTTCATATATAAAGTTTTTCGATCTGAGCTACGGATTATTTTATATTAATTTTCTAAGATTTAAACATTTTCTAGAATTTCTGCGATTATTTTAAATTCGAAATTAAATAGACAAAAGTTATGTGCACACACTGTGATTTAGCCACGGTGGCTTACAGGTGGGGTTAGTGGGCCGTGTTGATCGCCCGGTCAACATCTAGTCAGCAATCAAATAGTTTGACTGTGCATTGGGTTAAACTGACAGGGGGGGGGGGGGCGCATGTCATAGACTGCTTGTTTAAGACAATTTAGTTATTTTACTCAACTAATAAAGGGGGGTCCACATGTTATTGGCACTGAGGCAAAATTATTTTAACTAACTTAATTTGGGGTGGAGGGGTCAGTACTGATGGTGGTTAGCCCCAAAACAAAACAAGGTCCGGCTCACACACACATACCTACGCACACACATGCTCACACACACACACGACCATGGCCAGCAGCAGCATAGAGCAGCAGTAGTGTAGAGCAGCAACAACGGCAACTAGCAAGGGAAACAAAGCAGAGAGCAGCGACAGCGCAATGCAGCAGCAGCGCCTAGCAGTAGCAGTAGCAAGCAGAGCAGCTGCAGCGGCACATCAGCAACAACAGGAGCATCAACGGCAAGTAGGTGAGCACGTAGGTGCTTAGATCGAGCCTGTAGGTGAGCAAAGCGGGCTTGGGGTGGCTCCGGTGAGGCCGAATCGAAGACGGCGAACGGCGGGGCATAGGTTGAAGATGACCTTGATCTGGTCGATGTAGGGGCTCCCGGCTTGATCTGGTGGTTGTGGTCGAGGTAGTGGTCGATGATGGAGAGGATGGACGTGCTCAGTAGGCGAGGGGACGATGGTGGCCACGAGCTTCACAGCGACGCAACCATGGGTTCTCGGGCGACCGCTAAACCGAGGGGAGGGGCAAGACGAGGGGGGCGAATGAGAGGGCTAGGTTGTGCCAGGGCGTCGAGGGGTACTTGTAGGACACTAGTGATGCGGTGGATGGATGGCACGTTGGCAGGGGAGTGGCCATGGCCACGGGATGGCCTCCACGCCCTCCCTTGTCACCTGTAGCGCAAGCAGGAAGATGAGATGAAGTGGGTTGGGCCACTTCTACAACTAAATGGGCCAAGTGCACAAAAGCATACCTGCCTTTTCCCTTGTTTATTTTTGATACAACCTTTTTTTGGTGTTTTGTAATTTATATTGCTGCTAAATGAATTGTGTTCATTGTGAAACTTGGCACATAAATCTAGTACATTAGCATAGGTCCACAAACAAAGTTTCATATGGTTTGGGAAATGTAAGACTAATAGTTGTAATTTAAAAGACCAAATTAAATGTTGCTGGCCCGCTAAAATATTGCTAGGGCCAAAATTAAGATCCAATTTGAATTGATTTCTACATGACAATATTTGAGGATTATTTGCATCGCCTCAAACATTTTGTCCGTCTGTTTGGACAAATAATAATTTGACTTATAATTAAATTTAAATTTGAATTCGGTTCGGGACAAAGTGAGTTTTAGTAAATTAATTATGATGATGTGGCACCATTTTATGTGTGATTACTGTGGATGAGCTACCGGGGCGTTAGAGATGGTGGGGCTGGTCTGAATCTGATTTCCCCAGCACTCATAAGTAGGCTTTAGATAGGAGAAGAACTAGAGGTTAGTAGCACGTTTCAAGGAGTTAACCCCCGCAGGAGTCATCCTAAAGGGAAGATTACGTTGCCGGGGACATTTGGAGGAGAACTAAACTACTGGACAGAGAAGGTTGTGTTTGACGTGGTTGATCTCCCCTGCTGTCCAATGGGATTCCAGGACGCCCGGCCCTAGACAAGTTCATGGCAGCATCCCACTATGCTTATAACACCCTGAAGATGCATGGGCCACTGGGAGTCATCACTATCCAGTCATATGAGAAGGATGCAATTATCTGCGTAGATAAGATGTACCGGGATGTAGTCGCAGCAGAGGCTGCAGCAGCAACGGTTCCCGCCAAGGAAAGTAAAGGAAAGAAAAGGGATTGTAGGACCTCCGGCAAGGAGTCCGAGAAGCGTTTCCCCTCCGAGTGCACGGCACCCGTCGATGACGTGTCGGAGTGTTCCGGCAACAAGAGATCCAAGGTTGCTGCACCCCAAGTGAAGAGGTCCTGGCAGGGCTGGCTGGCGTTGATGTCACTTTCACCATCAGCGCCACCCTTGATGACAAATAGGAAAGTGCGCTCGTTGCCTTCCTGCGGGCGAATATCGATGTGTTTGCCTGGCAACCATCTAATATCCCCGGTGTTCCCAGGGAGATAATCGAGCACCACCTTGCTGTCTGCCCACACGCGTGACCTGTCAAGTAGAAAGTCCGACAGTAGGCCTTGGAGAGGTAGCAGTTCATTGCCGAGGAAATTAAGAAATTGGAGGCAGCTGGTTTAGTCAGAGGAGTACTGCATCCAACATGGTTAGCAAATCCGGTGGTAGTCCGAAAGGCTAATGGGAAATGGAGGCTTTGCATTGACTTCACAGACCTCAATAAGGCTTGCCCGAAGGACCCATTTCCCTTGCCGCGTATCGACTAGATTGTGGATTCCACCTCAGGGTGTGATTTTCTCTCCTTCCTAGACGCATACTCCGGATATCACCAGATCTTCATGTCCAAAGAATATGAAGAGAAGCCATCATTCATCACCCCATGTGGTACGTACTTCTTTTTCCGCATGCCATTCGGACTAAAGAGTGCCGGGTCCACTTTTACAAGGGTAGTTCAGATTGGTTTTGAGCCACAGTTACACAGAAACATAGAAGCTTATATGGATGATATCATGGTCAAGACCAAGGATAAGACCACTCTTATCCAGGATTTGGAGGAGACATTTGCTAATCTGCGCAAGATCAACTTGAAGCTTAATCCAGAGAAGTGTGTGTTTGGGGTCCCCTCTAGCAAGCTACTTGGTTTCTTCGTGTCCCATTGGGGGATCGAAGCTAACCTCGACAAGATCAACGCCATCGAGCAAATCCAAGCACCAAGGACAGTCAAGGATGTGAGACGCTTGACGGGATATGTTGCCGCGCTAATTAGATTCATTTCTAAGTCTGGCGAGCGCGTCCTGCCGTTCTTCAAAATTTTGAAGAAGGCATGGCCTATAAAGTGGACCCAAAAGTAGATGCAGCTCTGCACGAGTTGAAGGCCTACTTGTCATTTGTGCCTACCTTGGTAGCACCCAAACCCCAAGAGCCGTTGTTGCTATACTTGGCGGCAACCAACCAAGTGGTTAGTGCGGCCTTGGTAGCACAGCGAGAAGTGGATGAGGCAAAAAGTGGACAGATAACGACAAAGTTAGAAAAGGATCAAAGCAGTAGTGAGCACGGCAACGAGAACAACCCCAGGGACGCGGCAAGGAAGAAGGTGGTGCAGTGCTGTAGGATCGAAAGTATGTCTAGAGGGGGGTGATTAGACTACTTGACCAAATGAAAATATAGCCTTTTCCCAATTTTAAGTTTTGGCAGATTTTAACAAATTAGAACAAGTCAAGCAATCAACCTACACATGCAAGTCTAAGAGTATAGCAGCGGAATGCAAAAACATTGCATATGAAGGTAAAGGGAGGAGTTTGGAGGGAGCAAACGCAATGTAGACATGGATATTTTTGGCACGGTTCCGATAGGTGGTGCTATCGTACATCCACGTTGATGGAGACTTCAACCCACGAAGGGTAACAGTTGCGTGAGTCCACAGAGGGCTCCACCCACGAAGGGTCCACGACGAAGCAACCTTGTCTATCCCACCATGGCCATCGCACACAAAGACTGGCCTCACTTGGGTAGATCTTCATGAAGTAGGCAATCTCCTTGCCCTTACAAACTCCTTGGTTCAACTCCACAATCTTGTCGGAGGCTCCCAAGTGACACCTAACCAATCTAGGAGACACCACTCTCCAAAAGGTAACAAATGGTGTGTTGATGATGAACTCCTTGCTCTTGTGCTTCAAATGATAGTCTCCCCAACACTCAACTCTCTCTCACATATTTGGATTTGGTGGGAAGATGATTTGAGTGGAGAGCAACTTGGGGAAGGCTAGAGATCAAGATTAATATGGTTGGAATGGAATATCTTGCTCTCAACACATGAGTAGGTGGTTCTCTCTCAGAAAATGTATGTTGGAAGTGTAGCACCTTCTGATGGCTCTCATTACTAATGAAGGAAGGGTGGAGGGGTATATATAGCCTCCACACAAAATCTAACCGTTAGACAAAAATCACCAAACTCGGTGGGACCAAATCATGAAACTCGGTCATACCGATTTAGTTCAAAATGTGAACGTTAGGATTTTTGGTGGGACCGACATGTCAACACGGTAGGATCGTTTTCATTAGGGTTAGGGCATAATGTAATCTCGGTGAGACCGATCACATAAACTCGGTAGGACCAATTTCTGTAATTGTCAAACAGAGAGTTGGTCAGGCAAACTCGGTGGGACCGATTCGCTCATTTCGGTTGGACCGAAATGTTACGAAAGGGAAATAGAGAGTTTGCATTGCGAACTCGGTGGGACTGATCACTCATCACGGTTGGACCGGGAAGTTACGAAGGGAAACAGAGAGTTTGCAATCCCATCTAGGTGAGACCGAGATCCCTATCGGTGAGACCGAAGTGACTAGGGTTTCTGGCAGTGGCTATGTCAAGTGAACTCGGTGGCGCCGGATAGATCAAATCCGTAGGGCCGAGTTTGACTTTTGGTTTGGGACAAATGTGGATATGAGAAAGTGGTTGAGGGCTTTTGGAGCATGTCACTAGGAATTTTGAGCAAGCAAGCCATTAAGCAACACCTCATCCCCTTTTAATAGTATTGGATTTTCCTATGGACTCAATGTGATCTTGGATCACTAAAATGAAAATGTAGAGTCTTGAGCTTGAGCCAATATGTGTCCTTAGCATTTTGAGGGGTCCACATTCCTAATCCATGCCATGCCAATCATTTAACTTTCTGAAATGATCATCTTGAAATAGCATTAGTTCAATGAGCTATATGTTGTTAGTAATTACCAAAACCACGCAGGGATAGTTGCAGTTTCAATCTCCCCCTTTTTGGTAGTTGATGACAACATATAGATCAAAGCTTCGACAAATGATAATAAGATTTAAAGTACATCATCACTTTGAGAAGTATGTGATATGTAAGAGCTCCCCCTAAATTTGTGCATTATTTGAAATTTACATTTGAATGCAAATGCACAATCGATTAGGATCATGGGTTACTCTTCCATGTCACATACATCTTGGTGGAGCGCTCAAAATGATAGGAATTAAAACATGCACTCATCACCAAGCAAAGTGAATGATCATATATGAGATAGCAAATATAATATCATCCAAGCAAGCATTAAAGTTGAATATGATCAAACACATGATCATACAAGTATCTCACACTCAGACATAAAGAGTATCAAACGAGCACACACAAAAGTATCAACCAAATAGCAAGAGAGACAAAGAAGCAAAACACAACACTCTCTCTCGAAGCCTATGATGTATACATTTCTCCCCCTTTGGCAACAAGTTACCAAAAAGTTGGAAAATGCATAGTGCTATGCGTCTCTCTAGGCTTGATCTTCAGGAGGTGGTGTAGAGATGACTCCAAGGATGAAGGCATCAATAGATGTTATTGGAGCTGGTGGAGTGGCAACTGGAGGTGGCACTGAAGCTATTGCTGCTGGGGCTGAAGTAGTTGCTCTAGTGTCAGGCACTGGCACTGCAGCAGATCTCTGACCTCTGGGCACTCTCTGAAAAGCATCTGTAGTAGCCCGCCCTTTCCTCTCCTCTGCTTCCTCCTGTAGCTGCTCAACAGCTGACTACATCTTAGTTACTTTAAGATCCAGATCATAAAATTTGGTCTCTATGATCCTCTCCAAGCTCTCCTGATTCTTTTTCAGGGTGGCCAAGCCCTTCTCAATCCTCAAAGTTGCTTGAATTAGATATGCAAGCTGATCTTGTTTTGACTTCAAAAAAACTTGAGATGCCTCCTCAACACTTGGCATTTTTACAGCCTTCTGAGCCTTTGCCTTTGCTCTCTTCTCTAGTGCTTGCACTAATGTGGGATTATCCTCATTCATCACAACTATGTTATCCTCAAATTTTGGTCTCAAGGGTAAGTGCTCCTTGTCCAACCAATAAGTGCCTGTTCCCATCTTGGAGTTAATGAGCACCTGAATGTGTGGAGCATACCCACAAGATCTCTTTTGATCAGCAGCTGTCCTCCTGATTGTCTCAACAATCAGACTCATGTCCTTGAATTTATGAGGCACATCAAATATCTGCAGCAAGTTGATTGAATGGCCTTTGATCATCTTGTGATCTCCAGATTTGGGCAACAATGTATGCCTCAATATAATGTTGATCATAGCTAGACCAGACAACATGTAATGTACAGATCCAAGCATATGTGTTTCCAAAGCTTTGTCTAGGATCTCTTTGTACATGTTGTCCATAGAGTTGCGGTCTTTCTTCTTTTCAGCATAGACATCCAAATCATCTTCATGCTCTTCAGGGGCATTTATCAACTTGGCCCACTCATCAACAGTTGACTGGTACCTTGTACCCTCAGACATCCATACAATCCTACCTTCTGGATAGAAATGAGAAGTGGAGTAGAATTGCATGATGAGTTCATCATTCCATTTTGTCAGCTCTTGACCCACAAACTTGTCAACACACATGATTTGAACCTCTCACGTACACAAGGAAAATAGTCTTCATTCTCATCAATGAATTCCCAATCAACCCATTTCATATCACAAACATAGGCTTATTTTCAAGAAAAATAGTTTCATAGAAATCTTGTTGTTCTTTGGTGTGGAACCTACAGTCCAGTGCAGTCCTCCTCCTCACAGCATAGGGATCAGACTGTCTCCAAAGTCTCGGACCTACATCCTTCCTGATGTTCATATCCTCTGGCACTGGATGGGTGTCATTGTGCTCTGGAATCTTTGGCTTAAGTTTCCTTAGCACTTGAGCTTTAACATCTTCTTCTTCCATCTTAGGCACTAGGTCCTTGTTCTTCTCTTCAGCTGGAATGTTCCTAGTGCTTCTCTTGGTCTTAGAAGTCTTCTGAGCTTGAGCAGCAACCTTGGGGGCAGTCTTGGGCCTTGAAGTGGTAGCCCCTGACTTAATGGCATCCCCCATCAGCTTCTGGGACTTGGGTGCTGGTGCAACATCCTCTTCCTCTTCATCTTCTTCAGCTGGATCTCTCATTATAGAGGATCTACCAAAGACTCTGGCAGTGGTCTTCTTGACCACCTCTTTCCTTTTCTTACTCTCTCCAACAGCCTCTTCAGTTGGCTTAGAGGTTTCAGTAGTTGAGGCCCTGGCCTTTAAGGTTGGCACCCTCTTGGCAGGGGCCTTCTTATGCAATCCAGGCTTTGTTGTGGTAGCAATACCATATTCCTTCTTTAGTACTTTCTTTTTAGACCTCACTTCTTCCTCAACAACCACATAGTCCTCATCCTCATAATCTGAGGTTTTCTTCTTCCTTGATCTGGTGGCTGCCTTAGGAAGATTGCTTGGAGTGCTCCTGCTGCCCTCCTCATAGCTACTTGAGGGGCTAGTTCCCTCACTCATATGCACTTGCTATTCTGATTTGTTCTAGCCATCACTCTTGTCAGACATTCTGGTAAGCAAACTGACATTAGACCTTGTGAATAGATATAACTGAGGTAGAGTGGATGAGCATCACAAAATGCAGAGTTTTTGCAAAACAGATGAGTCAAAACTTAGTTTTAGTTCTCCACAGAAAGTATATCGGAGCTACCAATTTGTTAAACTCGGTGACACCGAAGCAACTTAGAAGGGAGGGGGGGAGAAGGGGAATCGGAGGAGGGGCTCACATCGAGCCTGTAGGTGAGCAAAGCGGGCTTGGGGAGGCTCTGCTGAGGCCAAATCAAAGCCGGCGAGCGGCGGGGCGGAGGTTGAAGATGACCTCGATCTAGTCGATGTAGGGGCTCCCAGCTTGATCTGGTGGTTGTGGTCGAGGCAGTGGTTGATGATGGAGCAGATGGACACGCTCAGTAGGCGAGGGGACGACGGTGGCTGCGAGCTTCACGGAGGCGCAACCATGGGCTTCTCGGGCGACCGCTAAACCGAGGGGAGGGGAAAGACGAGGGGGGCGACTGAGAGGGCTAGGGTGTGCGTGGGCGTCGAGGGGTACTTGTAGGACGCCGAGGATGCGGTGGATGGATGGCACGTCGGCAGGGGAGCGGCCATGGTCGCGGGATGGCCTCCACGCCCTCCCCTGTCACCTGTAGCGCAAGCATGAAGAGGAGATGAAGTGGATTGGGCCACTTCTACAACTAAATGGGCCAAGTGCACAAAAGCATATCTGCCTTTTCCCTTGTTTATTTTTTGTATAACCTTTTTTGGTGTTTTGTAATTTATATTGCTACTAAATGAATTGTGTTCATTGTGAAAGTTGGCACATAAATCCAGTGCGTTAGCATAGGTCCACAAACAAAGTTTCACATGGTTTGGGAAATGTAAGACTAATAGTTGTAATTTAAAAGACCAAATTAAATGTTGCTGGCCCGCTAAAATATTGCTAGGGCCAAAATTAAAATCCAATTTGAGTTGATATCTACATGACAATATTTGAAGATTATTTGCAACACCTCGAACATTTTTGTCCCTCTGTTTGGAAAAATAATAATTTGACTTGTAAATAAATTTGAATTTGAATTCGGTTCGGAACAAAGTGAGTTTTAGTAAATTAATTGTGATGACGTGGCACCATTTTATGTGTGATTACTGTGGATGAGCTACCGGGGCATTAGAGATGGCGGGGCCGGTCTGAATCTGATTTCCCCAGCAGTCATCAGCATGCTTCAAATAGGAGAAGAAGAACTAGAGGTTACCAGCATGTTTCAAGGAGTTAACACCGGCATGAGTCATCCTAGAGGGAAGATTACATTTCCGGTGTCGTTTGGAGGAGAACTAGACTACTAGACAGAGAAGGTTGTGTTTGACGTGGTTGATCTCCCCCTGCCATACAATGGGATTCCAGGACGCCCGGCCCTAGCCAAGCTCATGGCAGCATCCCACTATGCTTATAACACTCTGAAGATGCCTGGGCCACTAGGAGTCATCAGTATCCCGTCAGATGAGAAGGATGCAAATATCTGCGTAGATAAGATGTACCGGGATGCAGTCGCAGCAGAGGCTGCAGCAGCAACAGTTCCCGCTAAGGAAAGTAAAGGAAAGAAACGGGTTTGTAGGACCTCCTGCAAGGAGTCCGGGAAGCGTGCCCCCTACGAATGCACGACACCCGTGGACGACGTGCCGGAGTGTTCCGATAGCAAGAGATCCAAGGTTGCTGCACCCCAAGTGAAGAAGGTCCCGGCAGGGCTGGCTGGCATTGATGGCAGTTTCACCATCAGTGCCACCCTTGATGACAAATAGGAAAGCGTGCTCATTGCCTTCCTGCAGGTGAATATCGATGTGTTTGCCTGGCAACCATCTAATATCCCCGGTGTTCCCAGGGAGATAATCGAGCACCACCTTGCTGTCTGCCCACACGCCAGACCTGTCAAGTAGAAAGTCCGGAAGCAGGCCTTGGAGAGGCAGCAGCTCATTGCCGAGGAAATCAAGAGATTGGAGGTAGCTAGTTTAGTCAGAGGAGTACTGCATCCAACATGGTTAGCAAATCCAGTGGTAGTCCAGAAGGCTAATGGGAAATGGAGGCTTTGCATTAACTTCACAGACCTCAACAAGGCTTGCATCGTCCCCTCGCCTACTGAGCGCGTCCATCCGCTCCATCGTAAACCACTGCCTCGACCACAACCACCAGATCAAGCCGGGAGCCCCTACATCGACCGGATCGAGGTCATCTTCAACCTCCGCCCTGCCCTGCCACTCGCCATCTTCGATTCGGCCTCACCGGACCCTCCCCAAGCCTGCTTTGCTCACTTACAGGCTCGATGTGAGCCCCTCCACCAATTCCCCTTCTTCCCCTCTTCGATGCGAGCCCGTCAAGGGGCAAGGCCTCCACCGGAAGCAAGCAACCAAGGCGCCTTGGCTGGGCCTGCCGGGGCTCGCGGGGGCAAAACCACCCCACCAACCACTCAAATATGACCCATGTCGTCAATCAGTGCGGTGTCAAGCTGCAAGGTGATTAAGTGTCAGCCATTCGCCACATGGCGGCCATTTCCTACAGAAGGAACATACATATGACACTCGTCTTGCGACGTGCCAATAGAACAACTGCGGAGCTGGCAAGATAGCCCGGTAAGCCTTGCCAGGCAACCCAGTGATGTGACACTAAGCAGTGCATTTAATGCACCCTGTTAGCCCGCAGAGTTATGTATGATAGCACTATTTGCTATCACATCAGTGGATAATGACCACTTTGCCATTGTGATGACCCCTTAATATATAAAAGGAGGCCCATGGCCCTCGTAGGAGGGGTTGTAAAGTCGAGGAACTCACACCCCATATGCGCGCAGTCGTTGCTTCCATACGGCGACCCCTGCTGGGTAAGTGTACTGCATTGCATTATCCACATTCCACCATTAATCCACCAAAGCAGGAGTAAGGTTTTACGCCTCGTGGCGGCCCGAACCTGGGTAAATGGCGTGTGCTCTCTCTGCCATGCTGCCGCGCACTGGTCTGCTCTTTGTGCAACATGACGTCCCCCTGCCGAACCAGCAAGGGGCCTCCTGGTCCTTTAGGTGGTCGTGCATAAACCCGCGACACCAAATGTGAAGGACAAGAAGAAGAGTGGCCACTGAAGCTACAACCACCGGACGACCGGTCAGGACCGGAGGTCCGACACCTGAAGCCCTAGCCTACCCAGGTCCCAGCTAACGCAAGCTACAACGAGCAGACGCCTGGCCAGGACCGGACGACAGGCCACACCTCCCAGCCAGCGAACGACCGACGCCACCACACCCAAGCCAGAACAGCAGATGTCCGAAGCGACCGGACGGCCGGTGACCGGACGACCGGCTATCTCCAGAAATCCGGTGCCACCTCAACCGAGCCGAAGTAAGCGGAAGTCCGGCGACTCCTGGACGTCCGGATGCCCACGAGCCACTGGACGACCATAACCCACCGGACGTCTGGTACTTGTTTGCGCACAGTTTCGGGCCCGAGGCCCACGTAACCCTTCGCTTCGCCCCCATTTGACAAAGACTATTAATAGAACTCCTCCTCCTAGTTAGGGTTAGCAATGTGATAGCTCATATTATAGATAGAGCTTTGCTCATCAACTTGGTCACTTCTCCTTTGGAGTCCACGACCTCTTCGGAGAAGATCCCCCAAGTGGATTCAAGATCCCTCATGAGAAGACCCCCTCAAGACCTCCTCACCGAGAAGAACTTGTTATCTATGTATCGTCCTTTGTTTATTTGGATCGTGTATCTCTTTGTGTCTCAAGAATCTAGCATATGTGTGACCGAATCTTGTTGGTTTGAGTGATTTCTCTTGTGTTTCCCCTCATTTCCCTCTCGTGTTCTTCGTAGGATCCGCTCCAATTATGAAAGATCGTCCCGAGGGTTTCCACCCTACATCATCTTGGTATCATGAGCCACGTTGATCACGGATTTGGAGCCCCTACCCTTTGTTTTCTAGCTTGATTTTGTTGTGTTCTTCCCCAGTTTCGAAAATCCCCACCAAAAATATCCCCAATTTCTGTTGTGATTTGTTGGTGTGATGAAGTTTTGTTGGATTTGATCCATGGATTTGCTTTGCCACGAGTGGATCTAGCTTTCCCCCATCATCTCCACCATTTCCATCCGCAAAATCGCTTGGATTTGACCAATTTTTCCACCACCACCACGAACCCTAGTTGTTCATCCTGTGCCCGAAATCACCCAGGCACCGGACGTCCGCCAGCTACCGAACGTCCGACCACCGGTCGTCCACCATCCACCGGATGTCCGATGTTTCCCGACGAAACTGAAAACGTTCAGCTTGTCCACCACCAACTCTCCACCGCCACCTCCGCATACGCACCCCGATACCACCATTGCTTTCTGCAACCACCATTGCTTACTCGTTTCGCACTCCGACACAATTTTGACACATTTTGCTTTGAGAATTTGAGTTGCGGTCTGCATTTCCTAACGTGTTTCGGCTACTTAGAGACGGTTCAACATCAACATCACCGCCGCTCATCTTCGCCATGGATTCGTCATCAACAACAACCAATTCACCATTTGGACACTATACCGTATCCAAGAACGGTAACCTCATCTTAGTATCGTGATACCCCATCATTACACATTCTTGCCATTACATTGACAACCACCATAGACCAATTTGTCTTATCTTCCCTATCGAGACTAGCCTTTGAGTATTGCCGGCAACGTCACTTGTGCACATTAGTGGTCATACTTCCCATATCATCTTGGTACATATCTTGGTATCATCTTTTGTGTCACAAGGTTGTCATCGCATACAAAATTGCTATCTTGGTTCGTCAAGTTTCTCATGAGAAAAGAGCTCAAAAGAGAAAAAGCCAAACAAGCTTTTAAGCAAAAGGGAAAGATAAGCAAAGAGCTTTTAAGCAAGACTATATCATCATATTACATTAAGATTGTCATAGTCGATCATCTTGGATCATATCATCGGAATACCATACATAGAGCATACTTGGGATAGAAGTCGTTGCATTTTTGCTTAGTAGGTTGTGCACAAGTCTTCGTATCCGCTATGGTGCAATCGTGCTAGCGTCTCTCTAGTGTTGTGCAACAAGAGCATTTTAATGGATTCCACATTTTAGCTCATTCCTTGGTTGCACGACCCCATTTATCTCTCCGTGTGTGCGTTCCTGTGTACCATATCTTGCTATTGGTCTACTTGTTGCATTTGCAAATTTGTGAATCTTTTCAACATTATTGAAGCTCACTAACAATTGCATCAAATTTTGTGCCACCATCCTAACCGAGCTCCACCATAATCTTTTACTTGTGTAGGAGTGAGAATCGACAAGAATTGGTACCAATTGTGCTATTTCCTTGTTCCACATTTGAGTGATCATTGATCCATCTTCAACATCGGTCAAGGTACATTCAGTACAAGTTATTCTCTTTCTCCCGCTCACATATTTGCTTGGAATGATGGATAGGCCAAGTACTTCTACCAATCCAATCTTCATCGAACAAGATGATGACATGTCCTCCTACGTCACAAAGAGCCACCTCTTTGGTGCACAATGAGCTTTGCATCAAGAGCAACAAGCAATGAACGAACGCATCGACAACCTCGCCACTGACTTACGACAATCTGAGCAACGTACAAGAGACTACTTTGACACATCCATGGCCTCTCTCAAGGAGGATATTTGAACCATGATGGTCAACCGCTCTTCTACCTCGTCGTCCTACTCAAGACGGACCAGCTCGAGTCGATACTCCGACGACACCATCTCCGGCTCAAGTACAACGACAGCAAACACTCTTCGTCGAGCCGCACATCACGAATGTCAAGCAAACTACAATCCACTTCATGACACCGCTTTTAAAGACCATCAACATCGCCAAAACCAAGCTACCTTGGCACAAGAACAAGAACGGCAACGCCTACGCCGACAAGAGGAAGAGCGGGTGTGCCACCATCAAGAGGAGCAAGACATCGAGGCACTCCGAAAAAAATAACGGCATGATGCACAAGCACTTGAGGCCCAATGTTCCCTTCACGACACAGATCGCACCTTTGCCGACCGCAACGGTCAAACGCGTGAGCAAGAAGAAGCGCTTCGCAAAGAAGTTCAAGAGAGGAACAATCAAGCTCGAGTGCATCGTCAAGACCCGCAAGCTCCTCGACAAGAACATCAGATTCACCTAGAGCAAGAAGATAATGGAAATACTCCAAGACAAGAGCAAGTTGAGAGAGTCAATCCTCCTTGTCAAGGACGTCATCATCCCCGACCCCAACACAATGAAGAGCAATGATATGGCAAGCTAAAGTTCACCATGCCCAAGTTCACCGGCAGCAATGATCCCGAAGAATACCTTTCATGGGCATTAAAGGTTGATAAAATATTCCGTTTGCACAACTATGAGGAAGAGAAGAAGATCGCGATGAGATCCCTTGAGTTCCAATATTACATCCTCATTTGGTGGGAACAAGTCAATGAGCACCGAGAGGCAAGAGGTGAACCACCCATCACAACTTGGGCGCAAATGAAGGATGTCATGAGAGCATGTTTCGTGCCAACATACTACAACCGCGACGTCTTCAAGAAACTCCAAGTCCTCAAGCCAGGAACCAAGAGCGTTGAAGAATGCTACAAGGAAATGGATATTGCCATGATACGAGCCAATGTCACAGAAGATGATGAGGAAACTATGGCACGTTTCTTGAATGGACTCAATCATCCTATCAAGAAGATCGCCGACTTCCAACCATACTCGAGCCTCATCGAGCTAGTGCACCAAGCTACCAAGGCGGAACGACAAGTGCAAGATGACTTCAAGTATGCCAAGTACTCTTCTAAGAACTATGGTTTCTCCAACACCCAAGCTTCAATGACTCCAACAACTTCTACCTCAACCAAGCCATCTACAAGCAACGGTGACAAATCAAGTTACAAGAAAACTTCGACGACCTCAAGCCGTCCTCCTACTGCAAGCAACTTTAAGCCGAGAGCTTCATCATCACCTACCCCAACCGATGATACCATCAAGACAAGTTCCTTCAAATGCTTCACATGCAATGGCCGAGGCCACAAGTCCTTCGAGTGTACCAACAAATGCACCATGATCTTCAACGACGATGGTACATATGACTCCATGAGTGAAGGAGAAATGGAAGCCCTTGAGAAAGTGGCCATGCACCGGCAAGTGAGCGAAGATGAAGATGATCAAGTCTTTTGTGATGAAGATCCGAGCCCCGCTCTTGTTGTCTCCAAGGTCTTGACGCTTCAACATCAACAAGAAGAAGACCAAAGATGCCATATCTTCCATACCAAGGCCGACATTGCTACCTCTTCAGCATTGCGTTGGTTTTCCCTTGAAGAGGAAAGGGTGATGCAGCAAAGTAGCGTAAGTATTTCCCTCAGTTTGGAGAACCAAGGTATCAATCCAGTAGGAGGCTACGTGCGAGTCCCTCGCACCTGCACAAAACAAATAAATCCTCGCAACCAACACGATAAGGGGTTGTCAATCCCTACACGGCCACTTACGAGAGGGAGATCTGATAGATATGAGAAGATAATATTTTGGTATTTTTATGATAAAGATGCAAAGTAAAATAAAAGCAAAATAAGAATAACTAAGTGTTGGAAGATTAATATGATGAAGATAGACCCGGGGCCATAGGTTTCACTAGTGGCTTCTCTCAAGAGCATAAGTATTTTACGGTGGGTGAACAAATTACTGTTGAGCAATTGACAGAACTGAGCATAGTTATGAGCAAGGTTGTTAGAATCCCGATTTTGAATCGGATCGGAGCTCTGATGGTAGAATCGTAAATTGTAGAATCTTCACTACCAGGATCGTAGAAACATAGATTTTATAAACTAAAATCGTAGAATCAGATGGGTAAGTTTGGATCGTAAAGTCGTAGAATCGTATAACAGAATCACGATTCTAACAACCTTGGTTATGAGAATATCTAGGTATGATCATGTATATAGGCATCACGTCCGAGACAAGTAGACCGACTCCTGCCTGCATCTACTACTATTACTCCACTCATCGACCGCTATCCAGCATGCATCTAGAGTATTAAGTTCATGAAAACAGAGTAACGCCTTAAGCAAGATGACATGATGTAGAGGGATAAATTCATGCAATATGATAAAAACCCCATCTTGTTATCCTCGATGGCAACAATACAATACGTGCCTTGCTGCCCCTACTGTCACTAGGATAGGACACCGCAAGATTGAACCCAAAGCTAAGCACTTCTCCCATTGCAAGAAAGATGAATCTAGTAGGCCAAACCAAACTGATAATTCGAAGAGACTTGCAAAGATAACCAATCATACATAAAAGAATTCAGGGAAGATTCAAATATTGTTCATAGATAGACTTGATCATAAACCCACAATTTATCGGTCTCAACAAACACACCGCAAAAAGAAGATTACATTGAATAGATCTCCACAAGAGAGGGGGAGAACATTGTATTGAGATCCAAAAAGAGAGAAGAGGCCATCTAGCTAATAACTATGGACCCGTAGGTCTGAGGTAAACTACTCACACTTCATCGGAGGGCTATGGTGATGATGTAGAAGCCCTCCGTGATGGATACCCCCTCCAACAAAGCTCCGGAACAGGCCCCAAGCTGGGATCTCATGGATACAAAAAGTTACGACAGTGGAATTAGGGTTTTGGCTCCGTGTCTGATCGTTTGGGGGTACGTAGGTATATATAGGAGGAAGGAGTACGTCCGTGGAGCAACAGGGGTCCCACGAGGGTGGAGGGCGCGCTTGGGGGGGTAGGCGCGCCCCCTACCTCGTAGCCTCCTCCTTTGTTTCTTGACGTAGGGTCTAAGTCTCCTGGATCAAGTTCGGTGAGAAAATCACATTCCCGAAGGTTTCATTCCGTTTGGACTCCGTTTGATATTCCTTTTCTTCGAAACCCTAAAATAGGCAAAAACAACAATTCTGGGCTGGGCCTCCGGTTAATAGGTTAGTCCCAAAAATAATATAAAAGTGGATAATAAAGCCCAATAATGTCCAAAACAGTAGATAATATAGCATGGAGCAATCAAAAATTGTAGATACGTTGGAGACGTATCAGGTATCAATGGAAGATCCGTCAAGGTCATCATCGATGGAGGGTGTTGCCATAACTTAGCAAGTGAAGAACTATGATCCAAGCTTCAATTAGTCAAGGTGAAGCACCCACATCCCGACAAGGTTCAATGGCTTAGCAACTCCGACACTATTCAAGTCGAGCATAGGGTACAAGTTTCCTTCAAGATCGGAGCTTACGAAGACACTTTGGAGTGTGATGTCGTTGCAATGTCTGTTTACCACCTTCTTCTTGGGCGACCATGGCAATTTGATCAGGTGTCATCCACAATGGGCGAACGAATCACTGTAGCTTCAAGATGAAGGGAAAGGAGTACGTACTTCGTGCTATGTCTCCAAGCCAAGTGATCACCGATAAGAAAGCCACCTATCGTGGAGAGAATAGTGAGAGAGCGAACCACCAAAAAGAGAGTGAGCGCCACTAGCCCAAATTGAGTGCCTCCACGATGAGCGGCTGAAAGTGCAACTATCCCTAGGTGGTTTTGGTAATTCATAACAACATATAGCTCATTGAGCTAATGCTATTCCAAGATGATCATTTTAGGAAAGCTCAATGATTGGCATGGCATGGATGGTGAAAGTGGAACCCTCAAAATGCTAAGGACAAAGGATTGGCTCTAGCTCATATCCTCAAGACTCTTCATTTTACATTTTAGTGGTCCAAGATCACATTGAGTCCATAGGAAAAGCCAATACTATCAAGGAGGGATGAGGTGTTGCTTAATGAGCCTCTTGCTTCATGTGCTTAATGATATGCTCCAAAATCCTCAGGTACTTTCCCATATCCACATTTGACCTAAACCCAAAGCCAAACTCGGCCCTACCGATTCTTTCAACCCGACGCCACCGTGTTTCACTTGTCATAGCCATTGCCAAACCCTAAGCAAATCGGTTCTACCGATAGGGATCTCGGTCTCACCGAGATGGGATTGCAATTTCTCCGTTTCCTTTTCGTAACTTTTCGGTCTCACCGAAAGAGCGGATCGGTCCCACCAAGATTGCAATGTAAACGCACTGTTTCCTTTTCGTAACCTTTCGGTCTCATCGAGAAGAGCGAATCGGTCCCACCGAGTTTGCCTGACCAACCCTCTGGTTAGCTTATTACCAAATCGGTCTCACCGAGTTTGTGTAATCGGTCTCACCGAGATTACGTTATGCCCTAACCCTAACCATATCGGTCCTATCGAGTTGCATGTCAGTCCCACCGAAAATCTCTAACGGTCACTAGGTTTACTATTTCGGTCCGACCAAGTTTGTTGATTCGGTCCCACCGAGATTGGTAAATTGTGTGTAACGGTTGGATTTTGTGTGGAGGCTATATATACCCCTCCACCTCCTCTTCACTTGTGGAGAGAGCCATCAGAACACATCTACACTTCCAACTCATATGTTCTGAGAGAACCACCTACTCATGTGTTGAGGCCAAGATATTCCATTACTACCACATGAATCTTGATCTCTAGCCTTCCCCAAGTTGCTTTCCACTCAAATCTTCTTTCCACCAAATCCAAATCCTGTGAGAGAGAATTGAGTGTTGGGGAGACTATTGTAACATCCCAAATTTTCAAGTTGGAATGTTATACATTAGATCATCATGCATATCATATTTTCTTGCATTTTGTTCGATCCTAGAAATTTCACGCAACACAAGGACCCTCGGAGAGAGAGTTGGGAGATTTCGTTATTTTCATATTTGAGTTTTCTCAAATTTTGAAAAGAGGATCATTTGATTTTATTTATTTCATCTTCAATTATTTTCCCAATATCAAAAATATGAGAGAGGGGAATAATATGACTTTCCCAAATATAGGAAAAATGAAGATGTAATAAATAAATCAAAATTTGGATTTTTCTGGAGTTTATTTGCATTTTATTTGGATTAGGAAAAATGCGTGTTTTCAAAAAAAGTGCATCTAGGCCCCGTTTAAAGTTCATTTTGTTCGACCCATTTTTAGGAGTCGGGGAAAATTTACTTCGGGATTTTTGGGGTTCGTTTAGATTTTCTTTTCCGCGCGTGAAACTATTTAAAAAAAACCGCGTCGTGCCCCGCCTGGGCCAAGGCCCGGCCGGCCAGCCGCCCTCCCCCTCGTGCGCGCCCGCGCGCAGCGCCGAGTCCTAGTCGGACTCTGCCGCCGCCGCCCCCTTGCCTTGCCCCCTCCCCCAAGTCTCCTCCCCCCTTTAAATACCAAGCCCCCCCTCTCCTCCCCACACCACCCCGCCGCTCCGCAGCAGCAGCAGCACCGCGCAGCCGCCGCCGCACGCCGCCAGCGCCGCCGCCTGCCGCCGCCGCCCCGCGCCTCGCCTGCCGCCGCCCGCCGCCAAGCCCCGCCGCCGGAGCTCCTCGTCGAGGTAGCCGCCGCGCCGCACCATCCCTCCCCTTGGTTCGGTTTTTTTTAAAAAATGTTTCGGTTTCTTTTCATTTCGTTGTTTCAGTTTTTTTCCGAAACCCTAGATCGGTTTTTCATTTTTTTCGGTTTAGTTGTTTAGCGACCGTTCGCCGGACCGTTTGTCCTAACGAACGCGATCACCGGTTATTCTCGGTTAACGAACGTCCGTTCGTTTAACCGTTCGTCGTTTTCTTTTTCGTCGGATTTATTCCGCGATTTTCTGATCGCGATTTCAGATCCGATCTTCGTTCTAGTTTATCTTCTCGCTCGTTTATCGGAATCAGGTGATTCAAGCGCCTGGAGTTTCATTTCGAAACCGCCATTCCGACTAATCAACTTAAACAAGTTTTTGCTACTATAAATTTTGACCTAGTTTCAAATTGCTAGAACCGAGTTGTTTTCTTCTGCTGTTTGTTTTCCGTTGCTTTGTTCGGTTCGTTCTTTCTTTGCAACCGGAGTTCTTAAGTTGAACTTTCTGGTTTGATCTCTTGTTCGAGTTTTACCTGTGCATTAGATGAGTACTTATTGTATGCTTGTTGTATGTCTGCGATAGATTACCCGGAGTGCGCCGCCTGTTACTTCGAATCTCTAGGTCTCGCGGATCATCAGCAAGGCAAGTAACACTTTGATCATACCTTTTCTACAACCCAGTTTTATTGCATTAGATCAATCCTCACACATTGCATGATTAGGATCTAATTAAATTTTGGGATGGGAAGTAGATGAGGTAGTACCTATTACCTGTTTATTATGAAACCTTTGGGAGTTACTTCTACGTTTGCTTATTATGCCATGCTATGCTAGTAGACGTGGATTGGGTGAGTGATATCCATGACAGATGTGAGTTTGTTAATTTTAATGGTTTACTTAAGGTGGCAACTTAAACACACATCTGGGTGGATTGAGGCACCTGGTTTCTATCAGGACTTGCCTGTTTTTCTTTTGGACCGCCACCCAGGCTCAAAGGGATCATAAGATCTTTCATGCTAGAAACTTCCGTGTGCAGCCACAAGCCATTATGGGCTCTGGCATAGTTGATTAAGTCGTGCGAACTCTTACAGGGTAGACTAGCAGATGTAGGGGAAAGTAGGTGTACCGGTCTATCCATCGTAAGGTGCTAGCGCTTTTGAAAGACTGTGTCTCGGTCATCCGTTTCTCAAACACCATGTAGTGCGAGAATTCAAACGGAGGCGATCGAGTCTTGTGGGGAAAAGTGCGCAAACCTCTGCAGAGTGTAATAAACTAATCATGATTAGCCGTGTCCCCGGTTATGGACATCTTGAGTATCTAGTACTTGAATATCATGTGAATCTCATCATGTCACTTCTAATTAATATTGTTGGGTTTTAATTGTTCACTTAATTGGGATTGGAATGCTGTCAACCATTCTCGATGTTCAACCACCATTATAGTTAAATAAAATTTATTCCTTTGCAGTAGGGAAAACTGGCTTTACGCAAAACTGTAACCATAGAGCTTTCCACCAGCCAAACATGCATATAGCATAGTTCATTTCGGCACATCACTCTCTATGTGTTACATTGCCAGCATATTCCATGTGCTGACCCGTTTTCGGGCTGCAACTTTAATGTTGCAGACTTTTTAGATGACGAGTAAGGTGCTTTTAGGTCGTGGTTCTATACTCAGTGATGTCGTTGGAGTTGATGGACCCATTTATCTTCCAAGTCTTCCGCTGTTATCGATATTAGATGGCCTTAAGCCATATTTATTGTAATAAGTTCTCTTTTGAGACACCGATGTAATAAGTGTGTGATTGCTACTCTGTTATAAATCCTTCGAAGTACTATGTGGTGTCAGCATTACTGATCCAGGGATGACACCGGAGCACAGAGACTTGATCCATTCGGGTCGGGTCGCTACAACTATCATTTGAAGCACAAGAGCAAGGAGTTCATCATCAACACACCATTTGTTACTTCTTGGAGAGTGGTGTCTCCTAGATTGGCTAGGTGTCACTTGGGAGCCTCCGACAAGATTGTGGAGTTGAACCAAGGAGTTTGTAAGGGCAAGGAGATCGCCTACTTCGTGAAGATCTACCGCTAGTGAGGCAAGTCCTCCGTGGGCGATGGCCATGGTGGGATAGACAAGGTTGCTTCTTCGTGGACCCTTCGTGGGTGGAGCCCTCCGTGGACTCGCGCAACCGTTACCCTTCGTGGGTTGAAGTCTCCATCAATGTGGATGTAGGATAGCACCACCTATCCGAACCACGGGAAAAACATCCATGTCTCCAATTGCGTTTGAATTCTCTAAACCCTTCCCTTTACATTCTTCCAAGTTGCATGTTTTACTTTCCGCTGCCAATATACTCTTTGCATGCTTGCTTGAATTGTGTGATGATTGCTTGACTTGTCCTAAAATAGCTAAAAACTGACAAGAACTAAAATTGGGAAAAGGTTAAGTTTTTATTTGGTCAAGTAGTCTAATCACCCCCTCTAGACATACTTTCGATCCTACAAGTGGTATTAGAGCTTTGGTCTCCATTTGCTTTGATTTCCATAGCTTCTGGTGGTCGTAGCCTTGGTTTCACAACCTAGGAGAGTATGTCGTCTAGCGAGGGAAATTATCACCGTAGAGGTCCTTACTTTGATGGTACTAATTTTACTAGTTGGAAGCATAAAATGAAAATGCATATTCTTGGACATAACCCCGCCGTTTGGGCTATTGTGTGTGTTGGTTTGCAAGGTGACTTCTTCGATGGGATAGAACCAAACCATGAAGCTACCGCGGATGAGTTGAAGATGTTGCAATACAATGCTCAAGCTTGTGATATTCTCTTCACCGGATTGTGCCTCGAAGAATTCAACAAAATCAGCCGTCTTGAGAATGCAAAGGAAATTTGGGACACTTTGATTGATATGCACGAAGGTACCGACTCCGTCAAGGAATCCAAATTGGATGTGCTTCAAAGTCAACTTGACAAGTTCAAAATGAAGGATGTTCAAGGTGTCGCTGAATTGTACTCTAGGCTTGCTCTCATCACAAATGAGATTGCCGGCTTAGGGAGTGAAGAGATGACCGATAGATTCATCATCAAGAAGATTCTAAGAGCCTTGGATGGAAAATATGATACCGTGTGCACATTGATCCAAATGATGCCCAATTACAAAGATCTCATGCCAACGGAGGTAATTGGAAGAATTGTTTCTCATGAGATGTCACTTAAGGATAAAGAGGAACTTCACAACAAATCAAGTGGTGCCTACAAAGCCTCATGTGAAGCCCCTACATCATCAAGTGAGAAACAAAACTTCAATGAAGAATTGAGCTTAATGGTGAAAAACTTCAAGAAGTTCTACAAGAGTAGAAGCAAAGATAGAAGCTCCAAGTCAAGGTCCTACAATGACAAAAGATCTTCTAGTCGAGAGCGAAACTGCTACAATTGTGGAAGACCCGGACACTATTCCAATGAGTGTACGGCTCCCTACAAGAGAAGAGAAGACTCTCCAAAAAGAAGAAGCAAAAGAAAAGAATCACCACCAAGAGAGAGAAGGAGTAGAGATGATCGTTATGAACGAAGACACTCACGGAGAAGCAATGATTCGGAAAGGAAGGAAAAATGATCAAGGAACTACAGAAAACGAAGACATCAAGCTCATGTTGGTGAATGGGTATCCGGCTCCGACTCTGACAACCACTCCGAGAGAAGTTATCACTCCGATTCCGAATATACTCAAGATGAAGGTGTTGCCGGTCTAGCACTTGTGTCAACCAACTCCTACGATATATTTGACTCACCAAATGAAGGAATTGGAAGATGCTTCATGGCCAAAGGTCCTAAGGTAACACACCCCGAGTATGTTGATTTTAATAGTGATGAAGATGACTTGTTAGGTGATGATGATTTACTTGTTGACAACTCTAGTGATGAATACTATGATGAAACGTCAATTAATCATGCTAATCAAGATAAAATGAATGACAATGATAAGGAGAAGATCGAGGCTCTAACTAAAGAACTAAACACTCTTAAGTTAGCTCATGAAACTATCTTCGAAGATCATCAAGAACTTTTAAGAGCTCATGAGAAGTTACGCTTTGAAAAGCTCAATCTTGAGCAAGAGCATGAGTTTTTAAAGGCAATCAATGATGATCTCCGCAAGAAAAGTTCTTCTTACATTGCCAAGCGTTTACTCTTATCCACTTACATGCCTCAAGTCAAGTCTAGTAACAAGAACAAGAAAGATTCTTCCTCTAGTAGTAACAATGATCATGCTAAATCCAATGTTGTTGCTTCTAGTAGTTCTCTTGATTCCACTAATGATTCTCTTAGCCAAGTTACACTTGAGCAAGAAAATAGCTTATTGAAGGGAATTATAGAGAAAGGAGTGTACAAAATCCTTGCCGGGAGTAAGCAATTCGAGGAAATTGTGCGCAAGCAAGGAAGGCACCGGAAGAATCAAGGTGTTGGTTTTGAACGAAAGTTCAATGCCAATGGAGTTGAGTGGGAAGAAGATCAATACCCCAAGACAAAGTTTGTTCCTCAACAAGACAAGTATGATCCTACTTCCTTCAAGGGGACACAAGCTCAAGATGATCTTCCACCACAAGACTACAAGCAAAAAGGCAAGGACAAGCTTCAAGAGGAAATTGATGCATTTGAAGAAGCTCCTAAGACCTTAGTCAAGTGGATTCCCAAGACCACTTTAAGTTCCACTTCATCAAGTACGACTACAACTCCAAGGATTACCATCAAGATGGTGTGGATCCAAAATAAGAAGAACTAGAGAGTTCTTGAGGGTGACTCCGCCAACATACTTCACTCTTATCATTTTGGCAAGAACAAGTGCAATCAACTTCCACATCTTGCACTAGTTCAAGGAGTCACAAACCCTCTTGTTGGTAAGACAAGGGACAAGGTAACCTAAAAGTTTTCATGGACATCATCTTGTGTGTGCATCACTCTATGTCTATGGATATCCTTGTTTGTTCCTTGTGGGACTAACCCATGTAGGTATTGAAAGTGCAATTCACTCAAATGGATAGCTCCAAGTGATCTACATCAACAATGAGCATCCACATCTTCAACATCTACATGAAGTCATCATCGACAAAACCCAAGGTTAGTTCATCCCTCTTAGGGGGGATATCACATCTAGGGGGAGCTTTACTCAAAGACTTGAGCTAAACCAACTCTAAAGATGTGAACACAACAATGCTTTATGTAAAAGTGGTAACCCCACTTGAGCTTAAACGATGAGTATGACCTATGATCAAGTGTTCTCACTTGACTCCTAAGTCAATATACTCATATATAGATGACCTAGTCATCGCCAATTGCTTGATAGATGCTAGAATTGGTTGTGCATGCTTTGTCACATATTTCAATTGCCATTTTATTGTGTGAGCATGTTGGTTTCATATTTTACTCATTCAAGGACATCCACTTGTTGTTTTGATTGTTTGGTTTTATTTCCTTTTGCCAAGTGGATGGACAAGAATGCCTAAGAACCTCCTCTAGCTATCTATGGTTTTCTCGTCTCAAACTCTATTCATGCTACATCACAAAATTTGATCAAGTCAGATTCGAACCACTCTGTGTGAGGAGCACTCGGAGTCCCCGATTCGTCATGGACTTAAACTTCCAAAACCTCTTTGTGATTCTCGGTCTGACCGATATCCTACTTTCGGTCCTACCGAGATCATTAAGTTGATCTAAATTTTCGATCTCGGTGCAACCGATTTGAACCATTCGGTCACACCGAGTTGCAATAGCTGTATACAGTTTTGCATCTCGGTGCCACCGAGTTGTTCCACTCGGTCACACCGACAGGGTCGGGCTATATATAGGCACGGGCAAAAATTTGGAAATTTCTCCGAACCCCTTCGCCCGCGCGATAGCTCACTCTGCCAACGTGGTCTCCGGATCATCTCCTCACCGCCAGCCGCCTCCAGTCGCTGGTCTCCATCGCCGTCAACGGAATTCAACCCCGCCGTTGCCGCCGTAGCGAGTCTCCGCCGAACTAGGGCATGGACTCGATCTTTGTGCTATCCCCAATCTGATTCCTAGCACATTGTGATCTTATTGTTTCTAGCCACAATTGAAACACTCCTATCCAGTCAATGCGTTCGTAGAATAGGATTGATTCAAAAATTTTAGGGTTAGGTTTCCGCCGAAACCATCTCGGACCCACCAAGTTGAAAAACTCGGTCCCACCGATTTGGCTCATGCCATTGCACAAGTGAGACTCGGTCTGACCGAGAATTACTAATTGGTGTGACCGATTTTGGAACTTTGTGAAACCCTAGCAGTCTCGGTGCCACCAAACTGTGACTCGGTCTGACCGAGTTCACTAGTTTAGGTTCCAAAACTGCTTCGGTATCACCGAGTTTAAAAATCGGTAGATCCGAAATGATTTCTGCGGGAAACTAGAACTAAGATTTTGAATCATTCTTTTGCAAAAATCTCTGCATTTTGTGATGCTCATCCACTCTACCTCATCTATAAAATGTTCACAGGGTCAGCAATCAGCTTGTTCATCATGTCAGATCAGAGTGATAGCCAAAACCTGTCAGAGCAGCAAGTGCACATGAGTGAGGGCACTAGTCCCTCCAGTTCCTCAGATGAAGGCAGCAGGAGCAGTCCTAGTAACTTGCCAAAAGCTTCCACCAGACAAAGGAAGAAAAGAACCTCAGAATCAGAGGATGAGGACTATGTGGCAGAAGAAGAAGCCACTTCCAAGAAAGTGGTTAAGAAGGAATATAGCACTGCTGCTGCCACCAAGCCAGGCATGAAGCAAAAGGTTCCTGCAAAGAGAATTCCAATGTCTAAGGCCAGAGCATCTACTCAAGTCCCTTTGGGATCTGAACCCAAAGAGCCTGCTGCAGAAGGGAAGAAGAGGAAGGAGAGGATCAAAAAGACCACTGCTAGAGTGCTTGGGAGATCCTCAATCATGAGAGATTCTGAAGAGGAAGAGGAAGAAGAGGTTGCTGCACCAGCACCCAAGGCACAAAAGCTGATGGGTGATGCTATAAGATCAGGGGCTACTGCATCCAAGCCCAAGGAAGCTCCCAAGGATGCATCAAAGGCCAAGACAGCTCCCAAGAGGAACACAAGGAGCATACCAGCTGCTGAAAAGAACAAGGCCCCAGTGCCTGACACTGCAGAAGAAGAGGAAGGCCAAGTTCTCGGGAAGCTAAAGGCCAAGATCCCAGACCACAATGATGCTCATCCTGTGGCTGAGGACATGAAGATCAGAAGAGACTCAGGGCTGAGAAAGTGGAGAGCAGAAGATCCATATGCTACAAGAAGAAGAACTGTTGTTGACTATAGGTTCCACAGTAAGGAACAGCAGGACTTCTATGAGACAGTTTTGCTTGATAAGAAGCCCATTGTTTGTGACATGAGATGGGTTGATTGGGAGTACATCAAGGACAATGAAGAGCACTATCCTGGAGTGCAAGACAGCTTCAAGGCTTGTGGAGTAGCTGACTTTGTTGGGCAAAAGCTCACAAAGTGGAATGAAGAGCTGATCATGCAGTTCTACTCCACAGCACACTTCTATCCAGATGGAAGGATTGTGTGGATGTCTGAAGGTACGAGGTACCAATCAACAGTTGCTGAGTGGGCACAGCTCATCAATGCCCCAGAGGAGCATGAGGATGACTTGTACATGTATGCCAAGAAGAAGATGGACCACAACTCTATGTCCAACATGTACAAGGAAATTCCAAACAAGGCACTTGATACTTTCAAGTTTGGGTCTGTACATTATCTTCTGTCAGGGTTGCCAACTATCAATTGGATTTTGAGGCACACTCTGTTGCCCAAGTCAGGTGATCACAAGATGATCAGAGGTCATGCAATCAACTTGCTTCATATCTTTGATGTGCCACCGAAATTCAAAGTCATGAGCCTCATGGTAGAGACCATCAAAAGAACTGCAGCAGATCAGAAGAGGAGCTGTGGTTATGCCCCTCAGATCCAGGAGCTAATTAACTCCAAGATGGGCACAGGCATATACCTATTGGACAAGGAACATTTGCCTATTCATCCAGATTTTGAAGATAATGAAGTTGTGATGAACAAGGATGAACCATCATCAGCTCATGCTCAAGCACAGAAGGAGAAGGCAAGGAAGGAGAAAGCTGCCAAGATGCCAACTCAAGAGGAGGCATCTGAGTACTTCTTGAAAACCAAGCAGGAGCAGCTTAGTTACTTAATTGCATCCACACTGGGGACTGAGAAAGGACTGGCCACCCTCACTCAGAATCAGGAGAGCTTAGAGAGAATCATAGAACAAAAGTTCTATGACTTGGATGTCAAAGTAACAGAGATTCAGTCTACAGTGGAGCAACTTCAAGATGACATGCAGGAGAGGAGAGGGAAGACTACAACTGATGCATTTGCCAGAGTGCCACAAGCTCAGAGGTCGACTGTAGTGCCACTTCCTGACACCAGAGCCACCACCTCAGCTCCAGCCACAGCACCAACCCAACCAGCTCCAGCATCTACTTTAGCTCCAGCTCCAACCACGTCTACAGAAGCCTTCGTCCTTGGAGTGATACAGACTCCACCACCACCAAAAGATCAAGCCTGAGAGTCGATCTAGCACTATGCATTTTCTAGGAACTTTTTGGTAACTTGTTGCCAAAGGGGGAGAAAAATGTATAGATCATAGGCTTCGAGAGGGAGAGTGTTGCCTTTATTCTCTCTTGCTTTATTTGGTGTTTTTTTTCAAACTTTGTTTGCTTTTGGTTGAGATACGTTGATATGCTTGTGAGACATTGATGATCATGTGTTTGATCATAAGCTACACATATGCATGCTTGATATATCTTATCTATCTTATGTGATCATTCACTTTCTTTGGTGATGAGTGCATGTATTTCATTCTTATCTTTTTGAGCGCTCCACCAAGATGTATGTGACATGGAAGAGTAACCCATGACTCTAACTCTTTGTGCATTTGCAGTCCAAAGCAAATTTTAAGTATGCACAAATTTAGGGGGAGCTCTTACTTATCACATACTTCTCAAAGCAACGATATATTTCATTCTTATTATTATTTGTCGAAGCTTTGATCTATATGTTGTCATCAATTACCAAAAAGGGGGAGATTGAAAGTGCAACTATCCCTAGGTGGTTTTGGTAATTCATAACAACATATAGCTCATTGAGCTAATGCTATTCCAAGATGATCATTTCAGGAAAGCTGAATGATTGGCATGGCATGGATGGTGAAAGTGGAACCCTCAAAATGCTAAGGACAAAGGATTGACTCTAGCTCATATGCTCAAGACTCTTCATTTTACATTTTAGTGGTCCAAGATCACATTGAGTCCATAGGAAAAGCCAATACTATCAAGGAGGGATGAGGTGTTGCTTAATGAGCCTCTTGCTTCATGTGCTTAATGATATGCTCCAAAATCCTCAGCTACTTTCCCATATCCACATTCGACCTAAACCCAAAGCAAACTCGGCCCTACCGATTCTTTCAACCCGGCGCCACCGAGTTTCACTTGTCATAGCCATTGCCAAACCCTAAGCAAATCGGTTCTACCGATAGGGATCTCGGTCTCACCGAGATGGGATTGCAATTTCTCTGTTTCCTTTTCATAACTTTTCAGTCTCACCGAAAGAGCGGATCGGTCCCACCGAGATTGCAATGTAAACTCACTGTTTCCTTTTTGTAATATTTTGGTCTCACCGAGAAGAGCGAATCGGTCCCACCGAGTTTGCCTGACCAACCCTCTGGTTAGTTTATTACCAAATCGGTCTCACCGAGATTACGTTATGCCCTAAGCCTAACCATATCGGTCCTACCAAGTTGCATGTCAATCCCACCGAAAATCTCTAACAGTCACTAGGTTTACTATTTTGGTCCGACCGAGTTTGTTTATTCGGTCCCACCGAGATTGGTAAATTGTGCGTAACGGTTGGATTTTGTGTGGAGGCTATATATACCCCTCCACCTCCTCTTCACTCGTGGAGAGAGCCATCAGAACACATCTACACTTCCAACTCATATGTTCTGAGAGAGAACCACCTACACATGTGTTGAGGCCAAGATATTCCATTCCTACCACATGAATCTTGATCTATAGCCTTCCCCAAGTTGCTTTCCACTCAAATCTTCTTTCCACCAAATCCAAATCCTGTGAGAGAGAATTGAGTGTTGGGGAGACTATCATTTGAAGCACAAGAGCAAGGAGTTCATCATCAACACACCCTTTTTTACTTCTTGGAGAGTGGTTCTCCTAGATTGGCTAGGTGTCACTTGGGAGCCTCCGACAAGATTGTGGAGTTGAACCAAGGAGTTTGTAAGGGAAAGGAGATCGCCTACTTCGTGAAGATCTACCGCTAGTGAGGCAAGTCCTTCGTGGGCGATGGCCATGGTGGGATAGAAAAGGTTGCTTCTTCATGGACCCTTCGTGGACTCGCGCAACCGTTACCCTTCATGGGTTGAAGTCTCCATCAACGTGGATGTAGGATAGCACCACCTATCCGAACCACGGGAAAAACATCCGTGTCTCCAATTGCGTTTGAATTCTCCAAACCCTTACCTTTACATTCTTGCAAGTTGCATGCTTTACTTTCCGCTGCCAATATACTCTTTGCATGCTTGCTTGAATTGTGTGATGATTGCTTGACTTGTCCTAAAATAGCTAAAAACCGACAAGAACTAAAATTGGGAAAAGGTTAAGTTTTTATTTGGTCAAGTAGTCTAATCACCCCCCTCTAGACATACTTTCAATCCTACAGTGACAAGAAGAACTTAGTTTTATTTGCCACCAAAAGTGAGATGAGAGAAGTGTGTGAGAACCCATCAAGTGTCATGCACTATGTCCTTTTGTGCAAGGATGAGGCACCAAAAGCTAACACCTTGCTTGAATTCCAAGATGTTTTCCCGGTGAGCTATCTTCGGGTCTACCTCCACTACGAGGCATCGAGCACCAAGTCGACTTCATCCCTGGAACACCCCTTCCTAACAAGGCTCCCTACCGCGTCAACCCCGAGGAAACCAAGGAGATCCAACGGCAAGTACAACAACTCATCGAAAACGGCCATGTTCGAGAAAGTTTGAGCCCTTTTGTCGTACCAGTAATCCTTGTTCCCAAGAAATATGGTACATATCGCATGTGTTCTGATTGTCGTCCTATCAATGCTATTACCGTGCATTATCGTTACCCTATTCTACGCCTAGACGATATGCTAGATGAGCTTAGTGGAGCCACCATTTTATCTAAGATTGACCTTAAAAGTGGCTACTATCAAATACGCATCCAAGAAGGTGATGAATGGAAAACCACATTTAAGACCAAATTTGCCTTATATGAATGGCTTGTTATGCCAATGGGTTTATCCGAAGCACCCGGTACTTTCATGCGAGTCATGCATTTTGTTCTTCGACCCTATATTGGTGTCTTTGTTGTGGTTTACTTTGACGATATCCTTGTTTTTTAGTAAATCCCTCAAAGATCATGTCACCCATCTTAGAACCTAGTTGCAAACCCTTAGGAAAGAGCGCCTTTATGCTAATATGGACACATGCCTTTTTGGTGTCGATAAGCTTGTTTTCTTGGGTTTTGTTGTGTCTTCTAAGGGTGTTCATGTAGATGAATCTAAGATCAATGCTATTAAAACTTGGCCCCAACCAACCAACTTGCAACAAGTGCGTAGTTTTCTTGGTTTAGCTGTTTTTTATCATAGATTTGTGAAGTATTTTAGCACTATTGCTTCACCTTTGCATGCTTTGAGTAAGAAAAATGCGCCTTTTGTTTGGGGACCATCCCAAGGTACCGCATTCAATGAGCTTAAGAATTTTCTTACTCATGCTCCCGTGCTTGCATTACCCAACTTTGACAAACCATTTGAAATTCATTGCAATGCTAGTGGTAATGGCATAGGAGGTGTGCTAACGCAAGAGAAGCGCCCCATAGGTTACTTTAGTGAGAAACTTTCTGGAGCGCAACTCAATTACCCCATCTATGACAAAGATCTATATGCTTTAGTGTGAGTTTTGCATGAATGGGAACATTATCTTCGCCCTCATGAATTTGTCATCCATACCGACCATGAAACGCTTAAATACCTTAAGGGTCAAACTAAGTTGAACAAGCGTCATGCTAAATGGAGTGAGTTCATTGAATCGTTTCCTTATATCATCAAGTACATTAAAGGTAAGGAAACTGTTGTGGCGGACACTCTTTCCTGCATATGCATGCTTGTCAACAAACTTGAATTGAATGTCATAGGCTTTGATCACATAAAAGACTTATATGCGCATGATTCTACTTTCGCTATTCCTTATGCCAAATGTTTGACGCATACATATTGGGAACTCTATTACATCAAAGATGATAAACTTATGAGAGCTAACAAACTTTGCATCCCCGAGTCTTCACTTTGTTTGTTACTTATGCAAGAATCTCATGGAGGAGGACTAATGGGACACTTTGGATGAGACAAGACATTTTCTACACTCTCCAAGACTATTTTTGGCCCAAGATGTTCCGCGACGTCTCACGCTTCACCAACCGATGTTCTACATGTCACAAAGCTAAGTCTAAAGCTCAATCTCATGGCCTTTATATGCCCCTTCCAATACCATATCACCCATGGGAGGATACTAGCACGGATTTTGTGCGTGGTTTACCTAGAACTAGAAATGGAAAGGATTTCGTGTTTGTTGTTATGGACCGATGTCGGATTTCGGCAAAACCCTTGAGGTTCGAACACTGGGGTGTGCACGAAGATCTCTCCTCCCCCTTACACTCCCCCTCACCGTGATCTCAAGGCTCAGCGTGCCGAACTCGCAGAACAAAGGGACACAAGATTTATACTGGTTCGGGCCACCGATGTGGTGTAATACCCTACTCCAGTGTGGTGTGGTGGATTGCCTCTTGGGCTGAGGATGAACAATTACAAGGGAAGAACAGCCTCCTGAGGAGAGGTTCTTTTGTGCTTGGCGATTTGTGTGGATGAGGATGATCTGAATGGCCTCGGACCCGTCTGCCTCCTACTGTGGTGGCTAGCCCTATTTATAGAGGCCCTGGTCCTCTTCCCAAATGCTGGCAGGAAGGGATGCCACAATGGCCAAATTTGAAGGGGGACAACTAGTACATGTTATCCTAACTAAAGGTGGTCTTCGCCTGCCAAAGGCTCTCGTGGTGATGCCGTCCTGGGCTCCACGGTGACTTCCGTCCTGCCGTCCTGCTGGTCTTGGTCTCATTGCAATGATATGGAAACCTTTACCTGATGCCTTGGGACTCCCCGCCTGCGCTTGTCCCTTTAGCACCAAAGAGGAAACAAGGACACTGTACGCGCTGGCGCCCGCCTAGCCTTGGTCGTCATGGCTTGCGTCACAGGAACCTCGCGAGGTGCTCCTTGCCTTGATCTCTCCGCCCCTCGCGAGCCAGCCTGGTGAGGCCGCCCCCGAGGAGGTCTTGCATCATCCGCCTCGCGAGGCTCATCCCCTCGTGAGGGTCTTGAGTGTTCACTGGTAACAATGGGTCATACGGGGCCGCTTGCGGAGCCACACCGCGGGCCGCAGGCAGGCAAGTCTGGGGACTCCCGTTCCCAGGATGCCGACAGTAGCCCCCGGGCCCAAGGCGCTCGGACTTGGCTTCGAGGTGAAGCCAAGGGGCAAGTGCGGAGCGTCGCGGTCCCCAACAGCCTGTGGCCTCGATTGATGCGTGCCAATTGATGGGATGTAGGCGTCTCCGCTTCCCCATGCTACCTTGGCAACTGCCTGACTTGACGACTCCCTACTGCATGCAGAGAAAAATCATCATTACCTGTGATCGTGGGAATCGCCAGTTGGCCTTCTCCCGCTATAAGTGAGGAGGGGGTGGAGCCCCCGTCGCTCATCCCTTCCTGCTCTGCTCGCTTCTTCTCCCTTGCTTCATCTCTACCAGTGACACTCATGGTGCCGATACGGAGGTTCTCAGCCGTAGAGAAGGGAAAACCCCCCGCGACGAGTCCGGGGAACTTCCACCAAAGAAGACGCTGGCCCATCGCCGCGACGTAGTTGTGAGGCCGGAGGTGTCAAGGCCTTGGTGCGAGCGGCCACCTCCCGGGTATCCGCTGCCTCTGTACGCCCAAGCCGAGGGCTCCGGAGGGAGAGGCGGCGAGCGGCGCCGCCCACATCGTGGGTGTGGTCGCCGCGCCGTGGTGACACACGTCGTTGCCCCAGGAGCCCATGCTGCGGACTCCTCACGCGAACTCGTGATGTGGGCGGCGATGCCTCCGCGCACATGGATTCACTTTCCGCAGTTCTTCTGTCCCGAGATGTCGCCGAGGGCCCCCCTTGAGCTTTGGCTGCAGCACGCCGACTGCGACGCCCCGACGACTGGAGCGGAGGTTGAAGCCGTCTCCCCAGGCAAGATCTTCATGACCCA
Organism: Triticum monococcum; assembly: GCA_034509565.1. Taxonomy (NCBI): domain Eukaryota; kingdom Viridiplantae; phylum Streptophyta; class Magnoliopsida; order Poales; family Poaceae; genus Triticum; species Triticum monococcum. The sequence goes on along the minus strand of CM067844.1, from coordinate 403,403,957 downwards.
TGGCTGGGGCGAGGTTGCTCGAGTCTGCAGTGCGGAAGGCGCCCTCACCATCCATTTTGAGTATGAAGATGCCTCCATGATGTTCTTCAAGGTCTTCGACGAGGAAGGTCGTCGCTTGGAGTGCTGTCCTGAAGGGGGTCGTCGGGACGGCGCAGCGGCCAACGCCGAGCTTGACGCTGGCTTCGCCAGTGGCTCCTCCAGCAGTAGCGGCGGCGCTTGGGAGTCCAGCGACTCTCCTGAGCCCTATGAGACCCCGGAGACAAGTGACAACAGCTACGTGATCCCGAGCTCTCGCCGCGCCCGAAGCAAGGCCGCAACATCCGGCTGCCGCCATCGCTGATCTGGATGGGGTTGGCACCGGCCTCCCGTGGCCACCTGTTGATGATGGTGTCAGCCGCGCTGGCGCGTGTAGATAGGGCCCCTAGAAAGAACCTTCTTTTGTTCCCTACGAGGAATCGAGATGGACCCTGCAGGGGCATGTCAAGAGTCTGTAATGTCTTTTGTTAATATTATCCTTATTATGAAAATTTGTGAACGCATGTCCTGTTTCGGCTCGGTCTCCCCTTTCCAACCCTGCGTCAGCTTGGTGCTCTACGCCGATAGGTCCCGGTCCCCAGGCAGGCTGCAGCCGTCGCTGGTATGCTAGGTCGCGATGCCGTGGTCAAGGCCAGGAGGTGAGCGGACCGAGGTCCAGTAAGAGCTCCTAAGGCGTGATGCTCAAGAGGTCCCCTTTAGCGTGCAAGAAGCCGCCGAGAGGTAGGAAAGGGAGGCGACGTTGCCGTGACAAGGCTGCAACAAGTGAGGATCCTATGCCGTAGCGCTCGGTCGACCCAGGCATGAAACTTATCTTGGCAGTCCAGAGTCGGTTCCTTGTGCTGCGCCAGACACGTGCGTCGACGACCATAGTGTAGGTAGGTTAGGCCCGTGCGAGCCTCCCCCTCTTCTCCACGCTCTTCTATGTGCTCTACATCCTCAGGTCCTGGCCCTCGAGCGAGCTCAGCCACCGCTGGTATGCCAGGTCGCGGTGCCGTTGTCAAGGCCAGGGGTGAGGGCTAGAGAGCCAGTAAGAGCTCCTGGGTCGCGATGCTCACGAGCCCCCCTTTTAACGCGCAAGCGAATTGCATGGTAGAAGAGGGAGCCCGCAGTACCGCCTGCTATTGTCCTCAGGAGGTTCCCGCAGGTTAGCTCGAGGAGAGACACAAATTGCCACTACGATTGCTAGTCTGCCACTGGTCGCTCCGCAAGAAGATGAAGGCACTGAGGGTCTGGTGAGGTGACGTGCGCGGGCGTGCCATGAGCCAGAGCTCGACCACTCAGATTTTTCAGTGTTGCAGGGACGGACTTGAGCACAAGCGTAGTTCCAGCATGGGTAGACCCCATTGCGGGATGAGCGAGGGGTCGATCGACGATGCGGGCGGCCGCTGCGAGTGACAATCAAGCAGGTAATAACCAGAGATAGCTTATGCAAGGGACAAACTGGCTTAGATAAATGCAAGAACGATGCATGCCACTAGGTCCGACCCGAGCGGCCTGGGGATGATGCAGCCTGAGGGGCGCCTCTCGGTGTCAAAACCGGCGGATCTTGGGTAGGGGGTACCGAACTGTGCGTCTAAGGCGGATGGTAACAAGAGGCAGGGGACACAATGTTTACCCAGGTTCGGGCCCTCTCGATGGAGGTAATACCCTACTTCCTGCTTGCTTGATCTTGATGATATGAGTATTACAAGAGTTGATCTACCACGAGATCGAGGAGGCTAAACCCTAGAAGCTAGCCTATGATTATGATTGTTGTTGTCCTACGGAATAAAACCCTCTGGTTTATATAGACACCGGAGGGGGCTAGGGTTACACAAAGTCGGTTACAATGGAGGAGATCTACATATCCGAATTGCCAAGCTTGCCTTCCACGCCAAGGAGAGTCCCACCCGGACACGGGACAAAGTCTTCAATCTTGTATCTTCATAGTCCAACAGTCCGGCCAAAGGATATAGTCTGGCTCTCCCGGGACCCCCTAATCCAGGACTCCCTCAGTAGCCCCTGAACCAGGCTTCAATGACGATGAGTCCGGCGCGCAGATTGTCTTCGGCATTGCAAGGCGGGTTCTTATCCAAATTCCGAATACCTGTCGAGTAGTGTTCGGCTTCCCATTGCAAGGCACTCCTTGGCTTCCGCGCCTAATAAAGGCTGTCCTCCACGTGTTGAGCGAATGCGAGAAGTCAGCGCATTTTTACACTTGCCACGCTAACCATGTGAGTAAATTGTCTATTTAAAGAGACGGGGATCCTCAGATCTAGATCACACCATCCTCCCACAGCGAGTATCCATCGGAGCACGCCCGGAAAAAGTGAATCCCATCATGGCCGGCCATCGCAGCTCCTCCTCTCGCTCCCGTAGCCCTAAGCCAAGCGATTGGAAGAAGTGTTCCGGCCCCCACAGCCAATTAGTAGAGTTACAAACCCAGGGGTTTCTCCCTCCAGTGTATATGGTCCCCGTTCGAGCCGGACTTGCCACTTACAATGACGGGGAGCAAGCGGAGAGCTTTCCCAACCCATCCATGGGGGAGCGGGTATGCCTTGTCCCTTACTTATTAAGGGGGCTTGGATTTCCAATCCATCCGTTCCTCTGCAGGCTGCTGGAGTTCTACGGCCTCCAGCTGCATAACTTTACTCCTGCCTCCATATTGCACATCGCTAGCTACGTCGCCTTTTGCGAGCTATTTTTGGGCTGCAAAGCTCATTTTGAACTATGGAAGAGGCTATTCTGGCTCGTACCCCATACACAGGAGGGGTCAATATATCAAGTGGGCGGAGCCGAGATATGGCGCATCGTCGGGACCGGATACCTGTCCGGTACTCCGAAGAAGACATTCGAAGACTGGCCTTCGGAGTGGTTTTATATGGAGGACGTCCTCCTTCCGGACCCTATTCGGATGGGCCTTCCTGAGTTCAATAATGCCCCTTTGAAGAAATGCCGCAGCTGGCACCCTCGAAGCCCCAAGAGGAAGATAACAAAGAGGTCCTTTACCTGATGGGCCGGATAAAAACGCTGGCCAAATCAGGATTGTCAATAATTGAGGTTATGTCAATATGTATAATATGGGGGGTGCAGCCACTTCAATATCGGGGACAACCCATGTGGCACTTTAATGGAGAAGACGATGCCACCCGCTGTGGTCATAAGGGACCGGACTCCGTCGCTGCTCTAGCGAAAATACTGTCCGATTTATATAAAGGAGAGGAAGAGGAGTTCATCCGCAGTAAGCCACAGGATGGATTCTCCATGTACAACCCCCCAAACTGGGTGAGCTGCTACTTTCTACTCCAAACCTTCCCGCATTCTTCGTCATAAGTATTTACCTTGCTATTTCATAGCAGGAACTTCGAAAATCTGTGAGGGAGGTTCACATCCCGTCTCCACAACCAGAGGACCCTGACCGGGCCCTCGACCCCGGACTTGAAGAAGATCCGGACACATTTGTGGAGCTCATCGACATGATGTTCTATCAGTTAAGCTGTGACGGTGCCTTGGTGGCCATCATAGCCGATTATCCTGGACTACTCCCTGCATCGCATGTAAGTAAAACCAGAGTCCCAACTTTCGAGAAGGATCCCTTTTTTTGCACTTCACATACCGGACACATATGGTGTCTTACAAGGAAGGCCCTCGGGACGCCATGCCGAACCCACAGTGACTCACCAACAAGGGGCACCGAAGCCGGGTAGGCATAAAAGGGAGGCGGTTAGGGCTGAGACGCCGTCGCAGAGGTATGAAAAATAACCCCGCTCCGTGGTTGTCGTCTTTTAAAATATAATAACGTCCATGGTTCCTGGCAGGAAAAATGCTCGCCGGACCATATCCGGAGAGCCTACTGGCCAAGCCTCCACCAGCCGGGCTCCAGAGCCGGACTTAGAGGCAAATGCTAACGTGGGGCCAACACCGGATATTCCTCCTACAGAGGATGCGGATAGGCTGTCCGCTACGAATTCCGAAGTGGAGAGTGCCACAAATCACAGGCGTCGCCGGGCCGTACTCCGCGACGCTTGTTTCTCTCAAGAGGCGTTCGATGCCTTCAACTCAGGAGACGCGTACATCCGAGCTGCTCAAAATGGTCTTGCCCGAGCCACGGACCAGTATGTGAAGGATATACGGGTATGAAAATCTAATAATAATGTATATCAGTAGCCCCTGAGACTTAAAACAGTTGGCACAACTGATTTAAGAATCATTGTTTGCATAGGTTCTTACGGAGAAGAATACCAAGTTGTCTGAAGAGCTGGAGGAGTGCAAAGCCCAGCTACGGGCGGCAGTTGCCGTAATGAAGGAGTCCGAGAAGGCCCCATCTGGTAACACTTCTTTCTATCGAAAAGAATGACATGTACCAGTTAGTATTCGGCATGCATGAAAATCTAACAATAGATTCTGCAGATGATCCCAGAGTGAATCCGGAGGTCGTGCGAGGGGATGAGCAACATGCTCAACGACAGCTAAAGGCTGGCGAGCGCGTGCTTACACAGGTTAGGCGTGAGAAAAACGATCTCCAAGATGCCAATACCAAGCTGGGAGTTGAACTGAAAGATGTTCGGGCCCAACTTGCTGACTCCGTAAAGGAGAATAAGAGGCTTTGATGCGGCATTTTTAGTAAGTGCTTGAACGAACTTTTATAGAGTTCGGCGAGGAAACTGGCTAACAGAGTTATATCTGTAGGTATGCTGACGGGTCGTCCCGCAGAGGAGATGCCCGGGTCTGCGGGTGATCTTCTGCCAGAGCTCTCACAACTGCACGAACAAGTTCGGCAGGAGATGTAGGGCATTGCCCAAGCCTTGTGGCCATCCGCCTCCTTGCCAGGAGGCATGGGGGAGCTTGTAGAGATGCTCAAGGGAGCGCGGCGGCGTTTCCGATTATGGAAGATATCAGCCTGCCGACAAGGTGCAAGGGAAGCCTGGGCCATGGTGAAGACGCGATATACCAAGGCTGACCCGAACCACATGGCCGAGGTCAGACCTTTGGGGTGAGGGAGTCCTGGATTAGGGGGTCTCCAGACAGCCGGATTATATCCATTGGCCGGACTGTTGGACTATGAAGGTACAAGATTGAAGACCTCGTATTGTGTCCGGATGGGACTCTACTTGGCGTGGAAGGCAAGCTAGGCAGTACGGATATGGATATCTCCTCCTTTGTAACCGACCTTGTGTAACCCTAACCCTCTCCGATGTCTATATAAACCCGAGAGTTTTAGTCCGTAGGACAACATACAATCATACCATAGGGTAGCTTCTAGGGTTTAGCCTCTCCGATCTCGTGGTAGATCAACTCTTGTAATACCCATATAATCAAGAATAAATCGAGCAGGACGTAGGGTTTTACCTCCATCAAGAGGGCCCGAACTTGGGTAAAACTTCGTGTCCCCTGCCTCCTGTTACCATCCGCCTTAGACGCACAGTTCGGGAGCCCCTACCCGAGATCCGCCGGTTTTGACACCGACATTGGTGCCTTCATTAAGAGTTCCTCTGTGTCGTCACCGTTAGGCTTGATGGCTCCTACTATCATCGATAGCGATGCAGTCCAGGGTGAGAATTTTCTCCCCGGACAGATCTTTGTGTTCAGCGATGAGGGAGTCCTGGATTAGGGGGTGTCCGGATAGCCAGACTATACCTTCGGCCGGACTCCTGGACTATGAAGATACAAGATTGAAGACTTCGTCCCGTGTCCGGAAGGGACTTTTCTTGGTGTGGAAGGCAAGCTTGGCGATACGGATGTGTAGATCTCCTACCATTGTAACCGACTTTGTGTAACCCTAGCCCTCTCCGGTGTCTATATAAACCGAAGGGTTTTAGTCCGTAGGACGAACAAAAAAATCATACCATAGGCTAGCTTCTAGGGTTTAGCCTCTCCGATCTCGTGGTAGATCTACTCTTGTACTACCCATATCATCAATATTAATCAAGCAGGACGTAAGGTTTTACCTCCATCAAGAGGGCCCGAACCTGGGTAAAACATTGTGTCCCCTACCTCTTGTTACCATCCGCCTAGACGCACAGTTCGGGACCCCCTACCCGAGATCCACTGGTTTTGACACCGACATTGGTGCTTTCATTGAGAGTTCCTCTGTGCCGTCGCCATCAGGAAGGATGCCTCATCCCGTCTTTAAAGACGGCACCGTTGCTAAGGGAGCTTTGGCTGTCGGCCAGACTCTTAGGCTAGGTGGTTTCCTTATGACCGCCCATTCGGCTGCTGCGCCGACGATGACCTCTTGGGTCATCGAAAGCAATCTTCACGTCAGCTCGGAATTCGCCGAGCAGCTAGATCCAATGGAGCTCTCTTCCCTAAACGAGCTCTTGGATCGCTTCGCCGCCCTGGGAGTCGTTACGGATTACGACCAGATTGGGCCTAAACCCGATCTGAGAGAGATTAACTCTCCCCAGGTCACCCATCGCGTTGCCGTGGTAGAGGGATAGTGCGGCGACCCTTCATCTATCTTAAGGACTAGCTATTTCCGGATTCCCGATCCCACCAAGCCGGATTCCTACGGAGGGGAGGACATCACTCAAGACCTGAACTTAAAGTCAGGTGACGGGCTAGATTCATTGGACAGCATCCAAGAATCCAAACTTCCGAGTTCGGAAACTCCTTGCCCCTTGGGTCTCAGATTGGGTGAGGTTTCGGATTTGATTCCACCCACCCACCCGTACATAAGCAATCTATCCCAAATTAGGAAAGAGCCCGAAGAGACAGTACATCATTACTGTGCCAGATTCCTCCTGGTTATGAATAGGATAAAGGACTGCCGCAAGGAAGACACAATTTCATTCTTCTGCAATAATTGCACGGACAAGGGAATCCTCAACGCCATAAGTCACCGTGATATTAGACACTTTGCTGACTTGACATCCATTGTATGAAAGTACTGTGCGATGGAAAGCGCCTGGAAAACCGAAATAAAATTTTGGGACAATCCGGCCTTGAATACAAACCCAGTCCGAAATAAAAGGGTGCATCAAAGCCAGACACCCAGGTTCAATACCAAAAAGCAAAAGCCGTCTACAGGGCACGAAACCGTGCTGGAAGGATGGCTTAATGGACCCTGTAAAATTCACAGTGCAGAGGGCGCCGCACCAACTCATAGCCTTAGAGCATGTTGGATACTCCGGCAGGTGGCAAAAATTGGCGAAGATCTTCTAATTCTAGAAGCCACAGAAAGCCACCCCAGAGACACCAGTACGGTATTAACAGTCTTCGAGAGTTTCGCATCAAATAATATGCGAAAAAGAACACTCCACAGCCTTGCCGAAGTCTACCAAGTAGCAACAATAAACCCATGGAGTGACACGGCTATTACTTTTAACACCAGTGATGAACCTAAATTCTGAACAGCCCGAGCACCAGCCGCATTGGTCCTCAGTCCAATAGTGGACGACTTTCGTCTTACCAAGGTACTCATGGATGGCGGCAGCGGATTGAACCTCATTTATGAGGAAACCCTTTGAAAAATGGAACTAGACTGGAACCGCAGTGAGCGAAGCAGCACAACCTTTAGAGGAATAGTCTCCAGTCGGGAAGCGCACTGTATAGGAAAAATCACACTAGATGTGGTGTTCGACACGCCGGATAAATACAGGTCCGAAGAGGTCACGTTCCAAGTGGCCGCATTCAGTAGCGGATATCACGCTTTGCTCGGGCGGGAAGCGTTTACAATCTTCCAAGCAATACCCCATTACGGGTACATGAAGCTCAAGATGCCCGGGCCTAACGGAATCATCACTCTCGCTAGTGATCCGGACATGGCACTCCACGCCGAAAACAAGACAGCCGCACTGGCCCTTGAGGCGCTATCCGAAGCCCTAGTGGCTGAGGAACTGACTGCGCTGTGCTCCATGGTGAATAGGGACGATGTGATACTCGACAAAAGATCCAAGTCCACCTCCTTTAAACCGGCGGACGAAATAGTCAAATTCCAGGTCCATCCAACGGACCCCAATAAAACAGCTTCCATCGGGGCACAGTTAAACCCTGATGTAGACGCCGCACTGCGAGAGTTCCTACGAGAGAACTGGGACATTTTCGCCTGGCACCCTTCAGACATGCCAGGAATCCCACGCAGGCTAACCGAACACAGCTTAAATATCCTAAAAGGATTCAAGCCAGTCAAACAAGCTCTTCGGCGTTTTTCCGAACCTAAGAGACATGCCATGGGAGAGTGTCGGATTTCGGGTTCCGGCAGACCCTTGAGGTTCGAACACTGGGGTGCGCGTGGAGATTTCGCCTCCTACCTACCTGCACCCCTCCGCCACGCTGGGATCTAAACTATGGAAAGAACAACACAAGAGACACAGGGTTTATACTGGTTCGGGCCACCGTTGTGGTGTAATACCCTACTCCAGTGTATGGTGTGGTGGATTGCCTCTTGGGCTGATGATGATGAACAATACAAGGAAGAACAGCCTCGCGAGGGTCTATTCTTGGCTGGGCGATGAACTGCTGGGAGGAGTTCAGTCACCTTTCTCTCTCTCTCTCTCTCTCTCTCCTTCTCTCTCTCTCTTTCTGATCGAGACCCTCTCTAAAGAGCCTCTTCCTTCCAACCCCCCTCGGAAAAACCCCCTGTTATGTGGGTGGCTGGTCCTATTTATAGAGGCCCTGGTCCTCTTTCCAAATATCGAGCGGGAAGGGAGCCAACAATGGCGGGCTAATTTGAAGGGGGACAGCTAGTATCAGCTATCCTGACAAAAGTAGTCTTCTCCTACGCAAAGCTCTGGTGATGACGCCGTCTTGGGCTCCACGGTGACCTCCGTCTTGTAGTCCTCCTGGTCTTGGTCTCGTTGCACCGAAATGGCAACCTTTGCCTGATGCCTCGGTTCTCCATGGCTGCGCTTGCCCCCTTTTCACCAAAGAGGAAAGGAGGACACTACGCGGGCTGGTACCCGCCTGGCGCCCTGAGTCATCATGGCTTGCATCATGGGCACCTCGTGAGGTACCCCGCCTTGATCTCTCCGCCTCCTCGTGAGCCAGCCTGACGAGGCCGTGCCTGAGGAAGCTCCGCGTCGTCCGCCCCGCGAGGCTTGGCCCCTCGCGAGTGTCTTGGGTTTGTGTTGGTGAAGATGGGCCGTGCTGGGCCCCCCTTTGAGCCACGCCGCAGGCCGTAGGCAGGCAAGTCTGGGGACCCCCGTTCCCAGAACACCGATAGTAGCCCCTGGGCCCAAGGCGCGCCCGGACATGGCCGTGCAGGGAGGCGGAAGGGCAAGATCGAAGCACCGCAGGCCCTAACAGCATGCGGCCTTGGGCGCCGCGTGGCGGTTGACTGGACGTGGGCGCCTTAGCAACCGCGCGAGTTGATAAAGGAGTGGCATCCGCCTAGGCCCTGCTTCCTGCTTTCCCCGGTTGCTGCCTAGATCCCCTTTCTCGCGCCTCTCCTTCCTTCCTCCGAAATTTCCAGATCTGCTCCAGCCGTGCGACCTAGGAAGCCATGGCGCCTCGTCAGCCCCCGGCCGTAGCTTGGTACTCGTCTGCCCTGGACTCGCTGAACGTGTCGGAGGCGAGCCTTGCCCGATTGCGCCGGATGGCGACGGCGCGGGGCATCGATGGGGCAAAGGTGTTCAAGGCTGGCTCCGCCACCCCCGAGCGTCAGGGGAGCACCTTCTGTCTGTTCTTCGTAAGTGCCATTGCCGCTGGCCTGGTGCCTCCCTTCTCTGAGTTCTTCTTCTCTGTCCTCCGCCATTACAAGCTACAAGCTCTGCATCTCCATCCCAACTCCGTCCCTCTCCTGGCAATCTTTGCTTATTATTGCGAGGCCCACGTTGGGGTGCAGCCCTCAGTTGCCTTGCTGCGCCACTACTTCTACCTCTGGACCTCTCGCGGTCCTGCTTCCGTGTGCGCGAGCTTCATCACGTACGGTGGCGCCATTGCCATCTCGAACCCTGGGAAAAGGATTGAGGGCTTCAGGAGCAAGTGGATCTTGGTGGATGCTGGGCGCATCCACCCTCGGCTGATCTTGCCCACGGAACAGCCCATGAGCTCCAGCGACTGGGGTCGAGCGGAGCTCGCGGATCCTCGCGCGAAGATGGTGTTGGAGAAGATGGACGCAGATCTAAGGCCGGCCAACATGGCGGCGGCGAAGCTGACTGGCGCGTCGCTGCTGAGGGAGTTCAAGGAGCACCAGCTGGCTCCGCTTCGGCAGTACTCACTTCCAATGTGGAGGCCCCACCCGAGCCCCACGGCCTTGGCCGACGGGGATCTGGCTGCGGTCCTCTAATCTATGGTCGGGGGCGATGTGGCAAGGCTGGAGGGCGCTCCTACGCCCTTGTTCCTCCACAACGACTAGGAGCGGGTAGTGGAGTCCTTGCCCGTCTTCAACGGGGATGGGCCCGTGCCCATGGAAACTCCCAAGGAACCGGTGGACATGCCCTCCGACGACTCCAGCAAAGAGGAGGAATTAGGGGAGCGGGGAAAAGGGCCTGACTCCGAGGCGACTGACGGAGAGTCGAGGGCTCCCCTCCCCCGGCGCAGGTCCCGCGTTCTCCGCCTTTCTCCGAGCAACGACGACGAGGATGACGACGAGGATGACGGCGAAGATGACGACGTGGACAACGACGAGCAGGACGGCGGGAGCTTGCCCCCGATCCCGAAGAAGGACAGGACCGGGCTGATCTCCCGCGGGTCTGCCCCGACCCCGGGGCGGACCGCAGACGCACCTTCCGCCTCCAAGCTTCCCGAGGTTGACCCTTCCAGCCGGCTTTCAGGATTCAAATTTGGCCGGAGGCCGCTTGAGCTCACTGGCGACGACCCGTAAGTGTTCGATTCTTGTCTTTATTTCTTGCTCTGCTTCTAAGGCTTGACGTCTGCATCTCTTGGATAGGCTGGCGCCCGCAGCAAAGAAGTCCAAGGGGGCTCCTGAGGTTCCATCCGTGGCAGCGCCTCTGCCCGCGAAGGAGGGTGACCGCGACGCACAGGCTTCCCCTGCCCGGTCATCCTCGTGAGGCCTGGCTGAGCTGGCTGGGGCGAGCTCAGCCCCCACGGCCCAAGTGGCTCCCGAGGTGCTCTTGCCTGCCACTGCCACTACAGCTGTCGGGGCGCGGCAGACTCTGCCTCAGGATGCTGTGGCCAAGCTGCCGCCTTCTCCTCCTACTCCACCAGCTGCTGTCTCTCTGACTCCTTCTGCCATTCTTGATCATGCTGTTGTTGAGCTGGACCGACTGCGGCATGATCTTCTTGGCGCCGACCCTCGCTTGGTGGCCGGGCGCTTGGAGCTGGCTTCTGGATGGGTTTGCTCCGACGCTTCGATTCGGGCGGCGCTGGTCAAGGCCTCGACGGCTTGCGATGAGGAAAAGCAGGCCGTCCTTGAGGCGAAGGCTGCTCGTGATGCAGCCCTGGGGGAGGTGGTCGACGTCCGTGGTCGCTGCAATGCACTGGAGGACGAGCTGCAAGGCCTGCGGGGTCAGCTCGTGAAAGAAGTCCGCCTTCGCCAAGAGCAGGAAGAAGGCGTGAAGGCTCGCGAGGCGGCCGTCGAGGGCCGGGAGGCCAAGCTCAGGAAGCGCCGCGACCGCCTAGGCACGCTGGAGCAGGAGTTGGGGGCAAGGAAGGCCGAGCTGGATGACAAGGCCCTAGTTCTTGCCGAGGACCGCATGGCCTTCACGGAGTGGGAGGCGAAGGCTCGCTCCTCGCTGAGGACGCTTTACGACAGCGGCCTGGAGAGCCCGTTGGCTGGCGCCGAGGACGACCCCGCCAAGCTGCTTCACTTCCTGGTTCACGCTCTTGAAGATGTCGCCCTTGGCCTTGGCCCCACGGCCGAGGCCAAGGCGCGTGTCCTGTCTTCTGCAGCACTGACGCGGGTCGTCTCCCACATCTACCTTCCCGATCCCGGTGTCGACCTCGACAGCCTGCTGGAGCCAGTGAGCGGTGAGCGTGCTGCTGCCGCTGCCGAGGCCATGAAGGGTCGCGCAGAGGCTCTGCTGGGGAAGTTCCGGGCCTTCAGCACCAAGCCGGAGCAAGGCGCTACCGACCCCGCTGCTCCGTGAGGCGAACCCACTCCGCGCTGCTCCCCCGCCGACAAGTGACTCCGTCGTGGCTGCTGTCCTACTTTTAATTCCTGCACATGTATCATGCCTCGGGGAGGCGTTTAAACTCGCGTTTGGTATTGGGATAACAGTGTGGACTGTAATATTTGCTTTTGAATTCCTTGAAATTTGCGCTTTTCCTTCCTACTTGCTTATGTTCTATGCCGGCAGAGCCCAGCCCCGCGCATGCCTCACCCAGCGTTGGTCCCGACCGGAAACTAGGACGGGGCCAAGGAGTGAGGGGCCACGTGACAAGTTAGGCTCCTGAGTCGCGATGCTCAGGAGTCCCCCTTGGCGCACGAACAACAAGTAGGGAGGTGTGATGCGGGTGGATCTACCATTCTACGTCTGCAGAGCCCGGCCGCGCGCATGGCTCACCCAGCGTTGGTCGTGACCGGAAACCAGGACGGGGCCACGGAGTGAGGGGCTACATGACCAGTTAGGCTCCTGAGTCACGATGCTCAGGAGTCCCCCTTGACGCTCAAACGGCCTTCATACCTTGGCTCCGCTCGGGGAGAGACGTGCGACGAACCAGGCCCGGGGGGGCCTGGCTGGGCGGCATGCGTCTGGGCGTGACCCAGGCGCAGCCCCCGTGCCCAGCCCCCTCGCGCGGCACTCCCGAGGGGAGGCATTATGATGAGGCTAGACACTGAGCTCTGGGCACCCTGAGGTTGATGCGGCCTGGGGGCCACCCTCAGTTGTTTATCACCAGCGCGGAGCATAGCGCTTCCGTATGTATACGGGCATAGCCCCTCCTCAGCAGTGTCGTCAGCCAGCGCGGAGCATGGTGCTTCCACTGGTACGTGGGAGGGGGCCCTCCTCCGGGAGGAGCCCCCGGGGTGTGTACAACCCCACCCTGACACGTGGCTGGCACGATAGGGCCTGGCGAGGTGTATCTGGGCACCCGTGAGCCAGCGTGGGACTCACGGGGCCCTACCTCTAGGCGGGTTGCGCCTAGCACTGGGCCTTATCTTGTGATGTGTCCCTGCAAATTTGGTTAGATGCCTGCACTCTACATCCTCGGGTCCCGGCCCTCGAGCTGGTCTCAGCCATCGCTGGTATGCCAGGTCGCGATGCCGTGGTCAAGGCCAGAGGGTGAGGGCTGGAGAGCCAGTAAGAGCCCTGAGTCGCGATGCTCAGGTACCCCCCCTTTAACGTGCAAGTGGTCGGCACGGAGAAGAAGAGGTGCCGTGGACCGGCATCAAATAATCAAGCATGGTGGGTCTAACGCATAATCAGAAATAAGCACAAATGGGATACATGCCGCTGGGCCTGGCCCGAGCGGCTTGGGGATCATGCAGCCCGAGGGGCGCCCCCAACAAGGTAAGCTAACAACATGGAATAAAAAGGGATGCACGCCGCAGGGACGGACCCACGCGGCCTGAGAATAATGTAGCCCTGGGGGCGGTCCCAGCTGGAAGTAAAACTCGAAAGATGTCACCTGATGATGTCGAGGACGAAGGGGTGTTGGTGTAGCAGACTCGGTGGGCTGCGGAAGCTGATCCTCACGAGCCCCCAGGACCCGGGGCCTCGGGAGGCTCCGGAGGGGCTGGCGGCTCATCGCGGACCATCTCCATCTCCGCCAGGGCTGCGGAACACCTGGCCTCTTGTGCCTCCGTGATGCCCCTCATGAGGCGCTGGTACGTGTCAGGCGCGCTCGGCAAGCCGTAAGGCATGCAAACGTAGCTGTGGGGTGGGCCTCCGCAGCGACCCACTCGCGAGGGCCAGAGGCGCTCCAGAGAGGCGACTCGGTTGAGCCTTGGTATGTCGATGCAGACGCGCAGCCCGCCATCCTCGCCTGGATGGGGAGCCACTGCTGGTAGGCGGCGGCCGCCTTTCATGACTCTTGACTCTTGTAGCTCCTGAATGGCCTTGCTGACGAACTCCTGAGGGTCTGGTTCTCCTTGCCTTGCTCCTTCTTGAGGGAAATGTGCTTCGAAACACGCCTCCATGTGGTGCCCAAGCGCCTCCCTCGTGACCCTAGCTAGGTCGGTGGCCCTCCAGGGGAGAGCCCCCGAGCCCTGCCTGAGGAGGGCGCTGGGCGCACTTTCCTATGCGATGGAAGGAGGTTCCCCCTGGGTAGGCACGGGCCTAGAGGGGCCTGCCGCCTGAGGGGTCGGGCCAGACGATGTCTTCTTCTTCTTTGGGGCGGTGTCGGGAAGCCTCCTGCTTCCGCGATCCAGGTCTTCCAGTGACGTGGCCTGAAAGGCTCGTTCCAGGGAACACACCGTGTCCTTCTCTTCGCAGGGCACCGTGATGACTCCGCCGCTTCCTAGCATCTTGAGGACGTTGTAGCCGTGGTGAGTTACGGCCATGAACTTGGCCAGCGCTGGGTACCCAAGGATGGCGCTGTATGGTAGGCGAATGTGAGCGACGTCGAAGTCGATGAGCTCGGTGTGGTAGTTGTCGCGTGCCCCGAAGGGGACAGGGAGGCAGACCTGCCCAATCGGGACCGTGGAGCCGTCGGTGATACCGGAGAAAGGCTTGGTTGGCTGGAGTTGGCTGTAGGGCACTTGGAGGTTGTTGAATGTCTCCACGGACAGGACGTTGAGCCCTGCCCCGCCATTGATGAGGGTCTTGGTGACCACCATGTTGTTGATGATTGGGGAACAAAGCATCGGGAGGACTCTGGCTGTAGCCGCACACTTGAGCTGATCTGCTGAGCTGAACGTGATGGCGCACGCCGACCACCTAAGAGGGCGCGTGGGTTCGAGCCTGGGGAGGACTGCGTTCACTTCGCGGGCGAACTGCTTGAAGATGCGCTGAGAGGCTGGGGCTTGAGCCCCGCCCAGGATGCAGGCGATCGCGTGCGGCTCCTAAAAGCCCCCAACCCCTTCGTCCTGGTGGCAGTCCTCGTTTCTCCTTGGCTACGGCGGCAGCGGTGGGAGGCCTGCGTTGCCTTGCGGGCGATCCTCGCGAGGCTAATCCCTCCTGTCTCCCTCGTGAGGCGGGTCTTTCCAGTGATCCTCGCGAGGTTGATCGCGCTACCCTTGGCGCGGGCCACGGTCTTCCCAGCGTCCTGCGTTCCTTCCTCCTCCTCGACCGTAGCCCCGGTCACCGCGGTCAGGGCGACGGCCGATCCTTCCTTCTCGCATGGCTCGGAGCTCTTGACATTCGTTGGTGTTGTGGGTATGGAGGTCGTGGTACACACAGTACCGGCTGCCCTTGGAAGGTTCGGGCTGATCTCTGCCCCGCTTGGTGTCTGGTTCTGCCGCGAGCGCGGCAGCCCCCTTGCGCTTCACATCCTTGGCCTTGAGCTTCTTCTCTTTTGGGTCTGCGGCAGGCAGCTCGAGGAGGGAGAGACGCCCTTCCTCAGCCCTGGCACACTTGTTTGCCAAGATGAACAGCTCCAAGGAAGTGCACAGGTCTTCATGCATCGCCAGCTCCTCCTTCATCTTGACATCGCGCACGCCGTTGGAGAAGGCTGAGATGATGGCCTCCTCAGTCACCTTGGGAATCTTGAGGCGTGCATTGTTGAAGCGCTATATGTACTTTTACAGGGTCTCCCCGGGTTGTTGCTTGATGCGGCGCATATCGCTCACCGCGGGTGACCGGTCGCGAGTACCTTGGAAGTCGGCGATGAAGCGGGTGCGCATCTCTTCCCAGGAGGAGATCGTGCCTGGAGCCAGGTTCAGGAGCCAGGTGCGGGTCCCGTCCTTGAGCGCCATGGGAAACCAGTTCGCCATGACCTTCTCGTCTCCGTTGGCAGCTTCGATGCCCAGCTCTTAGAGCTGGAGGAACTCTGCAGGGTCGGCCGTGCCGTCGTAGCGAGGTGGTAGGTCTGGCTTGAACTTGCCGGGCCACGCGACGCTGCATAGTTCGGTGGTGAAGGCGCGGCAGCCTGCTGTGGCCACGGGAGGCCTTGGGTGACGGAGAGCTTGGTCTTGCTTGTCACCACGTGCTGCATCTGAGAGCAGCGCAGGGTCTTGACGCGCGGGAGCAGGAGCATGGTCGGGACGTGCTGGAGCAGGGAGCGCCCGGGCAGCTTCTGGCGGGCGAGGGACTTCTTGGCAGCTCTGTTCTTGCCGCGCTGGCACCTGACGGAGCGGGTTCCACCCAGGGGCCACGCGCCTTGGAGCCATGGCACCTTCTTGAGGAGGAGGTGGCCGGGGCGCCACCGGAGCCTCGTCGCCCGCGCGGGGCAGGGTGCGGTGCAGCAGAGCGAAGGGCGCAGGAGAGCCCCCTGCAGTGCGTACGAGCTCGGCGACGCGGTCGAGCCATTCTTCGTAGACATCGTCGACGGGACGGTAGCGCAGGAGATCGTTTGCCGCGATGAGTGCAGCCCGAGCCTCCATGGGCGCACGGAGCGCGCGGGATGAAGATCCAGCTGGGGTGAGCGAGGGAGTTGCGGTGCGGCCATCTTGCCGCATGGACGGATGATGGGAGGATGCTTGCTGCTCGTCCTCCGCCGGGTCGGTGGCAGCGTTGACGGTATGTGACGGGGAACGGCGAGGACGCCCGCTGACAGGGGCCGTCTGGGCGACACGGGAAGCGAGCGCGACCCGGCGCTCCGCGCGGGCCCGACGAGCATCAGACATGGGCGTGATGGTCGGAGGAGAACGGGGTGGTGGAAGACGAATTCCGGCGCACCCCTACCTGGCGCGCCAAATGTCGGATTTCGGGTTCAGGCAGACCCTTGAGGTTCGAACACTGGGGTGCGCGTGGAGATTTCGCCTCCTACCTACCTGCACCCCTCCGCCACGCTGGGATCTAAACTATGGAAAGAACAACACAAGAGACACAGGGTTTATACTGGTTCGGGCCACCGTTGTGGTGTAATACCCTACTCCAGTGTGTGGTGTGGTGGATTGCCTCTTGGGCTGATGATGATGAACAATACAAGGAAGAACAGCCTCGCGAGGGTCTGTTCTTGGCTGGGGCAATGAACTGCTGGGAGGAGTTCAGTCACCTTTCTCTCTATCTCTCTCGCTCTCTCTCTCTCTCTCTCTCTCTCTCTCTCTCTCTTTCTGATCGAGACCCTCTCTAAAGAGCCTCTTCCTTCCAACCCCCTGCTTCCAACCCCCCTCGGAAAAACCCCCTGTTATGTGGGTGGCTGGTCCTATTTATAGAGGCCCTGGTCCTCTTCCCAAATATCGAGCAGGAAGGGAGCCAACAATGGCGGGCTAATTTGAAGGGGGACAGCTAGTATTAGCTATCCTGACAAAAGTAGTATTTGCCTGCGCAAAGCTCTAGTGATGACGCTGTCTCGGGCTCCACGGTGACCTCCGTCTCGTAGTCCTCCTGGTCTTGGTCTCGTTGCACCGAAATGCCAACCTTTACCTGATGCCTCGGTACTCCGCGGCTGCGCTTGCCCCCTTTGCACCAAAGAGGAAAGGAGGACACTGCGCGGGCTGGCACCCGTCACGGGCACCTCGTGAGGTACCCCACCTTGATCTCTCCGGCTCCTCGTGAGCCAGCCTGACGAGGACGTGCCTGAGGAAGCTCCGCGTCGTCTGCCCCGCGAGGCTTGGCCCCTCGCGAGGGTCTTGGGTTTGTGTTGGTGAAGATGGGCTGTGCTGGGCCCCCCTTTGAGCCACGCTGCAGGCAGGCAAGTCTGGGGACCCCCGTTCCCAGAATGCTGACAGAGTGGAACTAGCCAAGCTATTGGAGGCCGGATTCATCAAAGATATAAAACACTCGGACTGGCTAGCAAACCTGGTGATGGTACCAAAGAAGGACAAATCCTGGCGCCTGTGCGTTGATTTTAAAGACCTTAACAAGGCTTGCCCAAAGGATCCCTTCCCTCTCCCCCGCATCGATCAAATTATCGACGCTACTGCAGGACACGATTCATTGTGTTTCCTCGATGCATACTCCGGCTACCATCAAATAAAGATGGCAGAGTCAGACCAAGCCGCAACGGCATTCATCACACCATACGGCCCATTCTGCTTCAACATAATGCCCTTCGGGCTCAAAAACGCCGGTGCAACATATTAGCGCATGATTCAGACATGTCTGGTAAACCAGATCGGCAAAACAGTGGAGCCATACGTAGATGATGTGGTCGTTAAAACTAGACATGTCGAATCTCTAGTAGACGACTTGAGGCTAACATTCGGTAACCTCCGAACATACGACATCAAGCTCAACCCGGAAAAATGCGTTTTCGGCGTTCCAGCCGGAAAGCTCTTGGGCTTCATTGTATCCGGTAGAGGAATTGAAGCAAATCAAGCCAAGATTCGAGCTCTGTCACAATTGGATATGCCGAAGGACCTCAAACAAATACAAAAATTAACCAGATGCATGGTGGCTCTAAGCCGCTTTATCTCCCGCTTGGGAGAAAAGGCCCTACCCCTTTACCGCTTGGGAGAAAAGGCGCACCGAACACTTCGAGTGGACGGATGCAGCCACGGCCGGACTCGACGAAATAAAAGCCATCTTGGCAACAAACCCAATCCTGGCCGGACCAAGCATTGGCGAACCAATGCTATTATACATTGAGCAACCCATCAGGTCATAAGCACAGTGCTCGTCGTCGAACGAGAAACGGACGGACACAAATTCCCCCTTCAAAAGCCGGTCTACTATTTGTCCACTGTCCTTACTCTGTGCAAGTCACGGTACCCGCATTATCAAAAGATTGCGTACGTGGTATTTATGGCATCCCGGAAGCTACGACACTACTTTCAAGAGTGTTCAATAACAGTAGCCTCAGAAGTGCTACTTAACGATATTATAAACACCCGCGACGCGACAGGCTGGATTGCAAAATGGGCCATTGAGCTCCTCCCGTTCGACATAACTTACAAGCCACAGTGAGCTATCAAGTCGCAAGTCTTGGCCGACTTCGTCGCAGAATGGACGGAGGCCGAACTCCCTAAAGAGTACGGCACACATTCAAACTGGGTCATGCACTTCGACGGCTCCAAAATGTTGGCCGGTCTAGGGGCTGGCGTCGTTTTGACGTCCCCCACAGGAGACATAGTTCAATACATACTCGAGATAATGTACACAGACTCCAACAATGCAGCCGAATATGAGGCCCTTTTACATGGTCTCTGGATGGCAGTATCCATGGGCATTCAACGCCTAGAGGTGCGCGAGGACTCGAACATCGCAATATCCCAAATAAATGGAGACTATGA
Organism: Triticum monococcum; assembly: GCA_034509565.1. NCBI lineage: Eukaryota > Viridiplantae > Streptophyta > Magnoliopsida > Poales > Poaceae > Triticum > Triticum monococcum. The sequence goes on along the minus strand of CM067844.1, from coordinate 403,384,825 downwards.
TGCCAAGGATCCAAAAATGGCAGCTTATCGCAACGCCGTCCTAAAAATGTCAGCTCGGTTCGAAGGCCTCGAATTTCACCATATAGCCCGGGAAAATAATCAGGCGGCAGATGTCCTGGCACGCATCGGCGCAAAACGCGATGCGGTCCCCCCCAACATCTTCTTGGAAAGGCTGTTCCTGCCGTCCGTAGTATGGGAAGGGGAACCTGGCAATAACAGCCCGGACCCAACCGCACTACCCGACACCGAACACTCTAACATAATTGGAGGCTCTGCCAATGAAATAACACCTTCAGCCCACGTAATAATGGCCGTCATCACCCCGTGGACAGAACCATTCCTCGCCTACCTTACCAGGCAGGAACTCCCCGAGGACCGAAATGAGGCACGCTGCATAGTGCGGCAATCTAAAGCCTATAAAGTCCATGAGGGAGAGCTTTATAAGAAAAGCACTACCGGAGTCCTTCAAAGGTGCATCTCCGAAGAGGAAGGGTGGAACCTCCTGGCTGAAATTCATGCCGGACTCAGTGGTCATCACGCTGCAGCTCAGTCCCTTGTAAGAAAGGCCTTCCGTACAGGCTTTTATTGGCCGACGGCCCGGGCAGACGCCCAGGACTTAGTCCAACGATGCGTCGGTTGCCATCTTTTTGCAAACCAAAGCCATATGCCACCCACCGCCCTCCAAACTATCCCCATCACTTGGCCCTTCGCGGTCTGGGGGCTTGACATGGTTGGACCCCTTAAAGGCGGAACCCACAAGAAAAAATACTTACTGGTCATGGTGGATAAGTTCACCAAATGGATAGAAGCCAAGCGTATTACGACGGCCGAATCCGGACCAGTGATAGACTTTATATCCGGGGTTGTACACCATTACGGCGTCCCCCACAGCATCATCACTGATAACGGCACGAACTTTACGACCGACGAGGTAAAACTCTGGTGTAAAAACATGGGCATCAAGCTCGATCATGCTTCCGTCTATCACCCACAAACTAACATCAAACCCAGATTAGTGCGGTCCCTTAAGGAATCTAATACGCACTGGGTAGAGGAGCTCGACTCCGTACTCTGGGGGCTGCGGACCACGCCGAATCGCACCACCGGATACACACCATTCTTCATGGTGTACGGTGCAGAGGCAGTTTTGCCCTGCGACATAATTCATGACTCACCTCGAGTGCGCATGTACGAAGAAAGAGAAGCCGAGCTCGATCGGCAGGACAGTTTGGACGCCTTGGAGGAAGAGCCTGACGTGGCAAAAGCCCATTCCGCATTCTATCAACAGCAGGCTTGAAGATACCAAATCAGAGAAGTACGGGCCAAAAATTACAACGTTGGCGAATTAGTTCTACGCCTGCCGGACAAGAAAAAGGACAAACTTAAGCCCAATTCGGAAGGTCCCTTCATAATTGACCAAGTCCTGACTGGTGGAGCGTACCGTCTACGAGATGCATCGGATAACCGACTGGAGCCGAACCCATGTAACGCGGCCCGTCTCCGAAGATTCTATGCCTAGCGCCGGACTCTGTGTTCATCTCCTTCCTCTGTCCATTTTTTATATACTTTCTGTCTTACATTTCTCTCTTTCCCCCCCCCTCTCTCTCTCTCTCTCTCTCTCTCTTATAGCCTTTAAAGGCTCATACAGTGATGCGCTATCCGCGCTCATTAAACCTGGGGGCTTCTTTAAACAGAAGCTTATTTATACGGGCTTCATGCCCAACACATGTGTCACACTTCCGCATGTACCTTTTATTCACCATTATATGCATCGATATGACTTAAGTTTTGGCCAAGCTGGGTTGCCTGGCTCCTGTGCTTACCCCTGCGTTCCCGATTGTTCGGCTAGGTGGTAAAGGGAGCACCTCTGCGATTGTTACTGCCGGGTCAGCCAGATGTGTACCTCAGACTGGGTGAAGCCGAAAGCTAGCGTTCTTATGGGAATATTCGGTCGATGAACTAAAGATGATCTTTTTTTCACTTATTTATCTATACGCCCCCAGATGTTTTTCCCGCATCTCTTTTCGTAGAATGGACACGCACTTTAGGGCATGCCTCCCAGGGAAAGGAACCCCTAACGGAACTATTCTCCCTGGAAGATGTTTCTTACTAACCATGTAATATAACATAACTAGTTGGGCACTTGTATGTTCAAGCACTAATGACCCCTACGCCTGGTCTCCATGCATACCCCGGTTCTTATATAACCGCGAGGGTATTCGGACACACTTCGGACCGTCAGGTCCCGAGGTTGAAGCGAAAAGGTCGGCCATGACAAACGATCTACAATCCGGCTAGAAGGCATTACACATGTCAATTATAATTACATAGTCAATCTAACTGATTGTATTCCTCCTCAATACCATCTAACAGGCTGTCTAGTTTACAGTCCTGTTGGGAATTCTTTGCGGCCAATTCTACTTGGCCGTATACTAAGCTCACAGGGATCTCCTTCCCATCGGGCCCCACGGGTCCGACCTCGGCCATGTGGTTTGGGTCAGCCTTCGTGTACCGCGTCTTCACCATGGCCCAGGCCTCCCTGGCGCCTTGACGGCAGGCCGACATCTTCCACAATCGGAAGCGCCACCGCGCACCCTTCAGCTTCTCTACAAGCTCTCCAAGGCCTTCGGGCATGGAGACGGATGGCCACAAGGCCTGGGCAACGCTTTGCATCACCTGCCGAACTCGCTCATGCAGTTGTGAGAGCTCGGGAAGAAGGTCACCCGTAGAACCAGGCATTTCCTCCGCATGATGACCTGTTAGCATACCTACAGACATTACTTTGTTAGTCGACTTCCTCGCTGAACTCTTTTTTCAAAGTTCGTTTAAGCACTTACTATATATGTCGCGTCGAAGCCGCTGATTCTCCTTCATGGAGTCCAACAGCTGGGCACGAACATCCTTCAGTTCAACGCCCAGCTTGGTGTTGGCATCTTGGAGATCGTTCTTCTCCCATCTCACCTTTGTCAGCACGCTCTAACCAGCCTTCAGCTGGCGTCGGAGTTGTTGCTCTTCCAGATTTAATCCGGTGCCATCTGCAATTTCATTTGTCAGATTTGCACCCATGCCGCACTTCGCAAAATACTTATCTTTCGAAGCGTATATTACTAGAGGGGGTCTCCTTGGGCTCCCCTGCCGCGGCTAGTGCTGCCTCAAGTTGGGCTTTGCACTCTTCCAGCTCCTGGGACAGTAGGGTATTCTTTTCTGTAAGAACCCGCATAACAAATGATCCTTAAATCAGTTATTCTAACTGTCTGAAGTCTCGGGGGCTACTAGTATATATATAATTACCAAAATTTTCTTACTCGTATGTCTTTTACATATTGCTCCATGGCTCTGGCTAGACCATTTTGAGAGGCACGGAGGTACGCATCACCCGAATTGAAGGCATCCAATGCCTCTTGGGAGAAACAAGCGTCGCGAAGAACTGTCCGGCGACGCCTGTGGTTCATGGCACTCTCCACCTCGGAATTGGTGGCAGACAGCCTGTCTGCATCCTTTGTCGGAGGAGCGTCCGGTGCGCGCCTCGTGTTCGGCTCTGCTTCCGGACCAGGCTCTGGAGCCTGGCTGGTGGAGGCGCGATTGGCAACCTCTCCGGATATAGTCCGGTGAGGTCTCTTCGTCCTGAAGAGAGCACGAGCGTTAGTATGCCTTGAAGGAATAACACCTGGGAATAAGATGGCGCGCTATACCTTTGCGCCGGCGTCTCAGTCCGGACCGCACTTCTTTTCAGCCCGCGGGGCCTTGCCGCCCCTCGTTGGCTAGTCGCCGCAGGCTCGGCCTCCTGTCTCAAGGATCTCCCCTGCAAAACACGGTTGTCATACAGAAATCAAAAATATGTGAGGATAGATCCCTTTTCAAAGTGCTGGGACTTCGGTCTCAGTTACCTGTGAGGCTGGGAGTAGCCCTGGGTAATCGGCCGTGATGTCCACCAAGGCGTTGTCCTTGCTCAATCGATGAAACACCCCATCAATCAGCTCCACAGATAAGTCCGGATCCTCTTGAGAGGCCGGGTCGAGGGACCATCCCGGATCCTCGGGTTGTGGAGGAGGGCTGTTTATTTCTTTAACAGCCTGGCGCAGTTCCTGTGTTGAAGTCGTTAGACTGAATATTTAACGATGGGAATATAAAACGGATGGGCAAGTAAAAGTGTCCACTTACCCAACTTGGGGGATTATACATAGAAAATCCACCCTGTGGGTTGACGCGGAGAAATTCCTCCTCTTCTCCCTTGTACAAAGCGGACAAGGTCTTTATTAGAGCGGCAGCCGAATCCGGCCCCTTACGGCCGTGGCGGGTGGCGTCGTCCTCCCCGTTGAAGTCCCACATGGGGTGGCCTCTATACTGGAGTGGTTGCACCCCTCGCATGATGCATGCGGCCATGACCCCGATCATGGTCAGTCCAGAATGGGCTAACAATCTTATTCGGCCCATCAGGTAAAGAACGTCCTTCTCGCTTTCCCTCTGAGGGCTCCGTGGACACCAGCTTAGGCGCTTCTTTAGGGGAGCACTTTCGAACTCAGGGATGCCGATCTGGACCGGATCTGGCAGCGGGACGTCCTCTATATAAAACCATTCCGAAGGCCAGTCCTCGGACGCCTTCTTTGGGGTTCCGGATAGATATCCGGTCCCGGTGATGCGGCACACTTCGGCTCCGCCCACTTGATATATTGACCCCTTCTGAGAATGGGGCACAAGGTAGAATAGCCTTTTCCACAGTGCGAAATGAGCCTCGCAGCCCAAAAATAGCTCGCAAAGGGCTACGAAGCCCACGATATGCAATATGGAGGCAGGCACGAGGTTGTACGGCTGGAGGCCATAGGACTCCAGGAGCCCCCGGAGAAACGGATGAATTGGAAATCCGAGCCCTCTTATTAAGTAAGGGACAAGGCATACCCGCTCTCTTTTGGAGGGATTGGGGGCGCTCTCCGCTTGCTCTCCGCCATTATAGGTGGCAAGTCTGGCTCGAACCGGGACCATATAGGCCGGGGGGAGAAATCCCTTGGTCTGGAGCGTCGCTAGCTCACTGTGCAAGATGGAGCACCTCTTCCAATCTTCATGCTGAGGGCTGGAAGGGCGAGAGGAGGAGCTGCGGCGGCCGGCCATGATAGAATGGACCTCTGTCGGATACGCTCTGATGAATACTCACGGAGGGGAGAAGGTGTGGTTTGGATCTAAATCCTCGTCCCCTTAAATAGGCGGCTCATTCACGTGACTAGGGTTTTAAATATAAAGAAAACACCCTGACTTTTCGTATTCGTTTGACACGTGGAAGACGGCCATTATTGGGCGTAGAAGCCAAGGGGCACTACATTTATAAGAAACCGGACACTATTCAACAGGTACACGGAATTTGGAGGAGAACCCGCCTTGCAATGCCGAAGACAATTTGCGCGCCGGACTCGTCGTCATTGAAGCCTGGTTCGGGGGCTACTGAGGGAGTCCTGGATTAGGGGGTGTCCGGATAGCCGGACTATACCTTCGGCCGGACTCCTAGACTATGAAGATACAAGATTGAAGACTTCGTCCCGTGTCCGAAAGGGACTTTTCTTGGCGTGGAAGGCAAGCTTGGCGATACAGATATGAAGATCTCCTACCATTGTAACCGACTCTGTGTAACCCTAGCCCTCTCTGGTGTCTATATAAACCGGTGGGTTTTAGTCCATAGGACGAACAACAATCATACCATAGGCTAGCTTCTAGGGTTTAGCCTCTCCGATCTCGTGGTAGATCTACTCTTGTACTACCCATATCATCAATAGTAATCAAGCAGGACGTAGGGTTTTACCTCCATCAAGAGGGCCCGAACCTGGGTAAAACATTGTGTCCCCTGCCTCCTGTTACCATCCTCCTAGACGCACAATTTGGGACCCCCTACCCGAGATCCGCCGGTTTTGACACCGACAAGCGGCTTTGCACTTCGGGCCAACTCGCTTGGCCATCTGGAGCAGATCGAGAGTTACGCCCCAAGCCACCAAGTTAGGTTTGGAAGCTTAAACTACACAGCCAATATCTGCGGAGACTTGATCTTCGTCGGATTCGAGCCCCTGCCTTGTGCGTCACGCGGTCACGATGAGTACGATTTAGCTCTACCATCCGACAGTGTTCAGGAGACCGCACCGGCAGCCGCTCCGACCCTCAATTCGGAGCTAGTTGTGCCGTCCATGGACAGGTGGATGGACCCCGCCACGGAAGCCTTATCCTCATCGGCGATCGAGCCGGACATCGACCTTACCCTGCACGAGAGCCGTGTTGTCAAACTGCCGGATCCTTCTCTGGCCACGGACTCCGAACCGCCTGCGCCCGTTCCTAGCAAATCCAATTGGGTGCTGATCATGGAGTTCACCTCCGCGGATATTTTTCAGCACTCGCCCTTTGGCGACATAGTGAACTCATTAAGGTCTCTCTCCTTGTCAGGAGGATCCTGGCCGAACTATGTCCGGCAGGGTTGGGATGCGGACGATGAAGAAATTCGCGGCCCACCCACCACCCACTTAGTAGCCACTGTCGAGGACTTAACCGACATGCTCGACTTCGACTCCGAAGACATCGACGGTATGGACGACGATGCGGGAGACGAAGAGGAACCACTACCCACAGGGCACTAGACAGCCACCTCATCATACGATATATACATGGTGGACACACCCAAAGAAGGCAATGGCGATGAGACAGCGGAGGCTGACCCCTCCAAGAAGCAACCCAAGCGCCGACGTCAGCGACGCCGCTCTAAGTCCCGCCAAAGCAAAAGTGGTGATATCGTCACAAGAGATAATAACACTCCGGATAGTGCCGAAGACAACAACAATCACCTCCAGCAAGATTTAGAACAGGAAGATGGAGGAACCAGCCCTCCTGAGAGAGCGGCAGATGGAGAGGCGGAGGATGATAATTACATGCCCCCCTTCGAAGACGAGGAAAGCCTCGGCGATGACGAATTCGCCGTGCCAGAGGATCCCGTCGAACAAGAGCGCTTCAAACACAGGCTTATAGCCATGGCAAATAGCCTTAAGAAAAAGCAGCAGCAGCTTCAAGCTGATCAAGATCTGCTAGGTGACAGATGGACTGATGTCCTCACGGCCGAGGAATATAAACTCGAACGCCCCTCCAAGAGTTACCCAAAATGCAGGTTGCTACCCCGACTGGAGGAAGAAGCGTATGACGCGGCTGATCGGCCACGTCGTGGCGGCGATAGAGAGGCATTCCAGCCAAAAACTCAGCCCGCACCCCGACATCATTCAAATAAAAAGGCATGGGGAAATACGCCAGACCTGTGAGACATATTGGAGGGCAAAGCAAAGCATGCAAGATCGATCTACGGATCACGAGGGCGCGCCACTATGCAAGACGATAAACGTCACACCGGATACAGTAAAAGTAAATCCGGCCGGGCCGAACACAGTAGGCAAGACCCATTCGAGCTGCATCACGATATAGCCCAATATAGAGGCGCCGCACACCCCTTATGCTTCACAGACGAAGTCATGGATCATCAAATCCCAGAGGGTTTCGAACCTGTAAATATAGAATCATACGAAGGCACAATAGATCCTGCGGTATGGATCGAGGATTTCCTCCTCCACATCCACATGGCCTGCGGTGATGACTTACACGCCATCAAATACCTCTCACTAAAGCTCAAAGGACCAGCGCGGCATTGGCTTAATAGCTTGCCAGCAGAGTCCATTAGCTGTTGGGAAGATCTGGAGGCTGCATTCCTCGATAACTTTCAGGGCACTTATGTGCGACCACCAGATGCCGATTACTTGAGCCACAAAATTCAGCAGCCAGAAGAATCGGCCAGGCAATTCTGGACTCGGTTCCTAACAAAGAAAAATCAAATCGTCGACTGTCCGGATGCAGAGGCCCTAGCAGCTTTCAAACACAACATCCGCGACGAGTGGCTAGCCCGGCACCTTGGTCAGGAAAAGCCGAAATCTATGGCAGCCCTCACGACACTCATGACCCGCTTTTGTGCGGGAGAAGACAGCTGGCTCGCTCGCAGTAATAACATATCAAAGAACCGTGGTACTTCGGATACCAAGGATGGCAATGGCAGGTCATGTCGAAATAAACATAAGCGCCGCATTAACAGTGACAATACCGAGGATACGACAGTCAATGCCGGATTCAAAGGCTCTAAACCCGGTCAGCGGAAAAAGCCATTTAAAAGAAGCACTCCGGGCCCGTCCAGTTTGGACCGCATACTCGATCGCTCGTGTCAAATACACGACACCCCCAACAAGCCAGCCAACCACACCAATAGGGATTGTTGGGTATTCAAGAAGGCCGGCAAGTTAATTGCCGAAAACAAAGATAAGGGGCCACATAGCGATGACGAGGAAGAGCCCCGGTAGCCGAACACCGGAGGATAGAAGAGGTTCCCCCCACAAGCACGGACGGTGAACATGATATACGCAACCCACATCCCCAAGAGGGAGCGGAAGCGTGCACTCAGGGACATATATGCGTTGGAGCCAGTCGCCCCAAAGTTCAACCCATGGTCCTCCTGTCCGATCACCTTCGATCGCAGGGACCACCCCACTAGTATCCGTCATGGTGGATTTGCAGCACTAGTCCTAGACCCAATCATTGACGGATTTCACCTCACTCAAGTCCTTATGGATGGAGGCAACAACCTAAACATGCTTTATCAGGACACAATGCGCAAAATGGGTATAGACCCCTCAAGGATCAAACCCACAAAAACGACTTTAAAGGCGTCATTCCAGGTGTAGAGGCCCATTGCACAGGCTCAATTACACTGGAAGTGGTCTTCAGATCCCCGAATAACTTCCGAAGCGAAGAATTAATCTTCGATATAGTCCTGTTTTGTAGTGGCTATCATGCACTGCTCGGGCGAACCGCATTTGCGAGATTCAATGCGGTACCGCATTATGCATACCTCAAGCTCAAGATGCCAAGACCGCGGGGGGTCATCACAGTTAATGGAAACACAGAGCGCTCTCTCCGCATGGAGGAGCACACTGCGGCCCTCGCAGCATAAGCGCAAAGTAGCCTTTCAAGGCAATCCACCAGTTCGGTGTTTTAAGACCCGGACACCTTCAAGCGCGCTCGGAGTAATCGGCAACTAGACCGCCTGGCACGACCTGAGCTCGCATAGCAATGCGGCGCCACCCCAGTCCCAGCCAAACGGCAAAATTCGTTCCGCGCGTAGATAATTACGCATTAAAAATACCATGGGCACAGGCGGGGAGGGGGGCACAACTACGGCACGCCCCAATACGCGGCCTAAACTGCACTAGGGGCTTCCCGCTTTGTTTTTTTTCTCTTTCAGGACTTTAATCTCTAGAAACCCTGTCCGGCAGCATGATTGCCGAACACATGATGCAGCAACTAAGGAGGCAGAAAGCTACGTCACACCATGGAACTCCCAGGTGGATTACGATAACGAGTGAAATATTTGCTTTAATACTATTCCTCAGCTTGCCCTTGGAAGGGACAGAGTCCTACTTTTTGCTTATCGCACTATCTGTATCATTCTGCTTTAACGCACATTTTTGAATAAACAATGCATATCATTAAGACTATTATCATTCTTCTTTTATACATATGTGTTCATTAATGACGCCTTGCAACCGTACACTTTGGTACGGCCAATACACCAGGGTCTTAAGTACCCCACAATATGGTGTGAGAAGTCCGAAAACTTTCACAAGTGCGGCACCCCGAACTTATAGCATTATATGCATCAGCTCCGAATCATGTCTTTGGTCAAATGTTGGGTTTGCCCGGCTCCTATGTTTTGGTACCTTACGTTCCGCTCTATCGGCTAAGGTAGCACTAGGAGAACTACTGCGATTGTGCCCCGGTTCTGCTGGGCTAAGCACCTCGGTAGAGAAAGCTAAAACTGACTGTCATGATCAGGCGAGAGACTGGTCGCTGTTCGGTGAGGTTTCGAGTCCCTAAAGACTAATGCCGCTTAGAGCGAGGAGCCGGTCCTGTCCGGCTTAAAGGCGTGTATCGCGCCCCGAATTCGGCCTTCCGAATACCAGGGGCTTCACCGAAATTTAAAATTAGAGAATTTTATGGCTAAGTGAGAGTGATAATGCATTATTAGTCTGGTTGCCTTGTTCGCTGTGTTGAGCACCTCCCTCGAAGGACCCAAAAATGGCAACAAGAGTGCTCAGGTTTATCCCGAACACCCCAGCACTCGCGGCATGGGGGCAGAAGCCGAGGACTAGCCATCTCTCAGATTGGATAAATAGCCAAACAGAAGGTAATATTTTAAATTCAGACAAGCGTTGCATAGCGCATATGAAACAAGTTTTCATCATACAGGATCACACGAGTAAGTTTACTCAAATATTACATCCTTTGTACATTCGTCCGCTAAAAGAGGGGCACCCTTCAGGACACCCTCATAATAAATTTCGGGGGTGCGATGCTCCTTGCCCTGCAATGGTCCTTCCTTGATCAGCTTCACGGCGTCAAGCTTGGCCCATTGCACCTTCAGACGGGCGAAAGCCCAGCGTTCACCTTCGATGCAGACGAACTGATTGACAACTTCCAGCCGAGGGCAGGCGTCCACAAGCCGCCTCAGTAGGCCGAAGTAGCTGTTCAGAAGGGCGTCGCCAGGCCACAACCGGACTATAAGGCCCTTCATGGCCTGTTCGGCCGCCTTGTGTAGCTCGACCAGCTTCTTTAGCTGCTCGCTTAGAGGCATCGGGTGTTTGGTCCCAGTATATTGAGACCAGAACAGCTTCTCCGTTGACCTCCCCTCCTCGGCCTGGTAAAACTGTGCGGCATCCGACACGCTGCGGGGCAAATCTGCGAATGCTCCTGGAGAGCTCCGGATTCGGGTAAGTAATAGGTAATTTACTCTCACATGCTTGCTTTGCATATAGAATGCCTTACCCGCCACTATTTTCTTCATCGCGTCAATCTCTTGGAGGGCCTTTTGGGCTTAGGCCTTGGCACTCTTTGCGCTCTTGAGGGCCACGGCAAGCTCAGACTCTCGCGTCTTCGAGTCAAGCTCCAACGCCTCGTGCTTCGTCACGAGAGCCTGGAGCTCTTGTTGCACCTCGCCCACCCGAGTCTCTTGCCTATCCCACTCGGTGCGCTCCTTGGCCGCCTTATCTTTGGTCTCGGACAGCACTTGCTTTAGGGTCGCCACTTCGGTCGTGGCCCCTGGCAAATTCATGATGATACTATCATTTTGCAATCGCATTCTTTTTATACATCTCCATAGACTAGGTACTACTTACCTTTGTTCTCCTCGAGCTGCCTCTTGGCAAGGCCGAGCTCGTCCTTGGACCGTTTAAGGTCCTGCTTCAGTGCGGCGACCTCCGCAGTCAGTGCGGTAGATGCCAGCAGCGAAGCCTGCATACGCATATTGACATACCTATATTATACTCCTGCGATATTGTTTGATCCTCTGTTCGGCTTTTCTTTGTGAACACCGAACAGAGCATCAGGGGCTACTATCTATGCGGTAATATTTTCCTATATTTTAAACACTTACCTCAAAGCCTGTTAGAAGGCTGGCACAGGCTTCAGTCAATCCGCTCTTGGCGGACTGAACCTTCTGGACCACCGCACTCATAATAGTACGGTGCTCCTCGTTGATGGAAGCGCTGCGAAGCGCTCCCAGTAGATTGTCCGGCGCCTCTGGATGGACAGTTTTCACCGGCACAGGCGTCTTGCCCCTCTTGGAAGGAGGCCGCCTGCCCGAGCCCGGATCCACTAGAGGTTCCAGCGCGGTGTTCGGCTGAGGGCCGAACTCGGAGCCCTCAGGGGCCTTGTTCCCTCTACTCCCGGAGTCCGGTAGGTCACCTTGAGGCGCCTCCGGGACTGTCTCCCCTTGACCCGGTGCCTCTTGAGACAATACCTCGGCGTTGTCCGTAGGGCAAGGGGAGGTGGCGGTCGGAAGTGGATCGCTATCCATATCTGACGAGCCCAGGGAGCCGTCCGACGATACATCGATACAAGCTTGTGGCGGCCTACATAATCATATTCGGCATTAGGAGAAGCAGTGCGACAAAGGAATGCTATGAGTTACTCTGGTATTTGAATACTTACGACTTCGCCAGGGGCTTGGCCCTGAGCAGCCACTCGTCTTCGCCTACGGCGGCGGTGGTGGAACTGTCCAGAAGAAGAGTCCTTCCCTTCTTGGACCCTTCGGCATCCCCAGTTGGGGCGGCCTTCCTTTTCTTGTCTCCCCCAACTGAAGGGGGAGCGTCTTATTCTTCTTCCTCCTCCTCGTCTTCGGGGGAGGAGTGTGTCGTAGAGTTATCGGACGATGAGTCCGATGACGCCTGGCGTTGGGAACTCTTTCGGGTTCCCTTGGCCTTCTTGGTCTTCTTCGGCACCTTGTAAGGAGCCAGAGTCAGCATCTTCGTCAGGAGAGCGTCCGCTGGGCCTTCGAGCAAAGGATCCGGACAGTCGATCTATCCGGCTGTCTCCTGCCAGTCCTATCAAAGGTACATGAGCTTAGATCCCGCATAGAGTCAAACTATGAAAAACAAGTATCCCGTGAGAGGTAAAACATCTTACCGCGCTGGCTTGGCGCTTCGTGCATAATCCACGATCCTCGGTAGTGGGAGGGGGAACCTCGGCACCCTAGAATAGCACCTTCCAGGCATCCTCGTGAGTTGTGTCGAAGAGCCAGTTTAGAGTTCGGTGCTGGGCCGGGTCGAACTCCCACAAGTTGAAAGCCCGTTGTTGGCATGGAAGGATCCGGCGGATGAGCATGACCTGGACTATGTTGACGAGTTTGAGCTTCTTGTTCACCATGTTTTGAATACATGTTTGGAGTCCGGTCAGCTCTCCCAAACTACCCCAGGACAGGCCCTTCTCTTGCCAGGAGGTGAGACGCGTGGGGATGCCAAATCGGAACTCGGGGGCCGCTGCCCATTTAGGGTCATGCGGCTCGGTGATGTAGAACCACCCCGATTGCCACCCCTTTACGGTCTCCATGAAGGAGCCCTCGAGCCATGTGACGTTGGGCATCTTGCCCACCATGGCACATCCGCACTCCGCCTGGCGGCCGCTCACTACCTTCGGCTTGACATTGAAGGTCTTCAGCCATAAGCCGAAGTGGGGCTTGATGCGGAGGAAGGCCTCACACACGACAATAAACGCCGAGATGTTGAGGATGAAGTTCGGGGCCAGATTGTGGAAATCCAGGCCGTAGTAGAACATGAGCCCCTGGACGAATGGGTGGAGAGGGAATCCCAGTCCGTGGAGGAAATGGGTAAGGAACACTACCCTCTCATGGGGCCTAGGGGTGGGGATGAGCTGCCCCTCATCTGGGAGCCGGTGCGCGTTGTCATCGGGCAGGTATCCAGCTCTCCTCAGCTTCTTGATGTGTCCCTCCGTGACGGAGGAGACCATCCACCTGCCTCCCGCTCCGGGCATGGTTGGAGAAGGTTGAGGTGGGAAATGCGGACTTGGGCGCTGGAGCTTGAGTGTTTGAAAATGGATGAGCAAAGGAGGGAGAAGGCGTGGATGGGAAGGTGAATCCTTATCCCTTTATATGGGCGAATGAAACTATGCGTCCCCACTAGCCTGGTGAAACTCGCTTATCCCCCAAGCGCCATAATCAATGGCGCGGTTGGGTTACCCATGCCCGTATTGATGAGAATCCCGTGATAAGGGGACACGATCTCTGCTTTGACAAGACGTGTCAAAAAACTGCCTCGCGTTTGTGCGGGGCTAGTTAAAGGAAACGGTTCGAATAATCACCAGGCCATGACATAATGTCGTGTTGCCAAAACAAGTCAGCAAATTAGATTTGTGGAAATATTATTCTCTCTACGGTGGTATGTGGAACTTATTTTGCAGGGTCGGACACTATCCTTGTATTCAAATTCTTCCGGGGTGTATTCGGAGGAGGAACCCGCCTTGCAATGCCGAAGACAATACTGCGCGCCGAACTCATCGTCATTGAAGCCTGGTTCAGGGGCTACTGAGGGAGTCCTGGATTAGGGGGTCTCCGGACAGCCGGATTATATCCTTTGGCTGAACTATTGGACTATGAAGGTACAAGATTGAAGACCTCGTCTCGTGTCCGGATGGGACTCTACTTGGCGTGGAAGGCAAGCTAGGCAGTACGGTTATGGATATCTCCTCCTTTGTAACCGACCTTGTGTAATGCTAACTCTCTCCGGTGTCTATATAAACCGGAGGGTTTTAGTCCGTAGGACAACATACAATCATACCATAGGCTAGCTTCTAGGGTTTAGCCTCTCCGATCTCATGGTAGATCAACTCTTGTAATACCCATATCATCAAGAATAAATCAAGCAGGACGTAGGGTTTTACCTCCATCAAGAGGGCCCGAATCTGGGTAAAACATCGTGTCCCCTGCCTCCTGTTACCATCCGCCTTAGACGCACAGTTCGGGACCCCCTACCCGAGATCCGCCGATTTTGACACCGACATGGGGTCTGATGGGAAAGAGATCCCCGTTAGTTTGGTGCATGTGTCGGATTCACGGGTTCCGGCAGACCCTTAAGGTTCGAACACTGGGGTACGCGTGGAAATCACGCCCTCTACCTCCCCGTCTCACAAAGATCTAAACTACTAAAGGAACTGCACAAGGGACACAAGATTTATACTGGTTCGGGCCACCATTGTGGTGTAATACCCTACTCCAGTGTGTGGTGGATGGATTTCCTCTTGTGGCTGATGGTGATGAACAATACAAGGAAGAACAGCCTCGCAAGGGTCTGTTCTTGGCTGGGGTGATGAACTGCTGGGAGGAGTTCAGTCACCTTCTCTCTCCCTCTCTCTCTCTCACTTACTCTCTCTGCTTGCTAGTCAGATCCACATGCCGAACCCTTTGCTACGTGGGTGGCCGTCCCTATTTAGAGGGGCCCTGGTCCTCTTCCCAAATATCGAGCGGGAAGGGAGCCAACAATGGCGGGCTAATTTGAAGGGGGACAGCAAGTACTCTTATCCTGACTAAAGTTGGTCTTCGCCTGCGAAAGACTCTGCGGTGACGCCGTGCTGGGCTCCATGGTGACCTCCGTCTCGTAGTCCGCTTGGTCCTATTCTCGTTGCACCGAAATGGCAACCTTTGCCTGATGCCTCGGTACTCCGCGGCTGCGCTTGCCCCCTTTGCACCAAAGAGGAAAGAAGGATGCTGCGCGCGCTGGCGCCCGCCTGGCACCCTCGATCGTCATGGCTTGCGTCATGGGCACCTCGCGCGGTACCCCGCCTAGATATCTCCGTCTCCTCGCGAGCCAGCCTAAGGAGGCTGCGCCTGAGGATGCGCCGTGTCGTCCGCCTCGCGAGGCTTGGCCCGTCGCGAGGGTCTTGAGTCTTGTGCTGATGAAGATGGGCCATGCTGGGCCTCCTTTGAGCCACGTCGCAGGCAGGCAAGTCTGGAGACCACCGTTCCCAGAACGCCGACAGTAGCCCTCGGGCCCAAGGCGCGCATGGGCTTGGCCGCGCTGAGAGGCGAAAGGGCAAGGGCGAAGCGCCGCGGGCCCTAACAGCCTGAGGCCTTGGGCACCGCGTGGCGGTTGATGGGACGTAGGCGTCTCCACTTCCCCATGACGCCTTGGTGACCGCGCGACATGGACAAGGCCCTGCATGCAAATCGTGTCATGATTACCTGCGATCGTGGAGGCCGGCGGTTGGCCTCCGCCGGCTATAAGTACGAAGCCGTGCGTGCCCTTCCAGTCCATTCCTCCTGGCTTCTCCATTCAATTCCTGCACATGCATCACGCCTTGGGGAGGCATTTAAACTTGCGTTTGGTATTGAGATGACAGTATGGACTGTAATATTTGCTTTTAAATTCCTTGAGTTTTATGCTTTTTCTTCCCTACTTGCTTGTGTTCTGCGCCGGCAGAGCCCAGCCCCGCGCGTGCCTCACCCAGCATTAGCCCCGACCGGAAACCAGGACAGGACCATAGGAGTGAGGGGCTACATGACAAGTTAGGCTCCTAAGTTGCGATGCTCAGGAGTCCCCCTTGGCGTGCGAACAACAAGTAGGGAGGCGCGATGTAGGTGTATATTCTGTTCTACGTCTGCAGAGCCCGACTCCGCGCGTACCTCACCAAGCATAGCCTTTCAGAACTAAGGTGTGAGGGGCTACGGAGCTAGTTAGGCTCCTGAGTTGTGATGCTCAGGAGTCCCCCTCGACGCGCAAACAGCAGGTGATGAGCTGCGATGTAAGCGGGGCTACCGTTCTACGTCTGCAGAGCCCGGTCACGCGTGTACCTCACCCAGCATAGCCTTTCGGAACTAAGGAGTGAGGGGCTACGGGACCAGTTAGGCCCCTGAGTCGCGATGCTCAGGGGTCCCCCTTGACGCGCAAACGGCCTTCAAACCTTGGCTCCGCTCGGGGTGAGACGCGCGATGAACCAGGCCTGAGGGGCCTGGCTGGGCGGCGTACGTCTGGGTGTGACCCAGTCATAGCCCCCGTGCCTAGCCCCCTCGCGCGGCACTCCCGAGGGGAGGCGTTGCGACGAGGCCAGCCACTGAGCTCTGGGCTCCCTGAGGTTAATGTGGCCCGGAGGCCACCCCCAGTTGTTTATCACCAGCGCGGAGCATAGCGCTTCCGTATGTGTACGGGCATAGCCGCTCCTCGGCAGTGTTGTCAGCCAGCACGGAGCATGGTGCTTCCACTGGTACGTGGGAGGGAGCTCCCCTCCGAGAGGAGCCCCCGGGGCGTGTACAGCCCTGCCCTGACACGTGGCCGGCACGGTAGGGCTAGGTGATGTGTATCTGGGCACCCGTGAGCCAGCGCGGGACTCACGAGGCCCTACCTCTAGGCGGGTTGCGTTTGGCACTGGGCCGTATCTTGAGATGTGTCCCTGCAAAATTTGGTTAGATGCCGGTACTCTACGTCCTCGGGTCCCGGCCCTCGAGCTTGTCTCAGCCGTCGCTGGTATGCCAGGTCGCGATGCCGTGGACAAGGCCAAAGGGTGAGGGCTGGAGAGCCAGTAAGAGCCCTGAGTCACGATGCTCAGGCACCCCCCCTTTAACGTGCAAGTGGCCGACATGGAGAAGAAAAGATGCCGCAGACAGGCACCATGCAGTTAAGCGTGATAGGCAATGCATAGTTGGAAATAAACACGAGGGAGATACACGCCGCTGGGTCTGGCCCGAGCGGCTTGGGGATGATGCAGCCCGAGGGGCGCCCCCAACAAGGCGAAGTAACAACCGAAAGATAAAAGGGGATACATGCCACAGGGACGGACCCATGCGGCCTGGGAGTGATGCAACCCTAGGAGGGCGCTCCCAGCTGGGAATGGAACTTGAAAGATGTCACCTGAGCATGTCGTCGGCATAGTGGCGTTGGTGCAGCAGACTTGATGGGCTGCGGAATCCTATCCTCACGAGCCCCCAGGCCCTGGGGCCTCGGGAGGCTCCGGAGGCACCGGTGGCTCCTCGCGAGCTGTCTTCATCTCCGCCAAGGCCGCGGAACGCCGGTCTCCCTGAGCCTCCATGATGCCCGTCATGAGGCGCTGGTACGCCGCAGCCATGCTCGGCAGGCCGTAAGGCATGCGAACATAGCTGCGGGGTGGTCCCCCGCAGCGCCCCACTTGCGAGGGCCAAAGACGCTCTGTCGTGGCGACCTGATTGAGCCCTGGTACATCGACGCAGACGCGCAGCCCACCATCCTTGCCTGGATGTAGGGCCACAGCTGGTAGGCGGCGGCAACCTCTCATGATCCTTGACTCCTGTAGTTCTTGAATGGCCTTGTTAACGAACTCCTGCTGGTCTGACCTTCCTTGCCTGGCTCCTTCTCGGGGGAAACGTGCTGCGAAGCACGCTTCCACATGGTGCCCAAGCGCCTCCCTCATGACCCTGGCTAGGTCGGTGGCCCTCCGGATGAGAGCCCCCAAGCCCTGCCTGAGGAGGGCGCCGGGCGCGCTTTCCTATGCGATGGAAGGGGGGTCCCCCTGGGCAGACACGGGCCCTGAAGAGCCTGCCTCCTGAGGGGCTGAGCCTGAAGACGTCTTCTTCTTCTTGGGGTTGGTCTCAAGAAGCCTCCTGCTTCCGCGATCTGGGTCTTCTAGCGACGCGGCCTGATAGGCTCGCTCCAGGGAACACACTGCACCCTTCTCTTCACAGGGCACTGTGATGACCCCGCCACTTCCTGGCATCTTGAGGACGTTGTAGCCGTGGTGAGTCACGGCCATGAACTTGGCCAGCGCTGGGTACCTGAGGATGGCGTTGTATGGCAGGCGGATGTGGGCGACGTCGAAGTCGATGAGCTCGGTGCGGTAGTTGCTGCGAGCCCCGAAGGTGACAGGGAGGCGGACCTGCCCGATCGGGACTGTGGAACCGTCGGTGATCCCGGAGAAAGGCTTGGTCGGCTGAAGCTGGTCATAGGGCACTTGGAGGTTGTTGAATGTTTCCACGGACAGGACGTTGAGCCCTGCCCCTCCATCGATGAGGGTCTTGGTGACCAGCACGTTGCTGATGACTGGGGAGCAAAGCATCGGGAGGACTCCTGCCGTGGCCGCGCACTTGAGCTGGTCTGCTGAGCTGAACGTGATGACGCACGCCGACCACCTGAGGGGCGCATTGCTTCGAGCTTGGGGAGAACTGCATTCACTTCGCGGGCGAACTGCTTGAAGATGCGTTGAGAGGCTGGGGCTTGAGCTCCGCCCAGGATGCAGGCGATTGCGCGCGGCTCTTGGAAGCCCCCGGCTCCCTCGTCTTGATGGCGGTCTTCGTTCCTCCTTGGCTGAGGCGGCAGCGGAGGTAGGCCTGCGTTGCCGTGAGGGCGATCCTCACGAGGCTGATCTCTCCAGTCTCCCTCGCGAGGCAGGTCCCGCCAGCGGTCCTCGCGAGGTTGGTCGCGCCACCCCTGGCGCGGGCCGCGATCTTCCCAGCGTCCCGAGTTTCTTCCTCCTCCTCGGCCGTAGCCCCGGTCAGCACGGTCAGGGCGACGGCCGATCCTTCCCTCTCTCATGGCGCGGAGTTCTTGACATTCGTTGGTGTTGTGGGTGTGGAGGTCGTGGTACACACAGTACCGGCTGCCCCTGGAGGATTCGGGCAGATCCTTGCCCCGCTTGGTGTCTGGTTCTGCGGCGAGTACGGCAGCCCCCTTGCGCTTCACGTCCTTGTCCTTGGGCTTCTTCTCTTCTGGGTCCGCGGCAGGCAGCTCGAGGAGGGAGAGACATCCCTCCTCAGCCCTGGCGCACTTGTCCGCCAAGTTGAACAGCTCCAGGGAGGTGCAGAGGTCTTCATGCATCGCCAGCTCCTCCTTCATCTTGACGTCGCGCACGTCGTCGTAGAAGGCCGAGATGATGGCCTCCTCGGACACCTTGGGGATCTTGAGGCGCGCGCTGTTGAAGCGCTGGATGTATTTTTGCAGGGTCTCTCCGGGTTGTTGCTTGATGCGGCATATGTCGCTCACGGCGGGTGGCCGGTCGCGAGTACCTTGGAAGTTGGCGATGAAGCGGGCGCGCATCTAGTCCCAGGAGGAGATCGTGCCTGGAGCCAGATTCAGGAGCCAAGTTCGAGCTCCTTCCTTGAGCGCCATGGGGAACCAGTTCGCCATGACCTTTTCATCCCCGCTGGCAGCCTCGATGCCCAGCTCATAGAGCTGGAGGAACTCTACGGGATCAGTCGTGCCGTCGTAGTGGGGAGGTAGGTCAGGCTTGAACTTGCCGGGCCACGCGACGTTACGCAGCCCGGTGATGTAGGCGCGGCAGCCCGCGGTGGCCACGAAAGGCTTCGGTTCATGGAGAGCTTGGTCTTGAGGGTCCCCACACGCTGCAGCTAGGAGCTGGGCGGGGTCTTGGCGCGCCGGAGCTGGAGCAGGGTCGCGGCATGCCGGAGCAGGGAGCGCCCTGGCAGCCCCTTACGCGCGAGGGACTTCTTGGCAGCTCCGTTCTTGTTGCGCTGGCGCCTGACGGAGCGGGTTCCGCCCAGGGGCCAAGCGCCTTGGAGCCATGGCATCTTCTTGGTGGGGAGGCGACTGGTGCGCCTCTGGAGCTTCGTTGCCCGCGCGGGGCGGAGTGTGGCGCAGAGGAACGGACGACGCGTAAGAGCCCCTTGCGGCGCGAACAAGCTCGGCGACGCGGTCGAGCCACTCTTCGTAGACGTCGTCGACGGGGCGGTAGCGCAGGAGCTCGTTTGCTGTGAGGAGTCTACTTGACCGGCTTGAACCCCTTTAGAATTTTAAGGCTACGCTCGGCTAGCCTGCATGGGATTCCTGGCATGTCTGAAGGATGCCATGTGAAGATGTCCCAATTCTCGCGCAAGAACTCCTGCAGTGCGGCGTCTGTTGTGGGGTTCAGCTCTGCCCCGATGGATGCTGTTTTTGTAGGGTCCGTTGGGTGGACCTGGAATTTGACTATCTCGTCCGCTGGTTTAAAAGAGGTGGACTTGGGTCTTTTGTCGAGTATCACGTCGTCCATGTCCACCATGGAGCGCAGCACAGTTAGTTCTTCGGCCACGAGGGCTTCGGATAACGCCTCGAGGGCTAGTGCGGCGGTTTTATTTTTGGCGCGGAGTGCTATGTCCGGATCACTAGCCAGAGTGATGATTCCATTGGGCCCGGGCATTTTGAGCTTCATGTACCCGTAATGGGGTATAGCTTGGAAGATCGTGAATGCCTCCCGCCCTAAAAGGGCGTGGTATCCGCTACTGAACGGGGCCACTTGGAATGTGATTTCTTTGGACCTATAATTCTCCGGCGTGCCGAATACCACATCTAGTGTGATTTTTCCCGCACATCGTGCCTCCTGACTAGGGATGATTCCTCTGAAGGTCATGCTACTTTGCTCAATGCGGCTCTTGTCTATTTCCATTTTGCTAAGAGTTTCCTCGTAGATGAGGTTTAAACCACTACCACCGTCCATGAGCACTTTAGTAAGCCGGAAGCAGTCCAAGATTGGACTAAGGACCAAAGCGGCTGGTGCTCGGGCTGTTCGGAATTAAGGTTCGTCACTGGCATTGAAGGTTATGGCCGTGTTGTTCCATGGATTTATTGCTGCAACGTGGCAGACTTCGGCAAGGCTGCGGAGTGTTCGCTTGCGCCTATTATTTTAGGCGACGGTCTCTAAGACTGTCAATACTGTATTGTTGGTTTCCTAGGGATGGTGCTCTATTGTATTATTGATGAGGATATCCTCGCCGCTCTTGGCCACCTGCCGGAGTATCCAAGATGCTCCAAGGCTGTGTGTTGGCATGGTATCCGCTCTACTGTGAATTTTGCATGGCCCGTTAAGCCATCCCTCCAATACAGTTCTACGCCCTGTAGTGGGCTTTTGCTTCTTTGTAGTTGGATCAGGTAACTTATGAGAGTACACCCTTTTAGTTCGGACGGGGGGTTTAGTGAGAGCCGGAGGGTCCCAGAATTTTGTTTGGGTTTTCCAGACGCTTTCCATCCCACAGTACTTCCATACTATGGGCCCATGTCAGCAAAGTGTGCTATGTCACGACAACTTATGGCATTGAGGATTCCCTTGTCGGTGCAATTTTTGCAAAAGAATGAAATTGCGTCTTCCCCGTGACAGTCCTTGACCTTGCTCGTTACAAGGAGGAATCTGGCCCAATAGTGATGTACTGTCTCTTGGGGCTCTTGTCTAACGTGGGAAAGATCACTTGAGTCTGGGTGGGCGGGCAGATTTAGGTCCGAACCCTGAACCGATCTGAGACCCAGGGGCGGAGGAGTTTCCGAGCTTGGCAGTTCGGACTACGGGATGTTGCCCAATAATTCTGGTCCGCTGTCTGATTCTAGGTTCGAAGCTTGGGCCATGTCCTCCCGTGGATGGGTATCCGGCTCGGAGATCTTGGGAATCCATATATATTTTGTCCTCAAAATAAAGGAAGAATTGCTACATTGCTCCTCCACCAATGCTATCTGATGGGTGACCGGCGGAGAGTTAATCTCCCTTTGGTCGGGTTTAAGCCCGATCCGATCATAGTCCGTACCGAACTGTGCGTCTAAGGCGGATGGTAACAAGAGGCAGGGGACACAATGTTTACCCAGGTTCGGGCCCTCTCGATGGAGGTAATACCCTACTTCCTGCTTGCTTGATCTTGATGATATGAGTATTACAAGAGTTGATCTACCACGAGATCGAGGAGGCTAAACCCTAGAAGCTAGCCTATGATTATGATTGTTGTTGTCCTACGGAATAAAACCCTCTGGTTTATATAGACACCGGAGGGGGCTAGGGTTACACAGAGTCGGTTACAATGGAGGAGATCTACATATCCGAATTGCCAAGCTTGCCTTCCACGCCAAGGAGAGTCCCACCCGGACACGGGACAAAGTCTTCAATCTTGTATCTTCATAGTCCAACAGTCCGGCCAAAGGATATAGTCCGGCTGTCCGGGGACCCCCTAATCCAGGATTCCCTCAGCGCCCCCAGCAGAGTAAGCTAAAGAAGTAAGAAGGATGCATGCCGCAGGGATAGGCCCATGCGACCTAGGAATAATGCAGCCCCAGGGGCGCTCCCAGCTGAATGAACTTGGAAAATGTCATCTGGTTTTGTTGTCGAAGGAGCGTTGGTGTAGCTGAAGGCGCGCACTAAAGAATTCGCTCCTCATGAGCCGCCAAGACCCTGAGCCTCGGGAGGCTCTGGGGCTTAGGTGGCTCCCTGAGGACCGTTTCCATCTCCGCCAGGACCACATGATGCCTGGCCTCTTGGGTTGCGAGGATGCTTCGTAGGTTGCGCTGGAAGGCGGCCGCCATGCTCGGCAGGCCGAATGGCATGCGAACATAGCTTTGAGGCGAGCCCTCGCAACGTCCCACGCGCGAAGGCCAGAAGCGCTCCTGAGATGCGGCCATGTTGAGCCCTGGGATGTCGATGCAGATGCGTAACCCGCCATCCTCGCCTAGATGGGGATCTACGCCAGGTGGGCGGCGGTCACCGCGCATGGCCCTTGCATCCTGCCGCTCCTGAGTGGTCTTGGCAATGAAGTCCTGAGTGCCGGGCTCTCCTCGCTCGGTGCCCTCCTGAGGGAAATGTGCCACGAAGCACACCTCCACATGGTGCCCGAGCGCCTCCCTCGTGATGTTGGCCAGGTCTGAGGCCCTCCAGAAGAGAGCCCCCGAGCCTTTGCCTAAGGAGGGCGCCGGGCGTGCCTTCCTATGCGAGGGAGGGAGGTGCCCCAGGCGCGGGCGCAGATCCTGAGGCGGCGCCGTTAGAGACACCGCCCCCCTAAGGCCCTGTGCGGAGTAGCTGCTTATTCTTCCTGGGGGTGGCTTCAGGAGGGTACTGTGTGTCCTCACTGTCAGGGTCTTCGATGGCTGCGTCTTGGAAGGCGCGCTCGAGGGAGCACATCGTATCTCTTTCTTCGCAGGGGACTGTGATGATTCCTCCACTTCCTGGCATCTTGAGGACATTGTAGCCATGGTGGGTCACTACCATGAATTTGGCTAATGCTGGGTACCCGAAGATGGCATTGTACGGCAGACGGATGTGGGCGACGTCGAAGTCGATGAGCTCGGTGTGGTAGTTGTCGCGCTGACCGAAGGTGACAGGGAGACGAACTTACCCTATCGGGGTGGTGGAGCTGTCGGTCACTCCTGAGAAGGGCTTAGTAGGCTGCAACTGATTGCACGGCACTTGAAGGCTGTCAAACGTCTCGACGGACAGGACACTGAACCCCGCGCTGCTGTCGATGAGGGTCTTGGTGACTTGGACATTGCTGATGACAGGTGAGCAGAGCATCGGGAGGCCGCCGGCGGTCGCCGCGCATTTGCGCTGGTCCATCAAGATGAAAGTGATGGCATACGTGGACCACCTAAGCGGGTGCGTGGCCTTGAGCCTAGGGAGGGCTGCATTCACCTCATGAGAGAACTGCTTGAAGATGTGGTGGGAAGCCGGGGCCTGAGAACCACCCAAAGTGCAAGCGATGGCGTGCGACTCGTGGAAGCCCCCAGCCCCCTCGTCCTGATGTTGGTGGTCGTTCCTTCTTGGTGGTGGCGGCAGCGAAGGGAGGCCAGGATTGCCTTGAGGATGGTCCTCGTGAGGCTAGTCATGCTAGGCACCCTCACGAGGCTGCTCCTGCCAGTGGTCCTCACGAGGCCGGGCGTGCCACTCATGGTGGGGGGCGCAGTCGTCCCAGCGTCCTCCACCTCGTCCTCCTCCTCGGCCGTAGCCTCAGTCGTTACGCTCGGGGCATCGACCGAAGCGTCCATCTCGGATGACCCTGAGCTGTTGACAATCGTTGTGTTGTGGTTGTGCACGTTGTGGAAAGCGCAGAACGGACGCTGCCCTTGGACGACTCAGGGTGTTCCCAGCCGTGCTTCGTGTCTGGCTCTGCCGCGAGTACGGCTACTCCCTTGCGCTTCACGTCCTCGACCTTGGCCTTCTTCTCTTCTAGGTCGGCAGTTGGGAGCTCGAGGAGGGAGAGACGTCCCTCCTCAGCTCTTGCACCCTTGGTTGCTATATTGAACAGCTCCAGAGTCGTGCATAGCTCCTCGGGGATGGAGAGCTCCTCCTTCATCTTGATGTCGTAGACGCTATCGGAAAACGCTGAGATGATGGCCTCGTCCATCACCTTGGGGATCTTGAGACGAATGCCGTTGAAGCACTGGATGTACTTCTACAGGGTCTCTCCCGGCTGTTGCTTGATGCGGCCCAGGTCACCCGCGACCGGAGGGCGGTCGCGAGTGCCCTGGAAGTTGGCGATGAAGCAGTTGCGCATCTCACCCCAGGAGGAGATTGATCCCACGAGGAGGTCAAGAGCCATGAGCGGGCGCCATCCTTGAGAGCCATGTGAAACCAATTTGCCATCACCTTTTCGTTGCCGTTGGCTGCCTCAATGATCAGCTCATAGAGCTGCAGGAACTCCGCGGGGTCAGGGGTGCCATTGTAGTGCAGAGGCAGATCCGACATGAAATTGCCTGGCCAAACGACGGTGCGTAGCTCGGGACCGAAGGCGCGGTAGCCTGCGGTGGCCACCGGGGCCCTTTGCAGGGGTGGAGCCTGCCCTTGATGTTCACGCACTACCGCCATAGGTGGCACGCGGTCTTGTCATGGTCGTGCCGGGAGCGCTGGAGCGTTTTCTTGCAGCCGAGGAACCTCTTGGCAGCTTCGTTCTTCGTGCGCGGGCATACGGTGTGGCGGATCATGCCACGGGACCGCGCGTCTTGGGGTGAGGACACCGTCTTGATGCGGAGGGGGCGATGGCGCTTCGTGAGCTGCGCGTCTCGGCATGAGGACGCCGTCTTGATGCGGAGGCGGTGAAGGGGCTCCGTGAGCTACATCTCTCGCGGCTGGAGGTGGGCGAGGCAGCGAGAGGGATGGTGCAGGGGAGCCCCCAGCGGCGCTGACGAGCTCGGCGATGCGGTCTACTAGTCCTTGTAGAGGTCGTCGACCGGGCGGTAGCATAGGAGCTCGCGTGCCATGAGCAGCGTAGCCTGCGCGTCCGTGGGTGCGCGGCGAGCGTGAGACAATGAGCCGGCCGGAGTCAGCGACGGGGTGGCGGTGCGGCCATTCCGCCGCATAGAGGGGTGCAGTGATGATGCTTGCTGACAGGCCGGTAGCGGCATTGGCAATAGGAGATGGAGAACGACGTGGAGGCCCGCCGACAGGGGTTGTCTAAGCGACACGGGCAGCGAGGGCGGCACCGCGCTCGGCGCGGGCTTGACGCACATCTAACATGGATGCGGTGGAGCGGTGGAACGTGGATCAATGGAAGGAAAGCTTCAGCACACCCCTACCTGGCGCGCCAAATGTCAGATTTCAGGTTCCGGCAAAACCCTTGTGGTTCGAACACTAGGGTGCGCATGAAGATCTCTCCTCCCCCTTACACTCTCCCTCATCGCGATCTCACGGCTCAGCGTGCCGAACTCGCAGAACAAAGGGACACAAGATTTATACAGGTTCGGGCCACCAGTGTGGTGTAATACCCTACTCTAGTGTGGTGTGGTGGATTGCCTCTTGGGCTGAGGATGAAAAATTACAAGGGAAGAACGGCCTCCTGAGGAGAGTTGCTCTTGTGCTTGGCGAGTTTGTGTGGATGAGGATGATCTGAATGGCCTCGGATCCGTTTTCTCGGATCCGTCTGCCTCCTACTATGGTGGCTAGCCCTATTTATAGAGGCCCCGGTCCTCTTCTCAAATGCTGGCGGGAAGGGATGCCACAACAGCCAAATTTGAAGGGGGACAACTTGTACAAGTTATCCTGACTAAAGGTGGTCTTCGCCTGCCAAGGGCTCTGGTGGTGGCAACGTCCTGGGATCCACGGTGACTTCCGTCCTACCGTCCTGCTGGTCTTGGTCTCATTGCACTGATAGGAAACCTTTGCTCGATGCCTCAGGACTCCTCGCCTACGCTTGTCCCTTTAGCACCAAAGAGGAAATGAGGACACTGCGTGCAATGGCGCCCGCCTGGCCTTGGTCGTCATGACTTGCGTCACAGGAACCTCGCGAGGTGCCCCTTGCCTTGATCTCTCCGCCCCTCGCGAGCCAGCCTGGTGACACCGCCCCTGAGGTCTTGCATCGTCCGCCTCGCGAGGCTCGTCTGGGGACCCCCGTTCCCAGGACGCCGACAACCGATTCTCTAAAATGGCACATTTATACCATGCAACAAGATAGACGATGCTTCACATGTTGCAAATCTTTTTTGTAGGGAAATCTTGCGCCTACATGGAGTGCCAATGACGATTGTCTCGGATCGTGATGTCAAGTTCTTGAGTTACTTTTGAAAGACCTTATGCACCAAGCTCGGAATCAAGCTCTTGTTCTCTTCGGCATACCTTCACTCTCCACTCTCCTATGCATGTTGATAAATAAGAACGTCAAGGAGTAGGAGGAGTGCCTACCCATCGCCGAGTACGCCTACAACCGCGCAAGACATTCGGCTACCTTCAACTGCCCCTTCAAGGTCGTCTACGATTTCAACCCGTTACCCCATTGGACATTCCCCCCCTACCACTTCAAGAGCGCATCAATATGGACGCAAGTGCACGAGTGAACTATCTAAAGAAGATGCATGAAGATACAAGGCACACCATTGAGCGCCAAGTACAATGACTCGCGACCAAGCTCAACTTCAACAAGCAACCCATGATAATTCAACATTGGAGATCTCGTGTGGCTACACCTTCGCAAGGACCTCTTCCCCAATGAACACAAGTCCAAACTTCTACCACGAGCCAATGGACCCTTCAAGGTGCTAGCACGCTACAACAACAATGCTTACAAGATTGACCTCCCGCGCGACAAGTACAATGTGAGTGATGTCTTCAATGTCAAGGATATCTCGCCCTACCATGGTGATGAAGATTTATATCCGAGGTCGGATCTTTCCCAAGGGGGGGGGAGATGATGCGGAGCATCCCAAGGTCATCCCCATGGACCTACCTACGTCCCCTACGAAACCACTTGGACCAATGACAAGGGCCCGAGCAAAGACGATCGAAGATAAGGTGAACTCGCTCCTCTCCGAACTACCACTTTCTATACATGAGACATGGCTACTAAGTCAAGCGGAAACACTATGTGTGATCTGGTACTTGGAGGAACACCACGGAGCCGCTACATCCAACGGACAAGACGGCGAGGACACCAAGTGCGAAGGACAATAAGAAGAGTGGCCATTGAAGCTACAACCACCGGACGACCAGTCGGGACCGGAATTCTGACACGTGAAGCCCCGAACTACCCAGGTCCCAACTAACGCAAGCTACAGCAAGCGGATGTCCGGCCAGGACTGGACGACCGACACACCTCCCAGCGAGCGGACGACCGGCACCACCACACCCGAGCCAAAACAGCGGATGTCCGAAGCGATCGGATGACTGGATGGCCGGTCATCTCCGGAAATGCGGTGCCACCTCAACCGAGCCAAAGTAAGCGGAAATCTAATGACTCCCAGATGTCCGGATGCCCACAAGCCACTAGACGACCGTAACCCACCGGACGTCCGGTACATGTCTACGCACAGTTTTGGGCCCGAGGTCCATGTACCCCTTCACTTCGCCCCAATTTGCACTAAGACTATAAATGGACCTCCTCCTCCTCCTAGTTAGGGTTAGCAATGTGATAGCTCATATTAAAGATAGATCTTTGATCATCCACTTGGTTACTCCTCCTTTGGAGTCCATGACCTCCTTAGAGAAGATCCCCCAAGTGGATTCAAGACCCCTCATGGGAAGACCCCCTCACGGAGAAGAACTCGTTCCCTGTGTATCGTCCTTTGTTGGATTTGGATCATGTATCTCTTTGTGTCTCGAGAATCTAGCATATGTGTGACCGAATCTTGTTGGTTTGAGTGATTTCTCTTGTGTTTCCCCTCGTTTCTCTCTCGTGTTCTTCATAGGATCCTCTCCAATTGTGAAACATCGGCCCGAGGGTTTCCACCCTACATCAGTTAGCAACTGTCGTATGCTCCTCCCTCCGTTCCAAAATGCAGTACATATAGATTTATTGAAAACTTGAACCTCGCAAACTTTTACTGAGTTTTCATGTACCAAAATGCACATATATAATACCTAGTATATATCATGTCATTCACCTTCGAGAGGTAACTATAAAGATGGGGGAGGAGTCTACAAAGAAAGACCGTCGTATCACCTGCAGCAATTTCAACCATCCTTTGGTGTGGAGGAATATCATAGGAACTCTATATGATATGATTTTTATAGGATTTTTTCCTTTGGAGCCAATTGGTTCATAGGAAAAGATTCATATATTCCACATTTCAAAGGAAAATAAACATGATATCATTTTTATAGCTTTGGAGCCACTTGGTTCATATGAATGGATTCCTATACTCCCACTATTTCAAAGGAAAATAAACATCAGCATATATTCAATAGAAAAGTTCCTATGATGTGAACCAAATGACATCTCTTTCCCAATCCCTACTCATAGGAATTGAGATACATGTCATCTCTTTCCCTACAACTTCCATGTACACATATTCTATTCCTAAATAGGTAGTACAACCCACTAGTAGCTTTTTTCCTAGACGTGCAACTATGTCACAAGAACACGTCATGCATGCAAGTCATAAATCACATTGTTTTTGTACTCTATGCATGCAAGCACCACATCATTAATTCGTGCTTGTTACTCATAAGTTATTTCTTGCATTAGATTTTGTTTTGACAATGTATCACTACAAAAAAGACACATCCGTGACATTTTGGGCTGAATGAAATTTTTTTCTATCATACTTATGACACTTCTATGACGATAATTGTGACAAAACCCGGTATCATCATAGATGTGGTGGGGTCCTACTTCTATGACAAAAAATCATGACAGAAAATGGGCTTTTCGTCCTGGGCGGGCCGGAGACGCAGCTGCATGACATTCTTTGGGCCATCCATGACGGAAAAAACCATGGTAGAAGTGAGGGCGAGGAAAATATTGGGGTGTTCCCGGCTATGGTGGGTGGTCGGGGCCGAGCGATGTGCGTTTCTCTCGTACACGCACGCGCGTGGGTGCGAGGCATTGGGCTCTAACTAAAACCGAGCGATTGCACTACAGGCTACGCATTACTGAACCCGAGCAATCGATCGACGGCTGTTAACTGAACCTGATCGAGCGATTCCTTTGCTACTGCTGCTAACTGAAGCCGATCGATGCTGCCTATGGATGAACAGTGAGCGTTGCTGGGGGGTTTGGATGAATAGTTCCCGGTGGGGGTCGTTGAACAGGACCCCGTGGTGTTGCCTCTGGATGAACAGGACCCCGATCGATCGAGCCGGTTGGGGCTGGATGAACAGGTCCCAGTGGAGGGCAGGATGAACAGGACCACCCCGTGGAGGGTAGGATGAATAGTAGATGGTGGAGGGCTGGATGAATAGTAGCCCATGGAGGGGTGGTTGAACAGGAGCCCATGGAGAGGGCTGGTTGAACAGTAGCCGGTTGAGTAGTGCGCGGTGGAGGCTAGATGAACAGGAGCCCGTGGATGAACAGTCGCAGTTGGAGGCTGGAGGAGGTCGACGGTGGATGAACAGTAGCCCGTGGAGGCTGGAGGGGGTCAACGGTGGAGATGAACAGTATCTCGTGGAATCCCGTTTTGCGGTACACCACACCCCTCTCGATCAACAGGACCCCCGTTTCGACCGTAGGAGGTCCGTTTCCTCTGTTTTGCGGTATGCCAGACCTCCCGATGAACAGGACCCTGTTTCGAACGTGGCCGGTCGAACACAAGGCCCTTTCCTCGGTTCTGCGGTACGCTAGGCCTCGTTTCCACCGGCTGTTCTGTCCAAGCTCTCCCGGTGAACACGACGACGCATTCCGTTCCGACCTAGCCGGTTGGCTCCCCATGAACACGATGACGATGATGTTTGTCCGTTATGACCCAGCCATGCACACGATCCCTGGCCGTACGTATGCGCGAGTAGGCGTTCGAGACCCTGCCCATATGTACGTACGTGGCCGTATTTTCTTTCTTGCGCACTGGCTGCTATACATACGTGTACATGCTACGTGCGCGCCTCTACTACGACACGTGCGCGCCTCTACATCGACCAGTATGTACGTACACGTTCGCGACCAGAATGACAACGCTACGTATGCTTCGACCAGGTGGGTCCCAATTGTCAGGCACTTCCTAGTGTGCGAAGATGTAGCTGGTGGGTCCCAGCAATCAGTGGGAAATGTTTTTTTCACGAAATACGGTGGCCCGTCTGGTGGGTCCCTGCTGTTAGGTGGAGGAATAATTATTTTGCGCGTAATAAGGAGACATTTACTTGATGCGGCCGTGGATCCAGCTGTCAGCCTCTCCACGTACAGTCCACGTCCGATGGAAGCCGTTCCTTGACCATGTTGACCACGCCGTGCTGAGAACACCATGGCGGTGGACGACGGCGAGGCCTAGGAAGGGGACGACGCGGAGCCAGGGAAGACGCGACAGTGGATGCCCACACGTAGAGGAGTACAAGGGTTCACTGGTTCGCTGCGGTGTAGGGCTGATGTCGCCGCAGAATAACAGGGGTTGTGGGTGAGTAGAGGGATGGCCTGGCCATCGGTGGGAATAGTAGGGTGCGGTGAGGCCTCCGGGGCAGCACAACCGGCCATGGGAGGCAGGAGCATGCGGCACGATCGGTGCTGCTTTGGGTGGCTGGAGCAACAAGACCAGAGGTTGAAGTAGCACTACGGCCGTTGGATGGACATCGTATGGTCAGTGGAGCTAGAATCGTTCATATTGACTAAGTTAACAAAACACTCCATCCCCGTCAACTTAGTAGGCCCACAAGTCAGCCTCCCACCAAGGTGGGTCCCAACTAGCAGGGGGAGTATTCATTTTGTTGTGCGTAATAAGGAGGCACCTCCGGTGGGTCCGAGCTGACAGCGGGGGGGGGGGATGTTTTTTCATGAAATACGTTGGCCTGTCCAGTGGGTCCCAGCAGGCAGGGGGGAAACGTTTTTTTTGCCAAATACGGTGGCCCATCCGATGGGTCCTCCCAGTCAGGTGGAGGAATAATTATTCTCCGCGTAATAAGGAGGCACTTCCTTGTGGCTGCCGTGGACCCAGCTATCAGCCTCTCCACGTACATTACTCTTCCGATGGAAGTCGTTCCTTGACGATGTTGACCACACCGCGCCGAGAGCACCAGGGTGATGGACGACGGCGAGGCCTAGGAAGGGGACGGCGCGGAGCCGGGGAAGACGCAATAGTGGATGCCCACGCGGAGATGAGTACAGGGGTTCACTGGTTCGGCTGCGGTGTGAGGCTGCCGTCACCGCAGAATAACACGGGGTGTGGGTGAGTGGAGGGATGCCCTGGCCAGCGGTGGGAGTCGTAGGGGGCGATGAGGCCTGCGCGGCAGCACAGCTGGCCACGGGAGGCAGGAGGAGGCGGCACTACCGGCGCTGCTTTGGGCGGCTGGAGCAAGAAGACCAGAGGTTGAAGAAGCACAACGGCCGTTGGATGGACATCGTACGGTCACTGCAACTTGAATCGTTTATATTGACTAAGTTGACAATGCCCTTGGTACGTGTCAACTTAGTAGGCCCACAGGTCAGCTTCCGAAACGGTGCGCCCCAGATGTCAGGGGGAGGAATCATTTTTTTGGCGGGTGAAGCTAGAATATCCGTGATTGAAGAAGAAGCACGACATCCGTTGGACGGACATCCAACAGCCACTGCTGCTA
Source organism: Triticum monococcum (assembly GCA_034509565.1). Taxonomy (NCBI): domain Eukaryota; kingdom Viridiplantae; phylum Streptophyta; class Magnoliopsida; order Poales; family Poaceae; genus Triticum; species Triticum monococcum. Next base: position 403,352,818 of record CM067844.1, on the reverse strand, counting down.
GAAGCGTGTGTTGACTATAAGTTGACAAAGCCTTGCATACACGTCAACTCTCTTTTTTGAGGGGACGCGTCAACTTAGTAAGGCCACAAGTGTGTGGCAGAGAACTTATAGCCCATTTGAGATTTGTAAGAATGTGCATCCAATTTTTGAATTCTAATGGAATTTACTACAGGCCATTTACAAGTTGTTAAAAGTACAACCCATTTCAACCAACCATTCAAAACAGAATTCAATAAAATTTCCCACATTTTGATGGGATCCGAAATATTTTTACCCCGAAATTTCTAGTCAGATTAAATACAATTTCAATATAAATTTATATTATGTAAAAATCCAACAAAACATTGCACTCGCAACAATTAATGAAATTAAAAATTTCAATATCCAAAAATAATATTTTATAAAGTAATTACGTGTTTGGTGCATTTTTTCTAGTTACTGCCCACTTTTTATAATTACATCCCATTTATTATTTCTTAAATCCCATTTTCTTGTCAAGCCTAATGCATCCCTCCTAGGAAAGATTTGCAGCCTAGCGGGGCGGAGAATAACAACTTGACCTTGCCTGGGTATTCCTAAAAAAAGTATAGCTGGGCTAGCCATTTTCAGCTTGAAAAAAATTAATATCTGGGCTGGATATCTAGCCTGGGCTAGACGCGCCACAGCCCGCCCAGTTAATAGCTGCCGCGATGTTTTCGTTGTTGTTCAGAGGAGAAAAATTAATATCTGGGCTAAACATCGCTCAAGAAAAATTCTGCAGTGCTCACACCTCAAAAACACAAATACTGCTCGAGCTGCTTGGTCCCAGCTGTCAGCCGCTTCTTGTGCAATTCTCTCGTTTATTGACTACATAGGTTGACAATGGTGTGGGACCCTGATGTCAGGAAACCAGGAGGAAGCAAAAAAAAATTGTTTTATATGCTAATAAGGAGGCACTTGCGTACGTGTGGCTGTGGCCCTGGTGGGTCCCCACTGTCATCCTCTCCAAGTAAAGTCATCTCCTCATCGACCAGGTTGACAACATGAGACGGCGGCGCCACGGCAAGCGCAACAACTCAAAGGACGACGGAGAGGGCCTTGCGGGCCCTACGGATGGTCTGATACAGCACCTGCTGCTCATTCGAGAAGCCAGAATCATAGGGCCACATGTCCGCGACGGCATTGTCATTCGCTTGTTCACCGGTGCTCGTTGAGGAGACGGAGGTTGCAGCACAGGTACTCCTGCGCTGGTCGCTCTTCCGCCATTAGGGCGTCGAAGTGCAGCCGCACCTGCTCTATGGTGAACACGGCATGAACCGGCTTGGACAGTGGCGCCGGCTCCTGGTTAGAAGCTACATCCATCGTCTGATTGTCGTCGCTCAGCTCGGCGAGGTAGCTGGCGAGCCAGCATGTCCGGCTGCTGGAGCGACCCGCTGCCAAGCACGAGTCTGACTGCCCTGGCCCACCCAAACCGCCTCCCTCGCCCGCTCGCGCTTTTTGCCCAAAACGGTCAGCGCCGCCCGCTCCGCTTCCCGGTGCATGCGATTGCTCCGCCTTCAAACGACACAAGTGTCGTCCGTCCATCCTTTTGCCGCCCACATTAATGATACGCGGCTGCCAAGGCAGCTACTCCGGCGCCACACGTCTATCCCTCCGCCACCCACCATTGCTATATAAACTGCTGCGCCGGCCATAGCCGCAGTCATCCGCATCCGTTCCTATTCTCCTGTCCACACCACTACTACCCACCATGGCTTCCTCACGCTCCTGCGCTCTTCAGGACGGGCGGATGACGAACCACAAGGAGATGGCAGCCATTGCTGCCGACTGGCTGGCCGGCAAGCAGCCGGATGACGACGACGTCCCAATGGAGAACATGGTAGTCGACGATCCGGCGCCAACCACCTCCACCGCGCCATCCTCGCCGGTGCATTGCACCATGACCATCGGCGAGGCCCATGCCCAATATATGGACATGGTGAAGCAGAAGCGTGAGGAGCAGTTCCGGGAGGCGCAGGCCGACCCCGCCTACAACCACCATCTCCTCTAGGAGCACCTACAGGCGGAGGAGTAGATCGCCGCGGAGCGGGCGGACCAGGAGGCGCTGCTCGACTCGTACCTCTCCACCCGCGAGGGCCGCCTTGAGCGCTGGCGGTACTGCATGCAGGTGGCGGAGGCTGTGGCCGCCTACAAAGAGGGCGATGAAGCGGGCGAGGCATTGTTTGGCGAGACCGAGGACGAGGCATAGGACAATGCCGACTCCGACGAGTCCCCGCTCCATTGGCGTCGACGAGGCCCTGCTCCGCCGAGGCCTCGCGACACCAACAACAAGGCAGAGGACACCGCTGGCTCCGCCGAGGCCCCACCCTGCCCACAACGAGGGGGAGGATTTCCCCCGCTCCGCCGAGGCGCCGCATGCCGGCAACGAGACAGAGGACATCACCGGCTCCGTAGAGGCTCCGCCCCGCTGCCAGCGAGGCCGTGCCACACAGAAAACGAGGAAGAGTAGAACATGGTAGGTCGCCGCCGCTCGGGTCCATGTAAGGCCACCGTTGCTACCCTCAGTTGAAACCAAGCTAGGCGGGTTGACCACTGACGGCCGGTTAGCTTCTTGGCGGCGATGTGGAGTCGGAAAGCTATGTTGGAGAATGACGCTGCTTCTACTTAACTGCTGGTGTAGTTGGCTGACTGATACATGGGCCCAATAGGCATCTGAGACACATGTCAGTTACACAACTGCGCCTGCAGTTAAGTCACTAAAGCTTCTGTTCGGCTCAGCAGGACACATGTGGGTAGCTTCGGTTAGGTAATTATACCTCCAGCGCACCCCTTTTTAGTTGAAGAATGTATGAAATGTAATGAAATCCGGCATGTTTATATGAAATCCGACCGTGTATGAATGGATTTATTTTGATTAGTTCGAATTCTTGTATCACTGGCATTGGATGAACATGCAAAACAATATGTTCTAGCATTATTCCCATGGTGATCACCTCGTTTGCAGCAGTTTCACATGTACCCCCTCCGGTCCTTTCTAGTCTGCATACAAGTTTTGTCTACAGTCAAAGTATCTCTACTTTGACCAATCTTATAAAAAAAGTATGCACTTTCACAATGTGCGAAGTAAAAAGGAACAGAAGGAGTACAAAGAGTTTGGGCAGCTTTTTAGCATTCCTGTACATTGCAATCAAACACACAGGCCTGGCAATTCATAGAGAAAATTCAAAACAATCGATGATTATGCATCTCAGCGATTCACATGTCAGAGCCAATATTTACTTCACAACTAAAGAATAAAGAAAAAATGGATCGACGCTGCTGACAGCAAAGGGCGTCCCATTCGAAAATATCGAACGCATGTCTTCTTGCTAAAATCAATGAGCAAAATTTGACAAGGTTTTCCCATTCCAAAATATCAAATGCCTACGATTGTGGAATGGGCAGGGTTTGCCATCAGTTCGGGCATTGACATGACACCTCGTGCTAAATAAACCAATTGTTCTTTTTGTGCAGTTCCACCAAAATCAACCAAATTCGCACGTAGCTTGTATGATTTCGCCCTTATATGTTGCAACACCTTGAACTTATCGTAACCTCCTTTCTTGTGGTGGAGATGAATTATTCGATGTATTCATGAACATTTTGTGTAGTTACTATTGAAATCAAGCTGAGCACCCTGTTTGCACAAATACAAAAAAGTGATTAGTATAAAGCAAACTGTACTATGAATTGACAGTTTAAACAGGCACCAACATGGTCCATGTAGAGCACACTTTTCAAAAAATGGAACTCACCGGAAAGAATCCTAGAACAACATTATACTCACGCATCACAGCAAGAAAATGGAGATTTGTCAGTCCTTCTAAGCTAAAGTTAGTTTGGTCTTGTGGTGGGTAATGTAACCATCATTCAACTGCTCCTTCTGATGAGAAGATAGACATGGCTTGTTCATCCTGGCGTAATCGGAACTAGTCACTTCACGTAGTCCATATTCTTCTTCAGAGGAGGATGATCCTGTTGTGCAAAGATAAGAGGATAACTAAATGCTAGCATCCCTGTTTGCTTGAAAAAAGGAAAGGAAATATTTAAAACAGCACAGATGAAGCACTTCTCAAGGACAATGCCACTTTTTGATGACAGTATCTAAACAGTAGCACAACACCAATAGAGATGACAAAGCTCAATCATATGGATGAAATCAGTGGGCGAGTACCAACCTTTGTCAGGAAGCTTATTTTGTAGAGCATACATATGAAGCACTTCTCCGGAACCATCTGTTGCTATCTACTGTGGTGGCCATGCTTACTATATACTCCTCAATTAGATTAATGTTTCCAACATCTTCTTGTGCAGTTCCACTAAAATATGTGGTATCTTCAAAGAAGATCCATGTTTGCACAAGTAGAGATAATTACGTATTACATTAAGAGTGGCATCAAATTAGTGGCAAAACAATTGATCGTTCCAGCCATAGCAATAAATTAAGATGCAAAACTATATCATTACTTGTGTCATCACAGTTCCAGTGCTTCATTACAGCACCAGGAGTTGATTTTTGTTTTTCTTCCGCTTGGTCTTCCCCTTCATCACTTGGTTCAATAACAGACAAGCTTCACCTTCAATGTAAGATTTGGCATTTCAATTAGGTTGCAGAAGTATAGCACTAAACAATGACATTAATTTTCTGATGAAAGTGGCAAAATACAGGCCAACAGTTTGAAATATCCTTATCTTACCTCAATGGGATATTGCGGTGCACATATGGATTGGAAGTCTTGTCTCCATTTGTGCAGTTCACCAAAATCAAGCAACATTGCCGTACAAGTAGCACAACATATGAAAGCACACTGCAGAATCATGTGAAAGAAGGCTAGTACTGACCTCTGATGACGTGGAATTCAAACAACTCATAAGAAGAATATCTGAACCAAATTTGCCAACATGGATAGGAAGTAATATCTCCTCTTGTGCAGTTCCACTAAGATCAAGCAATAAACCAACGTTGTCTGTGTGACATTTTGGTTGAACTCCACAAAACACTCTTAAAACAAAAGTGTTTTGTGCAGTGCAACAAAAGGTCACAATGGCAACGAGGTGAAGTAGATAACCCTGTTTACACAGAGGTGCAAAGGAAACAACTAGTGGTCAATAACGGTGGATGACACAGAAGCCAACAAAAAGAAGCATCTACCTTAGCTAAATCGGAAAGAAAGCAAGACAATAGCATTTCTCAAACGGTGGCATTGATTAATATTAACAGAGAGATTATATTAACAATAAAATTCGTTAAACATGTAATTTGCTTTTAACTGTGGCACTGCTTCAATTTTCCAGCAGCATTATTAGAGGGTGCTTGTTTACAGGGACATTTTGGTGGAGGGACTAAAAAAACTCCGTGTCAGTCTCATCTAAACCTAACAGGAGGGACTTTGGGGGACTAAAAGTGGGCATTTGGGACTAAAGAAAGAAGACCCCGAGGGAGAGTCTTTTTGGGACTTTTTCCAACAGTTGCCCCCGCCACGCATCGCACCTTGTCTCTATTAGTTCATTACTAGGGGTAACATGGTCTTTTAGCATGTCATTTTATAACCTCTAGTCCATGTTTAGTCCCTGGAACCAAGCAGGTAGGGACAAGGGAGTTTTTAACCAAACAGGGCCTTAGATTAACAACAACTAAAGAGTTGCATGGGACAGTGGACGCACCAGCACCATGTGCATCTAACGATGTACTGGGCAACAAAGAACAAACAACCAAGGAGCATATTTGTGTTGGTCCCAGTTTTGTTATCTTTAGACACCTTTCCCTATGTGAGCGCAGCAAATCTAGTCCTGCTCAAACTCTACAGCCTTGTCCCCCAAAACAAAAGATCAGTTCGTTACAGATGTGCATACTGCGTTTGTCATTGTTTTCCCTTTTCAACCAACGTAGGTGCTGGATAGCCAGTCTGTACTAGTACTTTCCCCACTTCCTTTCCTCTGTGAACCACGTCCTAGATTTATGCTATACAACTTTCCCCACGACTTTCCCCCATTCCTGTCCTCTTTGAACCACGTCTTAGATTCATGCGATACAACTTTCCCCACAACTTTGCCCCTTCCTTTCCTTTTTGAACCACGTCCTAGATTCATGCTATACAACTTTTCCCACTACTTCCCCCCATTCCTTTCCTCTTTGAACCACGTCCTAGATTGACGGTATACAACTTTCCCCACTACTTTCGTGTTTGATCCAACACCTAGATTCGAGTGCAGAAGCGGAAAAAGCCCACATGCAGCTAGAGCAATGCATGTGGAATAAGTAAATTATACCTTAAGGTTCTTGGGATGTGGTTCGGTGGGCGATCGGAGGCCGTTCGACCCACACTATGTACGGCAGCGAAGAAGAAGGGGTCGGAGGCCCTCCCGCGCCGCCGCTGGGTGAAAGTGAATAGCTGCGCCGGTAGTGGATTCCCTCCTCCCTCGCCGACGGCAACAACATTAAGCCTCCTTCCCTTCCCGGTGGACGGATCTTGCCGGCTATTTGACCAGTAGTGAGGGGAGAGAGAGAAGCCAACGAAGTCTTGTTTAGATCAGGAGAGGGTGAGAGAGTGTAAAGAGAGCAACTACAAGCAGACCAGTAGTGAGGGGAGAGAGAGGCCAACGAAGTCTTGTTTAGATCTGGAGAGGGTGAGAGAGTGTGAAGAGAGCAACTACAAGCGCTGACGCTCCAGCGTGTATATATATACTGGAGAGAGTCTAAAGAGTGCAAACCCTAGAGAACAAGTGCCGAGGCTGCAACTTATATGTGATGAGGTGATTATACGGTCACTACGAGATCGTATAGCTCCGTATCCATCCATTTTGACCAGTCAAAGAATCCTCCTGGCACGAATTATGCTCAAGTGTAGTTATCGAACCCGAGACCTCAAGTTTGATGAGCGAACAGGCTAACTAGCTACACAACCCTCCCGTGCGCCCGCGCGCACTTCCCGCCCGAAATGGTCAGTGCCGCATTCATGACCGGGAAGAGCGGACGCGACCTCTCACTGGCGCATGCATTGAAGGGAGAAGCGGATTCAAGAGTGATGGTTGCTTCGTCCGTCCAACTTACTGCTGGGTCTATGTGATTTGACGGCTCATTGGTCATTATTATTGAGGTGGTAGGACTGCTGGATGTCCCATGCTTTCGGCGAAAGGAGGTAGTACTAGATTACAATTTTCTCCATTCTTACGGCGGAGTAGTGCAAGAGCAGTGAAAACACGCAGGGTCAGTGATTACATGGCCCACCTCACACTATCACCATATTTTCTGGACACCGTGCGACACCTAACTATTTCCATAGTACTCCCTCCGTTCCTAAATATAAGTCTTTGCAGAGATTCCATTAGGTGGACTACATACGGAACAAAATGAATGAATCTACACTAAAAATGCATCTATATACATCCGTATGTGGTTCATGCTGAAATATCTACAAAAACTTATATTTAGGAACGGAGGAAGTACTTGTATAGTATGTACTGTAATTTATTAGCGAGATAATACAATGCTATGAAGCTTCTAGCTTCTGTTACATGTATCTTGCGTCCAAGGTTGCCCGTTGCAACATTTCATCAAATACAAAGGAGACTAACATGCATGCTATTGCATCTCAATGATTGACAGATCATAGCAAATATGTACTCCCTCCGTTCCAAAATAAGTGTCTCAACTTTATGCTACATACGGAGCAAAATGAGTGAATTTACACTCTAAAATACGTCTATATACATTAGTGTTTGGAGTATGTACTAGTAGTTCATATTGAAATCTACTAAAGGACATATATATTCCAAATAATATGATAATCTCTCTAACCAAGGTAGTAGGGACGAGGAGTAAACGGAGGGAGTAGTAAAATTTTCTCCTCGTCCTGCGAGCCACCGCGGCGTGGGGGAGGGAGCGGGCGTAAGGCGTATAGTACTACTACTACTCATGCAGTCCCTAGCCATTGAAACATATATAGCTAAAGAAAAAACGATCCATGTAGTCCCTAGCCCTTGAACCTTAAACCCTAACCAGGCTTTAATTTGCTGGCAACGTCGGCGCTTCATAAGGAATGAAGTTTGCAACCCTTTGACCATTGGATCATTTTGTGCAATTTCACCAAAATTGAGATGAGCATCCCTATGGCAAAGAAATTGAAGAAGCCTGATTAGAATACGATTACTGGGACTAGTTGATGAGACATAAACTCATCACAAATACAGTTCGTAGAAGCCAGTAGAGGTATGTGCGGGGCAAAGAAGTAGAGAAATATCCACATGGAGTGATGTGGGCAGCTGGAGCAGTGGTGCAAGCCGGCTGTAAAGGGCGTTGTACCTGAGGGATGTCGGGACGTAGCTCAACCTAGAAGAGGGCGGCGGGAGGAGGCAATTACCCACGTCGCGGCAGTGAGCAATGGACGAAGGCAACCTCACCGGCTTTGTGAGAGAGAATGGCGGGGACCCCTAATCGGGACGTGCTGACAGTGGGTTTTCGATGTCGGCCACGACGACTGCATCTACACTAAGCATCAACCCCTTCCCCCGGCGAACGTGATCCGCCGGGATGTTAGAGATGTGGCCACAGTGGTTTTGTGCGAGAGAGTGTGAAAACTGAAGAGAGCAACCCCAGCAAGCAAACGTGTAGGCTCGTCCTACCTATGTATATACTGGAGCGGTTTCCTTTTCTCTCCATATGAACCTATTTATATTGTGTACATGCCACCGAAGAAAAAAAACTTTATTTATAAATGATGCGGCACCTACTACTCGTTCTCCTATAAACCTTGCTCTTGGCATCTCCAAACTATTAACCTTGTGATTGGCTCTTCGCCTCTTTGGGAAGTCGAGCAATAATGGTACTGCAGTATATATCGTTTTGGCTATATGAGACCGAATGAATTGCTGCACGTCCACCACATGGCGAGGGAAAGTGCGTACTATTACGTCCGTTTCAATATGGACTACATACGGAGCAAAATGAGTGAATCTACACTCTACAATACGTCTATATACATTTGTGTTTGGAGTATGTACTAGTAGTCCATATTGAAATCTACTAAAGGACATATATTCCAAACAATATGATAATCTCTCTAACCAAGGTAGGGACGAGGAGTAAACGGAGGGAGTACTAGTAAAATTTTCTCCTCGTCCTGCGATCCACCACGCGCGTGGGCCAGGGAGCGGGCATACTAAGCAAGCTTCACCTTGTTCTGCGAGTTGACGAGACACATCAGAAGTACTCCAGTGTATAGAGCCTTGCCTCTAAGGTAGGTCCCACATGGTTTGCCTCTTTTTTAACATAACGCGTCAAGTTGCAATTTGTTTGTTCACCCGTGGTAGATGATCCTCCCTCCATCTAGTGGACAACCAATACACGTGTGATACGTCTCCAACGTATCTATATTTTTTGATTGTTCCATGCTATTATATTATCAACCTTGGATGTTTTATATGCTATTTTATATGATTTTTGGGACTAACCTATTAACCTAGAGCCCAATGCTAGTTTCTATTTTTTTCCCTTGTTTAAGAGTATCGCAGAAAAGGAAAATCAAACGGAGTCCAATTGACCTGAAACTTCACGGACAATATTTTTGGAAGGAAAGCAACCCGGGAGACTTGGACTCCATGTAAGGGAAACAACGAGGAAGCCACGAGGCAGGGGGGCGCGCCCTCCACCATCGTGGGCCCCTCGTGGCTCCCCTGACATACTTCTTCCGCCTATATATCTCCATATACCCTAAAACGATCGGGGAGCACAATAGATCGGGAGTTCCGCCGCCAGAAGCCTCCATAGCCACCGAAAACCAATCTAGACCCGTTCCGGCACCCTGCCGGAGGGTGCAATCCCTCTCCGGTGGCCATCTTCATCATCCCGGTGCTCTCCATGACGAGGAGGGAGTAGTTCTCCCTCGGGGCTGAGGGTATGTACCAGTAGCTATGTGTTTGATCTCTCTCTCTCTCTCTCTCTCTCGTGTTCTTGAGGTGATACGATCTTGATGTATCGCGAGCTTTGCTATTATAGTTGGATCTTATGATGTTTCTCCCCCTCTACTCTCTTGTAATGGATTGAGTTTTCCCTTTGAAGTTATCTTATCGGATTGAGTCTTTAAAGATTTCAGAACACGTGATGTATGTCTTGCCGTGCGTATCTATGGTGACAATGGGATACCACGTGATTCACTTGATGTATGTTTTGGTGATCAACTTGCGGGTTCCGCCCATGAACCTATGCAAAGGGGTTGGCACACATTTTCGTCGTGATTCTCCGGTAGAAACTTTGGGGCACTCTTTGAGGTTCTATGTGTTGGTTGAATAGATGAATCTGAGATTGTGTGATGCATATCGTATAATCATACCCATGGATACTTGAGGTAACATTGGAGTATCTAGGTGACATTAGGGTTTTGGTTGATTCGTGTCTTAAGGTGTTATTCTAGTACGAACTCTAGGGCTGTTTGTGACACTTATAGGAATAGCCCAACAGATTGATTGGAAAGAATAACTTTGAGGTGGTTTCGTACCCTACCATAATCTCTTCGTTCGTTCTCCTCTATTAGTGACTTTGGAGTGATTCTTTGTTGCATGTTGAGGGATAGTTATGTAATCCAATTATGTTATAATTGTTGAGAGGACTTACACTAGCGAAAGTATGAACCCTAGGCCTTATTTCCTAGCATTGCAATACCGTTTACACTCACTTTTATCATTAGTTACCTTGCTGTTTTTATAATTTCATATTACAAAAACCTTTATCTACTATCCATATACCACTTGTATCACCATCTCTTCGCCGAACTAGTGCACCTATACAATTTACCATTGTATTGGGTGTGTTGGGGACACAAGAGACTCTTTGTTATTTGGTTGCAGGGTTGCTTGAGAGAGACCATCTTCATCCTATGCCTCCTACGGATTGATAAACCTTAGGTCATCCACTTGAGGGAAATTTGTTACTGTCCTACAAACCTCTGCACTTGGAGGCCCAACAACTTCTACAAGAAGAAGGTTGTGTAGTAGACATCAAGCTCTTTTCTGGCGCCGTTGCCGGGGAGGTTGGCGCTTGAAGGTATATCTTTAGATCTTGCAATCGAGTCTTTTAGTTTCTTGTTTTATCACTAGTTTAGTTTATAAAAGAAAACTACAAAAAAATGGAATTGAGTTTGTCTCATACGCTTCATCTTTTTAATATCTTTCGTGAGTATGATGGAAAGGAAAATTGTGCTAAAGTGTTATAAGAATAATGCATTAAAATGTTTGGCACTAAATCTTTGAATGATGAGCTTGATTGCAATTTTGTTAGTATGAACTCCTTGAATATCCATGGTACTAATGATGATTGCACTAGTTATGATGAAAATCTCTCGTATAAACATGTCAATTTTTGTGGAGTGCATTGGGTTTGCAAGTATACACCAAATAGGGAAGATAGATATTGCAAGAGGCATAAGTATTTAAAAATTAAATTGTTGCAAGAAAGTCTTGATGTTTGTGCTAAAAAATTCAATATTTTTCGCGCCCCTTGTGAACTTTGCAATGAACATGGTCATTTAAATCTCCAATGCAAATTGTTTCATGACCGAATCGTATCCAAAAATTGTGATAATTTGATTACCCTTGAGCATCATAAAGAGCTTAGTCTTATTTTGGGGTATGAGGAAATGAAACGTATAACTAAGGGTATTCCAAAGTTCAATCTTGATAGATTTCTTGATTTTGATCTAGAGAAAATTTATATGTATTGTGCGGTCAATTGTATTGAAAATCCTTATATTGCCAATTACATAAAGAAAAGAAAACAAATAGAAGATGAAGAGAATACTAATGAAAGGGAAGAGACTTCCCAATACCCTCCTATTATTTCTTATGATGAATCAGGTAACGAGGAGGAGCCTCCTATTCAACCAATCTCATTAATAAGGAGCTCCAAAAAGAGGATTGAACCCACACATGATGTGGTGAAGAAGAAGAAAAGAAAAAGGAAGAGAGGTAAAAAGATATCTCCCCCAAATAATGCTGCTCCTATTACTATTGTGCCTCATGAAAATATAATTGTGAAAGATAATGATACTTCGTATGATCTTGAAAATCTTTTTGGCACTTGCTTGGAAGAATATGATAATTGCTATACTATTGGTGCTATCCATATTATTAATGATGAGAGTGATTATGCTTATGATATGAAAAGGCCCAAGCTTGGGGATTCTATGTTTGATGAAGATGATGTTTTTGAGAATATATTTGCTGCAATTAATGTTTGTCCCAAGCTTGGGGATGCAATGTTTAATAATGATGATATTTTTAGTCTCCCAAGTTTTGATATGCAAATTTACAATGATGATAGCATGCCTCCTACCTATGATGATTATTGTGATAATAATTTTGCTATAAAAAGTAGTGATTATATTTATAAAACTTGTCATGATTATGATTACCCCTTTTCTTAACATTACCCTTTTAATGTGGAAACAATTTATAGTATTTGAGTCTCTTATGATACTCCCACTATTCCGAATGAGAAGAATCTTGCTTATGTGGAGAGTAGTAAATTTTCTATGCTTGTAGATCAGGAAAAGAATGCTTTAGGTGCTGGTTATATTGTTGAATTCATTCATGATTCTACTGAAAATTATTATGAGGGAGGAACATATGCTTGTAGGAATTGCAATAATATCAAGTGTCCTCTCTATGTGCTTAACGTTTTGAAGTTATGCTTGTTTTACCTTCATATGCAAGTTGATTCTTGTTCCAACAAGTTATTTGATCACAAAATCCTTATGCATAGGAAGTGGGTTAGACTTAAATGTGCTAGTCATATTCTTCATGATGCTCTCTTTATGTTTCAATTCTTATCCTTTATGTGAGCATCATTGAAACCATCATGCCCAGCTAGGGGCGTTAAACGATAGCGCTTGTTGGGAGGCAACCCAAGTTTATTTTTATTCCTTGTTTTTTGGTCCTATTTAGTAATAAATAATTCATCTAGCTTCTGTTTATATGTGGTTTTATGCTTTTAATTAGTGTTTGTTCCAAGTAGAACCTTTGGGAAGACTTGGGGAAAGTCTTTTTAATCTTGCTGTAAAAACAGAAACTTTAGTGCTCACGAGAATTGCTGCCATTTTTATTTGAAAAGTGATACTTAGTTAATTATTTTTGAAGATAATTAATATATAAATTACTAACGTACAGCAATTTATTTGAAAATTTTATGAGTTCCAGAAGTATACGTTTGATCCAGTTTACTACAGACTGTTCTGTTTTTGACAGATTCTGTTTTTGATGTGTTGTTTGCTTATTTGATGAATCTATGGCTAGTAAAAGATTTTATAAACCATAAAGAAGTTGGAATACAGTAGGTTTAACACCAATATAAATAAAGAATGAGTTCATTACAGTTCCTTGAAGTGGTGTTTTGTCTTTCTTTCGCTAACGGAGCTTACGAGTTTTCTGTTAAGTTTTGTGTTGTGAAGTTTTTCAAGTTTTGGGTATAGATTCGATGGACTATGGAATAAGGAGTGAAAAGAACCTAAGATTGGGGATGCCCCAAGGCACCGCAAGGTAATATTCAAGGACAACAAAGAGCCTAAGCTTGGGGATGCCCCGGATGGCATCCCCTCTTTCGTCTTCGTTCATCGGTAACTTTACTTGGAGCTATATTTTTATTCACCACATGATATGCGTTTTTCTTGGAGCGTCATTTTATTTTCGTTAGTTTTGCTTGCTGTTTGAATAAAATACCAAGATCTGAAATTATTAAATGTTAGAGAGTCTTCATATAGTTGCATAATTGTTCAACTACTCATTGATCTTCACTTATATCTTTCGGAGTAGTTTGTTGTTGCTCTAGCGCTTCACTTATATCTTTTTAGAGAACGGTGGTGGTTTTATTTTATAGAAATAGATTAACTCTCATGCTTCACTTATATTATTTTGGGAGTCTTTAGAACAGCATGGTAGTTTGCTTTGGTTATGAAACTAGTCCTAATATGATGGGTATCCAAGAGGGATATAATAAAAACTTTCATATAAAGTGCATTGAATACTATGAGAAGTTTGATACTTGATGATTGTTTTGAGATATGGAGGTAATAATATCAAAGTCGTGCTAGTTGAGTAGCTGTGAATTTGAGGAATACTTGTGTTGAAGTTTGCAAGTCCCGTAGCATGCACGTATGGTAAACGTTGTGTAACAAATTTGAAACATGAGGTGTTATTTGATTGTCTTCCTTATGAGTGGCGGTCGGGGACGAGCGATGGTCTTTTCCTACCAATCTATCCCCCTAGGAGCATGCGTGTAGTGCCGAGGTTTTTGATGACTTGTAGAGTTTTGCAATAAGTATGTGAGTTCTTTATGACTAATGTTGAGTCCATGGATTATACGCACTCTTACCCTTCCATCATTGCTAGCCTCTTCGGTACCGTGCGCTGCCCTTTCTCACAATGAGAGTTGGTGCAAACTTCACCGGTGCATCCAAACCCCATGATATGATACGCCCTTTCACACATAAACCTCCTTATATCTTCCTCAAGACAGCCACCATACCTACCTATTATGGCATTTCCATAGCCATTCTGAGATATATTGCCATGCAACTTTCCACCATTCCGTTTATCATGACACGTTCATCATTGTCATATTTCTTAGCATGATCATGTAGTTGACATAGTATTTGTGGCAAAGCCACCGTTCATAATTATTTCATACATGTCACTCTTGGTTCATTGCATATCCCGATACACCGCCGGAGGCATTCATATAGATTCATACTTTGTTCTAGCATCGAGTTGTAATCATAAATAAATAGAAGTGTGATGATCATCATTTTCTAGAGCATTGTCCCAAGTAAGGAAATAAATAATAAAAAGGGAGAAGGCCCAAAAAAGGGGAGAAGGCCATAAAAAAAGAGAAGGCCCAAAAAAAGAATGAGAGAAAAAGAGAGAAGGGACAATGCTACTATCGTTTTCCACACTTGTGCTTCAAAGTAGCATTATAATCCTCATGATAGAGAGTCTCTTGTTTTGTCACTTTCATATACTAGTGGGAATTTTTCATTATAGAACTTGGCTTGTATATTCCAACAATGGGCCTCCTCAAGTGCCCTAGGTCTTCGTGAGCAAGCAAGTTGGATGCACACCCACTTAGTTTCTTTTGTTGAGCTTTCATACATTTATAGCTCTAGTGCATCCGTTACATGGCAATCCCTACTCCTTGCATTAACATCAATCGATGGGCATCTCCATAGACCACTGATTAGCCTTGTTGATGTGAGACTTTCTCCTTTTTTGTCTTCTCCACATAACCCGCATCATCATATTCTATTCCACCCATAGTGCTATGTCCATGGCTCGCGCTCATATATTGCGTGAAATTTTATAGGTTTGAGATTGATAAAGTATGAAACAATTGCTTGGCTTGTCATCGGGGTTGTGCATGATGAGAGCATTCTTGTGTGACGAAAATGGAGCATGACTAAACTATATGATTTTGTAGGGATGAACTTTTTTGGCCATGTTATTTTGAGAAGACATGATTGCTTAGTTAGTATGCTTGAAGTATTATTATTTTTATGTCAATATGAACTTTTGTCTTGAATCTTATGGATCTGAATATTCTTGCTACAATAAAGAGAAATACATGATAAATATGTTAGGTAGCATTCCACATCAAAAATTCTGTTTTTATCATTTACCTACTCGAGGACGAGCAAGAATTAAGCTTGGGGATGTTGATACATCTCGAACGTATCTATAATGTTTTATTGTTCCATGCTATTATATTATCAACCTTGGACGTTTTATATGAATTTATATGCTATTTTATATGATTTTCGGACTAACCTATTAACCTAGAGCCCAGTGCTAGTTTATGTTTTTCCTTGTTTTAGAGTATCGCAGAAAAGGAAAATAAAACGGAGTCCAATTGACCTGAAACTTCACATAACTTATTTTTAGAAGGAAAGCAACCCAGGAGACTTGGAGTCCACGTAAGGGAAGCAACAAGGAAGCCACAACGCAGGGGGGTACGCCCACCCCCCCCCCCCCACCCCGGGCGGGCCCTACACTAAAACGATCGGGGAGCACAATAGATCGAGAGTTCCGCCGCCAGAAGCCTCCGTAGCCACCGAAAACCAATCTAGACCTGTTCCGGCACCCTGCCGGAGGGGGCAATCCCTCTCCGGTGGCCATCGTCATCATCCCGGTGCTCTCCATGACGAGGAGGGAGTAGTTCTCCCTCGAAGCTGAGGGTATGTAAAAGTAGCTATGTGTTTGATCTCTCTCTCTCGCTCTCTCTCTCTCTCTCTCTCGTGTTCTTGAGGTGATACGATCTTGATGTATCGCGAGCTTTGCTATTATAGTTTGATCTTATGATGTTTCTCCCCCTGTACTCTCTTGTAATGGATTCAGTTTTCCCTTTGAAGTTATCTTATCAGATTGAGTCTTTAAAGATTTGAAAACACTTCATGTATGTCTTGCCATGCGTATCTGTGGCGACAATGGGATACAATGTGATTCACTTGATGTATGTTTTGGTGATCAACTTGCTGGTTCCGCCCATGAACCTATGCATAGGGGTTGGCACACGTTTTCGTCATGATTCTCCGGTAGAAACTTTGGGGCACTCTTTGAGGTTCTATGTGTTGGTTGAATAGATGAATCTGAGATTGTGTGATGCATATCGTATAATCATACCCACGGATACTTGAGGTGACATTAGGGTTTTGGTTGATTTGTGTCTTAAGGTGTTATTCTAGTACGAACTCTAGGGCTGTATGTGACACTTATAGGAATAGCCCAACGGATTGATTGGAAAGAATAACTTTGAGGTGGTTTCGTACCCTACCATAATCTCTTTGTTCGTTCTCCGCTATTAGTGACTTTGGAGTGACTCTTTGTTGCATGTTGAAGGATAGTTATGTGATCCAATTATGCTATTATTGTTGAGAGGACTTACACTAGCGAAAGTATGAACACTAGGCCTTATTTCCTAGCATTGCAATACCGTTTACGCTCACTTTTATCATTAGTTACCTTGCTGTTTTTTATAATTTAAGATTACAAAACTCTTTATCTACTATCCATATACCACTTGTATCACCATCTCTTCGCCGAACTAGTGCACCTATACAATTTACCATTGTATTGGGTGTGTTGGGGACACAAGAGACTCTTTGTTATTTGGTTGCAGGGTTGCTTGAGAGAGACCATCTTCATCCTATGCCTCCTACGGATTGATAAACCTTAGGTCATCCACTTGAGGGAAATTTGCTACTCTCCTACAAACCTCTGCACTTGGAGGCCCAACAACGTCTACAAGAAGAAGGTTGTGTAGTAGTCATCAACATGCCAAGTTACCACATGGGATGCCTTTTCATACGGAAATGAGCTCCACCGTGTACCCGCGCGGTGTGGTTGGCAAAGAGATGGGAGTACGTGCGCCGTGCGTGCACCTCTTCTCTTCGTGCACGTCCCCCACCTACGTGGGTGTGTGTTTGAGATACAAACCTAGACAAATGGCTTGTGCGTTCATGAGTGTTTTTTGTTTTTTTTGGGGGGGGGGGGAGGTTGATTTCGTGAATGTATTTGTGGGAATATGTGTCAATGACATCTCAAACAAAATTTTGCATGCAATGTGTGTGAAATGGAGGCCTATCCATATCATATATAGAGGGTCGAGCGATCCACGATAAGAGAGGGAGGAGTCATTGATATTGATAGAGTCGAAGAGAGGATCAAGTGGGTGGGTGTGAGATTGATGAAGAGAGCCATCGAAATTGTGTGTGTGTGCAAGTCAAAGATATAGCGCGACTGACCTAGCTACCGGATCGTCAGAGGGCACAGGTCAAGTTTGTGGGTGGCAGGGAGACATGACTAGAGCGCTCGATATATTGGTGTGTGTGTGTGCGGGGGGGGGGGTGAGGGGAGGGGTAGGCATAGGCCTAACTATAGAGGTAGAATGACTCATATATGTGTTGAGAAGGAGAGACCCAGCTATGCCTTGAGGGAGATCGGTCGACGTCCATACATAACTGAAGGACGGGAAATAGGATGGGACAGAGAGAGAGAGAGGGAGGAGAGATAGAGGGAGGGAGAGGGGTAGAGTGCTGGATGGGTGATGGAGTTGCTTCTCGAAGATGGTGGCAGAGGCCTACTAGACAAACTGAGGGTGGAACTGCAATATTATCAATAAGAGTGGGGATGTGTTTCTGTGTGTGCCTGTGTGTTATAGATCTGTCGGGACACATCCATTGATGATGAAGGGGAACCATGTGTTTGGTAAGCAAACCTAACTAGATCGGTAGATCAATTGTTGTTTGTCGGAGGAAGAGAGAGACACAACTAATGAGGTAGATCGATCGACGCGTGGGGAAAAATGAGTTATAAGGACCTAGCTAGCTATATGTATAGTGGGAGATCAGTCGGTGTACGTCCATTTGATAGAGGCAAATAAGGCCCGGCGAGACGGATAGATAGAGAGAATGGAGCTAGGAGGTGGTGCGAGAGGCCCAGCTACTAGCTAGATAGGGGGAGGAGTGTGCGGTTGTGAGATCGATGAAAAGAGGGGCGAGAGTTTACACGTGTGTGGGACCGTATGAGAGACACGAGGCAAGGACACATAAAGGAGGAGATTGAAGGTGCGTGTGTATGTTGTAGGCAGACATCGCTGGAGAGGTTTATCGATCGGTGTGTGTCAGAAAGGAGTTGTGGAGACTGTTGGAGAACGACCTAAAGAAAAAAATGAATGTGCGCGATGGATAGAATGTGAGGGAGGGGGAGGGCGAGGAGGGCGTGTGCATGCATGAGAGAAAAGTTAGTGGTAGCTACAAAGGTTAGTGGAGTGTGGTTGTAAGAGACTAACAAAGATCATAATTTGGTATGAAAGTGGATTCATATATTTGAACACGAGATCATAGTGTTTTAAACATATGCATGCATGAATATAGCAGTGATACGCGTGTTATGGTTTTGCACATGTTATACCATAATGTGATAATGCATGGCGTTTGCAATTCACAGCTAAATGCCGAACAATCTAAACCTTACTATACATCGAACAATCTCACATTTTATTTGAATTTTGTGATAATGTGTGGCGTTTGCAGCTTACAACTAAATATCGAACAATCTAAACAATACTACATATCGAACATTCTCACATTTTATTTGAATTTGTGGTAATGTGTGGTGTTTGCAACTCACATCTAAATACTTGTAGGCGTAGGGGGCGGGGCACCATACATAATGTGATAAACACATTATACATATGAGACATGGTTTAGTTTGTGAAGATCTAGCTAGAGCTTGAAATGTACTATGATTTGAAATCAACATAAAGTGGATTCAAAAAATCGAGCTTGAGTTCATATAGTACACATAGTTCATATGTAACTCAAGACTAATCATGTGGTGTGCTGTGAAGATAATACACAAACGATGGTTTAACTTGACAATAATGACGATTGTAGATCTTATTAAAACAGAGAAATGAATTCAAATTCTTTGACTTCACAACAATCATTATTGTAGATCTTATTCAAATAGAGAAACGAATTCAAATTTAGTTCATATTGAAGCGGTAGTATATACATTTGGAATGCACTAAAACATTCATTTGAGTACTAGGTTTCATGCATTATACACGTAGCGAAATATTTTAATAGAACATAACATGAATTCAAAGTTTTGAATGACATTTGTAGTGCGAACTGATTTGATACAGTACATGTTAGGCTTGTCCGGAAATTTCAACCCGCGCCTTGTTAGCCCGAAATATTTAAGATATATCTTTGTCTCGTTGTGCTCCGACAACTCCCTCCATCTCAATCCGTGCCTTGCTATTCCAAAATGTCAACGCGTGCGAGAACTCCCACCTCCTGTGAAATCCCGACGCGCGAAATGCCCGTGATACCCCTGAACCAAAAGAACCGCCTCAAATCGATGGGGGGTACTTTTGTAACTTACGACACATTTCAGACAAGCGCGACCATAAGCCATGGTTCCCCACTCCCATCCCATCCGCCCACCCATTCGTACACTAAGGCCGGGAAAACCCACGAGGCCCCACACTCTCCTACGTACGTCACCCAGCCGGAGCCTCTTCCCCGACGACATCGTCCACAGCAACACCTCGATGTCCCTCATCCATCATACCGAATGAGGATCCATTGTCGATTCGGTCGTCCCGCTGGTTCAACCACCCCGTCCTCCACCTCCAAGGAGCTACCCCGATGTTCCCATCGTCATTTGCGCCACCTCCATTCCCACACCACCGTCTTCACCTGCACCACCGGAAGAGCATCATCGTCACCATTTCCTCGGATGAAGCTGCGACCTAATCGGCGCCACCAAAGAGGTTGTACACTAATCGCCCCATTTTCTTCTTGATTCGATCTCACAGTGCCGTCGGCGCTCGATCCTGAGCCGACACGACGCGGCTCCATCCACGGCGGCGTCGCGGGCCACTTCCTCCATGGCGCCGCTCCCTCGGCGGGGCGGCCACATCAGTAGGAGCTGCTGCTGCTGCTTTAGCTCTCGCTCATGCTGCTGCTCTGCTCTTGCTCTCGGTCCCCTGCCTGGTCTGCTCTTCCTCTTGCTCACACTTCTGCTCTCACTCTTGCTCTTGCTTGCGATGCTGCTCTAATTTAGCTACACTTCAGTCGACTGAATCGACTTTTGGGTCAGTCAATTTTCAGGGGGTGGGGTGGCTTGCCGGAGTTAAGGAAGATCCAGCCGCAACGGGGAGGGGGGCTCGCTAGAGAGGTACCGCACTATCTATCTTAGGGTTCAGGGTGGGGGCGGTGGTTGCCGGTGGTGGTGGGGCGGTGGCGCGGGGATCGCCGGATAAAAAGCTCGGCACGGGGGGGGGGGGGGGGGCTATAGGGATGGCCGGGGCGGCGGCGGACTGGCGGTGGGGAGTGTTTTCGGGGCGAGCAGGGGGGGGCTGTTTGGCCGGTGGTGGCTGGCGGCTCAGGGGGGTGGAGGTTGAAGATGAACTGCAGGCCCTTGATTTCGTATCCAACGGCTGCAAAATCGACTGACCAGAGATGAAAAAGTCAGTCGACTAACATGTAGCCTCACCTCTATTGTGTTCAGTTTCGACAGTAAAATTCAGTTTCGGCAGCAAAATTCAGTTTTGACAGTTAAGTTTAGTTTTGACAGTTAAATTCAGTTTCAACAGTTAAGTTCAGAGATGAGCGGGTGATGTATACATCTAGCACTTTGTGGTTATGTATTTTACGTCATCTATTGGAGATGCTATTAGAATTCCACTCAGGTTAACATTGTCTCTCTTGTCCTGCTTCAGCCTCGGCGTCGTACAACTCACCGGAGCTGCTCCAACGACAAAACCCTCCATCACGGCGGAGCAGTACCTCAGACTCCACCTCCAGACGCCTAAGATCTTCTTTCCCTCCTCCAGCAGCCAAGTCAGCTAGAGCATCCTCACCGGCCAACACAATCACGCTGAGATCGACATGGCTTCGCCAAAGAGGTTGTACACTTGTTCTTTTTTACTCTACATGTTATATATATTGTCCACTGAGCACACGGAGTAACGGGAAATACGGTCATTTTATCCTACTATATGACAAGCAGTGAGGTACCAGGCAACTTAGCTATCTGCGATGGACTCTCTTGAGCTCCATCATTATTTATCTCTGCGCGTTTGAGCTGTGCATTTGTCGATGGCCCTAGGATTTGAGCTAGTAGGGCAGTGGCCTGGGTCCAAAGTAATAGAGTAGCACAAAAACATTTTTTTAGTGTAGGATTTTCCTTGCTCCAGCCTGCCTACTAGAATCGCCAGTGCTTGAAAGGAAAAGAGAATGAAAAACATATAGTAATTGGAAAGTTTCGAATGTTTCTACTTTTCATGAATTTGGTGCAAAGGAATGGAGCAAAGGAAAACTGTAGGATTTGTTCCTTTAGTGTCTCCTTGAAAGAAAACCGTAGGAATTTTAATTTCCGCTTGTCCTCCTTTTCAAATTCCTATTCATGAAGCCCAAGACTAAGAAATAGTAGCATAATAGCATTATAACCGTACATTTTCTTGTGGTTTGACTTAATCTCACCATGCTTCTTTGCATCCTGTGATCTTCCAATTCTTGTGAACCAAACACCCAGATTGGCAGATGTTTTTAAATTCTCTGTTTTGCACGTGCATTCCTATCCTATTCATGTTTATTTCCTATCCCTGCATTGTTAGAATCCTCAAATTCAAACAAGCCCTTACACAATTACTTCTATTACAGATATGTGTCAAATAAAACCTTGTCTGGTTTGTCTTGCTCCTGCGGTGCTGTGTTCCACCCCAGCTCAGCTGCTCCAATGACGGAAGGGTTCACCCCAGTAGGGATCCGCTCTCTAGACTGTCTTTCGCCGCCTCAGATCTTCTTCCTCGCCGCCGGCAGCCACGACAACTGCATTACCATCATCAACTGAGTAGCTGACCTTGAGGACTACACGGGTCCGCAAGAGAGGTCGCACTCTTCCGTGTCTGCTTATGTTATGCATCCCTTAATATGATGACATGCTACTTTATCGTCGTGTTCACCAATTAGACTCCGAGTCAGGTCCAAACTTCTGCTGAAACTTGAGTTTTTAAATGGTTGTGGGGTTCATATTGGGGCAGCAATCAGTACTATCTGTCTACTATCTGGTTAATCTCGGGTGTCTACTATGAGTTTCATGTTGGGTGCAAACAAACATTAAAGGAGCCATTATCTGTATTTTTAACTAAAGCTATTATCTGCCTGCTATCATTGGTTTTGGGTCTATCCACAGTTTGCTACCATCACTCTGGATTTGTGCATGCACTCCTTACATAATCTCACTATGTTTTATTCCTATGCATGTTAGTTATTATACACAATGGAACTCAACATGTAGAGCAAAAGAGACGAGCCTTGCGTGGCAATATAGTTTCATGCAGACGTCGCTCCATGGTGGGCGCAAAGGTAGCCCCCCTCCACCCATTTCAGATCGTAATCAAGAGGAAGATAACTGTTCTAAGGGGGATTCAGAAGCAGAAGACCACTCCTATTTAGCCCATGAGGTCTTCGCTCTAACTTGGCATGCTCATGCTGGTTATATCATGCATATGGTGCCTTGCATTGCTTACTTTATACATCAAATATATCAACTTCTTAGTTTAGACATGTTTTCTGTGAATGCCAAATGTTTGGTTTATTCATCGTTTATGTGAATTATGCAATGCCATCTTGTTTAGCCAGGCATCATATATGTGAATTTTGCAATGCCATCGTGCTTAGCTAGTCATCTTATATGTGAATTATATCAGGCCATCCTTTTTTCGTTACATATTACATTTGTCAAGAATGTTAGTACATTCAACAACTCTTCGTGTGCATCAGCCATTTGACACGGTGATGGAAAATTCTGGAGTGAAAACAAGGTCTTGAGAGCAGACTATGCTATCTGACAAAGCGCATATCTCACTGGTTATAGATAGCTCCTTAGAGGAGGATTCAGAGACAGATGACAAGTCCTACCCCCCCCCCCCCCCGAGGTGTATGCTCTAATTAACTTGGCAGGGTTATGTTGCTCATATCGTGCATATGGTGTCTTGCATTACGATGTCATTTAATTAGTTTAGACATGCTTTGTGTGAATGCTACCTGATTAGTGTCTAATTACCATATATGTGAATTATGCATTGCCATCTTGTTGCAAGACATTATATATGTGAATTATGCAATGCTATCTTGTAGCAAAGGCATTATATATGTGAATTATGCAATGCCATGATGTTGAGCCAATCATCATGTATGTGAATTATATCATGCTATCATTTTTTTGTATTACGTGTTCCATTTGTCGACAACGTTTGTATATTCAACTACTCTTCCTGTGCATCAGCCATTTGAAGCGGTGATGGAAGTATCTGGAGTGAAAACAAGGTATTCAGAGCAGACAATGCTACCTGCTGAAGCAGACATCTTGCTGGATACAGAGAGCTCCTCAGAGGAGGATTCAGAGACTGATGACCAGTCCTATTCCCCCCCCCCCCCGAGGACTATGCTCAAACTTGGCAGGGTTATATGACCCATGTCATGCATGTTGTCTTGCAATGCTTAGTTTTTACATCATATATGGATTGCCATCTACTTACTTGCTTACTACATAAATCATATATTTGAGTTATATCATGCCATTATGTTTACATACACAACATCTATCTGAATTATGGCATGGCAACCCATTTAATAAAGACATCATATAGTTATATCATCTCATCCTGTTTAGTGTTTACAGTCATCATATTTTGAATTATGTCATTCTATCCGGGAATTATATCATGCCATCATGTTTCCATAGGCGGCATGCATGTGAATTATGGCATGCCAGCCTATTTAATAAACACATTATATAGTTATATCATGTCATCATGTTTACATAGTCATCATATTTGGTGGCCGTATGCATCCTTCTGATGCAGAGGCCGGGGAGTCCCCCCTTTTCAAAAAAAACATAGTAATCATATTTTGAACTATGTATTTCCATCTTTTTTAGTTAGCCATCATAATGTGAAATTGTATCATGCTATCCTATTTAGTTAGCCATCATATATGTGAAATTGTGGCATGCTATCCTGTTTGGTTAGAAAACATAAATGTGAATTATTTCATGCCCTCTTTTATTCCCCACTATCCATTGCACATGTCTATCATACAATGTCTGTACATTCAATTACTTTTCTTGTTTATCAACCTTTTGAATTGGAGAGGGTGATGGCAGTATCTAAGGGAGTAACAACACAGTCTTCAGAAAAGATAGTGCTACCAGTTGATGCAGATAGAACCATGGTTGTACTTGCCCAAGAACCAGCCCCACCACACATAACCCAGACTCCTGCAGATTGTACCCCTACCCAGTTGGACAGAGAACTAGCTACACCCCTTCTAACCCCAACCCCAGTAGATATTAACCCAGTTCCAGTTCACACAGCACCGTCTCCACCACAGAGCACCCAAACATGAGCACCGTTTTAACGTCCCCTACGGGAGACATCGTCCAGTACGTTCTCCAAATATTGTACACAGACTCCAATAATGCAGCTGAATAAGAGGCCTTATTACATGGTCTCCGGATGGTTGTCTCCATGGGCATACAACGCCTAGAAGTACGTGGGGACTCCTACCTTGCAATATCTCAAATAAACGGAGATTTCGACGCTAAAGATCTGAAGATGGCAGCGTATAATAATGCAGTCATGAAAATGTCGAGCCGGTTTGAAGGACTCGAGTTCCATCATGTGGCTCGAGAAACTAATCAAGCGGCGGACGTTCTTGCTCCTATCGGTGCTAAGCACGACCCCGTCCCACCTAATATTTTCCTGGAAATGCTCTTTAAGCCATCAGTGGTGTGGCAGGGGAAACGACAATACGAGTCCGGAATCAAACATAATCCAAGATCCTGGAAACACCGACGCCGTCGGTGGCTCAGCCATCGAAATAACACCATCGACGCATCTCATCATGGCAGTCATTGCCCCATGGACCAAACCCTTCCTGGCCTACCTCAATAGGAAAGAGCTTCCTGAGGACCAGAATGAGGCCCGCTGCATTGCCTGGCGCTCAAAGGCCTACAAGGTTCATGATGGAGAGCTCTACAAGAAAAGCGCCACCGGAGTCCTTCAACAATGTATATACGAGGAAGAGGGGCGGCAGCTCTAGGCTGAAATCCATGCCGGACTCGGCGGTCACCACGCCGCAGCTCGAGCCCTTGTTAGCAAGGCCTTCCATACATGGTTCATTGGCCGATGGCCTAAGCAGATGCATAGGACCTTGTCCAACGTTGCATCGGATGCCAATTCTTCACCAATCAAAGCCATATGCCCCCACCGCCTTACAAACAATCCCCATCACTTGGCCTTTTGCGGTCTGGGGACTTGATATGGTTGGACCCCTTAAAGGGGGAAGCCATAAGAAAAACTATCTGCTAGTTATGGTGGACAAATTCACTAAGTGGATAGAGGCAAAGCCGGTCAAAATGACTGAGTCCGGCCCGGTGATTGACTTCATATCCGTTGTTGTGCACCGTTATGGTGTCCCACACAGCATCATCACTGACAACGACTCCAATTTCACAGCCGACGAGGTAAAAACCTGGTGTACTAATCTGGGTATTAAACTCGATTACGCCTCCGTCTACCACCCACAAACCAACGGTCAAGTTGAATGAGCGAACGGTCTTATTATGAGCGGCATCAAGCCTAGACTAGTGCGGTCTTTGAAAGAATCAGACAAGCACTGGTTTGAGGAGCTCGACTCCATACTCTGGGGGCTGCGGACCACGCCCAACCGCACTACCGGATACACACCTTTCTTCATGGTGTATGGCACAGAGGCCGTATTACCCTGCGATATTATTCACGACTCACCTCGAGTGCGTATGTACAAAGAGAGAGAAGCCGAGCTTGATCGGCAGGATGGCCTAGATGCCCTGGAGGAGGAATGCGATGTTGCAAAAGCCCGTTCAGCATTTTATCAACAACAGGCTCGAAGAAATCAAAGCAGAGAAGTACGGGCCAAGACATACAACATTGCCGAACTCATTCTACACCTGTCGGAGAAGAAAAAGGACAAACTCAAGCCCAAATGGGAGGGTCCCTTCATAATTGACGAAGCTCTCACTGGAGGAGCGTACCGTCTTCGCGATGCATCAGACAATCGCCTCAAGCCGAACCCCTGGAACGCGGCTAGACTCCAGAGATTCTATGCCTAGCGCCAAACCCCTTGTTCGTCTCCTCCTCCCCTGTAGTTTCCATTATTTTTTCTCTCTTTTCTGATTATTTTCTTATTTCTTGCTTTAACGCTTTGGTACGGCTAGACCGGACACCATCGACCCATACATCTCTAATTATGTATGTCACAGGTACCTGGGGGCTTCTCGGACAGAAGTTGTTGTCATTCATTGAGCGTTAAGCTCCTCACATATGAGTTTTTCCATATGTACCTTTTCTTTGCCACTATATGCATCAATATGACTTAAGTTTTGGCCAAGCTGGGTTGCCTGGCTCCTGTGCTTATGCCCTACGTTCCCGTTAGTTCGGCTAGGGCATAAAGGGAGCACCTCTGCGATTGTTACTGCCGGGTCATCCGGATGTGTACCTTAGACTGGGTGAAGCCAAAAGCTAGCATTCTTAAGGGAATATTCAGTCGGTGAATTAAAGATGTTTTCTAAACTCACTCCATTGTGCACCCGCAGAAGATATACAAACTGTGGTGCTCGCATCACAATTCGGACATGTACATTAAGTGCATGCACACCCGGGGAAAGGAACCCTTAACAGAACTATTCTCTCTGGAAGATGTTTCTTACGATATCAATGTAATATAACATAGCTAGCCGGATCAACTTGTCTGTTCAAGCAACTATGACCCCTATGCCTAGTTTTCCAGGCATACCCCAGCCTATTCGGCCGCGACGGTATTCGGAAACACTCCGCACCTTAGAGTCCGGAGGTTGAAGCGAAAAGGTCTGCCATGACAAATGATATACAATTCAACTAGATGAGGAAAGTACACAATCACTTGGACTCGAACACCTCTTCCTCTACACCTTCCAACAGGCAGTCTAACTTACAATCCTGTTGGAAATATTTGGCGGCCACCACCACTTGGTCATATACTATACTAACAAAAATTTCTTCCCCATTTGTCCCTACCGGCCCGACGCAAGCCATGTGATTAGGATCCATCTTGGTATATCACGTCTTCACCATGGCCCAGGCCTCTTCCGCACCCTTTCGGTAGGCAGATATCTTCCACCAAAGGATACGCCACCGCGCTCCCTTGAACAACTCTACTAGCTGAGTTGGATGGCCATAGAGCCTTGGCTACACTCCGCATAGCCTGCTAAGCTTGCTCGTGCAACTGCGACAACCCTTGCAAAAGATCATTTGATGATCCAAACACTTCCTCTTCGGGGCGGTTCGTCAATACACCTGCAATTACAGCTATATCAGCTATCATTACCTCCAAACTGCTATAAGATAAAAGCAGCCACGTACTAAATATGCCACCTTGGAGCTTCTTGTTCTCCTTCACAGAGTCGGCTAGCTACACTCGCATATCTTTCAGCTCTTCGCCCAGTTTGGTGTTCGAATCCTGGAGTTACTTTTTCTCTTCAATGACTTTTGTCAATACATGCTCGCCCATTGCCAATAGCTTTTTGGCTTCGTGTTCTTCGCTTCGAGCGGTGTCCAGCTGCTCTCGTACTTGGTCTAACGACCCAACACAAAGATTAAAACCAGATTCACACTATTGGTGTATCATTATGAATTTTTGATAGAGGAAAATATTACCTAGAGACGCCTTGTATTTCTCCAGTTCGGCATTGGCAGCAAGCAGCTAGCTCTGACACTTTTCTAGTTCCTGAGCTAGCTGGGTATTCTTCTTCGTAAGCACCTGGTTATACATTGATCCTTAAATCAGTTGTTTCAACTCCTTTAAGTCTCGGGGGCTACTGGCATATGGTTATCATAGTCAGACAAAGCGAATTTACCTGCACATCTTTCAAATGTTGCTTTGTGGCCCTGTTAATCCCATCTCGAGCAGCCCGGATGTATGCATCGGCTGTGTTGAAGGCGTTAAACGACTCTTCCAAAAAGCCAGGGTCTTGTAAAATGGCCCGGTGGCACCGATGATTCATGGCACTCTCCACTCCCGAGTTGGTGACGGATACATCATCCGAGTCCTCGGCGGGAGAACAGTCCGGCGCCGCCCCTGCATCAGCCCCCGTCTGCATGACAGGATTTGAATCCTGGCTGTGGGAAGTACGGCTGCTCGACCCTCCGGATATAGTTTGGCGCACCTTCCTCCTGACACATGGAAAACGGGAAGGTCACGGTTGGACGTGACTGCTCAAGTACGGGTTGGTGAATTCATACCTCTTCGATGAAGGCACGTCCGTGTCTTTGTTTGCTTTCCTCTTG
Source organism: Triticum monococcum (assembly GCA_034509565.1). Lineage (NCBI taxonomy): Eukaryota > Viridiplantae > Streptophyta > Magnoliopsida > Poales > Poaceae > Triticum > Triticum monococcum. The sequence continues at coordinate 403,323,879 of CM067844.1, read as the reverse complement.
GAAGGCCTGCCCGGCGCGGGAGCCGATCTCTTTGAAATCGCCGAACGTCTCCTCTATGAAGCATGATATAGTGCGGTAGGTGAGGCAGAATAAGAGCATTCTTGTAGAGAAGGTGTTTCTTAATTATTTACATGTGAAGCAGGAAGAAGGCCAGGGTAGTCAGCGGTGATGGCCACTTCTGTGCCGTCATAGCTTGTCTGGTAAAACACTCCCCCCGCAAGCACCACAAATATATCCGGATCCTCTTCAAACCTAGGATCTAGCTCCTGGTTGTGGATCTCTGGCTCTGGGGCAGGACCATGAAGTCCTTCGGTGACCTTCCGCCAGTGCTGTCATAAACAGACTTGAAATTTATCAAAAGTAATCTGGAAGGGGAATGAATGGAATAGAGGGGTCGAAGCTTACCCAACTTGGAGGATTGTAAATAGAATATCCATCTCTGCGCTTAATGCGAAGAAAGTCCTCTTCCTCCCCTTTAAACAGCTCGGCCAATATTTTTGCCAGAGCGGCGGGAGTATTCGGACCCTTTCGGCCATAGCGGGAGGTGGCACCCTCTCAATAATAGTGCCACATGGGCAGCCCTCTAAATTGTAGCGTCTAAATCCCACGCACTATGGAGATCGCCATTACCTCGATCATTGTGAGTCCGGACTGAGCGAGCGTCTTTATCTTGCTCATAAGCTGGCAAACTTCTGCATTGTCATCCTCTTCAAGACTCCAAGGATGCCAACTGTGGCGTTTCTTCAGCGGAACGCTCGCAAATCCAGGAAGACCCTTTTGAACTGGGTCGGGAAGCGCGACGTCCTCAATATAGAACCATTCGAAAGGCCATTGTTCGGATGCCTTCCTTGGTGTGCCGGGCAAATATCCGGTATCAGCGATACGCCATACTTTGGCTCTGCCCACTTCAAATATTGACCCCTCATGATTACGCAGGACAAGACAGAACAACTTCCTCCACAGCTCGAAGTGAGCCTCGATATGCAGGAATAGTTCACATAAAGCGACATAACCCGCAATGTGCAGAATGGAGGCAGGGGTGAAGTTGTGCAACTGGAGGCCATAGTATTCCAGGAGCCCTCGGAGGAACAGATGAATGGGAAATCCAACGCCCCTTAGCAGGTAGGGGACGAAGCATACTCGCTCTCCCCCGGATGGATTGGGGAAGTCCTCTGCCTGAATCTCACCATTGAAGGAATCTATCCCCGCTCGAACAGGAACTAGATCTGCGACGGGAAGAAATCCCTGCGTCTGCAGCTTCGTTAATTGACTGTGGGACACTGAACACCTCTCCCACTGGCCTTTCTCTGGGCCGGAATGGGTGGAGGAGCTGGGGGTGCTAGCCATGCTGGAATGGTTTCTCCTAAGCAGTTTCCGGGGATTTCCTCTGTGTGGTGCCGAATGGATCTAGGATCCAATCTCTTTAATAGGCGCTCTTCCTTGCATGGATGGGGTGTTATCTGCAAAAATACCCTGACCTTCCGCCTTCCCTTGACACGTGGGAGGCAAAGTTATTTAACGCACAGAAGCTGAGGGGAGCGGCATGGAACCAATGGTCGAATACATCACTTGGAGATCATTAAAGGAGGAACCCGCCTTGCAATGCCGAAGAAAATTCGTGTGCCGAACACCTCGCTATTGAATACTGGTTTGGGGGCTACTGAGGGAGTCCTGGACTAAGGGGTCCTCAGGCGTCCGGCCTGTTATCTATTGGGCCAGACTGATGGACTGTGAAGACATGAAGGCCGAAGACAGTACCTGTGTCCGGATTGGACTCTCCTTGGCGTGGAAGGCAAGCTTGGCGACCGACTATGAAAATTCCTTCTTATGTAACAGACTCTATGTAAACCCTAGATCCCGTTAGTGTCTATATAAATCGGAGGGGTTAGTCTGGAAAGGATATACTCATTACCATAGTCATACAGGCTAGACTTCTAGGGTTTAGCCATTACGATCTCGTGGTAGATCAACTCTTGTAACACCCATATTCATCAATATCAATCAAGCAGGACGTAGAGTATTACCTCCATAGAGAGGGCCCGAACCTAGGTAAACATCATGTCCCTCGTTGTTGGTGTCAAAACCTGCAGATCTCGGGTAGGGGGTCCCGAACTGTGCGTCTAGGCCGGATGGTAACAGGAGGCAGGGGACACGATGTTTTACCCAGGTTCGGGCCCTCTTGATGGAGGTAAAACCCTACGTCCTGGTTGATTGATATTGATGATATGGGTAGTACAAGAGTAGATCTACCACGAGATCAGAGAGGCTAAACCCTAGAAGCTAGCCTATGGTATGATTGTATGTTGTGATTGTTGTCTTGCGGACTAAAACCCTTCGGTTTATATAGACACCGGAGAGGGTTAGGGTTACAGAAGGTCGGTTACAAAGGAGGAGATATCCATATCCATATTGCCTAGCTTGCCTTCCACGCCAAGTAGAGTCCCATCCGGACACGAGACGAAGTCTTCAATCTTGTATATTCATAGTCTAACAGTCTGGCCAATGGAGATAGTCCGGCTGTCCGGAGACCCCCTAATCCAGGACTCCCTCAGTAGCCCCTGAACCAGTCTTCAATGACGATGAGTCCGACGCGCAGTATTGTCTTCGGCATTGAAAGGCGGGTTCCTTCTCCGAATACATCACAGAAGAATTTGAATACGAGGACAGTGTCCGACCCTGCATAATAAGTTCCACATTCCACCATAGATAGAATAATATTTTCACATATCTAATGTGCTGGCTTGTTTTGGTAGCATGACGTTACGTCATGGCCCGGTGATTATTCGAACCATTTCTTTTAACCAGCTCCACACATAACGCGAGGCGGTTTCTTGACATGTCTTGTCGAAGCGGAGATCGTGTTCCCTCAATTACGGGATTCTCATTAATGCGGTCGTGGGTAACCCAACCGTGTCTAGGACTCCTAGATTATAGGCAAGTCCTAAACGGCTATGGAGAGGATGCTTGATATTCACCCTCTTTATAAAGGGACAAGGATTTTGCTTTTTCCCTCTCGTGCTCAATCGAACCCTTCCCCCTCCTCGAGTTCTAACACCCAAAGCCCAGGTTAGGTGCTCCGGATCTTCAATCATGTCCGGATCCAGCCTTCAAGGCCGATGGATGCCCTCCTCCGTTATGGAAGAGGACATTTGTCGGATTTCGGGTTCCGGCAGACCCTTAAGGTTCGAACACTGGGGTGCGCGCAGAGATTACACCTTCTACCTCCCCGTCTTGCAAAGATCTAGACTACTGAAAGAACTGCACAAGAGACACAAGGTTTATACTGGTTCGGGCCACCGATGTGGTGTAATACCCTACTCAAGTGTGTGGTTGGTGGATTTCCTCTTGGGGCTGATGATGATGAACGATACAAGGAAGAACAGCCTCGCGAGGGTCTGTTCTTGGCTGGGGCGATGAACTGCTAGGAGGAGTTCAGCCACCTTTCTCTCTCTCTCACTCTTACTCTTACTTGCCAACCGAACGAATGAACCCCCTTGCTATGTGGGTGGCTGGTCCTATTTATAGAGGCCCCGGTCCTCTTCCCAAATATCGAGCGGGAAGGGAGCCAACAATGGCGGGCTAATTTGAAGGGGGACAACAAGCATCAACTATCCTGACAAAAGCAGTCTTCGCCTGCGCAAAGCTCTGGTGATGATGCCGTCTTGGGCTCCACGGTGACCTCCGTCTCGTAGTCCTCCTGGTCTTGGTCTCGTTGCTCCAAAATGGCAACCTTTGCCCGATGCCTCGGTATCCGCGGCTGCGCTTGGTCCCCTTGCACCAAAGAGGAAAGGAGGACGCTGCGCGGGCTGGCACCCGCCTGGCACCCTGAGTCGTCATGGCTTGCGTCACGGGCACCTCGCGAGGTACCCCGCCTCGATCTCTCCGCCTCCTCGTGAGCCAGCCTGACGAGGCCATGCCTGAGGAAGCTCCGTGTCATCCGCCCTGCGAGGCTTGGCCCCTCGCGAGGGTCTTGAGTCTTGTGTTGATGAAGATGGGCCGTGCTGGGCCCCCTTTGAGCCACGCCGCAGGCAGGCAAGTCTGGGGACCCCCGTTCCCAGAACGCCGACAGTAGCCCCCGGGCCCAAGGCGCGCCCGGACATGGCCGTGTCGAGAGGCGAAAGGGCAAGGGCAAAGCACTGCGGGCCCTAACAGCCTGCGGCCTTGGGTGCCGCGTGGCGGTTGATTGGACGCAAGTGCTTCAGCAACCGCACAAGTTGATAAAGGAGCGGCATCTGCCCAGACTTTGTCTTTTGCTTTCTTCGGTTGCTGCTCAGATCCCCTTTCTTGCGCCTCCCCTTTCTTCCTCCAAATTTCCAGATCTACTCCGGCTGCGTGACCTAGGAACCCATGGCGCCTCGTCAGCCTCCGGCCGAAGCTTGGTACTCACCTGCTCTGGACTTGCCGAACGTGTGCAAGGCAGGCCTTGCCCGGCTATGCCAGATGGCGGCGGCGCAGGGCATCAATGGGGCGCAGGTGTTCAAAGCCGGCTCCGCCACCCCTGAGAGCCGAGGGAGCACCTTTAATCCTCTCTTTGTAAGCTCCATTGCTGCAGGCCTGGTGCCTCCCTTCTCCGAGTTTTTCTTCTCTGTCCTCCGCCATTACAACTTGCAGGCTCTGCATCTCCACCCCAACTCCGTCCTTCTTCTGGCGATCTTCGCTTACTACTGCGAGGCCCACGTAGAGGTGCAGCCTTCAGTGGCCTTGCTGCACCACTACTTCTCCCTCCGGGTCTCTCGCAGTTCTCCTTCCGCGTGCGCGAGCTTCATCGCGTACGGTGGCACCATTGCCATCTCGAATCCCGGGAAGAGGACTGAGGGCTTCAGGAGCAAGTGGGTCTTGGTAGATGCCGGGCGCGTCCATCCTAGGCTGATCTTGCCCGCAGAGCAGCCCGCGAGCTCCGACGACTGGGGCCAAGCAGAGCTCACGGACCCCCGCGCGAAACTGGTGTTGGAGAAGATGGACGCGGACCTGAGGCCGGCCAGCACGGCGGCGGCGAAGTTGACCGGTCCGCTCCTGCTGAGGGAGTTCCTGGAGCACCAGCTGGCTCCACTCCGGCGGTACTCACCCCCGATGTGGAGACCCCATCCGAGCCCCGCGGCCTTGAGCGACGAAGATTTGGCTGCAGTCCTCCAATCTCTGGTCGGGGGCGAGGTGGCAAGGTTGGAGGGCGCTCCCAAGCCCTTGTTCCTTCGCGACAACTGGGAGCAGGTGGTGAAGTCCATGCCCGTTTTTAACGGGGACGGGCTCGTGCCCGTGGCGGCTTCTGAAGGACTGGTGGACGTGCCCTCCGGCGACTCCAGCGAGGAGGAGGACGAAGAGGAGCGGGGAAAGGGGCCCGACTCTGAGGCGACCGACAGAGAGTCGAGGGCTCCCCTCCCTCGGCACAGACCCCACAGTCTCCGCCTTTCTTCGAGCAATGATGACGAGGATGGAGACGAGCAGGTCGGTGGGAGCTTGCCCATGATCCCGAAGAAGGATAGGACCGGGCTAATCTCCCGCGGGTCTGCCCCTGCCCCAAGGCAGTCTGCAGACGCACCTTCTGCTTCCGAGGTTGAGCCTTCCAGCCGGCTGTCAGGCTTCAAGTTTGGCCGGAGGCTGCCCAAGCTCACCGGCGATGACCCGTAAGTGCTTGACCCTTGTCTTTATGTCTTGTTCCGCTGCCGAGGCTTGACGTTCGCATCTCTTGAATAGGCTGGAGCCCGCGGCAAAGAAGCTGAAGGGGGCTCCTGAGGCTCCATCCGCGGCAGCGCCTCCACCTATGGAGGAGGGTGACCGTGGCGCGCGGGCTTCTCCCGCCCGGTCGTCCTCGCGAGGCCTGGCCTAGCTAGCTGGCGCGAGCTCAGCCCCCATGGCCCAAGTGACTCATGTGGTGCCTTTGCCCACTGCCGCCACCACAGCCGCTCGTGATGCAGCCCTGGGGGAGGTGGTTGAAGTCCGCGATCGTTGCAAGGCACTGGAGGATGAGCTGCAAGGCCTGGGGGACCAGCTCGCGAAGGAGGTTCATCTTCGCCAGGAGCAAGAAGAAGGCATGAAGGCTCGCGAGGCGGCCATCGAGGACCGGGAGGCAAAGCTCAAGAAGCGCCGTGACCGCCTAGGTGCGCTGGGGAAGGAGTTGGAGGCGACGAAGGTCGAGTTGGACAGCAAGGCCAAGGTTCTTGCCGAGGACCGCTTGGCCTTCACAGACATGGAGAAGAAGGCTCGTGCTTCGCTGAAGATGCTCTACGCCAGTGGCCTGGAGAGCCCGCTGGCCGGCGCCGAGGATGGCCCCGCCAAGCTGCTTCCCTTCCTGGTTCGTGCCCTTGAGAATGTCACCCTTGGCCTTGGCCCCACGGCCGAGGCCGAGGCGCGTGTCTTGTCTTCTGCTCCGCTGACGCGGGTCTTCACCCACATCTACCTTCGCGACCCCAGCGCCAACCTCGATAGCCTGTTGGAGCCAGTAAGTGGCGAGGGTGCTACTGCCGCTGCCGAGGCCGTGAAGGGTCGCGCGGAAGCTCTGCTAGGGAAGTTCCCGGCCTTCAGTACCAAGTCGAAGCAGGATGCCTCCGGTCCTGCTGCTCCATGAGGCGGGGCCACCCGCGCTGCTCCACCGCCGCCAAGTGACTCCGCTACTGCTCCTGCCCTACTTTTAATTCCTGCACATGCATCATGCCTCAGGGAGGCGTTTAAACTCGCGTTTGGTGTTGAGATGACAGTATGGACTGTAATATTTGCTTTTAAGTTCCTTGAATTTTATGCTTTCCTTCCCTACTTGCTTGTGTTCTACGCCGGCAGAGCCCGGCCCCGCGCGTACCTCACCCAGCATTAGCCCCGACCGGAAACCAGGACGGGACCAAAGGAGTGAGGGGCTACGAAGCCAGTTAGGCTCCTGAGTCGCGATGCTCAGGAGTCCCCCTTGGCGCACGAACAACAAGTAGGGAGGTGTGATGTAGGTGGATCTTCCGTTCTACGTCTGCAGAGCCCGACTCCGCGCGTACCTCACCCAGCATTAGCCCCGACCGGAAACCAGGACAGGACCAAAGGAGTGAGGGGCTACGGAGCCAGTTAGGCTCCTGAGTCGTGATGCTCAGGAGTCCCCCTTGACGCACAAACAGCAAGTGATGAGGTGAGATGCGAGTGGGACCACCGTTCTACGTCTGCAGAGCCCGGCCCCGCACGTGCCTCACCCAACATAGCCTTTCGGAACTAAGGAGTGAGGGGCTACGGGACCAGTTAGGCCCCTGAGTCGCAATGCTCAAGGGTCCCCTTGATGCTCAAACGGCCTTCATACCTTGGCTCCGCTCGGGGAGAGACGCGCGACGAACCTGGCCCGAGGGGCCTGGCTGGGTGGCGTACGTCTGGGCGTGGTGATCCCGAGGGGAGGCGTTGCGATGAGGCTAGACACTGAGCTCTGGGCTCCCTGAGGTTGATGCGGCCCGGGGGCCACCCTCAGTTGTTTATCACCAGCGCAGAGCATAGCGCTTCCGCATGTGTACGGGCATAGCCGCTCCTCGGCAGTGTCGTCAGCCAGCGCGGAGCATGGTGCTTCCACTGGTACGTGGGAGGGGGCTCCCCTCCGGGAGGAGCCCCCAGGGCGTGTACAGCCCCGCCCTGACACGTGGCCGGCACGGTAGGGCTAGGTGAGGTGTATCTGGGCACCCGTGAGCCAGCACGGGACTCACGGGGCCCTACCTCTAGGCGGGTTGCGCCTGACACTGGGCCTTATCTTGTGTTGTGTTCCTGCAAACTTGGTTAGATGCCGGCACACTACATCCTCGGGTCCCGGCCCTCGAGCTTGTCTCAGCCGTCGCTGGTATGCCAGGTTGCGATGCCGTGGACATAGCCAGAGGGTGAGGGCTGGAGAGCCAGTGAGAGCCCTGAGTCGAGATGCTTAGGTACCCCCCCCCTTTAACGTGCAAGTGGTCGACATGGAGAAGAAGAGGTGCCGTGGATAGGCATCAAGTAATCAAGCATGATGGGCGAATGCATAGCCGGAAATAAACGCAAGGGAGATACATGCCGCTGGGCCTGGCCCGAGCGACTTGGGGATGATGCAGCCCGAAGGGCGCCCCCATCAAAGCAAGCTAACGACATAAAATAAAAGGGATGCATACTGCGGGGACGGACCCATGCGGCCTGGGAACGATGCGGCCCTGGGAGGGCGCTCCCAGCTGTAGGATCGAAAGTATGTCTAGAGGGGGGTGATTAGACTACTTGACCAAATAAAAACTTAACCTTTTCCCAATTTTAGTTCTTGGCAGATTTTAGCTATTTTAGGACAAGTCAAGCAATCATCACACAATTCAAGCAAGCATGCAAAGAGTATATTGGCAGCGGAAAGTAAAGCATGCAACTTGCAAGAATGTAAAGGGAAAGGTTTGGAGAATTCAAACGCAATTGGAGACACGGATGTTTTCCCATGGTTCGGATACGTGGTGCTATCCTACATCCACGTTGATGGAGACTTCAACCCACGAAGGGTAACGGTTGCGCGAGTCCATGGAGGGCTCCACCCACGAAGGGTCCACGAAGTAGCAACCTTGTCTATCCCACCATGGCCATCGCCCACGAAGGACTTGCCTCACTAGCGGTAGATCTTCATGAAGTAGGCGATCTCCTTGCCCTTACAAACTCCTTGGTTCAACTCCACAATCTTGTCGGAGGCTCCCAAGTGACACCTAGCCAATCTAGGAGACACCACTCCCCAAGAAGTAACAAATGGTGTGTTGATGATGAACTCCTTGCTCTTGTGCTTCAAATGATAGTCTCCCCAACACTCAACTCTCTCTCATAGGATTTGGATCTGGTGGAAAGAAGATTTGAGTGGAAAGCCACTTGGGGAAGGCTAGAGATCAAGATTCATATGGTAGGAATGGAATATCTTGGTCTCAACACATCAGTAGGTGGTTCTCCCTCAGAACATATGAGTTGGAATTATGTATGTGTTCTGATGGCTCTCTCCATGAATGAAGAGGAGGTGGAGGGGTATATATAGCCTCCACACAAAATCCAACCATTACACACAATCTACCAATCTCGGTGGGACCGAATCAACAAACTCGGTCGGACCGAAAAGGTAAACCTAGTGACCGTTAGAGATTTCCGGTGGGACTGACATGCAACTCGGTCGGACCGATATAGTTAGGGTGTGGGCACAACGTAATCTCGGTGAGACCGATTACACAAACTCGGTGAGACCGAGTTTGGTAATAAGCTAACCAGAGAGTTGGTCAGGCAAACTCGGTGGGACCGATTTGCTCTTTCGGTGAGACCGAAAAGTTACAAAAGGGAAACACAGAGTTTACATTGCAATCTCGGTGGGACCGATTCGCTCTTTTGGTGAGACCGAAAAGTTACGAAAGGGAAACAGAGAGTTTGCAATCCCATCTCGGTGAGACCGAGATCCCTATCGGTAGGACCGAAATGCTAGGGTTTGGCAGTGGCTTATGACATATGAAACTCGGTGGCGCCGGATAGATAGAATCGGTATGACCGAGTTTGGCTTAGGGTTTAGGTCATTTGTGGATATGGGAAAGTGGTTGAGGATTTTGGAGCATATCACTAAGCACATGAAGCAAGAGGCTCATTAAGCAACACCTCATCCCTCCTTGATAGTATTGGCTTTTCCTAAAGACTCAATGTGATCTTGGATCACTAAAATATAAAATGAAGAGTCTTGAGCTTTTGAGCTTGAGCCAATCCTTTGTCCTTAGCATTTTGAGGGTTCTACTTTCACATCCATGCCATGCCAATCATTGAGCTTTCCTGAAATAATCAACTTGGAATAGCATTAGCTCAATGAGCTATATGTTGTTATGAATTACCAAAACCACCTAGGGATAGTTGCACTTTCACTAGCTGGAAATGAAACTTGTAAGATGTCACCTGAGTGTGTCGAGGGCGAAGGGGTATTGGTGTAGCAGACTCGGTAGGCTGCGGAAGCCGATCCTCATGAGCCCCCAGGCCCAGGGGCCTCGGGAGGCCCCGGAGGCACTGGTAGCTCTTCACGAATCATCTCCATCTCCGCCAGAGCTGCGGAACGCCTGTCTTCTTGAGCCTCCATGATGCCCCTTATGAGGCGCTGGCATGTAGCAACCGCGCTCGGCAAGCCGTAAGGCATGCGAACGTAGCTGTGGGGCGGACCCCCGCAGCGCCCCACTCGCGAGGGCCAGAGGCGCTCCATCGTTGTGACTTGGTTGAGCCCTGGTACATCGATGCAAACGCGCAGCCCACCATCCTTGCCTGGATGGGGAGCCACAGCCGGTAGACAGCGGCAACCTCTCACGATTCTTGATTCCTGTAGTTCTTGAATGGCCTTATCGACGAACTCCTGCGGGTCTGACCTTCCTTGCTTGCTCCTTCTTGATGGAAACGTGCTTCGAAGCACGCCTCCATGTGGTGCCCAAGCGCCTCCCTCGTGACCCTGGCCAGGTCGGTGGCCCTCCAGGGGAGAGCCCCCGAGCCCTGCCTGAGGAGGGCGCCAGGCGCGCTTTCCTATGCGATGGAAGGAGGTTCCCCCTGGGCAGACGCGGGCCCTGAGGGGCCTGCCTCCCGAGAGGCCGGTCCGGACGATGTCTTCTTCTTCTTGGGGGTAGTCTTGGGAAGCCTCCTGCTCCGTGATCCGGGTCTTCCAATGACGCGGCCTGAAAGGCTCGCTCCAGGGAACACACTGCATCCTTCTCTTCATGGGGCACCGTGATGACTCCGCCACTTCCTGGCATCTTGAGGACGTTGTAGCCATGGTGAGTCATGGCCATGAACTTGGCCAGCGCTGGGTACCCGAGGATGGCTTTGTACGACATGCGGATGTGGGCGACGTCGAAGTCGATGAGCTCGGTGCGGTAGTTATCACGTGCCCCGAAGGTGACAGGGAGGCGGACCTACCCAATCGGGACCATGGAGCCGTCGGTGACTCCGGAGAAGGGCTTGGTTGGCTGAAGCTGGTCGTAGGGCACTTGGAGATTGTTGAACGTTTCCATGAACAAGACGTTGAGCCCTACCCCACCATCGATGAGGGTCTTGGTGACCAGTACATTACTGATGACTGGGGAGCAAAGCATCGGGAGGACTCCAGCTGTGGCCGCACACTTGAGTTGATCCGCTGAGCCGAATGTGATGGCGTATGCCGACAACCTGAGAGAGTGCGTTGCTTCAAGCCTGGGGAGGACTGCATTCACCTCGCGGGCAAACTGCTTGAAGATGCGTTGGGAGGCTGGGGCTTGAGCTCCGCCCAGGATGCAGGCGATTGCGCGTGGCTCCTGGAAGCCCCTAGCCCCTTCGTCTTGATGGCGGTCCTCGTTCCTCCTTGGCTGAGGCGGCAATGGAGGGAGGCCTGCGTTGCCCTGTGGGCGATCCTCACGAGGCTGATCTCTCCATCCCCCCTCGCGAGGCAGGTCTCGCCAGCGATCCTCGCGAGGTTGATCGCGCCACCCTTGGCGCGGTCCGCGGTCTTCCCAGCGTCCTGTGTTTCTTCCTCCTCCTCGGCCATAGCCCCGATTGGCGTGGTCGGGACGACGGCCGATCCTTCCTTCTCGCATGGCGCGGAGTTCTTGGCATTCGTTGGTGTTGTGGGTGTGGAGGTTGTGGTACACACAGTACCGGCTGCCCTTGGAGGACTCAGGCAGATCTTTGCCCCGCTTGGTGTCTGGTTCTGCTGCGAGCATGGCAGCCCCCTTGCGCTTCACGTCCTTGGCCTTGGGCTTCTTCTCCTCTGGGTCTGTGGCAGGCAGGTCGAGGAGGAAGAGGCGTCCCTCCTCAGCCCTGGCGCACTTAGTCGCCAAGTTGAACAACTCCAGGGAGGTGCACAGGTCTTCATGCATCGCCAGCTCCTCCTTCATCTTGACGTCGCGTACACCATCAGGGAAGGCCGAGATGATGGCCTCCTCAGACACCTTGGGGATCTTGAGGCGCGCGCTGTTGAAGCGCTGGATGTACTTTTGCAGGGTCTCTCCGGGTTGTTGCTTGATGCAGCGCATGTCGCTCACGGCAGGTGGCCGGTCGCGAGTACCTTGGAAGTTGGCGATGAAGCGGGTGCGCATCTGGTCCCAGGAAGAGATAGTGCCTGGAGGCAGGTTCAAGAGCCAAGTGCGAGCTCCTTCCTTGAGCGCCATGGGGAACCAGTTCGCCATGACCTTCTCGTCCCCGCTGGCAGCTTCGATGCCCAGCTCATAGAGCTGGAGGAATTCTGCAGGGTCGGTCTAGCCATCGTAACGAGGAGGCAGGTCTGGCTTGAACTTGCCGGGCCACGTGACGCTACGCAGCTTGGTGGTGTAGGCACGGCAGCCTGTGGTGGCCATGAAAGGCCTCGGCTGGTGGAGAGCTTAGTCTTGAGGGTCCCCACGCGCTGCAGCTAGGAGCAGCGCGGGGTCTTGGTGTGTCGGAGCTGGAGCAGGGTCGCGGCGTGCCGGAGCTGGGAGCGCCCGGGCAGCTCCTTGTGGGCGTGGGATTTCTTGGCAGCTTCATTCTTGCTACGCTGGCACCTGATGGAGCGGGTTCCGCCCAGGGGCCATGCGCCTTGGACCCATGGCGTCTTCTTGGAGGGGAGGCGGATGGTATGCCTCCGGAGCTTCGTCGCCCGCGCAGGGCGGAGTGTGGCGCAGAGGAGCGGACGGCGCGAGAGAGCCCCCTGCGGCGCGGACAAGCTCGATGATGCGGTCGAGCCACTCTTCGTAGACGTCGTCGACAGGACGGTAGCGCAGGAGCTCGTTTGCCGCGAGGAGCGCAGCTCGAGCCTCCAAGGGGGCGCAGAGTGCGCGTGACGAAGCACCAGCTGGTGCGAGCGATGGAGTAGCGGTGTGGCCGTCTTGCCGCACGGACGAATGCTGAGATGACGCTTGCTGCTCGCCCCCCGCTGGGCCGGTGGCGGCGTTGACGGCGGGCGACGGGGAATGATGAGGACGTCCGCCGACGGGCGCCGTCTGGGCGACGCGGGAAGCGATAGCGGCCCGGCGCTCGGCGCGGGCCCGACGAGCGTCGAACATGGATGGGACGGTCGGAGGAGAACGGGGCGGTGGACGACGAATTCCGGCGCACCCCTACCTGGCGCGCCAAATGTCGGATTTCGGGTTCCGGCAGACCCTTAAGGTTCGAAAACTGGGGTGTGCGCGGAGATTATGCCTTCTACCTCCCCGTCTCGCAAAGATCTAGACTATTGAAAGAACTGCACAAGAGACACAAGGTTTATACTGGTTCGGGCCACCGATGTGGTGTAATACTGTACTCCAGTGTGTGGTTGGTGGATTGCCTCTTGGGGCTAATGATGATGAACGATACAAGGAAGAACAGCCTCGCGAGGGTCTGTTCTTGGCTGGGGCGATGAACTGCTAGGAGGAGTTCAGCCACCTTTCTCTCTCTCTCTCTCTCTCTCACTCTTACTCTTACTTGCCAACCGAACGAATGAACCCCCTTGCTATGTGGGTGGCTGGTCCTATTTATAGAGGCCCGGTCCTCTTCCCAAATATCGAGCGGGAAGGGAGCCAACAATGGCGGGCTAATTTGAAGGGGGACAGCAAGCATCAACTATCCTGACAAAAGCAGTCTTCGCCTGCGCAAAGCTCTGGTGATGACGCTGTCTTGGGCTCCACGGTGACCTCCGTCTCGTAGTCCTCGTGGTCTTGGTCTCGTTGCACCGAAATGGCAACCTTTGCCTGATGCCTCGGTACTCCGCGGCTGCGCTTGCCCCCCTTGCACCAAAGAGGAAAGGAGGACGTTGCGCGGGCTGGCACCCGCCTGGCGCCCTGAGTCGTCATGGCTTGCGTCACGGGCACCTCGCGAGGTACCCCGCCTTGATCTCTCTGCCTCCTCGCGAGCCAGCCCGACGAGGCCGTTCCTGAGGAAGCTCCGTGTCATCGGCCCCGCGAGGCTTGGCCCCTCGCGAGGGTCTTGAGTCTTGTGTTGATGAAGATGGGCCGTGCTGGGCCCCCTTTGAGCCATGCCGCAGGCTGCAGGCAGGCAAGTCTGGGGACCCCCGTTCCCAGAACGCCGACAACATTAAGAAGTTGAGGGAGGCTAGATACCTGACCGCCGATGTTGCACATTGGCTGCCTGCTCGAGGGCAGATCGTCCCTACTCCCGAACCCAACGAGAACGTCGTGTTCGTCTCCCACTTCCTCCGAGGTCTAGGCCTCACTCTGGATCCCTTCGTCAGGGGTTTGATGTTCTATTACGGGCTAGATTTCCACGATCTAGCTCCGGACTCCTTTCTCCACATCTCGACATTTATTGTCGTGTGTGAGGCCATCCTCCGCGTTACCCCTCACTTCAGCCTGTGGCTCAAGACCTTTGAAGTAAAGCCGAAGATGGTCGAGGGGCAACATGCAGCGTGCGGAGGTGCGTCAATAGGCAAGATGGCAGGAGCCCCATGGCCGAAAGGTTCCTTTTCAGAGGTGTCCGAATTGTGGCAACGGGAGTGGTTTTATGTTACGGCTCCTAGAAGTGCCAAGTGGGCGGCTGCCCCCGCTTTCCACTCGGGCCCCCCACCACAACTGATGTCATGGATTAGCAGAGGTTTGAGCTGGGGTCCAGCCAAGGATGTGCCTATACTGCAAAGCCGCATCCGAGATCTCTTCGAGGGAGATTTTAATTTGGTTGTGGTAATACAATTTATGCTGGTTCGTCGAGTCCAGCCTTGCAAACGCCGGCCCCTTCGCTTGTGGGAGTTCAACCCAGAGGGACCGCATGCTATTCAAAGTTTTCCTCGGCCTGACGCATGAGGAGATGTACAAGTCATTCTTCGGACCTCAAGTAGAGTGTCCGGATATTACCGAGGACATGGGCCTGAGCAGTAACCGCGCCGCCGAACAAGTAAGAATCCTCTGGCCGAACACATTGTCTTTTATTCGTCACGAAGTTATTTCTGAGAGTTCTCTTTTTGACCACGACTGGCTAACAAAGGCGAAGATGATTCGGTGTTTGGCCCCCCTCCCTGAGTGCTTGGAAAATCCGGTATTGGAAAAGATGCTCGAGGTCGCACCTTGCCTGGAGCCCTCGAAGGAAGATACCGGGGGGATAATATGGGCGGACGCGGGCCCCCATCGCTGCTCGTTCCAACTGAGGGAATGAGCGTCTCCACGAAGGAGGACAACCGGAGGAGGAAAACGACTGCTTCCGAGGATCCGGAAGCCGAAGCCTCCAAACGGGAGAAGAAGTCTCCCACAGAGGGTCCTGCCTCGGGGGGCGCTTTTGCCGCACAAAGTCCGCGGGGGGATCAGCCCTCCAATGAGTCGTAAGTGATCCAAAATACTTTAATAGTAAAGGTATGCTATATTTTTTTCTAAGAAAATAACCACCGCATATATCTTGCAGTTCGGGCCTTAGCCCCTCTCAGCTAAGCTCATCTTCGGGGGATCTTCTTCCAGAGATGATGGAGAGCGAAACGCCTCCCCTGGACTCCTCCGCTCAAGAAGCGGGCGACCCCGAAGTGTCGTCATGGAGGGCCTCTCCGGATCCGGTGAGGCCAGAAGATAATCCCATAGACCCCCGAAGTCCCCAGCGTCTGGCTCCCGAAGAGAGCAGACAAAAGGGTTCGGCACCGTCTGGTGTGCGGTCGGACGTTTTGAGGGAGTTGGTGGGGCGAGCAGCCATCTCAGAAGAACACCGTATGCTGATGGGTACGGTGATGGAGAGAATTTCATCAGTCGAAAGCGGATTACATGAAGCCTTTATGAGTCTACAGACAGGCTTTGAGGTACGTGAGATAATATGTGATAGTACTGCACATGTTAGGTGTGCCCTGTTTAGATAGTAGCCCCTAAGACTCTGGTTGTCGTCAAGAACGGCGGCGAACAGAGGATCATATTCCCAAGCAATAACCAGACTGCCCCTATGTGCAGGTGGTGGAAGCTCCGGTGGCTAGCCGGACTAGTGAGTTTGCCAAATTAAAACGGCAACTGGATGCGGCAGACGCCGACATCGAGCTTGTTAACAAGAGGCTTGACGAGGCACAGGGTAAGTGTTATTATCTGGTGAATGCCACATAGGAAGAGCAGGATGATGCTAGTATCTTTAATATGTTGTGACTGCAGATGGAGCTGCCACCATGGAAACCTTGCGGGCAGAACTTGCCCGAGCCAAGGAACAAGCGAGGATTAGTAATGCCGCTGCTTTGAAGGCAGCCGAAGAGTTGAAAGCCGAGAAGGCCGCACATTGCGAGAGTCAAGAGAAGATGGCGAAGATGGCCGTAGAATTAAAAGACACTGCCGACCGTTGCCGGGTCCTTGAAAAAGAAAACCGAGCGAAGGCAACGGACCTTGAGAAGGCCACGGCGGCGGACAAATACACCCGTTCTGCTATGAGAGCGAAGAAGGAGGAGCTGCGGGAAGCCGGGGATATTGCGACTGGGAAACCCTTCATGTTATGGAGGAAGTTCGGAGATCCATGGTATGCCCCTCTGGATCGGCTATGGAGTTCGGCAGATGCGTATATGGATTTGGCGGCGAGCGCTGCCGATGCGGCCAAGTACTTCCAAGGTCAGACAGATCGTGAAGTGGACAAGTTGTTCTAGTCGCAATTCCACGTTCTAGAGCGTCCGCTTTCATTGACTGACCAGCTAGCCGAATGGGCCAAACTAAATAGGTTGTCCGGACTCGCCATGAGGTCTGTTGTGGATCAACTATGGCCGGAAAAAGCCAAAGCCGAACAGCTATTTCAGCTTAGTGCAGCAGTTCCTTGGTGCAGTGCCGCGCATTAATGCAATGAAGAGGTCAGCGTGCATAGAAGGCTCGCGGATGGCCCTTGCCCGTGTTAGAGCATACTGGGCGGAGATGGACGCTACCGCTATTGCGGCGCAGGGTTCGGCCATAGGCCGAGTGGCTGCCGAGCATTATTTCGAGGAGGTTCTCGATGGTTCTCGTTTGATAGAGGCCCAGTGCTCGAAGAATATTATGTTTGAGTGATATGTGTTCTCATTGTAAACACAATGCCTTTATAAAGTTTTTATAAGGCTATGTTTATACTTTTGCCTGAAAGTTGTATGATGCCTCCTCTACGGCCGTTTCTGTATACATGTGTATAACTTGAAAGATTGCAGCCGTCGGCTTCAACCCCCACGCATATAATGCGGAGGTGCTCGCAAAAAACACGTGTTCACACTTAACCCAACGTCTTGGTCCTATTAAGGTGATAGCGTAGCGAGCGAAGCAACCGGACTATAATGCTTTAACACTTTCACTTAGCCATAGGAGTTTGATAGTGGGGCCACTAGATTGCCCCTGGTGGCTCCGCACTCTCCCGATCGCGGAGTGCGTACCTGCCTGGCTGGAAAACGGCCCTTCGTTAAGGCCGAGGAATTCTAACATTCCGATAGGTCATCGAGTGGTTGACCAGTCTCACGCTATATCATGACAGTCCATTTTCGGCTTTCTCTACTGAGGTGCTCGTCCGGATGAACCAGGGCACAATCGTAGTAGTTCTCCTGGTGCTACCTTAGCCGATAAAGCGGAACGTAAGGCACCAAAACACAGGAGCCGGGAAAACCCAACATTTGACCAAAGACAATGATTCGGAGCTGATGCATATAAGGCCAAACTCGCGACGCCGAACACTCCCTAAGGTATTCGGTCTTTATGGTATAAGTCGGGCCTAAATAGTGCCCTTTGTAAGAATCCCCTTGTGTCCAGGTACGTGTATTATTCTGACGTGGCCACATGCCAAGACGTCAGCATCCTTCTCAACTGTGCTGAGAATTCGGTGGATATGTATCAACAAGAGACAGTAAAAAAGGTTTACGTAGGGTCTTAATCTAAAAAGAATCCTTGGAGTGGGTCCCTGCTGCACGTCTGCGCCTGTGTCTCCGTTGTGCCGTATCCTGGACGGGTGTAGCACGATGATCATCTGTAAAAGAGAGGAACTTAGGTGAAAAATTTGTCGTGCAAAAGGATAGTTTTTAAAGAAACCATGTATAATTCAAGATCAGTAAAAATTGCCACTTGTCTGCGCACGTTGAGCCCCTTGTATTTGTAATAGGGGTGTGACCACTGATCCGGTATGAATTACATATAGCTGCGCCGGACTCGTCTAACTGTGTCCAAGGTCTTGACGACCTATTAAATGCTTTAGTTGGTGAGGCCGTTTTTAGTGTGCGGCTGCCAAGGCAGCCGCACTCTCTTTGGCGCACAAAGATCGCTTAATACTTCCGTTTACTGTAATGATGCCACGTGGGCCGGGCATCTTGAGTGTGAGGGAAGCGTAGTGCGGTATTGCATTAAAGCGAGCGAAAGCTTCGCGTCCAAGTAGTGCTTGATAGCCACTTTGAAACAGAGCGATGTTGAAGGTTAAATGTTCGCTACGGAAGTTATCGGGGAAGCCAAATATAACCTTTAGTAGCAGGGAGCCCGTGCAATGATCCCCTGGTCTTGGCGTTGCCCCTTTAAAGGTAGTATTGCTATGGCAAAAAAATTAGGGTCTATCCCCATTTCGCCGATTGTGTCCTGGTATATTAGGTTTAGACTGCTGCCACCGTCCATCAGGACTCGTGTGAAGTGGTATCCGTCAATTATTAGGTCTAATACCAGGGTAGCCCATCCTGCACGCCGGATACTTGCTGAGTTATCATGATGGTCGAAAGTGATCGGTTGAGACGACCAATGGCAGGACTCCGCGGTGATAGGCCCTTGGGCATATTTTTCTGGGAGTGCCGTTTTGTTTCTTCCTTTGATCACGTGTAACACGTTTACTGTTTGACTTCTGGTGGAAATTTCTTTTGTTCCCAGTGTCTTGCTTGAGAGGCTCATCCTCGTCTTCGCTTGGTGTATCCTCCCCCTTATCTACGGCACTGAGCTTGCAAGACTGCTTGAAGACCCAACATTCTCTGTGGGTATGATTAGCGGGTTTACCAGGGGTGCTATGGATCTGACATATTTGGTGCAGAATTTTGGTTAGGCTGGACAGTTCGTCTCTGGCGCCATTAGAGGGTGGCTTTTGATGACCTGGCCGAGAGCTTTTGAATCCGACGTTTACTGTCGGGCTCTTCATGCTGTCTTCTTTATTCCGGCGTTTGTTATTGTTGTTGCGCCATGATTTCCCGTTTCTATCTCTAACTTCAGATGTACTAGGGTCGCTAGTGCTGCATCTGGCTAGCCAGCTGTCCTCACCCATGCAAAAGCGGGTCATGAGGCTTGTTAATGCTGCCATTGTTCTCAGCTTTTCTTGGCCGAGGTGTCTGGCAAGCCATTTGTCGCGGACGCTATGCTTAAAAGCTGCCAAGGTTTCGGCGTCCGGACAGTCGACAATTTGGTTCTTTTTAGTAAGAAACCTGTTCCAAAGTTTTCGGGCTGACTCTCTGGGCTGTTGAGTTATATGACTCAAATCGTCCGCATCCGGAGGTCGGACATAAGTCCCTTGAAAATTTTCCCGAAAAGCGTCTTCGAGCTCTTCCCAGCTTCCAATGGAGTTTTCGGGGAGGCTTTTAAGCCAGTGATGAGCTGGCCCTTTGAGCTTGAGGGGTAAGTACTTGATGGCGAGGAGATCATCTCCTCGAGCCATATGGATATGGAGGATATAGTCCTCAATCCAGACCCCAGGGTTTGTTGTTCCGTCGTATGCCTCTATGTTTACGGGTTTGAATCCCTCTAGAAATTCATGGTCCAGCACCTCGTCGGTGAAACATAGGGGGTGTGCGCCACCCCTGTATCTGGGTGTACCGCATTGTTCGGATGTTTGTTGTGTTACATCGTATGCTGGGGCGCGCTTGCATGGTCCATAGATGGATCTGGTTGTGCCATCCTTTTGGTGCGAGCCCTTACGTGGACCGCGTATTGGCGTGTGAGTGGCATTGTTTGACGCTTGATGTTGGCCGTGAGGTCATCTATCCGACTAGGTGGCTGTTTTGATTTTTGGTTGTGGGGGGTCTGAGGCCTCCTCATCCAATTCAGGTAGCAACTTCCGCTTTGGGTAGCTCTTGGTGGGGTGATTGTCGTCGTACTTCGCTGCTGTGTTGAGTACTTTACTCCATCTGATTTGGAGTGTGTCCTGCGCAGCCTTGAGCCTTTGCTTCTGCTTTTTCAGGCTCCTCGCGGTGGCAACAAGCCTTTGACGAGCATTCTGCTGCTCCGGGTGCCTGTCCGGCATTATGTCGTCCGGACTATTATCTTTGACAGAATTAGTTTGTTCGGTTTGATTCTTCGTATTGCCGTAGTTCGGCAGTGGTTTGCCCTGCTCCAACGCTGGGTCTGTATGATCGTTATTTCTGCCGAGGTGGGATTTGGGGTGGCGCTTGCGCCGCCGCTTTGACTGCTTCTCGAGGGAACAAGCCTTCGGTGCGTCCTTCCGTTCCTCGTCGTCGTCTTCTTTTGGTGTGTCCACCAATTATACTTCATATGATGAAGTGGACATCCAGCGCCCTGTTGGCGGTGGTTCCTCTTTGCCTCCCGGATCATCGTCCATATCGTGAATGTTTTCGGAGTCGAAGTCGAGCATGTCGGTTGAGTCATCGACAGTGGCTATTAAGTGGGTGGTGGGTGGGCGTCGAATTTCTTCGTCGTCCGCATCCCAATCATGTTGGCCATAATCTGGCCAGGGCTCTCCTGACAAAGAGAGAGACCTTAGTGAATTCAGAATGTCGCCGAAGGGCGAGTGCTGAAAGATATCCGCGGTGGTGAATTCCATGATCGGCGCCCAATCGGATTTGATTGGCAGGGGCGCGGGCGGTTCGAAGTCAGAAAAAGAGTCCGGCACCTTGGAGTCACGGGCTGCGCAGAGGATTATGCTGGTGTTTGGCTCGATCGCCGTTGAGACTGCAGCCCCTGAGGTGGTGTCCAACCACCCGTCCTCGATTGACGCAGTCTGCTCCGAGCTAAGGATTGGAGCTGATGCGGGCGCGGCCTTTGGGGTACTGTTCGGCGGCAGAGCTAGGTCATACCCATCACGACAGTGCGGCGCTCCCGGCTGTGGCTCGAATCCGTTGAAGATTGAGTCTCCGCGGATGTCGGCCGTGTAGTTCAAACTTCCAAATCTGACCTGACGGC
This sequence comes from Triticum monococcum, assembly GCA_034509565.1. Taxonomy (NCBI): domain Eukaryota; kingdom Viridiplantae; phylum Streptophyta; class Magnoliopsida; order Poales; family Poaceae; genus Triticum; species Triticum monococcum. The sequence goes on along the minus strand of CM067844.1, from coordinate 403,302,943 downwards.
CAGGGGCGTAGCTTTCAATCTGCTCCAGGTGGCCAAGCGAATTAGCCCGCAGTGCAACGTCGCTGAATACGAAGATCTGTCCAGGGAGAAAAGTCTCAACCTGGACCGCATCGCTATCGATGACAGTAGGAGCCATCAAGCCTAACGGCGACGACACAGAGGAACTCTCAATGAAAGCACCAATGTCGGTGTCAAAACCGGCGGATCTCGGGTAGGTGGTCCCGAACTGTGCATCTAGGTCGGATGGTAACAGGAGGCAGGGGACACGATGTTTTACCTAGGTTCGGGCCCTCTTGATGGAGGTAAAACCCTACATCCTGCTTGATTGATATTGATGATATGGGTAGTACAAGAGTAGATCTACCACGAGATCAGAGAGGCTAAACCCTAGAAGCTAGCCTATGGTATGATTGTATGTTGTGATTGTTTTCCAACGGACTAAAACCCTTCGGTTTATATAGACACCAGAGAGGGTTAGGGTTACACAAGGTCGGTTACAAAGGAGGAGATATCCATATCCGTATTGCCTAGCTTGCCTTCCACGCCAAGTAGAGTCCCATCCGGACATGAGACGAAGTCATCAACCTTGTATCTTCATAGTCTAACAGTCCGGCCAATGGAGATAGTCCGGCTGTCCGGAGAACCCCTAATCCAAGACTCCCTCACTCGTCTCCTATTACCATCGATCCTAGACGAACAGTTCGGGATCCCTGTTGGAAATATGCCCTAGAGGCAATAATAAATTGGTTATTATTATATTTCCTTGTTCATGATAATCGTTTATTATCCATGCTAGAATTGTATTGATAGGAAACTCAGATACATGTGTGGATACATAGACAACACCATGTCCCTAGTAAGCCTCTAGTTGACTAGCTCGTTGATCAATAGATGGTTACGGTTTCCTGACCATGGACATTGGATGTCGTTGATAATGGGATCACATCATTAGGAGAATGATGTGATGGACAAGACCCAATCCTAAGCATAGCACTAGATCGTGTAGTTAGTATGCTAAAGCTTTTCTAATGTCAAGTATCGTTTCCTTAGACCATGAGATTGTGCAACTCCCGGATACCGTAGGAGTGCTTTGGGTGTGCCAAACGTCACAACGTAACTGGGTGGCTATAAAGGCACACTACAGGTATCTCCGAAAGTGTCTGTTGGGTTGGCACGAATCAAGACTGGGATTTGTCACTCCGTGTGATGGAGAGGTATCTCTGGGCCCACTCGGTAGGAAATCATCATAATGTGCACAATGTGATCAAGGAGTTGATCACGGGATGATGAGTTACGGAATGAGTAAAGATACTTGCCGGTAACGAGATTGAACAAGGTATCGGGATACCGACGATCGAATCTCGGGCAAGTATCGTACCGCTAGACAAAGGGAAGTGTATACGGGATTGATTAAGTCCTTGACATCGTGGTTCATCCGATGAGATCATCGTGGAGCATGTGGGAGCCAACATGGGTATCCAGATCCCGCTGTTGGTTATTGACCGGAGAACGTCTCGGTCATGTCTGCATGGTTCCCAAACCCGTAGGGTCTACACACTTAAGGTTCGATGACGCTAGGGTTATAAAGGAAGTTTGTATGTGGTTACCGAATGTTGTTCGGAGTCCCAGATGAGATCCCGGACGCCACGAGGAGTTCCAGAATGGTCCGGAGGAAAAGATTTATATATGGGAAGTCCTGTTTTGGTCACCGGAAAAGTTTCGGGGTTTATCGGTAACGTACCGGGACCACCGGGAGGATCCCGGGGGTCCACCAAGTGGGGCCACCAGCCCCGGAGGGCTTGATGGGCCAAGTGTGGAAGGGGACCAGCCCCAGGTGCGCTGGTGCGCCCCCCACAAGGGCCCAAGGTGCAAGGGAGAGGAGAAGGGGGCAAACCCTAGGGCAGATGGGCCCTAAGGCCCATCCTGGTGCGCCTCCCTCCCCCCCTCCCCCTTGGCCGCCCCCTTAGATGAGATCTAGGCTGGCCGCCACCCCTAGGGGTGGAAACCCTAAAGGGGGCGCAGCCCCTCCCCTTCCCCTATATATAGTTGAGGTTTGGGCTGCTCATAACACGCGATTTGATCTCTCCCTGTTGGTGCAGCCCTCCCTCTCTTTCTCCTCATATCCCGTGGTGCTTGGCGAAGCCCTGCAGGATTGCCATGCTCCTCCACCACCACCACGCCGTTGTGCTGCTGCTAGATGGAGTCTTCCTCAACCTCTCCCTCTCTCCTTGCTAGATCAAGGCGTGGGAGACGTCACCGGGCTGTATGTGTGTTGAACGCGGAGGTGCCGTTCGTTCGGCACTAGGATCATCGGTGATTTGGATCACGACGAGTACGACTCCATCAACCCCGTTCTCTTGAACGCTTCCGCTTAGCGATCTACAAGGGTATGTAGATGCACTCTTCTTCCCCTCGTTGCTGGTCTCTCCATAGATAGATCTTGGTGACACGTAGGAAAATTTTGAATTTCTGCTACGTTCCCCAACAGTGGCATCATGAGCTAGGTCTATGCGTAGTTACTATGCACGAGTAGAACACAAAGTAGTTGTGGGCGTTGATTTTGTTCAATATGCTTAGCGTTACTAGTCCAATCTTGATTCGGCGGCATTGTGGGATGAAGCGGCCCAGACCAACCTTACACGTACGCTTACGTGAGACCGGTTCCACCGACTGACATGCACTAGTTGCATAAGGTGGCTGGCGGGTGTCTGTCTCTCCCACTTTAGTCGGAACGGATTTGATGAAAAGGGTCCTTATGAAGGGTAAATAGCAATTGGCATATCACGTTGTGGTTTTGCATAGGTAAGAAACGTTCTTGCTCGAAACCCATAGCAGCCACGTAAAACATGCAAACAACAATTAGAGGATGTCTAACTTGTTTTTGCAGGGTATGCTATGTGATGTGATATGGCCAAAAGGATGTGATGAATGATATATGTGATGTATGAGATTGATCATGTTCTTGTAATAGGAATCACGACTTGCATGTCGATGAGTATGACAACCGGCATGAGCCATAGGAGTTGTCTTAATTTATTTATGACCTGCGTGTCAACATAAACGTCATGTAATTACTTTACTTTATTGCTAACCATTAGCTGTAGTAGTAGAAGTAATCGTTGGCGAGACAACTTCATGAAGACATGATGATGGAGATCATGGTGTCATGCCGGTGACAAGATGATCATAGAGCCCCGAAGATGGAGATCAAAAGGAGCAATATGATATTGGCCATATCATGTCACTATTTGATTGCATGTGATGTTTATCATGTTTATACATCTTGTTTACTTAGAACGACGGTAGTAAATAAGATGATCCCTCATTAAAATTTCAAGAAAGTGTTCCCCCTAACTGTGCACCGTTGCGACAGTTCGTTGTTTCGAAGCACCACATGATGATCGGGTGTGATAGATTCTAACGTTCACATACAACGGGTGTAGGACAGATTTACACATGCGAAACACTTAGGTTGACTTGACGAGCCTAGCATGTGTACAGACATGGCCTCGGAACACAGAAGACAGAAAGGTCGAGCATGAGTCGTATAGTAGATACGATCAACATGAAGATGTTCACCGATGTTGACTAGTCCGTCTCACGTGATGATCGGACACGGCCTAGTTGACTCGGATCATGTAATCACTTAGATGACTAGAGGGATGTCTATCTGAGTGGGAGTTCATAAGATGAACTTAATTATCCTGAACATAGTCAAAAGGTCTTCGCAAATTATGTCGTGAACGTAGCCGAGTACGAGGCGCTCATACATGGGCTCCGGCTTGCCAAGGAACTCGGCATCCGCCGGATCCTGTGTTATGGCGACTCGGATTTGGTGGTTCAGCAATCATCTGGCGACTGGGATGCCAAAGATGAAAACATGGCAAGCTACCGCTTCCTAGTGCAGCAAATCAGTGGGTACTTTGATGGATGTGAATTCCTCCATGTACCGCGAGCCGACAACGAGCCAGCAGATGCCCTGGCCCGAATAGGCTCCATGCGGCAAGCAATACCAACCGACGTCGCTCTACAACGCCTCCTCAAGCCGTCCATCAAGCCGTCTCCATAATCCGATTCCATCTTCATGCCGCTTGACCCCGACAGGGCCGGGTCTGGCTCGAAGAGCCAAGCAGGCGACCCAGGGACTTTAGTACTCGGCTCGGGGACTGCAGTAGCCGGCTTGGGGACTGCGGTAGCCGGCTCGGTAGTATTGCTATGGCAAAAAAATTAGGGTCTATCCCCATTTCGCCGATTGTGTCCTGGTATATTAGGTTTAGACTGCTGCCACCGTCCATCAGGACTCGTGTGAAGTGGTATCCGTCAATTATTAGGTCTAATACCAGGGTAGCCCATCCTGCACGCCGGATACTTGCTGAGTTATCATGATGGTCGAAAGTGATCGGTTGAGACGACCAATGGCAGGACTCCGCGGTGATAGGCCCTTGGGCATATTTTTCTGGGAGTGCCGTTTTGTTTCTTCCTTTGATCACGTGTAACACGTTTACTGTTTTGACTTCTGGTGGAAATTTCTTTTGTTCCCAGTGTCTTGCTTGAGAGGCTCATCCTCGTCTTCGCTTGGTGTATCCTCCCCCTTATCTACGGCACTGAGCTTGCAAGACTGCTTGAAGACCCAACATTCTCTGTGGGTATGATTAGCGGGTTTACCAGGGGTGCTATGGATCTGACATATTTGGTGCAGAATTTTGGTTAGGCTGGACAGTTCGTCTCTGGCGCCTTTAGAGGGCGGCTTTTGATGACCTGGCCGAGAGCTTTTGAATCCGGCGTTTACTGTCGGGCTCTTCATGCTGTCTTCTTTATTCCGGCGTTTGTTATTGTTGTTGCGCCATGATTTCCCGTTTCTATCTCTAACTTCAGATGTACTAGGGTCGCTAGTGCTGCATCTGGCTAGCCAGCTGTCCTCACCCATGCAAAAGCGGGTCATGAGGCTTGTTAATGCTGCCATTGTTCTCAGCTTTTCTTGGCCGAGGTGTCTGGCAAGCCATTTGTCGCGGACGCTATGCTTAAAAGCTGCCAAGGTTTCGGCGTCTGGACAGTCGACAATTTGGTTCTTTTTAGTAAGAAACCTGTTCCAAAGTTTTCGGGCTGACTCTCTGGGCTGTTGAGTTATATGACTCAAATCGTCCGCATCCGGAGGTCGGACATAAGTCCCTTGAAAATTTTCCCGAAAAGCGTCTTCGAGCTCTTCCCAGCTTCCAATGGAGTTTTCGGGGAGGCTTTTAAGCCAGTGATGAGCTGGCCCTTTGAGCTTGAGGGGTAAGTACTTGATGGCGAGGAGATCATCTCCTCGAGCCATATGGATATGGAGGATATAGTCCTCAATCCAGACCCCAGGGTTTGTTGTTCCATCGTATGCCTCTATGTTTACGGGTTTGAATCCCTCTAGAAATTCATGGTCCAGCACCTCGTCGGTGAAACATAGGGGGTGTGCGCCACCCCTGTATCTGGGTGTACCGCATTGTTCGGATGTTTGTTGTGTTACATCGTATGCTGGGGCGCGCTTGCATGGTCCATAGATGGATCTGGTTGTGCCATCCTTTTGGTGCGAGCCCTTGCGTGGACCGCGTATTGGCGTGTGAGTGGCATTGTTTGACGCTTGATGTTGGCCGTGAGGTCATCTATCCGGCTAGGTGGCTGTTTTGATTTTTGGTTGTGGGGGGTCTGAGGCCTCCTCATCCAATTCAGGTAGCAACTTCCGCTTTGGGTAGCTCTTGGTGGGGTGATTGTCGTCGTACTTCGCTGCTGTGTTGAGTACTTTACTCCATCTGATTTGGAGTGTGTCCTGCGCAGCCTTGAGCCTTTGCTTCTGCTTTTTCAGGCTCCTCGCGGTGGCAACAAGCCTTTGACGAGCATTCTGCTGCTCCGGGTGCCTGTCCGGCATTATGTCGTCCGGACTATTATCTTTGACAGAATTAGTTTGTTCGGTTTGATTCTTCGTATTGCCGTAGTTCGGCAGTGGTTTGCCCTGCTCCAACGCTGGGTCTGTATGATCGTTATTTCTGCCGAGGTGGGATTTGGGGTGGCGCTTGCGCCGCCGCTTTGACTGCTTCTCGAGGGAACAAGCCTTCGGTGCGTCCTTCCGTTCCTCGTCGTCGTCTTCTTTTGGTGTGTCCACCAATTATACTTCATATGATGAAGTGGACATCCAGCGCCCTGTTGGCGGTGGTTCCTCTTTGCCTCCCGGATCATCGTCCATATCGTGAATGTTTTCGGAGTCGAAGTCGAGCATGTCGGTTGAGTCATCGACAGTGGCTATTAAGTGGGTGGTGGGTGGGCGTCGAATTTCTTCGTCGTCCGCATCCCAATCATGTTGGCCATAATCTGGCCAGGGCTCTCCTGACAAAGAGAGAGACCTTAGTGAATTCAGAATGTCGCCGAAGGGCGAGTGCTGAAAGATATCCGCGGTGGTGAATTCCATGATCGGCGCCCAATCGGATTTGATTGGCAGGGGCGCGGGCGGTTCGAAGTCAGAAAAAGAGTCCGGCACCTTGGAGTCACGGGCTGCGCAGAGGATTATGCTGGTGTTTGGCTCGATCGCCGTTGAGACTGCAGCCCCTGAGGTGGTGTCCAACCACCCGTCCTCGATTGACGCAGTCTGCTCCGAGCTAAGGATTGGAGCTGATGCGGGCGCGGCCTTTGGGGTACTGTTCGGCGGCAGAGCTAGGTCATACCCATCACGACAGTGCGGCGCTCCCGGCTGTGGCTCGAATCCGTTGAAGATTGAGTCTCCGCGGATGTCGGCCATGTAGTTCAAACTTCCAAATCTGACCTGACGGCTAGGGGCGTAGCTTTCAATCTGCTCCAGGTGGCCAAGCGAATTAGCCCGCAGTGCAAAGTCGCTGAATACGAAGATCTGTCCAGGGAGAAAAGTCTCAACCTGGACCGCATCGCTATCGATGACAGTAGGAGCCATCAAGCCTAACGGCGACGACACAGAGGAACTCTCAATGAAAGCACCAATGTCGGTGTCAAAACCGGCGGATCTCGGGTAGGTGGTCCCGAACTGTGCATCTAGGTCGGATGGTAACAGGAGGCAGGGGACATGATGTTTTACCTAGGTTCGGGCCCTATTGATGGAGGTAAAACCCTACATCCTGCTTGATTGATATTGATGATATGGGTAGTACAAGAGTAGATCTACCACGAGATCAGAGAGGCTAAACCCTAGAAGCTAGCCTATGGTATGATTGTATGTTGTGATTGTTTTCCAACGGACTAAAACCCTTCGGTTTATATAGACACCAGAGAGGGTTAGGGTTACACAAGGTCGGTTACAAAGGAGGAGATATCCATATCCGTATTGCCTAGCTTGCCTTCCACGCCAAGTAGAGTCCCATCCGGACATGAGACGAAGTCATCAACCTTGTATCTTCATAGTCTAACAGTCCGGCCAATGGAGATAGTCCGGCTGTCCGGAGAACCCCTAATCCAAGACTCCCTCACTCGTCTCCTATTACCATCGATCCTAGACGAACAGTTCGGGATCCCTGTTGGAAATATGCCCTAGAGGCAATAATAAATTGGTTATTATTATATTTCCTTGTTCATGATAATCGTTTATTATCCATGCTAGAATTGTATTGATAGGAAACTCAGATACATGTGTGGATACATAGACAACACCATGTCCCTAGTAAGCCTCTAGTTGACTAGCTCGTTGATCAATAGATGGTTACGGTTTCCTGACCATGGACATTGGATGTCGTTGATAATGGGATCACATCATTAGGAGAATGATGTGATGGACAAGACCCAATCCTAAGCATAGCACTAGATCGTGTAGTTAGTATGCTAAAGCTTTTCTAATGTCAAGTATCGTTTCCTTAGACCATGAGATTGTGCAACTCCCGGATACCGTAGGAGTGCTTTGGGTGTGCCAAACGTCACAACGTAACTGGGTGGCTATAAAGGCACACTACAGGTATCTCCGAAAGTGTCTGTTGGGTTGGCACGAATCAAGACTGGGATTTGTCACTCCGTGTGATGGAGAGGTATCTCTGGGCCCACTCGGTAGGAAATCATCATAATGTGCACAATGTGATCAAGGAGTTGATCACGGGATGATGAGTTACGGAATGAGTAAAGATACTTGCCGGTAACGAGATTGAACAAGGTATCGGGATACCGACGATCGAATCTCGGGCAAGTATCGTACCGCTAGACAAAGGGAATGGTATACGGGATTGATTAAGTCCTTGACATCGTGGTTCATCCGATGAGATCATCGTGGAGCATGTGGGAGCCAACATGGGTATCCAGATCCCGCTGTTGGTTATTGACCGGAGAACGTCTCGGTCATGTCTGCATGGTTCCCAAACCCGTAGGGTCTACACACTTAAGGTTCGATGACGCTAGGGTTATAAAGGAAGTTTGTATGTGGTTACCGAATGTTGTTCGGAGTCCCAGATGAGATCCCGGACGCCACGAGGAGTTCCAGAATGGTCCGGAGGAAAAGATTTATATATGGGAAGTCCTGTTTTGGTCACCGGAAAAGTTTCGGGGTTTATCGGTAACGTACCGGGACCACCGGGAGGATCCCGGGGGTCCACCAAGTGGGGCCACCAGCCCCGGAGGGCTTGATGGGCCAAGTGTGGAAGGGGACCAGCCCCAGGTGCGCTGGTGCGCCCCCCACAAGGGCCCAAGGTGCAAGGGAGAGGAGAAGGGGGCAAACCCTAGGGCAGATGGGCCCTAAGGCCCATCCTGGTGCGCCTCCCTCCCCCCCTCCCCCTTGGCCGCCCCCTTAGATGAGATCTAGGCTGGCCGCCACCCCTAGGGGTGGAAACCCTAAAGGGGGCGCAGCCCCTCCCCTTCCCCTATATATAGTTGAGGTTTGGGCTGCTCATAACACGCGATTTGATCTCTCCCTGTTGGTGCAGCCCTCCCTCTCTTTCTCCTCATATCCCGTGGTGCTTGGCGAAGCCCTGCAGGATTGCCATGCTCCTCCACCACCACCACGCCGTTGTGCTGCTGCTAGATGGAGTCTTCCTCAACCTCTCCCTCTCTCCTTGCTAGATCAAGGCGTGGGAGACGTCACCGGGCTGTATGTGTGTTGAACGCGGAGGTGCCGTTCGTTCGGCACTAGGATCATCGGTGATTTGGATCACGACGAGTACGACTCCATCAACCCCGTTCTCTTGAACGCTTCCGCTTAGCGATCTACAAGGGTATGTAGATGCACTCTTCTTCCCCTCGTTGCTGGTCTCTCCATAGATAGATCTTGGTGACACGTAGGAAAATTTTGAATTTCTGCTACGTTCCCCAACAGTGGCATCATGAGCTAGGTCTATGCGTAGTTACTATGCACGAGTAGAACACAAAGTAGTTGTGGGCGTTGATTTTGTTCAATATGCTTAGCGTTACTATTCCAATCTTGATTCGGCGGCATTGTGGGATGAAGCGGCCCAGACCAACCTTACACGTACGCTTACGTGAGACCGGTTCCACCGACTGACATGCACTAGTTGCATAAGGTGGCTGGCGGGTGTCTGTCTCTCCCACTTTAGTCGGAACGGATTTGATGAAAAGGGTCCTTATGAAGGGTAAATAGCAATTGGCATATCACGTTGTGGTTTTGCATAGGTAAGAAACGTTCTTGCTCGAAACCCATAGCAGCCACGTAAAACATGCAAACAACAATTAGAGGATGTCTAACTTGTTTTTGCAGGGTATGCTATGTGATGTGATATGGCCAAAAGGATGTGATGAATGATATATGTGATGTATGAGATTGATCATGTTCTTGTAATAGGAATCACGACTTGCATGTCGATGAGTATGACAACCGGCATGAGCCATAGGAGTTGTCTTAATTTATTTATGACCTGCGTGTCAACATAAACGTCATGTAATTACTTTACTTTATTGCTAACCATTAGCTGTAGTAGTAGAAGTAATCGTTGGCGAGACAACTTCATGAAGACATGATGATGGAGATCATGGTGTCATGCCGGTGACAAGATGATCATAGAGCCCCGAAGATGGAGATCAAAAGGAGCAATATGATATTGGCCATATCATGTCACTATTTGATTGCATGTGATGTTTATCATGTTTATACATCTTGTTTACTTAGAACGACGGTAGTAAATAAGATGATCCCTCATTAAAATTTCAAGAAAGTGTTCCCCCTAACTGTGCACCGTTGCGACAGTTCGTTGTTTCGAAGCACCACATGATGATCGGGTGTGATAGATTCTAACGTTCACATACAACGGGTGTAGGACAGATTTACACATGCGAAACACTTAGGTTGACTTGACGAGCCTAGCATGTGTACAGACATGGCCTCGGAACACAGAAGACCGAAAGGTCGAGCATGAGTCGTATAGTAGATACGATCAACATGAAGATGTTCACCGATGTTGACTAGTCCGTCTCACGTGATGATCGGACACGGCCTAGTTGACTCGGATCATGTAATCACTTAGATGACTAGAGGGATGTCTATCTGAGTGGGAGTTCATAAGATGAACTTAATTATCCTGAACATAGTCAAAAGGTCTTCGCAAATTATGTCGTAGCTCGCGCTTCGGTTCTACTGTTTAGAAATGTTCCTAGAGAAAAATTAGTTGAAAGTTGATAGTAGCAATTATGCAGACAATAGAAGGCTTATGTCCTTAATGCACCGCTCAGTGTGCTGAACCTCGAACGTTGTCTGTGGATGTTGGGAACATCTGACATACAAATTTTGATAACTACGTGATAGTTCAGTTAAACGGTTTAGAGTTAAGGCACCGAAGACGTTTTGAAACGTCGCGAAACATATGAGATGTTTCGAGGGCTGAAATTGGGATTTCAGGCTCGTGCCCACGTCAAGAGGTATAAGACCTCCGACGATTTTCTTAGCCTGCAAACTAAGGGAGAAAAGCTCAATTATTGAGCTTGTGCTGAGATTGTCTGAGTACAACAATCATTTGAATCGAGTGGGAGTTGATCTTCCAGATGAGATAGTGATGTTTCTCCGAAGTCATTACCACCAAGCTGCTAGAGCTTCGTGATGAACTATAATATATCAGGGACTTATATGATGATCCTTGAGATATTCGCGATGTTTGACACCACAAAAGTAGAAATCAAGAAGGAGCATCAATTGTTGATGGTTGGTGAAACCACTAGTTTCAAGAAGGGCAAGGGCAAGAAGGGATACTTCATGAAACGGCAATTCAGCTGCTGCTCTAGTGAAGAAACCCAAGGTTGAACCCAAACCCGAGACTAAGTGCTTCTGTAATAAGGGGAACAGCCACTGGAGCAGAATTACCCTAGATACTTGGTAGATGAGAAGGCTTGTAAGGTCGATAGAAGTATATTGGATATACATTGTGTTGATGTGTATTTTACTAGTACTCCTAGTAGCACCAGGGTATTAGATACCGGTTCGGTTGCTAAGTGTTAGTAACTCTAAATAAAAGCTACGGAATAAACGGAGACTAGCTAAAGGTGAGCTAACGATATGTGTTGGAAATGTTTCCAATGTGGATATGATCAAATATCGTACGCTCCCTCTACCATCGAGATTGGTGTTTGCGTTGAGCATAGACATGATTGGATTATGTCTATCGCAATATGGTTATTCATTTAAGGAGAATAATGGTTACTCTGTTTATTTGAATAATACCTTCAATGGTCTTACACCTAAAATGAATTGTTTGTTGAATCTCGATCGTAGTGATACACATGTTCATGCCAAAAGATAGTAATGATAGTACCACCTACTTGTGGCACTGCCACATAAGTCATATCGGTATAAAACGCATGAAGAAGCTCCATGTTGATGGATCTTTGGGCTCACTCGTTTTTTAAAAGTTTGAGACATGCGAACCATGTCTATTGGTGTATATGCATGAAGAAACTCCATGCAAATGGACCGTTTGGACTCACTTGATTTCTGAATCACTTGAGACATGCAAATCATACCACATGGGCAAGATGACTGAAAGCCTCGTTTTCAGTAAAATGGAACCAGAAAGCAACTTGCTGGAAGTAATACATTTTGATGTGTGCAGTCCAATGAGTGCTGAGGCGTGTAGTGGATATCGTTATGTTCTTACTTCACAGATTATTTGAGTAGATGTTGAGTATATTTACTTGATGAATCACGAGTCTGAATTATTGAAAGGTTCAAGAAATTTCAGGGTGAAGTTGAAAGATCGCCGTGACAAGAGGATAAAAGATCTATGATATGATCATAGAGATGAATATCTTAATTACGAGTTTGGCATAGAATTAAGACATTTTGTAAATTGTTTGACAACTAATACAGCCTGGAACACCATAGTGTGATGGTATGTCCGAACATCATAACTGCACCCTATTGGATATGATGCATACCATGATGTCTCTTATCGAATTACCACAACAGTTTATGGGTTAGGCATTAGAGACAACCACGTTCACTTTAATAGGGCACCACGTAATTCTGATGAGATGACATCGTATGAACTATGGTTTAGAGAAACCTAAGCTGTCATTTCTTAAAAGTTTGGGGCTGCGATGCTTATGTGAAAAAGTTTCAGGCTGATAAGCTCGAACCCAAAGCGGATAAATGCATCTTCATAGGACACCCAAAACAGTTGGGTATACCTCCTATATCAGATCCGAAAGCAATAAGGGATTGTTTCTAGAATCGGGTCCTTTCTCGAGGAAAAGTTTCTCTCGAAAGAATTGAGTGGGAGGGTGGTGGAGACTTGATGAGGTTATTGAACCATCTCTTCAACTAGGGTGTGGCAGGGCACAGGGAGTTGTTCCTGTGGCACCTACACCAATTGAAGTGGAAGCTTATGATAGTGATCATGAAACTTCAGATCAAGTCACTACCAAACCTCGTGGGATGACAAGGATGCGTACTACTTTAGAGTGGTCCGTAATACTGTCTTAGAAGTCATGTTGCTAGACAACAATGAACCTACGAGCTATGGAGAAGCGATGGTGGGCCCGGATTCTGATAAATGGCTCGAGGCCATATAATCCGAGAGAGGATCCATATATAAAACAAAGTGTAGACTTTGGAAGAACTACTTGATGGTCGTAAGGCTGTTAGGTACATATGGATTTTAAAAGGAAGATGGACAATGATGGTAAATGTCACCATTAAGAGAGCTCGACTTGTCATTAAGAAGTTTCCTGACAAGTTCAAGGAGTTGACTACGGTGAGACTTTCTCACTCGTAGCGATGCTAAGAGTCTGTTGGAATTATATTAGCGATTACTGCATTATTTATGAAATCTTGCAGATAGGATATCAAAACATTGTTTCCTCGACGATTTTCCTAAGGAAAGGTTGTATGTGATACAACCAGAAGGTTTTGTCAATCCTGAAAGATGCTAATAAGTATGCAAAGCTCCAGCAATCCTTCTGAGGACTGGAGTAAGCATCTCGGAGTTGGAATGTATGCTTTGATGAGATGATCAAAGATTTTTGGTGTATACAAAGTTTATATGAGAAACTTGTATTTCCAAAGAAGTGAGTGGGAGCACTATAGAATTTCTGATGAGTATATGTAGCTGACATATTGTTGATCAGAAATGACGTAGAATTTTTGGAAAGCATATAGGGTTATTTGGAAAGTGTTTTTCAATGGAAATCCTGGATTAAGCTACTTGAACATTGAACATGAAGATCTATAAGGATAGATCAAAACGCTTAATGGTACTTTCAAATGAGCACATACCTTGACATGATCTTGAAGATGTTCAAGATGGATCAATCAAAGAAGGAGTTCTTGCCTGAGTTGTAAGGTGTGAAGTTAATACTTAAAGCTCGACCACGGCAGATTAGAGAGAAAGGATGAAGGTCGTCCCCTATGCTTAAGACATAGGCTCTACAGTATGCTATGCTGTGTACTGCACCTGAAGTGTGCCTTGCCATGAGTCAGTCAAGGGGTAAAAGAGTGATCCAAGAATGGATCATAGGACAATGGTCAAAGTTATCCTTAGTAACTAGTGGACTAAGGAATTTTCTCAATTATGGAGGTGGTAAAAGAGTTCGTCGTAAAGGGTTACGCCGATGCAAACTTTGACACTAATCCAGATTATTCTGAGTAGTAAAATGGATTCGTATAGTGGAATAGTTATTTGGAATAGCTCCAAATAAAACGTGGTAGCTGCATCTAGGAGATGACATAGAGATTTGCGAAGTACATACAGATCTAAATGTTTCAGACCCGTTGACTATAACCTCTCTCACAAGCATAACATGATCAAACCCAGAACTCTTTGGGTGTTAGTCACATGGGATGTGACCTTGAGTGTTAATCACATATCGATGTGAACTAGATTATTGACTCTAGTGCAAGTGGGAGACTGTTGGAAATAAGCCCTAGAGGCAATAATAAATTGGTTATTATTATATTTCCTTGTTCATGATAATCGTTTATTATCCATGCTAGAATTGTATTGATAGGAAACTCAGATACATGTGTGGATACATAGACGACACCATGCCCCTAGTAAGCCTCTAGTTGACTAGCTCGTTGATCAATAGATGGTTACGGTTTCCTGACCATGGACATTGGATGTCGTTGATAATGGGATCACATCATTAGGAGAATGATGTGATGGACAAGACCCAATCCTAAGCATAGCACTATATTGTGTAGTTCGTATGCTAAAGCTTTTCTAATGTCAAGTATCGTTTCCTTATACCATGAGATTGTGCAACTCCCGGATACCGTAGGAGTGCTTTGGGTGGGCCAAACGTCACAACGTAACTGGGTGGCTATAAAGGTAAACTACAGGTATCTCCGAAAGTGTCTGTTGGGTTGGCACGAATCAAGACTGGGATTTGTCACTCCATGTAACGGAGAGGTATCTCTGGGCCCACTCGGTAGGACATCATCATAATGTGCACAATGTGATCAAGGAGTTGATCACGGGATGATGTGTTACGGAACGAGTAAAGATACTTGCCGGTAACGAGATTGAACAAGGTATCAGGATACCGACGATCGAATCTCGGGCAAGTATTGTACTGCTAGACAAAGGGAATTGTATACAGGATTGATTAAGTCCTTGACATCGTGGTTCATCCGATGAGATCATCATGGAGCATGTGGGAGCCAACATGGGTATCCAGATCCCGCTGTTGGTTATTTACCGGAGAACGTCTCGGTCATGTCTGCATGGTTCCGGAACCCGTAGGGTCTACACACTTAAGGTTCGATGACGCTAGGGTTATAAAGGAAGTTTGTATGTGGTTACCGAATGTTCTTCGGTGTCCCGGATGAGATCCCGGACGTCACGAGGAGTTCCGGAATGGTCCAGAGGTAAAGATTTATATATGGGAAGTCCTGTTTTGGTCACCGGAAAAGTTTTGGGGTTTATCGGTAACGTACCGGGACCACCGGGAGGGTCCCGGGGGTCCGCCAAGTGGGGCCACCAGCCCCAGAGGGCTTCATGGGCCAAGTTTGGAAGGGGACCAGCCCCAGGTGGGCTGGTGCGCCCACCCACAAGGGCCCAAGGTGCAAGGGAGAGGAGAAGGGGGCAAACCCTAGGGTAGATGGGCCCTAAGGCCCATCCTGGTGCGCCTCCCTCTCCCCCTCCCCCTTGGCCGACCCCCTTAGATGGGATCTAGGCTGGCCGCCACCCCCAGGGGTGGAAACCCTAAAGGGGCGCAGCCCCTCCCCTTCCCCTATATATAGTTGAGGTTTGGGCTGCTCATAACACGCGATTTGATCTCTCCCTGTTGGTGCAGCCCTCCCTCTCTTTATCCTCATATCCCGTGGTGCTTGGCGAAGCCCTGCAGGATTGCCACGCTCCTCCACCAACACCACGCCGTTGTGCTGCTGCTAGATGGAGTCTTCCTCAACCTCTCCCTCTCTCCTTGCTGGATCAAGGCGTGGGAGACGTCACCGGGCTGTACGTGTGTTGAATGCGGAGGTGCCGTTCGTTCGGCACTAGGATCATCGGTGATTTGGATCACGACGAGTACGACTTCATCAGCCCCGTTCTCTTGAACGCTTCCGCTTAGCGATCTACAAGGGTATGTAGATGCACTCTTCTTCCCCTCGTTGCTGGTCTCTCCATAGATAGATCTTGGTGGCACGTAGGAAAGTTTTGAATTTCTGCTACGTTCCCCAACAACCCCCTACCCGAGATCCGCCAGTTTTGACACCGACAATGGCCCAACATATTAACGGGCCACGAACGGGCCGACTGTAAGCACGGGCTGAATTTGGCCCACAAGCAGAAAATGACAGTAACGGGTCCTAAGTAACCGAATGCTGGAAATGAGCCCAAGAATAAATGGGCCCTGAGAAGGCCGAAAGATAACATGGGCTGGAAACGGCCCAACGGAATAATGGGCCGTTAATGGGTATAAAGTGATACATTGTTCATTATGGGCCAGTTTTACCACAGGCCATTAATGGGTCGAGGGTTACTAAGGGCCTCATATGGGCCGAAAGACGTCATGGGCCATACATGGGCCGGAAGTTAAAACGGACTGCAATTATATTGGACGGCCTAGATGACGCTACTGGGCCTAATTTAGATAGGCCGTAAACGGGCCCTGGGTTAGCAGGCTGTAAATGGGCTATATGGGAACATGTCGTTAACAGGCTTGCCTTGGGCCGGCCCGCCACCTTTTGGCCAAGTCAAATGGGCCGACCTTTTCACAGGAATGGGCCTCTATTGGGCTGTGCCACGTGTCGACGTATCATAGGCGCTTTGGGTCCAATGAGTGGATGACATCTGTCCCAACAGTGAGCCGACACGTGTTTCCTCCAGCCAATGATGATTTTACACGTGGAAAATCCCCATTGGTCGGGGCTATTAATGGGTTATCGGATCCAAAACCGGACCGGATAGCTTAACGGTGTTCCGTTATGGTGGATGCCACGTGCCGGTCACCCTTGACAAAAGCACTTCTGTGACGCGTGATTTATCATCATGGAAGTGGACACTTCTGTGATGATAATTTTGGTAATGTCATGGAATACTTCTACGACAGCACATGCATGACTATCTTGATTCTGTCATAAATTTGTCATGGATGTACATGCATGACAGAAAACGTGACGTACTATGACAAACACGTATCATCACGGAAGTGTATTTTTTTTGTAGTGTATGTGTTGGTCACGTGCACACATATGTAGTTCACATTCACATTGTTGTTAGAAATGTCATTCTTTTAACTGCAATTCGTTGTTTCTCTTTGTACTCCCTCCGTCTAGGTGTGTAAGTCATCTTCTGAAAACCAAATAATCCCAAAACACTTAGGCATGGTACATTAACTCCCTCCCCGTTTCTTGTTTCGTGACATATCTACCAATAAGAGATGTGGGCCATCCATGCTTTCAATGGCTTGAGACTTTCAAACATGACATGCAGTGGTTAATTCATTGCATGGAATGCTATTAAGTAGCAAAAAACCTAAGATGACTTATACAAATTGTCGGAGTAAATAGCCATGGGTAGCCTAGCCGGCTTCCCCTGGCCCTTCTGAAAAATTACGAGCCCGTCCGGCTCTCAAGAGGACCCAAGACCTGGGGCCACCTCCCCCCTGCCGGCTATCTTCTAGGCCGGCTTCGGGGGCGGCCCGCCGTTTACCCTCATGAAGAAAGCTATGGGAGGGCCGACTGCGAGAAGCCGGCTGCAAAGAGGCTGACTCTAAGAGGCTGGCTCCCATAAAGCAGTCAAAGCCATACCCGCAAAGTACGCGTCCACCCCACGATGATGAAGCAGGGCGTGGCTACAGTAAAGCCTGCCACCCCCAAAACCCGGAGCACGCCCAGCACAGTGCGCCGTACGGGTGGCCGCGACCCATCCGGCGCGGCACTGTTGCCACGGCGGTCTTAATGCCGTCCACGACGGGCCATCAGCGTGGCCCCCAAGGCGGTGGGCCCCTTCGGGCAGAGAGATACCGAAGGCGGCCGCACCTCCTCCCAAGTCGGCCCGATGGAGAGCCGGCCCCCCATAGCCGGCTCGCCATCCTCCTCGAAAGAGACGCCCATTAAGGAGGCAAGATACGGCGGGGCTACAGTAATCGCCCGCCAGGGCGGCGGTACTGTAGCCACGCTTACCCCGACCAAGCCTGCGTCAACAGTACGGAGCAACAGTAACCAGCCACCGACCAGGCCCTGGACAGTGGGGCCTGCCTGTCGACCAGGGTGCCGGTAGCCGGCGGACCCGCCATTCGGTGGGCCCCAGCAGCCAGCGCAGAAGCCGGCGAGCACAGTCACGGACAGCCGGGCCCCGCGCCCAGCTGGATTACCATTGTACCCCCAGGGGGTAGGCCTATATAAACCCCCCGGTGCACCCATGCAAAAGGTTGGACTCTCAAGCTAGACCTAGACACCACACAAGGAGAGGAAGCGAGCTAGCTGTGCCCTTCTTCCTCCTTCCACCCAAACAGCTCAAGGAGCATTGTGTAGCTACTTGTTCATTTAGTCACCATGTGGAGACCCCGCAGAGCAGCAGTAGGGGTGTTATCTCCCTGGAGAGCCCCGAAGCTAGGTAAGATTCGCCGGCGTGCATATCTTCGCCTTATCCCGTGTCCAGGCACCGGCGATGTTCTATTGGCTCCCACAATGATAAGCCACCCGTTGGCATATGTCGCACCTACCACCCGACATTTGGCGCCCACCATGGGGCCAGGTGCACCATCGTCCGGAGACCTGTTCTGGACGGGAACCCTCTTCCTCTCCCGCGAGCGTAGCCAGCCTGGCTCGCCCGATGGCGCTTGCCACAACGCGCTGCAAGGCGTCACCGACATCTGCGCGGCGAGCGGCCTCGCCGATCTCTTCAACAAGGCCCGCATCTCCGACGAGCTCGCCTCTGATGCGGGCACCGACCACCTCGCCAACCTCCTTGGCCAGCTCCACGTCTCCAGCGAGCCTGCTGCAGACCAGGAGTCGGTTGGCTCCACCGACCCGATGCCTGTCGACTCCGACACGGCGTCATACGACACCTTCCCCACCAACGTCACGATCTACAACGACCCGCTCCCTCCGGCCGGCGATCGCGATACTGTCACCACTGAGGTGATGGTTATCGGCCATGACGGACCGCCCGACGAGGGCGCCCACGACGCCCCGCGCGCGGCGGCCCACGACTTGTCCGTCCCCCTCCCGGCCGACGCCGACAACGAAGCACTGGAGGCACGTCGTCTCGCCCTCCACGCGGAGGGCCGGAGGCTGGCCTCCGCAAGACGCCTCACTGAGGCCTACCAGTGCGAAGCTGACCGCGCCGCCTTCGGCACGCCGGCCCCGGCTGGCCCAAGCCGGGCTGGTGCTGTCAAGCAACGCGGCGCCGTCATCGCCGACACGCTGGGAGTCGAACGCCCGGTCTACGGCACTCCCCTTGAGAACCTGCGCGCCGCCCAGGCGGCCGTAGACGAGCTGGATGGCTGGGAAGCCGAAGACCTCCCCCACATGACGCGGCGCATACAACAACTAATTGACGCGGCCGCTTAGCGGCACGAAGCCGACGCCCGCGCGGGAAGCCCTCCCCCGCGCCGCGATCACGGCGCGACTTCCTGGTCGCCGACTACGAGCAACACCCGCGCGCGGCGCGAGAAAGAGCCGGCTTCCAGCCGAAGCCGGACCCGAATCTCCATCGAGCGAGACGCTGACGGCCGTCCCCGAGCCATGGAATGGCGGGGCACCCCGCCTCCGCCTCGAGCTCGTGGAGAGAGATACCCCACCCCGCCTCCAGTGGCGCACCCGACTCTTAGCGGCTGGCTAGGTCGCCGCGAAGGAGTCGGCGAGAACGACGCCCGCCACCGGATCGACCGCCTGGCCAGATCCCTGGCTCTAGAAGAAGAAGACGATGTCGGCCCGCCCTGTTTTGGCCCCTGCATCCGTGACGAGCCCTTCCCCAAAGGGTTGTCACTCCCAAGAGACACGCCCAAGTACAACGGCTCGGTGAAGCCGGAAGACTGGCTAACCGACTACTCCACAGCCGTCAGCATCGCCAACGGCAACCGGCGCGTTGCCGTGAAGTACGTGCCCCTCATGCTGAAAGGCACGGCATGGACTTGGCTTAATAGCCTCAAGCCTCTCAGCATCAACAGCTGGGTAGATTTCACTAAAGCCTTCGTTCGCAACTTCACCAACACCTACAAGCGGGCTCCCAAGCCCAGGCAGCTCTCCCTGTGCGTACAGGGCCCAGCCGAGTCCACCCGCGACTACCTCACGCGTTGGGCCGAGCTCCGCAATTCTTGCGAAGGGGTGCACGAGGTGCAAGCCATCGAATACTTCACTGCTGGGTGCCGAGAGGGCACCCTCCTCAAGCACAAGCTCCTTTGCGATGAGCCGACTACCCTCGATGAGCTCCTGAACATCGCCGACAAGTACGCCACCGCCGACTCTTCGATGAAGACTGAGCTCCGGGTGGACGCGTCCGGAAAAGTGCTTAATCCGGCGCCCCAAACGCCGGCGGGAGATTCCGGCCGACGCCAACACCCAAATGACCAGAAGCGCAAGGGCCCTGCGCCACCTCCCGCTAGCCGGCAGGTGGCCATGGTTGAAGACACGCCGCCTGAGGGGCGGCCCGTGCCCAAGAAGCCCAAGGGTGGCCGGCCGGCTTGGCAGCCGGCTTTCTCCTATGAACAAACTCTTGACGCCCCGTGCAAGTTCCATAGTGGCGCGAAGCCGTCCAACCACACGACCCGAAAGTGTAACTGGCTCGCCCGAATCCCCAAGGGCGAAGGGCTCACGCCGACTCCGCCTGCCGGCCCGCCGCCTCCGGCTCCTAAGCCCAAGGCCGCTCGGCCCGCGGTCGACGCCGTGCAGGACGAGTTCCCCAACGAGCAAGCATCTTACGTCGTCTTTACGAGCCAGCCCGAAGACCGGCGCAGCAAGCGCCGAGAGCATCAAGAAGTCAATGTGGCCGCCGCTAGCCCAGCCGGACACATGCATTGGTCAGAGAAATCCATTAGCTGGAGCCGGGCCGACCACCCAGAGGTGATGCCGTCCCCCGGCTCCTACGCTTTGGTCCTGGAGGCCACCCTCGTGACGGACACACGCGCCGCCCGCTTCTCCCGCGTGCTGATCGATGGCGGAAGCAGCATCAACATCCTGTACCGCGACACCCTGGAGAAGTTAGGTGTCAAGATGAAGCAGCTTGTGCCGACTCGGACGGTGTTCCACGGCATCGTGCCCGGTTTGTCCTGCGCCCCCATTGGCAAGATCAAGATCGACGTACTCTTTGGGGGCAAGGAGCATTTCCGCCGGGAAGCGATCTGGTTCGAGGTGGTGGACCTGGAGAGCCCTTACCATGCCTTGCTTGGCCGACCCGCCTTGGCCAAGTTCATGGCGGTCCGCCACTACGCATACCTCAAGATGAAGATACCAAGCTCCAAGGGCATCATCACCATCACCGGCGATTACAAGAAATCCGCCGACTGCGCCGCGACCAGCAGCCGGCTGGCCGAATCCCTCGTGATTGCCGAAGAAAAGAAGATGCTGGACCGGGTCGTGGCCCTGGCCAGCAAGCAGCTGAGCCAGCCCGCCGACTCCAAGGAGACCAAGAAAATACAGCTCGACCCCGAGCACCCCGAAAGGTTTGCCGTCATCGGGGCAAGCCTAAACAGCAAATAGGAAGGCGAGCTTGTCGATTTCCTCCGTGAGAATCGGGATATCTTTGCATGGTCCCCCAAGGACATGCCGGGTGTTCCGAAGGATTTCGCCGACCACAAATTACATGTGCGGGAGGACGCAAAACCAGTCAAGCAGCCTCTCCGCCGACTTTTAGAGGAGAAGAGAAGGATCGTGGGGGAGGAGATAGCCCGGCTTCTGGCAGCCAGCTTCATTATGGAAGTTTTCTTTCCAGAATGGCTAGCCAACCCGGTCCTCGTGCTGAAAAAGAATAACAAGTGGCGCATGTGTATAGACTACACAAGCCTCAACAAAGCCTGCCCCAAAGATCCCTTTGCCCTGCCAAGAATTGACCAAGTGATAAACTCCACAGCCGGATGCGAGCTGTTGAGTTTTTTGGATGCTTATTCAGGATACCACCAGATAAAACTGAACCCGGATGACCGCCTGAAGACCGCCTTCATCACGCCATTTGGAGCCTTCTGCTACCTGACTATGACATTCGGCTTGAGGAATGCCGGTGCCACTTTTCAGCGTTGCATGCAGAAGTGCCTCCTCACGCAACTCGGCAAAAACGCCCACGTCTACGTGGATGATATCGTGGTGAAGACAGAGAAGCGCGGCACTTTGCTGGAAGACCCGAAAGAAACATTCGAGAACCTGCGCCGGTTCCGAATCAAGCTCAACCCCGAGAAATGCGTGTTCGGAGTGCCAGCCGGCCAGCTCCTAGGCTTTCTGGTCTCCAAACGCGGCATCGAGTGCAACCCAGTGAAGATCAAGGCCATCGAGAGGATGGCGGTCCCAATCAAGCTTCGAGAGATCCAGAAGTTCACCGGGTGCCTGGCCTCTTTGAACCGCTTCATCAGCCGGCTTGGAGAGAAAGCTCTTCCTCTCTACCGCCTGATGAAGAAGAGCACTCACTTCGAGTGGAATGACCAGGCCGACCAAGCTTTCCACGAGCTGAAGAAAATGCTGGCCACGCCGCCTGTCCTGGCGGCGCCGACTGAGAAAGAGCCCATGCTCCTTTATATTGCCGCTACTAACCGGGTGGTCAGCACCATCATCGTAGTCCAACGCCCCGAAGAAGGCCGAGCCCAGCCGGTCCAGAGGCCGGTGTATTACTTGAGCGAGGTGCTGTCCGCCTCAAAGCAGAACTACCCGCACTACCAGAAGATGTGCTACGGCGTTGTAACGCCCCGAGACCGATGTGCCAGGTGTCGTGCAGTTATTTGATGTTGTTGCGTTGTCATGTGCTTGTGTGTTGCATCATGTCACGTCATCATGTGCATTGCATCATGTCATCATGCCATCATATCATTAATTGTTGCAACTCAACTAAATAAATCGTATGGATGTTCGGTCCATTTAAATTGAGGGAATTCACATGGTGAGTTCTCTTTATAACATATCCTCCCAATATTAGGGAGCTATAATAAATATTCCATTCTTTTGGAATTAACCGGAACACACTTGCAAAAATCCCCACTCCCTTTCTACTTCAAGTTTGGTCCCCAAACTTTGCCAACATTTCTTTTCCCATTTATCGAGGCTCCTCCTAAATTCTCAACATTTTTGGACTCTTCTAAATCCTAGTCCTTGTGCAAACCTTTTTAATTAAATTCAAATGACTTTGAATTTAATTCTTGCAATCTTGCCCACTTCATTTTTCTTGGGTCAAGCTCATTTTTATGAGTCCGGGAGATTTAACCGCATGCCCAAATTGTTTCTCTAACCCTCTCTTTATTTTTATTTTTTTTTCTTCTATCTTTTTTTCTTTTCTCTTCATGGTAAAGAGAAGAGGGAAGGAGAGAGGAGCCCAGTCAGGCCTCTGGCCACCCGGGCCTCCCAACCACCTCTGTCCCATTTGGCTGTTTAGGCCCAGCTGGCCCCGCCTTCTCAACCCTATGCTACCCGCACCAGTGGCCCAAGGCCCAGCCGGCCAACCCTAGCGCTACCCTAGCCCAGTTCCCTCGCTCGCTAGCCCTCTCTCTCTCTCTCGATCTCCCCCTCGATCCCTCTCTCCCCCCTAGCGCCGCCAGAGAGAGAGGATCGATCTCCCTCTCCCTCTCGCTCCCACACGCTGCCCGATCCCCATCCCCCTCCTAGCGCTGCCGCCAGGGCACCACGCCCGATCCTGTGTCACACCTTTCCCTCTTCAGGCGGCCATGGAGGCCCGCCGCCGGCGTCCCGTTGCCGCCCGGAGCGCCTCGCTGCCGCCGAGCTCCACCCGGACCATGCCGGCCTCTCCTCCTTCTCAGGCGCCTATGCTGGTTTCTCCCCTCGCGTCCCCGAGCTCCGACTTTGCCGCCGCCTTGCTCCTCCCTCGTCGTCCTGTTGCCGGTGAGGAGCACCAGCAGTTCATCCGCGTTGCCACCTCGCCACCTCATCCGACAGGCACATGATCCGCTCTCATGACCTCCAGCGGTAGCCAAGTCCCGCGACCGCTCCTCGCGCGTGGGATGCCTCCCTATGCTGCTGCCGTGACTGGGTCGTCCCTGCTGACCGTCGCCTTGGCCCGTTGTTCCCCTTGTTGGAGGTCTCCATGGCATGACCGACTCCTTCCCGACACCTTCCTGCTGCGACAAGACCACCAAGGCGCTCATGGAGCCCCAGGTCCGAAGACGGCCACGACCGTGCATCTCTCCTTGTACCACTTTGGAGTTCGAGATCATCAAGTACCCCGACGCTCATCACCATGCATGACTACAACATCAAGGGAACCACTACCCTCGACTCAGGGATGCCAAGTACCTCTACGACCCGTGTATGACTACGTGATTTCACCAAGTACACCTTCGGATGGCCAAGTTCCTCTTCAAATGTACGACTACACGGTGTTGCGCCAAGTACCCCGATGCCCGGAGCCCTCGGATCGTCAAGTTTCACTACCGCCGACTAGCATGACTACCGTCGCAAAACGAGACCATCAAGAGCCGACCCACAAGTACCCCGACGACCTTGAACATCTACGATTGTGTACGACTACCGTCGCCGAGATCACGAGAACCACTACCATCGCGAGAACCACTACTACCACTACCATCGCGAGAACGACTACTTCCACTACCGTCGCGTGAACCACTACTTCCCTCGACGTCCGAGAACGTCTACTTCCACTACTTCCTCTACGCCGACTCGATACACTTTGAAAACGCACGCTTCAAAGGTATAACCCCGAGACGATCGCCGTGAACGAATGCATGTGTGATGTATGAAATGCTCGTGTTTGCTCCGTGTCGGAGTTGTTCGGTGCATGTTGCCCCTCTTTTGCCTTGCCACCATCTTGTGGGAACCCGATATCCGGGATCACCCCACCTTTTATCGCTTGTCACGCTCCCGCCGCACTTCCGTTTGCACCGGGATCTCAATCGAGTTACCAGAACCGATATGTTGCCGTGGCATCATTTTCGGATTCGTTGCCGTGACCCCCTTTTCCCTTCCACCACGGTGACAATGCTTCATAATGCTCTTATCAACATTTTGCATAAAAATTGCTTAATACTTGTTCATGTCATCCGCATCATGATAACAACAATTAAAATTGTTTAAATTGATGTTTGCTTTAATTTGCTCCTATGCCATGTTAAAATGCTTTAATTCATATCTAATTAACCGTAACTCGGATTTTATTAATCTATATATGTAAATGGGGTAGAAAGATGCCTAGTTTATCGTGGTGACCTTTATTTGCATGTTAAATAACTCTAAAATTGTGTTTAGGACAGATCAGTACCAAATCTAAAATATGCTATGGGGATTTACCGGAATTGTTGTTCGTTGCTTCCGGCCTCATTTAACCTTGACTAGATAGGTAGTTTTGCTTTGCTTCACCCTCTTGCCATGTTAATAACATTTAATATTGTTGGGTACATAAACGAGAGAGAACTAAATAATTGATGTGGTGTCTTGTCAATATGCATCCCGATGCATATTGTGCGCCACTTAATGTGTAGGATTGTTTGTGCATTTTGCCATGCCATGCCTCTTTAAACCGGACATGCATCATACTCGATTGTGCATCATGCCATGTTGATGTGTTGGTTGTTTACTATGTTGTTTGCTCTTTTCCGGTGTTTGCTTCTTCGGGTTGGTACCGATAACGTCGAGTTTGTGAGGATCCGTTCGACTACGACCGTTTGCCTTCTTCATGGACTCGTTCTTCTTCCTTGCGGGATTTCAGGCAAGATGATCATACCCTCGAAATCACTACTATCTTTGCTATGCTAGTTTGCTCGCTCTTTTGCTATGCCATGGCTACGATGCCTACCACTTGCTTGTCAACCTCTCAAATTGCCATGTTCAGCCTCTAACCCACCAATGTCCTAGCAAACCGTTGATTGGCTATGTTACCGCTTTGCTCGGCCCCTCTTATAGCGTTGTTAGTTGCAGGTGAAGATTGGAGACCGTTCCTTGTGGGAACCTTTATTTACTTGTTGGGATATCACTATATATCTTATTTAATTAATGCATCTATATACTTGGTAAAGGGTGGAAGGCTCGGCCTTATGGCTGGTGTTTTGTTCCACTCTTGCCGCCCTAGTTTCCGTTATATCGGTGTTATGTTCCCGGATTTTGCGTCCCTTACGCGGTTGGGCATATGGGAACCCCTTGACAGTTCGCTTTGAATAAAACTCCTCCAGCAAGGCCCAACCTTGGTTTTACCATTTGCCACCTAGCCTTTTTCCCTTGGGTTAGGCCAGCCCAAGGGTCATCTTGTTTTAACCCCCGGGCCAGTGCTTGTCTAAGTGTTGGCCCAACCCAGAGCACCGTGCAGGGCCATCCCTTGGCAACTTGGGTTACGTCGGCTCCTGTACGCTTAGCTTATCCGGTGTGCCCTGAGAACGAGATATGTGCAGCTCCTATCGGGATGCCGGCGCATCGGGTGGTTTTGCTGGACTTGTTTTACCGTTGTCGAGGATGTCTTAGAGTACCGAGATACCGAGTCTGATCGGAATGTCTCGGGAGGAGGTCTATTCCTTCGTTGACTGTGAGAGCTTGTGATGGGCTAAGTTGGGACACCCCTGCAGGGTTTTGAACTTTTGAAAGCCGTGCCCGCGGTTATGGGCAGATGGGAATTTGTTAACGTCCGGTTGTAGAAAACCTAAACTTGACCTTAATTAAAATGAATCAACAGCGTGTGTAACCGTGATGGTCTCTTTCCGGTGGAGTCCGGGAAGTGAACACGGTTGTTGGGGTTATGCTTGACGTAGGTAGTCCAGGATCACTTCTTGATCATACTTTTATCGACCGTGCCTTGCCTTCTCCTCTCGCTCTCTATTGCGAATAGGTTAGCCACCATATATGCTAGTCGCTTGCCGCAGCTCCACCTCATATCTTTACCTTACCCATAAGCTTAAATAGTCTTGATCGCGAGGGTGCGAGATTGCTGAGTCCCCGTGGCTCACAGATACTTCCAAAACCAGTTTGCAGGTGCCGATGAGTCCGAGCAGATGACGCAACCAAGCTCAGGAGGAGCTCGTTGAAGACCTTGTTCATTTGTGATGTTTCGTTCTAGTTGACCAGTAGTGGAGCCCAGTTGGGGTCGATCGGGGACCTTTGTCGCTTTTGGGGTTCTTCTTTTATTTTGGTTCCGTAGTCGGACCTTGAGTGTATTTGTATGATGTAATGCTTTATTCATGTAATTGTGTGAAATGGCGATTGTAAGCCAACTATGTAATTTTTCCCCCTATTGTATTACATGGGTTGTGTGAGGATTACCTCACTTGCGACATTGCCTTCAATGTGATTATGCCTCTAAGTCGTGCCTCGACACGTGGGAGATATAGTCGCATCGAGGGTGTTACAAGTTGGTAATCAGAGCCTTCCCCGACCTTAGGATCCCCCACTGATTGATCGTTTTTAGCGGCCGAGTTGTGTCTAGAAAAATGTTTTGAGTCACTTAGGAATTATATATCGGAGAGCTTAGGAATTCTTTTTACTCCCCAGTCCCTTCGTCGCTCTGGTGAGGCATCCTGACGTAGAGTTTTGACTCTTCTCTTCAAATTTTTTTTAGGATCACGCGAGTATCTTGGTTTTGTTCCGATGGCTTATGATGAGAATACTGTCTTGGTGCCTCCTGTCAGGGGTTTAGTGGAAGTGTCCCGGGGAGTTGAGCTCTGAGGTGTTGTCATCATAATTTTATCGTTGCAATTCTGGTATACTTGAGATATGTTCGCGACATCGAAAATCTCCTTTATACAGTTCGTTGGTGAGATAACCTCGACGCCACCTAGTACTGGGGCGGGAGTTCGGGAGTATCGCCATAACTTGTATAACGGATGCTTTTCGAAGGTTGAGATAGTTGGTTTCCGAAGGTTTCTGGGTTATGTGTTGAATGATGGATACAGCTGGATGTAGGATTTGCTAGTTTGTGTGAGATATTATGCTTCCCCTGTATCCCCAACACCTGATTGCATAACCGGAAAATTTCGGGAGTTTCATAGGTGGGAATTCAAGTAGCTCTTAGGATATCTTTCCGACAGATGTATGATATGAAATTGGGGTTCGACGTCTAGTGGTTCGCCTATTCACGGTCGATTTTACAGTGGTCTCGTTGTGTCTTAAAGAGTCCTTGGCTATGCTGACTCGGGGACGCTTCATATGTCATGTGCACTGCCTTGTACATGATGGTGCTGTACGATCGAGCCCGTGTAGGTCCCACCACGAAAACTTCGGACGAAATCTCTATCGTATGTTTGTTCTGGCTTATTTTGCAAGCCAACCCTTTGTTTTTGTTTTGAGTTGTGGTATTTGAGTTGCTTCTAAGTCAAATGTTGATTCCATACCTTCCCTAAAATGGTGTTCTCATACTCCTATGTGAATACTAATCCTTCATCATAATCGAGATTGTCATGTTAATTCTTTTCAACCGGCGTGTTTTCTCCTCAAGTGGATCCGTCCATTTTCAACATTCGCAAGACCGAGTATCAGTTCTTCTCAACGGTGTTCATTTCTTCCATCTCCAAATTGTCTTTGTTTTTCCCACCCTCCCTCCCTTTGTTTTTCTCCAAGGATTCAGATTTCTTAATCTAGTATCATCTTATTCTTGAGAAGTCTCTCCATTCTTTTCCGTCAATATCCTTATCCAGTGATTCTCATGAAGATTCTAACAGAGCTTCAAGTTCATCATCTTTTGTTCTTTTCTTCTCCGGTGGTTCCAAGTCAAGCTTTGTTGATCATACCTTTTCCTCATGTCAATGATTTCTCAAACCAGTGTAATTCTTAACCATTAATTTCTCGCTATTCATTTGTTCTGGAGTGCTTAAGATATCTCAATGGGCTGTCTTGTCATTCAAGATCCGTTCAACCTATTTTGAGGATGTCATATCATTCAAGCCTTTTAATTCAACCGGTGCAACCTCCCTTTTAAATCATTTCAACGGTGTTTCTTTTGAGTGGGCCCTAGCCCACAGGTCTTTTCCCAGGATCTTACCTGACTCTTCTTATTCTCCCGGAGCTATCCTCAGATTTCTTTTCAAAGTCTGACGTAAAAATGAATTATCATCAGTCAAATGCTTTTTCTCAAAGATCTTTCAAATTCTTTTCATCGTTGGCTCAACCTCTTCGTTTTCATTCTTCCGGAGTGTCTAAATAATTCTTGGTGGTATTTCTCATCGTCATTCTCAGTTTGGAAGACCGAAGACGATTCTTCTTTCAACCTTGCTACATTCTCTTCAAGTTTCGTCATTCGAGATTGTTGCAATCCTCTCATAATTGTTTTGATCGTGAGAACTCTTTTACCCATCCGGAGCAATGCAAGAGTCTTCTCAATTTGTTATCTGGAGTCCATCAATTCAGGTTTATTCATTCTCAGCTGTCAGTTATCATTCTCCTATTTTTAACCGTCCTTCGTTCTAGTGATCTTTAGTCGGCTCGTGATCTCTTTGTTCTCATGTTTCTAAATCCTCTCAATCTCTGTTCATTTTATAATTCTTCCTGGAGTTTCTTTATCTTTTCTTCGTTCATTTTAACTCTTACGGTGGTTCGTTCAAGTTTCCTCTTCTTACGTTATCATACTTCCGTTCTTTCAAATCCTACCGGTGGATCATCGAAGGCCTCTTCAAGTTTGCGCATTATCTATCTTAATCCTTTCTACGGGAATAAGTAGTATGCCAATTCCATTGGTTGTCATCAATTTGAATTGGTGAAGGATAAGCATAATGTAATTCTTATTCTTGTTCATCCAAGTGATTAATTCTTTATTCCGGAGGCTCATCAAATTCTTGATTTCATTTGTTCATCTTTCTTTTCTGGAGTTCCAAGCTTTTCCGCATTATCTCGTCGCGAAGTTCCATCTAATCATTACAAGGTTTCACCTTGTGTTTTCAACTTCCTTTTTTTTCTTCTTTCCGTTTGATCATTCTTCTGTTTAACGGAGTTCTTCATGGAGGTTCTACATGATGGTTCACCAAGGATTTAATTCCTTCTCGAAGTGTTCATCAAGTTTCTTTTCAGAGGTGCTCAAGCATTCTTCATATCGTAATCCGGATTGCAATTATTCTTTCTCCCGTATCATTGGAGGTGGTATTGTGTCATTCTTGATAATTTGAGTTCAATTTTCATGACTCACATGTTGTCAAGAATGAGATATTTTAAATCCATCAATCTTGTCATGGATTTATGTTGGGTTATACTTCACCTAAATCCTTCCCTAAGGATTGTTGCGATAATTGTGCTCGTATATGATCCAAGTTCTTCATATATCCTCCCAGTGATATAGTTTCTCGTCTACTTGTTCATATCAATACAATTCTTTTCCCGTGAGTGGCAGGTTATCACCTCTAGTTTCGAGATGTTTTTCTATAAGCCCACTACAAGCTTATTCTTTCGTTGTTGGTTTTTCCAACAACTCCGTTCTAGCATTTGTTGTAACCGTGCTCTCTCAAGATCTTGTTTTCCCTTCGTTCCGGAGGCTTGTGATGTTGCTCTCTTCAACCCATCTTCTTGGTTTGTCATGATAGTATTCTTTTCTTTGCTTATCCATTCAACCGGAGTGTCGTGTTTTCTTTTGAGCTTTCTCATCTTATCAATTTTTTTGCATCCCTTCTCAACCGGAGTGCTGTCCAAATTATATCACTCTTATTCCTTCCCTATCTTGCTTAACCGGACTATTGTGCCCCTTTGTTCAAGTTCTTTTCGCCTTATCAAGTCTTGCGTCCTTTTCTCAACCGGAGTGTTTTCTATATATATTTTTCCTTCAACCTCAAGGGTTTCGCAATGCTCCTTGTCCCTCTTTTCTAACGGAGTGTTTCGACTTTGTTCACCTTCGTTGTATTCTTTTCTCGATTTGTTCAACCTCGCAAGGTTCGTGGTTTCACTCGTTTGTCAAAGAAGCAACTTAGTTTCTACCTCTCCTTTTTTTTTCTCTTCCGTTTTCCCCCGGTGCCATTCTAGATCTCGGGACGAGATCCTCTCGTAGTGGTGGAGTGTTGTAACGCCCCGAGACCGATGTGCCAGGTGTCGTGCAGTTATTCGATGTTGTTGCGTTGTCATGTGCTTGCGTGTTGCATCATGTCACGTCATCATGTGGATTGCATCATGTCATCATGCCATCATATCATTAATTGTTGCAACTCAACTAAATAAATCGTATGGATGTTCGGTCCATTTAAATTGAGGGAATTCACATGGTGAGTTCTCTTTATAACATATCCTCCCAATATTAGGGAGCTATAATAAATATTCCATTCTTTTGGAATTAACCGGAACACACTTGCAAAAATCGCCACTCCCTTTCTACTTCAAGTTTGGTCCCCAAACTTTGCCAACATTTCTTTTCCCATTTATCAAGGCTCCTCCTAAATTCTCAACATTTTTGGACTCTTCTAAATCCTAGTCCTTTTGCAAACCTTTTTAATTAAATTCAAATGACTTTGAATTTAATTCTTGCAATCTTGCCCACTTCATTTTTCTTGGGTCAAGCTCATTTTTATGAGTCCGGGAGATTTAACCGCATGCCCAAATTGTTTCTCTAACCCTCTCTTTATTTTTATTTTTTTCTTCTATCTTTTTTTTCTTTTCTCTTCATGGTAAAGAGAAGAGGGAAGGAGAGAGGAGCCCAGTCAGGCCTCTGGCCACCCGGGCCTCCCAACCACCTCTGTCCCATTTGGCTGTTTAGGCCCAGCTGGCCCCGCCTTCTCAACCCTAAGCTACCAGCACCAGTGGCCCAAGGCCCAGCCGGCCAACCCTAGCGCTACCCTAGCCCAGTTCCCTTGCTCGCTAGCCCTCTCTCTCTCTCTCTCGATCTCCCCTCGATCCCTCTCTCCCCCCTAGCGCCGCCAGAGAGAGAGGATCGATCTCCCTCTCCCTCTCGCTCCCACACGCTGCCCGATCCCCATCCCCCTCCTAGCGCTGCCGCCAGGGCACCACGCCCGATCCTGCGTCGCCCCTTTCCCTCTTCAGGCGGCCATGGAGCCCCGCCGCCAGCGTCCCGTTGCCGCCCGGAGCGCCTCGCTGCCGCCGAGCTCCACCCGGACCATGCCGGCCTCTCCTCCTTCTCACGTGCCTCTGCTGGTTTCTCCCCTTGCATCCCCGAGCTCCGACTTTGCCGCCGCCTTGCTCCTCCCTCGTCGTCCTCTTGCCGGTGAGCAGCACCAGCAGTTCATCCGCGTTGCCACCTCGCCACCTCATCCGACAGGCACATGATCCGCTCTCATGACCTCCAGCTGCAGCCAAGTCCCGCGACCGCTCCTCGCGCGTGGGATGCCTCCCTATGCTGCTGCCGTGACTGGCTCGTCCCTGCTGACCGTCGCCTTGGCCTGTTGTTCCCCTTGTTGGAGGTCTCCACGCCATGACCGACTCCTTCCCGACACCTTCCTGCTGCGACAAGACCACCAAGGCGCTCATGGAGCCCCAGGTCCGAAGACGGCCACGACCGTGCATCTCTCCTTGTACCACTTTGAAGTTCGAGACCATCAAGTACCCCGACGCTCATCTCCATGCACAACTACAACATCAAGGGAACCACTACCCTCGACTCAGGGACGCCAAGTACCTCTACGACCCGTGTATGACTACGTGATTTCACCAAGTACACCTTCGGATGGCCAAGTTCCTCTTCAAATGTACGACTACACGGTGTTGCGCCAAGTACCCCGATGCCCGGAGCCCTCGGATCGTCAAGTTTCACTACCGCCGACTAGCACAACTACCGTCGCAAAACAAGACCGTCAAGAGCCGACCCACAAGTACCCCGACGACCCTGAACATCTACGATTGTGTACGACTACCGTCGCCGAGATCACGAGAACCACTACCATCGCGAGAACGACTACTACCACTACCATCGCGAGAACGACTACTTCCACTACCGTCGCGTGAACCACTACTTCCCTCGACGTCCGAGAACGTCTACTTCCACTACTTCCTCTACGCCGACTCGATACACTTCGAAAACGCACGCTTCAAAGGTATAACCCCGAGACGACCGCCGTGAACGAATGCATGTGTGATGTATGAAATGCTCGTGTTTGCTCCGTGTCGGAGTTGTTCGGTGCACGTTGCCCCTCTTTTGCCTTGCCACCATCTTGTGGGAACCAGGGGACCGGGATCACCCCACCTTTTATCGCTTGTCACGCTCCCGCCGCACTTCCGTTTGCACCGGGATCTCAATCGAGTTACCAGAACCGATATGTTGCCGTGGCATCATTTTCGGATTCGTTGCCGTGACCCCCTTTTTCCTTCCACCACGGTGACAATGCTTCATAATGCTCCTATCAACATTGTGCATAAAAATTGCTTAATACTTGTTCATGTCATCCGCATCATGATAACAACAATTAAAATCGTTTAAGTTGATGTTTGCTTTAATTTGCTCCTATGCCATGTTAAAATGCTTTAATTCATATCTAATTAACCGTAACTCGGATTTTATTAATCTATATATGTAAATGGGGTAGAAAGATGCCTAGTTTATCGTGGTGACCTTTATTTGCATGTTAAATAACTCTAAAATTGTGTTTAGGACAGATCAGTACCAAATCTAAAATATGCTATGGGGATTTACCGGAATTGTTGTTCGTTGCTTCCAGCCTCATTTAACCTTGACTAGATAGGTAGTTTTTCTTTGCTTCATCCTCTTGCCATGTTAATAACATTTAATATTGTTGGGTACATAAATGAGAGAGAACTAAATAATTGATGTGGTGTCTTGTCAATATGCATCCCGATGCATATTATGCGCCACTTAATGTGTAGGATTGTTTGTGCATTTTGCCATGCCATGCCTCTTTAAACCGGACATGCATCATACTCGATTGTGCATCATGCCATGTTGATGTGTTGGTTGTTTACTATGTTGTTTGCTCTTTTCCGGTGTTTGCTTCTTCGGGTTGGTACCGATAACATCGAGTTTGTGAGGATCCGTTCGACTACGCCCGTTTGCCTTCTTCATGGACTCGTTCTTCTTCCTTGCGGGATTTCAGGCAAGATGATCATACCCTCGAAATCACTACTATCTTTGCTATGCTAGTTTGCTCGCTCTTTTGCTATGCCATTGCTACGATGCCTACCACTTGCTTGTCAGCCCCCCAAATTGCCATGTTCAGCCTCTAACCCACCAATGTCCTAGCAAACCATGGATTGGCTATGTTACCGCTTTGCTCGGCCCCTCTTATAGCGTTGTTAGTTACAGGTGAAGATTGGAGACCGTTCCTTGTGGGAACATTTATTTACTTGTTGGGATATCACTATATATCTTATTTAATTAATGCATCTATATACTTGGTAAAGGGTGGAAGGCTCGGCCTTATGCCTGGTGTTTTGTTCCACTCTTGCCGCCCTAGTTTCCGTTATATCGGTGTTATGTTCCCGGGTTTTGCGTCCCTTACGTGGTTGGGTATATGGGAACCCCTTGACAGTTCGCTTTGAATAAAACTCCTCTAGCAAGGCCCAACCTTGGTTTTACAATTTGCCACCTAGCCTTTTTCCCTTGGGTTAGGCCAGCCCAAGGGTCATCTTATTTTAACCCCCGGGCCAGTGCTTGTGTAAGTGTTGGCCCAACCCAGAGCACCGTGCAGGGCAATCCCTTGGCAACTTGGGTTATGTCGGCTCCTGTACGCTTAGCTTATCCGGTGTGCCCTGAGAACGAGATATGTGCAGCTCCTATCGGGATGTCGGCGCATCGGGTGGTTTTGCTGGACTTGTTTTACCATTGTCGAGGATGTCTTGGAGTACCGGGATACCGAGTCTGATCGGAATGTCTCGGGAGGAGGTCTATTCCTTCATTGACCGTGAGAGCTTGTGATGGGCTAAGTTGGGACACCCCTGTAGGGTTTTGAACTTTCGAAAGCCGTGCCTGCGGTTATGGGCAGATGGGAATTTGTTAACGTCCGGTTGTAGAATACCAAACTTGACCTTAATTAAAATGAATCAACAGCGTGTGTAACCTTGATGGTCTCTTTCCGGTGGAGTCCGGGAAGTGAACACGGTTGTTGGGGTTATGCTTGACGTAGGTAGTCCAGGATCACTTCTTGATCATACTTTGATCGACCGTGCCTTGCCTTCTCCTCTCGCTCTCTTTTGCGAATAGGTTATCCACCATATATGCTAGTCGCTTGCCGCAGCTCCACCTCATATCTTTACCTTACCCATAAGATTAAATAGTCTTGATCGCGAGGGTGCGAGATTGCTGAGTCCCCGTGGCTCACAGATACTTCCAAAACCAGTTTGCAGGTGCCGTTGAGTCTGAGCAGATGACGCAACCAAGCTCAGGAGGAGCTCGTTGAAGACCTTGTTCATTTGTGATGTTTCGTTCTAGTTGACCAGTAGTGGAGCCTAGTTGGGGTCGATCGGGGACCTTTGTCGCTTTTGGGGTTCTTCTTTTATTTTGGTTTCGTAGTCGGACCTTGAGTGTATTTGTATGATGTAATGCTTTATTCATGTAATTGTGTGAAGTGGCGATTGTAAGCCAACTATGTAATTTTTCCCCTATTGTATTACATGGGTTGTGTGAGGATTACCTCACTTGCGGCATTGCCTTCAATGCGATTATGCCTCTAAGTCGTGCCTCGACACGTGGGAGATATAGTCGCATCAAGGGTGTTACAGGCGTGTACTTCACCGCCAAGAAGCTGAAGCCCTACTTTCAAGAACATCCCATCACGGTCGTATGCACTGCCCCCGCTGGCTGAGATCATAGGCAGCCGGGATGCATCCGGCCGGGTGGCTAAGTGGGCCATCGAGCTGGCCCCTTACACGATCTTCTACCAACCCCGCACCGCCATCAAGTCACAAGCACTGGCCGACTTCCTCGTC
The DNA here is from genome assembly GCA_034509565.1 of Triticum monococcum. NCBI lineage: Eukaryota > Viridiplantae > Streptophyta > Magnoliopsida > Poales > Poaceae > Triticum > Triticum monococcum. Next base: position 403,267,137 of record CM067844.1, on the reverse strand, counting down.
GACTGGGCCGAGACCCAGTACTTACCACCAGCTCCTGACTCCACCCATTGGTGCATGCACTTTGACAGATCGAAGATGCGCACCGGCTTGGGAGTCGGCGTCGTCCTTACCTCTCCTAAAGGCGACAAGCTCAGATACATGCTGCAGATCCACTTCGCCGCCTCCAACAACGTAGCCGAGTACGAGGCGCTCAGACATGGGCTCCGGCTTGCCAAGGAACTCGGCATCCGCCGGATCCTGTGTTATGGCGACTCGGATTTGGTGGTTCAGCAATCATCTGGCGACTGGGATGCCAAAGATGAAAACATGGCAAGCTACCGCTTCCTAGTGCAGCAAATCAGTGGGTACTTTGATGGATGTGAATTCCTCCATGTACCGCGAGCCGACAACGAGCCAGCAGATGCCCTGGCCCGAATAGGCTCCATGCGGCAAGCAATACCAACCGACGTCGCTCTACAACGCCTCCTCAAGCCGTCCATCAAGCCGTCTCCATAATCCGATTCCATCTTCATGCCGCTTGACCCCGACAGGGCCGGGTCTGGCTCGAAGAGCCAAGCAGGCGACCCAGGGACTTTAGTACTCGGCTCGGGGACTGCAGTAGCCGGCTTGGGGACTGCGGTAGCCGGCTCGGGGACTGCCGCACCCGTATCGGGGACGGCGGTAGCCGGCCCGGGGACTGCGGTAGCCGGCCCGGGGAGTGCGGCAGCCGGCCCGGGGACTTCTTCAGCACAGCAAGCGGCGGACGACTCCAGCACTTCATCACCCAGCCCGCCCACCCTGGTGGCAGTGGCCACATTGGCGGCAGGGGAGGTCGCAGCTCCATCATGGGCCCAAACCATCCTCAACTTCTTAGTGAACCAAGATCTGCCGGCTGACGAAACAGAAGCGAGACAAGTCCAATGCCGAGCCGGAGCATACACGATCGTCAACAGAGAACTTGTCAAGCGCAGTGTCAGCAGAGTCCTCCAGCGATGCGTCGAGCAGGAGAAGGGCATTGCAATCCTCAGAGATATACACCAGGGAGAGTGCGGACACCACGCCGCCTCAAGATCACTTGTCGCCAAAGCCTTCCAATACGGTTTCTTCTGGCCGACTGCTTTGGACGATGCCAAAGAGTTAGTCAAACACTTCAAAGGCTGCCAGCTTTTGAGTTCCAAGCAACACATGCCGGCTTCGGCACTCAAGACCATTCCCCTCACCTGGCCCTTTGCCGTCTGGGGACTTGACATGGTGGGCCCATTCAAGACGGCGCGCGGTGGCATGACACATTTGCTCGTCGCCGTGGACAAATTCACCAAGTGGATCGAGGCAAAGCCGATCAAGAAACTGAATGGGCCGACTGCGGTGACTTTCATCGCAGATATAACAACTCGGTACGGCGTACCGCACAGCATCATCACCGACAATGGCACGAATTTTGCCAAAGGAGCCTTGGCATGATTCTGCGCTACACAAGGTATCTGGCTGGACCTCGCGTCCGTCGCCCACCCGCAGTCAAACGGCCAGGTCGAGCGAGCAAACGGCCTCATCCTCTCCGGCATCAAGCCCCGACTGATCGTACCTTTGGAGCGTTCAGCCGGCTGTTGGCTCGACGAGCTGCCGGCTGTCCTATGGAGTCTGCATACTACCCCAAACAGATCAACCGGCTTCACTCCTTTCTTCCTCGTGTACGGTGCTGAGGCAGTCATCCCAACAGACATCGAGTTCGACTCGCCTCGGGTAACCATGTACACGGAGGCGGAGGCCAAAGAAGCATGAGAAGACGGCGTCGACCTGCTGGAAGAAGGCCGGCTGTTAGCCCCCAGCCGGTCTGCCATCTACCAGCAGGGTTTGCGCTGCTACCACAGCCGGAAGGTCAGGCCAAGATCCTTCCAGGAGGGCGACCTTGTGCTCCGGCTAATCAAGCGAACAGCCGGCCAGCACAAGCTCGCAGCCCCCTGGGAAGGCCCCTTCGTCGTCAGCAGAGCTCTAGGCAACGATTCCTACTACCTCATCGACGCGCAGAAGCCCAAGGCATGCAAGAGAGACGACTCCGACAAGGAGTCGGAACGACCATGGAACGCCAATCTCCTTCAAAAATTTTACAGTTGAAATGCAGTATGTATCACGTCAACTTTTGTATTAAGTACGTGACAATAGGCTCCCCGAGGAGGACTCGGGGACTGCCATCTTTTATTTGTGAATGAAAGTTATCATGCGTATGATATCGTCTTTTCATTTATTTATTTCGTCCGGCACCGGGTTCGACGAGTCGGCCCGGGGACTAGCCGACTGGAGTTATATTAGGAGTCCTACCCGCGGTCAGACAAGTAATGTGCCGACACCCAGGCTTAGCTCTTGCCAAAATCGCAGTTCGAAGAACCGGCTGCCCGGCTGGCAAGAGCCACAAGCCGGAAAGGATGTGCACACGAAAAACGGCTAGGGACTAACGGACTTATATATAACCAAAGCCGGCATGCCGCCTCCCGCCGACCGACTACCAGAGTAGCCGGCCGGCCGGCTTGCATTCAGTTCACTTCAAATCCAAGAAAGCTCGAGTACTTGCCTTCCCAAAGAGGGAAGGCGGCAAAGGAAAAAGCCTAAGGATAAAAAGTGCACTCGAATGGAAACCAAAACATGCACACAACAAAATTTACACAAAGGACCTGCAGAGAGGTCAGCATCCAACATAGTTTGATACACCCCCAGTGGGTGGAATTGCGAAAACTTAAAGTTGTTCGAAAAGACAAAAGCAGGAACAACAAGGACGGCAGATCAAGCTGACGAGCTGGGCTGGGCGGTGGAGACGGCTGCGCCGGCTAAAGGAGCGGCCGGCTGACCAACTTCGGCCTGATCACCGCCTCCGGCAGAGGGCGCGCTTCCGCGCGGCTCGTTGCTGGAGGCACGGTCGGCTTGAGGACGGTCAGTCGCTCCACTGGCCGGCTCAGCGTCTTCACCGTCCTCTTCCTCGTCTTCCTCGCCCTCGTCACTGGAGGCGATCTCCTCGGCCGAGTCCTCGCCCATCGCCGGGTTCAGCCCGAACCACTCCTCCGGCTGGGCGACGCCGTCGTCGTTAAGTTCGGGCGCGAAGACGCTGGTGTCGGTGCACTCGGCGATCATCGAGGCGCGCTGGGCGATCGCCGGCCGTACCTCCTCCAGCTCCGCGTCGGCCTCCAGCCGCCAAGTTCGCAGCTGGTCCAGGCATAGCCCTGGGTACCATGCGCGGACGAACTCCAACGCTCGCCCGGCTCCAAGACGGGCTGCTGACGCCTTCCAAGCTTCGAAGCGGCTGACTGCGACTTCCAGCCAGTCGGCGGTCCGGCTTGGGGTGCGGGGGATCATCTGGCCGGGCCAGAGGGCGGCCAGCACCTACGCCCCGGCACGTTGGAGCCGGCGGAGCATCCGATGGGCCGGCTGCAGTCGCGCCTGGACGGCAATGAGCTGCTCCGCCAATGTCCGATTTGCATCCGGCGCAATGTCAGCTCCAGCCTGACGGCGCGCCTCGCGATGGGCCTCGATGGCTTGGGTGGCGAGAACGGAATGGCCGGGAAAGTAATCTACGCAAAGTAACAAGCACAGGTCAGAATAAAGCTCCAGACGGCTAGCAGACGGAGGAAGGGAAAGAAAAATGGCTTACCATCGATCAGGTCTTCGATTCGGCCGAAGCCTTCCTCCAGCGCCTGACGCGTCTCGGCCCAGCTTGCCGCCTTGGTCTCAAACTCCGCCTGCAGGGCAGCCTCGCTGTCCTGCGCCTTCTGCAGGGCCGCCTTGTGGCTTTCCTCCTGGTCGGCCAGTTTCTTGACCAGGCGGTCGCGCTCCTGGACCAAGGCGGCGTACTCGGCGTCCCTGGCGTGAAGAGCGGTCTGCGCCTCGCCAAGCTCCTTCCGCAAGTCGGCGTTGGCCCCTGCATGAACAAAAGGCAAAGAGAAAAAGTCAATAAGGGAAAGGTCGTCAAGAAAGATCCGACACGACTGCGCTGCAGTCGGCCCGAATCTCGGGGACTACACCCAGTGGGTGCACTATCGCGCCCCCACGAGAGACAGATAAGAGCAAAATACTTACGTCGGCTGCTGGCCAGGTCTTTGGTCTTTCGGCTCAGCTCCCGAGCCTGGGAGTTGAAGGCGGCAGCGCGAGAGTTGTGATAATCCTAAGGTTCAGACAGAAAACAGAGTTAGGATGGTCGTCAAGAAAGATCCGACCCGACTGCGCTGCAGTCGGCCTGGATCTCGGGGACTACACCCAGTGGGTGCGCTGGCGCGCCCCCATGGAAGAAATCAGAGGACAAGAGCGGTCGACGAGTGAAAAACTTACCCGAATGGCAGCCCGCGTCGACAAGAACTCCTGAGTATATTGCTGTAGGAGGGCGGCCTGAGCCTGCAGCCGGCTCCGAACCCCTTGGGCCGCCACGTTCAGCTCGCCACTCCCTCCGCTGGGAGTCCACCCGGACGTGGTAGAGCTGGCCGCCTCCAAGGCTTCTGCCGACTGATCGGCACCCACGGCTTGGCGCGTGTCCGGCGGGGCCGTGTTCTCTCCGGCGTGCTGGTTCGCCGCCAGCTGAATCTCAAGGCCGGCTCCGGCCTCGGGTACGCCCCGGGCCGGCTCCTCCGGCGCCGCCAACGACTGGCCGCCTTCGCCCACTCCGGTTGGCGCTGCCGGCGGCGTCCTCTCCGCGAAGACATCGAAGAGCTCCTCCCTTTGCACCGGCGGCTGATCTGGGGTGATCTCCTCCGCCAAGGGCAGCGGGATGTCCGGGTCCACGGTGCAGAGGGGGATGGCGAGCAGCGGAGGCCGGCTATGCGTGCCCTCCGCCTCTGTTTCCGTGGTTGCCCGCTCCGTCAGAGTCTCGGCTGCCGCGCCAGCCCGCTCCTTCACCGCCCGGGCGGCCTCCCGCTCCGCCGCCTCCCTCTCCTCTCGCGCCTCGCGGGCGTTCCGCTCCATGGCTTCCGTGAGGTTGGCGCGGGGGTCCACGCGGCGGGGCCCTGAAGATCCGGCACCCGGCCCAACCACAGAGCCGCCTGGGCCCCGCTCAAGGGAAAGCGGCGCCCTGCCCAGAAAATGGAGGAGGGTTAGAACAAAAGAAGACAACAAAAAATAGGCACGCAAGCAGCTAAAGACTTACGATGAGACCGCCGTAGGCTGCTTCACCACCTTCCAGAAGCGGGCCGCCTTCGCCGCCGCTTCGTCTCGGTTCGTTGCCGTGGAGGAGGCCCTCGTCTTCTTCGGCCGACTGCCGAAGAGAGGAAGCGCGGCCCGGTGCTTCGACGTTCCACCACCGGCAGCCGGCGCGGCGGACGAGCCCGCGCTGTGACGATCGGTTGCCGGCTGGCGGCGCGGGATTTCTTCGGCGTCGGCGTCATCCGGCCAGTCGTCAAAGCTGGCCGAGAGCCCCGCGCCTCCGGGCTCGGCGACGTCCCCCGTGGCGGCATCTTCCATGGCGGCCGCCCCCAGGTCCGGGTCGTCGATATCATCTACCGCACAGTCGGGGGCATACCGGCGTTCGACTCCTGCCGCCCCGGCTAGCGGCGGGAGAAGAGGGTTCTGATAAAAAGGAATCACCTGCTCCGAAGCCGGCCGATATGAGGCCGGCCGATGACAGAAAGAAGATAGAAAGAAAGACCTACCACAGGCAGTGGATGGGCGCGAGAGTACGGCGCCTTGCCATATTGCCAGTCATCGGCGAGCTTGAGGTTGGCGATGTAGTTGACCATAAGCGCCACCTCGGCATGGGGCATTTCCCATGTGCTCAGCCAGCATGGGTCGCGGAGGCCGCTCATCTGGCACATCATGTGGGGGCGGCTTTGGAGAGGAAGGAACTAGCGCTCGACGAAGGCGGCCACCAGGTCGGCTCCGCACAGGCCTTCCGACTGAATCATTACCCGAAGCCGGGCAAGGGCGGTGTTCCCAGCCGGAGACAAGGACTTGGATCTGAAGCCCCAGGACGGCTACCTTCCAGCCAGCGGGCCGGCTACGTAAGCCGGCAGATTGACATGGTCTCCTTGCGAGGCGATATTCTTCACGTAGAAGTATGATTTTTGCTAGAGCTTCACCGACTGGATTAAAGGGATGTGCGGGAAGGGGTTGCTCTCGCCTGTCCTCTTCATAGCGATGAAGGCCCCGCAGGGGGCGGGCACGCCGGCGATGACAGTGTCGAGCTTGTTTTGGAAGAGCTCCGTCTAGAGCTCCAGTGTGGGTAGCACTCCCAAGAAGCCTTCGCAGAGGGAGACGAAGGCCGATAGCAGCATCACCGCGTTGGGCGTGAGGTGATGCAGCTGGAGGTGGTAGAACTCGAGGAAGGAGCGCATGAACCCACTCACCGGCAGGCCGAAGCCGCGCAGGTAATGCGTGCGGAAGACGACCCGCTCGCCTTCCTCCGGCACCGGCGAGATTTCCGTCGCCGGCGCCAGACGAACCTGCACGAGGTTGGCGGCAGGCAGGCGCCGGGTCCGGCGGAGGAACTCTATGTGATCGTCGTGGACGTTGGAGCCGTCCCACGAGCTCGACAACACCATAGACATGGGGGCGTGGGGGAGTTGCGACGGGAAGATGCGTTGGGCGCGAGAGGAAGTAGAAGAGAAGAGAGAACGAGGGGGGACGGGGAGCGGGGGAACGAGCGAGCCTTTGCCTCTCCCCCTCCCCCTCCTACTTGTAGGCTCGTGCGCCGGAGCCGAGGAGGCGCGGCATGGGGATTCGTGGGGATCGATCATGCCCACTTCCCCCACGCCCCGCGTTTACTGCGCACTAAAGACAAGAAGAAACGGCCACGGGAAGGTGGGCCATCCCCTCGGGCCACAGAAGATCTGCGCTCGGGCCGAGGCCAGGGAGTGGCGGGCCCGGGCCTGCGGCGGCGTCCTGTCGTGCGCGTGCGATGGCAGGACTTCACCGCCACATGGCCCGTCGTGGGGCCCGCGGTCAGCACGCGGGTCAACCACGGTCATGATGATAAAACAAAGAAGTTCTCTGAAGTCGGCCTACAACGGCGAGGTCGGCTCCTCAGGGTGAGAAGCTGACCAAGCTTCTCGTCCCTCTGTCCGCCGCGAAGCTCGCTCAGCTTCGGGGACTACTGTCGGAGTAAATAGCCATGGGTAGCCTAGCCGGCTTCCCCTGGCCCTTCTGAAAAATTACGAGCCCGTCCGGCTCTCAAGAGGACCCAAGACCTGGGGCCGCCTCCCCCCTGCCGGCAATCTTCTAGGCCGGCTTCAGGGGCAGCCCGCCCTTTACCCTCATGAAGAAAGCTGTGGGAGGGCCGGCTACGAGAAGCCGGTTGCAAAGAGGCTGACTCCTGTAACATGCCCAGGCCGTGAAACCTTCGAGCGGCTAGAGTAGAAACACTCGCGAGAACGTTTGGGTACCATCCCTCGCGAGGTCGTATATGAGAGAAACCAAAGCGAGGAGCGAAAATCCACGAACCACAAATCAGCAACAGTGTCGGGTGGAAGGAGCGACATATGCCAACGGGTGGCTTATCATTGCGGGGGCCAATAGAACATCGCCGGTGCCTGGAAACGGGATGAGGCGAAGACATGCACGCCGGCGAATCTTACCCAGCTTCAGGGCTCTCCGGGGAGATAATACCCCTACTGCTGCTCTGCGGGGTCTCCGCATGGTTACTAAGTGGACAAGTAGCTACAATGCTCCTTGAGCTGTTTTTGGGTGGAAGGAGGAAGAAGGGCTCGGCTCAGCTTGCTTCCTCTCCTTGTATTGTGTCTAGGTCTAGGAAGAGAGTCCAACCCTTTGCATGGGTGCACCGGGGGGTTTATATAGGCCTACCCCCCGGGGGTACAATGGTAATCCGACTGGGCGCTGGGCCCAGCTGTCTGTGACTATGCTCGCCGGCTTCTCCGCCGGCTTCTGGGGCCCGCCGGCTGGTGGGTCCCGCCGGCTGCCGGCTCCTGGGTCGACAGGCCGGCCCCACTGGCCAGGGCCTGGTTGGCAGCTGGTTACTGTTACTCCATGTCGTTGACGCAGGCTTGGTCGGGGTCAGCGTGGCTACAGTAACGCCGCCCTGGCGGGCGATTACTGTAGCCCCGCCGCATCTTGTCTCTTTAATGGGCGTCTCCTTCGAGGAGGGTGGCAGGCCGGCTACGTGAAGCCGGCCCTCTGTCTTGCCGGCTTGAGAGGAGGTGCGGCCGCCTTCGGCATCTCTCTGCCCGAAGGGGCCCACCGCCTCGGGGACCACGCTGGCGACCCGTCATGGACGGCGTCAGAGCCGCCATGGCTACAGTGCCGCGCCGGGCGGGCCGCAGCTGCCCGCATGACGCGCTGTACCAGGCGTGCTCCGGGTTTTGGGGGTGGTAGGCTCTACTGTAGCCACGCCCCGCTTCATCATCGCAGAGTGGCTGCGTACATCGCGGGTACGGCATTGACTGCTTTATGGGAGCCGGCCTGGCAGTAGCCGGCCTTGCTATAGCCGGCCCTGCCGTAGCCGGCCCTCCGCAGCTTGCTTCAGGAGGGTGAAAAAGGCGGGCCGCCCCCGAAGCCGGCCAGGAAGGTAGCCGGCTAGGGGGGAGGCGGCCCAAGTCTTGAGTCTTCTTATGAGCCGGATGGGCTCATAATTTTTTCCGAGGGGCCAGGGGAAGCCGGCTGGGCTACCCATGGCTATTTACCCCGACAGTAGTCCCCGAAGCTGGGCGAGCTTCGCGGCGGACGGAAGGATGGGAACCTTGGCCGGCTTCATACCCTGAGGGGCCGACCTCGTCGTTGCAGCCGACTCCGGAGCACTTTTTTGTTTATGAAGGTGGTAGTGGTTGACCCGCGGGCCGGCCGCGGGCCCCACGACGAGCCACGTGGCGGAGAAGTCCTGCCGTCGCACGCGCGCGACGGGACACCGCCGCAGGCCCGGGCCCGCGACTCCCTGGCCTCGGCCCGGGCGCAGATCTTCTGTGGCCCGAGGGGACTGCTCGCCTCCCCGCGGCCGTTACTTCGCGTCATCAAGGCGCGCAATTAACGCGGGCGTGGGGGAGATGGGCACGATCGATCCCCACGATCCCCCACGCCACGCCTCCTCGGCTCTGGCGCACGCGCCTACAAGTAGGGGGGAGGGGGAGAGGCACAGGCCCGTTCGCTCCCCCGCTCCCCGTCCCTCCTGCTCCTCTTCTTCTTCTTCTTCTTCTTCGCGCCCGCCGCAGTCTCGCGCCGCAGCCCACCCACGCCGCCATGTCTCTGGCTCTGTCAAGCTCGTGGGACGGGTCCAATGTCCACGAGGACCATATTGAATTCCTCCGCCAGACCCGGCGCCTGCCCGCCGCCAACCTCGTGCAGGTGCGCCTGGCGCCCACGAAGGAGGTCTCGCTGGCGCCGGAGGAAGGCGAGCGCGTCGTCTTCCGCACGCACTTCCTCCGCGGCTTCGGCTTCCCGGCGAGCAGCTTCATGCGCTCATTCCTTGAATTCTACAACCTCCAACCACATCACGTCACGCCCAACGCAGTGCTGCAGCTCTCGGCCTTCGTCTCGCTCTGCGAAGGATTCCTGGGGGTGCTGCCGACGCTGGAGCTCTGGGCGGAGCTATTCCAGAACAAGCTCGGCACCGTCTCCGCCGGCATGCTGGCTCCCTGCGGCGCCTTCATCGCGATGAAGAGGGCAAGCGACGACAACCCCTTCCCCCACATTCCTCTAATCCAGTCTGTCAAGCTTTGGCAGAAATCCTACTTCTACGTCAAGAACGTCGCCCCGCACGGCGATTACGTCAATCTGCCGGCTTACGTAGCCGGCCCGCCGGCTGGGAGGCGGCGGTCTTGGGGCTACAGGTCGAAGTCCTTGTCTCCGGCTGGGAATGCCTCCATCGCCTGGCTTCGGGTGATGATCCAGTCGGAAGGCCTGCGCGCATACGACCTGGTAGCCGCCTTCGTCGAGCGCCGGATTCTGCCCCTCCAAAGCCGGCCGCACATGATGTGCCAGATGAGTGGCCGGTTCGACCCTTGCCGGCTGAGCACATGGGAGATGCCCCATGCCGAGGTGGCTCTGATGGTGAACTACATCGCCAACCTGAAGCTCACCGACGAGTGGCAATTCGGCAAGGTGCCGTACTCCCGCGCCCATCCTCCGCCTGTGGTAAGTCTTTCTTCTCGTCGTCTGCCGGCTTGAGTCATCCGGCTTCTGACCAGGCGGCTCTTCTCTTTTTTCTCTTCATCAGAATCCTCTCCTCCCGCCGCCAGCCGGGGCGGCTGGAGTCGATCGCGAGTATGCCCCGGACCGCACGGTGGACGACCTCGACGACCCGGACCTTGCCGCAGTGGCCATGGAGGATGCCGCCACGGGGGACGCCGCCGAGCTCGGCGGCACGGGGCTCTCGGCCAGTTTCGACGACTGGCCGGATGATTTCGAAGCCGAAGAAATCCCGCGCCACCAGCCGGCAACCGACCGCCGCGGCGCGGTCTCGTCTGCCGCGCCGACTGCCGGTGGTGGAAAGGGGAAACGCCGGGCCGCGCTCCCGCTCTTCAGAAGCCGGCCGAAGAAGCCGAAGGCCTCCGCCGCGGCCACGAAGCGCGAGGAGGCGGCGGCCCGCTTCCGGAAGGCGGTGAAGAAGCCTCCATCAGTTTCCGCGTAAGTCTTTTAGCCGCCTACGTGCTTGTTATTCTGAAGTCTTCCTTTACTTGAATTCTTCTCTGATTTTCTGAGCAGGGCGCCGCTCTCCCTCGAGCGAGGCCCAGCCGGCTCCATGGTCGGGCCGAGTGCCGGATCCTCAGGGTCCCGCCGAGTGGACCCCCGAGCCAAGCTTGAAGCAGCCACGGAGCGCAACACTCGCGAGGCGCGTCGAGAGAGGGAGGCGGCAGAGCGGGAGGCGGCGGAGCGGGAGGCCGCCCAGACGGCGCCGGGGCGAGCAAGCGCGGCGGCCGAGACTCCATCGGAGCGGGCGGCCGCGGAGACGGAGGCGGAAGGCGCGCGTAGCCGGCCTCTGCTGCTCGCCATCCCCCTCCAAACTTTGGATCCGGACATCCCTCTGCCCACGGCGGAGGAGATTATCCCCGAGCAGCCGCCGGTGCAGAGGGACGAAGTCTTCGAGGTTTCCGCGGAGAGGACGCCACCGGCAGCGCTAGCCGGAGCGGGCGAAGGCGGCCAATCGTCGGCGTTGCCGGAGGAGCCGGCCCGGGCCGCGCCCGAGGCCGGAGCCGGCCTTGAGATCGAGCTGGCGGTAGGCCGGCATGCCGGAGGGGGCACGGCCCCGCCGGATACGCGCCGAGCCGCGGGGGTCGAGCAGACGGCAGACGCCTTGGAGGCGGCCAGCTCCGCCACGTCCGGGTGGACTCCTAGCGGAGGGAGCGGCGAGCTGAACGTCGCGGCCCAAGGGGTTCGGAGCCGGCTGCAGGCACAGGCCGGCCTCCTGAGGTAATTTACTTAGGAGTTTCTGTCGACGCGGTCTGCAATCCGGGTAAGTCTTCACTTGTTGACCGTTCTGGTCCTTTGAATTTTTTCCGTGGGGGCGCGCTAGCGCACCCACTGGGTGTAGTCCCCGAGATCCGGGCCGACTGCAACGCAGTCGGGTCGGATCTTGCTCGACGACTATCTTTGACTGTTTTTTTATCTCTTAGGATTATCATAATTCTCGTGCTGCCGCCTTCAACTCCCAGGCTCGGGAGCTGAACCGGAGGACCGAAGACCTCGCCAGCAGCCGGCGTAAGTGCTTTGTCTTTATTTGTTTCTCGTGGGGGCGCGACGGCACACCCACTGGGTGTAGTCCCCGAGATCCGGGCCGACTGCAGCGCAGTCGGGTCGGATCTTACTCGACGACTTTTCCTTTGCTGACTTTTTCTCTTTATCTTTTGCTCGTGCAGAGGCCAACGCCGACCCGTGGAGGGAACTCGGCGAGGTGCAGGCCGCTCTTCGCGCCAAGGACGCCGAGTATGCTGACTTGGTTCAAGAGCGCGGCCGCCTGGCGAAGAAACTGGCCGACCAAGAGGAGAGCCACAAGGCGGCCCTGCAAAAGGCTCAGGACGGCGAGGCTACCCTGAAGGCAGAGTTCGAGGCCAGGGAGGCGAGCTGGGCTGAGACGCGCCAGGCGCTGGAAGAAGGCTTCGGCCGGATCGAGGATCTCATCGATGGTAGGCCGTCCTTCTTGCTCTTCTTCCATCCGCCAGCCGCCTGCGGCTTTGTTTTGACTTGTGTTTGCTATCTTGCGCAGAGTACTTTCCCGGTCAATCCATCCTCGCCGCCCAAGCCATCGAAGCTTACCACGAGGAGCGCCATCAGGCCGGGGTTGTGATTCCGCCGGACGCGAATCGGACGTTGTCGGAGTAGCTCATCGCCGTCCAGGCGCGGCTGCAGCCGGCCCACCGGCTGCTCCGCCGGCTCCAACGCGCCGGGGCGACGATGCTGGCCACGCTCTGGCCCGGCCAGACAATTCCCCGCACCCCAAGCCGGACGGCCGACTGGCTCGAAGTCGCAGTCGGCCGCTTCGAGGCCTGGAAGGCGTCTGCGGCCCGTCTTGGAGCCGGGCGCGCGCTGGAGTTCGTCCGCGCGTGGTACCCAGGGCTAAGCCTGGACCAGCTGCAGACGTGGCGGTCGGAAGCCGACGCGGAGCTGGAGGAGGTGCGGCCGGCGATCGCGCAACGCGCCTCGACGATCGCCGAGTGCACCGACACCAGTGTCTTCGCGCCGGAGCTCAACGACGATGGCGCCGCCCAGCCAGAGGAATGGTTCGGGCTGAACCCGGTGGACGGCGAGGACTCGGCCGAGGAGATCGCCTCCAGCGACGAGGGCGAGGACGATGAGGAGGAGGACGGCGAAGACGCCGAGCCGACTGGTGAGATGGCCGACCGACCCCCAGCCGACCGTGCCTCCAGCAACGAGCCACGCGGGAGCGCGCCCTCTGCCGGAGGCGACGATCAAGCCGAGGTTGGCCAGCCGGCCGCTCCTTCAGCCGGCACGACTGCTTCCACCGCACAGCCCGGCTCGTCCGCGGCCCCGCCGGCTTGATCGACCGTTCCTTTTGTCCCTGTTTTACTTTTTCGGACAATTTTAAGTTTTTGCAATTCCACCCATTGGGGGTGTATCGAACAATGTTGGATGTCGACCTCTCTGGAGGCCTTTTGTGTAAATATTAATATATGCATGTGTTGGCGTTCATTCAAGTGTACTTTTTTGTCCTTAGGCTCTTTCCTTTGCCGCCTTCCCTCTTTGGGGAGGCAAGTACTTGAGATTTCTTGGATTTGAAGCAGACAGAATGTAAGCCGGCCGGCCGGCTACTCTGGTAGTCGGTCGGTGGGAGGCAGTCAGCTGGCTTTTGTTATATATGCGAGCCTGTTTGGTCCCTAGCCGTTTTTCATGCGCGCACCCTTTCCGGCTTGTGGCTCTTGCCAGCCAGGCAGTCGGTTCTTCGAGCTACGATTTCGGCAAGAGCCAAGCCTGGGTGTCGGCACATTACTTGTCTGGCTGCGGGTAGGGCTCCTAATATAACTCTAGTCGGCCAGTCCCCGGGCCGACTCGTCGGACCCGGTACCGGACAAAATAAATGAATAGGTAATATCATACGCATGATAACTTTCATTCATAAAATAAAGGGTGGCAGTCCCCGAGTCTTTCTCGAGGAGCCTACTGTTTCGTACTTAATACAAAAGTGGGCATAATACATACTGCATTTTAACTGTAAAACTTCCGAAGGAGATTTGCGTTCCATGGTCGCTCCGACTCCTTGCTGGAGTCGTCTCTCTTGCTTGCCTTCGGCTTCTGCGCGTCGATGAGGTAGTAGGCATCGTTGCCCAAGGCTCTGCTGATGATGAAGGGGCCTTCCCAGGGGGCTGCGAGCTTGTGCTGGCCGGCTGTTCACTGGATCAGCCGGAGCACAAGGTCGCCCTCCTGGAAGGATCTTGGTCGGACCCTCTGTGAGGAGAGAATATCTATCAAGGAGCGAGAGCTGGAGGAGGCCACTTGAAAATGCAAATCACTCGAGGAGGATAATAAAGCCAAGGCTGCCGAACTCGAGAAGGCCTTACAAGAGGCGAGAGAAGCACGGTCCGAGTCTAGAGCGGCTCGGGAGGAGATCCGGCAAGCTGGGGAGATAGCGGCTGGTAAGCCCTTTCTTTTATAGACTAAATTCGGTGACCCGAAGTATGCTTTTCTTAATCAATTGTGGAGTTCCCTAGACGCGTTCTTGGACCTGCCAAAGAGTGTCTCGGAAGCGGCGCAGTTGTTCCAAGCGCGGGAAGGACGTTCTGCGGAGAAGCTTTTCTGGTCACAATTCAACGTGCCACGGCGTCAAGCGTTGCTGAATGAACAAATGGCATAGTGGGCCGAGCTCCACAAGATGTCTGGAGCTGCCCTGAAGGACGTCGTGGTCTGGCTATGGCGGGCTGAACCCATTTCGAACAGCTATTTTGGTTTGGTGCGGCGACTTGTTGATGCAGGGCCGCGTATCGACACTGTCAAGCGGTCGGCGTGCATAGAAGGTGCTCGGATGGCCTTCGCCCGTGTCAAGATGTACTGGGCAAAGATGAAGGCCACCGATGTTGCGGCTAAGCGCCCGCCCGACGGCAAAGACCACCGCACGCTGGAACATTATTTAGAGGACATCCTAGAGGGCGCCTGCTTGATAGAGGTCCAGTGCTCGAAGGACATTATGTTTGAATAGATGCACATGAATTGAGAGAACAATATTATGATATATTAAGGCTGTGTTATATTCATCCCTTTTCCTGAAAAGAATTTCCTCCTGTGTGGCCTTTTTTTTATAATCTAAAAGTTTTCCAGTCGTCGGCTTCAGCCCCCTCGCATATAATATGGGGGTGTTCAGATTAGCACCTGATCACTCTTGACCTAACATCTTGGTCCGTAACGGAGGCGTCAGTGCGGCGAACTAGGCAATCAGACTATAGGTCTTTAACACTTTCACTTAGCCGTAGGAGTTTTATGGTGGATCTATGATGTAGCCCCTGGTATGTACGCGGTGATCCGAATACGGTTGCGTTACATAGGTTACCGGGAAACGGTCCCTCATGTAATATGGAAAAATCTCTAACAATTGTAATGAATCGCTGAGTGGCTGACCAGCTCTCATCGCATCATGACAGTCAGTTTTTGGCTTTCTCTACTCTGGTGCTTAACTGGACGAACCACAAACACAATCGCAGTAGTTCTTGCTTTACTACCCTAGCCGATTAGATAGAACGTAGGGTAGCAAGCACAGGAGCCGGGCAACCCAACTATTGACTAAAGACATGATTCGGAGCCGATGCATATAATGTCGAACTCAGGATGCCGAATTGTGCTGAAAAGCTGTTCAGACTTTTGTTTGGCAACACATATGTTGCCTTATAGAGCCCCTGGCAGTTTTATGCTGAGGTGTGTACGTGGAACCACATAACATATGGAATAAAAATGATACCGAATAAGAATTTTGGTTCACTGAAATATGATTGATACGTCAAAACGTAATCTTACAGAAGGTACCATAATTACCATGGCCATTTTACATGCCGGGGGTCTAGGGTGAAGGGAAAAGCTCTATACAGGTCCTTGAGTGAAGTTGTGGTCTTCCCACCGCACGTCTGCGCGGCTTTTTGCCCAAATAAGAAAGATTTCTTTAAAGGAATGGTCTTCGGCCATTTATACGGAACCGGACTCGGAAAGAGTCCTCGTGGGTCCGAAGAATGAGTAGGTGTTGACTCACCTGGGTAAAAAGGAAGGATGATTAAAGAAAGGGCAAGGCCATATAAGGTTGAACCTTTGTATAGGCCTATCCGTATATTGCCTCCGCCGATGCCCAAGGTATTTTGAGTGCATAATTGTGCACGCGCGATATGAATTCCACTGATGTACATGACGGTCGACGGAGGCTAGGCTGATAATCCAGCCTTGAAGTTGCCGGACTGCCAGTATTTAGGACTGATTGGTCCTGCGTGGGGAAGTTCGATGGCCTGACAGCCGAGGGGCTGTGCGGCTTGATAGGGCCGCTATGTACTTCGACCACAATGGCCGCTGTACGCTCCTTAGTGCGGAGGGAGTGCTCCTTGTTTCCATTAATTGTAATGATGCCACGTGGACCGGGTATCTTGAGCTTCCGATAGGCGTAATGCGGGACCGCATTGAAGCGGGAAAAAGCAGTTCGTCCAAGCAGTGCGTGATAGATGCTGCGGAAGGGGACGATGTTGAAGATCAAGTCTTCACTTCGGAAGTTCTTCGGCGAGCCGAAGACTACTCCTAGCGTGATTGAGCCCGTACAGCGGGCCTCTTTTCCAGGTATTACTCCTTTGAAGGTAGTCCTAGTGGGTTTGATTCTTGACGAATCAATAACCATTTTGCGGACAGTTTCTTGATAAAGTGGACCGAGACTGCTGCCGCCATCCATGAGGACTCGCGTAAGATGGAATTTGCTGATGATTGGATTGAGGACCAAGGCTCCCGAACCTCGGTGACGGATACTGGTTGGGTGGTCCTTTCGATCGAAGGTGATCGGACAAGCCGACCATGGGTTAAATTTGGGGGCGATCGGCTCCCTGGCATAGCCGTCCCATAGTGCGTGTTTGTGCTCCCTCCTAGGGGTATGTGTGACATATATCATATTCACTATTTTTACTTTTGGGGGAAATTGCTTATGTCCCCCTGTGTTTGGCTGATGAAGCTCTTGGTCATCGTCGTCGCTTGGCAACCCCTTTCCCTTGTGTTCGGCGTTAAGCTTGCCGTCTTGTTTGAAGACCCAACAATATCTGTTGGTGTGATTGGTGGGTTTATTCGGGGTGTCATGAATCTGGCAAGGCCGATCAAGTATTATATCTGGACTGGATGGGCCATCTCTTTTTGCCTTGAATGGATTTTTCCATTGACCGGGCTTTGAGCCACTGAATCCGGCGTTAACCGCCGTGTCTTGCGTTCCTTCATTGTTGTTTCGACGCTTGTGCTTGCCGCATCGTGGCTTTCCATTGCCATCCCTGGTTTCGGAGGTACCAGGGTCGCTGGTGCTATTCCTTCTACAAGCAAGCCAGGTGTCTTCTCCCGCGCAAAAAGGGTCATAAGTGCGGTGAGGATTGCCATGGACTTCGACTTTTCTTGGCCGAGGTGTCGGGCGAGCCACTCATCTCGGACGCTATGTTTGAAGGCTGTGAGGGCTTCTACGTCCGGACAATCCACAATCTGGTTCTTTTTTATTAGGAACCTTGTCCAAAGTTGTCGGGCCGATTCCCCGGGTTGCTAGATTATGTGGCTAAGGTTATCGGCATCTGGGGGCCGAACATAGGTACCCTGGAAGTTGTCTCTAAATGCATCCTCCAGGTCCTCCCAACTACCAATAGAATTTTCTGGTAGGCTGTTCAGCCAGTGCCGTGCTGGTCACTTAAGTTTGAGGGTAAGGTATTTAATGGCATGTAGATCGTCACCGCTAGCCATGTGGATGTGGAGAAGAAAGTTTTCAATCAATACTGCGGGATCTGTTGTGCAGTCGTATGGTTCGATGTTCATGGGTTTGAACCGTTTTGGCAACTAGTGCTCCATTACCTCATCGGTGAAGCATAGGCGGTGTGCGGCACCCCTATGTCGGGCCATGTCGCGGCGCAGTTCTGATGAAGTCCGTATGCGGTTTTCGGCCGGGGCGTGGTTATATTTGCCGCGCCGGGATTGGTAACCGCCTTCTCCCGCCGGGGCGTGCCCCCGCGATCCATAGATTGATCTGGTTTGACCTGTTTTATTTTCCAGGTCTTGTCGTAGGTCATATATATATACCCCCGAGCCATTGTTATCTGCTTTTACGGCGAGGTGGAGCGGGCTGGTGTTCGGCCTCAGTTGCCGTTCTGCCCTGGCCACGTGGTGGTCGGTTGGGTCCGTCAGCCACGTTATGTGCGGGCGGTATGGGCTCCGGTGCCTCGTCATCGAGTTGGGGTAGCAGTTTACGCTTCGGGTAACTCTTGCCGGGCGTTCGAGGCCATACTCTTCGGCTGCCAAGACATTAGTCCATCTGACGTTGAGAAGATCTTGGTCAGCTTGCAGCTGTTGATGTTTCTTTTTTAGGCTTCTAGTTGTGGCTATTAGCTGGCGCTTGAAGCGCTCTTGCTCCAGGGGTTCCTCTGTCATGATAAAATCTTCATCGCCGAGGCTCACGTCATCTTCGAAGAGTGGCAGATAGTTGCTATCCTCCGAGTCTTCGTTCCCTACTTTCTCGTCGGGATCAATTTGCCCGTCCTCCCGATCGTCCTGTTCGGATGTTGGCCCAATGGGGGCTTCTTGGTCTTCGATGTTCTCCGGAGTATCATTGTCTCCGGTGCTAGTGTTGCTGTTATTGCCGCGACACGATTTAGAGCGGCGCCGCTGATGTCGACGTTTCTGTCGGGTGGTAGGATCGACATATGCCAACGGGTGGCTTATCATTGCGGGGGCCAATAGAACGTCGCCGGTGCCTGGAAACGGGATGAGGCGTAGACATGCACGCCGGCGAATCTTACCCAGCTTCAGGGCTCTCCGGGGAGATAACACCCCTACTGCTGCTCTGTGGGGTCTCCGCATGGTTACTAAGTTCACATGTGGCTACAATGCTCCTTGAGCTGTTTGGGGGCAGAAGGAGGAAGAAGGGCTTAGCTCAGCCTGCCTCTTCTCCTTGTAAGTGTCTATGTCTAGAAAGAGAGTTCAACCCTTTGCATGGGTGCACCGGGGGGTTTATATAGGCCTACCCCCCGGGGGTACAATGGTAATCCGACTGGGCGCAGGGCCCAGCCGTTTGTGACTATGCTCGCTAGCTTCTCCGCCGGCTTCTGGGGCCCGCCGACTGGTGGGTCCCGCCGACTGCCGGCTCCTGGGTCGACAGGCCGGCCCCACCGGCCAGGGCCTTGTCGGCGGCCGGTTACTGTTGCTCCGTGTTTGTTGACGCAGGCTTGGTCGGGGTAAGCGTGGCTACAGTAACGCCGCCCTGGCGGGCGATTACTGTAGCCCCGCCGCACCTTGTCTCCTTATGGGCGTCTCCTTCGAGGAAGGCGACAGGCCGGCTACGCGAAGCTGGCCCTCTGTCTCGCCGGCTCGAGAGGGGGTGCGGCCGCCTTCGGCATCTCTCTGCCCGAAGGGGCCCACCGCCTCGGGGGCCACGCTGGCGGCCCGTCGTGGACGGCGTCGGAGCCGCCGTGGCCACAATGCCGTGTCGGGCGGGCCGCAGCGGCCCGCACGACGCGCTGTACCAGGCGTGCTCCGGGTTTTGGGGGTGGCAGGCTCCACCGTAGCCACGCCACGCTTCATCATCGCAGAGTGGACGCGTACATCGCGGGTATGGCGTTGACTGCTTTATTGGAGCCGGCCCGGCGGTAGCCGGCCGTGCCATAGCCGGCCTTGCCGCAGCCGGCCATGTCGTAGCCGGCCCTCCATAGTTTTCTTCATGGGGGTTAAAAGGGCGGCCGCCCCCCAAGCCGGCTAGGGCGGCAGTCGGCTAGGGGGAGGCGGCCCAGGTCTTGAGTCTCCTTATGAGCCGGATGGGCTCATAATTTTTTCTGAGGGGCCAGGGGAAGCCGGCTGGGCTACCCATGGCTATTTACCCCGACAGTAGTCCCCGAAGGCGGGCGAGCTTCACGGCGGACAGAAGGACGGGAAGCTTGGCCGGCTTCATACCGTGAGGGGCCGACTGCGTCGTTGCAGCCGTCTTCAGAGCTCGTTTCTTTATTAGGGCGACCGGGGTTGACCCGCGGACCGGCCGCGGGCCCCACGGCGAGCCACGTGGCGGGGAAGTCCTGCCGTCGCACGCGCGCGACGGGACGCCGCCGCAGGCCCGGGCCCGCCACTCCCTGGCCTCGGCCCGGGCGTAGATCTTCTGTGGCCCGAGGGGGCTGCCCGCCTCCCCGCAGCCGTTATCTCGCGTCATCAAGGCGCGTAATTAACGCGGGCGTGGGGGAGATGGGCACGATCAATCCCCACGATCCCCCACGCCGCGCCTCCTCGTCTCTGGCGCACGCGCCTACAAGTAGGGGGGGGGGAGGGGGAGAGGCACGGGCTTGTTCACTCCCCCGCTCCCCGTCCCTCTTGCTCTCCTTCTTCTCGCTCTTCTTCTTCTTCCTCGCGCCCGACGCAGCTTCGCGCCGTAGCCCTCCCACGCCGCCATGTCGCTGGCTTTGTCGAGCTCGTGGGACGGGTCCAACATCCACGACGAGCACATCGAGTTCCTCCGCCAGACCCGGCGTCGGCCCGCCGCCAACCTCGTGCAGGTGCGCCTGGCGCCCGCGAAGGAGGTCTCGCCGGCGCCGGAGGAAGGCGAGCGCGTCGTCTTCCGCACGCACTTCCTCCGGGGCTTCGGCTTCCCGGCGAGCAGTTTCATGCGGTCATTTCTCGAGTTCTACAACCTTCAACCGCACCACGTCACGCCCAACGCAGTGCTCCAACTCTCGGCCTTCGTCATGCTCTGCGAAGGGTACTTGGGGGTGCTGCCGACGCTGGAGCTCTGGGCGGAACTGTTCCAGAACAAGCTCGGCACCGTCTCTGCCGGCATGCCGGCTCCCTGTGGTGCCTTCATCGCGATGAAGAGGGCCAGCGACGACAACCCTTTCCCCCACATTCCTCTGATCCAGTCGGTCAAGCTGTGGCAGAAGTCTTACTTCTACGTCAAGAACGTCGCCCGGCACGGCGACTACGTCAATCTGCCGGCTTACGTAGCCGGCCCGCCGACTGGGAAGCGGCGGACCTGGGGCTACGGGTCGAAGTCCCTGTCTCCAGCGGGGAACGCTTCCATCTCCCGGCTTCGGCTGATGATCCAGTCGGAAGGTCTGCTCGCGTCCGACTTGGTAACCGCCTTCGTCGAGCACTGGATCTTGCCTCTTCAAAGCTGGCCGCACATGATGTGCCAGATGAGCGGCCGGTTCGATCCCTGCCGGCTGAGCACCTGGGAGATGCCCCACGCCGAGGTGGCTCTGATGGCGAACTACGTCGCCAACTTGAAGCTCACCGACGAGTGGCAATTCGGTAAGGCGCCGTACTCCCGCGCCCAGCCTCCGCCTGTGGTAAGCTTTTCCTCTCGTCGTCTGCCGGCTTGGGTTAGCCGGCCTCTGACCAGGCGGCTATTTTATCTTTCTTCCTTCATCAGAATCCTCTCCTCCCGCTGCCAGCCGGGGCAGCCGGAGTCGACCGAGAGTACGCCCCGGACCGCACGGTGGATGACCCCGACGACCCGGATCTCTCCGCCGTCGCCATGGAGGACGCCGCCACGGGGGGCGCCGCCGAGCTCGGCGGCACCAGGCTTTCGGCCAGTTTCGACGACTGGCCGGATGATTTTGAAGCCGAAGAACTCCCGCGCCGCCAGCCGGCAACCGACTGCCGCGGCGCGAGCTCGTCCGCCGCGCCGACTGCCGGTGGCGGTAAGGGAAAACGCCGGGCCGCGCTCCGGTCTTCGGAAGCCGGCTGAAAAAACGGAAGGCCTCCGCCGCGGCCACGAAGCGCGAGGAGGCGGCAGCGAAGGCGGCCCGCTTCCGGAAGGCGGTGAAGAAGCCCCCATCAGTTTCCGCGTAAGTCTAGTAGCCGCCTGCATGCTTGTTATTCTGAAGTTTTCTTTTCTTGAATGTTTTTCTGATTTCCTGAGCAGGGCGCCGCTCTCCCTCGAGCAAGGCCCAGCCGGCTCCGTGGTCGGGCCGAGCGCCGGTTCCTCAGGGTCCCGCCGAGTGGACCCCCGCGCCGAACTTGATGCAGCCACGCAGCGCAACGCACTCGAGGCGCGCTGAGAGAGGGAGGCGGCTGAGCGGGCGGCGGCGGAGCGAGAGGCCGCCCAAACGGCGCCAGGGCAAGCGAGCGCGGCGGCCAAGGCTCCATCGGAGCGGGCGGCCGTGGAGGTGGAGGTGGAAGGCGCGCGCAGCCAGACTCCGCTGCTCGCCATCCCCCTCCAGACCTTGGATCCGGACATCCCTCTGCCCACGGCGGAGGAGATTATCCCCGAGCAGCCGCCAGTGCAGAGGGACGAGGTCGTCGAGAGATCCGCTGAGAGGACGTCGCCAGCAGCGCCAGCCAGAGCAGGCGAAGGCGGCCGATCGTCGGCGGTGCCGGAGGAGCCGGCCCGGGCCGCACCCGAGGCCGGAGCCGGCCTTGAGATCGAGCCAGCGGCGAGCCGGCCCGCCGGAGGGGGCACGGCCCCGCCGGACACGCGCCGAGCCGCGGTAGCCGAGAAGACGGCAGACGCCTTGGAGGCAGCCAGCTCCGCCACGTCCGGGTGGACTCCCAGCGGGGGGAGCGGCGAGCTGAACGTCGCGGCCCAAGAGGTTCGGAGCCGGCTGCAGGCACAGGCCGGCCTCCTGAGGCAATTCACTCAGGAGTTTCTGTCGACGCGGTCTGCAATCCGGGTAAGTCTTCATTCCTTGACCGCTCTGATCCTTTGAATTTTTTCCGTGGGGGCGCGCTAGCGCACCCACTTGGTGTAGTCCCCGAGATCCGGGCCGACTGCAGCGCAGTCGGGTCGGATCTTACTAGACGACAAAGTTAACTATTTTTTTTTGGTCTTCAGGATTATCACAACTCTCGCGCGACCGCCTTCAACTCCCAGGCTCGGGAGCTAAGCCGAAGGACCGAAGACCTCGCCAGCAGCCGGCGTAAGTGTTTTGTCATTATTAACTTCTCGTGGGGGCGCGACAGCGCACCCAGTGGGTGTAGTCCCCGAGATCCGGGCCGACTGCAGCGCAGTCGGGTCGGATCTTACTTGACGACTTTCCCTTTGCTGATTTTTCTCTTTATTTCTTGCTCGTGCAGAGGCCAACGCCGACTTGCCGATTGAACTCGGCGTGGTGCAGGCCGCTCTTCGTGCCAAGGACGCCGAGTACGCTGACTTGGCTCAAGAGCGCGACCGCCTGGTGACGAAACTAGCCGACCAAGAGGAGAGCCACAAGGCGGCCCTGCAAAAGGCGCAGGACGACGAGGCTACCCTGAGGGCGGAGTTCGGGGCCAGGGAGGCGAGCTGGGCCGAGACGCGCCGGGCGCTGGAAGAAGGCTTCGGCCGGGTCGAGGATCTCATTGACGGTAGGCTGTCTTTCTTGCTCTTCTTCCATTCGCCGGCCGCCTATGGTTTTGTTTTGACTTGTGTTTGCTGTCTTGCGCAGAGTACTTCCCCGGGCAGTCTGTCCTTGCCGCCCAAGCCATCGAAGCCTACCGCGAGGAGCGTCGTCAAGCCGGGGTCGTGATTCCGCCCGATGCGAACCGGACATTGTCGGAGCAGCTTATCGCCGTCCAGGCGGGGCTGCAGCCGGCCCACCGGTTGCTCCGCCGGCTCCAACGCGCCGGGGCGACGATGCTGGCCGCGCTCTGGCCCGGCCAGGTAATTCCCCGGACCCCAAGCCGGACGGCCGACTGGCTCGAAGTCGCAGTCGGCCGCTTCGTGGCCTGGAAGGCGTCCGCGGCCCGTCTTGGAGCCGGGCGCGCGCTGGAGTTCATCCGCGCGTGGTACCCAGGGCTAAGCCTGGACCAACTGCGGACGTGGCGGTCGGAAGCCGACGCCGAGCTGGAGGAGGCGCGGCCGGCGATCGCGCAGCACGCCTCGACGATCGCCGAGTGCACCGACACCAGCGTCTTCGCGCCGGAGCTCAACGACGATGGCGCCGCCTAGCCGGAGGAATGGTTCGGGCTGAACCCGGCGGACGGCGAGGACTCGGCGGAAGAGATCGCCTCCAGCGACGAGGGCGAGGACGACGAGGAAGAGGACAGCGAAGACGCCAAGCCGACTGGTGGGGCGGCCGACCGTCCCCCAGCCGATCGTGCCTCTAGCAACGAGCCACGCAGGAGCGCGCCCTCTGCCGGAGACGACGATCAAGCCGAGGTTCGCCAGCCGGCCGCTCCTTCAGCCGGCACGACTGCCTCCGTCGCCTAATCCAGCTCGTCTGCGGCCCCGCCGGCTTGATCTGCCTTTCTTTTTGTCCCTGTCTTTCTTTTTGGACAAATTTAAGTTTCTGCAATTCCACCCACTGGGGGTGTATCGAACAATGCTGAATGTCGACCTCTCTGGAGGCTTTTTGTGTAATATATTAATATATGCACGTGTTGGCGTTCATCCGAGTGTACTTTTTGTCCTTAGGCTCTTTCCTTTGCCGCCTTCCCTCTTTAGGAAGGCAAGTACTTGAGTTTTCTTGGATTTGAAGTAGACCGAATGTAAGCCGACCGGCCGGCTACTCTGGTAGTCGGTCGGCGGGAGGCAGCAAGCCGGCTTTTGTTATATATGCGAGCCTTTTGGTCCCTAGCCGTTTTTCATGTGCGCACCCTTTCCGGCTGGTGACTCTTGCCAGCTGGGCAGTCGGTTCTTCGAGCTGCGATTTCGGCAAGAGCGAAGCCTGGGTGTCGACACATTACTTGTCTGACTGCGGGTAGGGCTCTTAATATAACTCTAGTCGGCCAGTCCCCGGGCCGACTAGTCGGACCCGGTACCGGACAAAATAAATGGAAAGATAATATCATACGCATGATAACTTTCATTCATAAAACAATGGGTGGCAGTCCCCGAGTCTTTCTCGGGGAGCCTACTGTATCATACTAAATATAAAAGTGGGCATGACACATACTGCGCTTTAACTGTAAAACTTTCGAAGGAGATTTGCGTTCCACAGTCGTTCCGACTCCTTGCCGGAGTCGTCTCTCTTGCGTGCCTTCGGCTTCTGCGCGTCGATGAGGTAGTAGGCGTCGTTGCCCAAGGCTCTGCTGATGATGAAGGGGCCTTCCCAGGGGGCTGCGAGCTTGTGCTGGCCGGCTGTTCGCTGGATCAGCCGGAGCACATGGTCGCCCTCCTGGAAGGATCTTGGGCGGACCCTCCGGCTATGGTAGCGGCGCAGACCCTGCTGGTAGATGGCGGACCGGCTGAGGGCTAACAGCCGTGCCTCTTCCAGCAGGTCGACGCCGTCTTCTCGTTCTTCTTTGGCTTCCACTTCCGTGTACATGGTTACCCAAGGCGAGTCGAACTCGATGTCTATTGGGATGATTTCCTCGGCACCATATACAAGGAAGAAGGGAGTGAAGCCGGTTGATCTGTTGGGAGTAGTGCGCAGACTCCATAGGACAGCCGGCAGCTCATCGAGCCAGCAGCCGGCTGAACGCTCCAGGGGTACGACCAGTCGAGGCTTGATGCCGGACAGAATGAGGCCATTTGCTCGCTCCACTTGGCCGTTTGACTGCGGGTGGGCGACTGACGCAAGGTCCAGCCGGATACCTTGCGCAGCGCAGAACCGTGCCAGGGCACCTTTGGCAAAGTTCGTGCCATTGTCGGTGATGATGCTGTGGGGTATGCCGTACCGGGTTGTTATATCTGCAATGAATGTCACTGCAGTCGGCCCATTCAGCCTCTTGATCGGCTTCGCCTCGATCCACTTGGTGAATTTGTCAACGGCGACGAGCAAATGTGTCATGCCGCCGCGCGCCGTCTTGAATGGGCCCACCATATCCAATCCCCAGACGGCAAAGGGCCAGGTGATGGGAATGGTCTTGAGTGCCGAAGCCGGCATGTGTTGCTGCGAGCTGAAAAGCTGGCAGCCTTTGCAGTGTTTGACTAGCTCTTTGGCGTCGTCCAAAGCAGTCGGCCAGAAGAAACCGTGGCGGAAGGCTTTGGCGACCAGTGATCTTGATGCGGCGTGGTGGCCGCATTCTCCTTGGTGTATATCCCTGAGTATCGTGATGCCTTTCTCCTGCTCGACGCATCGCTGCAAGACTCCGGTGGCGCTGCGCTTGACAAGCTCTCTGTTGACGATTGTGTATGCTCCAGCACGGCGCTGAACTTGTCTTGCTTCGTTTTTGTCAGCCGGCAGGTCATGGTTCACCAGAAAGTTGCGGATGGCGTGGGCCCATGATGGGGCGGCGACCTCCTCAGCCACCAATGTGGCCAGAGCCACCAGGGTGGGCGGGTTGGGCAGTGCAGCGCTGGAGTCGGCCGCCGCTTCCTGTGCTGAAGAAGTCCCCGGGCCGGCTACTGCAGTCCCCGGGCCGGCTACTGCAGTCCCCGGGCCGGCTACTGCAGTCCCCGGGCCGGGTGCGGCAGTCTCCGAGCCGAATATTGAAGTCCCCGGGCCGGCTGCTTGATTTTTCGAGCCGGACCCGGCCCCCTCGGGGTTAGGCGGCACGAAAATGGAGTCGGACTCCGGAGACGGCTTGATTGAAGGCTTGAGGAGGCGCTGCAGGGTGACGCCGGCTGGTATTGCTTGCCGCGTGGAGCCTATTCGGGCCAGGGCGTCAGCTGGCTCGTTGTCGGCTCGCGGCACGTGAAGGAACTCACAACCTTCGAAGTATCCGCTGATTTGCTGTACTAGGAAATGGTAGCTCGCCATGTTCTCGTCCTTGGCGTCCCAGTCGCCAGAAGACTGCTGCACCACCAAATCCGAGTCGCCATAGCACAGGATCCGGCGAATACCAAGCTCCTTGGCAAGCCGGAGCCCGTGTATGAGCGCCTCGTACTCGGCGACGTTGTTGGAGGCGGCGAAGTGGATCTGCAGCGTGTATTTGAGCTTGTCGCCCGTTGGAGAGGTAAGGACGACGCCGGCTCCCAAGCCGGTGCGCATCTTTGATCCGTCAAAGTGCATGCGCCAATGGGTGGAGTCGGGCGCCGGTGGTAAGTACTGGGTCTTGGCCCAGTCAACGAGGAAGTCGGCCAGCGCTTGCGTCTTGATGGCGGTGCGGGGTTGGTAGAAGATGGTGTAGGGGGCCAGCTCGATGGCCCATTTGGCCACCCGGCCGGATGCATCGCGGCTGCCTATGATGTCGGCTAGCGGGGCAGTGCATACGACCGTGATGGGATGCTCTTGAAAGTATGGCTTCAGCTTCTTGGCGGCGAAGTACACGCCATAGCACATCTTCTGATAGTGCGGGTAATTTTGTTTCGAGGTGGACAGCACCTCGCTCAGGTAATAAACCGGCCTCTGGACCGGCTGGGCTCGGCCTTCTTCGGGGCGTTCGACCACAATGACGGTGCTAACCACCTGGCTAGTGGCGGCAATATATAGGAGCATGGGCTCCTTCTCAGTCGGTGCCGCCAAGACAGGCGGCGTGGACAGCATTTTCTGCAGCTCGTTCCACTCAAAGTGAGTGCTCTTCTTCATGAGGCGGTAGAGGGGGAGAGCTTTTTCTCCGAGCCGGCTGATGAAGCAGTTAAGAGAGGCCAGGCACCCGGTGAACTTCTGAATCTCTCTGAGCTTGGTTGGGACCGCCATCCTCTCGATGGCCTTGATCTTCACAGGGTTGCACTCTATGCCGCGTTCAGAGAGCAGGAAGCCTAGGAGCTGGCCGACTGGCACTCCGAACACGCATTTCTCTGGGTTGAGCTTGATCCGGAACCGGCGCAGGTTCTCGAATGTCTCCTTCAAGTCTTCCAGCAGAGTGCCACGCTTCTCCGTCTTCACCACAACATCATCCACGTAAACGTGGGCATTCTTGCCGAGCTGCGTGACGAGGCACTTCTGCATGCAACGCTGAAACGTGGCGCCGGCATTCCTCAAGCCGAACGTCATGGTCAGGTAGCAGAAGGCTCCAAACGGCGTGATGAAGGCGGTCTTCAGTTGGTCGTCCGGGTTCAGCTTGATCTGGTGGTATCCCGAGTAAGCATCCAAAAAACTCAACAGCTCGCATCCGTCCGTGGAGTCTATCACTTGATCAATTCTGGGCAGAGCGAAGGGATCTTTTGGGCAGGCTTTGTTGAGGCTCGTTTAATCTATACACATGCGCCACTTGTTATTCTTTTTCAGCACGAGAACCGGGTTCGCGAGCCATTCAGGGAAGAAAACTTCCATGATGAAGCCGGCTGCAAGAAGCCGGGCTATCTCCTCCCCTACGATCCTTCTCTTCTCTTCTGACAGTCGGTGGAGGGGCTGCTTGACTGGTTTAGCATCCTCCCGCACGTGTAAATTGTGCTCGGCGAAATCCTTCGGAACACCCGGCATGTCCTTGGGGGACCATGCAAAGATATCCCGATTCTCACGGAGGAAATCGGCGAGCTTGCCTTCCTATTTGCTATCCAGGCTGGCCCCGATGACGGCGAACCTCTCGGGGTGCTCGGGGTCGAGCTGTATCTTCTTGGTCTCCTTGGCCGGCTGGAAAGATCCTTGGGCATCATACCCCTTGGAGTCGGCGGGTTGGTTTAGTTGCTTGCTGGCCAGGGCCACGACCCGGTCCAGCGTCTTCCTCTCGGCTGCGATCACGAGGGATTCGGCCAGCCGGCTGCTGGCCGCGGCGCAGTCGGCAGACTTCTTGTAGTCGCCGGCGACGGTGATGACACCCTTTGAGCTCGGTATCTTCATCTTGAGGTAAGCATAGTGGGGGACCGCCATGAACTTGGCCAAGGCGGGTTGGCTAAGCAAGGCATGATAAGGGCTATCCAGGTCCACCACCTCGAACCAGATTGCTTCCCGGCGGAAATGATCCTTGCCCCCAAAGAGTACATCGATCTTGAGCTTGCCGATGGGGGCACAGGACAGTCCGGGTACGATGCCGTGGAACACCGTTCGAGTCGGCGCAAGTTGCTTGGCCTTGACGCCCAGCTTCTCCATGGTGTCGCGGTACAGGATGTTGATGCTGCTTCCGCCGTCGATCAGTACGCGGGAGAAGCGTGCGGCGCGCGCATCCGTTGCGAGGGTGGCCTCCAGGACCAATGCATAGGAACCGGGGGATGGCATCACCTCTGTGTGGTCGGCCCGGCTCCAGCTGATGGGTTTCTCCGACCAGTGCATGTGGCCGGCTGGGCTGGTAGCGGCCATGTTGACCTCCTGTTGCTCTCGGCGCTTGCTGCGCCGGTCTTCGGGCTGGCTCGTAAAGATGACATAAGACGCTTGCTCGTCGGGGAACTCGTCCTGCACGGCGTCGACCGCGGGCCGGGCGGCTTTGGGCAGCGGAGCCGGCGGCGGCGGGCCGGCAGGCGGAGTCGGCGTGAGCCCTTCGCCCTTCGAGATTCGGGCGAGCCAGTTGCATTTGCGGGTCGTGTGGTTGGACGGCTTCGCGCCACTGTGGAACTTGCACGGGGCATCAAGGGTTTGCTCGTAGGAGAAGGCCGGCTGCCAAGCCGGTCTGCCGCCCTTGGGCTTCTTGGGTGCGGGCCGCCCTTCAGGCGGCGCGTCTTCGACCGTGGCCACCTGCCGACTGGCGGGAGGCGGCGCAGGGCCCTTGCGTTTTTGATCGTTCTGGTGTTGGCGTCGGCCGCCGTCTCCAGCCGGCGCTTTGAGCGCCGGATCGAGCACCTTTCCGGATGCGTCCACCCGGAGCTCGGTCTTCATCGAGGAGTCGGCGGTGGCGTACTTGTCGGCGATGTTTAGGAGCTCGTCGAGGGTAGTCGGCTCATCGCAGAGAAGCTTGTGCTTGAGGAGGGTGCCCTCTCGGCACCCGGCTGTGAAGTATTCGATGGCTTGCACCTCGTGCACCCCCTCACAGGAGTTGCGGAGCTCGTCCCAACGCGTCAGGTAGTCGCGAGTGGACTCGGCTGTGCCCTGTACGCACAGGGAGAGCTGTCTGGGCTTGGAGCCCACTTGTAGGTGCTGGTGAAGTTGCGAACGAAGGCTTCAGTGAAGTCCACCCAGCTGTTGATGCTGAGCGGCTTAAGGCTGTTAAGCCAAGTCCACGCCGTGCCTTGCAGCATAAGGGGCACGTACCTTACGGCAACGCGCCGGTTGCCATTGGCGATGCTGACGGCTGTGGAGTAGTCGGTCAGCCAGTCTTCTGGCTTCACCGAGCCGTTATACTTGGGTGTGTCTCTTGGGAGCGAGAACCCTTTGGGGAAGGGCTCATCGCGGATGCGGGGGCCGAAGCAAGGCGGGCCGACATCGTCTTCCTCTTCTAGCGCCAGGGATCTGGACAGGCGGTCGATCCGGTGGCGGGCATCGTTTTCGCTGATTCCCTCCCGGCGACCAAGCCGGCCGCTGAGAGTTGGGTGAGCCACTAGGGGCGGGGTAGGATATCTTTCTCCACGAGCTCGAGGCGGAGGCGGGGTGCCCCGCCATTCCATGGCTCGGGGGCGGCCGTCCGCGTCTCGCTCGATGGAGACTTGGGTCCGGCTTCGGCTGGAAGCCGGCTCTTTCTCGCGCGCGCGCGGGCGTAGCTGGTAGTCGGCGACCGGGAGGTCGCGCCGTGCTCGCGGCGTGGGGGAGTGCTCCCCGCGCAGGCGTCGGCCTCGTGCCGTCGTGCAGCCGCATCGATTAGTTGTTGGATGCGCCGCGTCATATGGGGGAGATCTTCGGCTTCCAAGCCGTCTAGCTCATCTACGTCCGCCTGGGCGGCGCGCAGGTTCTCGAGCGGGGTGGCGTAGAGTGGGCGGTCCACGCCAAGCGTGTCGGCGATGACGGCGCCGCGTTGCCTGACAGCGCCGGCCCGGCTAGGGCCAGCCGGAGCCGGCGTGCCGAAGGCGGCGCGGTCAGCTTCGCGTTGGTAGGCCTCGGTGAGGCGTCTTACGGAGGCCAGCCGCCGGACCTCGGCGAGGAGGGCGAGGCGGCGTGCCTCCAGAACTTCGTCGCTGGCGTCAGTCGGGAGGGGGACGGACAAGTCTTGGGCTGCCGCGCGCGGGGAGTCGTGGGCGCCCTCGTCAGTCGGGCCGTCGAGGCCGATAACCATCACCTCGGGGGCGTTAGAATCGCGATCGCCAGCCGGAGGGAGCGGGTCGTTGTAGACCATCACGTTGGTGGGGAAGGTGTCGTAGGATGCCGCGTCGGAGTTGACGGGCATCGGGTCGGTGGAGCCAACCGACTCCAAGTCCGCAGCGGGCTCGCTGGAGACGTGGAGCTGGCTGAGGAGGTTGGCGAGGTGATCTGTGCCCGCATCGGAGGCGAGCTCGTCGGAGATGCGGGCCTTGTCGAAGAGGCTGGCGAGGCCGCTATCCGCGCAGGTGTTGGCGACGCCATGCAGCGCGTCGCGGCAAGCGCCATCGGGCGAGCCAGGCTGGCTGCGCCCGCGAGGAAGGAAAAGGGTTCCCGTCCAGAACATGTCTCCGGACGACGGTGCACCTGGCCCCACGGTGGGCGCCAAATGTCGGGTGGTAGGATCGACATATGCCAACGGGTGGCTCATCATTGCGGGGGCCAAAAGAACGTCGCCGGTGCCTGGAAACGGGATGAGGCGTAGACATGCACGCCGTCGAATCTTACCCAGCTTCAGGGCTCTCCGGGGAGATAACACCCCTGCTGCTGCTCTGCGGGGTCTCCGCATGGTTACTAAGTTCACAGGTGGCTACAATGCTCCTTGAGCTGTTTGGGATGGAAGGAGGAAGAAGGGCTTAGCACAGCCTGCCTCTTCTCCTTCTAAGTGTCTATGTCTAGAAAGAGAGTTCAACCCTTTGCATGGGTGCACCGGGGGGTTTATATAGGCCTACCCCCCGGGGGTACAATGGTAATCCGACTGGGCGCGGGGCCAAGCCGTCTGTGACTAGGCTCGCCGGCTTCTCCGCCGGCTTCTGGGGCCCGCCGGCTGGTGGGTCCCGCCGACTGCCGGCTCATGGGACGACAGGCCGGCCCCACCGGCCAGGGCCTTGCCGGCAGCCGGTTACTGTTGCTCCTTGTTTGTTGGCGCAGGCTTGGTCGAGGTAAGCGTGGCTACAG
This sequence comes from Triticum monococcum, assembly GCA_034509565.1. Classification (NCBI taxonomy): domain Eukaryota; kingdom Viridiplantae; phylum Streptophyta; class Magnoliopsida; order Poales; family Poaceae; genus Triticum; species Triticum monococcum. The sequence goes on along the minus strand of CM067844.1, from coordinate 403,235,761 downwards.
TAACGCCGCCCTGGCGGGCGATTACTGTAGCCCTGCCGCACCTTGTCCCCCTAATGGGCGTCTCCTTCGAGGAAGGCGGCAGGCCGGCTACGCGAAGCCGGCCCTCTGTCTCGCCGGCTTGAGAGGGGGTGCGGCCGCCTTCGGCATCTCTCTGCCCGAAGGGGCCCACCACCTCGGGGGCCACACTGACGGCCCGTCGAGGATGGCGTCGGAGCCGCCGAGGCCATAGTGCCGCGCCGGGCGGGCCGCAGTTGCCCGCACGACGCGCTGCACCAGGCGTGCTCCGGGTTTTGGGGGTGGCAGGCTCCACTGTAGCAACGCCCCGCTTCATCATCGCAGAGTGGACGCGCACATCGCGGGTACGGCGTTGACTGCTTTATCGGAGCCGGCCCGGCGGTAGCCGGCCGTGCCATAGCCGGCCTTGCCGCAGCCGGCCATGTCGTAGCCGGCCCTCCATAGTTTTCTTCATGGGGGTTAAAAGGGCGGCCGCCCCCCATGTCGGCTAGGGGGAGGCGGCCCAGGTCTTGAGTCTCCTTATGAGCCGGATGGGCTCATAATTTTTTCTGAGGGGCCAGGGGAAGCCGGCTAGGCTACCCATGGCTATTTACCCCGACATTGTTGGAGGCGGCGAAGTGGATCTGCAGCGTGTATCTGAGCTTGTCGCCCTTTGGAGAAGTAAGGACGATGCCGGCTCCCAAGCTGGTGCGCATCTTTGATCCGTCAAAGTGCATGCGCCAATGGGTGGAGTCGGGCGCCGGTGGTAAGTACTGGGTCTCGGCCCAGTCGACGAGGAAGTCGGCCAGCGCTTGCGTCTTGATGGCAGTGCGGGGTTGGTAGAAGATGGTGTAGGGGGCCAGCTCGATGGCCCATTTGGCCACCCGGCCGGATGCATCCCGGTTGCCTATGATGTCGGCTAGCGGGGCAGCGCATACGACCGTGATGGGGTGCTCTTGAAAGTACGGCTTCAGCTTCTTGGCGGCGAAGTACACGCCATAGCACATCTTCTGATAGTGCGGGTAATTTTGTTTCGAGGTGGACAGCACCTCGCTCAGGTAATAAACCGACCTCTGGACCGGCTGGGCTCGGCCTTCTTCGGGGCGTTCGACCATAATGACGGTGCTGACCACCCGGCTAGTGGCGGCAATATATAGGAGCATGGGCTCCTTCTCAGTCGGTGCTACCAAGACAGGCGGCGTGGACAACATTTTCTTCAGCTCGTGGAAAGCTTGGTCGGCTTGGTCGTTCCACTCAAAGTGAGTGCTCTTCTTCATGAGGCGGTAGAGGGGGAGAGCTTTTTCTCCGAGCCGGCTGATGAAGCGGTTAAGAGAGGCCAGGCACCCGGTGAACTTCTGAATCTCTCTGAGCTTGGTTGGGACCGCCATCCTCTCGATGGCCTTGATCTTCACAGGGTTGCACTCTATGCCGCGTTCAGAGACCAGAAAGCCTAGGAGCTGGCCGGCTGGCACTCCGAACACGCATTTCTCCGGGTTGAGCTTGATCCGGAACCGGCGCAGGTTCTCGAATGTCTCCTTCAAGTCTTCCAGCAGAGTGCCACGCTTCTCCGTCTTCACCACAACATCATCCACGTAAAACGTGGGTGTTCTTGCCGAGCTGCGTGAGGAGGCACTTCTGCATGCAACGCTGAAAAGTGGCGCCGGCATTCCTCAAGCCGAACGTCATGGTCAGGTAGCAGAAGGCTCCAAACGGCGTGATGAAAGCGGTCTTCAGTTGGTCATCCGGGTTCAGCTTGATCTGGTGGTATCCCGAGTAGGCATCCAAAAAGCTCAACAGCTCGCATCCGGCTGTGGAGTCTATCACTTGATCAATTCTGGGCAGAGCGATGGGATCTTTTGGGCAGGCTTTGTTGAGGCTCGTGTAATCTATACACATGCGCCACTTGTTATTCTCTTTCAGCACGAGAACCGGGTTCGCGAGCCATTCGGGGAAGAAAACTTCCATGATGAAGCCAGCTGCAAGGAGCCGGGCTATCTCCTCCCCTACGATCCTTCTCTTCTCTTCTGACAGTCGGCGGAGGGGCTGCTTGACTGGTTTAGCATCCTCCCTCACGTGCAATTTGTGCTCGGCGAAATCCTTCGGAACACCCGGCATGTCCTTGGGGGACCATGCAAAGATATCCCGATTCTCACGGAGGAAATCGGCGAGCTCGCCTTCCTATTTGCTATCCAGACTCGCCCCAATGACGGCAAACCTCTCGGGGTGCTCGGGGTCGAGCTGTATCTTCTTGGTTTCCTTGGCCGGCTGGAAAGATCCTTGGGCATCATACTCCTTGTAGTCGGCGTGTTGGTTTAGCTGCTTGCTGGCCAGGGCCACGACCCGGTCCAGCGTCTTCCTCTAGGCTGCGATCACGAGGGATTCGGTCAGCCGGCTGCTGGCCGTGGCGCAGTCGGCGGACTTCTTGTAGTCGCCGGCGATGGTGATGACACCCTTTGAGCTCGGTATCTTCATCTTGAGGTAAGCATAGTGGGGGACCGCCATGAACTTGGCCAAGGCGGGTCGGCCAAGCAAGGCATGATAAGGGCTCTCCAGGTCCACCACCTCGAACCAGATTGCTTCCCGGCGGAAATGATCCTTGCCCCCAAAGAGTACATCGATCTTGAGCTTGCCGATGGGGGCACAGGACAATCCGGGTACGATGCCGTGGAACACCGTTCGAGTCGGCACAAGTTGCTTGACCTTGACGCCCAACTTCTCCATGGTGTCGCGGTACAGGATGTTGATGCTGCTTCCGCCGTCGATCAGCACGCGGGAGAAGCGTGCGGCGCGCGTATCCGTTGCGAGGGTGGCCTCCAGGACCAATGCGTAGGAACCGGGGGAAGGCATCACCTCTGGGTGGTCGGCCCGGCTCCAGCTGATGGGTTTCTCCGACCAGTGCATGTGGCCGGCTAGGCTGGTGGCGGCCATGTTGACCTCCTGTTGCTCTCGGCGCTTGCTGCGCCGGTCTTCGGGCTGGCTCGTGAAAACGACATAAGACGCTTGCTCATCGGGGAACTCGTCCTGCACGGCGTCGACCGCGGGCCGGGCGGCTTTGGGCGGCGGGCCGGCAGGCGGAGTCGGCGTGAGCCCTTCGCCCTTCGAGATTCGGGCGAGCCAGTTGCATTTGCGGGTCGTGTGGTTGGACGGCTAAGCGCCGCTGTGGAACTTGCACGGGGCATCAAGGGTTTGCTCGTAGGAGAAGGCCGGCTGCCAAGCCGGCCGACCGCCCTTGGGCTTCTTGGGTGCGGGCCGCCCTTCAGGCGGCGCGTCTTCGACCGTGGCCACCTGCCGACTGGCGGGAGGCGGCGCAGGGCCCTTGCGTTTTTGATCGTTCTGGTGTTGGCGTCGGCCGCCGTCTCCAGCCGGCGCTTTGGGCGCCGGATTGAGCACCTTTCCAGATGTGTCCACCCGGAGCTCGGTCTTCATCGAGGAGTCGGCGGTGGCGTACTTGTCGGCGATGTTTAGGAGCTCGTCGAGGGTAGTCGGCTCATCGCAGGGAAGCTTGTGCTTGAGGAGGGTGCCCTCTCGGCACCCGGCTGTGAAGTATTCGATGGCTTGCACCTCGTGCACCCCCTCACAGGAGTTGCAGAGCTCGGCCCAACGCGTCAGGTAGTCGCGAGTGGACTCGGCTGGGCCCTGTACACACAGGGAAAGCTGTCTGGGCTTGGGAGCCCGCTTGTAGGTGCTGGTGAAGTTGCGAACGAAGGCTTCAGTGAAGTCCACCCAGCTGTTGATGCTGAGCGGCTTAAGGCTGTTGAGCCAAGTCCGCGCCGTGCCTTGCAGCATGAGGGGCACGTACTTTACGGCAACGCGCCGGTTGCCATTGGCGATGCTGACGGCTGTGGAGTAGTCGGTCAACCAGTCTTCCGGCTTCACCGAGCCGTTATACTTGGGTGTGTCTCTTGGGAGCGAGAACCCTTTGGGGAAGGGCTCGTCGCGGATGCGGGGGCCGAAGCAAGGCGGGCCGACATCGTCTTCTTCTTCTAGCACCAGGGATCGGGCCAGGCGGTCGATCCGGTGGCGGGCGTCATTTTCACCGATTCCCTCCCGGCGACCAAGCCGGCCGCTGAGAGTCGGGTGAGCCACTGGAGGCGGGGTAGGATATCTTTCTCCGCGAACTCGAGGCGGAGGCGGGGTGCCCCGCAATTCCATGGCTCGGGGGCGGCCGTCCGCGTCTCGCTCGATGGAGACTTGGGTCCGGCTTCGGCTGGAAGCTGGCTCTTTCTCGCGCCGCGCGCGGGTGTAGCTGGTAGTCGGCGACCGGGAGGTCGCGCCGTGCTCGCGGCGCGGGGGAGGGCTCCCCGCGCAGGCGTCGGCCTCGTGCCGTCGTGCGGCCGCATCGATTAGTTGCTGGATGCGCCGCGTCATATGGGGGAGATCTTCGGCTTCCAAGCCGTCTAGCTCGTCTACGGCCGCCTGGGCGGCGCGCAGGTTCTCGAGCGGGGTGGCGTAGACCGGGCGATCCACCCCAAGTGTGTCGGCGATGAAAGCGCCGCGTTGCCTGACAGCGCCGGCCCGGCTAGGGCCAGCCGGAGCCGGCGTGCCGAAGGCGGCGCGGTCAGCTTCGCGCTGGTAGGCCTCGGTGAGGCGTCTTACGGAGGCCAGCCGCCGGCCCTCCGCGAGGAGAGCGAGGCGGCGTGCCTCCAGAACTTCATCGCTGGCGTCGGCCGGAAGGGGGACGGACAAGTCTTGGGCTGCCGGGCGCGGGGAGTCGCGGGTGCCCTCGTCAGTCGGGCCGTCGAGGCCGATAACCATCACCTCGGGGGCGTCAGAATCGCGGTCGCCAGCCGGAGGGAGCGGGTCGTTGTAGACCGTGACGTTGGTGGGGAAGGTGTCGTAGGATGCCGCGTCGGAGTCGACGGGCATCGGGTCGGTGGAGCCAACCGACTCCAAGTCCGCAGCGGGCTCGTTGGAGACGTGGAGCTGGCCGAGGAGGTTGGCGAGGTGATCTGTGCCTGCATCGGAAGCGAGCTCGTCGGAGATGCGGGCCTTGTCGAAGAGGCTGGCGAGGCCGCTAGCCACGCAGGCGTCGGCGACGCCATGCAGCGCGTCGCGGCAAGCGCCATCGGGCGAGCCAGGCTGGCTGCGCCCGCGAGGAAGGAAAAGGGTTCCCGTCCAGAACAGGTCTCCGGACGACGGTGCACCTGGCCCCACGGTGGGCGCCAAATGTCGGGTGGTAGGATCGACATATGCCAACAGGTGGCTTATCATTGTGAGGGCCAATAGAACGTCGCCAGTGCCTGGAAACGGGATGAGGCGTAGACATGCACGCCGGCGAATCTTACCCAGCTTCAGGGCTCTCCGGGGAGATAACACCCCTACTGCTGCTCTGCGGGGTCTCCGCATGGTTACTAAGTTCACAGGTGGCTACAATGCTCCTTGAGCTGTTTGGGGGCGGAAGGAGGAAGAAGGGCTTAGCTCAGCCTGCTTCTTCTCCTTGTAAGTGTCTATGTCTAGAAAGAGAGTCCAACTCTTTGCATGGGTGCACCGGGGGGTTTATATAGGCCTACCCCCCGGGGGTACAATGGTAATCCGACTGGGCGCGGGGCCCAACTGTCTGTGACTATGCTCGCCGGCTTCTCCGCCGGCTTCTGGGCCCGCCGGCTGGTGGGTCCCGCCGACTGCCGGCTCCTGGGTCGACAGGCCGGCCCCACCGGCCAGGGCCTTGTCGGTGGCCGGTTACTGTTGCTCCGTGTTTGTTGTCGCAGGCTTGGTCGGGGTAAGCGTGGCTACAGTAACGCCGCCCTGGCGGGCGATTACTGTAGCCCCGCCGCACCTTGTCTCCTTATGGGCGTCTCCTTCGAGGAAGGCGACAGGCCGGCTACGCGAAGCCGGCCCTCTGTCTTGCCGGCTCGAGAGGGGGTGTGGCTGCCTTCGGCATCTCTCTGCCCGAAGGGGCCCACCGCCTCGGGGGCCACGCTGGCGGCCCGTCGTGGACGGCGTCAGAGCCGCCGTGGCTACAGTGCCGCGCCGGGCGGGCCGCAGCGGCCCGCACGACGCGCTGTACCAGGCGTGCTCTGGGTTTTGGGGGTGGCAGGCTCCACCGTAGCCACGCCTCGCTTCATCATCGCAGAGTGGACGCGTACATCACGGGTATGGCGTTGACTGCTTTATCGGAGCCGGCCCGGCGGTAGCCGGCCGTGCCATAGGCGGCCTTGCCATAGCCGGCCCTGCTGCAGCCGGCCATGCCGTAGCCGGCCCTCCACAGTTTTCTTCATGGGGGTAAGAAGGGCGGGCCGCCCCCCAAGCCGGCTAGGATGGCAGTCGGCTAGGGGGAGGCGGCCCAGGTCTTGAGTCTCCTTATGAGCCGGATGGGCTCATAATTTTTTCTGAGGGGCCAGGGGAAGCCGGCTGGGCTACCCATGGCTATTTACCCCGACAGTTTCGGCGGTATCTCAGGAGGTTCGTCCTCGGCCGGGTTTTTCTCATCCTCGCCGTCTCCCTTTTTAGGTGTATCCACCATGTATACGCCGTGTGAGGAGGTGGACGTCCAACGTCCGGTCACTTGCGGGTGTTGGGCCTGCTCCTCTCCGGCATCGTCGTCTATATCGTCGATGTCTCCGGAGGCATAATCGAGTATGTCAGTTAGGTCCTCGACAGTGGCTATGAAGTGGGTGGTGGGTGGGAAGTAAAATTCCCTATTTCCAGCCCCTGACCCGGGTTGGGCATAGTTCGGACGTTGCCCCTCTGTAATGACGAGGGATCGCATTAGGTCCAGAGCCTCGCTTAAAGGCTCACACGATGCTGACTCCGAGAGTTCGGAGTCAGTGTTCGGAAAAGAGTCCAGCTTCATGATGATTGCCGCAGATGCTATTCTTTCGGTGTTGGGCTCTAAGGCCGCTGATAGTCCCACGGATTCTAAACTCCCGTCTTCGTAGCTGATGAGGCACTCCGGATCTAAGGCCGGAGCGGTAGTTGAGACCGCGAACCTGAAAGTGCAACTATCCCTAGGTGGTTTTGGTAATTCATAACAACATATAGCTCATTGAGCTTATGCTATTCCAAGATGATTATTTCAGGAAAGCTCAATGATTGGCATGGCATGGATGTGAAAGTGGAACCCTCAAAATGCTAAGGACAAAGAATTGGCTCAAGCTCAAAAGTTCAAGACTCTTCATTTTATATTTTAGTGATCCAAGATCACATTGAGTCTTTAGGAAAAGACAATACTATCAAGGAGGGATGAGGTGTTGCTTAATGAGCCTCTTGCTCTATGTGCTTAATGATATGCTCCAAAATCCTCAGCTACTTTCCCATATCCACAAATGACCTAAACCCTAAGCCAAACTCGGTCATACCGATTCCTTCAATCCGGCGCCACCGAGTTTCACTTGTCATTTGCCACTGCCAAACCCTAGCAATTCGGTCCTACCGATAAGGATCTCGGTCTCACCGAGATGGGCTTGCAAACTCTCTGTTTCCCTTTCGTAACTTTTCGGTCTCACCGAAAGAGCGAATCGGTCCCACCGAGAATGCAAGGTAAACTCTATGTTTCCTTCTTGTAACTTTCGGTCTCACCGAAAGAGCGAGTCGGTCCCATCGAGTTTGCCTGACCAACTCTCTGGTTAGCTTATTGCCAAACTCGGTCTCACCGAGTTTGTGCGATCGGTCTCACCGAGATTACGTTATGACCAAACCCTAACCGAATCGGTCCTACCGAGTTGCATCTCAGTCCCACCGAAATTCCTAACGGTCACTAGGTTTACTATTTCAGTCAGACCGAGTTTTCTGATTTGGTCCCACCGAGATTGGTAGATTATGTGTAACGGTTGGATTTTGTGTGGAGGCTATAAATACCCCTCCACCTCCTCTTCATTCGAAGAGAGAGCCATCAGAACACATACATCATTCCTACTCATATGTTCTGAGAAAGAACCACCTACTCATGTGTTGAGACCAAGATATTCCATTCCTACCATATGAACCTTGATCTCTAGCCTTCCCGAAGTTGCTTTCCACTCAAATCTTCTTTCCACCAGATCCAAATCTTATGAGAGAGAGTTGAGTGTTGGGGAGACTATCATCTGAAGCACAAGAGCAAGGAGTTCATCATCAACACACCATTTGTTACTTCTTGGAGAGTGGTGTCTCCTAGATTGGCTAGGTGTCACTTGGGAGCCTCCGACAAGATTGTGGAGTTGAACCAAGGAGTTTGTAAGGGCAAGGAGATCGCCTACTTCGTGAAGATCTACCGCTAGTGAGGCAAGTCCTTCGTGGGTGATGGCCATGGTGGAATAGACAAGGTTGCTTCTTCGTGGACCCTTCATGGGTGGAGCCCTCCGTGGACTCGCGCAACCATTACCCTCCGTGGGTTGAAGTCTCCATCAACGTGGATGTAGGATAGCACCACCTATCCGAACCACGGGAAAACATCCGTGTCTCCAATTGCGTTTGAATCCTCCAAACCCTTCCCTTTACATTATTGCAAGTTGCATGCTTTACTTTCCGCTGCCAATAAACTCTTTGCATGCTTGCTTGAATTGTGTGAAGATTGCTTGACTTGCTCTAAGATAGCTAAAATCTGCCAAGAACTAAAATTGGGAAAAGGCTAAGTTTTTATTTGGTGAAGTAGTCTAATCACCCCCCCTCTAGACATACTTTTGATCCTACAAGTGGTATCAGAGCTTTGGTCTCCATTTGCCTTGATCTCCATAGCTTTTGGTGCTCACAGCCTTGGTTTCACAACCTAGGAGAGTATGGCGTCTAGCGAGGGAAATTATCACCGTAGAGGTCCTTACTTTGATGGCACTAACTTTGCTAGTTGGAAGCATAAAATGAAAATGCATATTCTTGGACATAACCCCGCCGTATGGGCTATTGTTTGTGTTGGTTTGCAAGGTGAGTTCTTTGATGGGAGAGAACCAAACCGTGAAGCTACCGCGGATGAGTTGAAGATGTTGCAATACAATGCTCAAGCTTGTGATATTCTCTTCAACGGATTGTGCCCCGAAGAATTCAACAAAATCAGCCGCCTTGAGAATGCAAAGGAAATTTGGGATACTTTGATTGATATGCACGAAGGTACCGACTCCGTCAAGGAATCCAAGTTGGATGTGCTCCAAAGTCAACTTGACAAGTTCAAGATGAAGGATGGTGAAGGTGTCGCTGAAATGTACTCTAGGCTTGCTCTCATCACAAATGAGATTGCCGGCTTAGGAAGTGAAGAGATGACCGATAGATTCATCATCAAGAAGATCCTAAGAGCCTTGGATGGGAAATATGATACCGTGTGCACATTAATCCAAATGATGCCCAACTACAAAGATCTCAAGCCAACGGAAGTAATTGGAAGGATTGTTGCTCATGAGATGTCACTCAAGGATAAAGAGGAACTTCACAATAAATCAAATGGTGCCTACAAAGCGTCATGTGATGTCCCCACATCATCAAGTGAGAAACAAAACTTCAATGAAGAATTGAGCTTAATGGTGAAGAACTTCAACAAGTTCTACAAGAGTAGAAACAAAGATAGAAGCTTCAAGTCAAGGTCCTACAATGACAAAAGATCTTCTAGTCCAGAGCGAAACTGCTATAATTCTGGAAGCCCCGGACACTATTCCAATGAGTGTACGGCTCCCTACAAGAGAAGAGAAGATTCTCCAAAAAGAAGAAGCAAAGAATCTCCACCAAGAGAGAGAAGGAGTAGAGATGATCGTTATGAACGAAGATACTCACGGAGAAGCAAGGATTCGGAAAGGAAGGAAAAATCATCAAGGAGCTATACAAAACGAAGACATCAAGCTCATGTTGGTGAATGGGTATCCGGCTCCGACTCCGACAGCCACTCCGAGAGAAGTTATCACTCCGACTCCGAAGATACTCAAGATGAAGGTGTTGCCGGTCTAGCACTTGTGTCGACCAACTCCTACGACATATTTGACTCACCAAATGAAGGAATTGGAAGATGCTTCATGGCCAAAGGTCCTAAGGTAACACACCCCGAGTACGTTGACTTTAATAGTGATGAAGATGACTTGTTAGGTGATGATGACTTGCTTGTTGACAACTCTAGTGATGAGTACTATGATGAAACATCAATTAATCATGCTAAAACGAATGACAATGATACGGAGAAGATTGAGGCTCTAACTAAAGAACTAAACACTCTTAAGTTAGCTCATGAAACTATCTTCGAAGATCATCGAGAACTTTTAAGAGCTCATGAGAAATTACGCTTTGAAAAGCTCAATCTTGAGCAAGAGCATGAGTTCTTAAAGGCAATCAATGATGATCTCCGCAAGAAAAGTTCTTCTTACATTGCCAAGCGTTTACTTTTATCCACCTACATGCCTCAAGTCAAGACTAGTAACAAGAATAAGAAAGATTCTTCCTCTAGTAGTAACAATGATCATGCTAAATCCAATATTGTTGCTTCTAGTAGTTATCTTGATTCCACTAATGATTCTCTTAGCCAAGTTACACTTGAGCAAGAAAATAGCTTATTGAAGGGAATTATAGAGAAAGGTGTTTACAAGAGCCTTGCCGGAAGTAAGCAATTCGAGGAAATTGTGCGTAAGCAAGGAATGCACCGGAAGAATCAAGGTGTTGGTTTTGAACGAAAGTTCAATGCCAATGGAGTTGAATGGGAAGAAGATCAATACCCCAAGACAAAGTTTGTTCCTCAACAAGAGAAGTATGACACTTCTTTCAAGGGGACACAAGCTCAAGATGATCTTCCACCACAAGACTACAAGCAAAAAGGCAAGGACAAGCTTCAAGAGGAGATTGATGCGTTTGAAGAAGCTCCTAAGACCTTAGTCAAGTGGATTCCCAAGACTACTTCAAGTTCCACTACACCAAGTACGACTACAACTCCAAGGATTCCCATCAAGTTGGTGTGGATCCAAAATAAGAAGAACTAGAGAGTTCTTGAGGGTGACTCCGCCAACATACTTCACTCTTATCATTTTGGCAAGAACAAGTGCAATAACCTTCCACAACTTGCACTAGTTCAAGGAGTCACAAACCCTCTAGTTGGTAAGACAAGGGACAAGGTAACCTAAAGTTTTCATGGACATCATCTTGTGTCTGCATCACTCTATGTCTATGGATATCCTTGTTTGTTCCTTGTGGGACTAACCCATGTAGGTATTGAAAGTGCAATTCACTCATATGGATAGCTCCAAGTGATCTACATCAACATTGAGCATCCACATCTTCAACATCTACATGAAGTCATCATCGACAAAACCCAAGGTTAGTTCATCCCTCTTAGGGGGGATATCACGTCTAGGGGGAGCTTTACTCTAAGACTTGAGCTAAAGCAACTCTAAAGATGTGAATACAACAATGCTTTATGTAAAAGTGGTAACCCCACTTGAGCTTAAATGATGAGTATGACCTATGATCAAGTGTTCTCACTTGACTCCTAAGTCAATATACTCATATATAGATGACCTAGTCACCGCAAATTGCTTGATAGATGCTAGAATTGGTTGTGCATGCTTTGCCACATATTTCATTTGCCATCTTATTGTGTGAGCATGTTGGTTGCATATTTTACTCATTCGAGGACATCCACTTGTTGTTTTGATTGTTTGGCTTTCTTCTTTTGCCAAGTGGATGGATAAGAATGCCTAAGAACCTCCTCTAGCTATCTATGCTTTTCTCGTCTCAAACTCTATTCATGCTGCATCACAAAACTTGATCAAGTCAGATTCGTACCACTCTGTGTGAGGAGCGCTCGGAGTCCCCGATTCATCATAGACTTAAACTTCCAAAACCTCTTTATGAATCTCGGTCTGACCGATACTCCATTTTCAGTCCTACCGAGTTCATTAAGTTGATCTAAGTTTTTGATCTCGGTGCAACCGATTTGAACTTTTCGGTCACACCGAGTTGCAATAACTGCACACAGTTTTGCATCTCGGTGCCACCGAGTTGTTCCACTTAGTCACACCGACAGGGTCGGGCTATATATAGTGACGGGCAAAATTTTGGAAATTTCTCCGAAACCTCTTCGCCCGGGCGATAGCCTGCTCTGCCTTCGTGGTCTATGGATCGTCTTCTCGCCGCTAGCAGCCTCCAGTCGCTGGTCTCCGCCGCCGTCAACGGAATTCTGCCCCGCCATTGCCGCCGTAGCGAGTCTCCACCGAACTAGGGTATGGACTCGATCTTTGTGCTATTCTCCACTCCGATTCCTAGCACATTGTGATCATCATGATTCTTGCCACAATTGAAACACTCATATCCAGTCAATGAACTCGTAGATTAGGTTTAATTCGAAAATTTTAGGGTTAGGTTTCCGCCGAAACCATCTCGGACCCACCGAGTTGAAAAACTCGGTCCCACCGATCTGGCTTTTTCCATTGCACAAGTGAAACTCGGTCTGACCGAGAATAACTTATCGGTGCGACCGATTTTGGAATTCTGTGAAATCCTAGCAGTCTCGATGCCACCGAACTGTGACTCGGTCTGACCGAGTTCACCAGTTCTAGTGCCAAAAACTGCTTCGGTGTCACCGAGTTTGAAAATCGGTAGATCCGAGATGCTTTATGTGGAAAACTAAAACTAAGTTTTTGAATTAATCTTTTGCAAAAATCTCTGCTTTTTGTGATGCTCATCCACTCTATCTTATCCATAATCTATTCACAGGGTTAGCAGTTAGTTTGCAACATGTCTGATCAAAGTGACAGCCAGAATGTGTCTGAGCAGCAAGTTGTGATGAGTGAGGGCACTAGCCCCTCAAGTTCTTCTGATGATGGCAGCAGGAGCACCACCAGCAATCTGCCTAAGGCTGCCACACGTCAAAGGAAGAAGAGAACGTCTGATTCTGAGGATGAAGACTATGTGGCAGAGGAAGAGGCCACATCAAAGAGAGCTGAGCCAGCAGCAGGCACGAAGCCAGGCCTGAAAATCAAAAGGCCAGCAGGCAGGCAGCCCATGTCAAAGGCTAGAGCTTCAACTGCGAAGCCTTCTCCCGTTGAGCCCGTTGCTGCTGAGGGCAAAAAGTGGAAAGAGAGAGTGAAGAAGACTGTAGCCAGAGTGCTTGGGAAGGCCTCCATCATGGTAGATGAGGAGGAAGAACAAGAAGAGGTTTCTGCACCAGCACCCAAGGCAGCCAAACTCATGGGAGATGCTATAAGGTCAGGAACAGCTGCATCCAAGCCAAGGATGCACCTAAGGCTGCATCTAAGCCTAAGAGTGCACCAAAGAGGAACACACGAAGCATCCCAGCTGCGGAAAAGAACAAGGCCCCAGTGCCTGAAGCGATCGAAGAAGAGGAAGAGAGTGTCCTTAGGAAGCTCAAGCCCAAGATCCCAGACCACAACGATGCTCATCCTGTGGCTGAGGATATGAAGCTCAGGAGAGATTCAGGGCTGAGGAAATGGAGAGAAGCAGATCCGTATGCTTCTAGGAGAAGGACTGCCGTGGATTACAGATTTCATACCAAGGAGCAGCAAGATTTCTATGAGACTGTTTTGCTTGACAAGAAGCCAATCGTTTGTGACATGAGATGGGTCGACTGGACCTACATCAAGGACAATGAAGAGTACTTCCCCGGTGTATTTGACAGCTTTAGTGCTTGTGGAGTTGCAGACTTTGTTGGGCAGAAGCTCACAAAGTGGAATGAGGAGCTGATCATGCAATTCTACTCCACAACACACTTTTATCCGGATGGCAAGATCACATGGATGTCAGAGGGTACAAGGTACCAATCCACTGTTGAAGAATGGGTGAAGTTGATCAATGCCCCAGAGGAGCAAGCTGATGACTTGGACATTTATGCCAAGAAAAAGATGGATCACAACTCCATGTCCAACATGTACACGGAGATCCCGAATGAAGCACTCGACACGTTCAAGTTTGGCTTAGTGCACTATCTGCTCTCAGGATTGCCTACGATCAACTGGATCCTTAGGCACACCCTTCTGCCCAAATCTGGAGATCACAAGATGAGCAGAGGTCACGCGATCAACTTGCTTCATGTCTTTTATGTGCCTCAGAAATTCAAGGTCATGAGTCTCATTGTGGAAACAATCAAGAGGACAGCTGCAGAACAGAAGAGGAGTTGTGGGTATGCCCCACAGATTCAGGAGCTCATCAACTCCAAGATGGACACGGGTGTGTATTTATTGGATAAGGAACACCTACCCATCCGTCCAAATTTTGAGGATAACCAAGTGGTTCTGACTGAAAATGAACCCCCATCTGCCCATGCACAAGCTCAGAAGGAGAAGGCGAAGAAGGAGAAAGCTGCCATGATGCCTACTCAAGCGGAGGCATCTGATTACTTCCTGAAAACCAAACAAGAGCAGCTTGGTTACCTGATAGCGTCCACCCTACGTATTGAGCAAGGACTTGCCACCCTGACTCAGAACTAGGCGAGCCTAGAGAGGATCATGGAACAGAGGTTCTACGACATGGACATCAAGGTGACAGAGATACAGACCGCCGTGGAGCAGCTTTAGGAGGACATGAATGAGAGGAGAGGCAGGACCACGACTGATGCTTTTGTGAGGGTGCCACGAGGTCCGAGGTCGTCTGCACTGCCAGTTGCTGACACTAGAGCTACAACGTCTGCACCAGCCACAGCCTCAGTTCCACCAGCTCCAGCATCCACTTCAGCCTCAACTCCTACCACATCTACTGAAGGCTTCGTCCTTGGCGTGCTCCGGACTCCACCACCACCTGAAGATCAAGCCTGAGCGTCGACTTAGCACTATGCATTTTCTAGGAACTTTTTGGTAACTTGTTGCCAAAGGGGGAGAAAATGTATAGATCATAGGCTTCGAGAGAGAGTGTTGCTTTTATTCTCTCTTGTTTTTATTTGGTGGTTTTTCGAACTTTGTTTGCTTGTGTGTGAGATACAATGCCCTTATATTTGTGAGACATCAATGATCATGTGTTTGAGCATAAGCTACACTTAATGTTTTCTTAATGCTTGCTTAAATATTATCATTCTATCTATCGTTTGTGATCACTCACTATTCTTGGTGATGAGTGCATGTATTTCAATCTTATCATTTTTTAGCGCTCCACCAAGATGTATGTGACATGGAAGAGTAACCCATGATTCTAACTCCTTGTGCATTTGTAGTCCAAAGAAAATTTCAAAATATGCACAAATTTAGTTGGAGCTCTTACTTGTCACATACTTCTCAAAGCGACGATGTATTTCATGATTATTATTATTTGTCGAAGCTTTGATCTATATGTTGTCATCAATTACCAAAAAGGGGGAGATTGAAAGTGCAACTATCCCTAGGTGGTTTTGGTAATTCATAACAACATATAGCTCATTGAGCTAATGCTATTCCAAGATGATTATTTCAGGAAAGCTCAATGATTGGCATGGCATGGATGTGAAAGTGGAACCCTCAAAATGCTAAGGACAAAGAATTGGCTCAAGCTCAAAAGTTGAAGAATCTTCATTTTATATTTTAGTGATCCAAGATCACATTGAGTCTTTAGGAAAAGCCAATACTATCAAGGAGGGATGAGGTGTTGCTTAATGAGCCTCTTGCTCTATGTGCTTAATGATATGCTCCAAAATCCTCAGCTACTTTCCCATATCCACAAATGACCTAAACCCTAAGCCAAACTCGGTCATACCGATTCCTTCAATCCGGTGCCACCGAGTTTCACTTGTCATTTGCCACTGCCAAACCGTAGCAATTCGGTCCTACCGATAAGGATCTCGGTCTCACCGAGATGGGCTTGCAAACTCTCTGTTTCCCTTTCGTAACTTTTCGGTCTCACCGAAAGAGCGAATCGGTCCCACCGAGAATGCAAGGTAAACTCTATGTTTCCTTCTTGTAACTGTCGGTCTCACCGAAAGAGCGAGTCGGTCCCACCGAGTTTGCCTGACCAACTCTCTGGTTAGCTTATTGCCAAACTCGGTCTCACCGAGTTTGTGCGATCGGTCTCACCGAGATTACGTTATGCCCAAACCCTAACCGAATCGGTCCTACCGAGTTGCATCTCAGTCCCACCGAAATTCCTAACGGTCACTAGGTTTACTATTTCGGTCAGACCGAGTTTTCTGATTCGGTCCCATCAAGATTGGTAGATTGTGTGTAATGGTTGGATTTTGTGTGGAGGCTATAAATACCCCTCCACCTCCTCTTCATTCGAAGAGAGAGCCATCAGAACACATACATCATTCCTACTCATTTGTTCTGAGAAAGAACCACCTACTCACGTGTTGAGACCAAGATATTCCATTCCTACCATATGAATCTTGATCTCTAGCCTTCCCCAAGTTGCTTTCCACTCAAATCTTTTTTCCACCAGATCCAAATCCTATGAGAGAGAGTTGAGTGTCGGGGAGACTATCATTTGAAGCAAAAGAGCAAGGAGTTCATCATCAACACACCATTTGTTACTTCTTGGAGAGTGGTGTCTCCTAGATTGGCTAGGTGTCACTTGGGAGCCTCCGACAAGATTGTGGAGTTGAACCAAGGAGTTTGTAAGGGCAAGGAGATCGCCTACTTCGTGAAGATCTACCGCTAGTGAGGCAAGTCCTTCGTGGGCGATGGCCATGGTGGAATAGACAAGGTTGCTTCTTCGTGGACCCTTCGTGGGTGGAGCCCTCCGTGGACTCGCGCAACCGTTACCCTCCGTGGGTTGAAGTCTCCATCAACGTGGATGTAGGATAGCACCACCTATCCGAACCACGGGAAAACATCCGTGTCTCCAATTGCGTTTGAATCCTCCAAACCCTTCCCTTTACATTCTTGCAAGTTGCATGCTTTACTTTCCGCTGCCAATAAACTCTTTGCATGCTTGCTTGAATTGTGTGATGATTGCTTGACTTGCTCTAAGATAGCTAAAATCTGCCAAGAACTAAAATTGGGAAAAGGCTAAGTTTTTATTTGGTCAAGTAGTCTAATCACCCCCCTCTAGACATAGTTTCGATCCTAGAGAACCCTTGGAAGATCAAGTCTCCTCGGATATCAACAACATAGTTCGGGTTTCAAAGACTGATCTGGTGACTAGGGGCGTAACTGTCGATTTGCTCTAGATGACCAAGTGAGTTGGCCTGCAGTGTGAAGCCGCCGAACAGAAAGATATGGCAGGGGAGAAGGATCTCCTTTGCGGCAGCATTGTTATAGATGATTGATGGAGCCATCGAGCCTTTCGATGATGGCACAGTGGAACTCTCAATGAAAGCACCAATGTCGGTGTCAAAACCGGCAGATCTCGGGTAGGGGTTCCTGAACTGTGCGTCTAAGGATTGATGGTAACAGGAGACAAGGGACACAATGTTTTACCCAGGTTCGGGCCCTCTTGATGGAGGTAATACCCTACGTCCTTCTTGATTGACTTTGATGAGTATAGGGGTTACAAGAGTCGATCTACCACGAGATCGTAATGGCTAAACTCCAATTGTCTAGCCTATATGATTATGATTGCCTCTATGGACTAAACCCTCCGGTTTATATAGACACTGTAGGGGGCTAGGGTTGTACAGAGTCGGTTTACATAGAAAGGAATATTCATATCCGAACGCTAAGCTTGCCTTCCACGCCAAGGAGAGTCACATCTGGACACGGGACGAAGTCTTCTGTCTTGTGTCTTTACGGCCCATTAGTCCGGCCCATGTCATATAGCCCAAACGCCCGAGGACACCTTAATCCAGGACTCCCTCACTCATTGCTGAGCAATTAAAAAGGATGTCTCTGGAACAATCTAGTATGGTGGCCGCTGCTGCCTGCTGGCGCCGTCCATTCTCATGCCTCCTCCCAGTCCGACCACAAGTCACCACCATGCCCACTCCTCCTCACCTTATCTCGAATCTTTCATTTTTTCGATGAAATTCTCGAGATACCATTTTGTCCGATAAAATTATCGAGATAGCATTTTTCCGATAAAATTCTCGAGATATCATTAGTTTTTACACAAGGAATTACTCCTGCATGGGTCAATCACAAGAAGTGTTTTGTAAAAAAATGCATCTTGATGTTCCGTGCAATGCACAGGCATCTTGCTAGTCCATGAAAACAACACATGGCAAAATTTCACGGCGAACGAGGGATTTGAATGTGCTAGGAGGGGTTGTTTGGATCTTGTCCGGCGTAGCCAAAATATTGGCGACCCTTTTGTCCACCGGTGCCTTTGCCACCGATGAACTATAGCGACCAGACCTCAAACAGTCTGATCTCTGTGCTCCGGTGTCATCCCTGGATCAGTAATGCTGACACCACACAGTACTTCGAAGGATTTATAGCAGAGTGGCAATCACACACTTATTACAACGATGTCTCAAAAGAGAACTTATTACAATAATATGGCTTAAGGCCATCTAATAAGATAACAACGGAAGACTTGGAAGATAAATGGGTCCATCAACTCCAACGGCATCACTGAGTATAGAACCATGACCTAAAAGCACCTCAATCGTCGTCTGAAAAGTCTACAACATTAACGTTGCAGCCCAAAACGGGTTAGCACATGGAATATGCTGGCAAAGTAACACATAGAGAGTAATGGAATGAAACAGCTATACTATATGCATATTTGGTTGGGGGGAAAGCTCTATGGTTACTGTTTTGCGTAAAGCCAATTTTTCCCTACTGCAAAGGAATAACTTTATTTAACTATCATGGTGGTTGTTAAACATTGAGAATGGTTGACAGCATTCTCAATCCCAATTAAAAGTGAACAATTAAAACCCAACAATATTAATTAGAAGTAACATGATGAGATTCACATGATATTCAAGTACTACATACTCAAGATTGTCCATAACCGGGGACACGGGTAATCATGATTAGTTTATTACACTCTGCAGAGGTTTGCGCACTTTTCCCCACAAGACTCGATCGCCTCCGTTGGATTTCTCGCACTACTGGCGTTTGAGAAACGGATGACCGAGACATAGTCTTTTAGAAGCGCTAGCACCTTACGATGGAGTAGACCGTACCACCTACATCCCCTACATCTGCTAGTCTACCCCTATAAGAGTTCGCATGACTTAGTCAACTATGCCAGAGCCCATAATGGCTTGTGGCTGCACACGTAAGTATTTAGTATGAAAGATCTTATGATCCCTTTGAGCCTGGGTGGCAGTCCAAAATAAAACAGGCAAGTCCTGATAGACATCAGGTGCCTCAATCCACCCAGATGTGTGTTTAAGTTGCCACCTTAGATAAACCATTAAAATTATGAATCTCACATCTGTCATGGATATCACTCACCCAATCCACGTCTACTAGCATAGCATGGCATAATAAGCAAACGTAGAAGTAACTCCCAAAGGCTTCATAGTAACAGGTAATAGGTACTACCTCATCTACTTCCCATCCCACAATTTAATTAGATCCTAATCATGCAATGTGTGAGGATGGATCTAATGCAATAAAACTGGGTTGTAGAAAAGGTATGATCAAAGTGTTACTTGCCTTGCTGATGATCCGCGAGTCCTAGAGATTCGAAGTAACAGGTGGCGCAATCCGGTTAATCTATCGCAGACAAACAACAAGCACACAATAAGTACTCATCTAATGCACAGGTAAAACTCGAACAAGAGATCGAACCAGATAGTTCAACTTAAGAACTCCGGTTGCAAAGAAAAAAAAGAACCGAACAAAGAAACCGAAAACAAACGGCGGAAAAACAACTCGGTTCTAACAAGTTGAAACTAGGTCAATTTTTACCGTAGCAAAAACTTAGTTAAAGTTGATTAATCGGAATGGCGGTTTCGAAACGAAACTCCAGGGGCTTGAATCACCTGATTCCGATAAATGAGCGAGAAGATAAACTAGAAAGAAGAACGGATCTGAGATCGCGATCGCAGAATAAATCCGACGAGAAGAAAAAGAAGAACGGTTGAACGAACGGACGTTTGTTAGCCTAGAAGAATCTGGTGATCACGTTCGTTAGGACGAACGGTCCGATGAACGGTCTCGGGCAACCAAACCGGAAAAGAAAACGAATCCGATCTAGGGTTTCGGAGAAGAAAACCGATTGAAAAACCGATCTAGAAAACCGGAACGGTTTCGCGAAGAACCAGAGAGAAAAATGAATCAGAAAAGAAGAATCGGAACGATTAGAAGAAAATGATCCGATGAAAAGAAGAAATGCGGCGCGGGGCTACCTCCGGCAAGGTCTCCGGCGAGGGGCTCCGGCGGCGGTGGCGAAGGGCGGCGGTGGCGCGGGGCAAGGGCGGCGGCGGCGCGGGGCAAGGGCGGCGCGGGCGGCGGTTTAGGGTGGCGCGGCGCGGGGTGGGGTAGAGCTCTAGGCTTTGGGTTTGATGATGATTTAGAGGGGGGGGGGTGTGGGAGTATTTATATTGGGGAGGGGGGGGGGTTTACTTGGGGTAGGGGACAAGAATTACACTAGGAATAGGAATGAAAAGAGGGAAGGAAAGATCTTGAAAAAAACGAAGTAGGACAAAGTTCTACTAGGAATCCAACAAAGGGCAGCGGCGACGGCTCCTGCGCCTGAGGCGCGGCGCACGCGGGCGATGGCCCTTGGCCGGCCGGCGGCTTGGCTTGGGCCTTTGGCCCAAGGCGCTGGAATCTTTTTTTTTTCAAAATCGGTTCCGTGCTCGGAAGAAAAAAAATAGAAAAACAAATCTACCGGACTCCAAAACTAATAAAGTAAATTTTCCCCGACTCCTAAAATTGAGTCGAACAAAATGAACTTTTCTCCGGGCCTAAAATGCAATTTTTGAAAACGCGCATTTTTCCCTATCCAAATAAAAGGCAAAAGAAACTCCGACAAAACCAATGATCCTCTCTTCAAAATTTGAGAAGAACTCAAATATGAAAATAATGAAATCTCCAACTCTCTCCGAGGGTCCTTGAGTTGCGTGAAATTTCTAGGATCGGCAAAATGCAAGAAAAGATGATATGCATGATGATCTATGTGTATAACATTCCAAATTGAAAATTTGGGATGTTACAAACCTACCCCCTTAAGATGAATCACGCCCTCGAGATTCGGGTTGGCTAGAAAATAGGTGAGGGTGGTCCTTGAGCAAATCTTCTTCTCTCTCCCAGGTGGCTTCATCCTCTTAGTGGTGGTTCCACTGAACTTTGCAAAACTTGATAACCTTGCTGCAGGTAACTCTGCTGGCAAACTCAAGAATCTTGACTGGTTTCTCTTCATACGTTAGGTCGTCCTTCAACTGAATCGCTTCAAGCGGCACTGTATCTCTTAGTGGTACCTCGGCCATCTCGGCGTGACATTTCTTCAGCTGAGAAACATGAAATACATCATGAACCCCTGACAGTCCCTCGGGTAATTCCAACTTATAAGTGACTTCTCCCATGCGTTGCAAGATCTTATACGGTCCAACGAAACGCGGTGCTAATTTTCCCTTAACTCCAAAGCGCTTAACTCCTCGAAGTGGGGATACTCGGAGGTACACTCTGTCTCCGGTTTCGTAAACTGTCTCCTTGCATTTAGAATCTGCGTAGCTCTTCTGCCTGGACTGGGCTACCTTGAGCCTATCGCGAATCAACTTAACTTTCTGTTCTGACTCCTTAATCAAATCTGGTCCAAAGAATGGACGGTCTCCAACTTCGTCCCATGACAATGGTGTCCTGCACCTCCTTCCATACAAAGCTTCGAAAGGTGCCATCTTCAAACTGGTTTGGTAACTATTGTTATACGAAAACTCCGCATACGGCAAGTTATCGTCCCAACTAGATCCATAATCTAGTGCACAAGCTCTCAGCATATCTTCCAAAATCTGATTGACTCTCTCGGCCTGTCCATCTGTCTGCGGATGAAAAGCTGTGCTGAACTCTAGCCTGGTTCCTAAAGTCTCATGCAACTGATTCCAAAACTCTAAGGTAAATTGGGTTCCTTTATTTGATACAATACTCCTCGGAACTCCATGCAAACAAATGATCCTAGTCATGTATATCTTTGCCAACTTAGCACTGGTGTAAGTGGTCTTGACTGGAATGAAATGTGCTACCTTCGTCAAACGATCAACTACTACCCATATCGAGTCATATCCTGCTTTCGTCCTGGGCAATCCTGTGATAAAATCCATGCCTATCTTCTCCCACTTCCATTCGGGTATCGGCAATGGCTGCAGCAATCCGGCTGGCTTCTGTTGCTCTGCCTTTACTCTATGGCATACGTCACAAACTGCTACATATGCTGCAATATCCTTCTTCATTCCGGTCCACCAGAATGTCTCCTTCAAATCCAAATACATCTTGGTATTTCCTGGGTGAATCGAATATGGTGAATCGTGTGCCTCTTGCAGAATCAACTTCCTGATCTCCGGGTCGTTTGGCACAGAAGCACGGTCCTCAAACCATAGGGTATCGTGCTCATCCTCAGGAAATCCCTTTGCTTTTCCTTTGCTTAGTTTCTCCTTTATAGCAGCAATCTCCTTGTCAGATTTCTGAGCTTCTCTGATTCTATCCATCAATGTTGACTGAATCTCCAATGCTGCCACATAGCCTTTCGGAACTACCTCTAAACTTAGTTCACGAAGGTTTTCTGCTAATTCCCTTGGTATTTCTCCCGTCATTAATGTATTGACATGGCTCTTACGGCTCAATGCGTCAGCTACTACATTAGCTTTACCGGGATGGTAATGCAATCTCATATCATAATCCTTGATGAGCTCCAACCATCTCCTTTGTCTAAGATTCAACTCCTTCTGCGTGAAAATGTACTTCAAACTCTTGTGATCCGTGTACACCTCGCAATGATTTCCAATGAGGAAATGTCTCCATGTCTTCAATGCATGCACTACGGCTGCTAAGTCCAAATCATGGGTGGCGTAATTCAGCTCATGAGGTTTCAGTTGTCGTGAAGCATACGAAACAACTCTCCCTTCTTGCATAAGCACTGCTCCAAGTCCTCGACGTGAAGCGTCGCAATACACCTCATAATCCTTGGTCTGATCTGGCAAAATCAACACTGGTGAGGTAACCAATCGTTTCTTCAACTCTTGGAAACTAGCCTCACACTCCTCAGTCCAATTGAACTTAGTATCCTTTTTCAACAACTCCATCATAGGCTTCGCAATCTTTGAAAAGTTCTCAATGAATCTCCGGTAGTATCCTGCGAGTCCAAGAAAACTCCGGATCTCTCCAACTGTCGTTGGTGCTTCCCATTCGGTTACGGTCTCAACCTTTGCGGGGTCAACCGCTATCCCTTCTCCGGATATAACATGTCCAAGAAATCAAACTTCCTTCAACCAAAACTCACATTTGCTAAATTTGGCATATAACTGGTGTTCCCTTAGTTTCTCCAAAACCAAACGCAAATGTTCCTTATGCTCTTCTTCCTTCTTCGAGTAAACCAGGATATCATCAATGAACACTACGACAAACTTATCCAAAAACTCCATAAACACCTTGTTCATCAGGTTCATAAAATAGGCAGGCGCGTTAGTCAATCCAAATGACATAACGGTATACTCATACAATCCATATCTTGTGGTGAATGCTGTCTTAGGTATGTCCTGCTCTCGAATCTTCAAGTGGTGGTACCCTGATCGTAAATCGATCTTGGAAAACACTTTAGCTCCTTGCAAACGATCAAACAGATCATTTATCATTGGCAGTGGGTACTTGTTCTTGATGGTTACTTCATTCAATCCTCGATAATCAGCAACCATCCTTAATGATCCATCCTTCTTCTCCACTAGAAGTACGGGTGATCCCCAAGGCGAAGAACTTGGGTGAATGTAACCCTTCTCCAATAACTCCTTAATCTGATTCTTAATTTCTACCAAATCTTTTGCTAGCATCCTATACAGTCTCTTTGATATTGGGCCTGTACCTGGCAACAACTCCATCAAAAACTCAATGTCTCTATCCGGTGGCATGCCTGGCAACTCTTCAGGAAATACATCAGGAAAATCCTTTACCACTGGTACTTCCTCCTGCACGACTCCTGTCAGGCAATTTACTTGTGTCCTATTTGGCACATGCCGGGATACATACTTGATCCTTCTTCCTTCTGGTGTGGTAAGCAAAATTGACTTACTAGCACACTTAATATTCCCTTCATACATTGATAACCAATCCATGCCTAATATCACATCCAATCCTTGAGATTCCAATACTATTAGGGCTGAGGGAAAAACATAGTTACCATCCTTAATGGTAACCGATCACACCATCGTCTAGCCATAAACTCCGCTCCTGGTGAGCTTACTAAAATGGGTGACCTAAGGGCTTGGGTTGGCAGGTTATGTTTATCCACAAATCCCCTTGATATGTATGAATGCGATGCACCAGTATCGAAAAGAACGAGTGCAGTAAATGACTTAACCAAAAACTTACCGATCACTGCATCAGTCTGATCTTCAACCTCCTCCACGCTAACATGGTTCACCTGTCCCCTATTGAAAGGGTTTGGCTTCTTCCCTGAGCTTCCATTGCCATTTCCATTTTGGCCTTCAGGACATTCATTGGCATAATGTCCGGTCTTGGAACACTTGAAAGAGGTGACTTGGCTCAGGTCTCCCTTGGATGGGGTTGATGGGGTGGTCCGGTTCTGGCCGTTGCTTCCTCCATTCCCATTACCAATCTTGTGTCCATTATGGTTGTGCGAACTACCTCCTCCATGGGTATGTTGAAATTGAAATCCCGATTTAGGGGTAAAACGGGGCTTCTGCTGGGCTCCAGAGTTATACTTCCCCTGTCCATACTTCCTCTTGCGGTTCTCAATCTGTTGTTGCTTCCCTTCAATCATGATGGCATGATCTACCAACTCCTGGTAGTTGCGGAAACTTGCTACCATGAACTGCATGCTTAACTCATCATTCAATCCTTCCAGAAACTTTTCCTGCTTAGCTGCATCCGTAGCAACATCATCTGGGGCATAACGTGCTAGCTTGCTGAAGTCGTCAACATACTGGCCAACTGTCCTTCCTCCTTGGCGTAAGTTGCGAAACTCACACTTCTTCATGGCCACAGCTCCTGTTGAAACATGGGCAGTGCGGAAAGCTTGCTGGAACTGATCCCATGTGACAGTGTCAACTGGGAAAGTGGCTGTGAAATTCTCCCACCATGCTGCCACGGGTCCTTCTAACCGATGTGCGGCAAACTTCACTTTCTCACCATCCGTGCATCCTGCAGTGGTCAACTCCCTTCCTATCTTGCGGAGCAAATCGTCTGCTACTATCGGCTCGATGCTACTAGAAAACACCGGCGGGTTTAGCCTAAGGAAACGGGCTAAGTGGTCAACAGGGGGTGGTGGTGGTGGTGGGTTGTTGTTGTTGTTGTTCTGCTAATTCTGGACTAACATCTGCATCAACTGATTCTACTGTTGGATCAACTGAGTGAGCTCCGGTGGAAATCCATTGTCACGTCTCGGAGGCACCTGAGGGTTTAGAAAAGAAGAGAAATAAGAATAGAATGAGGTCTAAAGAGAAAACACTACCCCAATGCACATGAGCAAATTCACACAAAATCACTTCATTCAATCAAACAAGGGCTTACAATCGATCTAGCTATCGCAAAAGTGCTCGAACTATAGTGTTTACATGGGGGAAAATACTACTAATATTTGGTGGTCATATATAAATTTGAACCGACGGAAGACTCCATGATGTCCGCTCCAGCTTCGTCGTCAAAGTCAGGTTCACTTGGATCCGAATCGGTGTCGTCGATGATGATGTAATTGTCCGGACATGCGACGTACATGTCTTCCTTCATGGATGCTAACTCCCTCTTGAGGTCTTCAATCTCCTGCTTAAGATCGACGTTGTGTCTTGCTAGAGCTACAATCTCGTCCATATAGTCCTTGCGTGTAGCCTTCAGTTCTCCTTCTAGCTCGATGATCCTTGCCTTCGCATTCTTCAACTCTATCATATCATTGCACATCTGGTTCTCGTGGCGTCGAATGTGTTGGTTTAACTCCTGGATAAAAGCTACAATGGATCTATCCTTCTTGGTGATGATTAACTCCCATTGTTCATCTCGGCGTCCGCAAATCTGGTAGATGGTGTCCTTGAGGTCTTCTTGATAAACTTCTCCAATGCGTCCTATGGTGATATGGGCTGCCATGCTCCTTCCTAGGCTCCAAGTTGGTGCATTGAAAACACTATCTATGGGCTTCGTGATTGGCGCGAATGTTCTTCCCGGAACGTGAGCTTGAATCTTCCAGCGCTCCTCTTCAGGCAAAGTGGCGTTGAAGGTTCCCGTGAAGCTTGGTAATCCAATATTCAGGTACTTGGTGACTTCCTTCAAGTGAAATCCAAAAGGTGTGCCTTCATCCGGTTGAGCGTACTTAATCTTCGCGTCCTTCATCCTAAAGAGTAGAAAAGATGAGGAGTTAGAAAATGAGGAGAGAATAGTGATCTATGGCTTTAACTTAGTGGTCGTGTCCTACAATCGGCGTGTGCTTTGATACCATCTCTGTAGCGACCAGACCTCAAACAGTCTGATCTCTGTGCTCCGGTGTCATCCCTGGATCAGTAATGCTGACACCACACAGTACTTCGAAGGATTTATAGCAGAGTGGCAATCACACAATTATTACAACGATGTCTCAAAAGAGAACTTATTACAATAATATGGCTTAAGGCCATCTAATAACGATAACAGCGGAAGACTTGGAAGATAAATGGGTCCATCAACTCCAACGGCATCACTGAGTATAGAACCACGACCTAAAAGCACCTCAATTGTCGTCTGAAAAGTCTGCAACATTAACGTTGCGGCCCGAAATGGGTCAGCACATGGAATATGCTGGCAAAGTAACACATAGAGAGTAATGGAATGAAACAGCTATACTATATGCATATTTGGCTGGGGGGAAAGCCCTATGGTTACTGTTTTGCGTATGCCAATTTTTCCCTACTGCAAAGGAATAACTTTATTTAACTATCATGGTGGTTGTTAAAAATTGAGAATGGTTGACAGCATTCTCAATCCCAATTAAAAGTGAACAATTAAAACCCAACAATATTAATTAGAAGTAACATGATGAGATTCACATGATATTCAAGTACTAGATACTCAAGATTGTCCATAACCGGGGACACAGCTAATCATGATTAGTTTATTACACTCTGCAGAGGTTTGCGCACTTTTCCCCACAAGACTCGATCGCCTCCGTTCGATTTCTCGCACTACTGGCGTTTGAGAAACGGATGACCGAGACATAGTCTTTCAGAAGCGCTAGCACCTTACGATGGAGTAGACCGTACCACCTACATCCCCTACATCTGCTAGTCTACCCCTATAAGAGTTCGCACGACTTAGTAAACTATGCCAGAGCCCATAATGGCTTGTGGCTGCTCACGTAAGTATTTAGTATGAAAGATCTTATGATCCCTTTGAGCCTGGGTGGCGGTCCAAAATAAAACAGGCAAGTCCTGATAGACATCAGGTGCCTCAATCCACCCAGATGTGTGTTTAAGTTGCCACCTTAGATAAACCATTAAAATTATCAATCTCACATCTGTCATGGATATCACTCACCCAATCCACGTCTACTAGCATAGCATGGCATAATAAGCAAACGTAGAAGTAGCTTCCAAAGGCTTCATAGTAACAGGTAATAGGTACTACCTCATCTACTTCCCATCCCACAATTTAATTAGATCCTAATCATGCAATGTGTGAGGATGGATCTAATGCAATAAAACTGGGTTGTAGAAAAGGTATGATCAAAGTGTTACTTGCCTTGCTGATGATCCGCGAGTCCTAGAGATTCGAAGTAACAGGCGGCGCAATCCGGGTAATCTATCACAGACAAACAACAAGCACACAATAAGTACTCATCTAATGCACAGGTAAAACTCGAACAAGAGATTGAACCAGATAGTTCAACTTAAGAACTCCGGTTGCAAAGAAAAAAAAGAACCGAACAAAGAAACCGAAAACAAACGGCGGAAAAACAACTCGGTTCTAACAAGTTGAAACTAGGTCAATTTTTACCGTAGCAAAAACTTAGTTAAAGTTGATTAATAAGAACGGCGGTTTCGAAACGAAACTCCAGGCGCTTGAATCACCTGATTCCGATAAACGAGCGAGAAGTTAAACTAAAAAGAAGATCGGATCTGAGATCGCGATCGCGGAATAAATCCGACGAGAAGAAAAAGAAGAAGGGTTGAACGAACGGACGTTCGTTAGCCTAGAAGAATCCGGTGATCACGTTCGTTAGGACGAACGGTCCGATGAACGGTCTCGGGCAACTAAATCGGAAAAGAAAACGAATCCAATCTAGGGTTTCGGAGAAGAAAACCGATCGAAAAACCGATCTAGAAAACCGAAACGGTTTCGCGAAGAACCGGAGAGAAAAACGAATCGGAAAAGAAGAATCGGAACGATTAGAAGAAAACGATCCGATGAAAAGAAGAGATGCGGCGCGGGGCTACCTCCGGCGAGGTCTCCGGCGAGGGGCTCCGGCGGCGGTGGCGAAGGGCGGCGGCGGCGTGGGGCAAGGGCAGTGCGGGCGGCGGCTTAGGGCGGCGCGCGGGTGAGGGGTGGCGCGGCGCGGGGTGGGGTGGAGCTCTAGGCTTTGGGTTTGATGATGATTTAGAGGGGGGGGGGGTGTGGGAGTATTTATATTGGGGAGGGGGGTTTTACTTGGGGTAGGGGACAAGAATTAGACTAGGAATAGGAAAGAAAAGAGGGAAGGAAAGATCTAGAAAAAAAACGAAGTAGGACAAATTCCTACTAGGAATCCAACAAAGGGCGGCGGCGACGGCTCCTGCGCCTGTGGCGCGGCGCGCGCGGGCGATGGTCCTTGGCCGGCCGGCGGCTTGGCTTGGGCCTTTGGCCCAAGGCGCTGGAATCTTTTTTGTTTTCAAAATCGGTTCCGTGCTCGGAAGAAAAAAAACAGAAAAACAAATCTACCGGACTCCAAAACTAATAAAGTAAATTTTCCCCGACTCCTAAAATTGAGTCGAACAAAATGAACTTTTCTCCGGGCCTAAAATGCAATTTTTGAAAACGCGCATTTTTCCCTATCCAAATAAAAGGCAAACGAAACTCCGACAAAACCAATGATCCTCTCTTCAAAATTTTAGAAGAACTCAAATATGAAAATAACGAAATCTCCAACTCTCTCAGAGGGTCCTTGAGTTGCGTGAAATTTCTAGGATTGGCAAAATGCAAGAATATATGATATGCATGATGATCTATGTGTATAACATTCCAAATTGAAAATTTGGGATGTTACATGAACGAGGAATAGGTCGGGTGCTCATGCATCATCCAGTGCGTGCGTTGGAGACAAGATCGCACAAGCTATGCTTTTTTGTCCCACCACGCCGCCCAAGCCGGCCGCAGCCCGACCGACGACCCGCAAATTATGCCATCCAACCGTAGCCGCACACATTCTGACAGCAACTCAACTATTCGGATGAAATTCATGCATACATGGCGATATTTCATATAAACGATGACGGAATTCATATAAAATACCGGATTTTCATACAAACATGACGGATTTCATTACATTCAAATCAACTAAGCGGCGCTAGTTCTGAACATCACATGTATAATAATACCTAGCCTAAATGGTCGCCCGCCAATCCATTTGTCTTCCTCATGTCTGGCAACATGATCACTGGACTGCCAGGAGCCTGGACCTATATGCTTTAGTGCAAAGGACGGCTCGCTTCCCCACTGCCCAACTGACATCGTTGGCTGATGCCCAAGATGAAGATGGAAGGGGGCTTCTTCGCTTCCGTGGAACCCATGCAGGGTCAACGAAGGTCCTCGCAACAAAAGGATTCGGCAAGACACATGTTGTGTATGCCGGCGTCACCTCCGCGGTGGCCTTCATGAGACCCAAACGGCGGCGGCCTCCCGTGTTCTACTTCTCCTCGAGGATGGCGACAGATGCGGATGCGCTGGCCACCGACTTGTCACTCTCCGCGCACCTGGCTTCTGTCACTGCTTGCATGGCGCGGCCGCATGCATGGGAGTCTCGGCCATAGAAATAGGAGACACGGCCGCAGACATGGGAGGCACGGAACAAGGCGGCAGCATGGACGGTAGGGACGACGCCCGTGCTCCCTGCCGTGCCGGCATGGAGTAGCTCGCCGCTCCTTGTCGAGCTGTCTTGGAGAAGTGAGTTGCCGAACCGCGTGCCAACTTGGGGCAGCAACTGGCTCTGTCGGGCAAGGGGAGGGAGGTGGACAGCGAGCTGCATAGCTCGTATGCGGCGGGCTCGGTGGGCCACCCAGCCGGCTTGGATGCCAGATAAACTACTCTTCGTAAGGCATTTTAAGAGTGGACAAAATGGCGAAGGAGGAGATAGGGGAGCGGCGAAGTTGTGCGATTCTTGGCCGGCGTCTGGCCTCGTTTAAATAGCAGATTAAATAGACAGCAGACGGGAGGAGCTCGACCGGCATTGATTTTAATGTCGACCCGGTCATGAACAGACATGTGTCCAGAGTGGGTTTCTCGTCTTCCACACGGGTTTCACGGAGGCGTTTGAATGCGGTAATGAGGCGTGTTTAGCCGGGCATGCAGCGAGCGGCGCCCTCGACTCTGACATACGACACCGCACCGTTCATCCAATAACGTGTGGGCTCTTTGGGTACTTGGCCTGCATGTCAGTGACCCAACGCAGGCAGCGCACGACAGAGGAACTTTTGGTGGGCCAAGGCGGTCAGAATTGGGCATTTCATAAACCGATGATTGTTCATTGAGTGTGATGTCATCAATTTCATGTAGAAAAGCCTACTATATAATGTAAGAGAATTTTAAATTTTTCATATATATGTTGATAGCCCATTCGATACATTGTGATTCGTAAAGACCGCTACAAACATAAATGTTCTGCTGTTCATAGATAAGATTGATTAATATCCGTAAGAATCATTGTCCTTGACAAAGGGTGCATGCATGTATAGGTTGAGCATGTGTCTTGCATCGTGTGCTATCTGCATGCAGGCGTGCGAGTGTTGCGTGCGTGCATGTGTATGTTTCAGTGTTGCTTGCATGTGTGTGTGCGTGCGTGTGTTTGTGAGTGTATGTGTACGTGTCAGTGTTGCATGCCTACATGCATGCGTGTGTTTGTTATGTGTATGTGTCAGTGTTACACGCATGCATGTGTGCGTGTGTTCATGCGAGTGTTGCGTGCGTGCATGTGTACGTGCTGGGTGAGGCTACACATCAGTTGACTGACTTTTTCATCTCTGGTCAGTCGAGTTTCCAGCCGTTAGAAATTAAATCAAGGGCCTACACGTTATCTTCAGCCTCCACCCCCTGAGCCGCCAGCCACCATCGGCCGAACCACCGGCTCCCACCGCCCACGGCCGGCCCACACTGCCTTGCCACCCGGCCCGCCCTGAAACCACTCCCCATCGTCGGTCTGCCGCCGCCCCGGCCATCCCTCTCGGCCCCCCACACTGAGCTTTTTCTCCGGCGGTCCCCACGCCACAGGCCAATCACCGCCCCCCCCCCCCACCGCCGGCGACTACCAACCAGAGGTCTCATGACTTCAAATCCCCACCGACCACTAATTTATTATCATTTCTGTCTTTCATATACGCACTGACGGGTGGGCCCTATGGTAATGTGCGCTGCTGAATGTGGACCATTTGACTAGTCAATTGATTGTGTCACCAATAAATTACGGAGTTGTATGGTGAGCCAGTAACCGTATGACCACCCTAAAATGTATTTTATTAACACAGTACAGACTCAAACTACCATTTCTTTCTTTCATATACGTGCTGACAGGTGGGCCCCATGGTTATGCACGCCGATGGTGCAACACTAGTTGCACCATGTGGAATGTTTGACTGGTCAATTGTTTGTGTTATCAACAAAATACGGAGTTGTACGGGTGAGCCAGTGAACGTATAATCACGACATGTATTTTTTAACATGGTACAGATGCAAGCGCTCATATATACGCGCAAGCACTCATCGCTATCAGCGCACACATGCAGACCCTACCCCTATGAGCACCTTCGAGAGAGTGAGCCAGCATATGATCTTGAGATTTTACGAAGTCACCATAGGTGCCTCGTAGTCGAGGGGAACATCTCCTCCCACTAAACGCACATCGTTGGAAAATACTAAAATTAACCCAGGATAAATGCAAGCACCAGGATATTAACCCTGGTGGGCTCGGGAAACCACTGCCCTCCTAACCATCCAACCACATGTTGGTTAGCACCAAAAAATGTATGTGGTGACCGTGATGTGCTTATTCTGAAGTCCAGTGACCATATTGTGCTTTCGCTTCAAATACAATGACCGTAAGTGTCGTCAACAAAATACAGAGCATGCATCAAATACAATGTCTGTCAGTGTCATCAACAAAATACAGAGACATATCGTGAGCTAGATATCGTATGATCATCACGAGAATGTATACGGTGACCGTAATGAGCATATTCTAAAGTCTAGTGACCGTATAGTGCTCTCACTTGAAATATAGTGACTGTCACACGTGAATGTGTCAGGGGCATGCATACTTTTAGAGGGCCGAGGGATAGTTTGTGTGCATATGTGAAAGTGGTGTAGAAAGAGGGGGCGTCTGGTGGAGACAAAGAGAGAGATGCCCTTCGTTTCTCTTTCTCGTGACTAATATTTCAGGAGAAAATATAAACATTCACAATTCAGAACAAATATTTTTGGATGCACCATGCAATTAACTTCTATGTATAACATTGTCCTATTGTATATGCTTATTTTCTTATTGGCCGATTGCGTGTGTGATTGATATGTCTCCAACGTATCTATAATTTTTGATTGTTCCATGATATTATATTATCTGTTTTGGATGTTTAATGGGCTTTAATATGTTATTTTATATTATTTTTGGAACCAACCTATTAACTGGAGGCCCAGTGCCAGTTTCTGTTTTTTTGCCTATTTCAGTGTTTCACGGAAAAGGAATATCAAACGGGATGAAACCTTCGCAAGGATCTTTCTTAGAACGAACGCAATCTAGGAGACTTGGAATGCAAGTCAGAGACGCAACGAGGCGGCCATGAGGCAGGAGGGCGCACCTAGGGGGATAGGCGCGCTCCCCACCCTCATAGCCCCCTCGTAGCTCCACCGACGTACTTCTTTCGCCTATATATACTCTTATACCCTAAAAAATCCAAGGGAGCCACGAAACCACTTCTCCACCGCCGCAACCTTCTGTACCCGTGATATCCCATCTGGGGCCTTTTTCGGCGATCTGCCGGAGGGGGATTCGATCACAAAGGGCTTCTACATCAACACCATAGCCTCTCCGATGTTGTGTGAGTTGTTTACCATAGACCATCAGGTCCATAGTTATTATCTAGATGGCTTCTTCTCTCTCTTTGGTTCTCAATACAAAGTTCTCCTCGATGTTCTTGGAGATCTATTCGATGTAATACTTTTTGTGGTGTGTTTGCCGAGATCCAATGAATTGTGGATTTATGATCAAGTTTATCTATGAACAATTTTTGGTTCTTCTCTCAATTCTTATATGCATGATTTGATATCTTTGCAAGTATCTTCGAATTATCGGTTTAGTTTGGCCTACTAGATTGATCTTTCTTGCAATGGGAGAAGTGCTTAGCTTTGGGTTCAATCTTGTGTGTCCTTTCCCAGTGACAGCAGGGGCAGCAAGGCACGTATTGTATTCTTGCCATCGAGGATAAAAGATGGGGTTTATATCATATTGCTTGAGTTTATCCCTCTACATCATGTCATCTTGCCTAAAGCATTACTCTGTTCTTATGAACTTAATACTCTAGATGCATGCTGCATAGTGGTTGATGTGTGGTGTAATAGTAGTAGATGCATAATCGTTTCAGTCTACTTAACACGGACGTGATGCCTATATTTCATAATCATTGCCTAGATATTCTCATAACTATGTGCTCTTCTATCAATTGCTCGGCAGTAATTTGTTCACCTACGGTAATACTTGCTATCATGAGAGAAGCCACTAGTGAAACCTATGGCCCCCGGGTCTCTTTCTTATTATATTGCATCTCTTTCTTATTATATTACATCATGTCATCTTGCCTAAAGCATTACTCTGTTCTTATGAACTTAATACTCTAGATGCATGATGGATAGTGGTTGATGTGTGGTGTAATAGTAGTAGATGCATAATCGGTTCGGTCTACCTAACACGGATGTGATGCCTATATTTCATAATCATTGCCTAGATATTCTCATAACTATGCGCTCTTTTATCAATTGCTCGGCAGTACTTTGTTCACCTACCATAATACTTGTTATGCTTTTTTGTCCCACCACGCCGCCCAAGCCGGCCGCAGACCGACCGACGACCCGCAAATTACGCCATCCAACCGTAGCCGCACACATTGTGACAACAACTCAACTCTCCGGATGAAATTCATGCAGACATGGCGATATTTCATATAAACGATGATGGGATTCATATAAAATACCGGATTTTCATACAAACATGACGGATTTCATTACATTCAAATCAACTAAGCGGTGCTAGTTCTGAACATCACATGTATAATAATACCTAGCCTAAATTGTCGCCCGCCGATCCATTTGTCTTCCTCATGTCTGGCAACACGATCACTGGACTGCCAGGAGCCTGGAGGTATATGTTTCAGTGCGAAGGACGGCTCGCTTCCCCACTGCCCAACTGACATCGTTGGTGATGCCCAGGATGAAGATGGAAGGGGGCTTCTTCGCTTCTGTGGAACCCATGCAGGGTCGACGAAGGTCCTCGCAACAAAAGGATTCGGCAAGACACATGTTGTGTATGCCGGCGTCACCTCCGCGGTGGCCTTCATGAAACCCAAACGGCGGCGGCCTCCCGTGTTCAACTTCTCCTCGAGGACGGCGGCGGACGCGGATGCGCTGGCCACCGACTTGTCACTCTCCGCGCACCTGGCTTCTGTCACTGCTTGCATGGCGCGGCCATAGGCATGGGAGTCTCGGCCATAGAAATAGGAGACACGACCGCAGACACGGGAGGCGCGGAACGAGGCGGCGGCATGGACGGTAGGGATGACGCCCGTGCTCCCTGCCGTGCAAGCGTGGAGTAGCTCGCCGCTCCTTGTCGAGCTATCTTGGAGCAGTGAGTTGACGAACCATGCGCCAACTTGGGGCAGCAACTGGCTCCGTCGGGCAAGGGGAGGGAGGTGGACAGCGAGCTGCATAGCTCGTATGCGGCGGGCTCGATGGGCTACCCTGCCGGCTTGGATGCCAGATAAACTACTCTTCGTAAGCCATTTTAAGAGTGGACAAAATGGCGAAGGAGGAGATAGGGGAGCGGCGAAGTTGTGCGATTCTTGGCCGGCGTCTGGCCTCGTTTAAATAGGAGATTAAATAGATAGCGGACGGGAGGAGCTCGGCCAGCA
Source organism: Triticum monococcum (assembly GCA_034509565.1). NCBI lineage: Eukaryota > Viridiplantae > Streptophyta > Magnoliopsida > Poales > Poaceae > Triticum > Triticum monococcum. The sequence continues at coordinate 403,200,588 of CM067844.1, read as the reverse complement.
TTGAGTTTAATGTCGGCCCAGTCATGAACAGACATGTGTCCAGAGTGGGTTTCTCGGCTTCCACACGGGTTTCACGGAGGTGTTTGAATGCGGTAAGGAGGCGTGTTTAGCCGGGCATGCAGCGAGCGGCACCCTCGACTCTGACATACGACACTGCACCGTTCATCCACTAACGTGTGGCCTCTTTGGGTACATGGCCTGCATGTCAGTGACCCAACGCAGGCAGCGCACGATAGAGGAACTTTTGGTGGGCCAAGGCGGTCAGAAGCGGGCATTTCATAAACCAATGATTGTTCATTGAGTGTGATGTCATCTATTTGATGTAGAAAAGCCTACTATATAATGTAAGAGAATTTAAATTTTTCATATATACGTTGATAGCCCATTCGATACGTTGTGATTCATAAAGACCGCTACAAACATAAATGTTCTGCCGTTCATAGATAAGATTGATTAATACCCATAAGAATCATTGTCCTTAACAAAGGGTGCATGCATGTATAGGTTGAGCATGTGTCTTGCATCGTGTGATATCTGCATGCAGGCGTGCGAGTGTTGCGTGCGTGCATGTGTATGTTTCAGTGTTGCATGCATGTGTGTGTGCGTGCATGTGTTTGTGAGTGTATGTGTACGTGTCAGTGTTGCATGCCTACATGCGTGCGTGTGTTTGTTATGTGTATGTGTCAGTGTTGCACGCATGCATGTGTGCGTGTGTTCATGCGAGTGTTGCATGCGTGTATGTGTACATGCGGGGTGAGGTTACACATCAGTTGACTGACTTTTTCATCTCTGGTCAGTCGATTTTCTAGCCGTTGGAAACGAAATCAAGGGCCTACACGATATCTTTAGCCTCCACCCCCTGAGCCGCTAGCCACCATCGGCTGAACCACCGGCTCCCGCTGCCCACGGCCGGCCCACATTGCCTCGCCGCCCGGCCCACCCTGAAACCACTCCCCATCGTCGGTCCTCCGCCGCCCCGGCCATCCCTCTCGTCCCCCCGTGCCGAGCTTTTTCTCCGGTGATCCCCACGCCACCGGACAATAACCGCGCCCCCCACCGCCAGCGACTGCCAACCAGAGGTCTCATGACTTCTAATCCTCACCGACCACTAATTTATTATCATTTCTGTCTTTCATATAGGCGCTGACGGGTGGGCCCTATGGTAATGTGCGCTGTTGAATGTGGACCATTTGACTAGTCAATTGATCGTGTCATCAATAAATTATGGAGTTGTATGGTGAGACAGTAACCGTATGACCACCCTAAAATGTATTTTATTAACACAGTACAGACTCAAACTACCATTTCTTTCTTTCATATACGTGCTGACAGGTGGGCCCCATGGTTATGCACGCCGATGTGTTGCACCACGTGGAACGTTTGACTGGTCAATTGATTGTGTTATCAACAAAATACGAAGTTGTACGGGTGAGCCAGTGACCGTATAATCACAACATGTATTTCTTAACATGGTACAGATGCAAGCGCTCATATATACGCGCAAGCACTCATCGCTATAAGCGCACACACGCTGACCCTACCCCTATGAGCACCTTCGAGAGAGTGAGCCAGCATATGATCTTGAGATTTTACGAAGTCACCATAGGTGCCTCGTAGCCGAGGGGAACGTCTCCTCCCACTAAACGCACATCGTTGGAAAATACTGAAATTAACCCTGGTGGGCTCGGGAAACCACTGTCCTCCTAACCATCCAACCACATGTTGGTTAGCACCACAAAATGTATGTGGTGACCGTGATGTGCTTATTGTCAAGTCCAGTGACCATATTGTGCTTTCGCTTCAAATACAATGACCGTAAGTGTCATCAACAAAATACGGAGCATGAATCAAATACAATGTCTGTCAGTGTCATCAACAAAATACAGAGACATATCGTGAGCTAGATATCGTATGATCATCACGAGAATGTATACGGTGACCATAATGAGCATATTCTGAAGTCCAGTGACCGTATAGTGCTTTCACTTGAAATATAGTGACCGTCACGCGTGAATGTGTCAGGGGCATGCATACTTTTAGAGGTTCGAGAGATAGTTTATGTGCATATGTGAAAGTGGTGTAGAAAGAGGGGGCGTCTGGTGGAGACAAGGAGAGATATGCCCTTCGTTTCTCTTTCCCGTGACTAATATTTCAGGAGAAAATATAAACATTCACAATGCAGAACAAATATTTTTGGATGCACCATGCAATTAACATCTATGTATAACATTGTCCTATTGTATATGCTTATTTTCTTATTGGCCGATTGCGTGTTTGGTTGATACGTCTCCAACGTATCTATAATTTTTGATTGTTCCATGCTATTATATTATCTGTTTTGGATGTTTAATGGGCTTTAATATGCTATTTTATATTATTTTTGGAACCAACCTATTAACTGGAGGCCCAGTGCTAGTTTTTTGCCTATTTCAGTGTTTCACGGAAAAGGAATATCAAACGGGACGAAACCTTCGCAAGGATCTTTCTTAGAACAAACGCAATCTAGGAGACTTGGAATGCAAGTCAGAGACGCAACGAGGCGGCCATGAGGCAGGAGGGCGCACCTAGGGGGTAGGCGCACTCCCCACCCTTGTGGGCCCCTCGTAGCTCCACCGACATACTTCTTTCGCCTATATATACTCTTATACCCTAAAAACATCCAGGGGAGCTACGAAACCACTTTTCCACCGCCGCAACCTTCTATACCCGTGATATCCCATCTGGGGCCTTTTTTGGCGATCTGCCGGAGGGTGATTCGATCAAGGAGGGCTTCTACATCAACACCATAGCCTCTCCGATGTTGTGTGAGTTGTTTACCACAGACCATCGGGTCCATAGTTATTATCGAGATGTCTTCTTCTCTCGCTTTGGTTCTCAATACAAAGTTCTCCTCGATGTTCTTGGAGATCTATTCAATGTAATACTTTTTGCGGTGTGTTTGCCGAGATCCAATGAATTGTGGATTTATGATCAAGTTTATCTATGAACAATTTTTGGTTCTTCTCTCAATTCTTATATGCATGATTTGATAACTTTGCAAGTCTCTTCGAATTATCGGTTTAGTTTGGCCTACTAGATTGATCTTTCTTGCAATGGGAGGAGTGCTTAGCTTTGGGTTCAATCTTGCGGTGTCCTTTCCCAGTGACAGCAGGGGCAGCAAGGCACGTATTGTATTGTTGCCATCGAGGATAAAAGATGGGTTTTATATCATATTGCTTGAGTTTATCCCTGTACATCATGTCATCTTGCCTAAAGCATTACTCTGTTCTTATGAACTTAATACTCTAGATGCATGCTGGATAGTGGTTGATGTGTGGTGTAATAGTAGTAGATGCATAATCGTTTCGGTCTACTTAACACGGACGTGATGCCTATATTTCATAATCATTGCCTAGATATTCTCATAACTATGCGCTCCTCTATCAATTGCTCGGCAGTAATTTGTTCACCTACCGTAATACTTGCTATCATGAGAGAAGCCACTAGTGAAACCTATGGCCCCCGGGTCTCTTTCTTATTATATTGCATCTCTTTTTATTATCGCATCTCCATTACTATTTTGCAATCTATACAACAAAAATACCAAAAAATTACCTTGCGATCTTTATCAGACACTACTGCAGGAAACTGCAAACGCGACACTATGATCAGAGACCCTTTGCCGAAACTGTGTGTGATGCAATAATCGCAAATGGTGGTGTAAAAACCGTAAAAAAGGTGCAAAATGCTTGCAATGATGTATGCATCAAACACGGCTCAGGTCTTAGTTGCGTGCGCGATGAAGGGCATACAGTTAATCCATTCAAACTATCTGTGATGAGGCAGAACAACAGAAACTAGCAGCCATAACAATGTGTGTGCGATGCAAGACACACGGTTAATCCATTCGAACTATTTGCGATGAGCTAGAACAACAGAAACAGGCAGCCATATCAATGTGTGTGCGATATACGGCATACGGTTAACTTGGACGAACTGTTTTCAATTAGGGAACACAACAGAAACGGTTTGACTTAACAAGATGTGTGTGATATGCAGCATACAGTTCACATGGATAAACTGTTTGCGATGAGCCAAAAGAACACAAACGAGTCGTGTAAACAAGATGTGTGTGATACGTGGTAAATAGCCGACTCGGATGAACTGTTTGCCATGAGAAATTACAACACTGACTGTCAATACACTTACTTTGTGTGTGATTCTGTGTGTACAAAAAACTTCGAAAAATGCAAACTAGTTGCTTGCAGTGGCTAGGAGTTTCGCACACGATGCGTCTACGAGTACTTGTGTGCAATGATTAGTATGTTACACATACGTTTCCTTATGTGAACATGTGTTTGAATTTGCAATATGGACAATTAATATGCAAATTCCTTTTGGACATCGGGCACACGCTTAAACTCAATGAACTGTGTACGATACTAATACTTTCCATGAAAATTTATGAACTTGGGTAACAACATTTGAGTAACATATATAGTGGTTACACTATTCGACAAAAGGAGGATCTTCATAACACGGTTTTGACAACCATATGGTCCATATCTACATACTTAACATAGTAACAACTATCACATTTTAAGAGGCTAAGGGCCAACAACCATATGGTCAATATCTACATACTTAACATATATAATAACAGCTAGCACATTTTAAGAGGCTGAGGGCCAACAACCACAACTATCCACTGAAAACAGCTTGATCACGATGACTCGACATCTCGTCGATGAAAAGGAAGAGCCCTCCTATGCCTTGGTAGAGCAGGAGTACAATAGTGTCTCCAATTTTCCAATATGGATGCATTGCCACGAGAAGCGGGAACTTGTTAATTTGAATGGTTCCTTTTTTGTAGGAAATGTAATACCTTGCAATCACTTTGGCGTTATTAGCAGGCACAAGTGTAATTCGACCACGCCGGGAAATCGATCCAGGAATGGCTACAGGGGCAATTTCTGTTGACATGTAGAATAAAAAACAATTGTAACATATCGTTGAAGATATATATAGTTTATGAGCATCAACATTAAAATAAGACTTTTAACCAACGCTTTGTGCACACAATTAGTCTTGTTCAGTGTGTGCACCATAGGTCTAATTAATCCCATCCAAAATCCAGCGTTCATACGATGTGCTATCTTTGTCAGATTATCAACAAATTTATGACATGCTTCAAGTCCTTCTAGTGAAATTTGGTATTCTTAGTAACAAACAAATCGTGCACTATGCATCCAACATATCCTGCTTAAAAGGTGGAAAGGTATTATTTATTCAGAACATGGCAGAAGAATATATAGTGCACATAAATTGGTAAACAGAATTTGTTACTGCCTAGGAACGGAGTCAGAATATGATATCACAATTGGTTGCTTAAATAGTGATCAATTGGTTGCTTAAATAGTAGTATGACAGCATGGAGAAAGTTGAAAGGACACTAACCTCGATCAGACTTTGATCGGCTAATGATGTTGGGGAAGTAAACATCCATGTTAATTAGACTAGGCTATGGTGCACGCACTAGAATTTTATTGCCAGCTTTCAGTTCATAACACTTAGACATTTTTCTCCAAAGGTCCGCATTAAAATTGGAGTGACCATCTTTATCAAGTTTTACGCTAACCGTCATTGTAAACCCATGTTGCGTTGTCAATATGATATCCTGGGAGTCATCAGCAAAGTAGAGCCCAATATTTCCTTCTACTCCTGTTCTTGCAAAGCAAGGGATGTACTGCTTGAAATGAAAATTAAGATCGTAAATTAGATATATTGAAATAACCAAGCAAGATGCAAATATGGGAGTAACTGATAGAACATATCCATATATAGATGCAAGCAAAGTACAAAAATATAGAATTAAAAATAGATAATGTAACAAAGATTTGATGCAAATATATAGATAATGTAGCAACAGACGGTATATGTTCACAAATTTAGGCCATGCCGACCGTGGTAGGTTGAGATTGAACATATCGAGCGCTCCCTGAAGTCATCCAGAATGATGAGATAGAACTTCGTGTCCGACTGGCCACGACCACAGTTGCCCGATTTGTGCTCGCACTGTGCACACATGAATGAACACCCATGTATTAGCTAGACCAAAAATGATTCCACACCGATTTCCGCCAGTTGATTAACAGCGACGGACAAACTGTGATAACAGATGAGTGAATATTTCGCTAATTAAGTTGATTACATTCTCCATGAGAAAAATCACCGGCCCAATCCCGTAGAAAACCCCAGTCGACCAGAGTCTAGAATGTCGGTACATATAGGCGGCGGAAAGCGGTGGAGGCAAAATCCGGTGCCGTTTGGAGCGCGAGCTACGACCACCACCAACAGCTGTCGAGCTTAGGGTGTAGAGTTGCGGAGGAGTCCGTGGTGAGTGAGTGGGGACGAAGTGGGCAAGGGTTTTCTTTTCCTTTTGCATGTGTGAGTCAACACACACTGTTCCCAGAGGCGATGGAGATGAACCGTGTGCGATAATAAATCACCGAGATTGAATGGGAATCCAAATTTCGGTTGTCTTTCATCCATGAGTTTTTTTCTATGATGAACATAAACCCTGCTAATCACCGTGTTCAAATGTGACACTTTTCCGGGTTCATTTACAATATTTAGGGGATTATGTGCATTTTGTAGGCATTAATGGACACGATTCAAACTTAAACAATTGATGCATGAAAGGGTGCACAAGAACAGTCTGGAAAAACCATACTTGTGGTATTTAGTAATTTCTCAAGCCTTTTACAAGGAATGGGCATAGATTTCAATGGAGTCAACCACAAACGCGTCATTTACTGGGTTGTCAACTATAGAACAATGAAATATGTGCTTGAAAAACATGATGGCTGGCATGGTGCCATGGTATGACCTCACCGTGCCCTGTTTAAAAGCTGAGAAGGTTTTATTTATGTCATCATGCATGCCCTTCAGAAATAAAACCATCACTGAGGAAGTTCAATGCTTTCGAGAGGGAAATCACCAAGATTGAAGCGGAATCCAAATTTCTGTCCTAGTTTGTCTTTCAGATTTTTTTCCAATGATCAACATAACGCCTCAAATGAAACATGTTCAAATTTGTCATTTTTTCGAACTCATTTACCATATTTAGGGGATTGTGTGCATTTTCTAGGCATTAATTATGCACATAATTCAAATTTGAACAATCGATGCATGAAAAGGTGCACAAGAACGGTCTGGAAAACCATGCTCGTGCTATACAAAAAATGAGATACATGGATGGAAAACATGACACCTGGTGGTGTGCCATGGTATGGCCTCACCATGCCCCTGGTAAAAATTGGAGAATGTTTTCCTTATGTCATGATGTGCGCCTTTCATAAAATGAACCATCATCCGAGGAAGTTTCATGGTTTCGAGGGGGAAATCACCGAGATTGAAGGGGGATCCAAATTTCCGTTGTCCTTTGTACACGAGTTTTTTCTATGATGAGCATACAACCTGCGAATCACCGTGTTCAAATTTGGCACTTTTCCGGGTTCATTTGCCATCTTTAGGGGATTATGTGCATTTGCTAGGCATTAATGCGCATAATTCAAGTGCAAACAATCGATGCATGAAAGGGTCCACAAGAATGGACTAGAAAACCATGCTCGTGTCATTTAGTAAATTCTCATGCCTTTTACAAGGAATGGACAGATATTTCAATGAAATGCGTGGCAATAGTCCACCAAAAATGTTTGTTTGTTGGGTTTTCAACTATTGAAAAAAATCAAATAAATGCTTAAAAAACATGACGGCTGGCATGGTGCCATGGTATGACCTCACCATGCCCTGGTAAAAATTTGAGAAGGTTTGGCTTATGTCGTCATGCACACCCTTCATAAATCGAACCATCACCGAGGAAGTTCCATGCTTTCGAAAGGGAAAATCCCCAAGATTGAAGGGGAATCCTAATTTCCATCCTAGTTTGTCATTAAGTTTTTTTCCAACGATCAACATACCGCCTCAAATGCAAGGTGTTCGAATTTGACATTTTCCCAGGCTCATTTACAATATTTAGGGGATTATGTGCATTTTCTAGGCATTAATGGACATAATTCAAATTCAAACAGTCGGTGCATGAAAAGGTGCACAAGAACGGTCTGGAAAACCATGCTCGTGTTATTTAGCACATTCTCATGCCTTTTACAAGGAATGGGCAGATATTTCAAGGAAATGTGTGGCAATAGTCAACCATAAACGCGTCGTTTACTCGGTTAAAAACTATACAAAAAAATGAAACACATGGTTGGAAAACATGATGCCTGGCTTGGTGCCATGGTATGGCCTCACCATGCCCTGGTAAAATTGGAGAATGTTTTCCTTATGTCGTGATGCACGCCTTTCATAAATCGAACCATCACCGAGGAAGTTTCAAGGTTTCAAGGGGGAAATCACCAAGATTGAAGGGGGGGTCCAAATTTCCTTTGTCCTTTGTCCACGAGTTTTTTCTATGATGAACATACAACCCTCAAATCACTGTGTTCGAATTTGGCACTTTTCCGGGTTCATTTACCATATTTATGGGACTATGTGCATTTCCTAGGCATTAATGCACATAATTAAAGTTCAAACAATCGATACATGAAAGGGTCCACAAGAACGGCCTAGAAAACCATGCTCGTGCCATTTAGTAAATTATCATGGCTTTTACAAGGAATGGACATATATTTCGATGAAATGTGTGGCAATAGTCAACCACAAATGTCTGTTTGTTGGGTTTTCAACTATAAAAAATGAAATAAATGCTTTAAAACATGTAACCCGGCATGGTTCCATGGTATGACCTCACCATGCCTTGGTAAAAATTAGATAAGGTTGGGCTTATGTTGTCATGCACGCCCTTTATAAATCGAACCATCACCGAGGAAGTTCAATGCTTTCGAAAGGGAAATCCTCAAGATTAAAGGGGAATCCAAATTTTCTTCATTCTTTGCCCTAGAGTTTTTTCTACGATGAACATACACCTTGCAAATCACCGTGTTCAAATTTGGCATTTTTTCGGGCCCATTTACCATATTTAGGGGATTATGTGCATTTTCTAGGCATTTAGCGCATATAAATCCAATCCAGCTACAGGTGCACGGGTGTGATGTGAGGGACGTGAATTGTCGTTCGATCGCGGCGCATCCAATGGTTCACATGCGCGATCCATGTGGCTGGGGTTCCGGCCAATCATAATGCAACACACAATAGGATCAGCGCACACTGTTTCCGGAAGCAACGGAGTGAACCATGTGTGATAATGAATGAGCAAAATTGTAAGGGTCGCCAAATTTCTGTTGTCGTTTGTGGTTGAGCTCTTGAATACCACCGCATTTTATGGCTGCCCAGCCCCTCCGTCCCAAAGCACTCTCCAGGAATTGTCCATGGCACCGCGGTGCACAGTAACTAGTAAGGAAGCGATGGCATATCGACGCACCGCGTTCCTTGCCGCCCGCGACCACGCACATGGTAAAGAAGCGATGGCATCTCGCCGCGCTGAGTTCATCACCGCCGGCGGCCAGACAGTTACATGGGCGGACTTTGAGGCTGCCATGGGCGAATGGGTGGTGGATCTAGAGGCTGCCAAAGCTGCACAGAAGGAGCGGAAAAGGCAGAAAGCAATCAAGAAAAAAGAGTCCCACCGCCGCAAAAACGAGAGGTCGCACGCCGTGTTGAGGAGAGCTTGGCGGAGATCGAAGCATGGTGGGCTGCCGCCTACAAGGTCGGGAAGGAGAACGCCGGCGTCTGGCCAGCATGCCCTGATGGCAGTATGAGAGAAGTAGTTTAAGTTTGTAGTATTAGAGCAAATTACCAGTAGTACTTTAAGTTTGTAGTATTAATGTACAATGTCGGTAAGAGCATCCTTTGAGGGCTTTGAGCATTGATTAGCATGTGTGCCCGTGTGCATTTTTTGCGTTAATCATTAGAAGATCAAAAAAACACACGGTTTCTATGCCGTATCCGTCTGCGTTTTTTGCGTTAATGACCCATAAGTCAGTAACCTGTGCGATATTTCCTAATAAACCAGGCGTACCATTGACCAAAAAAATCAAGTAGACGTGTACATTTTTTTGGAGACGGGATATGCCAACTTTCTTTTTTCTCGCACACGAGTATTTTACGCGCTTCGTCTGCGTTGTGTGTTTCCCCACCCAAGTTTGAAATTTTGCACCGAAATTTTCATTAGGTGCGCGATTTCAGAGTTTATTCCTCCAACCACATCCCCTTACCCTCAGTATCCCCCTCCCTCGCACCTCCCCCTACCGGCATCTCAAACCGCCGCCGCTGCAACCACAACTACGTTCTGCTCGGATCCAGTCAGGTAACCCACCGATCTCTATCACGTCCCCGCCCTGATTGCTTATATGGCGCCTGCGAAACATCCTCATGCCTCCAAATCCCCCCCGCCAGGAGCTGATGGCGGTCCATGGCGCGATGGCCGCTGTGCGTGTTGACTCGGCGGAACACCTCACCAACACCGCCGCCGCCGACATGGTGCAAGCTCTGGCCCCGATGAAGTGCCCCAGCGACTACCCCCCCAGGACTTAACAGGTAAGATCTAACCAGCTAAATCTTACCAATACCACTTGCAACGGCTATGATTTGTATGGTTGAGGTATTAAGCATGTTCGTGCCTTGTTTATTTCAGTACTACACACTGTCTGATGTTCAAATATTACCGTGCCAGCTCAATTTCACCAATACCAGCAACAAACTTACAATACATGACTCAGGATATCAATAGAGATGTTGCCCATTTGCTATTTATAGTGAATGCTAACCCCGTTGCACTTAACATGCCTGCCCATGTACTTACGCAGGGTCATAACAGCCAGTGCTTTTGTTTGTCATCGAGGTGAGCTGCATCCCATGTCTTATAGTATTTCACATAATTTGTGCAATTGCAGTTTAACTTCTACCCATTTACTGGTTGCCTGTAGGTACACATGTCAGTGGTATTGATCCACGCATCAACCTGGAGGAACAGCTCGCCTCCGCCGTCGCTGACTTTCGGCGAGCTCTGGCCAAGATGAAGTACCCCAGCAACTACCTCTCAGTACTTACCAAGTATGTACTCACCAGTTCAATCTTACCAGTACCAATTCCAATTAATGGCTATGTTGTGTACGGTCAATGTACTAAGCATGTTCTAGTAAACATTCCTAACATGTTTTTGCCACTATCCCTACCTTTTTATAGACATCTGGGCCATTCTCTGCTCTGGTAGCACCTGCCTTGTGATGTTTAACTATGCCAATTGCATTTTCATCAGTACCGATTTCAATGTCTATTAAGCCTATTGCAATTAATAGTTGAATCCATTTTTAAACATTTGCATTTCTATGGCTACAAACTTACAAAACATGACTTAGGATGTTGTTAAGCCTGTTGCAATTAACAGTTGTTTCCATTTTTTAACCTATCCATTTGCTACCATGCTACTCTCTGCAATGAAGATATACTAGAGATGCTACCACATTTGCTATTTTTGGTGGATGCTAACCATGTTGTACTTAACATGCTTGTCCATGTACTTACGCAGGGTCATAACGGCCGATGTTGTTGTTTGCCATCAAGGTTAGCTGCATCCCATGTCTTACAGTATTTCACATCATTTGTGAAATTCCACTTTAACTTCTACCATTTACTGGTTGCCTGTAGGTACACATGTCAGTGGTACTGATCCATGCTTCGACTCGGAGGAATAGCTCACCTCCGCCGCCGCTTACTTTGGGCGGGCTCTGGCCAAGATGAAGTGCCCCAGCAACTACCTCTCAGGACTTACCAAGTATGTACCCACCAGTTCAATCTTACCAATACGAGTTGCAATTAATGGCTATGTTTTGTACTGTCGATGTATTAAGCATGTTGTAGTAAACATGCCTAACACGTTTGAGCTATTTTCTCTACCTTTTTATGGACAACTGGGCCATTATCTGCTTTGGCAGCACCTGCCCTGTGATGTTTAACTCTGCCAATTGCATTTTTATCAGTACCGGTTTCATTGGCCATTAAGCGTGTTGCAATTAACAGTTGTATCCATTTTTAAAGAGTTGTATTTCAATGGCTACAAACTTACAAAACATGAATTAGGATGTTGTTAAGCCTGTTGCAATTAACAGTTGTATCCATTTTTTAATCCGTCCCTTTGCTACCGTGCTACTCTTTCGAAATGAAGATAGCACTAAAGATGCTGCCATTTTATTACCATTTGCTATTTTTGGTGGATGTTAACCCTGTTGTAGTTAATATTGGCTTTCCATGTACTTACACAGGGCTACAATGTGTGATGCTGTTGTTTGCTGTCGAGGTTAGTTGCGTCCCATGTCTTATACACCATCTGTTGGGGATATTACTACTGGAGGTAAACCGGCCTTATGTAGCCGGATTGACTCTATGAAGATTAGAAGCCCATGAAGATGTGAGGATAATGGCGCTTTCAGGAAGGCCCAAGGCCCAAAGGCGGGTTATAGCCTGTAAATGTAAACCGACCTAGTCAAATAACTTGTATGATAAGATAGAGAGAGTAGAGACCGAACAGGACACGTTTATGATCCGGCTTCGGGGCTCTGTAGTCCGGCGGGCGTCAACCTATGTATATAAAGGGACGACCCGGCCACGGTTTAAGGACAGACAACAACAACTCGAGAGCCAGACAAAGAGGATTCGCTCCCTGGCCTTCGAAACCCTAGCAATACCAATCACAACTAGACGTAGGCTTTTACCTTCCTCGAAGGGGCCGAACTAGTATAAAATTCCCCGTGTCCCTTGTCTGGTTTAACCCCTTAAGCTAACCCGTAGCGATGGCTCCACGACTAAGTCCTTTCATGAGGACATCTGCCGTGACAAACCCACGACAGTTGGCGCCCACCGTGGGGCTCTCGCATGATGGTTTTGAGTTCTTGAAGGGCAGCTTCGATGGACTTAAGGGATACGATGTGGGCCGGATGACAAAGAGTCATTGCGGCAAGCTCTACATCGACAATGCAGGATTGGGTCCGAGGCCGATTCAATCGAATACGGGTACTGGGTCCCCTTTGGTGGGATTCACGTCTTCATCGGCAAGATCGGCGAACCAGCCCCCGAGCCAGACATCTACACCGACATCCTCGAAACGGCTCGGCGTGCAAGTTCTTCGCCAGTTCAGCCTAAGGCAAGGCATGTTTTCGTAGGTGTCGTCCATGGATTGAGGTACGAGGATGGACCGGTGTCTGATGGAGAAACTGTAGTTTGTTCTGATAACGAGTCTTCTGGAGAGACCGAATCACTTTACCAATTGCAGGACGGCCGGATTGAGGGAGGATCCGAGGGCGACAGTATTCCGGATTCCCCCGGTCCGCCAAACCGGGCTGCCATCTTCATGGCCGGCACACAATCGGCGCCTCATTCATCTACCGCTGCAGCAATGCTCTCCGGTTCGACGACGGCCACACCAGCAGGGGCAGGAAGCTCGGCGCCGCCTCTGGCCCAAGTCTTGTCTGATTTGTTCGAAGCTTTGGCAGCGTTGATGTCCGCGGAGGTGGATGTAGTAGCCAGGGATCAGCACAATGCGGAGATTGCAATGGTGAAAGATCAGATAACCTAGGCTAAAGTGGACCTGGCAACAGAGAATGCTAGGATGGCTACAGAGCGGGCTGAATTGGAAGCGCATGCCTACCGGATTAGACTGGATCAGAATGCTTCAGAGGAAGTCCTGAGAAGAAGGTATCGATCACGTCTCCCGTCAGTTTATGAGCCGTAGAATCTTTTCAACACACTAGGTGCAGGAGCTGGTAACCAACCGACGCTAAACCGGGCAGGGGCGCTAGGAACAGGAGCGACGGTTCAGCCACGCACGACAGACCCGCCTCGCCAGAACAACGTTGTGCCATCGACGCCACTTGGGCATTATTCCAACCTGTTGGACAACATTGTGGCCGCCGCTTCACGTCTGGCGGCCCTCCCAATCGACGGTGAGTAACCAGTTGCAGTGGAAGCACGTCAGGCCAGGGATCTCCTTCAAACAGCACTAAATCAATAGCAGGCGTATTCACACAGTCGTGAGAGGATCCATTCTACTCCCCGTCCAAGCCGGAGTTATAGCAGACACGTGGAGGACGAACCGGCCGTGTCCAGTAGCGCACGTCGCCGAAATTCACCACGAGGAAACAACCCGGCCGGGGGAGGCGCTAATGCGGAAGATGTCGTGGACCATGGCCGCGCACGTCGGGAGGCCGAGTTGACGGCTCAACACTGAGCACGACAGCATACTCCGGTTCACTCCACGGCCTCCGTGGAGCCAGGGGTGATGTTCAGTTCCTTAGGGGTGCCGTGTTTAACTCCCGCTTTGCGTAATGTGAGACTGCCCAAGGATTTCAAGGGACCTCGTAAGGTACCAAATTACACCGCCGATTTGCAACAAGAGGCATGGGTGGAGAGCTATGAGATGGCAATGGAGATGTTAGATGTGGATGAGGCAGTGTGTGCTAAATATTTCACCATGATGTTGGAAGGAACAGCTCGCACTTGGTTGAAGAGCTTGCCGACCAACTCTGTTGGATCATGGGCCGAATTGAAGCACCGGTTTATCCAGAACTTCAAGGATACGTGTAAGCAGCCAATGTCAATTGTAGATCTAGCCGCTTGTGTCCAAGAGGAAGGGGAGTCCATGACCCATTGGGTCAAACGGGTCTCGGCGATTTTGCATTCATCAGATCATATCAATGCAGACACTGCAGTGTTAACATTAGAGGGCAATTGCCATTTCAAACCGTTAAAGCAGAAGTTGGGAAGGCTCAAATGTCACTGCAATGACATGTCAACACTCATGGCTGCTTTGGTTAAATATGCCGATTCAGATAATACCAAGGATCCCGATTCAGAGGAGGACAAACCGGAGAAAGGTAAGAAGAACGGCAATGCCAAAGGTCAACAACATAATTCGGCAGGTCATGGAAACGGTGGTAAGCGCAAGGCCGACAGTAGCTTGCACTTTGTTGCAAATACCAACGGGGAGGAGAATGGCCAGTGCCGTAAAGGCAAGCAGCCCCAAAGGGGTGGAGGTTCAGGCAACAATTTGGAGCGCTTGTTAAATCAGCCCTGTCCAAAGCATGGATCGAAGGAGGAGCCAGCATCACATCTTTGGAAAGACTGTTATATCATGCGGGATTTCAATAATTCCAATATGTTCCAATATGACAACGGACCGCCCAGTGGTTCAGGAGGAGGTTTCCACGGGCCGGGTTACGGAGGTGGTGGTTCTGGTTCAGGGTTTCTAGGCAACCAAACCGGACACATCAATCAAGGGCACCAAGGCAACCAGGGAGGTTACAACTATCAGGGGAGTCAGCAGCAGCAGCAGTCGGGTTATCAGAGAAATCCCAAGCAGCTGAACATCGGGCAATATCATGTCTTCACTACTAGTTTGTGCAAACGTGGTTAGAAGCTTCACAAAAGGGCAGTAAATTCTGTTGAGCCAGCAGTACCTCAGTATTTATGCTGGTCTGAGCAACCTATCTTGTGGAGTAGAGATGATCACCCTGCCCCCGGTTGATAATCCAGGTCACTTGGCCTTGGTGGTAGCCCCTCAAGTTGGGGGATACAAGTTCACTAAAGTGCTCATGGATGGGGGAAGTAGTATTAATATTTTGTATTATGATACATTTCGCCGTATGGGGTTGACAGATAAGGATCTTAAACCGTCAAATACGGTCTTTCATGGTGTGGTGCCTGGTAAGTTTACATATCCTGTTGGCAAGATAGCTTTGGAGGTAGCTTTTGGAGATGACTACGATTCAAGGTCAGAAACATTGACGTTTGAGGTGGTAAAGATCAAAAGTCTGTGCCACGCCTTGTTTGGGCAGCCGGTTTATGCTAAGTTTACGGCAAGGTCATGTTATGTTTATCTACAGCTTAAAATGCCAGGTCATAAAGGGACTATCACGGTACATGGAAGTAGAAAGATTACTTTGGAGTGTGAAGAAGGCGATGTGGCTTATGCTGAGTCGGTTTATGCATGATCCAGCGTTGAAGTTCAAATCGTCTATAGACACTAAGATGGTTGACTTTGTTCCTGGCGATTCATTCAAACAATTCAGCATCAGCGCTAACCTGGATCCCAAATAGGAAAGCGTGCTCATCGAGTTCATCTATGAGAATCGGGACATCTTCGCATGGAAACCTTCTGACATGCCAGGTGTACCGAGGGAACTCGTTGAGCACACACTCAACATCAATCCCAAGTTCAAACCGGTCCGGCAGTTCCTCCGCCGTTTCAACGAGGAGAGACGGAAGGCTATAGGTGAAGAGGTAGCCCGTCTGTTGGGTGCTGGGTTTATTGTCGAAGTTTTTCATCCAAAGTGGTTAGCCAATCCGGTGCTGGTTCTTAAGAAAAATGGCACTTGGCGCATGTGTGTGGACTACACAGATTTGAACAAGGCTTGCCCTACAGACCCCTTTGCTCTCCCTCGCATTGATTAGATAATTGATGCTACGGCGGGTTGTGACTGTTTGTGTTTTCTGGATGCTTACTCTGGTTATCATCACATCAAAATGGCGGTTAAGGACCAGGAGAAGACAACCTTCATAACTCCCTTTGGAGCCTTTTGCTATGTTTCCATGCCCTTTGGACTCAAGAGTGCCCAGGCGACTTACCAGCGATGTGTCCAGAATTGCGTTCATAAGAAAATTGGGCGCAATGTTCATGCATATGTGGATGATATTGTGGTCAAATCCAGAAAGGAGGGGACATTGATAGATGATCTACGGGAAACCTTCGACAATCTCTGGGTTTACAAGATGATGCTCAATCCGGAGAAGTTTGTTTTCGGTGTCCCGGCAGGCAAGCTCTTAGGCTTTCTGGTTTCAAACAGAGGCATTGAGGCTAATCCGGAAAAGATTGCAGCAATTACATCCTTGGCTAAACCGGCGTGTATTAACGATGTTCAACGTCTGGCCGGCCGGATTACAGCCTTGAGCCGGTTTATCAGCCGCCTTGGAGAGAGGGCCTTCCCCTTATATCAGATGTCGGCGTTCTGGGAATGGGGGTCCCCAGACTTGCCTGCCTGCGGCCTGTGGCGTGGCTCAAATGGGGGCCCAACATAGCCCATCTTCATCAGCACAAGTCTCAAGACCCTCGCGAGGGGCCAAGCCTCACAAGGCGGACAACACGGCGCATCCTTAGGCACAGCCTCCTCAGGCTGGCTCGCGAGGAGACGGAGATATCAAGGCGGGGTACCTCGCGAGGTGCCCGTGACAGAAGCCATGACGATCGAGGGTGCCAGGCGGGCGCCAGCGCGCGCAGCGTCCTTCTTTCCTCTTTGGTGCAAAGGGGGCAAGCACAGCCGCGGAGTACAGAGGCATCAGGCAAAGGTTGCCATTTCGGTGCAACGAGACCAGGACCAAGTGGACTACAAGACAGAGGTCACCATGGAGCCCAGCACGGCGTCACCGGAGAGTCTTTCGCAGGCGAAGACCACCTTTAGTCAGGATAAGTGTACTAGATGTTCCCCTTCGAATTGGCCAGTTGTTGGCGCCCTTCCCGCTCAATATTTGGGAAGAGGCCCAGGGCCTTCGCCTATAAATAGGACCGGCCACCCACGTAGCAAGGGGTCGGTTCGCAGAGTTGGTTGGTCCGGCTAGCAAGTAGAGAGAGAGAGAGAGGTGACTGAACTCCTCCCAGCAGTTCATCACCCCAGCCAAGAACAGACCCTCGCGAGGCAGTTCTTACTTGTACTGTTCATCATCACCAGCCCCAGGAGGCAATCCATCCACCACACACTGGAGTAGGGTATTACACCACAATGGTGGCCCGAACTAGTATAAATCTTGTGTGCCTCGCGCAGTTCCTTTAGTAATTTAGATCTTTGCGAGACGGGGAGGTAGAAGGCATGATTTCCGCGCGCACCCCAATGTTCGAACCTTAAGGGTCTGCCGGAACCCGAAATCCGACATTTGGCGCGCCAGGTAGGGGTGCGCCGGAATCTGTCTTCCACCACTCCGCTCCGCCTCCCTTCGCATCGTCATCACCATGTCTGGCGACCAGGCGGGCAACCAAGGTCCATGGGCGGCGTGGCCCACCTGCGCGGAACCGCCCGCCTCGGGCTGCCCCGCGGCCCGCAGGGCGCTGCGGGCCGCGGGCGACGTGGACAGGCTTCCGCGACCCTCACACCGCGGCAAGCATGGTCGGCGGCAAGGGCCTCCAGTCACGCCGCAACCACGACGCCGTACACCCGCCGGGAGCAGGCGAATTCAAGGGCCGCGCTCATGGTGGCCCGGGAGCTACTGCGGTGCAGACTGCTGGAGGGTGGCCACGACGTGCTACTGGAGCGGGTGGCGGACCTCCTGGGCTTCCCCGCCTTGCGGGCTCACCCCTTCTCCACGCAGCTCCCATCTCAAGCCCAGGGCGGCCCGTGCGGGGGCTCCGCACGCGCCCGCGGACTCCAAGGCTACTCCGACGCCAGCGAAGCTGTCAGCACCGGACCTGCGGCGGCGCTGCCTCCGCCCCCGGCCCGTGAAGAAGAAGGACTCGACGCGACCCGCGGCCCCGGAGGGCTGCCGCGCTGCCACCCCGCGGTAGGCATGGCAGGTGGGACCGCGTGTGATGCGGGGCATCACGGCGTGGCATTCGGGATGACGGCGACGGAGGAATACGTGCCCCTCATGCTGGACCAAGGACGCCCTCGCGAGAGCAGGCAAGGCTCACTCCTCAGCCCGAGCTGGGGGGACCAGGCAGTGGAAGCCGAGCCCTTGCAGGAGCCCATGGACGAACCCGCTGGCCATGCTGGAGGCAACGACTATCGGGCACCGCTAACTCTTCAGGGGCAGGTATATGCTAACCATGGATCGCAGGAGGTGCAGGTCGCCGCGGCAAGCATCTGCCCCGCTCCCACAGTCTCCTACCCCTCGGGAGGAGGGCGCAGGGGGCTGCGGGAGAGGGGTCGAGATCATACATCACCACCGCGGCGTTCGGAGCAAGGCGTTCTCAGGAGGTAGGCCCTCTGCTGGGGAGGTGCCTCAGGGCCTGCCCCTGGCAGAGGACCCGTGGTCGTCGGGGAAACCGCTGGCGACCGCTCTACCCCATCGGGCGGCGTCCTGGGTTCCGGTCGTTGCTGATGGCACTAGAATGTGGCGCAAGGCGGGGCCCTCGTCTGGCGATATGAAGCAAGGCCAGTACTTGTGAAGAAGGCCCAGTGCCTGTGAAGCTCGCCGCCCCATGACACTCTCACGTAATAATGAGTGGGGCTGTACACGCCCCGGAGTCTCAGGGGTGCCAGCCTCAGGCCCTGGGGCTCCCTCCCACGCCTAGTGGACAGCACTTAGCTCCGCGCTGGTGAGAAGACGTCCAAGACTAGATTAGGTGCCGGACGCGGCTTTTTGTCTGCTTTTCGTTACCTTTCCCTTTGGCTGTTGCTTTCCCCCGCTGGATTTAAGTTGGATTCGAATTTGAGATTTGCGTGTGTTCGGGGAAGGGGTGCTTATTCTCGCTCGAGCCATTTCTCGCGTTCTGGTTACCGCTTCGTCAGAGCTGCCTCCCCTCGCGAGCCCCTCGCGAGTCGGATCAGGCCTAGCTCGTGCGCAACCCAGACTGCCGTTGTTGCTCCCCCTCGGGAGGATTTTTCGGGTGCCTGTGGAGGTTGCCCTATTTGAAAAGGCCCAGAGCCTGTGAAGCAAGGCGAGTGCCTATGAAGGCCTCGCGCTAAGGAAAAGGCCCAGAGCCAGTGAAGCAAGGCGAGTGCCTATGAAGCCCTCACGCTAAGGAAAAGGCCCAGAGCCTGCGAAGCAAGGCGAGTGCCTGTGAAGCCCTCGCGCTAAGGAAAAGGCTCAGAGCCTGAGAAGCAAGGCGAGTGCCTGTGAAGCCCTCGCGCTAAGGAAAAGGCCTAGAGCCTGTGAAGCAAGGCGAGTGCCTGTGAAGCCCTCGCGCTAAGGAAAAGGCCCAGAGCCTGAGAAGCAAGGCGAGTGCCTATGAAGCCCTCGCGCTAAGGAAAAGGCCCAGAGCCTGTGAAGCAAGGCGAGTGCCTGTGAAGCCCTCACGCTAAGGAAAAGGCCCAGAGCCTGTGAAGCAAGGCGAGTGCCTGTCAAGCACTCGCGTTCTGGAGAAGGCCCAGAGCCTGTGAAGAAGGCCAATGCCTGTGAAGTTTTTCACCAGCAACGATCTCACATCCTGAGGACCCAACTAGAGAGCACCCAAGGCGTCGCGCCCTCCTGCAGGCCGCCTCGGGGCCAGCGTGGGGCAAAGGTAAACCAGCCCACCGTCAGGCGCGCGCGCAATTTGACTACTACTGATACGCTGGACACAAGTTTTTATATGAGGGGCTTCCCCTCCCAAAATGCTCTCACGACCGTCAGGCCAAACACCTGAGTTCTATTCATGCAGGGTAAAAGACGGGAGAAGTACATGCTCAGTCTGACAAATCCCCCAACGCATCCTCGGGGGCGCCTCCCGAGCTGTCGCTGGCATCACTGAATCCGCCCTCGTCGTCTGCGCCACCACCAGCGGCGTCGGGGCCATCCACCACGCCGCCTTCATCGGCAGCCACGGCCACGTCGTCGTCATCTGAAGTGAAGGCTCGGACGAGAGCATCCACGTTGTTCTCCACCCATTCCGCCAGGTCGCCTCGGACGGCCTGGGGAACTGCGGTGATTGCGGCATCAAAGTCAAAGTGGGGATCCATGTTCCGGAGATGGCTGAAGACGCGGGAAAAGGCGCGCCCGAGCAGGGCACGGTTCCTCTCCTCCACCAACCTGTCGGCCCTGACCGACCGAGCCTCCAGCTGCATTACCACGGCGGTGAAGAACTGCAGGTTGCCGGCATAGTTAATCGTGTGCGGCTCGCCGACGGCTGCCTCGCAGATGTTGCCCAAGGCTGCGTTAGCCCTCACCCTGAGCGTGGTGAGCATGGGGCCATGCGCGTGCTCCAGTACTCGCCGCTGGCGTATTTCATCGGCATTCTGGCGCTCGCCGGCCTTGACCTCTTCCATCCGCTGGCGAAGACGGAGCACCTCGGCCTGGGAGGCAGCCAGGTCCTTTTGCGCTGCCTCGAGGGCGGCCCGGGAGACGTTGACCAGCTGCGTTGCCTCATCGCGTTGGGCCCTCAGGGCTGCGGTTCTGCCCTCGGCTTCGACCCGGATCATCCCTAGCTTCCCCTCGAACTCTCGCTCGAGGCCTTGGCGCGCCGTCGCCACCCGACGACAGACCTCCTCCAGGACATGCGCTTCCCACGCAGCGACGTCGTCTTCCGCCTGCGTCACTAGGCGCTCCCTCGTCTCCAGCCGCTCGTACTCGCGAGTGCGTTCATCGGCTTCCAGCGTCAACGCTTCTTCGCGCCTCTGGAGCTCAGCTGGGTCGCCGGAGGCCACCCGCATCGACACAAGGGCCAGCTCACGCAGCTCCGCTTGCTCCTCCAGTGAGTGGCACCGGGCCAGGAGCTCGCGAGCCTGCTCCTCCGCTGCCTCTCGCCATCGATCAGCTCTCCAGGCCTCCTCAGCGGCCTGGGATCGGACCACTCAAGAGGCCTCCGGCGACACCTTCGCCTCTTCGTCATCAAGATCCCGCTGACGGCGCGCGAGGGCGATGGCGGCCTCCAGCTCGCGCCTCCCTGCAGCCAGGCGCAGGCCCTCGGCCTCCAGGCGCGCGTCTTCGTCAGCGAGCTCCTCCCTAAGCAAGTTCACCGCATCGGCCGCTCTTCGAAGGAACCCTTGGCAGCGGGCGCGGCGCTCCCGGGCGCGCTCAAGCACATCTTCCACACCGTCATCCGCCCCAAGCAAGCACCGGGGGCTACGAATCATTGTTCCTCCTCCGGGTAGGGGGCTGGGGGCTGGCGCCCTCGTGATGGCCGGGCGCGTCGCGCCGGAAGCCCGGCCTAGGGCCAGCCCGTCTCTAGATGAGGGGCGCAGGAGGCGCCTCAAGCAGTCGCAGTCCCCGACCAGACGGGAAGCCCACGACAGGCTGGCTATTCCCCGAGAGGGCCCACGAAGGAAAATCGCAGGGAACGACGAGCCGCGGTGCACCTCGGGATGGTCCGCCCCTTCAGACGCCCTCACCACCAGGGCAGAGCTGCTCGGAGCATTTGAAGACGGTAGAGGGGACGGAGCTAAGGGAGGCAGCACCTCGGCGACTTCCACGAGCTCAGTCGGGAGGGGCCTGCAGAACAAGGATCAGTCGAAGCAACAAGGGGATCAGGAGCCAGAGAGAAAGAGGACTTACTCGTCAGTAGCGAAGTACTTCCTGCGCTTCAGCGCGCGACAAGGGAAGTCATCACCTAGGTCCTCCCTCTTCCTCCGGAGGGCCTCAAAGTCCACGCGGAAGCGGCCCAAGAGAAGAGCGCAAGGATCATCCTGCCGCGAGGACGGAGCATCAGAGCGGTCCGCGTCAGGGGCGCCTGCCCGGCGCATGCCTTCCATCACCTCGCCGGAAGACGCGGCTGGGGCCTCCAAGGCCTCAGCCCCGGGCGCCGGGAGCGGCTGCTTGCTACCTTCAGCCGCAGCGGCACGGGCCTCAGGAGCTGTCCCCTCGCGAGCACCACCCGGCGCTGCCACCTCATCAGGGGCGCCCTCGGCCTCAGGCGCCTCCTGCCTCCCTGCTCCACTACTTGAGGAGGAGCCGCCTTGGCCGGTTGGAAGGGCAGTCACCACCATCGGGTTCTCGCGAGGTCCCTGGAGGCCGGCCGGGCACAGTCCCCATTCATTGAAGACAGGCATCTGCTTCACAAAGTCGACCCTGCTCTGGCAGAGATACAGCAAAGCCCCTCCCTGACGGACATTGCCGGGGTTGAGGTCGCCGGCTAGGGTCAAGAGCGTCGACTTCAGCACCGCCGGAGCCAGGTCCTCCTCCTGGAGCCTCATGTTATCCTCGCGCCCATAGAAGGCCCACATCTGGCGAAAGTGGCGCTGCAGGGGAGCGACGCGGCACAACAGAAACTCCTTCACCACTTTGGGCGCTGTCACGCCAAGCTTCCCTAGGAGCGTGAAGCGGCTCCAGACAAAGACGAGCCGGGGGCTCTTGAGCGTCTCCTGGCCCCAACCCGAATTGGGGATAGCAGGCGAGGTCGGCTCCGATAGAAGGGGGCTGGGTACCCCTGCATCCACATACAACCACCGCTCGCGGAACCCAACCGCGGGCTGGGGGAGTTTGAAGTCAATCCCAGAGGCCTCGGTCGCAGGCTCTGCAGCAAAGCTCACGCATGCCCAGCGTTGGGAAGGGTCGACAAGACGCAATGAGAAGAAGTGGCGCAGCAAGGCAACCGAAGGAGGGATGCCCACCATGGCTTCGCAAACAAAGGCGAAGACCGAAGGAAGGGTGATGGACTCAGGACTTAGATGCATCAAGTGGATCTGATAATGGGAGAGCATGACATTGAAGAAATCGGAGAAGGGGGAACCAGACCTGCCCACAAGGCGTCGGTGAAACATGGAACCTCGGTTGCTATCCTGTTGATGGAGAAGTGGGACGCTGGCCAAGCCGTCGTCCTTCCGCACTCGTTGAAGACGGAGGCCAGGGCCAAGCTGTCCTTGCCCAGGCACTCTTGGTTGAGTATGGTCGACTGGCCGACGGCGGGGGCCACCGATGGCGGCGCATCAGACGGAGGCGCGGATTTCTCCCCTCTCTCCTTCCTCGTCGGAGTCATGGCGATGGGAAGGAGGGGGAAGATTTGAGATTGGATTGGAGGCGGGAGCTGGCGTGCGAAGGAAGGAAGAGTAGGAGACGCTCAAGCAGCAAGAAGGGGAGCGGCTGTGTGCAACCACAAGTCCGCCTGATAGGGCGCAGAATAAGGGGGCGTGGGGGGAACAGTGCCGCCCACGTCCCATCAACCGCCACGTGGCGCCCAAGGCCGCAGGCTGTTAGGGCCCACGAGGCTTCGCCCTTGCCCTTTCACCTCTCAGCACGGCCAAGCCCATGCGCGCCTTGGGCCCGGGGGCTACTGTCGGTGTTCTGGGAACGGGGGTCCCCAGACTTGCCTACCTGCGGCCTGCGGCGTGGCTCAAATGGGGGCCCAACATAGCCCATCTTCATCAGCACAAGACTCAAGACCCTCGCGAGGGGCCAAGCCTCGCGAGGTGGACAACACGGCGCATCCTCAAGCACAGCCTCCACAGGCTGGCTCGCGAGGAGACGGAGATATCAAGGCGGGGTACCTCGCAAGGTGCCCGTGACGCAAGCCATGACGATCGTGGGTGCCAGGCGGGCGCCAGCGCGCGCAGCGTCCTTCTTTCCTCTTTGGTGCAAAGGGGGCAAGCGCAGCCACGGAGTACCGAGGCATCAGGCAAAGGTTGCCATTTCGGTGCAACGAGACCAGGACCAAGCGGACTACGAGACAGAGGCCACCATGGAGCCCAGCACGGTGTCACCGCAGAGTCTTTCGCAGGTGAAGACCACCTTTAGTCAGGATAAGTGTACTCGATGTTCCCCTTCGAATTGGCCAGTTGTTGGCGCCCTTCCCGCTCAATATTTGGGAAGAGGCCCAGGGCCTTCGCCTATAAATAGGACCGGCCACCCACGTAGCAAGGGGTCGGTTCGCAGAGTTGGTTGGTCCGGCTAGCAAGTAGAGAGAGAGAGAGAGAGAGAGAGGTGACTGAACTCCTCCCAGCAGTTCATCACCCCAACCAAGAACAGACCCTCGTGAGGCAGTTCTTCCTTGTACTGTTCATCATCACCAGCCCCAGGAGGCAATCCATCCACCACACATTGGAGTAGGGTATTACACCACAATGGTGGCCCGAACCAGTATAAATCTTGTGTCTCTCACACAGTTCCTTTAGTAGTTTAGATCTTTGCGAGACGGGGAGGTAGAAGGCGTGATTTCCGCGCGCACCCCAGTGTTCGAACCTTAAGGGTCTGCCGGAACCCGAAATCTGACATCACATGCTCAAGAAAACAGATAACTTTGTCTGGAGTGAGGCAGCTGATAAGGCATTCGAGGATCTGAAGAGGCAGCTGGCTGAACCGCCCGTGCTTGCAGCGCCGATCAATAAAGAGCCATTGTTATTATATGTGGCTGCTAATGCCCGGGCTGTTAGCGTAGCCATTGTGGTAGAGCGCAAGTAGCCTGGCAAGGAGTATCCGGTTCAAAGGCTAGTTTATTATATCAGTGAGGTGCTCATTGAGTCAAAACAGAGGTATCCACATTGGCAGAAACTGGTGTATGGGGTGTTTATGGCAAGCTGGAAGCTTAAACACTATTTCTAGGGCCATCCCATTACAATGGTCAGTTCAGCTCCTCTGGGTGACATCATTCAAAACAGAGAGGCAACTGGCCGGGTTTTCAAGTGGGCCATTGAGCTTGGACCTCATGGGCTCAAATATATACCCCGCACGCGATCAAGTCCCAGGCACTTGTGGATTTCATCAACGATTGGACGGAGTTACAGGCACCTGAAGAGAAACCAGATAATACATATTGGACTATTCATTTTGATGGGTCCAAACAGTTGGAGGGCTCGGGAGCTGGAATCGTATTAACTTCCCCACGAGGTGACAAGTTTTGTTATGTCCTCCGTTTAATGTTCCCTTGTACTAACAATGCAGCTGAATATGAGGCTTTACTCCACAGTCTTCGGATGGCTAAAGAGATGAATTTGAGCCAGGTTAATTGCTTCGGCAATTTAGATCTAGTGGCTCAGCAGGTGTCTGGCACTTGGGATTCTAAGGACCCATGCATGGCTGCATATCGGTGAGAAGTGGATGCAGTGGCTGGTCACTTTAAAGGTTATCAGGTGGACCATATAGACCGGCGGAAGAATGAAGCGGCGGACGCTTTAAGTCGTCTTGGTTCCCAACGTAAACCGGTTCTGCCCAATGTCTTTCTTGACGTGTTGCACAATCCGTCAGTCAAAATACCAACCGAAGAAGATTTGGCTATTCCTGATCCGGAGGCTCAGTTGGTGGAAGCTCTGCATGCCATACCGGATTGGACGATCCCATATCTGGATTACATGAACCGGGGCGAGTTACCAGATGAGGAAACGTTGGCTCGATAGATAATCCGGCGTTCCAAGTCCATGACCATACTCAACGGGGAGTTACATCATTACAGTGTTTCAGGAGCAATTCAGCGTTGCGTTTCTCCTCAAGAAGGTCGTGAGATTTTGCGAGAAATCCATGAAGGGGATTGCGGTCACCATGCCGGTGCAAAGTCATTGGTTGCCAAAGCTTTTCGCCACGGTTTTTACTGGTTGACGGCGCATGCTGATGCAGAGGATTTAGTTAAGAGATATGATGGATATCAAAAATTTGCCTGCCGTGCGCACGTTCCGGCTCAAGAGTTGCGGATGATTCCAATTATGTGGCCGTTTGCAACTTGGGGGCTTGATATGGTTGGACCCTTCAAGCGCTCTAAGGACAAGAAAACCCACCTGTTAGTAGCAGTTGATAAATTCACTAAATGGGTGGAGGCAGAGCCAGTCAGCAAGTGTGATGCAGCCATGGTGGTTCAATTCATCAAAAAGGTGATATTCCAGTTTGGCTTTCCACACAGCAGTATAACAGATAATGGTACTAATCTATCAAAAGGGGAGATGGAAGAATTCTGTCAATGTGAGCACATCCGGCTTGA
The DNA here is from genome assembly GCA_034509565.1 of Triticum monococcum. Classification (NCBI taxonomy): domain Eukaryota; kingdom Viridiplantae; phylum Streptophyta; class Magnoliopsida; order Poales; family Poaceae; genus Triticum; species Triticum monococcum. The sequence goes on along the minus strand of CM067844.1, from coordinate 403,174,076 downwards.
TCTAGCATTAGTGGCTCACCCCCAATCTAATGGTCAAGCGAAAAGGGCAAATCAAGAAATTCTACGGGGTATCCAACCAAGGCTTATGGTTCCCTTAAAGCGGACGCCGGGTTGTTGGGTTGAGGAGCTACCTTCGGTGTTATGGAGCATCAACACCACACCCAATAGGTCTACGGGTAACACACCTTTCTTCATGGTTTATGGAGCAGAGGCAGTTCTTCCTAGTGACATCCGTCACGATTCGCCCCGTGTGGCAGCTTATGTTGAAACTGATAATGAGAAGGCACGTCAGGATTCTCTGGACCTGTTGGATGAAGAGCGTGATCTTGCAGCAGCATGTTCGGCGATTTATCAACAAGATCTTTGACGTTATGATAGCCGCCGGGTTAAAACTAGAACCTTTCAAGAAGGTGATTTGGTGCTTCAGCTCATCCAGGATCAGACTGATATGCACAAGTTATCCCCCGTTGGGAAGGATCCTTTGTGGTCAGCAAAAATCTGCACAACGGATCTTACTACCTCATTGATGTTCGAGAGCATGAAGACTCATGTCAATTGGAGGAGGAGACAAAGCGGCCATGGAACATAGCTTTCCTTCGGCCTTACTATACTTGAAGCCATAGGCTCTTCATTTGTACATATTTATGACAGTGTATATATCATATAATAAACAGGAGCCTCCTTTATAAGCGGGGTATCTATTCTTTTTTATATCATGTGTGTGCTTTTACAAGTTAACTGACAAAGCGGAGTCTTTGTTAAACCGGCTTTAGCAGCTGCTTAGAGATAAAGAAAATCGCTAGGGGGCTTGGTCATGTTTGAACCACAGCTACACCTCTTGATAGGCGTTTCAGCCACAAAAGGAAAAACTTGTGGAGCCAAAGAGAGTGTTGTACATAGTACAGACTCAAACATAGGCGCACACTAAGCATCTCTCACAAAGTTACTTGGGGGCTCTTTTTTGCAAAGCAACAAAGAGTTTGAAAGGACCCTCGTAATTGGCTATCAAGCCATGGCATGGAAGCCTGGTGTATTCACCTAAAAACCCGGGTTAGCCTGCCTTCATCAAGTAAGCCACTCCTATCCAGGTAATCCTGGAATGACCCATCGAATGTTTGACAAGTCAATCCTTTACAGACCCTGAACTTGTCATAGTTAAAACGGTGATTGGTTAATTGGAGGCCCATCTTAAAAGGCTTTGTTAAATGGTTTAACTCAGAGAACTGGCAGCCCATGAAAAGCCTCGATTTGGAGCCTGGCAGCTCGTAAAAAGCCTCGCATATTTTCCTATTTGAATTTTGTTTATTGAACATCATAAGTATTTTTTGATAAACCGGCGTCCTTGACCCGGTTTGCTTTTCAACTACCAGTTGTTGGCACATGATCAATTATAAACCGGTATTCATTGACCCGGTCTGGTTTGACTAAATCACCAGTGTTATAAAGAAAATCTGGTAGTTATACGGTCTGGTTTAATATATAGACCAGCATTATGAAGATGAAATTATCAAACGTTCCGGATTGGTGTTAACACCTTTGCTGTATACACGTTTGGTCAATCAATGAGGTATGTTCTATACATTATTTTTTGTACAAACACTTGATTATTCATCTAAAGTACTATAAACTTCTTGGATATTATGACATGTCTAGCGGTACCGCTAGACACATTTAAGTTTTTTGTACCCAGGAAGGCAATTCATCATGGGTTATGCATAAAATATATCCTGAAGGGCGGCATAGATTGTCACAAAGCATTACGAAACATGCTCGATGGCATGGCAGATAAACAGAGTTTCAGCTATCCTATTACATGAAGCGTCAAAGCGGCTCAAACAGTGCCATTATTTTTCACAATAGCCATATAAACCGGCGACCGGATCAGGACTCTTCATCGTGATGGTTTGACGGTTGCAGATCAGTTGATGTAGGCACTTCTTCATCCCTCCCCAGACGCTGGAAATCAGCCGTTGACCAATCGATTCCGGTTAAAGCTTGGAACACTGCTTCCTCATGGATAAGATCAGAAGGGTTAATATCAGGGGCGTAAGTGTGCTTACGAATCGGAGGCAAAAGTTCTTTGACTTCATGGATGTCGGCTGACTGTCTTTTCCCTTCTGCATCATAAAACGGTTGAAAATGGGACAAATCTGTATCCTCCGCCAACTTGCTGGCTGCTGGCCGCATCTGTTTGGTCAGCCGCCAAAGATCATCATTGTCGAAGTTTGAACCGTCTTCTTTAACGCCTGGATATCCTTTAATGATATCCTCCGCTTCAAGGTCTGGAATCCAGGCCTTGGCTCGAATAAGGGTGGTTAAAGCTCCTGCTCTGGCAGCGGCTCTCTTCGACTCGGCAATACGGGCTAGTAACATGCCCAGCTTCTCAAGGGTATCCTTAATCAAAGTTGGAGCCGGTTTGTTATAAGCCGCCGTACTAATGGCCCGCTGAGACCCAGAGTATAGCTGCTCAACCAATGTATATGCCGCTTTAAGCTTCATCCGCATATCTGCACCAAGATGAGTGATCCGAGTGCCTGCCAGAGATTTTATCAACATTTTGATCAGCTTTAAGATTCATTGACTGGCGCAACATACATAAGCAAATACTTACCAAAGATAACAGAGGTCATAGCATTGATTTGGCGCTTCAAAATGGCTAGTTCTTCAGCCACTGGTTTCAGGGCTGCCTTGGCGTCTACAACTCTCTTGGTTAAACCGGCTTTTTCGGTTTCCCATTCAGCACGATCTTGGTTGAAGAACTCTTTTAGTTTTTCCATTCCGGCCAGGGCCTGGGTCAGCTCCTCTTTGGCTTTTGCAGCTTCAGCTTGTTGAGATTTCACATTTTCTTGCAAATCAGAATTTCGGGCATCTTTGCTTCTCAGTTCAGCCTGCAACATTGAAGGTATATTCAACACACAACATATTTATGCACTAAGTATAAAGCATATAAAAAGTTATACACTTCATACTTGAGGGCTAATGCCTATTTGCTCTCAAATACTATACTCTATACAAGTCTCCAGAACAATGCAAGCATTATCCTTGACACTTGGGGGCTAATGTGCGTCTGTTCTAAAACGGCTGTGTGGATTAAAAACCGGATTAACTTGCCAAGTTAAACCGGCCTTTGGGGGCTATGCTGCAGAAAGTTATCTAATTTTTTCAAGATGAGTCTTATCTATTATTGGCGACACGCCATTGCAAGGATCAATGATGGGATGCTTGAAGTGTTACAAAGACCCATTTTGTGATTAACAATCATAAAACGGCCCTTGGGGGCTACTTGGGATAGTGTTTCAGCTATAAATCAATATACAAAGGGAGAAGAATTTACCTCATGTCGCTCCTTCATCAAGTTTACCAAACCGGCTTCATAATCCCGGTTTGAGTGCAGACGGTTCAAGAAGCCGGAATGAAGCTCATCAGCGTTAAGATGAGCATAGTTTGATAAGTCGCTGCTCCATTTACCTTTATCCCTAGCAATTTGCTCTTCTTTGGCACTATGCCGAGCTAAAATAACGGGATGGCCAGGAGAGTTGTGACCTACTCCAGTAATAATAACGTCATCACCTTGGCCTTCAGGATTTTTGTTGGATGATGATGGAATTTCAGTGTCTTTCATCGGTCTGGCCCGGTTTGGTTCTGCCGGTTCAGTATCGGGTGCGGCAGGCTCAGCATGTGTTGGTTCGTTGGTATGTTGGCCTTCAAGGGGCGGATCATCAAAAGTAGTTTCAGGATGGGGGCCTTCCGGTTCACCAGTCTATTCTGGTTCACCTCTTGGTTCTTCTTCTTCGGCGACAGGGTCTTCTGGCGGATTGGTGACCCAAGCTTTCTTACTGGGTCTAGCTTTGGCCCTGCAAACAGAATAAAAAAGGATTAACATCCTATTCAAAGGATGTAGGGCGCATTGAAAGGAAAGGTTTTTACAACTCACCCGGCCACAGTTTTCAAAGGGGGGAGTTGAGTTGCTGTCGATTCACCAGAAGAGGAAGGAGGTGTCACCTGATAATTTGAATCGGATGGATTAAGAGGCTGTCTGAATAACCTGCCTTGGGGTAAGAATGGTCAGAAGTAGGAGAGACCTTAGACTGGTGCTTCCGAACCGGAGTGTCACGTAAACTAGTTGAAGTGACCTGTTGGCCACTGTGCCGGGTTGTCCGGCGAGCTTCATGTTGTTGAGTCATCAAAATAAATGATGGATCCAAGTGAGCAAGGGGATGAGAAAAGCTTACTTTCCGGATTGCTTGGCGATTTTTTTGTGTTGGAATAGAGTCCAAACCAGATGGAAGGGTAATTACCTCTACGTCATCAGCTTGACTAGCTTCTGCATCCTCCTGAGGAAGATCATTGTTAACAAGATGCATAAAAAGAGAGCCAAGTGATTCAAGTTCTACCTCAACTTCTGGATCATCAGTATCATCATCAAGCTCCATATTAATCTAGTCAGCCATTTTCCGCTTTGACGTCCGTTTTACGGCCATGGTCTTTGGGCGGGATGGCTTGACCTCTTTGTCTCCAGTTGGCTTTGCCACTTTCTCTACGGATTTCCGTTTCCAGAAGGGGACATCACCCTATATATAAAGAAGAAGGGTTACAGATTGTATAAGTTAAAGATATTAGAGATGAAGAGGAAGTGTAATGTTTACAGTAGGCGGTTTGTTCTTGGCATAGAAGGGACTCAGACCGGTTTGACTACAGACCAGTTCTGATTCATTCAGAATCTTCTTTACACCTTTAGTAACTTCTTCTTCAGATAATTGGATGTTGCAATGGTGTTGGGGGTCGTCAACTTCACCGGTATATTCGCACATTAAACCGGGATGCCGGCTTAGCGGCAAGATACTCCAGGATATCCAACAGCGCACAAATCCACGCATGTTAAACCGTTTGCCATAAAGGCCCGGAGCTTGGCGAGTTGAGGAGCGTATTTTGCCCTTTCTGAAGAGCTCAGGCATTGTGGCATTGGGTGAGTATTGGATAGTCTGTGATCACAAAAGCCGGGGAGGGGATTTTCATCCTTAGGCGAAGTGTCTCTACAATAAAACCATGTTTGGTTCCATTCCTTTGGGTGACTATGATGTTTGGCATGAGGAAATTCCGCTTCTGAATCGAGACACCACCAAGTTCTGTGTTCGGGCCATTTACAAACTCTGTGCGCCGGTTTAAGTGAAAGAAATCCCGGAACAGTTCTGCAGTTGGTTCTTCTTGTAAATATACTTCACGGAAGACCTGGAAGTGAAGGAAATATGCCCTAGAGGCAATAATAAAGTTATTATTTATTTCCTTATATCATGATAAATGTTTATTATTCATGCTAGAATTGTATTAACCGGAAACATAATACATGTGTGAATACATAGACAAACAGAGTGTCACTAGTATGCCTCTACTAGACTAGCTCGTTAATCAAAGATGGTTAAGTTTCCTAACCATGAACAAAGAGTTGTTATTTGATTAACGAGGTCACATCATTAGTTGAATGATCTGATTGACATGACCCATTCCATTAGCTTAGCACCCGATCGTTTAGTATGTTGCTATTGCTTTCTTCATGACTTATACATGTTCCTATGACTATGAGATTATGCAACTCCCGTTTGCCGGAGGAACACTTTGTGTGCTACCAAACGTCACAACGTAACTGGGTGATTATAAAGGAGCTCTACAGGTGTCTCCAATGGTAGATGTTGGGTTGGCGTATTTCGAGAATAGGATTTGTCACTCCGATTGTCGGAGAGGTATCTCTGGGCCCTCTCGGTAATGCACATCACTTAAGCCTTGCAAGCATTGCAGCTAATAAGTTAGTTGCGGGATGATGTATTACGGAATGAGTAAAGAGACTTGCCGGTAACGAGATTGAACTAGGTATTGGATACCGACGATCGAATCTCGGGCAAGTAACATACCGATGACAAAGGGAACAACGTATGTTGTTATGCGGTCTGACCGATAAAGATCTTCGTAGAATATGTAGGAGCCAATGTGGGCATCCAGGTCCTGCTATTGGTTATTGACCGGAGAAGTGTCTCGGTCATGTCTACATTGTTCTCGAACCGTAGGGTCCGCACGCTTAACGTTACGATGACAGTTATTATGAGTTTATGCATTTCGATGTACCGAAGGTTGTTCGGAGTCCCAGATGTGATCACGGACATGACGAGGAGTCTCGAAATGGTCGAGACATAAAGATTGATATATTGGAAGCCTATATTTGGATATCGGAAGTGTTCCGGGTGAAATCGGGATTTTACCGGATTACCGGGAGGTTACCGGAACCCCCCGGGAGCCATATGGGCCTTCATGGGCCTTAGTGGAAAGGAGAAAAAGGGGTAGCCCATAGGTGGCCGCGCGCCCCCCTTCTCTTAGTCCTATTAGGACTAGGAGAAGGGGCCGACCCCCCTCTCTCTCTTTCCCCCTTTGGGAAACCTAGTCCAACTAGGATTGGGGGGGGGAGTCCTACTCCCGGTGGGAGTAGGACTCCTCCTGCGCCCTCTCCCTGGCCGGCGCACCCCTCCCCCTTGGCTCCTTTATATATAGGGGCAGGGGCACCTCTAGACACACAAGTTGATCATTGAGATCGTTCCTTAGCCGTGTGCGGTGCCCCCTGCGACCATATTCCACCTCGATCATATCGTTGTAGTGCTTAGGCGAAGCCCTGCGTCGGTAGAACATCAAGATCATCACCATGCCGTCATGCTGACGGAACTCCTCCCCGAAGCTTTGCTGGATCGGAGCCCGGGGATCGTCATCGAGCTGAACGTGTGCTAAGAACTCGGAGGTGCCGGAGTAACGGTGCTTGGATCGGTCGGATCGGGAAGAAGACGTACGACTACTTCCTCTACATTGTGTCAACGCTTCCGTTGCGATCTACAAGGGTACGTAGATCAGACTCTCCCCCTCGTTGCTATGCATCACCATGATCTTGCGTGTGTGTAGGAAATTTTTTGAAATTACTACGTTCCCCAACAATGGCATCCGAGCCTAGGTTTTATGGTTTGATGTTATTTGCACGAGTAGAACACAAGTGAGTTGTGGGCGATACAAGTCATACTGCCTACCAGCATGTCATACTTTGGTTCAGCGGTATTGTTGGACGAGACGACCCGGACCAACATTACGCGTACGCTTACGTGAGACCGGTTCCCTCGACGTGCTTTGCACATAGATGGCTTGCGGGCGACTGTCTGTCCAACTTTAGTTGAACCGAGTGTGGCTACGCCCGGTCCTTGAGAAGGTTAAAACGGAGTCTATTTGACAAACTATCGTTGTGGTTTTGATGCGTAGGTGAGATTGGTTCTTGCTTAAGCCCGTAGCAGCCACGTAAAACTTGCAACAACAAAGTAGAGGACGTCTAACTTGTTTTTGTAGGGCATGTTCTGATGTGATATGGTCAAGGCATGATGCTAAATTTTATTGTATGAGATGATCATGTTTTGTAACCGAGTTATCGGCAACTGGCAGGAGCCATATGGTTGTCGCTTTATTGTATGCAATGCAATCGTGATGTAATGCTTTACTTTATTACTAAGCGGTAGTGATAGTCGTGGAAGCATAAGATTAGCGAGACGACAACGATGCTACAATGGAGATCAAGGTGTCGCGCTGGTGACGATGGTGATCATGACGGTCCTTTGGAGATGGAGATCACAAGCACAAGATGATGATGGCCATATCATATCACTTATATTGATTGCATGTGATGTTTATCCTTTTATGCATCTTATATTGCTTTGATTGACGGTAGCATTATAAGATGATCTCTCACTAAATTATCAAGAAGTGTTCTCCCTGAGTATGCACCGTTGCCAAAGTTCGTCGTGCCCAGACACCACTTGATGATCGAGTGTGATAAGCTCTACGTCCATCTACAACGGGTGCAAGCCAGTTTTGCACACGCAGAATACTCAGGTTAAACTTGACGAGCCTAGCATATGCAGATATGGCCTCGGAACACAGAGACCGAAAGGTCGAGCATGAATCATATAGTAGATATGATCAACATAACGATGTTCACCATTGAAAACTACTCCATCTCATGTGATGATCGGTTATGGTTTAGTTGATTTGGATCACGTAATCACTTAGAGGATTAGAGGGATGTCTATCTAAGTGGGAGTTCTTAAGTAATTTGATTAACTGAACTTAAACTTATCATGAACTTAGTACCTGATAGTATCTTGCTTGTTTATGTTGATTGTAGATAGATGGCTCGTGCTGTTGTTCCGTTGAATTTTAATGCGTTCCTTGAGAAAGCAAAGTTGAAAGATGATGGTAGCAATTACACGGACTGGGTCCGTAACTTGAGGATTATCCTCATTGCTGCTCAGAAGAATTACGTCCTGGAAGCACCGCTGGGTGCCAGGCCTGCTGCTGGAGCAACACCAGATGTTATGAACGTCTGGCAGAGCAAAGCTGATGACTACTCGATAGTTCAGTGTGCCATGCTTTACGGCTTAGAATCGGGACTTCAACGACGTTTTGAACGTCATGGAGCATATGAGATGTTCCAAGAGTTGAAGTTAATATTTCAAGCAAATGCCCGGATTGAGAGATATGAAGTCTCCAATAAGTTCTATAGCTGCAAGATGGAGGAGAACAGTTCTGACAGTGAGCATATACTCAAAATGTGTGGGTATAATAATCACTTGATTCAGATGGGAGTTAATCTTCCAGATGATTGCGTCATTGACAGAATTCTCCAATCACTGCCACCAAGCTACAAGAGCTTCGTGATGAACTATAATATGCAAGGGATGAACAAGACTATTCCCGAGCTCTTCGCAATGCTGAAAGCTACGGAGGTAGAAATCAAAAAGGAGCATCAAGTGTTGATGGTTAACAAGACCACTAGTTTCAAGAAAAAGGGCAAAGGGAAGAAGAAGGGGAACTTCAAGAAGAACGGCAAGCAAGTTGCTGCTCAGGAGAAGAAGCCCAAGTCTGGACCTAAGCCTGAAACTGAGTGCTTCTACTGCAAGCAGACTGGTCACTGGAAGCGGAACTGCCCCAAGTATTTGGCGGATAAGAAGGATGGCAAGGTTAACAAAGGTATATGTGATATACATGTTATACCTTACTAGAGCTCGCAGTAGCACCTGGGTATTTGATACTGGTTCTGTTGCTGATATTTGCAACTCGAAACAGGGACTACGGATTAAGCGAACACTGGCAAAGGATGAGGTGACGATGCGCGTGAGAAACAGTTCCAAAGTTGATGTGATCGCGGTCGGCACGCTACCTCTACATCTACCTTCGGGATTAATATTAGACCTAAATAATTGTTATTTGGTGCCAGCGTTAAGCATGAACATTATATCTGGATCTTGTTTGATGCGAGACGGTTATTCATTTAAACCAGAGAATAATGGTTGTTCTATTTATATGAGTAATATCTTTTATGGTCATGCACCTTTGAAGAGTGGTCTATTTTTGATGAATCTCGATAGTAGTAATACACATATTCATAATGTTGAAGCCAAAAGATGCAGAGTTGATAATGATAGTGCAACTTATTTGTGGCACTACCGTTTAGGTCATATCGGTGTAAAGTGCATGAAGAAACTCCATACTGATGGGCTTTTGGAGCCACTTGATTATGAATCACTTGGTACTTGCGAACCGTGCCTCATAGGCAAGATGACTAAAACACCGTTCTCCGGAACTATGGAGAGAGCAACATATTTGTTGGAAATCATACATACCGATGTATGTGGTCCGATGAATATTGAGGCTCGTGGCGGATATCGTTATTTTCTCACTTTCACAGATGATTTAAGCAGATATGGATATATCTACTTAATGAAACATAAGTCTGAAACATTTGAAAAGTTCAAAGAATTTCAGAGTGAAGTTGAAAATCATCGTAACAAGAAAATAAAGTTTCTACGATCTGATCGTGGAGGAGAATATTTGAGTTACGAGTTTGGTGTACATTTGAAAAATTGTGGAATAGTTTCGCAACTCACGCCACCCGGAACAGCACAGCGTAATGCTGTGTCCGAACGTCGTAATCGTACTTTACTAGATATGGTGCGATCTATGATGTCTCTTACTGATTTACCGCTATCGTTTTGGGGTTATGCTTTAGAGACGGCCGCATTCACGTTAAATAGGACACCATCAAAATCCGTTGAGACGACTCCTTATGAACTATGGTTTGGCAAGAAACCAAAGTTGTCGTTTCTTAAAGTTTGGGGCTGCGATGCTTATGTGAAAAAGCTTCAACCTGATAAGCTCGAACCCAAAGCGGAGAAATGTGTCTTCATAGGATACCCAAAGGAGACTGTTGGGTACACCTTCTATCACAGATCCGAAGGCAAGTCATTCGTTGCTAAGAATGGATCATTTCTAGAGAAGGAGTTTCTCTCGAAAGAAGTGAGTGGGAGGAAAGTAGAACTTGACGAGGTAACTGTACCTGCTCCCTTATTGGAAAATAGTACATCATAGAAAACTTCAGGACAAGATACTACTAAACCTCGTAGATCAACCAGAGTGAGATCCGCACCAGCGTGGTACGGTAATCCAATTCTGGAAGTCATGCTACTAGATCATGATGAACCTACGAACTATGAAGAAGCGATGGTGAGCCCAGATTCCGCAGAGTGGATTGAAGCCATGAAATCTGAGATGGGATCCATGTATGAGAACAAAGTATGGACTTTGGTTGACTTGCTCAATGATCGGCAAGCAATTGAGAATAAATGGATCTTCAAGAAAAAGACTGACACTGACAGTAATATTACTGTCTATAAAGCTCGACTTGTCGCAAAAGGTTTTCGACAAGTTCAAGGGTTGACTACGATGAGACCTTCTCACCCATAACGATGCTTAAGTCTGTCAGAATCATGTTAGCAATTGCCGCATTTTATGATTATGGAATTTGGCAGATGGATGTCAAAACTGTATTCCTGAATGGATTTCTGGAAGAAGAGTTGTATATGATGTAACCAGAAGGTTTTGTCGATCCAAAGGGAGCTAACAAAGTGTGCAAGCTCCAGCAATCCATTTATGGACTGGTGCAAGCCTCTCGGAGTTGGAATAAACGCTTTGATAGTGTGATCAAAGCATTTGGTTTTATACAGACTTTTGGAGAAGCCTGTATTTACAAGAAAGTGAGTGGGAGCACTATAGCATTTCTGATATTATATGTGGATGGCATATTGCTGATTGGAAATGATATAGAATTTCTGGATAGCATAAAGGGATACTTGAATAAAAGTTTTTTGATGAAAGACCTCGCGGAAGCTGCTTACATATTAGGCATAAAGATCTATAGAGATAGATCGAGACGCTTAATTGGACTTTCACAAAGCACATACCTTGACAAGATTTTGAAGAAGTTCAAAATGGACCAAGCAAAGAAAGGGTTCTTGCCTGTGTTACAAGGTGTGAAGTTGAGTCAGACTCAATGCCCGACCACTGCAGAAGATAGAGAGAAAATGAAAGATGTTCCCTATGCTTCAGCCATAGGCTCTATCATGTATGCAATGCTGTGTACCAGACCTGATGTGTGCCTTGCTATAAGTTTAGCAGGGAGGTACCAAAGTAATCCAGGAGTGGATCACTGGACAGCGGTCAAGAACATCCTGAAATACCTGAAGAGGACTAAGGATATGTTTCTCGTGTATGGAGGTGACAAAGAGCTCACCGTAAGAGGTTACGTTGATGCAAGCTTTGACACTGATCCGGACGATTCTAAATCGCAAACCGGATACGTGTTTACTTTAAACGGTGGAGCTGTTAGTTGGTGCGGTTCTAAACAAAGCGTCGTAGCAGGATCTACATGTGAAGCGGAGTACATAGCTGCTTCGGAAGCAGCAAACGAAGGAGTCTGGATGAAGGAGTTCATATCCAATCTAGGTGTCATACCTAGTGCATCGGGTCCAATGAAAATCTTTTGTGACAATACTGGTGCAATTGCTTTGGCAAAGGAATCCAGATTTCACAAGAGGACCAAACACATCAAGAGAGGCTTCAATTCCATCCGGGATCTAGTCCAGGTGGGAGACATAGGGATTTGCAAGATACATACGGATCTGAATGTTGCAGACCCGGTGACTAAGCCTCTTCCACGAGCAAAACATGATCAGCACCAAGGCTCCATGGGTGTTAGAATCATTACTGTGTAATCTAGATTATTGACTCTATGCAAGTGGGAGACTGAAGGAAATATGCCCTAGAGGCAATAATAAAGTTATTATTTATTTCCTTATATCATGATAAATGTTTATTATTCATGCTAGAATTGTATTAACCGGAAACATAATACATGTGTGAATACATAGACAAACAGAGTGTCACTAGTATGCCTCTACTAGACTAGCTCGTTAATCAAAGATGGTTAAGTTTCCTAACCATGAACAAAGAGTTGTTATTTGATTAACGAGGTGACATCATTAGTTGAATGATCTGATTGACATGACCCATTCCATTAGCTTAGCACCCGATCGTTTAGTATGTTGCTATTGCTTTCTTCATGACTTATACATGTTCCTATGACTATGAGATTATGCAACTCCCGTTTGCCGGAGGAACACTTTGTGTGCTACCAAACGTCACAACGTAACTGGGTGATTATAAAGGAGCTCTACAGGTGTCTCCAATGGTAGATGTTGGGTTGGCGTATTTCGAGAATAGGATTTGTCACTCCGATTGTCGGAGAGGTATCTCTGGGCCCTCTCGGTAATGCACATCACTTAAGCCTTGCAAGCATTGCAGCTAATAAGTTAGTTGCGGGATGATGTATTACGGAATGAGTAAAGAGACTTGCCGGTAACGAGATTGAACTAGGTATTGGATACCGACGATCGAATCTCGGGCAAGTAACATACCGATGACAAAGGGAACAACGTATGTTGTTATGCGGTCTGACCGATAAAGATCTTCGTAGAATATGTAGGAGCCAATGTGGGCATCCAGGTCCTGCTATTGGTTATTGACCGGAGAAGTGTCTCGGTCATGTCTACATTGTTCTCGAACCGTAGGGTCCGCACGCTTAACGTTACGATGACAGTTATTATGAGTTTATGCATTTCGATGTACCGAAGGTTGTTCGGAGTCCCAGATGTGATCACGGACATGACGAGGAGTCTCGAAATGGTCGAGACATAAAGATTGATATATTGGAAGCCTATATTTGGATATCGGAAGTGTTCCGGGTGAAATCGGGATTTTACCGGATTACCGGGAGGTTACCGGAACCCCCCGGGAGCCATATGGGCCTTCATGGGCCTTAGTGGAAAGGAGAAAAAGGGGTAGCCCATAGGTGGCCGCGCGCCCCCCTTCTCTTAGTCCTATTAGGACTAGGAGAAGGGGCCGACCCCCCTCTCTCTCTTTCCCCCTTTGGGAAACCTAGTCCAACTAGGATTGGGGGGGGGAGTCCTACTCCCGGTGGGAGTAGGACTCCTCCTGCGCCCTCTCCCTGGCCGGCGCACCCCTCCCCCTTGGCTCCTTTATATATAGGGGCAGGGGCACCTCTAGACACACAAGTTGATCATTGAGATCGTTCCTTAGCCGTGTGCGGTGCCCCCTGCGACCATATTCCACCTCGATCATATCGTTGTAGTGCTTAGGCGAAGCCCTGCGTCGGTAGAACATCAAGATCATCACCATGCCGTCATGCTGACGGAACTCCTCCCCGAAGCTTTGCTGGATCGGAGCCCGGGGATCGTCATCGAGCTGAACGTGTGCTAAGAACTCGGAGGTGCCGGAGTAACGGTGCTTGGATCGGTCGGATCGGGAAGAAGACGTACGACTACTTCCTCTACATTGTGTCAACGCTTCCGTTGCGATCTACAAGGGTACGTAGATCAGACTCTCCCCCTCGTTGCTATGCATCACCATGATCTTGCGTGTGTGTAGGAAATTTTTTGAAATTACTACGTTCCCCAACAATGGCATCCGAGCCTAGGTTTTATGGTTTGATGTTATTTGCACGAGTAGAACACAAGTGAGTTGTGGGCGATACAAGTCATACTGCCTACCAGCATGTCATACTTTGGTTCAGCGGTATTGTTGGACGAGACGACCCGGACCAACATTACGCGTACGCTTACGTGAGACCGGTTCCCTCGACGTGCTTTGCACATAGATGGCTTGCGGGCGACTGTCTGTCCAACTTTAGTTGAACCGAGTGTGGCTACGCCCGGTCCTTGAGAAGGTTAAAACGGAGTCTATTTGACAAACTATCGTTGTGGTTTTGATGCGTAGGTGAGATTGGTTCTTGCTTAAGCCCGTAGCAGCCACGTAAAACTTGCAACAACAAAGTAGAGGACGTCTAACTTGTTTTTGTAGGGCATGTTCTGATGTGATATGGTCAAGGCATGATGCTAAATTTTATTGTATGAGATGATCATGTTTTGTAACCGAGTTATCGGCAACTGGCAGGAGCCATATGGTTGTCGCTTTATTGTATGCAATGCAATCGTGATGTAATGCTTTACTTTATTACTAAGCGGTAGTGATAGTCGTGGAAGCATAAGATTAGCGAGACGACAACGATGCTACAATGGAGATCAAGGTGTCGCGCTGGTGACGATGGTGATCATGACGGTCCTTTGGAGATGGAGATCACAAGCACAAGATGATGATGGCCATATCATATCACTTATATTGATTGCATGTGATGTTTATCCTTTTATGCATCTTATATTGCTTTGATTGACGGTAGCATTATAAGATGATCTCTCACTAAATTATCAAGAAGTGTTCTCCCTGAGTATGCACCGTTGCCAAAGTTCGTCGTGCCCAGACACCACTTGATGATCGAGTGTGATAAGCTCTACGTCCATCTACAACGGGTGCAAGCCAGTTTTGCACACGCAGAATACTCAGGTTAAACTTGACGAGCCTAGCATATGCAGATATGGCCTCGGAACACAGAGACCGAAAGGTCGAGCATGAATCATATAGTAGATATGATCAACATAACGATGTTCACCATTGAAAACTACTCCATCTCATGTGATGATCGGTTATGGTTTAGTTGATTTGGATCACGTAATCACTTAGAGGATTAGAGGGATGTCTATCTAAGTGGGAGTTCTTAAGTAATTTGATTAACTGAACTTAAACTTATCATGAACTTAGTACCTGATAGTATCTTGCTTGTTTATGTTGATTGTAGATAGATGGCTCGTGCTGTTGTTCCGTTGAATTTTAATGCGTTCCTTGAGAAAGCAAAGTTGAAAGATGATGGTAGCAATTACACGGACTGGGTCCGTAACTTGAGGATTATCCTCATTGCTGCTCAGAAGAATTACGTCCTGGAAGCACCGCTGGGTGCCAGGCCTGCTGCTGGAGCAACACCAGATGTTATGAACGTCTGGCAGAGCAAAGCTGATGACTACTCGATAGTTCAGTGTGCCATGCTTTACGGCTTAGAATCGGGACTTCAACGACGTTTTGAACGTCATGGAGCATATGAGATGTTCCAAGAGTTGAAGTTAATATTTCAAGCAAATGCCCGGATTGAGAGATATGAAGTCTCCAATAAGTTCTATAGCTGCAAGATGGAGGAGAACAGTTCTGACAGTGAGCATATACTCAAAATGTGTGGGTATAATAATCACTTGATTCAGATGGGAGTTAATCTTCCAGATGATTGCGTCATTGACAGAATTCTCCAATCACTGCCACCAAGCTACAAGAGCTTCGTGATGAACTATAATATGCAAGGGATGAACAAGACTATTCCCGAGCTCTTCGCAATGCTGAAAGCTACGGAGGTAGAAATCAAAAAGGAGCATCAAGTGTTGATGGTTAACAAGACCACTAGTTTCAAGAAAAAGGGCAAAGGGAAGAAGAAGGGGAACTTCAAGAAGAACGGCAAGCAAGTTGCTGCTCAGGAGAAGAAGCCCAAGTCTGGACCTAAGCCTGAAACTGAGTGCTTCTACTGCAAGCAGACTGGTCACTGGAAGCGGAACTGCCCCAAGTATTTGGCGGATAAGAAGGATGGCAAGGTTAACAAAGGTATATGTGATATACATGTTATACCTTACTAGAGCTCGCAGTAGCACCTGGGTATTTGATACTGGTTCTGTTGCTGATATTTGCAACTCGAAACAGGGACTACGGATTAAGCGAACACTGGCAAAGGATGAGGTGACGATGCGCGTGAGAAACAGTTCCAAAGTTGATGTGATCGCGGTCGGCACGCTACCTCTACATCTACCTTCGGGATTAATATTAGACCTAAATAATTGTTATTTGGTGCCAGCGTTAAGCATGAACATTATATCTGGATCTTGTTTGATGCGAGACGGTTATTCATTTAAACCAGAGAATAATGGTTGTTCTATTTATATGAGTAATATCTTTTATGGTCATGCACCTTTGAAGAGTGGTCTATTTTTGATGAATCTCGATAGTAGTAATACACATATTCATAATGTTGAAGCCAAAAGATGCAGAGTTGATAATGATAGTGCAACTTATTTGTGGCACTACCGTTTAGGTCATATCGGTGTAAAGTGCATGAAGAAACTCCATACTGATGGGCTTTTGGAGCCACTTGATTATGAATCACTTGGTACTTGCGAACCGTGCCTCATAGGCAAGATGACTAAAACACCGTTCTCCGGAACTATGGAGAGAGCAACATATTTGTTGGAAATCATACATACCGATGTATGTGGTCCGATGAATATTGAGGCTCGTGGCGGATATCGTTATTTTCTCACTTTCACAGATGATTTAAGCAGATATGGATATATCTACTTAATGAAACATAAGTCTGAAACATTTGAAAAGTTCAAAGAATTTCAGAGTGAAGTTGAAAATCATCGTAACAAGAAAATAAAGTTTCTACGATCTGATCGTGGAGGAGAATATTTGAGTTACGAGTTTGGTGTACATTTGAAAAATTGTGGAATAGTTTCGCAACTCACGCCACCCGGAACAGCACAGCGTAATGCTGTGTCCGAACGTCGTAATCGTACTTTACTAGATATGGTGCGATCTATGATGTCTCTTACTGATTTACCGCTATCGTTTTGGGGTTATGCTTTAGAGACGGCCGCATTCACGTTAAATAGGACACCATCAAAATCCGTTGAGACGACTCCTTATGAACTATGGTTTGGCAAGAAACCAAAGTTGTCGTTTCTTAAAGTTTGGGGCTGCGATGCTTATGTGAAAAAGCTTCAACCTGATAAGCTCGAACCCAAAGCGGAGAAATGTGTCTTCATAGGATACCCAAAGGAGACTGTTGGGTACACCTTCTATCACAGATCCGAAGGCAAGTCATTCGTTGCTAAGAATGGATCATTTCTAGAGAAGGAGTTTCTCTCGAAAGAAGTGAGTGGGAGGAAAGTAGAACTTGACGAGGTAACTGTACCTGCTCCCTTATTGGAAAATAGTACATCATAGAAAACTTCAGGACAAGATACTACTAAACCTCGTAGATCAACCAGAGTGAGATCCGCACCAGCGTGGTACGGTAATCCAATTCTGGAAGTCATGCTACTAGATCATGATGAACCTACGAACTATGAAGAAGCGATGGTGAGCCCAGATTCCGCAGAGTGGATTGAAGCCATGAAATCTGAGATGGGATCCATGTATGAGAACAAAGTATGGACTTTGGTTGACTTGCTCAATGATCGGCAAGCAATTGAGAATAAATGGATCTTCAAGAAAAAGACTGACACTGACAGTAATATTACTGTCTATAAAGCTCGACTTGTCGCAAAAGGTTTTCGACAAGTTCAAGGGTTGACTACGATGAGACCTTCTCACCCATAACGATGCTTAAGTCTGTCAGAATCATGTTAGCAATTGCCGCATTTTATGATTATGGAATTTGGCAGATGGATGTCAAAACTGTATTCCTGAATGGATTTCTGGAAGAAGAGTTGTATATGATGTAACCAGAAGGTTTTGTCGATCCAAAGGGAGCTAACAAAGTGTGCAAGCTCCAGCAATCCATTTATGGACTGGTGCAAGCCTCTCGGAGTTGGAATAAACGCTTTGATAGTGTGATCAAAGCATTTGGTTTTATACAGACTTTTGGAGAAGCCTGTATTTACAAGAAAGTGAGTGGGAGCACTATAGCATTTCTGATATTATATGTGGATGGCATATTGCTGATTGGAAATGATATAGAATTTCTGGATAGCATAAAGGGATACTTGAATAAAAGTTTTTTGATGAAAGACCTCGCGGAAGCTGCTTACATATTAGGCATAAAGATCTATAGAGATAGATCGAGACGCTTAATTGGACTTTCACAAAGCACATACCTTGACAAGATTTTGAAGAAGTTCAAAATGGACCAAGCAAAGAAAGGGTTCTTGCCTGTGTTACAAGGTGTGAAGTTGAGTCAGACTCAATGCCCGACCACTGCAGAAGATAGAGAGAAAATGAAAGATGTTCCCTATGCTTCAGCCATAGGCTCTATCATGTATGCAATGCTGTGTACCAGACCTGATGTGTGCCTTGCTATAAGTTTAGCAGGGAGGTACCAAAGTAATCCAGGAGTGGATCACTGGACAGCGGTCAAGAACATCCTGAAATACCTGAAGAGGACTAAGGATATGTTTCTCGTGTATGGAGGTGACAAAGAGCTCACCGTAAGAGGTTACGTTGATGCAAGCTTTGACACTGATCCGGACGATTCTAAATCGCAAACCGGATACGTGTTTACTTTAAACGGTGGAGCTGTTAGTTGGTGCGGTTCTAAACAAAGCGTCGTAGCAGGATCTACATGTGAAGCGGAGTACATAGCTGCTTCGGAAGCAGCAAACGAAGGAGTCTGGATGAAGGAGTTCATATCCAATCTAGGTGTCATACCTAGTGCATCGGGTCCAATGAAAATCTTTTGTGACAATACTGGTGCAATTGCTTTGGCAAAGGAATCCAGATTTCACAAGAGGACCAAACACATCAAGAGAGGCTTCAATTCCATCCGGGATCTAGTCCAGGTGGGAGACATAGGGATTTGCAAGATACATACGGATCTGAATGTTGCAGACCCGGTGACTAAGCCTCTTCCACGAGCAAAACATGATCAGCACCAAGGCTCCATGGGTGTTAGAATCATTACTGTGTAATCTAGATTATTGACTCTATGCAAGTGGGAGACTGAAGGAAATATGCCCTAGAGGCAATAATAAAGTTATTATTTATTTCCTTATATCATGATAAATGTTTATTATTCATGCTAGAATTGTATTAACCGGAAACATAATACATGTGTGAATACATAGACAAACAGAGTGTCACTAGTATGCCTCTACTAGACTAGCTCGTTAATCAAAGATGGTTAAGTTTCCTAACCATGAACAAAGAGTTGTTATTTGATTAACGAGGTCACATCATTAGTTGAATGATCTGATTGACATGACCCATTCCATTAGCTTAGCACCCGATCGTTTAGTATGTTGCTATTGCTTTCTTCATGACTTATACATGTTCCTATGACTATGAGATTATGCAACTCCCGTTTGCCGGAGGAACACTTTGTGTGCTACCAAACGTCACAACATAACTGGTGATTATAAAGGAGCTCTACAGGTGTCTCCAATGGTAGATGTTGGGTTGGCGTATTTCGAGAATAGGATTTGTCACTCCGATTGTCGGAGAGGTATCTCTGGGCCCTCTCGGTAATGCACATCACTTAAGCCTTGCAAGCATTGCAACTAATAAGTTAGTTGCGGGATGATGTATTACGGAACGAGTAAAGAGACTTGCCGGTAAAGAGATTGAACTAGGTATTGGATACCGACGATCGAATCTCAGGCAAGTAACATACCGATGACAAAGGGAACAACGTATCTTGTTATGCGGTCTGACCGATAAAGATCTTCGTAGAATATGTAGGAGCCAATATGGGCATCCAGGTCCCGCTATTGGTTATTGACCGGAGAAGTGTCTCGGTCATGTCTACATTGTTCTCGAACCGTAGGGTCCGCACGCTTAACGTTACGATGACAGTTATTATGAGTTTATGCATTTTGATGTACCGAAGGTTGTTTGGAGTCCCGGATGTGATCACGGACATGCCGAGGAGTCTCGAAATGGTCGAGACATAAAGTTTGATATATTGGAAGCCTATATTTGCATATCAAAAGTGTTCCGGGTGAAATCGGGATTTTACCGGATTACCGGGAGGTTACCGGAACCCCCCGGGAGCCATATGGGCCTTCATGGGCCTTAGTGGAAAGGAGAAAAAGGGGCAGCCCATAGGTGGCCGCGCTCCCCCTTCCCTTAGTCCTATTAGGACTAGGAGAAGGGGCCGGCCCCCCCTCTCTCTCTTTCCCCCTTTGGGAAACCTAGTCCAACTAGGATTGGGGGGGGGGGAGTCCTACTCCCGGTGGGAGTAGGACTCCTCCTGCGCCCTCTCCCTGGCCGGCGCACCCCTCCCCCTTGGCTCCTTTATATACAGGGGCAGGGGGCACCTCTAGACACACAAGTTGATCATTGAGATCGTTCCTTAGCCGTGTGCGGTGCCCGCTGCCAGCATATTCCACCTCGATCATATTGTTGTAGTGCTTAGGCGAAGCCCTGCGTCGGTAGAACATCAAGATCGTCACCACGCCATTGTGCTGACGGAACTCCTCCCCGAAGCTTTGCTGGATCGGAGCCCGGGGATCGTCATCGAGCTGAACATGTGCTAAGAACTCGGAGGTACCTTAGTAACGGTGCTTGGATCGATCGGATCGGGAAGAAGACGTACAACTACTTCCTCTATGTTGTGTCAACGCTTCCGTTGCGATCGACAAGGGTACGTAGATCAGACTCTCCCCCTCGTTGCTATGCATCACCATGATCTTGCATGTGCATAGGAAATTTTTTGAAATTACTACGTTCCCCAACAGGAAGTTGCATAAGTTGGAAACTGAGTTGGGACCAATATCTTGTGGATGCAGTTGGAAGCTGGCAAGCACATCTCGATAAAAATTTGACCCTGGCAGTTTGAAACCACGGCCTATATGGTCAACAAAGACCACCACCTCGCCCTGCCTTGGGGTTGGAGGATTTTCTGTTCCTGGTACTCGCCATTTGATCTCAGTTTTCTTAGGTAAAGAGCCGATGCCAACCATCTCATTCAATTGAGCCTTAGTAACCCGAGAATGAGCCCATTTGCAGGCAGTGAATTGTTTGGCCATTGCAAAGCAAACAAACTGAAAATGAAAGGCCGGTTTATAAATTACGCATGATTATATACAAGAGACAAGGGAGTAAGAAACATACTGATATGTGAAATGGTACAACCCGGAGACTAATGCAATAAGAGAAAAAGGGTATACTAGCACAGGATTTCTCAGACACTGTTAAACCGGAGCATAATTATGAAGGTAAAATGCTCCTCCGGTTTATCAGAGGGCTAATGGCATAGTCTGTTTATACAAGGTCAAACCGCCTATATTGGTGCGAGGAGAAACGGATCTCACAGGAACATAGAAACAGATCTCACAGTGACATATAAAACTTTCGGATCTAAGATAAGACAGAAAAGCAAAAATAATTGGATCTTGAAGGGGTGCAGAACTGAAGCAATTTATGACAAGCTAGATTAGTTCTTGGCGCATAAGGATTTGTGATGACCATGGTAGGTTACCTACGACAAGAGATACGTCAAGCATGAAGTGTTCATCTACATACTAAAGGAAGAACAGGGAAGAACAACACTGATGAACTTCGGAAGGACTGCGAAGAACGTCGAAACCCTAGAATAGATCTATGGCGAAAAAAGTAGAGAACTTACCAGAGCTGGTGAGGAAGCGGAAAGGCGTCGCAGTATTCTGGTGCGTTCAGGGTGATGCAGCGGCAAGGGTCGGAGCAGAGGCGATGGTCGACGATGGCGGAGGAGCTCTAGAGGCTCAGCGGCGCAAGGAAGACGACGCGAAGAGGCACGGGGGGAGGTGAAAATGACCCCTCGGCCCTATTTATAAGGTGAAGCGATAAAACGGCAAGCACGGGAATTGAGGAGCCCAAAAAATGGATAATTTAATAAAGGTGTCGCCTCGATGACTGAACATATATTAAATGAAGGTAATCTCCGACATCAATGGATGGATGACATCAGGGCGGTTTATCATAATTTTGAAATATGACGTCATGGAGGTTTACAAGATTAAAGTGAAGATAGGAGAGAAGATTGACATGAACAAGTTCAAACCAATCTGGGGCCTAATGTTGGGGATATTACTACTGGAGGTAAACATGCCTTATGTAGCCGGATTGACTCTATGAAGATTAGAAGCCCATGAAGATGTGAGGATAATGGCGCTTTAAGGAAGGCCCAAGGCCCAAAGGCGGGTAATAGCATGTAAATGTAAACCGACCTAGTCAAATAACTTGTATGATAAGATAGAGAGAGTAGAGACCGAACTGGACACGTTTATGATCCGACTTTGGGGCTCTGTAGTCCGGCGGGCGTCAACCTATGTATATAAAGGGACGACCCGGCCGCGGTTTAAGGACAGACAACAACAACTCGAGAGCCAGACAAAGCAGATTCGCTCCCTGGCCTTCGAAACCCTAGCAATACCAATCACAACTACATGTAGGTTTTTACCTTCCTCAAAGGGGCCGAACTAGTATAAAATTCCCCGTGTCCCTTGTCCGGTTTAACCCCTTAAGCTAACCCGTAGCGATGGCTCCATGACTCAGTCCTTTCATGAGGACATTTGCCGTGACAAACCCACGACACCATCTATTCCTAAATATAAGTATTTTTAGAGATTCCAATATAGACTACATAAGGAGCAAAATGAGTGAATCTAGATTCTAACTAAACTATATCTATAATTCTATATACATCCATATGTAGTTCATATTGAAATCTCAAAAGAAAAAATCTTTGTACTAAAAACATAGGTAGTTGTATTTTACATCGTTTGTGCAATCTCAGTTTAGCTTCTAACATTTACTGGTTGGTTGTAGGTACATATATGAGGGGTACTAGTCCATGCTTTGATCCCTTTTGCGTATGGGGCAATGAGATACTCATGAACTAGCGTCAAGTGAGGAAACTAAGAAGGATTGTTAGGCGAAAGAAACGGGTGATTGGAATTAAGCCCTTTATTTACACTTTGTCGAAGACAACAGTGAACTTTAGGATGGTAAGTAACGTGTTGCCTTTTCCCCCTTCCCACAACAAGTTACTCTATTAGACCTCGGTATCTGATATTATTCTCTTTTCAGTGGTCCCCGAAGCTATTTACTGATGATTACCTTGCAAACTACATGACCGGAGTGGAGGCAACTAAGGTTAAAGTATATAATTCATGCTACCATGATAATGCTTTAGAAGTCTTCCTGAAGGCGGTGAAGGATGGGCGGGCGATCGTCACAAGGGGTTGAACAAAAGTGGTTCGTGCCTATGGCATGCAGGAAGGCACATTATGGGCATTCCGCTTCTTCAACACCGTCGGAAGACAAAATGATTTACACTTGTCTCTTCACCTTTACCGCCTTTAAATATTGTGGTTCATCATAGTTAATTGCTGCCTAATCCTGTAATTACTAAACATATTGTACTGGCAATTTTATTTATGGATTCGTTGTTGAACCATTGTGCTAAGAATTTGAATTGCATGTTTTGTATTTCAAAATTTCCAATTAGAATAATAAATTACAGGGAAAAATAAAAATAGAATAGATGGAAATGGACCTTTGCAAAGGGTTCTAGTAGTAAAAGCACTTGCGATGGATAGCCCAAGGCCACACAGTTTTCTACATCAAATCGTGTGTGATGTAGTTAATGAAAGCAAACAGTTAGCCAAGGCAGAGCGTGTGTGATAGTTACACCTTTCACACATGAGCATATACATAAAACCATGTGGGATGTACATCCGAACGGAAATGTTTTCCTTGGATTGACTGTGTGGGATGTACATAAGAACGGAAACGTATTCCTTGGATTCACCGTGTGTGATATACATACGAACGGAAATGTTTTTCTGGGATTCACCGTGTGGGATGTACATACCTACGGAAATGATTTCTGGGATTCACCGTGTGGGATGTACATACCTACGGAAATGATTTCTGGGATTCACTATGTGGGATGTACATACCTACGGAAATGAATGGGTTTCGATGCCTCGCCTGATCGCACACGACCCAGCCTGGGACCCAGGAGGGCCTATCCCCGACGATTTCTGGGTCGTATGGGAAGGACACCCTATCGCACACACTCACTTGGCAATGGTTCCAAATTCCGTCGTGGAAAGGGGTTTTAAACCGTTTGTTTAGGACCAACGCGCACCAGTGAGATCTCACTTTCACAAGTGACCGTGAAGGGATTGACAACCCCTTTATCGCGTTGGTTGCGAGGTTCTTGATTGTTTGTGGAGGTACTAGGTGACTTGTGTGTTATCTCCTACTGGGTTGATACCTTGGTTCTCAAAAACTGAGGGAAATACTTATGCTACTTTGCTGCATCACCCTTTCCTCTTTAAGGGAAAACCAACGCATGCTCAAGAGGTAGCAAGAAGGATTTCTGGCGCAGTTGCTAGGGAGATCTACGCTCAAGTCAAGACATACCAAGTACCCATCACAAACTCTTCTCCCTCACATTACATTATTTGCCATTTGCCTCTCATTTTCCTCTCTCCCACTCCACCTTCGCTTTTTTTTCATTGTCCTCTTGTTTGCTTAAAGCTTGCCTTTCCATTTCTATGGCCGAACCAAAAGGGGCTAAGGGTTTCCCGGGTTTTAATACCTTGGATAATCCCTCTATCATTTCAAAGCTCATAAATAATGATGTTATGGAAAGACCTACCGGGGTTATCAATGAGAGTTTAGATAATTTTGATGAAGATGACCCCAGAATTTTTCGTTATTTTCTTGATTAATCTTCGAAAGATGCTTGGGATAGGCTGTTAAGGATCCGAGCCAGCTATGTACCCCAATATCAAATTGAAATGTACTTAAGAAGCTTTTATGTTGGCTTACCCGCTTCATTCAAGCAAGTTTTAGATTCTATTTTTGAAGAAGGTTTTCTTGAGGGGGATGCCATTGATACATACGAAAAGATGAAAGCTATATTTGGGCACCCCATGAGTGAAAAAGTTGAGTCCACCTCTCTTTTGTGTTTTTACTAGAATGAAATTATCAAAGAGATGAAGGCTAGCTTAGATGCAAATTTTCGTAGCGTGCTTAATCTTTCTTATACCATTAATGGCCACATGCTTTCAAAAAATAGAAGATAAATGTTATAGATAAGAAAGTCTCTGTTTATAACCAAAAGGGAAAAGATGACAATACCTAGATCTATTCTTGCCTTTATGCCTAGCTAGGGGCGTAAAACGATAGCGCTTGTTGGGAGGCAACCCAATTTTATTTTTGTTCTTTACTTTTTGTTCCTGTTTAGTAATAAATAACTTATCTATCCTCTGTTAAGATTGTGTTTTTTATGTTTGAATTAGTGTTTGTGCCAAGTAAAGCCTTTAGGATCTTGTTGGGTGATTGTTGTTTGATCTTGCTGAAAAAAACAGAAAGTATGCGCTCACGAGAATAATTTTCATTTTTTACTAGAGAGCGATAAAATAACAATTCCAACTTTAGTAGAGCAATATACAGATTATTTAGGACTCCCTAATTTTTCAGAATTTTTGGAGTTACATAAGTATTCGAAACTTCCAGATTTCTATAGACTGTTCTGTTTTGACAGATTCTGTTTTTCGTGTGTTGTTTGCTTATTTTGATGAAACTATGGCTAGTATCGGGGGGGTATGAACCATAGATAAGTTGGAATACAGTAGGTTTAACACCAATATAAATAAAGATTGAGTTAATTACAGTACATTAAAGTGGTGGTTTGCTTTCTTATACTAACGGAGCTCACGAGATTTTCTGTTGAGTTTTGTGTTGTGAAGTTTTCAAGTTTTTGGGTAAAGATTTGATGTATTTTGGAAGAAGGAGTGGCAAGAGCCTAAGGTTGGGGATGCCCAAGGCACCCCAAGGTAAAATTAAAGGACAACCAAAAGCCTAAGCTTGGGGATGACCCGGAAGGCATCCCCTCTTTCGTCTTCGTCTATCGGTAACTTTACTTGAGGCTGTATTTTTATTGACCACATGATATGTGTTTTGCTTGGAGCATCTTGTATGATTTGAGTCTTTGATTTTTAGGTTACCACAATCATCCTTGCTGTACACACCTTTTGGGAGATACACACATGAATCGGAATTTATTAGAATACTCTATGTGCTTCACTTATATCTTTTTGAGCTAGATAATTTTGCTCTAGTGCTTCACTTATATCTTTTTAGAGCATGGTGGTGGTTTTATTTTATAGAAATTATTGATCTCCCATGCTTCACTTATATTATTTTGATAGTCTTTTAGAACAGCATGGTAATTTTCTTTGGCTATAAAATTAGTCCTAATATGATAGGCATCCAAGATGGGTATAATAAACACTTTCATATAGAGTGCATTAAATACTATGAGAAGTTTGATACTTGATGATTGTTTTGAGATATGAAGATGGTGATATTAGAGTCATGCTACTTGAGTATTTGTGAATTTGAAAATTAATTGTGTTTAGGTTTGCATTTCCCATAGCATGCACGTATGGTAACCGTTGTGTAACAAATTTGAAGCATGAGGTGTTTCCTTGATTGTCCTCCTTATGAGTGGCGGTTGGGGACGAGCGATGGTCTTTTCCTACCAATCTATCCCCCTAGGAGAATGCGCGTAGTACTTGGTTTTGATGACTTTTAGATTTTTGCAATAAGTATGTGAGTTCTTTATGACTAATGTTGAGTCCATGCATTATACGCACTCTCACCCTTCCATCATTGCTAGCCTCTTCGGTACCGTGCATTGCCCTTTCTCACCTCGAGAGTTGGTGCAGACTTCGCCGGTGCATCCAAACCCGGTGATATGATACGCTCTATCACACATAAGCCTCCTTATATCTTCCTCAAAACAGGCACCATGCCTACCTATTATGGCATTTCCATAGCCTTTCCGAGATATATTGCCATGCAACTTTCCATCATTTCGTTCATCATGACACATTCATCATTGTCATATTGCTTAGCATGATCATGTAGTTGACATCGTATTTGTGGCAAAGCCACCATTCATAATTTTTTATACATGTCACTCTTGGTTCAATGGATGTCCCGGTACACCGCCAGAGGCATTCATATAGATTCATACTTTGTTCTAGTATCGAGTTGTAATCATTGAGTTGTAAATAAATAGAAGTGTGATGATCATCATTTTCTAGAGCATTGTCCTGTGTGAGGAAATAAAAAAAGAGAGAAAGGCCAAATAGAAAAAGAGAAGGCCCCAAAAAATGAGAGAAAAAGAGAGAAGGGACAATGTTACTATCCTCTTTCCACACTTGTGCTTCAGAGTAGCACCATGATCTTCATGATAGAGACTCTCTTATTTTGTCACTTTCATATACTAGTGGGAATTTTCATTATAGAAATTGTCTTGTATATTACAACAATGGGCTTCCTCAAAATGCCCTATGTCTTCGTGAGCAAGTAAGTTGGATGCACACCCACTTAGTTTCTTTTTTTGATCTTTCATACATTTATAGCTCTAGTGCACCCGTTGCATGGAAATCCCTACTCCTCGCATTGACATCAAATGATGGGCATCTCCATAGCCCGTTGATTAGCCGCGTCGATGTGAGACTTCCTCCCTTTTTTGTCTTCTCCACACAACCTCCATCATCATATTTTATTCCACCTATAGTGCTATGTCCATGGCTCGCGCTCATGTATTGCGTGAAAGTTGAATTTTTTTGAGAATACTAAAGTATGAAACAATTGCTTGGCTTGTCATCAGGGTTGTGCATGATGGGAGCATTTTGTGTGACGAAAATGAAGCATGGCCAAACTATATGATTTTGTAGGGATGAGCTTTCTTTGGCTATGTTATTTTGAGAAGACATAATTGCTTAGTTAGTATGCTTGAAGTATTATTATTTTTATGTCAATATTAAACTTTTGTCTTGAATCTTTCGGATCTGAACAATCATGCCACAATAAAGAAAATTACATTGAAAATTATGTTAGGAAGCATTCCACATCAAAAATTCTGTTTTTATCATTTACCTACTCGAGGACGAGCAGGAATTAAGCTTGGGGATGCTGATATGTCTCCAACATATCTATAATGTTTGATTGTTCCATGCTATTATATTATGTGTTTTGGATGTTTAATGGGATTTAATATGCTCTTTTATATTATTTTTGGAACTAACCTATTAACCGGAGGCCCAGTGCCACTTTCTGTCTTTTGCCGATTTCAGTGTTTCACAGAAAAGGAATATCAAACGGAATCCAAATGGAACGAAACCTTCGCGAGGATATTTCTTGGAGCAAACGCAATCCAGGAGACTTGGAGCGGAAGTCAGAGATGCAACGAGGCTGCCACGAGGCAGGAGGG
Organism: Triticum monococcum; assembly: GCA_034509565.1. NCBI lineage: Eukaryota > Viridiplantae > Streptophyta > Magnoliopsida > Poales > Poaceae > Triticum > Triticum monococcum. The sequence goes on along the minus strand of CM067844.1, from coordinate 403,145,716 downwards.
CGCGCCCAGGGGGGTAGGCACGCCCCCCACCCTTGTGGGCCCCTCGTAGCTCCACCGACGTACTTCTTTCGCCTATATGTACTCTTATACCCTAAAACATCCAGGGGAGCGACGAAAACACTTTTCCACCGCCGCAACCTTCAGTACCCGCGAGATCCCATCTGGGCCTTTTCCGGCGATCTGCCGGAGGGGGGTTCGATCACGAAGGGCTTCTACATCAACACTATAGCCTCTCTGATGATGTGTGAGTAGTTTACCACAGACCTTCAGGTCCATAGTTATTAGCTAGATGGCTTCTTCTCTCTCTTTGGTTCTCAATACACTTTTCTCCTCGATGTTCTTGGAGATCTATTCGATGTAATACTTTTTGCGGTGTGTTTGCCAAGATCCGATGAATTGTGGATTTATGATCAAGTTTATCTATGAACAATATTGGGTTCTTCTCCGAATTCTTATATGCATGATTTGATATCTTTGCAAGTCTCTTCAAATTATCAGTTTAGTTTGGCCTACTAGATTGATCTTTCTTGCAATGGGAGATGTGCTTAGCTTTGGGTTCAATCTTGTGGTGTCCTTTCCCAGTGATAGCAGGGGCAGCAAGGCACATATTGTATTGTTGCCATCGAGGGTAAAAATATGGGGTTTATATCATATTGCTTGAGTTTATCCCTCTACATCATGTCATCTTGCCTAAAGCATTACTTTGTTCTTATGAACTTAATACTCTAGATGCATGCTAGATAGCGGTCGATGTGTGGAGTAATAGTAGTAGATGCAGAATCGTTTTGGTCTACTTAACATGGATGTGATGCCTATATTTGATAATCATTGCCTAGATATGCTCATAACTATGCGCTCTTCTATCAATTGCTCGACAGTAATTTGTTCGCCCACCGTAATACTTGCTATCATGAGAGAAGCCACTAGTGAAACCTATGGCCCTCGGGTCTCTTTCTTATTATATTGCGTCTCTTTTTATTATCGCATCTTGTTTACTATTTTGCAATCTACACAACAAAAATACCAAAAATATTTACCTTACTATCTTTATCAGATCTCACTTTCGCAAGTGATCGTCAAGGGATTTACAACCCCTTTATCGCGTTGGTTGCGAGGTTCTTGATTGTTTGTGCAGGTACTAGGTGACTTGCGTGTTATCTCCTATTGGATTGATACCTTGGTTCTCAAAAACTGAGGGAAATACTTATGCTACCTTGCTGCATCACCCTTTCCTCTTCAAGGGAAAACCAACGCATGCTCAAGAGGTAGCAGTGGTGTGGTGGGCACATCATTTCTAGTTAGGGTGGGCACATCATTTCTAAGTGTGGCGGGTCAACATGAGGACTCATGGGTCGGTTCCATCCTACGCCACATAGGTTGGACCGAGACGCATTATACGAAGACCCTTGTGGAGGACTCGGCGTACAATACGAAGCTACCAGAGTCGTGGAGGACTCTATCCCCACTGATGATAAGTTGACTATATGTGATTTGTAAACCTAGGCCCCGAGTATGTTATAGAAGCCCGGGGGCTAGTTCGTCGATAGTATAGACACACGCACAATGTGTAGTATTCATGTGTACTTTGTACACGCCCCTATCACTAATATACAGTACTAGGAGTTGGCTTTTTCCTCAACTGCAAGGGCCCGGACTTGGGTAAAACTTTGCCTCGTATTACCACCCAGACTAACAGTCGGGGATATCGATCTAATGGAATCATATCTGCCTACTAGAGAGAGGTGCGTCTGGGGGGTGCAATGTGTGCGAGAGAGGCCTAAAGATAATGTGCGTGTAGGAGACACGTAGGCACATATTTGTGCGTATAGAGGGCTAGTAGAGACCGTGCGCGTGTATATATGCATGTGAGAGAAATAGTGTTTTCCAACTGAGATTAGTGAAAAGCGTGGTACATAGTAGTCAGAAAGAGAGAGGGAGATATATAGAGAGTGTGTGTGCGTGAGACACCCCGACACCCCGGGAGAGATTGTGAGCATGTGTGAAAGAGAAATATCGATGTATATAAAGTGTGTGCACTTATGCATTAGATAGAGTGATATATAGCGCATGTGTGAGAACAGGGCGAGGCATAGTGCATCTACGTGTAAAAGGCAGTTCTACGCATTGAATTAAAATATAAATGGCATTATTATTTTTGGATGAGATCATGAATTTTGCAATTTGTGTACGAATGAAAATCGGTCTATCAGGCACCCATACTCTATTGAATTTTGGCATGTGCATGTGTTTATTTCATATTATCGATCCATAGAGTGAGGGCGGTTTGAAATACAGGCAATGCATTGCTTTTGCAATTCATATATAAACATGAATTAGTGCACTCCATGTTGTTAGTGTGAAGCACTTTATACATTTATCACTTACATGGATACATTCCAAATTTCTAGCTACGAAATAGAATACATGTTGAATTCAAAATAAAGGGGGTTTCGAAGATTCGAATTCATAGGAAGTGCATTCATCTATTTGATTTCGAGATAATAGCATTTGTAAATCAGATCTAAAAGGGGGCATCAATCTTTGTTGTGCGTTTGAACATGCTATATATTCGTACGCATGTCTAACTACTTTTTTGCAATCAAGGAGATTATATCTGGAACCATGCATGAACTGAGGTAAGTTGCATATTTTTTACTAATATATACTCATGTACAATGTATATTCAAATGTACCCCCTCCATCCCAAAATAATCGTAGTTTTAGGATGTTCAAGAATCAAGATTTGTGAATTGTAACAAATCCTGAAAGTTCAATTCAAGAGAACCTTAAACATTAATGCTTCTGCTCCCAAATATTGAACGAAGCGCCAAATAAGACTCTGGTCACCCAAAACCACGCGAGATTAATGTGGTGGTAGGAAATTACTGTCCTGACTCTGGCCCGTGTAGCCTATCGGCCCAATGTCTGAAGGTCTAAACCGGGGTAGGTTTGTAACTTCACCAAGACGCCAATCTCAACCGCCTCCGAGAAGCATTCATACGTAGTGGGCGCCTAAACACCCATGCGCTCGGCTGAAATCTATCCCGCCCACCATTTGGAACACCTGAGATTACCGTGCTACCCACAACCCGCAATATGTCCGAAATTTTAGATGGGGACAAAGTTTGTAAATTTCCCCAAATTTCAAACAAGCATGTCCCAAACCGAAACATTGTTCCCCCTTAGTTCCCCTCCCTCCGTTTCCCTATTCATACTCCATGGGCGCCAAAACGCCTTCTCCACCAGCCGCGAAACCCCAGCCTCCTCCGTCCTCCACCCCATCGCGCCCAATCCACCGCCTCCCTCCTCCATCACGCCGGAGCTGGTACCCCGACATCATCGTCCAACGCAACTGTAACTACAACGCCCTCAAGGACTTAGCAGCTGAAGCTGAGGCAGAGCTGCCTCCACGACGCTGACGCCGACGTGCGTCGTACCAGAACCACTTCGACCATGCTGTCCTGCGCCTCACCGCTGCCGCTCCACTATCGCAACCGTCCACTGCATCAGAGCTCTTCCCGCTAAGCCGTCGTTCACTGCCTTGGATCTGGTTCCCCGCCGCTGACAGACCGCCACCGCACCACACTCAACAACTTGGCCATGGGTTCGTCCAAGGCTCCATCGTCCTCGACAACTTCTCGTCTCCAGCAAACCACAAGAAGATCCTTGGAAGCACAGAAGGAGGACATAGCACTGCCAGCAGAAAGATGTCCTCCTCTTCCGTTATTCAAGCAAATCTTATGTCTCTTCTCACACCATATTCATCCCATGAAAGAAACTAATTGAGCACTTATTACTACATCTTCTTCGTGATACTAAATGCACAAGGTTTCCTCCCATTTACTATTTCCCCTTGGCTATAGGTCAGTAGCCCACCCGGATTTCAATTCAGGGTCAGTCAAATTGCAATTAAAAGAAGCAGCAGCCGCTTAGGCGCGCGGAGCACCTAGTCCGTTTGTTTGCCGGGAAGCGGCGCATCGGTATGTCTCGTAGGGGTGTGGGGAGCAGGAGCTGCTTGCACCCAATCTGGAGGTCGGCAGGGCTTGAAGGGATGGTTGGGGGCGGCGCCAAGCACGGCGGTGCGGTGAGGTCGAGGGAAGGGCGGAGGCAGGGGACTGGGCCGGTGGTCACTGGCATTTCGAGGAAGATCGTAACACTGACTGGCTGGAGGTAGATGAAGGCGATCTGCCCATTCTATGTACATCGGATGGTGCAGAAAAAATGGACTGACCTATTTGTTTTCAGTCGACTGTTATTTTCATAGGACCACACCCTTTGGTGTGCGGGAGGAGCATCTGCATTTCCCAGCCATCCCTATGCTCATATTTCAAAATCCTAGAATCTAGTATTTTCATGTGCCATGCATGCTGTAGAGCTATCATGTGTCTCCCGTCATTTATTTCTCACCGACCTGCTATCTGCTACTTTTACACTGTACTACTTATCCACACACTTCACCCATACTCACACTATTGTTTTTTATGCATGGGTATTTCAGACTCTGATGAAGTGTTGATGAATACACAAAAGAAAAGATAGAAGTCGCTCCAGTGTAATTCGAAGATAAGCACTAAGCGGTTCAACGCTCTAAAGGGTGTAGTGTGAGCAGATGGAGAGAGTAACGTAGCTCTGCAGTTGATGATCTCAATGGCCACACACAACCTGTAACACCCTCGATGCGACTATATCTCCCACGTGTCGAGGCACGACTTAGAGGCATAATCGCATTGAAGGCATATGTCGCAAGTGAGGTAATCTTCACACAACCCATGTAATATAATAACGAATAAGAGATACATAGTTGGCTTACACTCGCCACTTCACACAATTACATGAATAAAGCATTACAACATCCAAATACACTCAGGGCCCGACTACGGAGCCAAAATAAAAGAAGAACCCCAAATGCGACAAAGGTCCCCGATCGACCCCAACTGGGCTCCACTACTGATCAACTAGAACCAAGCAACACAAAGGACAAGATCTTCATCGAGCTCCTCCTGAGCTTGGTTGCGTCATCTGCTCGGACTCATCGGCACCTGCAAGCTGGTTTTTGGAAGTATCTGTGAGCCACAGGGACTCAGCAATCTCACACCCTCGCGATCAAGACTATTTAAGCTTATGGGTAAGGCAAAGGTATGAGGTGGAGCTACAGCAAGCGACTAGCATATATGGTGGCTAACATACGCAAAAGAGAGCGAGAAGAGAAGGCAAAGCACGGTCGATAAAAGTATGATCAAGAAGTGATCCTGGACTACCTACGTCAAGCATAACTCCAACAACCGTGTTCACTTCCCGGACTCCGCCTGAAAGGGACCATCACGGTTACACACGCGGTTGATTCATTTTAATTAAGGTCAACTTCAGGTTTTCTACAACCGGACGTTAACAAATTCCCATCTGCCCATAACCGTGGGCACGGCTTTCGAAAGTTCAAATCCCTGCAGGGGTGTCCCAACTTAGCCCATCACAAGCTCTCATGGTCAACGAAGGAATAGACCTCCCCCCGAGACATTCCGATCAGACTCGGTATCCTAGTACAACAAGACATTTCGACAGGGTAAAACTAAACCAGCAACACCGCCCGAATGTGCCGACAAATCCCGATAGGAGCTACACATATCTCTTTCTCAGGGCACACTCAGATGAGACTAGCTACGAGTAAAACCAACCCTCAAGTTTCCCCGAGGTGGCCCCGCAGGCAGCTCAGTTCGGACCAACACTCAGAGGACCACTGGCCCGGGGGGGGGGGGGGTAAAATAACGATGACCCTTGAGCCGGCCGACTCAAGGGAAAGAAAAGGCTAGGTGGCGAATGGTAAAACCAATGTTGGGCATTACTGGAGAAGCTTTACTTAAGGCGAACTGTCAAGGGGTTCCCATTATAGCCCAACCGCGTAAGGGACGCAAAATCCGGGAATATAACACCGATATGAAGGAAACTAGGGCGGCAAGAGTGGAATAAAACACCAGGCATAAGGCCGAGCCTTCCACCCTTTACCAAGTATATAGATGCGTTAATTAAATAAGATATATTGTGATATCCCAACGAGTAAACATGTTCCAACAAGGAACAACATCTCCATGTTCCAACAAGGAACAAACTTCAATCTTCACCTGCAACTAGCAACGCTATAAGAGGGGCTGAGCAAAGCGGTAACATAGCCAAACAACGGTTTGCTAGGACAAAGGTGGGTTAGGGGCTGAACATGGCAATTTGGGAGGCTGACAAGCAAGTGGTAGGCATCGTAGCAATGGCATTGCAAAAGAGCGAGCAAACTAGCATAGCAAAGATAGTAGTGATTTCGAGGGTATGATCATCTTGCCTGAAATCCCGCAAGGAAGAAGAACGAGTCCATGAAGAAGACAAGCGGACGTAGACGAACGGTTCCTCACAAGCACGACGTTGTCGGAACCAACCCGAAGAAGCAACACCGGAAAGAAGCAAACAACATAGTAAACAACCACCACATAAGCATGGCAAGATGCACAAACAAGCATGATGCATGTCCGGTTTAAAGAGGCATGGCATGGCAAAATGCACAAGCAATCCTACAAATTAAGTGGAGCTCAATATGCAACGAGTTGCATATTGACGAAACACCACGTGATTTATTTAGTTCGATCTCGATTATATACCCAACAATATTAAATGTTGTTAAACATGGCAAGAGGGTGAAGCAAATGTAAACTACCTATCTAGTCAAGGTTAAATGAAGCCGGAAACAACGAACAACAATTTCAGAAAATCCTCATATGCATAATTTAAGGTTTGGTCCTGTTCTGCCCTAAACCATATTTTAGAGTTGTTAAACATGCAAGACAAGTAGACCATGTTAAACTAGGCAAAATTCTACCCCATTTACATATAAAGTTTACTAAAATCGGAGTTATGGTTATTTAGTTATGAATTAAATCATTTTAACATGGCATAGGGGCAAATAAGGCAATCATCATTTTAAAAATTTTAATTGTTGTTATCATGATGCAGATGACATGAACAAGTTTTAAGCAATTTTATGAAAAGTTGACAATGGCATTATGAAGCATTTGTCATCGTGGTGGAAAAGAAAAGGAGTGCCACGGCAACGAATCCGAAAGTGATGCCACGGCAACATATCGGTTCCGGTAACTCGATTGAGATCCCGGTGCAAACGAAAAAATGCGGCGGGAGCGTGACATGAGATGAACGGTGGGGTGCTCCCGGTAACCGGGTTCCCACGGGTTAGGGGCAAGGAAACGAGTGTCAAAACGGACACGGTGCAGACAAAGGGTGCGCCTCATACAACACAAGCATTCGTTCTCGGATGTCGACTCAGGTTATACCTTCGAAGTGTGCCTTATCGGAACGGATCAAGTTCGTAGAGGGAAGTAGGCGTTCTCGCGACGGCAGTAGTTGTTCTTGTGGCGGTAGTGGAAGTAGGGGTACATGACAATGTAGAGGTACTCGCGACGGTAGTGGTTCACGTTCAAATTACACGGGTCTTTGGCGACGGTCGTCATACATGGTTCGGAGTGGTACTTGCACCTTCGGACTTGACGAATCCGGGGCTTCGGGGTCGACGGTAGTGGTATATGTTTCGAAGACGTTCGAACCATATCGGTAGCGGTACTTGATGAATCCCGACACGGACTTGGCGTCTTCGTGCGTAGGGGTCTTGGCGTTTCCGGAGATGACGGTAGAGGTACTTGGCGCGTCGTTGTACTTGGCAATTTTGAAGGCGGCGGAAATGAACTTGGCGGCATCCGTTGACCTGGTACTTGGTGAATCCCTGTTCGGTGGTCTTCCTTGGCGGTTCAGGGCATGGTGCATGTACTTGGCATGATGAAGGGGCGATGGCCGCAGGACACTAGGACCCGAAGCAGAGGAGCAGGGGATCGAGGCTCTGGCCATGTCCTGCAGGTGTTGCGCTGGACGGCAGCGGTAAGGCGACAGCGGCAGAGCTGCCATGGATGGCAACAACGCCATGGAGGAAGCAGGGGCGCGTCGGGGATGGCCGAGGACGGCTTGCGGAGGCCATGGCGAGGTCGAGATGGTGGCGGGGCTTAGGCGCTGAGGTGCACCGGCGGAGCGGCGGAGCTTGCCGGCGTCGGGGATGGTGCAGGAGAGGAGAGGTACCGGGCGGCGCGTGGCCACGGAGGAGAGGGAGGACGCGGCGTCCACGGGGGAGTTGATGGAGATGGGCGATGCAGGATGGCAGCAGGACGGCAGCGACTGCGGCATCCATGGCCTTAACGAGGGACCGGGCACGAGCGGGAGGTGGGGCATGCGGCGCATGGTGGTGGAGTGCTCCGGCGAGAACGAAGCAGGGGAGGCCCCGCAGGCCGTGGTGCCCGGCATCCCTGGCGACGCGGCAGGGCGGCGAGCTCGGCCCTCGCGTCCATGGAGGCAAGGAAGGAAGGCCCTGGCAGGAGGCGCAACGCAGGGTAGAGCAGAGGGAGGCGATGGTAGTGGGCTGCTGCGAGCGAGAAGAGAGATCGGGGAAGATGGGATCGGCCAGAGGAGAGTCGAAGGGAGGATGAGGGGATGGGGATTGGGGTGCGGGCCTATGGCGGCACAAGGGAAGAGACAAAGGAGAGAGCGAGAGGGAGTGATCGGGCCTAGGGTTAGGTTAGGTTAGGTTAGGTGGGCTTTGGCCTGTTAGTTGGGCCAAAATGGTCCTGGCTGGACACAAGTGGCGGCTGGGCTTCTCTCTTCCTCCTCTCTCTTTTCATTAACAGAGAACTAGAAGAAAGGAAAGAAGACAAGAGAAGGTTGGAAGAAGAATTAGGGCATGTGGTTAATTTCGCCGGACTCACAAAAATGTGCACGGTCAAAGAAAAGTAGGATTGGACATGATTGCAAGAATTAAATTCAAATGACTTTGAATTTAATTGAAAAGGTTTGAACAAGGGCTAGGAATTAGAAATGTCCAAAAATGTTGAGAATTTAGGTGGAGCTCCGGAAAATGACGAAAGGATATATGGCAAAGTTAGAGGCCAAGAATTGAAATAATGAAAGGCATTGGGATTTTGCAAGTGTGTTATGGTGATTCCAAAGAATGGAATTATTTTATAATAGCTCCACTAATATCGGGAGGATATATTATAAAGAGAAGTCATCCTTCCCTCGATTTAAATGGATCGAAGATCCATACAATTTATTTAGTTGAGTAAGAAAAGAAAAGACATGATGGCATGATGACATGATGCAATGCACATGATGCAATGATGAATGCAACACGCAAGCAAAAGACAACGCAACAATATCGAATAACTGCACGACACCTGGCACATCGGTCTCGGGGCGTTACAACACTCCACCACTATGAGAGGATCTTGTCCCGAGATCTAGAATGGCACCGGAGGGAAACAACGGAAGAGAGAAAGAGAAGAGGTAAAACTAAGTTGCTCCTTTGACAAACGAGTGAAACCAAAGAACCTTGCGAGGTTGAACAAATTCGAGAAAAGAGTATAACAAAGGTGAACAAAGTCGAAAACACTCCGTTAGGAAAGAGGAAGAAAGAACATTGCGAAAAACCTTGAGGTTGAAGGGAAGATATATATTGAAAACACTCCGGTTAAGGAAGGGGATCAAGCAAGACCACATTCGGGTAGCACTCCGGTTGGAAAGAAAAAAGACTTGAATAAGGTCTTGATAAGATGAGAAGATACTTGATGAAATCACAACACACTGCCACCGGAACTATTGAATGAATGGAACAAGGGGTAAGAAAGATCTCAGACCGCACTCCGGTTGAGAAGGGAGTCAAAATTTGATAAGATGAGAGAGCTCAAATGAAAACACGACACTCCGGTTGAGAAAGGGATGCAAGACTGGATAAGGTGAAAAGAACGTGAGAAGAATGGCACCACACTCTGGTTAAATGGATAAGCAAAGAAAAGGATACTATCATAACAAAACAAGAAGATGGGTAGAAGAGAGCAACATCACAATGCCTCCGGAACAAAAGAATAGAAGATAGATAATTGAGATAGGGGAATGGAGAAGAAAATGCCAACTTCTGCCACAAAAGAGCTTGAGAAGGCATCCTTAGGAGAAGGGTCGAACGGAGTTATTGGAAACCCAACAACGAAAAGAATAAGCTAGATATGGTCTTATGGAATACATCTCAAAATTACGAGGTGAAATTCTGCCACTAACGGAAACAAAATTGGATTGATAAGAACAAGAAACGAGAAACTTATCTCACCGGAAAGGATAAATGAAGAACTTGGGTCAATTATACGCCTCACAATAGCAAGATCCTTAGGGAAGGCTTTAGGTGAAATATAACCCAAGGTAACTCCAATGACGAGATTGATGGATTTAAAATACCTCATTCTTAATAACATGTGAATCATGAAGCATGAATTCAAATTATCAAGGGTGACATAATACCACCTCCAATGATACGGAAGAAAGAATTGCACTCCGGATTACAATATGAAGAAAGCTTAAGCTCCTTAGAAAGGAATCTTGATGAACGCTTCTAGAAGGAAATAAATCCTTGATGAACCATCATGTATAGCCTCCATGAAGAAACTCCGGTAATCAAAAGAATAACGAAAATAGAGAGAAGTTGGAAACACAAAGTGAAACCTTGCAATGATTTAGATGGACCTCCGTGATAATATAATTGAAAGAGGTTGGAACTCCGGGAAAAGAGAAGATGAACAATTGAGATCAAGAATTTTGATGAACCTCCGGAATAGGGAATTAACCACTTGGATAGAACAAGAATTAGAATTACATTATGCTTATCCTTCACCAATTAAATTGATGACAATCAATGCATTCAACATATTACTTATTCTCGTAGAAAAGATTAAGGTAGATATAGTGCCAACTTGAGAAGGTCTTCAAAGAACCACCGGTAGAATTTGGAAAACAACGAAGTAAAGATAAAGAAACACCGGAAAGAATTATCAAATGAACAAATGAAGATACTTGAGGGAATTTGATACATGAGAACGAAGAGAACACGAGCCGATTAAAGATCACTTGAATGAAGCACCGGTAAAATTTGGAGAATGATAGCTGAAAGCTGAGAATGAATAAACCTGACTTGATTGCCTCCGGATAACAAACTAAGAAGACTCTTAAATTTCCCCGGAAGGGTGAAAAGAATACTCACAATCGAAACAATTACGAGAGGATGGCAACAAGCTAGAATCACGAATCTTGAAGAGAATGGAGCAAGATTAAAGAGAAACTCTTCTTCGGTCTTCAAATGATGAGAATGACAACGAGAAACACCACAAAGAATTATTGAGACACTCCGGAATAAGAATGGAAAAGTTGAGCCAACGAAGAAAATATTTTGGCAGATCTTGAGAAGACATTTGACTGATGATAAATCATTCTTACATCAAACATGGAAAAGAATTTCAGAATAACTCCGGAAAAAATAAGAAGAGACAGGTAAGATCCTGGGAAAAGACCTGTGGGTTAGGGCCCACTGAAAAGAAACACCGTTGAAACGATTTCAAAGAGAGAAAGCACCGGTTGTATTAAATGACTTGAATGAGGGAACATCCTCGAAAGATCTTGAACGAATGCAGAGTGGAAAACACGAATCTTCGATATATCTTGAGCACTCCGGAACAATTAAATAGCAAGAAGTGAATGAATATGAGGTGCACCGGTATGAGAATGTATTTAAAACGAGGAGAAAGATATGATCAATAACGCTTGAATTTAAACCACCGGAAAAGAAAAATGAGTGAAGGTTGACGAACTTGAAGCTCCGTTAGAATATACGTGAGAATCACCGGATAAGAATATTGACGGGAAAAGAATGGAGAGGCTTTCCATCAATAAAATGGATGCTCAATTAAAAAAATCTTAGACCTTGAAGAAAAGGGTGGGTGGGCGGGAAAAACAAAAGCAACTTGGAGACGAATGAAACAAACACCGTTGAGAAGACTTGAGTTGATCTTGCGGATGTTGAAAAAGATCGGATCCACTTGAAGAGAAGTACACCGGTGAAAAAGGATTGACAAGGCAATCTCGATTACCAAGAAGGATTAGTATCCACATCGGCATATGAGAACACCATTTGGGGAAAGTATGGAATCAACATTTGACTTCGAAGCAACTCGAATACCACAACTCAAAATAAAAACAAAACAAAGGATTGGATTGCAGAATAAGCCGGAGCAAACATATGATAGAGATTTCGTCCGAAGTTTTCGTTGTGGGACCTACACGGGCTCGATCGTACATCACCATCATGTACATGGCAGTGCACATGACATACGAAGCGTCCCCGAGTTAGCATAGCCAAGGACTCTTTAAGACACAACGAGACCACTGTAAAACCGACCGTGAATAGGCGGACCACTAGACGTCGAACCCCAATTTCATATCATACATCTGTCGGAAAGATATCCTAAGAGCTACTTGAATTCCCACCTATGAAACTCCCAAAATTTTCCGGTTATGCAATCAGGGGTTGGGGATACAGGGGAAGCATAATATCTCACCCAAACTAGCAAATCCTACATCCAGCTATATCCATCCTTCAACACATAACCAAGAAACCTTCGGAAATCATCTACCTCAACCTTCAAAAAGCATCCGTTATACAAGTTATGGCGATACTCCCGAACTCCCGCCCCAGTACTGGGTGGCGTCGAGGTTATCTCACCAACGAACTGCATAAAAGAGATTTTCGATGTCGGCGAACATATCTCAACTATTCTAGAATTGCAACGATAAAATTATGATGACAACACCTCAGAGCTCAACTCCTCGGGACACTTCCACTAAACCCCTGACAGGAGGCACCAAGACAGTATTCTCATCATAAGCCATCGGAACAAATCCAAGATACTCGCGTGATCCTAAAATTTTTTTTTGTGAAAATTTGAGAAGAGATGAGTCAAAACTCTACGTCAGGATGCCTTACCAGAGCGATGAGGAGACTGGGAAGTAAAAAGAATTCCTAAGCTCTCCGATATATAATTCCTAAATGACTCAAAACATTTTTCTAGACACAACTCGGCCGCTAAAACGATCAATCAGTGGGGGCTCCTAAGGTCGGGGAAGGCTCTGATACCAACTTGTAACACCCTCGATGCGACTATATCTCCCACATGTCGAGGCACGACTTAGAGGCATAATCGCATTGAAGGCATATGTCGCAAGTGAGGTAATCTTCACACAACCCATGTAATATAATAAGGAATAAGAGATACATAGTTGGCTTACACTCGCCACTTCACCCAATTACATGTATAAAGCATTACAACATCCAAATACACTCAGGGCCCGACTACGGAGCCAAAATAAAAGAAGAACCCCAAATGCGACAAAGGTCCCCAATCGACCCCAACTGGGCTCCACTACTGATCAACTAGAACCAAGCAACACAAAGGACAAGATCTTCATCGTGCTCCTCCTGAGCTTGGTTGCGTCATCTTCTCGGACTCATCGGCACTCGCAAGCTGGTTTTTGGAAGTATCTGTGAGCCACAGGGACTCAGCAATCTCACACCCTCGCGATCAAGACTATTTAAGCTTATGGGTAAGGCAAAGGTATGAGGTGGAGCTGCAGCAAGCGACTAGCATATATGGTGGCTAACTTACGCAAAAGAGAGCGAGAAGAGAAGGCAAAGCACGGTCGATAAAAGTATGATCAAGAAGTGATCCTGGACTACCTACGTCAAGCATAACTCCAACAACCGTGTTCACTTCCCGGACTCCGCCGGAAAGGGACCATCACGGTTACACACGCGGTTGATTCATTTTAATTAAGGTCAACTTCAGGTTTTCTACAACCGGACATTAACAAATTCCCATCTGCCCATAACCGCGGGCACGGCTTTCGAAAGTTCAAATCCCTGTAGGGGTGTCCCAACTTAGCCCATCACAAGCTCTCACGGTCAACAAAGGAATAGACCTCCCCCCGAGACATTCTGATCAGACTCGGTATCCCAGTACAACAAGACATTTCGATAGGGTAAAAATAAACCAGCAACACCGCCCGAATGTGCCGTCAAATCCCGATAGGAGCTGCACATATCTCTTTCTCAGGGCACACTCAGATGAGACTAGCTACGAGTAAAACCAACCCTCAAGTTTCCCCGAGGTGGCCCCGCAGGCAGCTTAGTTCGGACCAACACTCAGAGGAGCACTGGCCCGGGGGGGGGGGGGGGTAAAATAACGATGACCCTTGAGCCGGCTGACTCAAGGGAAAGAAAAGGCTAGGTGGCGAATGGTAAAACCAATGTTGGGCATTGCTGGAGAAGCTTTACTTAAGGCGAACTGTCAAGGGGTTCCCATTACAGCCCAACCGCGTAAGGGACGCAAAATCCAGGAACATAACACCGATATGACGGAAACTAGGGCGGCAAGAGTGGAACAAAACACCAGGCATAAGGCCGAGCCTTCCACCCTTTACCAAGTATATAGATGCATTAATTAAATAAGATATATTGTGATATCCCAACGAGTAAACATGTTCCAACAAGGAACAACATCTCCATGTTCCAACGAGGAACAAACTTCAACCTTCACCTGCAACTAGCAACGCTATAAGAGGGGCTGAGCAAAGCGGTAACATAGCCAAACAACGGTTTGCTAGGACAAAGGTGGGTTAGGGGCTGAACATGGCAATTTGGTAGGCTGACAAGCAAGTGGTAGGCATCGTAGCAATGGCATTGCAAAAGAGCGAGCAAACTGGCATAGCAAAGATAGTAGTGATTTCGAGGGTATGATCATCTTGCCTAAAATCCCGCAAGGAAGAAGATCGAGTCCATGAAGAAGACAAGCGGACGTAGACGAACGGTTCCTCACAAGCACGACCTTATCGGAACCAACCCGAAGAAGCAACACCGGAAAGAAGCAAACAACATAGTAAACAACCACCACATAAGCATGGCAAGATGCGCAAACAAGTATGATGCATGTCTGGTTTAAAGAGGCATGGCATGGCAAAATGCACAGGCAATCCTACAAATTAAGTGGAGCTCAATATGCAACGAGTTGCATATTGACGAAACACCACGTGATTTATTTAGTTCGATCTCGATTATGTACCAAACAATATTAAATGTTGTTAAACATGGAAAGAGGGTGAAGCAAATGTAAACTACCTATCTAGTCAAGGTTAAATGAGGTCGGAAACAACGAACAACAATTTCGGAAAATCCTCATATGCATAATTTAAGGTTTGGTCCTGTTCTGCCCTAAACCATATTTTAGAGTTGTTAAACATGCAAGACAAGTATACCATGTTAAACTAGGCAAAATTCTACCCCATTTACATATAAAGTTTATTAAAATCGGAGTTACGGTTATTTAGTTATGAATTAAATCATTTTAACATGGCATAGGGGCAAATAAGGCAATGATCATTTTAAACATTTTAATTGTTGTTATCATGATGCGGATGACATGAACAAGTTTTAAGCAATTTTATGAAAAGTTGACAATGGCATTATGAAGCATTTGTCATCGTGGCGGAAAAGAAAAGGAGTGCCACAGCAACGAATCCGAAAGTGATGCCACGGCAACATATTGGTTCCGGTAACTCGATTGAGATCCCGGTGCAAACGAAAAAATGCGGCGGGAGAGTGACATGAGATGAACGGTGGTGTGCTCCCGGTAACCGGGTTCCCACGGGTTAGGGGCAAGGAAACGAGTGTCAAAACGGACACGGTGCAGACAAAGGGTGCGCCTCATACAACACAAGCATTCGTTCTCGGATGTCGACTCAGGTTATACCTTCAAAGTGTGCCTTATCGGAATGGATCAAGTTCGTAGAGGGAAGTAGGCGTTCTCGCGACGGCAGTAGTTGTTCTCATGGCGGTAGTGGAAGTAGGGGTACATGACAACGTAGAGGTACTCGCGACGGTAGTCGTTCACGTTCAAATTACATGGGTCTTCGGCGACGGTCGTCATACATGGTTCGGAGTGGTACTTGCACCTTCAGACTTGACGAATCCGGGGCTTCGGGGTCGACGGTAGTGGTACACATTTCGAAGACGTTCGAACCATATCGGTAGCGGTACTTGATGAATCCCGACTCGGACTTGGCGTCTTCGTGCGTAGGGGTCTTGGCGTTTCCGGAGATGACGGTAGAGGTACTTGGCACGTCGTTGTACTTGGCAATTTTGAAGGCGGCGGAAACGAACTTGGCGGCCTCCGTTGACCTGGTACTTGGCGAATCCCTATTCGGTGGTCTTCCTTGGCGGTTCAGGGCATGGTGCATGTACTTGGCATGATGAAGGGGCGATGGCCGCAGGACACTAGGACCCGAAGCAGAGGAGCAGGGGATCGAGGCTCTGGCCATGTCCTGCAGGTGTTGCGCTGGACGGCAGCGGTAAGGCGACAGCGGCAGAGCTGCCATGGATGGCAACAACGCCATGGAGGAAGCAGGGGCGCGTCGGGGATGGCCGAGGACGGCTTGCGGAGGCCATGGCGAGGTCGAGATGGTGGCGGGGCTTAGGCGCTGAGGTGCACCGGCGGAGCGGCGGAGCTTGCCGGCGTCGGGGATGGTGCAGGAGAGGAGAGGTACCGGGCGGCGCGTGGCCACGGAGGAGAGGGAGGACGCGGCGGCCACGGGGGAGTTGATGGAGATGGGCGATGCAGGATGGCAGGAGGACGGCAGCGACTGCGGCATCCATGGGCTTAACGAGGGACCGGGCACGAGCGGGAGGTGGGGCGTGCGGCGCATGGTGGTGGAGCGCTCCAGCGAGAACGAAGCAGGGGATGCCCCGCAGGCTGTGGTGCCCGGCGTCCCTGGCGACACGGCAGGGCGGCGAGCTCGGCCCTCGCGTCCATGGAGGCAAGGAAGGAAGGCCCTGGCAGGAGGCGCAACGCAGGGTAGAGCAGAGGGAGGCGATGGCAGTGGGCTGCTGCGAGCGAGAAGAGAGATCGGGGAAGATGGGATCGGCCAGAGGAGAGTCGAAGGGAGGATGAGGAGATGGGGATTGGGGTGCGGGCCTATGGCGGCGCAAGGGAATAGACAAAGGAGAGAGCGAGAGGGAGTGATCGGGCCTAGGGTTAGGTTAGGTTAGGTTAGGTGGGCTTTGGCATGTTAGTTGGGCCAAAATGGTCCTGGCTGGACACAAGTGGCGGCTGGGCTTCTCTCTTCCTCCTCTCTCTTTTCATTAACAGAGAACTAGAAGAAAGGAAAGAAGACAAGAGAAGGTTGGAAGAAGAATTAGGGCATGTGGTTAATTTCGCCGGACTCACAAAAATGTGCACGGTCAAAGAAAAGTAGGATTGGACATGATTGCAAGAATTAAATTCAAATGACTTTGAATTTAATTGAAAAGGTTTGAATAAGGGCTAGGAATTAGAAATGTCCAAAAATGTTGAGAATTTAGGTGGAGCTCCGGAAAATGACGAAAGGATATATGGCAAAGTTAGAGGCCAAGAATTGAAATAATGAAAGGCATTGGGATTTTGCAAGTGTGTTATGGTGATTCCAAAGAATGGAATTATTTTATAATAGCTCCACTAATATCGGGAGGATATATTATAAAGAGAAGTCATCCTTCCCTCGATTTAAATGGATCGAAGATCCATACAATTTATTTAGTTGAGTAAGAAAAGAAAAGACATGATGGCATGATGACATGATGCAATGATGAATGCAACACGCAAGCAAAAGACAACGCAACAACATCGAATAACTGCACGACACCTGGCACATCGGTCTCGGGGCATTACACAACCATCCCAGGTGCTTGCTTTAACTTCCCGCTGTCAAATGTGGTTGCATGTTGCATATGGGTGTCTAGCTTGTATTGCTTCCAATTTGGTCAAATTACATCTGCTTACTTTACACATGATACCTTTGATAATGACATGCCTTCCTGTTTTTGATATATACTACATATGTCTATTAACCTTGTTCGTACATCAAACTAATGCTCTTTTGCATCCCTCATCAATCAGTTATGATGAGACAGTCACCCTAGTGGCTTACAGTGAGACGCGCTACTCGTTTAAAGAGTGAGTGTCATCCTCCCCACATGATTCTCAAGAAGCGGCAAGGCTAAATTAAGATACTCAACGTAACTCTCTAGTTGATGTCCGCAATTCCCCTACACCACCATAGCAGGTGCTTGCTCTTACTTGGCAGTGTGATATATGGTTGCATGTTGCATATGGTGTCTACCTTGTAATGCTTCTAATTAGGGTAAATTGCATCTGCTTAGTTAACACATTATACATGTGAATATGACATGCCTTCCTGTTTTTGGTACATACTACGTCTTTCTATTAACCATGTTCTTACATCAAACTACTTTTCTTGTGTATCCCTCATCAATCACTCCTGACAAGACACCTTCAAGTTGATAGTGTAATAGTGGTTGCATCTTGCATATCATTTCAAACATGTATTGCCTCTAATTTGTTGAGGTGCCACTTATAATGAGACACATCTAACTTGGTATAGTGATTTTGGTTGGATCTTTCATATGGTGTCTAGATTGCATTGCTTCCAATTTGTTGAAATGCCTTCTGCTTAGCGTTTTTCTTACATATTCCATCCTCCTACAATTTGGTTGCCATACATAAAAGTTGTGTTCGTCAGTATCATGCATCAACGAATTTGGAAGTGCGAATTTTATTCCTTTTTCTTGTGTGTTTACTTGACAAGGAAAAATCTAAAAGGACGAAGGCACGGAATGATGGTGGTCCTCTGGAGCAACCGAAACAGATGATCTCTACAGATTCTCCTGCTACTCCTACTGTAGTGCAAGTTCCAAATCTGATCTCCCCTACTGCACACCCCCAGGTGATTGCTCTAACCTGGTAGTGTGATATCTGGTTGCATGTTACATATGGTGCCTACCTTGTATTGCTCCTAATTTGTTAAATTGGATATCCTTGGCTTACTCAATATACATTTGAATATGACACGCCTTCTGTTTTTTCGTACATACTACATCTACCTATAACACCATGTTCTTACATCAAACTACTGTTCTTGTGTATCCTACATCTTTGGCCTATGGTGAGACAGTCATGCCCGTGGGTTAATATGAGACGTGCTACTCTTATAAAGAGTGCAGTTTCATCCTCTCCACATGATTCTCAAGAAACAACAAGCCTAAATGAAGATATTGAACATAGCTCTGTACTTGAAGACCGCACTTCCCCTACACCACCATCGCAGGTGCTTGCTCTAACTTCAAAGTGTGATATGTGGTTGCATGTTGCATGCGGTGTCTAGCTTGTAATTCTTCTAATTAGGGTAAATTGCATCTGCTTAGTTTACACAGTATACATGTGAATATGACATGCCTTTCTATTTTTGGTACACACTACATCTATTTGTTAACCCTGTTCTTACATGAAACTACCTCTCTTCTGTATCCTGCATCAATCACTTACGATGAGACACCTTTATTCGTTGCATATTGCATATTATTTCTAGCCCGTTGCCATGTATTGATTCTAATTTGGTCAAATACATTTGTTAGGCCACCCGTTTGATTTGGCAGAGTGATATTGGTTTCATCTTTCATATGGTTTCTAGCTTGCATTGCTTCTAACTAGTTCAAACACCTTGTGCTCAGTTTACACTTTATAAATCATACATGTCAATATGTTATGTCGTCCTGTTTTTTCATACATATTCCATCCTCCTATCATGTGGCTGCCTTACATGAAAGTAGTGTTCGTCAGTATCATGCATCAGTGAGTTCTGAAGAGCAAATTTTATTCCTTTTTCTTGTGGGTTTGACATGACAAGGCAAAATCAAAAAAGAGGAAGGAAAAGAGTAAGGAAGGCGATGATGGTGGTCCTCCGTAGCAACATAAACAGAGCATCAGTACGGATTCTCCTTGTATTGCCAGTGCATTACAAGTTCCAAGTCTCCGCTCCCCTACTCCACCATCCAAGGTGCTTGCTCTAACATGGCAGTGTGATATCTGGTTGCATGTTGCATATGGTGTCTAGCTTGTATTGCTCCTAATTAGTGTAAACTGCATCTGCTTAGCTTACACATGATACGTGTGAATATGACACGATTTCCATTTTTTGGTACATACTATATCTGTCTGTCACACCATGTTCTTACATGAAACTACTCTTCTTGTGCATCCTGCATCAGTCACTTATGATGGGACATATTTAAGTTGGCAGTGTGATATTGGTTTGCGACTTGAATATGATTTCTAGCATGTAGTGCTTCTAGTTTGATGAATGCCACCTATGACGAGACATTTTTAACTTGTGAGTGATATTGATTTCACCTTCCATATGGTGTTTAGCTTGCAATGCTTCTAATTTGTTGAAGTGCCTTCTACTTAGTTACCACATCATAGGTGTGAATATGTCAAGCCGTCCAGTTTTTCGTACATATTCCATCCTCATGACTTTGCCTTTCATTAGAGTAGTGTACGTCAGTATCATGCATGAATGAGTTCTGAAGAGCGAATTTTATTCATTTTTCTTGTCGGTTTGACCTCACAATGCAAAATCAATAAAGCGGAAGGAAATTGGTAAGGCATTGGATGATGGTGGTCCTTCCGAGCAAATGAAACGGAGGGCCTCTACAGATTCTACTTCGTCATCCTCCCAACAAGATTCGCAAGACAACGCAAGGCTAGACAGTCAACGTAGCTGTGTAGATGATGATCACATCTCCCCTACTCCACCATCACAGGTGCTTGCTCTAAGTTGGCACTATTATATGTGGTTGCATGTTGCGTATGATGTCTAGCCTGTATTGCTTCTAACTTTGTTGAATTGCATCTGCTTACTTTAACATAATGCCTGTGAATATGACACATGTTCCTATTTCTAGAACATACTATATGTGATCACACCATGTTCTTACATCGGACTACTGTTCTTGCATATCCCGCATCAGTCACTTATGATAAGGCACCCTTAAGTCGCCACTATGATATTGGTTGTGTCTTTCATATGATTTCTAGAATGTACTACTTCTAATTTGTTGAAACGCCAGACAGTTTGAACTTGGTAGAGTGATATTGGTTGCATCTTTCATATGGTGTCTAGCTTGCAGTGCTTCTAATTTGTTGAAATGCCTTCTGCTTAGTTACCACATCATAGGTGTGAATATGTCACGCCTTCCTGTTTTTCGTACATATTCCATCCTCGTAGCATGTGTTTGCCTTTCATCCGAGTAGTGTTCGTCAGTATCATGCATGAATGAGTTCTGAAGAGCGAACTTTATTCCTTTTTCTTATCGGTTTGACTTCACAATGCAAAATCAATACAATTGAAGGAAATTAGTCTAGCAGTGGATGATGGTGGTCCTTCGGAGCAACTCAAACAGAGGTTCTCTACAGATTCTACTCCGCCATCCTCCCAACAAGATTCGCAAGACAACACAAGGCTGGACAGTCAACGTAGGTGTGTAGATGATTAGCACATCTCCCCTACTCCACCATCACATGTGCTTGCTCTAATTTGGCACTATTATATGTGGTTGCATGTTGCGTATGATGTCTAGCTTGTATTGCTTGTAACTTTGTTGAATTGCATTTGCTTACTTTACACATAATGCCTGTGAATATGACACGTGTTCCTATTTCTAGAACATACGTGTAGATGATGAGCACATCTCCCCTACTCCACCATCATAGGTCCTTGCTCTAACTTGGAACTGTTATATGTGGTTGCGTGTTCCGTAGAATGTCTAGTTTGTATTGCTTCTGATTTTTTGAATTGCATCTGCGTAGCTTACAACTTATACCTGCAATGATCACTTACCCATAAGACACATTTAACTTGGGAGTGTGATGTAGGTTGTATCTTGCAATGTCTTCTAGCTTGTACTGCTTCTAATTTCTTGAAATGGCACTTATGACGAGACACTTTTTACCTGATAGAGTGATATTGGTTGCATGTTCATATGGTGCCTAGCTTTCATTTCTTCTAATTTTGTTGAAGTGCCTTCTGCTTACTGTTTTTCATACATATTCCTGTTGGGGAACGTAGTAATTTCAAAAAAATTCCTACGCACACGCAGGATCATGGTGATGCATAGCAACGAGAGGGGAGAGTGTGTCCACGTACCCTCATAGACCGAAAGCGGAAACGTTAGCACAACACGGTTGATGTAGTCGTACGTCTTCACGATCCGACCGATCCAAGTACCGAATGCACGGCACCTCCGAGTTCAGCACACGTTCATCTCGATGACGTCCCACGAACTCCGATCCAGCTGAGCTTCGAGGGAGAGTTCCCTCGGCACGACGGCGTGATGACGGTGATGATGATGCTACCAATGCAGGGCTTCGCCTAAGCATTGCTACGATATGACCGAGGTGGATTATGGTGGAGGGGGCACTGCACACAGCTAAAAGATCAATGATCAATTGTTGTGTATCCAAGGGGTGCCCCCTCCCCATATATAAAGGAGTGGAGGAGGGAGAGGGCCGGCCCTCTCTATGGCGCACCCTAGGGCAGTCCTACTCCCACCGGGAGTAGGATTCCCCCTTTCCTAGTAGAACTACGAGCCCTTCCAAGTAGTAGGAGTAGGAGAGAAGGAAAGGGAAAAGTGAAGAGAAGGAAGGAGGGGTCGCCGCCCCTCCCCCTAGTCCAATTCGGACTAAGCATTGGGGGGCGCAGCCTCTCCTCTCTCTTTCCCCTAAAGCCCAATAAGGCCCATATACTCCCCGGCGAATTCCCGTAACTCTCGAGTACTCTGAAAAATACCCGAACCACTCAGAACCTTTTCGATGTCCGAATATAGTCGTCCAATATATCGATCTTTACATCTCGACCATTTCGAGACTCCTCGCCATATCCCCGATCTTATCCGGGACTCTGAACTACCTTCAATACATCAAAACATATAAACTCATAATACAAATCGTCACCGAATGTTAAGCGTGCGGACCCTACGGGTTCGAGAACTATGTAGACATGACCGAGACACGTCTCCGGTCAATAACCAATAGCGGAACCTGGATGCTCATATTGGCTCTTACATATTATACGAAGATCTTTATCGGTGAAACCGCATAACAACATACGTTGTTCCCTTTGTCATCGGTATGTTACTTGCCCGAGATTCGATCGTCGGTATCTCAATACCTAGTTCAATCTCGTTACCGGCAAGTCTCTTTACTCGTTCTGTAATACATCATCCCGCAACTAACTCATTAGTTACAATGCTTGCAAGGCTTATAGTGATGTATTACCGAGTGGGCCCAGAGATACCTCTCCGACGACCGGAGTGACAAATCCTAATCTTGAAACATGCCAACTCAACAAGTACCTTCGGAGACACATTTAGAACACCTTTATAATCACCTAGTTACGTTATGACATTTGGTAGCACACAAGGTGTTCCTCCGGTAAACGGGAGTTGCATAATCTCATAGTCATAGTAACATGTATAAGTCATGAAGAAAGCAATAGCAACATAGTAAACGATCAAGTTCTAAGCTAACGGAATGGGTCAAGTCGATCACATCATTATCCTAATGATGTAATCCCGTTAATCAAATGACAACTCATGTCTATGGTTAGGAAACTTAACCATCTTTGATTAACGAGCTAGTCAAGTAGAGGCATACGAGTGACACTATGTTTGTCTATGTATTCACACATGTATTATGTTTCCGGTTAATTCAATTCTAGCATGAATAATAAACACTTATCATGAAATAAGGAAATAAATAATAAATTTATTATTGCCTCTAGGGCATATTTCCTTCAGTCTCCCACTTGCACTAGAGTTAATAATCTAGTTCACATCGCCATGTGATTTAACACCAATAGTTCACATCACCATGTGATTAACACCCATAGTTCACATTGTCATGTGACCAACACCCAAAGGGTTTACTAGAGTCAATAATCTAGTTTACATCACTATGTGATTAACACCCAAAGAGTACTAAGGTGTGATCATGGTTTGCTTGTGAGAGAAGTTTAGTCTACGGGTCTGCCACATTCAGATCCGTATGTATTTTGCAAATTTCTATGTCAACAATGCTCTGCACAGAGCTACTCTAGCTAATTGCTCCCACTTTCAAAATGTATCCAGATTGAGACTTAGAGTCATCTGGATCAGTGTCAAAATTTGCATCAACGTAATCTTTTATGACGAACCTTTTGTCACGTCCATAATCAAGAAACATATCCTTATTCCACTAAGGATAATTTTGACCGCTGTCTAGTGATCTACTCCTAGATCACCATTTTACTCCCTTGCTAAACTCAGTGTAGAGTATACAATAGATCTGGTACACAACAAGGCATACTTTATAGAAACTAGGGCTGAGGCATAGGGAATGACTTTCATTCTCTTTCTATCTTCTACCGTGGTCGGGCTTTGAGTCTTACTCAATTTCACACCTTGTAACACAGGTAAGAACTCTTTCTTTGACTGTTCCATTTTGAACTACTTCAAAATCTTGTCAAGGTGTGTACTCATTGAAAAAACTTATCAAGCATCTTGATCTATCTCTATAGATCTTGATGCTCAATATGTAAGTAGCTTCACCGAGGTCTTTATTTCAAAAAGTCCTTTATGATTTCCAGAAAATTCTACATTATTTCCGATCAACAATATGCCATTCACATATATTTATCAGAAATGTTGTAGTGCTCCCACTCACTTTCTGGTAAATACATGCTTCACCGCAAGTCTGTATAAAACTATATTCTTTGATCAACTCATCAAAGCGTATATTCCAACTCTGAGATGCTTGCACCAGTCCATAGATGGATCACTGGAGCTTGCACATTTTGTTAGCACATTTAGGATAGACAAAACCTTCTGGTTGCATCATATACAACTCTTCTTTAAGAAATCCATTAAGGAATGTAGTTTTGACATCCATTTGCCAGATTTCATAAAATATGGCAATTTGCTAACATGATTCGGACAGACTTAAGCATCGCTACGAGTGAGAAAATATCATCGTAGTCAACACCTTGAAATTTGTCAAAACCTTTTTTCGACAAGTCTAGATTTGTAGATAGTAGCACTACTATCAGCGTCCGTCTTCCTCTTGAAGATCCATTTATTTTCTATGGCTTGCCGATCATCGGGCAAGTCGACCAAAGTCCACACTTTGTTCTCATACATGGATCCCATCTCTGATTTCATGGCCTCAAGCCATTTCGCGGAATCTGGGCTCATCATCGCTTCCTCATAGTTCGTAGGTTCGTCATGGTCAATTAACATGACCTCCAGAATAGGATTACCATACCACTCTGGTGCGGATCTCACTCTTGTTGACCTATGAGGTTCAGTAGGAACTTGATCCGAACTTACATGATCATCATCATTAGCTTCCTCACTAATTGGTGTAGGAGTCACAGAAACAGATTTCTATGATGAACTACTTTCCGATAAGGGAGAAGGTACAGTTACCTCATCAAGTTCTACTTTCCTCTCAGTCACTTCTTTCGAGAGAAACTCCTTCTCTAGAAAGGATCCATTTTAGCAACAAATATCTTGCCTTCGGATCTGTGATAGAAGGTGTACCCAACAGTTACTTTTGGGTATCCTATGAAGACGCACTTCTCCGACTTGGGTTTGAGCTTATCAAGATGAAACTTTTTCACATAAGCATCACAACCCCAGACTTTAAGAAATGACAGCTTAGGTTTCTTGCTAAACCACAGTTCATATGGTGTCGTCTCAACGGATTTATATGGTGCCCTTTTTAATGTAAATGCAGTTATCTCTAATGCATAACCCCAAAACGATAGTGGTAAATCGCTAAGAGACATCATAGATTGCACTATATCAAATAAAGTACGGTTATGAAGTTCGGACACACCATTACGCTGTGGTGTTCCAGTGGCATGAGTTTGTGAAACTATTCCACATTATTTTAATTGAAGACAAAACTCGTAACTCAAATATTCGCCTCTGCGATCAGATCGTAGAAACATTATTTTCTTGTTATGATGATTTTCCACTTCACTCTGAAATTCTTTGAACTTTTCAAATGTTTCAGACTTATGTTTCTTCAAGTAGATATACCCATATCTGCTCAAATCATCTGTGAAGGTCAGAAAATAATGATACCCGCCACAAGCCTCAACATTCATCGGACCTCATACATCATTATGTATTATATCCAATAAGTCAGTTGCTCGCTCCATTGTTCTGGAGAACGGAGTCTTAGTCATCTTTTCCCATGAGGCAGGGTTCGCAAGCATCAACTGATTCATAATCAAGTGATTCCAAAAGCCCATCAGCATGGATTTTCTTCATGCGCTTTACACCAATATGACCTAAATGACAGTGCCACAAATAAGTTGCACTATCATTATTAACTTTGCATCTTTTGGCTTCAATATTATGAATATGTGTATCACTACGATCGAGATTCAACAAACCATTTTCATTGGGTGTATAACCATAGAAGGTTTTATTCATGTAAACAGAATAACAATTATTCTCTAACTTAAATGAATAACTGTATTGCAATAAACATGATCAAATCATATTCATGCTCAATGCAAACACCAAATAACACTTATTTAGGTTCAACACTAATCCCAAAAGTATAGGGAGTGTGCTATGATGATCATATCATTCTTGGAAATACTTCCAACACACATTGTTACTTCACCCTTAACCAGTCTCTTTTCATTATGTAACTCCCGTTTCAAGTTACTACTCTTAGCAACTGAACTAGTATCAGATACCGAGGGGTTGGTATAAACACTAGTAAAGTACACATCAATAACATGTATATCCAATATACCTTTGTTCACTTTGCCATATTTCTTATCCGCCAAATACTTGGGGCAGTTCCGCTTCCAGTGACTAGTCCCTTTGCAGTAAAAGCACTTAGTCTTAGGCTTAGGCCCAGACTTGGGTTTCTTCACTTGAGCAACAACTTGCTTGCCGTTCTTCTTGAAGTTCCCCTTCTTCCCTTTGCCCTTTTCTTGAAACTAGTGGTCTTGTAAACCATCAACACTTGATGCTTTTCTTGATTTCTACCTTCATCGATTTCAGCATCATGAAGAGCTTGGGAATCGTTTCCGTTATCCCTTGCATATTATAGTTCATCACGAAGTTCTAGCAACTTGGTGATAGTGACTAGAGAACTCTGTCAATCACTATATTATCTGGAAGACTAACTCCCACTTGATTCAAGTGATTTTAGTACTCAGAAAATCTGAGCACATGCTTACTGGTTGAGCTATTCTCCTCCATCTTGTAGGCAAAGTAATGTCAGAGGTCTTATACCTCTCGACACGGGCATGAGTATGAAATACCAATTTCAACTCTTGGTACATCTTATATGCTCTATGGCATTCAAAATATTTTTGAAGTCCCGGTTCTAAGCCGTAAAGCATGGTGCACTAAACTATCAAGTAGTTATCATACCGAGCTTTTGTCAAAATGTTCAAAACGACTGCACCTGCAACTGCAATAGTTCTGTGACCTAGCGGTGCATCAAGGACATAATACTGCTACCTCTTGAGCTTGCGTAGGATTTCCCCGAAGAGGAAGGGATGATGCAGCAAAGTAGCATAAGTATTTCCCTTAGTTTTTGAGAACCAAGGTATCAATCCAGTAGGAGGCCACGCTCAAGTCCCTTGTACCTGCACAAAATGATAGCTACTCACAACCAATGCGATTAGGGGTTGTCAATCCCTTCACGGTCACTTACGAGAGTGAGATCTGATAGATATAATATTTTTGGTATAAAGATGCATAGTGAAAAGTAAAAGGCAAAGTAAAAGGCAAAACAAGATTAAAGTGATGGAGATTGATATGATGAGAATAGACCCGGGGGCCATAGGTTTCACTAGTGGCTTCTCTCAAGAGCATAAGTATTCTACGGTGGGTGAAAAAATTACTGTTGAGCAATTGACAGAATTGAGCATAGTTATGAGAATATCTAGGCATGATCATGTATATAGGCATCACGTCCGTGACAAGTAGACCGAAACGATTCTGCATCTACTACTATTACTCCACTCATCGACCGCTATCCAGCATGCATCTAGAGTATTAAGTTAAAAACAGAGTAATGCCTTAAGCAAGATGACATGATGTAGAGAGATAAATTCATGCAATATGAAATAAACCCCATCTTGTTATCCTCAATGGCAACGATACAATACGTGCCTTGCTGCCCCTTCTGTCACTGGGAAAGGACACCGCAAGATCGAACCCAAAGCTAAGCACTTCTCCCATGGCAAGAACTACCAATCTAGTTTGCCAAACCAAACGGATAATTCGAAGAGACTTGCAAAGATAACCAATCATACATAATAGAATTCAGAGAAGATTCAAATATTATTCATAGATAGACTTGATCATAAACCCACAATTCATCGGTCTCAACAAACACACCGCAAAAGAAGAAGACTACATCGAATAGATCTCCACAAGAGAGGGGGAGAACTTTGTATTGAGATCCAAAAAGAGAGAAGAAGCCATCTAGCTACTAACTATGGACCCGAAGGTCTGAGGTAAACTACTCACACTTCATCGGAGAGGCTATGATGATGTAGAAGCCCTCCGTGATGACGGCCCTCTCCAGCGGAGCTCCGGAACAGGCCCCAAGATGGGATCTCATGGATACCAAAAGTTGCGGCGGTGGAATTAGGTTTTTGGCTCCTGTTCTGATCGTTTGGGGGTACGTAGGTATATATAGGAGGAAGGAGTACATCGGTGGAGCTCTGAGGGGCCCACGAGGCAGGGGGGCGCGCCCTTGGGGGGGCGCCCCCCACCCTCGTGACCGCCTCTCTGATGCCTTGGCATAGGGTCCAAGTCTTCTGGATCATGTTCGGTGAGAAAATCACGTTCCCGAAGGTTTCATTCCGTTTGGACTCCGTTTGATATTCCGTTTCTTCAAAACACTGAAATAGGCAAAAAAAAACAGCAATTCTGGGCTGGGCCTCCGCTTAATAGGTTAGTCCAAAAAATAATATAAAAGTGGAAAATAAAGCCCAATATAGTCCAAAACAGTAGATAATATAGCATGGAGCAATCAAAAATTATAGATATGTTGGAGACGTATCAGGCATCCCCAAGCTTAATTCCTGCTCATCGTCGAGTAGGTAAATGATAAAAAGAGAATTTTTGATGCGGAGTGCTACTTGGCATAATTTCAATGCAAGTCTTCTTAATTGTGATATGAATATTCAGATTCGAAAGATTTTTGGAAAAAAGTTTATATTGACATAAAAATAATAATACTTCAAGCATACTAACAAAGCAATTATGTCTTCTCAAAATATCATGGCCAAAGAAAGTTATCCCTACAAAATCATATAGTCTGGCTATGCTCTATCTTCACCACACAAAGCATTTAAATCATGCACAACCCCGATGACAAGCCAAGCAATTGTTTCATACTCTAACTTTTTCAATCTTCACGCAATACATGAGCATGAGCCATGGATATAGCACTATAGGTGGAAGAGAATGGTGGTTGTGGAGAAGACAAAAAGGAGAAGATAGTCTCACATCAACTAGGCGTATCAATGGGCTATGGAGATGCCCATCAATAGATATCAATGTGAGTGAGTAGGGATTGCCATGCAACGGATGCACTAGAGCTATAAGTATATGAAAGCTCAAAAAGGGACTAAGTGGGTGTGCATCCAACTTGCTTGCTCATGAAGACCTAGGGCAATTTGAGGAAGCCCATCATTGGAATATAGAATGCCAAGTTCTATCATGAAAGATTCCCACTAGTATATGAAAGTGATAACATAGGAGACTCTCTATCATGAAGATCATGGTGCTACTTTGAAGCACAAGTGTGGTAAAAGGATAGTAACATTGTCCCTTCTCTCTTTTTCTCTCATTTGTTTTGTTTGGGCCTTTTCTCTTTTTTTATGGCTTCGTTTTATTTGGGCTTCTTTGGCCTCTTTTATTTATTTTTCTTCCGGAATCTCATCCCGAGTTATGGGGGAATCATAGTCTCCATCATTCTTTCCTCACTTGGGACAATGCTCTAAAAATGATGATCATCACACTTTTATTTTTCTTACAACTCAATAATTGCAACTCGATACTTAGAACAAAATATGACTCTGTATGAATGCCTCCGGCGGTGTACCGGGATATGCAATATGACAATGATGAATGTGTCATGATAAACGGAACGGTGGAAAGTTGCATGGCAATATATCTCGGAATGGCTATGGAAATGCCATAATGGGTAGGTAGGTATGGTGGCTGTTTTGAGGAAGGTATATGGTGGGTGTACGATACCGGCGAAAGGTGCGCGGTATTAGAGAGGCTAGCAAAGGTGGAAGGGTGAGAGTGCGTATAATCCATGGACTCAACATTAGTCATAAAGAACTCATATAATTATTGAAAAAATCTAGAAGTATCAAAGCAAAGTATTACGCGCATGCTCCTAGGGGAATAGATTGGTAGGAAAAGACCATCGCTCGTCCCCGACCGCCACTCATAAGGAAGACAATCAATAAATAAATCATGCTCCGACTTCATCACATAACGGTTCACCATACATGCATGCTACGGGAATCACAAACTTTAACACAAGTATTCTTTAAATTCACAACTACTCAACTAGCATGACTCTAATATTATCACCTCCATATCTCAAAACAATTATCATGCTTCAATCTTTTCTTAGTATTCAACACACTCAAAAGAAAGTTTCACAAATCATGAATACCAAGCATATTATTATTAAGCAAATTACCATGCTATTAAGAGACTCTCAAAATAATTTAAGTGAAGCATGAGAGATCAATAGTTTCTTTAAAACAAATCCACCACCATGCTCTAAAAGTTCTAAGTGAAGCACATAGAGCAAAATTACTTAGCTCAAAAAGATATAAGTGAAGCACATAGAGCAAAACTAGATAGCTCAAAAGATATAAGTGAAGCACATAGAGTATTCTATCAAATTTTAATTCATGTATGGCTCTCTCGAAATGTGTGTACATCAAGGATGATTGTGGCATACTAAATCAAAAAGACACAGATAATACAAGACGCTCCAAGCAAAACACATATCATGTTGGTGAATAAAAATATAGCTCCAACTAAATTACCGATGGAAGTGGACGAAAGAGGGGATGCCTTCCGGGGCATCCCCAAGATTTGACTTTTTGGTGTCCTTGGATTATCTTGGGGGTGCCATGGGCATCCCCAACCTTAGGCTCTTGCCACTCCTTGTTCCATAATCCATCACAAGAATTCACCCAAAACTTGAAAACTTCACAACACAAAACTTAAAGTAGAAAACTCGTGAGCTCCGTTAGCGAAAGGAAACAAAAGACCACTTCAAGGTACTGTAATGAACTCATTCTTTATTTATATTAGTGTTAAACCTACTGTATTCCAACTTCTCTATGGATTATAAACTATTTTACTAGCCATAGATTCATCAAAATAAGGAAACAACACACGAAAAACAGAATCTATCAAAAACAGAACAGTTTGTAGTAATATGTAGCTAGCGCAAGATCTGGAACCCCAAAAATTCTAAAATAAATTTCTTGACTTGAGGAATTTACGTATTCATCATCTGCAAAAATAATTAACTAAATATCGCTCTTAAAATAAAAATGACAGCAGTTCTCATGAGCGCTAAAGTTTCTGTTTTTTACAGCAAGTTCGACAAGACTTTCCCCAAGTCTTCCCAGTGGTTCTACTTGGCACAAACACTAATTAAACACAAAAAAACACAACCAAAACAGAGGCTAAATACTTTATTTATTACTAAACATGATAAAAAAGCAAGGAATAAAAATAAAATTGGGTTGCCTCCCAACAAGCGCTATCGTTTAACGCCCCTAGCTAGGCATAAAAGCGAAGATAGATCTAGGTATTCCCATCTTTGGTAGGCAATCCATAAGTGGCTCTCATGATAGTTTCATATGGCAATTTTATTTTCTTTCTTGGAAAGTGTTCCATTCCCTTTTTTAATGGAAATTGAAATCTAATATTCCCTTCCTTCATATCAATAATCGCACCAACCGTTCTAAGGAAAGGTCTACCAAGAATAATAGGGCAAGAAGGATTGCAATCTATATCAAGAACAATGAAATCTACGGGCACATAATTCCCATTTGCAACAATAAGAACATCATTAATCCTTCCCATAGGTTTCTTAATAGTAGAATCTGCAAGATGCAAGTTTAGAGAGCAATCATCAAAATTACGGAAATCTAGCAAATCACACAAAGTCTTGGGAATAGTGGAGACACTAGCACCCAAATCACACAAAGCATAAAACTCATGATATTTAATTTTAATTTTAATAGTTGGTTCTCACTAATCATAGAGTTTTCTAGGGATAGAAACTTTCAACTCAAGTTTTTCTTCATAAGATTGCATCAAGGCATCAACAATATGTTCGGTGAAAGATTTCTTTTGACTATAAGCATGTGGAGAATTTAGCACGGATTGCAACAAGGAAATACAATCAATTAAAGAGCAACTTTCATAATTAAATTCCTTGAAATCCAATATAGTGGGTTTAGCAGCATCTAGATTTTTATTTCTTTCAATCCCACTTTCATCAATTTCATCTTAAAGATCTAAATACTCTGAATTTTTAGAATGCCTTCTAGGTAAAGGAAGATCATATTCGGTTTCATCAAGATTCATATTGCAAAACAAAGATTTAATAGGAGACACATCAATAACTTTTAGATCTTCATCTTTATTTTCATAGGAATTCGGTTTAGCGGCCATCTTATTGACTAAGGTAAATTTCAGCAGTCATCTTTTCTAGACGAGCAATTTGGGATCTTATACCATCAAATTCTTTAGACATATCATCAAGCTCTTTATTCATATAACTCATAAATTTTTTTTGTTCCTTAAGCTTGTTTATAAAGAAATTATTATGCTCAAATTGCAAAACCATAAATTTCCTAACGTTGTTTTCGATCTCCTCTAACCTTTTAAGGTGAAGATCACCGAATCTTGGTTGAGTCATCGCGACAAACAAGAAAACTAGCACACGAGCAGACAAGAGCAAACGGGCAAAAGAGGAAAATAGAGTGGGGGGATAGAGAGAGAGAGAGGGCGAATAAAACGGCAAGGGTGAAGTGGGGGACAGGAAAACGAGAGGCAAATGGCAAATAATGTAATGTGAGAGATAGGGATTGTGATGGGTGCTTGGTACGTTGACTTTTGCATAGACTCCCCAGCAACGGCGCCAGAAATCCGTCTTGCTACCTCTTGTGCTTGCGTTGGATTTCCCCAAAGAGGAAGGGATGATGCAACAGAGTAGCGTAAGTATTTCCCTCAGTTTTTGAGAACCAAGGTATCAATCCAATAGGAGGCCACGCTCAAGTCCCTTATACCTGCACAAAACGATAGCTACTCGCAACCAACGCGATTAGGGGTTGTCAATCCCTTCATGGTCACTTACAAGAGTGAGATCTGATAGATATAATATTTTTGGTATTTTTGGTATAAAGATGCAAAGTGAAAAGTAAAAGGCAAAGTAAAAAAGCAAAACAAGATTAAAGTGATGGAGATTGATATGATGAGAATAGACCCGGGGGCCATAGGTTTCACTAGTGGCTTCTCTCAAGAGCATAAGTATTCTACGGTGGGTCAAAAAATTACTGTTGAGCAATTGACAGAATTGAGCATAGTTTTGAGAATATCTAGGCATGATCATGTATATAGGCATCACGTCCGTGACAAGTAGACCGAAACGATTCTGCATCTACTACTATTACTCCACTCATCGACCGCTATCCAGCATGCATCTAGAGTATTAAGTTAAAAACAGAGTAATGCCTTAAGCAAGATGACATGATGTAGAGAGATAAATTCATGCAATGTGAAATAAACCCCATCTTGTTATCCTCAATGGCAACGATACAATACGTGCCTTGCTGCCCGTTCTGTCACTGGGAAAGGACACCGCAAGATCGAACCCAAAGCTAAGCACTTCTCCCATGGCAAGAACTACCAATCTAGTTTGCCAAACCAAACGGATAATTCGAAGATACTTGCAAAGATAACCAATCATACATAAAAGAATTCAGAGAAGATTCAAATATTATTCATAGATAGACTTGATCATAAACCCACAATTCATTGGTCTCAACAAACATACCGCAAAAAGAAGAAGACTACATCGAATAGATCTCCACAAGAGAGGGGGAGAACTTTGTATTGAGATCCAAAAAGAGAGACGAAGCCATCTAGCTACTAACTATGGACCCGAAGGTCTGAGGTAAACTACTCACACTTCATCGGAGAGGCTATGATGATGTAGAAGCCCTCCGTGATGACGGCCCTCTCCGGCGGAGCTCCAGAACAGGCTCCAAGATGGGATCTCGTGCATACAGAAAGTTGGGGCGGTGGAATTAGGTTTTTGGCTCCTGTTCTGATCGTTTGGGGGTACGTAGGTATATATAGGAGGAAGGAGTACGTCGGTGGAGCTCTGAGGGGCCCACGAGGCAGCGGGCGCGCCCTAGGGGGGGGGGGGCGCCCCCACCCTCATGACCGCCTCTCTGATGCCTTGGCGTAGGGTCCAAGTCTCCTGGATCACGTTCGGTGAGAAAATCACGTTCCCGAAGGTTTCATTCCGTTTGGACTCCGTTTTATATTCCGTTTCTTCGAAACACTGAAATAGGCAAAAACAACAATTCTGGGCTGGGCCTCCAGTTAATAGGTTAGTCCCAAAAATAATATAAAAGTGGTAAATAAAGCCCAATATAGTCCAAAACAGTAGATAATATAGCATGGAGCAATCAAAAATTATAGATACGTTGGAGACATATCAAATACTTCTTTGCAGCAATGAGGATAAACGTCAGATCACGGAGCTCGTCCGCATCTTTGCTACTAACATCTTTAAACTTATTTTTCTCTAGGAACATATCAAAAATAAAACAGGGGAGCTAAACGTGAGCTATTGATCTACAACATAAATATGCTAATACTACCAGGACTAAGTTCATGATAAATTAAAGTTCAATTAATCATATTACTTAAGAACTCCCACTTAGATAGACGTCCCTCTAGTCATCTAAGTGATCACGTGATCCAAATCAACTAAACCATGTCTGATCATCACGTGAGATGGAGTAGTTTTCAATGGTGAACATCACTATGTTGATCATATCTACTATATGATTCACGCTCGACCTTTCGGTCTCAGTGTTCTGAGGCCATATCTGCATATGCTAGGCTCGTCAAGTTTAACCCGAGTATTCTGCGTGTGTAAAATTGTCTTACACCCATTGTAGATGAACGTTGAGCTTATCACACCCGATCATCACGTGGTGTCTCGGCACGACGAACTTTGGCAACGGTGCATACTCAGGGACAACACTTTTACCTTGAAATTTAGTAAGGGATCATCTTATAAAGCTACCACCGAACTAAGCAAACTAAGATGTATAAAAGATAAACATCACATGCAATCATAATATGTGACATGATATGGCCATCATCATGTTGTGCTTTTGATCTCCATCTCCAAAGTACTGTCATGATCTCCATTGTTACCGGCATGACACTATGATCTCCATCATCTTGATCTTTTATCAACGTGTCGTCACATGGTCGTCTCACCAGCTATTGCTTTTGCAACTATTGCTATCGCATAGTGATAAAGTAAAGCAATTACATAGCACTTGCATCTTATGCAAATAAAGAGACAACAATAAGGCTCCTGCCTGTAGCCAATAACTTTAACAAAACATGATCATCTCATACAAAAATTTATATTTCATCACGTCTTGACCATATCACATCACAACATGCCCTGCAAAAACAAGTTAGATGTCCTGTACTTTGTTGTTGCAAGTTTTATGTGGCTGCTACGGGCTGAGCAAGAACCGTTCCTACCTACGCATCAAAACCACAACGATAGTTCGTCAAGTTAGTGCTATTTTAACAGTCACAAGGAACGGGCGTAGCCACACCCGGTTTAACTAAAGTTGGAGAAACTGACACCTGCTAGCCACCTGTGTGCAAAGCATGTCGGTAGAACCAGTCTCGCGTAAGCGTACGCGTAATGTTGGTCCGGGCGGCTTCATCCAACAATACCGATGAACCAAAGTATGACATGCCGGTAAGCAGTATGACTTGTACCGCCCACAACTCACTTGTGTTCTACTTGTGCATATCACATCTACACATAAACCTGGCTCGGATGCCACTGTTGGGGAATGTAGTAATTTCAAAAAAATTCCTACGCACACGCAAGATCATGGTGATGCATGGCAACGAGAGGGGAGAGTGTGTCCACGTACCCTCGTAGACCGAAAACAGAAGCATTAGCACAACGCGGTTGATGTAGTCCTCCGTCTTCACGATCCGACCGATCCAAGTACCGAACGCACAACACCTCCAAGTTCAGCACACGTTCAGCTCGATGACGTCCCATGAACTCCATCCAGCAGAGCTTCAAGGGAGAGTTCCGTCAGCACGACGGCGTGATGACGGTGATGATGATGCTACCGACGCAGGGCTTCGCCTAAGCATCGCTACGATATTACCAAGGTAGATTATGGTGGAGAGGGGCACCGCACATGGCTAAAAGATCAATGATCAATTGTTGTGTCTCCAAGGGGGGCCCCCCTCCCCGTATATAAAGGGGTGGAGGAGGGGGAGGGCCGGCCCTCTCTATGGCGCGCCCTAGGGGAGTCCTACTCCCATCGGGAGTAGGATTCCCCCTTTCCTAGTAGAACTAGGAGCCCTTCCAAGTAGTAGGAGTAGGAGAGAAGGAAAGGGAAAAGAGAAGAGAAGGAAGGAGGGGGCGCGGCCCCTCCCCCTAGTCCAATTCGGACTAAGTATTGGGGGGCGTGCAGCCTCTCCTCTCTCTTTCCCCTAAAGCCCAATAAGGCCCATATACTCCCCGGCGAATTCCCGTAACTCTCCGGTACTCCGAAAAATACCCAAATCACTCGGAACCTTTCCGATGTCCGAATATAGTCGTCCAATATATCGATCTTTACGTCTTGACCATTTCGAGACTCCTCATCATGTCCCCGATCTCATCCGGGACTCCGAAATACCTTCGGTACATCAAAACACATAAACTCATGATACAAATCGTCACCGAACGTTAAGCGTGTGGACCCTACGGGTTCGAGAATTATGTAGACATGACTGAGACACGTCTCCGGTCAATAGCCAATAGCGTAACCTGGATGCTCATATTGGCTCCTACATATTCTACGAAGATCTTTATCGGTCAACCCGCATAACAACATACGTTGTTCCCTTTGTCATCGGTATGTTACTTGCCCGAGATTCGATCGTCGGTATCTCAATACCTAGATCAATCTCGTTACCGGCAAGTACCTTTACTCATTCCGTAATACATCATCACGCAACTAACTCATTAGTCACAATGCTTGCAAGGCTTATAGTGATGTGTATTACCGAGTGGGCCCAGAGATACCTCTCCGATGATCGGAGTGACAAATCCTAATCTTGAAATACGCCAACTCAACAAGTACCTTCGGAGACACCTATAGAGCACCTTTATAATCACCCAGTTATGTTGTGACATTTGGTAGCACACAAAGTGTTCCTTCGGTTAACGGGAGTTGCATAATCTCATAGTCATAGGAACATGTATAAGTCATGAAGAAAGCAATAACAACATACTAAACGATCAAGTGCTAAGCTAACGGAATGGGTCAAGTAAATCACATCATTCTCCTAATGATGTAATCCCGTTAATCAAATGAAAACTCATGTCTATGGTTAGGAAACTTAACCATCTTTGATTAACGAGCTAGTCAAGTAGAGGCATACTAGTGACATTATGTTTGTCTATGTATTCACACATGTACTATGTTTCCGGTTAATACAATTCTAGCATGAATAATACATTTATCATGAAATAAGGAAATAAGTAATAACTTTATTATTGCCTCTAGGGCATATTTCTTTCAATTCCATCCTCCTATTGTATGTGTGAATATGCAATGCTGTCTTTTTGTATATATTCCATCCTTCTATCCTGCGCTTGCCTTAAATCAAAGTAGTGTCCGTCTATATCATGAATCAACCAGTTATGCAGAGCTAATTTTATTCATCTTCTTGTGGTTTTGACTTCATAAGGAAATATCATAAAATAGGAAGGAAAAGTGTAAGTTACAGGATGTTGGTGGTCCTCCGCACCGACGCAAACAGAGACTCTCTAGATTTGCCACTGCTACTGCTAATGAAGTTGAAGTCCCAAGTCTACATGATGAGTTCATCTCCCATACTCCACCATCGCAGGTGCTAGCTCTAAGTTCATAGTGTGATAATTGGTTTCTTGTTGCATATGTTGTCTAGCCTGTATTTCTTCAATTTTGATTAAATTGCACCTGCTGAGTTTATACGTTATACATGTGCATATGACACGCCTTTCTGTGTCGAGAATACACTATACCTATCTACCACACCATGTTCTTACATCGAAGTACTGCTATTGTGTATCCTGCATCAGTCACTCATGATTGGACACTTTTAACATGGCAGTTTGATAGTGGTTGCATCTTGCATTGATTTCTACATGGTACTGCTTCACTATTTTGAAATGCCACCTATGACAAGACACTTTTAGCTTGGCAGAGTGATATCGGTTCCATCTTTCATATGGTGTCTAGTTTGCATTACTTCTAATTTCTGGAAATCCTTCTGCTTACTTTACACATCGTAGCTATGAATATGTCACGCCGTCCTATTTTTCTTACATTATCCATAAGTAATGTGATTCATCGCAATTTGTAGTATTGTCTTGCTCTGTCCCATACTTTCTAGCGTCCTCCTAATAAGACTCACATTCTTTATTCAACAGATGAGGTTCAAGTTGGATTCGAAAGATGATGCGACTAAAGAAGCATGCACTCATGTTTTTCAGTCTGCTCTGCGACAGTATCGGTACTGTCGTGGGTTTGTCACGGCAGATGTCCTCGCGAAAGGACTTAGTCGTGGAGCCGTCTCTACGGGTTAGCTTAAAGGGGTTTAACCGGACAAGGGACACGAGGGATTTTATACTAGTTCGGCCCCTTCGATGAAGGTAAAAGCCTACGTCTAGTTGTGATTGGTATTGCTAGGGTTTCGATGACGAGGGAGCAAATCCGCTTTGCCTGGCTCTTGAGTTGTTGTCTCTTGTCCCTAAACCGCTCCCGGGTCGTCCCTTTATATACATAGGTTGACGCCCGTTGGTTACAGAGTCCCGAGGCCGGATCATAAACGTGTCCGGCTCGGTCTCTATTCCTTCTAACTTACAATACAATTTACATGAAAGAGTCTGTTTACATCTACAGGCCTTAACCCAGCTTTAGGCCTTGGGCCTTCGTGAAGCGCCACCATCCTCATATCTTTATGGGCTTCAATATTCATGGAGTTAACCTGGCAAATCCTAGACGGTTTACCTCCAGTAGTCATATCCCAACACTAGGCCCCAGATTGATTTGAACTTGTTCATGTCAATCTTCAATACTTAGAAAAATTCTTGTCCTGGCACCTTCATATGGATCTGGTAAACCGCCATGATGTCATTCTTTAGATCCGTAGTAAACCGCCATGATGTCATCTATTCATTGAAGCCGAAGATACCCTTCATTAACGAATATCCAACCATTAAGGAGACATCCTTATTAACTATCCATTTTAAGCTCCTCGATTCACGCACTTGTCGTTTATCGGTTCGCCTTATAAATAGGACCAAGGGCCATTCTCTTTTCCCCCTTTGTCTCCTTCGCTTCTTCTTCCTTCTTGCGACGCCCCTGCACCCGAGTGTCGCCGCTGTCATCCAGCTCCGTCTTTGCCTCTCCGTTGGCAGCTGCATCGACCTGGTTGCATCAGAAAAAGCCGGCGCATCACCGCTACCTCGACCGCTGCGGTAAACTTCCCTTCTTTTCCATGTAGATCCGTTAGGGTTCATGCGGGTTCCTGTTGCTCTCTTTGTGTTCTTCGTCAACCCATAGTCAGTAGAACTTAATCTTGATATATTCCGCATAGTAGCTATGAAACTCCTTATCTCAACCATTTGATCCAATCTTTAAATACATCGTAACTTGATCTGAACCTTTCGTGAACTGCTTGAGGACCAAGCTTTTAAATCTCAATATTTTTCTTTTTCCTGGCTTATGGTAGATCCAAAATTTCAATGCAGTCTTGTAAAACCTGTTTTACCTTACTTAGCCATTCTTGCCTTAGATCTGTATCCTCTTTATCACATAGGCGGTTTACCTTTGTAAAAGCAATCTATCACATACCATTAGTCCCCTTGTAAACCGGCAATCCCTTTATCTCCGTTGTCATAGTCTGGTTTAATAGTATGCGTATACCTTTGTTCCATTATTGCTTTGTCATTCA
This sequence comes from Triticum monococcum, assembly GCA_034509565.1. Taxonomy (NCBI): domain Eukaryota; kingdom Viridiplantae; phylum Streptophyta; class Magnoliopsida; order Poales; family Poaceae; genus Triticum; species Triticum monococcum. The sequence goes on along the minus strand of CM067844.1, from coordinate 403,105,512 downwards.
TTATTGTATCAGCCTCCGGTTTATGAAATTTACATACTTGTATATCTTTATTCCGTTGCACTTTATGCACCACCATGAATGAATTGTAAACCAGTATCTATTTTCAGCTTTTCACTTGCAATGGCCAAGCAGTTTTATGCCTGTAACTGGGCTCCCTCCTGGGTTACCGAGGAGAAGCTTAATGGAATGGTCAAAATTGGTACCTTACCAAAAAAGAGTGAGATTCGATGGCGAGTTCATGGACCGGAGAACCCTCCTACTCCCAAGTAGGGTGAAGCAGTGGTATTTGTTGATCACATAGGCCGTGGCTTCAAACCGCCCAGGTCAAAGTTTTTCCGGGATGTGCTTGCTAGTTTTCAGCTCCACCCTCAAGATATTGGACCCAACTCGGTATCCAATATATGCAACTTCCAAGTCTTCTGTGAAGTGTACTTACAAGAAGAGCCAACGGTTGAGTTGTTCCGAGACTTCTTTCATCTGAACCGGCGTACTGAATTCATAGACAGTCCCAACACCGAACTTGGCGGCGTCTCCATTCAGAACAGGAAAGAAGTTGAATTTCCTCATGCTAAGTTGCACAGTCACCCCAAAGACTGGAACCAAACTTGGTTCTATTGTAAAGACACCTCCCTGGAGATGAGAACCCTCTGCCGAGTTATAGTGCTCACCGGCTCGCCAATACCCATCCACTGCCGCAACGTCTAAGTGCCCAAGAACGGGCCTCATATGCCCCTCAACTCACCAAGCTCCGAGCCTTTATGGCCAACGGTTTATCAGGTGTCGACTTTGTTCGTTGCTGGATATCCTGGAGCATCCTTCCATTAAGTCTCCGCACCGGTTTAATGTGCGAGTATACTCGCAACGTAGAAGACTCCCAACGCCATATCAACATTCAGCTAGCAGACGAAGAAGTAACAGAGTCTGTCAAAAAGATATTGAATGAATCGGAAGCTGTCTATCGCCAAACCGGATTAAACCCCTTTTATACGAAGAACGAACCGCCTGCTGTAAGTATTGTCTTCCACTTTACACTTGATATCCTTGTATTGTACAAGCTTTGAATATCCTTTGCCCCTCTTTGAAACAGGGTGACGATCCGTTCTGGAAAAGAAAGCCTCAGGAGAAAGCGGAAAAGCCTTCTCGTCCGAAAACAAAAGCCGTCAAGAAAACCTCAAAGCGGAAGGAAGCTGAGTGCATCAGTATGGAACTGGATGACGACCCGGATGAACTGGAAGTTGAGGTAGAACTTGATTCACTTGGTTCACTTTTCATGCATCTCATTGACAATGATACTTATCAGGCGGACGTGGAGGGCAGCCAAGCTGACGATGTATAGGTAATTATCCTTTCCTCCGGTTCAGACTCTCTGCCAACACAAAAAATCCGTCAAGCGGTCCGGAAAGTAAGATTTTCACACCCTCTTTCTCATGTGGATCCAATGTTTATTTTGAAGAAGCAGCAGCACGAGGCTCGCCACACAACCCGGCACAGCGGCCAAAAGGTTACTTCGACCGGTTTACCGGACACTCCGGTTCGGAAACGCCGATCAGAGGTCTCACCCGCTTCTGACCCTTCTTATCCCAAGGCAGGCTATTTCCGACAACCTCTTAATCCATCTGATTCGAATTATGAGGTGACACCTCCTTCATCCTCTGGCGAGTCAACAGCGACCCAACTCCCTCCTCTTAAAACCGTAGCTGGGTAAGTACTTCATGTAGTTTTTTGCCTGTATTTTGATGTTTCATACTTTATGTGATATGCTTAACTTTCACATCTTTTTCTATTATAGAGCCAAAGCCAGACCCAGCAAAAAGGCTCGGGTGAACAATCCACCTGAAGACCAGGTGGTTCTTGAACCGGAGCAAACGGTTGAACCGGAGGGTACAAATCCTGAAGCTACTTTTGATGAACCACCCCCTCAAGATCACAATATTGATGAACAACCAGAAGTTAACATTGTTGTTCCTGATGCTGAACCGGCAGATCCAATCCGGGCTGATGATAAGTCTTCTAGTTCGGTGAGAGCTACTGACACTCCATCAACTCTAGAAAAGGCTGCTGGAGACAAAGAAGGCGAGGTTATCATTACTGGTATTGGTCACACCCATTGTTGAGGAAATCGTTAACTGGTAGCTGCTCGGTCGGCTGGTGAGTAGGGGATTAATAGGCTAATCGGCAAGTTAATCGGCCATTTAATCAATTAATCGGATGATTTATCAGTAATCGGCTACTCGGGGACCCTATGAGTAGGGATTAATCGGCAAGTTAACTGGTTAATCGGATGAATTCTTGAACAGGGGTCACACCTCTCCTGGCCATCCTGTAATCTTGGCCAAACATAGTGCCAAGGAAGAGCATGCTACCATGGAAAAAAGGCAAATGGAGCACTGACTTGTCAAGCTACGCCCATCTCAGCGCTCAAGAACTCCACTCCGGTTTTCTAAACCGTCTGTACTCAAACCGTGATTATGAAGCCGGTTTGGTGAACCTGATGAAAGAGCGCTATGAGGTATTTTCATCACTTTCCTTTCTTGAATCCAAAGTATAAACATCAACCCAAGTAGCCCCCAAGGGCCGGTTTATGATGGCAATCATAAACCGGGACTGTATAATACTTTAACTCTTACAAACTAGCCCCCAAGGGCCGGTTTATGATGGCAATCATAAACCGGGACTGTATAATACTTTAACTCTTACAAACTTGTCCTCCATATACCAATTGATATTTTGAAGTAAATCAGACGTGATCATTGTATTCATGTAGTTTTTCACCTGTGTAGCCCCCAAGGGCCGGTTTAGCTTTGCGAGGTAAACCGGGTCTTGAATCAATGCGTCAGCTTTGAACAGATGTACATTAGCCCCCAAGTGTTAAGGATAATGCTTGCATTGTACTTGAGACTTGTGAAAAATATGTTGATAATAGAGCAAATAGGCATTAGCCCCCAAGTACAAAGTGTATAACTTGTTATACTCTTGGTACTTCATAACCTGTTTTGATGATATATCTCACCTTTGTAGGCTGAGCTGAATAAGAAGGATGATCAAACCGCAGACCTTCAAGAGAATGTAAAATCTCAACAAGCAGAGGCTTCCAAAGCCAAAGAAGAGCTAACCAATGCCTTAGCAGCTCTGCAGAAGCTGAAAGAAACCTTTGACAAAGAGCGTGCAGACTGGGAGACGCAAAGGGCCGTTTTAACCAAGAAAGCCGAGGACGCAGAAGCAGCCCTGAAGCCGGTGGTTGACGAACTGACCGGCTTGAAGCGGCAGATTAACGCCATGACTTCCGCTATGTTTGGTAAGTACCTCCTCATGCAGTTTGCCTAATTCATAATATCTTTATCAATGACCGGTTTACTGATGCTAAACCATGACAGGGACCCGCATTGCTCATCTGGGCTCTGACATGCGGATGAAACTTCAAGCGGCCTACACCTTGATAGAACAGCTATTCTATGGATCCCAGCGAGCCATTTGCACTGTAGCTTATAACAAGCCTCCACCATCGCTGATAAAGGAAACTATTGAAAAGCTGGCCATGCTACCTGCCCGGATCAGCGAACTGAAGAGATCAGCTGCAAGATCAGGAGCGCTGACCGCGCTAATCTGGGCCAAGGCATGGATTCCGGATCTTGAACCGGCAGATGTCATCAAAGGGTATCCTGGTGTGAAAGAAGACGGCTCAGACTTCAATAACGACGATCTTCGAAGGCTGACAAAGGAGATGCGACCAATAGCAAGCAAACTAGCAGAGGACACAAATTTATCTCATTTCCAACCGGTTTATGATGCTGAGGGAAAAAGACAGCCCGCGGTGATCCATAATGTTGAAGATCTTGTGCCTCCAATCCGTAAGCATACTTATGATCCTGACATTGACCCCTCCAGTCTTATCCATGAACAGGCCATTTTCAAGCTTTAACCAGAATCGATTGGTCGATGGTTGATTTCCAGCGTCTCGGGAGGGATGAAGAGAATGTGACCGCGCAAGATGATCCTCAATCGTCAAGCCGGCCCGATGAGGAATCCTAAACCGGCGGCTGGTTTATCAGTTATAGTCTGCCACTTCTTGAAAACAATTATTCAATTTGGGTCGTTTGAAGCACCTTGTAATAGGATAGCAGGAACACCTTTATATGCCATGCCATCGAGCATGTTTGTTTTGCTTGATGCCTTGAAAACTTGTTCTGCTTTTGGGATCTATTTATGCATAGTCCATTATGATTTGCGTTCCAGCATATAAGAACATGAAAGTGTCGAGTGGTTTACCACTGGACGGGTCATGATGCCCAAAAATATATGCATAACTTGGAGGGATAACCAAGATTTGTATTAACCAGATACAATAGATGATATATGTGACATACCTCGTTGGCTGACCAACTGCTTGTATTGTAAAGGTGAAAAACACCAATCCGGAGTGTTCATGACTCCTTGCCCTCTTGCCGGTTTATATAAAAACCATAGTGGGCTATAATAGCCGCTGATTTATTCGTATAATGCTGGTGACATCTGGTCAAAAACAGACCGGAGCAACATACTACCGGTTTAAAACTGATCATGTACTGACAACTAAGAGTTGAAAGTCAAGTCGGGTTGTAATGAACACCGATTTATCAGAAAATATTCATAAATCCCTTATTAAAAGATTATAAAAAACAACAAAGACAAAAGAAATATGCAAGGCTTTTCATGGGCTTCCAGGCCCTAAATCGAGGCTTTTCATGGGTTGCCAGGCCGCTGAGTTAAACCATTTTGCAAAGCCTTTTAAGATGGACCTCAATCTTTAATGAATCACCGTTTTAATTTTGACAAGTTTAGGGTCCATGAGATTGACTTGTCAAACGTTTGATGGGTCATACCAGGTTTACCTAGACGGAGTGGCTTACTTAAAGAGGCATGATAACCCGGGGTTTTAGGTGAATACACACGGCTTCCAAGCCTGGCTTGATAGCCTATTACAAGGATGCAAGCTCGTTGTTCTTTGAGAAGCAAGGAGCCCCTAGGTAATATTTGAGTTGTGCTTAGTGGTTACCTATGTTTGAGTTGTGCTTGATGCAATAGACTCTCTTTGGTTCCACATAATTTCCTTTTGGCTTGAAGCCTATCAAGAGGTGTAGCTATGGTGTGAAGACAACCAAGCCACCTAGTGATATCCCTTTTTGGTTTTAAACCGATCAAGAGGTGTAGCTATGGTTCAAATATGACCAAGCCCCCTAGTGACTTTCTTTATATCTGTGTGGCCGTATGGGCTGGGTTAATAAAACTCCACTTTGTCAGTAGAAACCCTTGTGAAACCACACATGATGTAAAATAAAGGAACATAGACCCCGCTTTAGCCGAGGCTCCGGTTTATTATATAATATATACATTGTCATAAGTATGTACATAAGAAGATCCTGTGGCTCAAGTATAGTAAGGCCGAAGAAGGGCTATATTCCACGGCCGCTTTGTCTCCTCCTTCGATTTACGTGAGTCTTTGTGCTCTCGAATATCTATAAGGTAGTATGACCCGTTGTGTAGGTTTTTGCTGACCACAAAAGGTCCTTCCCAAGGTGGGGATAACTTGTGCATATCAGTTTGATCCTGGATGAGTCGGAGCACCAGATCACCCTCTTCAAAAGTTCTGTTTTTAACCCGGTGGCTGTGATAACGCCGAAGATCTTGTTGATAAATCGCCGAACGTGCCACTGCAAGATCACGCTTCTCATCTAACAGGTCCAGTGAGTCCTGACGTGCCTTCTCATTGTTAGCTTCAACATAAGCCGCCACACGGGGCGAGTCATGACGGATGTCACTAGGAAGAACCGCCTCTGCTCCATAAACCATGAAGAAAGGTGTATAACCCATCGATCTGTTTGGTGTGGTGTTGATACTCCATAACATAGAAGGTAACTCCTCCACCCAACAACCCGGTGTCCGTTTTAAAGGAACCATAAGCCGGGGTTTGATACATCTCAAAATTTCTTGATTTGCCCTCTCTGCTTGACCATTAGACTGGGGGTGAGCCACTGACGCTACATCAAGCCGGATGTGCTCACGCTGGCAAAATTCCTCCATCTCACCCTTTGACAGATTGGTACCATTATCAGTTATAATACTGTGTGGGAAACCAAACCAGAATATCACCTTTTTGATGAATTGAACCGCCGTGGCTGCATCACACTTACTGATTGGCTCTGCTTCCACCCACTTGGTTAACTTGTCAACTGCCACAAATAGGTGGGTCTTTTTGTCCTTGGATCTCTTAAAGGGTCCAACCATATCGAGCCCCCAAGTGATTGGAATCATTCTCAACTCCTGAGCCGGAACATGAGCGCGGCGTGCAAATTTTTGACAACTGTCACACCTTTTAACTAAATCCTCGGCATCAGCATGAGCTGTCAACCAATAGAAGCCGTGACGAAAAGCTTTAGCCACCAAGGATTTTGAACCAGCGTGATGGCCACAATATCCTTCGTGGATTTCTCGCAAAATCTCACAACCCTCTTGAGGAGACACACAACGCTGAATTGCTCCTATAACGCTGTAATGATGTAACTCCCCACTAATAATGGTCATTGACTTGGATCGCCGGATTATCTGCCGGGCCAAGGTTTCATCCTCCGGTAACTCGCCCCGATTCATGTATGCCAAGTACAGGACTGTCCATTCTGGTATAACATGCAAAGCCGCCACCAACTGGGCCTCCTGGTCAGGAATAGCCAACTCCTCCTCTGTGGGTATCTTGACCGACCGATTGTGCACTATGTCGAGGAAAACATTAGGTGGCACCAGTTTACGCCGAGAGACTAAACGACTTAAAGCGTCCGCTATTTCATTCTTTTACCAGTCTATATGGTCAACTTGATAACCCTTGAAATGACCAGCCACTATGTCCACCTCTCATTGATATGCAGCCATGAGTGGGTCCTTAGAATCCCAAGTGCCAGATACCTGTTGAGCCACTAGGTCCGAGTCACCGAAGCACTTAACCCGGCTTAAGTTCATCTCCTTAGCCATCCGAAGACTGTGGATTAAGGCCTCGTACTCAGCTGCATTTTTAGTACAAGGAAACATTAAGCGAAGAACATAACAAAGCTTGTCACCTCGTGGGGAAGTTAATATGACTCCAGCCCCCGAGCCCTCCAATTGCCTGGACCCATCAAAGTGAATAGTCCAATAAGTGTTATCTGGCTTTTCCTCTTGTGCCTGCAACTCTGTCCAATCATTGATGAAGTCCACGAGTGCTTGAGATTTGATCGTTGTGCGAGGTGTATACTTGAGGCCATGAGGTCCAAGCTCAATGGCCCACTTGGCAATCCGGCCAGTTGCTTCCCAGTTTTGAATGATATCTCCCAGAGGGGATGAACTGACCTCTGTGATAGGATGACCCTGAAAATAATGCTTGAGCTTCCAGCTTGCCATAAACACCCCATACACCAGCTTCTGCCAATGCGGATACCTATGCTTTGATTCGATAAGCACCTCACTGATATAATAAACCGGCCATTGAACCGGATACTCCTTTCCAGCCTCCTTGCGCTCCACAACTATGGCCACACTAACAGCCCGGGCATTAGCAGCCACATAGAGCAGTAAAGGCTCTTTATCGATCGGAGCCGCAAGCACAGGCAGTTCAGCTAACTGCCTCTTCAGATCCTCAAACGCTTTATCAGTCGCGTCGCTCGAGACAAAGTCATCTGTTTTCTTTAGCATCTGATATAGAGGGATATCCTTCTCCCCTAGACGACTGATAAACTGGCTCAAAGCCACAATCTGCCCGCTAGACGCTGAACGTCATTGATACATGCCGGTTTAGCCAGAGAGGTGATAACTGTGATCTTCTCCGGATTAGCCTCAATGCCCCTGTTTGACACCAGAACACCCAGGAGCTTGCCTGCTGGAACACCAAAGACAGATTTTTCCGGATTAAGCATCATCTTATAAACCCGGAGGTTGTCAAAAGTCTCCCTCAAGTCATCTATCAGTGTTTCCTTCTTCCTGGACTTCACCACTATATCATCCACATATGCATGAACATTGCGCCCAATCTGGTTATGAAGACAATTCTGAACACAACACTGATAAGTCGCCTGGGCACTCTTAAGCCCAAAGGGCATGGAGAGATAGCAGAAGGCTCCAAAGGGAGTTATAAAAGTTGTATTCTCCTGGTCCTTAACTGCCATTTTGATCTGATGATAACCAGAGTAAGCATCTAGAAAACACAAACGGTCACAACCCTCCGTTGCATCAATAATCTGATCAATGCGAGGGAGGGCAAAGGGATCTGCTGGACAAGCTTTGTTCAAATCTGTGTAGTCCACACACATACACCAAGTGGCGTTTTTCTTAAGAACCAGCACCGGATTAGCTAACCATTCAGGGTGAAAAACCTCCACGATAAACCATGTAGCCAACAGCCGAGCTACCTCCTCACCAATAGCCTTACGCCTTTCTTCGTTGAAGCGGTGGAGGAACTGCCTGACCGGTTTAAACCTAGGATCTATATTAAGTGTGTGCTCAGCGAGTTCCCTCAGTACACCTGGCATGTCAGAAGGCTTCCATGCAAAGATGTCCCGGTTCTCACGGATGAACTCGATGAGCGCGCCTTCCTATCTGGGATCCAGGCTAGCGCTGATGCTGAACTGCTTGGACGTATTGCAAGGAACAAAATCAACCATCTTAGTGTTTGTGGCCGATTTAAACTTCAATGTCAGATCGTGCTCCGTAGTTGGCTTTTTCAAAGAAGTCATGTCCGTCGGATCAACCTTGTCTTTATAAAACTTCAGCTCTTCTATGGCACAAACCGACTCAGCGTAAGCTGCATCACCTTCCTCACATTCCAAAGCAATCTTCTTGCTCCCATGTACTATGATGGTCCCCTTATGACCTGGCATCTTAAGATGTAGATAAACATAACACGGCCTCGCCAGGAACCTGGCATAAGCCGGTCGCCCAAATAGGGCGTGATACGGACCTTGATTTTCACCACCTCAAAAGTCAATGTTTCTGACCTTGAATCATGATCATCTCCAAAGGACACCTCTAGGGCTATCTTACCCACTGGATACGTAGACTTACCGGGCACCACACCATGGAAAACGGTGTTCGACGGTTTAAGATTCTTATCTGTTAACCCCATACGGCGGAAGGTATCATAGTAAAGGCTGTTGATACTACTTCCACCATCCATGAGCACTTTGGTGAACTTATACCCCCCCAACTTGAGGTGCCACCACTAAGGCCAGATGACCCAGACTGTCAACCCGGGGTGGGTGATCCTCCTGACTCCATAAAATGGTTGCTCAGACCAGTGCAAATACTAAGGCACTACTGGTTCAACAGAGTTCACGACCCTCTTGTGAAGCTTCTGATCACGCTTGCACAAGCTAGTTGTGAAGACATGATACTGCCCACTATTCAACTTCTTTGGATTGCTTTGATAAACCGACTGCTACTGCTGATTCGCCTAATGGTTATAACCTCCCTGGTTGCCTTGGTTCTCTTGATTTCTATGTCCGGTTTGATTGCCTTGAAATCCTGAACCGGAGCTGCTACCTCCATAACCCGGCCCATGAAAATCACCTCCTAAACCGCCGTGCGGGCCATTGTCGTATTGAAACATATTGGAGTTCTTGAATTCTCGCATGGTGTAATAATCCTTCCAAAGATGTGAAGCTGGCCTCTCCTTCGATCCATGCTTTGGACAAGGTTGATTTAATAGGCGCTCTAGATTGGGGCCTGACCCTCCGCCCCTTTGGGGCTGTTTGCCCTTACGACGCTGACTGTTATTCTAAGCTTTGGTGTTAGCCACAGAGTCCAAACTATTGTCTGCTTTGCGCATACCATTGTTTCCATGACCTGCCTGGTTATGCTGCTGTCCCTTGGTGTTGCCGTTCTTCTTCCCTTTTCCCGGTTTGTCCTCCTCTGAGTCAGGGTCTTTGGTACTATTTGAATCGGCATATTTAACCAAAGCGGCCATAAGCGTTGACATGTCATTGCAGTGACGTTTGAGCCTTTCTAACTTCAGTTTTAACGTTAGAAACCGACAATTACCCTCCAACGTTAACACTGCTGTATCCGCGTTGATGCGATCCGACGAATGTAGAATAGCTGAGACCCGCTTCACCCAATGGGTTGTAGACTCCCCATCCTCTTTGACACAAGCGGCCAGGTCCACAATCGACATAGGCTGCTTACAAGTAGCTTTACAATTCTGGATAAACCGGTGTTTTAACTCGGCCCATGATCTGACAAAGTTAGCTGGTAAGCTCTTTAACCAAGTACGAGATGTCCCCTCCAACATCATGGTGAAGTATTTAGCACACACCGCTTCATCCACATCCAACATCTCCATTGCCATCTCATAACTTTCCACTGATGACTCTGGTTGCAAATCGGTGGTGTAATTGGGCACTTTACGATGAACCTTAAAATCCTTGGGCAGTCGTACATTACGTAAAGCGGGGGTAAGACACGGCACCCCTAAAGAACTGAAGACCATGCCTGGCTCCACTAAAGCGGTAGGGCGAACCGGAGTAGGTTGACGAGCTGCATGCAGAGCTGCTAACTCGGCTTCTTGATGTGCACGACCATGATCCACCACATCCTGCGCATTAGCACCTCCACCTGCTGGGTTGTGCCCTCGCGGCGAGTTACGGTGACGTGCATTGCTTGATACAGCCGGTTCATCCTCAACGTGCCTGTTGTAGCTCCGACTCGGACAGGGGGTGGAATGAATCCTCTGGCAACTATGCGAATAAGCCTACTGCTGGTTTAAAGCTGTTTGAAGGAGCTCTCTGGCCCGTCGTGTCTCAATCGCCATAGGTGACTCGCCGTCAGTTGGGAGGGCTGCCAATCATGAAGCGGCAGCCACAATGTTATCCAATGGGTTGGAGTAGTGCCCCCGGGGCATCGGAACATACTGTGGCACAACGTTGTTCTGACGAGGCGGGTTCATCGCGCGCGGCTGAACCAGCGCTCCTGTTCCCGGTGCCTCCGTCCGGTTTACCGCTGGCTGGTTACTGGTTCTGGCTCCTGGCGTCTTGAAGAGATTTCTTGGGTCATAACCTAGCGGGAGGTGCGATCGGTATCTCCACCTCATGACCTCATCTGAGGCATTCTGGTCCAACCTAAGCCGGTAGGCCTGAGCTTCCAACTCGGCCCATTCTATAGCCATCCTGGCATTCTCTGCTGCCAGGTCCGCTTTAGCCTGAGTTATCTGATCTTTCAACTTTGCAATCTCCGCATTGTGCTGATCTCGGGCTGCCGCGTCCACCTCTGCGGCCATCAATGTTGCCAAAGCGTCGAACAAATTAGACAAAACCTGAGCGGGAGGCGGCACAGAGCCCCCTGCTCCTGCAGAGGTAGAAGAGTGCTGCACAGGTTGTGTATCGGCCATGAAGTCCGTGACCCGTCTTGGTAGATCGAGGAGGTCCAAAATACTATTGCCATCGGACCCTCCGCTAATCCGGCCATCCTGCAGTTGATACAGGGACTCGGTTTCTCCGGTTGAAGACTCGTCATCGGAATGGATAAGGGTTTCTCCATCAGATGCCGGTCCATCCTCATACTGCGCTCCATGGATGACACCTACGAAAACATGCCTTGGTGTGGGCTGAACCGGGGCAGGGCTTGCACGCTGAGCCGTCTCGATGATGTCGGTGCAGGTGTCCAGCTCAGGGCTCGGTTCGCCGATTTTGCCGATGAAGACGTAAATTCCTCCAAACGGGACCCGGTACCCGTATCCGATCGAACCGGCCTCGGGACCCCACCCTGCGTTGTCGATGTAGAGCTTGCCACGACGACTCTTCGTCATCCGGCCCATAGCGTATCCCTTGGGTCCTTCGAAGCTGCCCTTCAAGAACTGGAATCCATTGTGCGATAGCCCCATGGTGGGCGCCAACTGTCTTGGGTTTGTCACGGTAGATGTCCTCGCGAAAGAACTTAGTTGTGGAGCCATCGCTATGGGTTATCTTAAAGGGGTTAAACCGAACAAGGGACACCAGCTCTCCGACGTTCACCGACTACGATGTCTGGCGACCCAAGAGTCGGGTCCGACCGCTGGGCAGCCTAGTCGGCCCGGACGACGATGCCTGCCCATGAAGATCTCGACCCTACACCCCAGGCGGCGCGGGCGTCACCATGCTCCGCCGGGCGTGGACAGCGCGGCCAGGCATCATCCACCCTCACCCCGCGACAAGCACAAGCCGCGGCGAGAGCAGCGAGTCACGCCGCTGCAACTACGACACACTCACGGTGGGAGCAAGTGAACATGCGGGTGGCACTCATAGTGGCAAGGGAGCTGCTGCGATGCAGACTGATGGAGAGCGGCCGAGACACGCTGCTTGAGCGTGTTGCTGAGCTCCTAGACACAGCGGCATCAGGAGCGCCATCCTTCAGCCCCCCAGGCCAATACAAGGTCGCACAGTGAGCCTCACCACATCTGCGTGCCGTCAACTACGCCCGGGGGCTTCACCAACATCAGCACGGCCGGCGGCGTAGGGGGCTCCAATCCCCCATGCCGCCCTTGAGAAGCACGAGCGCAAGCGTCACCCCCATGGCCCCAGCCGGATGCCGTATTATCATCCCCAGGACGCCAGCATGGGCGGAGCAACATGGAGTGTGGGGTACCACAGCGAGGTGTTCGGGGTGACGGCCCCGGAAGCCTACATGCCCCGCATGATGGACCAAGGGTATGCACCAGAGGACGACATCGGCTTATTCATTGGGGAAGACTAGGGAGAAGGGGCGCTAGGAGTTGAAGCCTTCCAACAGCCAGCGGAGAACCACAACGTTCGCGCCGGCGACGGCGACTACAGGGTACCGCTAACCTCTCAGGAACAAGCTTATGCTAACCATGGGCTGCTGATGAATCAGGTTGCAGCACTGATCGACGACCCCGGCACGGCGGCACCCGTCTCAACAAGGGATACATGCTGGGGGCCGCCGAGAGGGAGCCAGGAGCAAGTCCCCTCCCCAAGGCACGCGAAACTAGAGGACACCCGGAGGTAGGCCCTCTGCCGGGGTGGCTTCAATGACCCTTCCTCCGGCAGAGGACCCATGGTCACCGAGGGAACCGCTGGCGTCCTCTTTCCCTCCTTTGGATCGTCCTGGTCTCCGGCCGGCTCAAAGGAGGTCAAGAGTGGCGCAAGGAGGGGCTCTTGTCTGGCGATATGAAGCAAGGCCAGTACCTGTGACGAAGGCCTGGTGCCTGTGAAGCTCACCGCCCGTGACACTCTCACGTAATAATGAGTTGGGGCTGTACACGCCCCGGAGTCTCAGGAGCGCCTGCCTCAGGCCCTGGGGCTCCCTCCCACGCCCAGTGGACAACACTTAGCTCCGCGCTGGTGTGAAGACCTGAAGACCCAAAGACTAGACTAGGTGCCGGACGCGGCCTTTTGCTTTGGATCTCTCTTTCTGTGGCTTTGCTTTTTTATTCTGGACTTCAGTTGAAGCTGGATTTTTATCGTTGCGCGCGGGGGGGGGGGGTGCCTTTTGTCGTTCAAGTCGTTTCTCGCCTTATGGATCTTGTTTGGTTTGGGACTCATGACCATTGCCTCTCCCTCGCAAAGCTCCTCGCGAGCCGGACCGCACAGAGCACGCGCTGGCACTACGCCTGGTGCTGACCCTTCCCGGGGCCCCCCTTCAAATAGGGCGGCAAGCCCCGCAAGATTCTCCGGAACTCATCGCCTCATGACCCAGCCCTAAACAGGCACTGACTAAGGTAATCCACGTCTGGAAACTCACCCACAGCTTCACAAGTTTACGAGGACACATACCCACATCGCATAGGAAAGTAAAAACTGTGATTCATTTACATGAGGGGCTCCCCCTCTCAAAATGCTCTCACAAGTTTTCCTAGGGCCACGCCCGAGTTTTGCATGCAGAATAAAACAACAGGAAAATATGGGATTAGCAAGAGATATCGCTCGCTGCGTCATCTAGGGACACGTCGCTCGCATCACCATCATCTCCGTCGGAATCGTCGTTGCCGTCAGCAACGCCCCCATCACCATCATTGACCACGTCAGCTTCGTCTACGATGACCACCACCCCATCGTCCTCCGAGGTGAAGGCCCTGACCAACATGTTGACATGATCCTCTACCCAATGCGCCAAGTCGCCCCGAACGGCGATGGGCACAGGAGCAATGGCGGCATCAAAGTCGAAGTTGGGGTCGGCGTTCAGGAGGTGGCTGAAGACAGGGGAGAAGGCACGTTGAAGCAGGCCACGACCCCTCTCCTCCACAAGCTGCCGAGCTCTAGCAGATTGAGCCTCCAGGCGAGTCACCACCTTGGTGAAGAAGGTCAGGTGGCTGGCGTAGTCACCCGAGTGAGGGGTCGGGGCGTTCTCGTCGCAGATATAGCCCAGGGCGGTGTTGGCCTTGTTCCGAAGGTCTTGGAGCATAGGGCCATGCACGCGTTCCAGCGTTCGGTGTTGGAGCACTTCTTCTCTGTTTTGCTGAGCGACAGCCTCGGCATCATCAATTCGCCTCCGGTGGGAAAGCAGCTCGGCGCGGGCGGAGGCTAGGTCCTCCTGCGCCGTAACCAGGGCAGCGGTTGTGGCCTCAGCACGCCTCTTGGCCTCGTCCAACCTGGGCCTGAGGGCGGTGGCCCTGCCCGCGCCCTCCTGTCCGGCGAGCTCCAGCCTCAAGCCGTACCCACCCTCCAGATCGGCGTGAACCACGGCTACCCGGTGATTGATCTCTTCTTCGACTTCGGCCTCGCGGGCCCCAACGGCATCTTCAACTTGAGCGACTTGACGCTCCCTCGTCTCCAGCCGCTCGAGCTCGAGGCTGCGCTCCACAGCCTCCAGGGCCAGCGCCTCCTCACACCGTCTGATCTCATCTTCCTCCGCAGGCGTCCCCCTCATCGACGCAAGGGCGGCCCCATGCGCCTCGACTTGCTGCTCAAGGGATGTGCTCCAGGCCTGGAGCTCCCACGCGCGCTCCTCCGCAGCCTCACAACGGCGATTGGCCTCGCGAGCTTCCTCCAAAGCTCGCGAGCGGGCCTCATTGGCAATCTTGAGGGACGCCTCGGCCTTCGCGTTCTCGAGGTCGCGATGATAACGGCCAAGGTTGATGGCCACTCGCAGCTTGTGTCGCTCCTCCACCAACCGAAGACCTTCGGCCTCAAGACGCGAGTCGACGCCTGCAAGCTCTTCACCCAGACGGTTCATCGCGCCCATCGCCTCCTGGAAGAGCTCGTGGCGGACCACGCTGCGCCCGCGCTCGAGCTCGAATGCTCGCCCCATCTCGTCCTCTGCCTTGGGGGCTGCGGGTGGAGCATCAAGTGGCGTGCCATCTCCCGGTTGGGGGCTGGGGGCTGGCGCGGCCCAGGAGCCGACTGACCCTCGCGAGGGGCCCGGACCAAACAAGGCCCGTTGCTTCAAGGAGGCTCCAGCATCGAGGCCATCCATCCATCAACCGAGACCAAGGGAGGAGCGCTTGGCACGCCTGCTGCACTCCAAGCAAGGCCGCGTAGGAAGGACGATGGAGGCACAAGCTCGGGGTGCCTTGACGACGGACCAGCTCCCGAGGCTGACCCCACGTTGCAGGCAGTGTCTGAGCCTGAAGCACTGGAGCTTGGCGAGCACGATGGGACTAGAGGGAGCTGCTTCTCTGGAGGTTTCGCGGCCTTAGCAGAAGGGGGCCTAAGGGGGCAATCGTCAGGAAGGGAAGGCAGCACATAGAAGATCACCGAGGAGGGGTACTTACTCATCGATGGCGATGCACTTCCATCGCTTCAACGGTTTGAAGATGTTGCTGCCGCTGGGGGATCCCTTCCTCTTGCGGAGCTCCTCTAAGTCCATGCAAAAGCGACCGAAGCGCTGGACGTGACGGCCGGCGTGTGGCGGCGCCGAAGGAGAACCAAGAGGGATGGCTTCAGGGGAGCCCGGCTGCAGCGCACAGCCCGGCTCCCTCTCGCTGCGACCTCCCGAGGCTCCTAGAGCCTCGGACTTGGGAGCCGCATGCCGCATCTCATCAGCGATTGGCGCCTCAGGAGGGGCGTCGCAAGCTCCCGAGGACGATGCCCCTGGGTCACTTCTCGGCACATGCTCCTCAGCACCTAAGCAGCCGGCCCCCGTCGCAGCTCGCTCCCCCGCACCATCACCTGGGGCGAGCTCGTCACCGGCGGCGAAGAATGGGACCATGATGACGGGATTCTCGTGGGGTCCCTCCAAGCCAATTGGGCGCAGCCCCCACTCATCAAGGGAAGGCATGGTCGCGACGAAGGTAACCTTGTTCTCACTGCGGTACAACGTGCAGCTCTTCCTAGGCATCTCGTCCGGCAGAGGGACATCGGATAGCACCGTGAGCACAGTTTGCTACGCAGCGAGAGGAAGCCCCTCCTCCTGAAACCTCTTGTTGTCCCGACTCCTGAGCAAGTCCCACATCCGGCGAGAATGTGTTGAAGCGGGGCAACTCGACGCCTGACGAAATCCCTCACCACCATGGGTGCAGTCACACCAAGGTCCTTCAACCACCGCAGCCTGGCCCAGACGGGGGCAAGGTAGGGGCTCGTGAGCCTCTGGTGACCCTAGCAGGAGTTTGGAATGGCAGGCCCCACCGGAGCTTGGAGTAGAGGGTTGAGCACGCCAGCATCAACAAACAACCATCGCGTGCGGAATTCGCTTGCGGACGAAGGAAGCTTGAAGTCTATCCCCATGCCTGCCGTCGCTGCCACGGCCTGAAAGCCCACACACCCTGAGCTCTGTCGGGCGCCGATGAGATGTGGCGAGAAGAAGTGGCGGAGGAGCGCCACGGAGGGGGTGATTCCCACTATGGCCTCACACACGAAGGCGAAGACGGCAAGAAGGGTCACAGATTAAGGGTCGAGATGAAGCATATGGATCTGATAGTGCTCAAGCACCGCGTTGAAGAAGGCGGAGAAGGGAGGAAGCAGGCCAGCCCTGAGGGCGTTAATGAAGATCGGGATCTCGGTGACTGCCGAGCCATGCTGGAGCGAGACGCAGGCCAGGCTAGTGTCTCTCCCCACTCGTTGAAGCTGGAGGAGAGCATTGGGCGCACCTTGCCCATGGCCTCGTCGTTGAGCACTCGAGGCCGGCTGAGCGCTGGCTCGAAGGATGGAGGCGCGGTTGGCGAGGACAGAGGTTTGTTCCCCTTGTCGGCTTGTTTCGGTGCCACGGCGGTAAAGTGGGCGGAACACTGGTTGGACTAGGAAGGCGGAGTAGGGCGTCGAGGAAGCAAGGAGATTGGAAGATTGGAAAGCCAGGAGCGGAGGGGGAGGAATAACTGTGCAAGAAGCGGGCCGGCATAGCCAGGCAGATTCAAAGGTAGTGTCGGGAAGCGGAGACGCCCACATCCAATCAACTGCCATGCATCAACCGAGGCCACATGCTTTGGGGGCCTGCGGTGCTTCGAGCTTGACCATTGGCTTTGTCGTGAAGCCAAGCCCGCGCGCACCTTGGACCCGGGTGGCTACTGTCAGCGTCCTGGAAAGGGGGTCCCCAGACTTGCCTGCCTGCGGCCCGCAGCGTGGTTGAGCCAGCAGGCCGTACGGCCCATCTTAACCAACAAAGCACCCAAGACCCTCGCGAGGGGCCAAGCCTCGCGAGGTGGACGATGCAAGACCTCCTCTGGAGTGGCCTAGCTAGGCAGGCTCACGGGGAGCAAAGATATCAAGGCGAGGCGAACCTCACGAGGTTCTCGTGACGTGAGCCATGACGATCGACACTAGGTGGGCGCCAGGCGGGCGCCAGCGCGCACAACGTCCTTGTTTCCTCTTTGGTGCAAAGGGGGGCAAGTGCAGCCACGGAGTACCGAGGCATCCGACAAAGGTTGCCATTTTGGTGCAACAAGACCAAGACCAAGGACTGTAAGATGGAGGTCATCGTGGAGCCCAGAATAGCGTCACCACCAGAACTTTGTGCAGGCGAAGACTACTTTTGTCAGGATAGCTTGTACTAGCTGTCCCCCTTCAAATTAGCCCGCCATTGTTGGCTCCCTTCCTGCTCGATATTTGGGAAGAGGACCAGGGCCTCTATAAATAGGACTAGCCACCAAAGTGGAAGGGAGGGGAAGCAGAGTGAGAGAGAGGACAAGATCATCTTAGCTCGAGAGAGACCACCTCACACACAAGCTCACTGAGCACAAGAACGCCTTAACCTCGGGAGGCCGTTCTGCCCTTGTATTGTTCATCATCAGCCCAAGAGGCAATCCACCACCACCACACTGGAGTAGGGTATTACACCACAACGGTGGCCCGAACCAGTATAAACCCTATGTCCATCTGTGTTGTGAGTTCGTCAAGTTTGTCCGCGAGATCCTAGCAAGCTAGAGCGTAGATCGGTTGAAGGGAAAGACTTCACGCGCACCCAGTGTTCGAACCTTATGGGTTTGTCGAGACCCATACCCCAACAGTATATGTATTTGATCATACCATATATTGAACTTGTATTTTTATATGTGCCTTACAAGGGTATCTTTTTCTAGGCTAACTATTTGAAGAGCAAGACCAACCATTCTAAAGTCAAATTCCAACACACAACAGGATCTCGTAGCTATATTGCACACTACGAGGCTCTTGTAAATAGTTGCTAGTTCCTTCTTTTTTCTGTGCCATATTATCATATCTATATTTACTTATTAGAAATACAGAGGAAATCCCGTGCGGACCAAAAAGAACCTGAACCGAATGCAGTGCAAATCTTCAAGGATTGCCACACCAGCAAGATGAAGGGCATGAGCACACCAGTTCAAGCCGCTATTGTAAGTCCTTACTCCTCTTGCTTTTGAACTGATTGGTACTGTGATGTGTTCATTTAACTGCTTGGTTTGCAACCAATGTTACTTAGTCTGTTCACTTGTATACACAGTTCTCTTAACATATCATTTTACCTTACATGGTTTAAAAGAGATGAAGGATATTCTTTTGGTCTTGATCTGTAATCTAGTTGTGATGTTCACGTGCGCACACAATGATACAATAGCATGTTTGTTTTATATCTGTTTGCCCATGATATGAATGATGTCATACTATGTTCATCCTACTTTAAACCATGTCTCTTTATCCTTAGATGTCAACGAATGTGAGGAAATAAACAATACAATAGGCATGCTACATGGACATATGTTCTGAAAGTGATTTTATTATGTAGTTGGCACTACAATACATGCAAATGTATTATAGTAGTTCACCAAAATAAGTTATGTATAAAGGTGAAACCTACTTTGTTTGTTTTTGTCTCATTAGTAACTTATCTGGTACACTAATCTACAAGTTCATACTTTCAGCAAGCTATGGAACAAATGATTCAACAACCACAACCACCTGAAGGTGACGAGGCTACCACATGCACAATGTCACCTCTTGCTGCAGTGCATCAGTATCTCTCCACTAACAGTGCAAAAAGCACCCTCCTGCATAATTCTAGGTTGGTTGTCAAGGTAACCTTGTCCAAATCGCCTACTAAACAAAATCTTTCGGCTAGATAGAGTGATATATCTGTGCTCCAGACACAAGTCCAATCCCTAATGGACATCGTTTTAGAAACAAGAATAGTGGTTGACAAATGTCATCAGGATATGAATGGTTTTGTCACGAGACTATCAGACATTTTCTTCACTGTTCAAGAGCAACGGCGGAAAAAGGGGGAAGATCATGCTGCTCCATCAGATTCTACAGCCCAAAACATTAGCAGTCAGGTCAAATGATTTGTGCTTGTATACATCCGATGGTGCTTTTATCTCCAAGGATTGTAAACTTTATGCCAACAACCCTTTTGTTGTATGGTTGGAATTTATTTTGTTGTGATACAACATTTATGATGCTGCCAAAGGTCGCAGTAATTACGGCGCTATTTTTGTATAGTGTAGGTTTATCTTAGTAATGTATTCGGCCGAACGCTTCGTAGGAGCCCAACATGCCAACATTTGGCGGGCCCATTCCAATTGCACTAAAAACAGTTATGGACCGTAATTTGCATGTAGCCTACTAAAAATATCTAGGCCTAAATCGGCATAAACTTTCATATTTTACTGGTAGGCATGTGCCCATAGTGGGCCTTTAACATGCCCAAACATAATTTGGGCCCTCAGTAACAATAGTCTGTTTACAGGTGTAAATATCTCGAGCCCATAAAAACACGGGCCTTGAATAGGCCGAAAGTGAGATTGGGCCCTGATTGTGCCAAACAACCCACTGGTCATTAGCAGGCCGAAATGGTGGCCCATTTACAATGCGGATCTTTCACTAGCCGAAATTCACATGGTCTGTAAATGCGCTGACCTACTACATGGGCCTTTAACAAGCTAGAAGTTCGGTCAGGCTTGATTAGTGTCAGTTTTATATGGGTCGTTAATAGACCCGATGTGACGTTGGGCCACATATGGCCCATGAATTTCGTCCGACGCTAACAAGCCGAAAATCACAACAGGCTGAAAGTGGCCCAAATCTATAGTGGGCCTCTAATAGGCCAAATTTCAGACATGGCCGAGTATGACCCAAATCCTTCATGGTCGTTTATGGGCCAAAAGTTTCAATGGCCTATAAATGGGCCCAAATGAAGCAGGACCTTTAACAGGCCGGAGACACACCGGGCCGTACTTCGGCCCAAATACTTAGTGGATTGTTGACAGGCCAAAAGTGACCATGGGCCACGATGATGACAAGTTTAGGACGGGCCGTTGATGGGTGGATTTGACACTAGCCGTACGGGCCTTAACTGGGAATGTTGGGCATTTAGCTGGGCCGGCCCATTATGGTCTGCAAAATCTTGTGGGCCTTTAGCTGGGCCGGCCCATTATGGTCCGCAAAATCTTGTGGGCCTTTAGTTGAGCCGGCCCATTTAATATTTATGGGCCACTTTTGGGCCGGTCCACGTGACAAAATATCATAGGCGCATCTCGCCCATTGGATGAGTGTTACTTGTGCCAACGTGGAGCTGACACGTGGTTTCGTCGGCCAATGAGAATTTTACACGTGGAAAATCGGCATTGATCGTGGCTGTCAGCATGTTATCGGATCCAAAACCGGACCCGATAGCTTAACGGTGACCCGTTACGGTGGATGCCACGTGTCGGTTAACCTTGACGAAAGCACTTCTATGACACGCCATTTATCGTCATGGAAGTGGACACTTCTGTGATGATAATTTTGGTAATTTCATGGAACACTTCTACGATAGCACATGTGTGACTATCTTGATTCTATCATAGAATCATCATGGATGTACATGCATGACAGAAAACGTGACCTACTGTGACAATCACATATCATCACGGAAGTGTATTTTTTGTAGTGAGAACTGCACATAAGGTATTGCAATCTGGTTTTTATTGGCCTACCCTTTTGAAGGATGCTCGTAAGTTTGTCTTGTCTTGTGATGAATGCTAGAGAATTGGTAATATTAGTAGACGTCAAGAAATGCCAATGAACTATTCACTTGTTATTGAACCATTTGATGTTTGGGGCTTTGATTATATGGGACCTTTTCCTTCCTCTAGTGGGTATACACATATTTTAGTTGATGTTGATTACGTTACTAAATGGGTAGAAGCTGTTCCAACTAGTAGTGTTGATCATAACACTTCTATTAAGATGCTTAAAGAACTTATTTTTCCGAGGTTTGGAGTCCCTAGATATTTAATGACTAATGGTGGTTCACATATTATTCATGGTGCTTTTCGTAAAATGCTTGCTAAGTATGATGTTAACTATAGAATTGCATCTCCTTATCATCCTCAATCTGGTGGTCAAGTAGAATTGAGCAATATAGAGCTTAAATTAATTTTGCAAACAACTGTTAATAGATCTAGAAAGAATTGGTCTAAGAAACTTGATGATGCATTATGGGCTTATAGAACTGCTTATAAGAATCCTATGGGTATGTCTCCGTATAAAATGGTTTATGGAAAAGCATGTCACCTACCTCTTGAATTAGAACATAAAGCTTATTGGGCTATTAAAGATTTCAACTATGATTTCAAACTTGCCGGTGAAAAGAGGTTATTTGACATTAGCTTGCATTATGAGTGGAGAACCCAAGCCTATGAAAATGCCAAGTTGTTTAAAGAAAAGGTTAAAATATGGCATGATAAAAGGATACAAAAGCGTGAGTTTAATGTAGGTGATCATGTTATGCTATACAACTCTTGTTTAAGATTTTTGCAGGAAAGCTTCTCTCTAAATGGGAATGTCCTTACATTATCAAGGAGGTGTATCATTCCGGTGCCATCAAAATCAACAACGCCGAAGGCACAAATCCTAAGGTGGTAAATGATCAAAGAATCAAACATTATATCTCATGTACTCCCATAAATGCTGAGACCAATATAATTAATACTGTAACACCAGAGGAGTACATAAGGGATACTTTCCAGATTGTTTCAGACATCAAAAAGGAATAGGTATGTGGTACAGTAAGTAAACCGACTCAAAAACATTTCTAATGATAATTTTCTCCGTTTTGGAATATTCAAAAAATTAGGAAAATTAATAGTATCATGGTAATTTGGGAGGCTTGATAAAAAAGTGGTAGGTAGCGCGACATAGCGATAGCATCGAGATAACTAGCATAGCAAAGATAGTAATGAGATCTAAGGTGACGGTCATCTGCCTGAAATCCCACTAGTAAGAAGACCGAGTCCATGAAGAAGATGAATGGGCGTAGTCGAACGAATCCTCACAATCGCAACGTAACCGGAACTATCGAGAAGGAGCACAACCGAAAAGAAGTAAACATCACGGTAAAACAACAAGCTAAAACATGGCATGATGCACAACCAAGTATGATGCATGTCCGGTTTAATGATTCATGGCAGGGCAAAGTGCAACAAACAATACTACAAGTTAAGTGGAGCTGAATATGCAATGAAACACCACATTCAATTACTTTGTTCCCTCTCGTTTATGTACCCAACAATATTAAATGTTGTTAAACATGAAAAGAGGTGAGGCATTGGTAAACTAACTATTTAGGCAGCTTTAAATGAGGCCGGAAATAACAAACAACAATTCCAGAAAATCCTCACATATCATTTAGTAATTTAATGCAAACAACAATTTTAAACATTTTAAATGTTGTTATCATGATGCGGATGGCATATGCAAGTTATATGCAATTTTATGAAAATGTTGACATGAGCATGTTATGAAGCATTTGGTTACCATGGCGGAAAGAGTGGGGTGCCACGACAACGAAAGCGGAAACGGTGCCACGACAACGTTTCGAAGATCCGAAAACTCATCGAGATGTCGGTGCAAAAGAAAGTGTGGATTTACAATACATGTAAAATATGATGGGGTGGTCCCAGTTATGGGGTTCCCACGGGTCAACGGCATGACAAACAGGCAGGAACGTGCAATGACAACTCAGACACGGTGCAAACACGAGCATCTCATACACCACACATGCATTCGTCCACGGGTCATCGTCTCGGCGGTTATACCTTCAAAGCGTGCATTTTTTGGGGCGGAACGAGTTCGTTGAGGGAAGTAGTGGTTCACGTTTCGAAGAGGAACTTGACGGATTCAAATCGCTTTCGGGTTGTCCTGGTACTTGGGGTCTTCAGACTTGCCAGTCTCGTCAACTCGAAGGGGTACTTGCATTTTACAGTTCCATATCCAGGGTCTTCACGTAGTCGTTCTCGACGATGGAGTCAACCTTAACGTATCCAGGGTTCCGGGCGTCGTGGTACTTGGCAAGTCTGCGTAGTCGTACATGGGTCATAGTGGTACGCACTCGTTCTATAGTCGAACTTGAGGTGGTCTTGGTGAACCGTGAGGGAGTCAACAGGCCGGTGGTGCAGTAGGAAGCAGCCGGAGGTGCACGAAGGCAGCGAAGGAATGTGGTGCTCGTGGTACTGGCTACCCATGTGGACGAGGAAGACGCAGTCAACGGGCAAAGAAGGACATGGCTCTGGTCGTCGTCCTCAAGTGCTCGCAGAAGCAGGTAAGCGACGCGGTGAAGAGGTCGGGCACGCCAGCGAGGACAGCCAGCTGGACCATCGAGTAAGTAGCACATCCGGGCCTTGGCGTGCTGAGGCTACTGGCGGCCTGAGCGAGCGACGCAGAGGAGGGCTCGGAGCGAAGCAGGGGCATCGGTGTGGAGCTTGTCGGCAGGGACTTGAAGCATGGCTCTGACAGCGCTGGGAACAGCGAAGACGGGTGGATCCTGGTCGGCCGGCGCCAGATCCGGGCAAACGGCAGCGCGGTCGGAGCTCAAGGGCGGAGGAGCTTGGGCGCGGGACGGCGGCCTGGTGGCGTTGGCGCTCCTGCGGGCATTCGTGGCGGCGGCAGATCGAGAAGATGGCGCGAGGTCGAAGAGGAGGCGGGGAAGAAGACCAGGGCGCGGGGCTTTGGGTGGAGGCAGAGGCGCTGGCATGGGGAGCTCATCTCCCTGGTGCGATGCGTGTGTGCATGTGTGTGGCGGCGATGGAGGGAGACGAGGGAGAGGCCAAGGGATCGAGAGAGAGAGAGAGAGAGAGAGAGAGAGCTGGGGATCGGGCTAGGGTTAAGAAGCTGGTGAGGGTGGCTGGGCCTTGGGCCGCAACGACTAGTTGCGAGGATGGCTGGCCGGCCTAGCTGAAAAAGGAAAGGTCTTACCTTTTACAAAAAAAGAAACAAAAGGAGATATATTGATGGGACAATTTGATTTATGCCCCTAGTTGTGACCCCCTCGTTTGTTTTACACCTAGTTTGAGAAAGTCACCGGTTCTGTCCACACCACTTTGGAATTCTTTCATTTTTGCCCTTCCGTCACGGCTCCGCTTGGTCAGCGCCATTTGACCACATACAGCGCTCTGTTTTGGACATTTTTGCCCCTGTGTCCCCAGCCCCGATACCCCTTCGTCCTCCTCGAGCTCTCGTGCAGAAACAAACAGAGAGTGGGAGAGCTCGTGAAGAACGGGATCGAGAGCCGCCGTGGGAGAGGCCCAAGCAGGAGGAGAAGATGCGGACGACAAGCTTCCCGTCGTCAAACTCCTCGACGGCGGCTGGTTCTACTGCCGCAGAGGTAAGTGGAGCACTCCGTGGGGATTTGGGGATTTTCTAGGGTTTCAACCAGTTGACCCCCTCATTCTAGGGTTTCTCTGATTTGGGGATTTTTTGCTCTTCTTCTGATTTAGATCGATGGGATGGGGATTGTGGAGCTCATCTCGGAGTACCATCACCCAGACGAATCATTTTCCGGCTTGGAGCCTAGATCTAAGCATCGTTTCCCTAGACATGGCCTAGTTCCTGCTCGTCGGGTGGCTTGGGGAGGGGCTAGCACGGGCCGACGATTTTTGGGTTGCCCTCTTGATGTAAGTAGTTGCTTGTCAATTTGGGAGGTTGTTGTTTTTTTGAAATTTCTAATTTTGTTCATCTAATTAGTTGCCAGATGAGTGCAAGTGGGTGGTTTGGGTTGACCCTCCTCCTCCATTGCGTGTGGCCCTTGCATTTGAAGATCTACATGCAGAGATTGAACGCAGCTGGATCAAGTCTCACAAATTGCAGAGGGAAAATATGGAGCTATCAAAGAAGAACCATGCTTTGAACAAGAAACTGGAGGAGAGAGATGAGATGCTCAATGTTTGGGCAGTGTTGTTTAGTGGAATTGTTGTATGTGTTGTAGTAGTGGCTTTATCAGTGTTATCACAGAATCAAGCCACTAAGTAAAGCAAGTATGTTTATTGTTGTTGTAGTGCAGGATATGGATGAACTTTGTAATGTACCAATCCTAATGTAATGCTATTTGGTGTTCTAAATTTCTGCAGTTTGCTTCATGTTGGTAGATGACTAGGGAGATGACCAAATTGTCGTCGTCGACGACAATTTGGTTCTTATTGGCAGATGACTAGGGAGATGACCAAATTGTCGTTGTCGATGACAATTTGGTTCTTATTGGCAGATGACTAGGGAGATGACCAAATTGTCGTCGTCGACGACAATTTGGTTCATATTAGCAGATGACTAGAGAGATGACCAAATTGTCATCGTCGACGACAATTTGGTTCATATTAGCAGATGACTAGAGAGATGACCAAATTGTCGTCGTCGACGACAATTTGGTTCATATTAGCAGATGACTAGAGAGATGACCAAATTGTCGTCGTCGACAACAATTTGGTTCATATTAGCAGATGACTAGAGAGATGACCAAATTGTCGTCGACGACAACAATTTGGTTCATATTGGCAGATGATAAAACAACTTCAAATTAAAGCATGACATAGCAAGCATCACATATGATCAAACAACTTCAAATTAAAGCAAGTGAAAATACTAGTTCAACATCCTGACATCTCAAACAGTAGTTCAACAACAAGTGAAAATACTAGTTCAACATCCTGACATCTCAAACAGTAGTTCAACAGCAAGTGAAAATACTAGTTCAACATACAGTCATCTCAAACAGTCACCAGCAAGTGCAAATGAAGACCTAAAACTTGAGTTTTTTGCTCCTGGTGTTCTCAGCTGGATTGGGGGCTAGCCTTGTTTTGCTCCTGGTGTTCTTTGCTGGGTTGGGGGCTAGCACACCAGGAACTTCAATTGTTGTTGTCTTCTTCTTAGCTGGAGAAGCTCCTCTATCTGTTGCCTTCTTATAATTCTTTCTTGGGCTGTGAAAAGTGCTAGCATGTCACATTTCATATGATAGTGCATGAAAACAAACATATATACAAAAACATACACAAACACCACCTGATTATAGTAGCTTGTGTAGATGTTGGTGTTGGCTCTATAGGTTGCTCTTGTGGTGGATCTTCTGCATCTGTTCCATCATCTACTTCCACTGCTGCCACTTGCACTGCTGGCTCTTCTGCATTCTCAGCTCCCCAATGTTCATCTTCACCGAAGGCTGCATCAACTGAATTTTTGCATTTGTTGGCATGGTGTCCTCATCCGCCACACCTGCCACATTTTTTCCTCCTAGGACCTAGTCCTTTTCCTTTAGTAGTGGACCTAATTCTAGTTTTCCTCGGCCTGCCAGGTGCTCTGTTTTGAACTGGAGCAGAAAGTTTAAATCCTGGATTCACAATTTCCCACTATTGCTTCCCTTCCAAAGCTGGAAGGTTGTTAGCATAAGTAGCTCTGAATTTCTCAACAGAATAAAACTTGTGCACATACTGATCTATTCCACTGGCTTCACCTCTAAGAGAAGTGATAAAGAACAGAGCATGGATACATGGCTTACCAGTTACTTGCCATTGTCTGCAACTACAAGACCACTTCTGTAAGTCAACAGGGTACCTCCATTATCTTTTTTCTCTATCAGTAGCAGTAACTTCAGCCTCTGTTGGGCTTCTCCTAATCAAACTCATCTCTAAACCTTTTGTTTTTGCCATTAAGGCCTTCATCACAGATGGAACAATGAGATGGCCTTCAAAATAATCAATGGCAATCCTGTTCCTTATATCAAATTTTTGCATAATGTACTGCCTGATCTTGTCACACAAGTCAACTATGTGAAGCCCCTTGTATTTCTTGATCCTTGAGTTGAAAGCTTCAGCAAGGTTGTTGTTCACATAGTCTACCTTGCAAATGTCATTGATGTGTGCTCTAGCCCATATTTTTGTGTGATGCTCCTCTAAATATTCTTTAACTTTGGGCCTACTATGCAACTGATTCAGATGATAGTTGTGCTTTTTAATGCTGTATGTAAGTGAGCATGGCCACAAATTCTCATCATAGAACTTGCCTTTGAATTTCTTGCTGAAGTTTTGAGCCAAATGCCTCATACACTCCCTGTGCTCCACCCCAGCATATACATCATCAACAGCTGTCTCCAATCCTTTGCATGCATCAGTATGTATGACTAAACCTTCTGGATGTCCTATTACTTTCTTCAGTTGTTGGAAGAACCAAGTCCACCTCTCAATTGACTCTGCTTCTATGACACCATAGGCAACTGGAAATAACCAATTGTGTGCATCGAGGGCACAAGCAGAAACAAGCTGGCCCCTGTACCTACCATTCAGTGTTGTTGCATCCACAGCAAGGTAAGGCCTGCACCCCTCCAAGAAACCTGTCTGACATACCTTGAAGCACACAAACACTCTTCTGAAACACTCCTTGTGCAATTTCTTTCCTCTCAATGAGTATTCCACAGTGTGCTTGTCAATTTCAACTACACTGCCTGGTGATGTTCTCTCAACTTCAGCCTTGAATGAATAAATCAGATTGAAACTATCACTGTACTTGCCAAACATCTTATCTAGTGCCATCTCTTTACCAAAATAACACCTACTATATGGCACCTCTACTCCATACTTCTCTGTCAACCTGTGCTGAATTTCCTTTGGACCTATCCCTGGATTTTTTCTAATCCAAGCCATAGAAGCATTTGCTATCCATCTTCTCTTTGCAGCCCTCAATCTCTGAGATCTGTTAACACTTGGACAGTTGTGAGGGTAAGGGTTGACCTTAATCTGTTAAAAAAGAACAAGCAATTAGTACATCAAACATTAATTTTGAACAATAATTATAAAAAGGAAAACAAAAAATGCATTAGTACCTGAAATAATGTGCTTCTCCTCATTAAAGAGGCATGCAGTCTCCACTTACATCTATCAGAGGCACATTTTACAGTAAACCTTCTTTGGTCACTTTTCAAAGTGACGTACTCTGTTTCAGTGGTAATTGAGAAAGTTGCAACTGCATTTCTGCAGTCAATTGCTGATGGAAAAACTACACCTTCCCCAATAGAGGGATTATCTCTTTCATACATCATGACAGGTCTGTCCTCATCTTCAGCTTGAAAATCTCCATTGTCCAGGTCCTCCTGCTTCTCATCTTCATCTGTATCAGAGAATTCAGCAGGAATGTACTCCTCATCTACATGATCTTCCTCATTGTTGTGCTGACCATAGCTGGATAAAGTTTCTCATCTTGTTCATCAGACAAAAGTGCTGCATCAGGTTCTGCTTCCTCCACATCAGGATCAACTGGTATGCTAGGTTTAGCTTGGGTTTTACTGCAAGAATGCTCAGACTGGGCATTTGCACTTGGGGTTGTAGGTGGCCTGCAACTTCTACTTGTTCCCCTTGTGTTAGTCCTAGGTTTTGCAGATGCTTTAGAACTAGAGGGCCTTGAAGCATGGGGGTTTGAATTATTTTCTAAACCAGAGGGGGGCCTACGCCTCTGAATAACATTGATTTCCAGATTGCATGACATGGTTTGTGCATTATTTGCAAACATGGCACCTAACTCATTATCAGACTGAACAGGCACCCAGGCAACTTTCGACACATCCCAGTACCTTAGCTCAACAGCATCATGCAATCCCCATGGATATTTGGCAAATATTGTTGCCCTAAACTGCTCAAATGTGCTGTTGTTGTCCACCACTAATGGAAATGTGAAGCCAGTTTCTTTTCCTTCTGTACCAACAGCAGTTAAAGTGCATGTCTCCATTCTAACACTGATATTAAATTCTCTAGCCGGATCAATCCTATGCAAACAGGGCACGATATCAACATACAACAACAGATCTGGGATCTAGGGGAGGAAGAAACATCAGATCTGGGATGGGGGGACTTACCCTAATGTTGTTTGCGACCGTGTCCTTGCCTTGCGGCCGCGGACGCCGCAGGTGGCACCACTGCCGTCGCTGTCGTCCACCATTCTTGCCTTGCGGCCACGGGTGCCGCAGGTGGCACCGCTGCCGTCGCCGTCGTCCACCATCCTTGCCTTGCGGCCGCTGCCGTCGCTGTCATCCACCATCTCCAGCAGACACCACGGGCACCGCAGTCGTCAACGTTGTTGCCGCTGTCGCCTCCTAGCTAGGGTTCGTGAGAGTGGAACGGGGAGAGAGTGGGCAACGGGAGAGAGTGGGGATGAGAGTGAGATGGGCCCGAGTGGGTTCTGTCCTAGCGGGGGGCAAGCAGGGTCCAAAACGGAGTGCCGTATGTGGTCAAATAGCGCTGACCAAGCGGAGCCGTGACGGAAGGGAAAAAATGAAAGAATTCCAAAGTGGTGTGGACAGAACCGATGACTTTCTCAAACTAGGGGTAAAACAGACGAGGGGGACACAACTAGGGGCACAAAGCTAATTGTCCCTATATTGATTTGGAGGGCCAAATCAAGCCAAACGATGTTGAAATGTTTCAGATGGTCACTTTGACATAATTCAAAGTTTCACAACTGGAATTTGGAGTCAAGGAAAGTAGAGCATGGATGTGAATATTTGAAAAGGATAATTTATTATGCAAGTTTGTTTATGAGTATTTCCAAATTAATGGACTATTTTAATATGGCTCCCTAATAATATTGGGAGACTTTGTACATGTTATAAAGAGAAATCACCATTGTGAATATCCCTCGATTCAAATGGACCAAAGATCTATACGATTTGTTTATGTGAGTTTTAGTTGATTTGCAAAAAAATGATGGCATGATGTCATGATGAAATGCAACAAGCAGAATAAAACACACGGCGAAAACGAAAACATGGAAGGCGTCTGGAGCGTCGGTCTCGGGCCGTTACAACAAGCAAGGTTTGAGCTTGGGGGAGTTGATACGCCCATTTTGCATCATGCTTTTATATTGATATTTATTGCATTATGGGCTATCATTACCCATTATATCACAATACTTATGCCTATTCTCTCTTATTTTATAAGGTTTACATAAAGAGGGAGAATGCCGGCAGCTGGAATTCTGGACTGGAAAATGAGCAAATATTAGAGACCTATTCAACACAACTCCAAAAGTCCCGAAACTTCATGGAGAATGTTTTTGGAATATATAAAAAATATTAGTAAATAAAATACCAGAGAGGGGCCACCAGCCAGCCACAAGGGTGGAGGGCGCGCCCTACCCCCTGGGTGTGCCCCCCGTCCTCGTTGGCCCCCTGCAGGCCTCCGGTGCCCATCTTTGGTTATATGGTGTGTTTTGACCTGGAGAAAATCAGAGGGAAGATTTTGGCACGAAGCGCCGCCGTCTCGAGGTGCAACCTGGGCAGAACCAATCTAGGGCTCCAGCGGAGCTGTTCTGCCGGGGAAACATTCCCCCGAGAGGCGGAAATCGAAGCCATTGTCATCACCAACGATCCTCTCACCGAGAGGGGGTCAATCTCCATCAACATCTTCACCAGTACCATCTCCTCTGAAACCCTAGTTCATCTCTTGTATTTGATCTCGCTCCTAAAACCTCAGATTGGTACCTGTGGGTTGCTAGCAGTGTTGATTACTCCTTGTAGTCGATGCTAGTTGGTTTATCCAGTGGAATATTTCTATTGTCAGATCCTTAATGATAATTAATACTCCTTTGATCTTGATCATGAATATGCTTTGTGAGTAGTTACGTTTGTTCCTGAGGACATGGGAGAAGTCTTGTTATAAGTAATCATGTGAATTTGGTATTCATTTGATATTTTGATGAGATGTATGTTGTCTCTCCTCTAGTGGTGTTATGTGAACATCGACTACATGACACTTCACCATTATTTGGGCCTAGGGGAAGGCATTGGGAAGTAATAAGTAGATGATGGGTTGCTAGAGTGACAGAAGCTTAAACCCTAGTTTATGCGTTGCTTCGTAAGGGGCTGATTTGGATCCATATGTTTCATGCTATGATTAGGTTTACCTTAATTATTCTTTCGTAGTTGCGGATGCTTGCGAGAGGGATTAATCATAAGTGGAAGGCTTGTCCAAGGAAGGGCTGCACCCAAGCACCGGTCCACCCACATATCAAATTATCAAAGTAACAAACGCGAATCATATGAGCATGATGAAAACTAACTTGACAACAATTCCCATGTGTTCTCGGGAGCGCTTTGCATTATATAAGAGTTCTTCCAGGCTTTTCCTTTCTTAAAAAAAGGATTGGGCCACCTTACTACACCGTAGTTACTTTATTTACTTGTTACCCTTTACGATTTATCTTATCACAATACTATCTGTTACCGATAATTTCAGTGCTTGTAGAGAATACCTTGCTGAAAACGACTTGTCATTTACTTCTGCCTCTCATTGGGTTCGACACTCTTACTTATCGAAAGGACTATGATGGACACCCTATACTTGTGGGTCATCATTGGGCTGCTTTGAAAACTGCTATGTGTACTCATTGGGTTCCACCATATTATCAATGTGAATTACCTCAAAAATTGCAGCGTTTAAGACAAGGAATTTTTTTTTGTAGAAGAATATTATCAGGAATTACAAACTGGAATTATTATATGTGGTATTGTTGAGGATAATTCAGCTATTCTTGCACGTCTTATGAGTGGATTAAATAAAGGGATTCAGACCATTTTAGAGTATAAGGATATAACAATATCCGTTTATTCCATCTTGCTTGCAAATCTAAACGTGAAGTGCAGGATCGACAGGCATTGGCGCAGACTAATTTTTCTACAGGTCGACCTTCATCATGGACACCGTGTGCATATTCTACTTCCAAACATTCTGCTACACCAGCACCTCCGTTAACTGCCACCTCCAGCCACGATACACGAAAGCAGGCACTATCGCAACAATCTGCCAAGAGCACACCGACTGGGCCTGCACAGAGCTCTTCTTCATCCATGGCATTAATAGGGCAAACACATGATATTATTTGTCGTCATTGCAATGGTGGAGTTCATTATGCGAGAGAGTGCCCATCTAAGCATGTGATGATTGCTACTAAGGATAGTGGGTACGAGTCCGCTAGTGACTATGATGAGGAGACTTTGGCTCTTATTACAAGTGAAGAACACAGTGGAGATGATTCTGAACAAGAGACGCAATACATGGCTGCTGAAGATGCTAACATGTATGAAAGTTTAGTTGCTCAACATGTTTTGAGTGTGTAGGTCACACAAGCTGAGCAAAATCAGATGCACAATTTGTTCCATACAAAGGGAGTTGTGAAGGAACATTCTATTTGCGTCATCATCGATGGAGGGATTTGCAACAACTTGGCTAGCATGGAGATGGTGGAGAAGCTATCTCTCACCACAAGAAAAAATCCTCATCCTTACTACATACAATGGTTCAAAAATAGCGGCAAGGATAAGGTAACACGTACTGTTTGTGTGCATTTTAGTATCGCTTCATATGTTGATTATGTTGATTGTGATGTGGTACCCATGCATGCATGTTCCTTATTATTTGGTAGACCATGGCAATTTGATAAAAATTCTGTACACCATGGTATAAACAATCAATATACTCTTGTTCATAAGGATAAACATATTACTTTGCTTCCTATGACTCCTGATTCTATTTTGAAATATGATATTAATCAATCTAGTAAAGCAAAACAAGAACAAAAAAAAATTGAAAATCAGATAGTGGCAAAAGAATTTGAGCAACAAATGAAACCTAATAATAAACCATCTAGTGTTGCTTCTGAAATTAAATTGAAAAGTGGATGTTTACTTGCCACCAAATCTGATGTTGATGATCTAGATTGCAGTAAATCTGTTTGCTATGATTTTGTATGCAAAGAGGCATTATTTTCATTCGAGGACATGCCTTCCTCTTTGCCTCCTATTGTCACTAACATTTTGTAGGAGTTTGCTGATGTCTTTCCACAAGACGTGCCACCGAGATTACCACCTATTCGAGGGATTGGGCATCAAATTGACTTAATTCCTGGTGCTTTGCTGCCAAATCATGCACCATACCGTACTAATCCAGAGGAGACGAAGGAGATTATGCGTCAAGTACAAGAGCTGCTCGACAAAGCTTATATGCGCGAATCTCTTAGTCCTTGTGTTTGTTCCTATTATAATAGTGCCAAAAAAGGATGGTGCGTCGCGTATGTGTGTTGATAGTAGAGGCATTAATAATATTACTATTTGTTATCGTTATCCTATTCCTAGGCTAGATGATATGCTTGATGAATTGAGTGTCTCTACAATATTCTCCAAAGTTGATTTGCATAGTGGATACCATCAAATTCGTATGAAATTGGGAGATGAATGGAAAACAACATTTAAAACTAAGTTTTGTTTATATGAGTGGTTGGTCATGCCTTTTGGGTTAACTAATGCACCTAGGACCATCATGATATTAATGAATGAAATCTTACATGCTTTCATTGGACGATTTGTGGTAGTCTATTTTGATGATATACTGATTTATAGCAAATCTTTGGAAGAACATTTGGAACATTTACATGTTGTTTTTATTGCTCTACGTGCTGCACGTTTGTTTGGTAATCTTGGGAAGTGCACCTTTTGCACCGACCGGGTATCTTTTCTTGGCTATGTTGTTACTCCATAGGGAATTGAAGTTGATAAAGCCAAGATTGAAGCTATTGAGAGTTGGTCGCAGCCCAAAATGGTCACACAAGTGAGGAGTTTTCTTGGACTCGTTGGTTTCTATAGGCGTTTCATGAGAGATGTTAGCACCATTGCTACATCTCTCAATGAGCTTACAAAGAAGGATGTGCCTTTTGTTTGGGGTACTGCACAGGAAGAAGCCTTCATGGTATTGAAAGATAAGTTGACACATGCTCCTTTACTCCAAATTCCTGATTTTAATAAGACTTTTGAGCTTGAATGTGATGCTAGTGGAATTGGATTAGGAGGTGCGTTATTACAAGATGGTAAACCTGTTGCATACTTTTATGAAAAATTGAGTGGGCCTAGTCTAAATTACTCTACTTATGATAAGGAATTATATGTTGTAGGATCAAAAGTACGTCTAGAGGGGGGTGATTAGACAACTTGACCAAAATAAAATCTATCCTTTTCCCAATTTTAAGTCTTGGCATATTTTAGCAACTTGGCGCAAGTCAAGCAATCAACCTACAAATGCAAGTCTAAGAGTATAGCAGCGGAATGTAAAAACATTGCACATGAAGGTAAAGGCAGGAGTTTGGAGGGAGAAAATGCAATGTAGACACAAAGATTTTTGGCGTGGTTCCGGTAGGTGGTGCTATTGTACATCCACATTGATGGAGACTTCAACCCACGAAGGGTAACGGCTGCACGAGTCCACAGAGGGCTCCACCCATGAAGGGTCCACGAAGAAGCAACCTTGTCTATCCCACCATGGCCATCGCCCACGAAGGACTTGCCTCACTAGGGTAGATCTTCACGAAGTAGGCGATCTCCTTTCCCTTACAAACTCCTTGGTTCAACACCACAATCTTATCGGAGGCTCCCAAGTGACACCTAACCAATCTAGGAGACACCACTCCCCAAAAGGTAATAGATGGTGTGTTGATGTTGAACTCCTTGATCTTGTGCTTCAAATGATAGTCTCTCCAACACTCAACTCTCTCTCTCTCTCTATCACAGATTTGGATTTGGTGGAAAGATGATTTGAGTGGAAAGCAACTTGGGGAAGGCTAGAGATCAAGATTCTTGTGGTTGGAATGGAATATCTTGGTCTCAACACGGGAGTAGGTGGTTCTCTCTCAGAAAATGTATGCTGGAAGTGTAGGCACGTTCGGATGGCTCTCTCCCCGAATGAAGAGTGGATGGAGGGGGTATATATATCCTCCACATAAAATCTAACCATTACACACAGTTTACCAAACTCGGTGAGACTGAATCATGAAACTCTGTCAGACCGATTTAGTTCAAAATGTGAATGTTAGGCTTTTCGGTGGGACCAACATGTCAACTCGGTGGGACCGATTTTATTAGGGTTAGGGCATAACTTAATCTCGGTGAGACCGATCACATAAACTCGGTAAGATCGATTTCTGTAATAGACAAACAGAGAGTTGGTCAGGCAAACTCGGTGGGACCGAATCACTCATTTTGGTGAGACTGAAACATTACCAAAGGGAAATAGAGAGTTTGCATTGCGAACTCGGTGGGACCAATCGCTCATTTCGATTAGACCGAAACATTACGAAGGGAAACAGAGAGTTTGCAATCCCATCTCGGTGAGACCGAGATCCCTATCGGTGAGAACGAAATGATTAGGGTTTTTGGCAGTGGCTATGTGAAATGAACTCGGTGGCGCCAGATAGATCAAATCAGTGGTGCCGAGTTTGACTTTTGGTTTGGGACATATGTGGATATGAGAAAGTGGTTGAGGGCTTTTGGAGCATATCACTAAGCATTTTGAGCAAGCAAGCCATTAAGCAACACCTAATCCCTTTTAATAGTATTGGCTTTTCCTATGGACTCAATGTGATCTTGGATCACTAAAAATGAAAATGTAGAGCCTTGAGCTTCAACCAATATGTGTACTTAGCATTTTGAGGGGTCCACATTTCTAGTCCATGCCATACCAATCATTGAACTTTCTGAAATGATCATCTTGAAAGAGCATTGGTTTAATGAGCTATATGTTGTTAGGAATTACCAAAGCCACCCAGAGATAGTTGCACTTTCAATATCCCCCTTTTTGGTAATTGATGACAACATATAGATCAAAGCTTTGACAAATGATAATAAGATTGAAATACATCGTCGCTTTGAGAAGTATGTGATAATCAAGAGCTCCCTCTAAATTTGCGCATTATTTAAAATTTTCTTTCGAATGCAAATGCACAATTGATTAGGATCATGGGTTACTCTTCCATGTCACATACATCTTGGTGGAGCACTCAAAATGATAGAGAGTAAAAAACATGCACTCATACCAAGGCAAAGTGAATGATCATACAAGAGATATAAAAGATAACATCATTTAAGCACAAGCATTAATGTAGGATATGATGAAACACATGATCATACAAGTATCTCACACACATAGACATAAAGTATCAAGCTAGCACACAAAAGTATCAACCAGATAGCAAAAGAGACAAAAGAAGCAAAACCAGTCTCTCTCGAATCTATGATCTATACATTTCTCCCCCTTTGGCAACAAGTTACCAAAAAGTTTGAAAATGCATAGTGCTATGTGTCTATCTAGGCTTGATCTTCGGGAGGAGGCGTTGAGAGGACTCCAAGGATGAATGCATCTGTGGAAGTTGATGCAGCTGGTGGAGTGGCCACGGGGGGTGGCACTGATGCTGTGGCTACATGTGTTGTTGTAGTAGCTCTAGTGTCAGTCACTGGCACTGCAGGAGATCTCCGCCCTCTTGTCACTCTATGAAAGGCACCTGTGGTAGCCTGCCCTTTCCTCTCCTCAGCTTCTTTCTTGAGCTGCTCAACTGCCGTCTGCATCTCTGTCACTTTTAGATCAAGATCATAGAACTTAGTCTCAATGATCCTTTCCAGGCTCTCTTGGTTTTGAGTCAGGGTGGCCAATCCTTTCTCAATCCTCAAGGTTGCTTGAATCAGATATGCAAGTTAATCTTGTTTGGTCTTGAGAAACACTTGAGATGCCTCTTCAGCACTTGGCATCTTCGCAACTTTCTCAGCTTTAGCTTTCTCTCTTTTCTCTTGTGCATGTGCAGATGTAAGATCTTCTTCAGTCATGAAAACAGTGTTGTCCTCAAAATTTGGTCTCAAGGGTAGATGTTCCTTGTCCAAAAGATAAGTGCCTATGCCCATCTTGGAGTTGATGAGCATTTGAATGTGTGGAGCATACCCACATGACCTCTTCTGATCTGCAGCTGTCCTCTTGATTATTTCCACAATCAGTCTCATGACTTTTAATTTTTGGGGCACATCAAACAATTGCAGCAGGTTGATGGAATGGCCTCTGATCATCTTGTGATCTCCAGATTTGGGCAACCAGGTATGCCTCAAGATGGTGTTAATTATGGACAAACCAGTTAATAGATAATGAATAGAGCCTAGCTTATGAGTTTCCAAGGCTTTGTAGGGAATCTTCTTGTACATGTTGGCCATTGAGTTGTGGTCTTTCTTCTTCTTAGCATAGACATCCAGGTCATCCTCATGCTCTTCAGGGGCATTGATCAATTTTGCACATTCATCAACTATAGATTGGTACCTTGTACCCTAAGACATCGAAACAATTTTACCATCTGGAGAGAAAATGAGCTATAGAATAGAATTTCATAATGAGCTCATCATTCCACTTGGTGAGTTTCTGACCCACAAAGGTGTCTACTCCACATGATCTAAAACTTTCATGCACTCCTGGGAAGTGGTCTTCATTGTCATCAATGTATTCCCAATCTGCCCACTTCATATCACAACCAATGGGCTTCTTATCAAGCAAGATAGTCTCATAGAAATCCTGCTGTTCTTTGGTGTGGAACCTGTAATCGACAGGAGTCCTTCTCCTCACAGTATATGGATCAGTTTGTCTCCAAAGTCTGAGACATGCATCCTTCCTGATGTTCATGTCTTCTGCCATTGGATGACTATCATCATGGTCAGGGATCTTGGGCTTGAGCTTCCTAAGCACTTGGGCTTCAACATCTTCTTCATCAATCTCAGGCACTGGGGCCTTGTTCTTTTCAGTAGCTGGAATATTCCTTGTGCTCCTCTTGGGTGTAGTCTTTGGAGCTGGAGCAGAAGCTTTGGGAGCTGTCTTGGGCTTAGAAGCGGCAGCCCCAGACTTGATGGCATCTCCCATCAGCTTTTGAGACTTTGATGCTGGTGCAGCATCTTCTTCCTCTTCTTCTGGATCTTCCATCATATAGGATCTTCCAATGACTTTGGCCAAAGTGTTCTTGACCCTTTCTTTCCTTTTCTTGCCCTCTCCAGCAGCCTCTTCAACATTTGTCTTGGAAGTTTCAATTGTTGAGGCCCTGGCTTTCAAGGTTGGCACCCTCTTTGCAGGAGCCTTCTTGTGCATGCCAAGCTTGGTGGATGCAGCTGAGCCAAACTCCTTCTTAACAACCCTTTTCTTGGAACTCACTTCTTCCTCAACAGCAACATAATCCTCATCCTCCGAGTCTGAGTTTCTCTTCTTCCTTGTCCTTGTAGCTGCCTTGGGCAAGTTGCCTGGGGTACTCCTGCTACCCTCATCATAGCTGCTACAGGGACTAGTGCCCTCACTCAGGTTCACCTGCTCTTCTGACTTGTTTTGGCTATCACTCTGATCTAACATCCTGACAAAGCAAACTGAATGCTGACCCTGTGAATAGTTATAGATGAGATAGAGTGGATGAGCCTCACAACATGCTGAGTTTTTGCAAAACAAATGAGTCAAAAACTTAGTTTTAGTTTTCCATAGAAAGCATTTTGGAACTACCGATTTGTTAAACTCGGTGAAACCGAAGCAGCTTCTGGAGTCTAAACTAGTGAAATTGGTCAGACCGAGACACAGTTCAGTGACTCCGAGATTGCTAGGGTTTCACTCAGAGTTAAACTTGGTCACACCGATTTGCAACTTTCGGCCAGACCGAAAAGTGCAAGTGCAATGGCCTAGGCCAAATCGTTGAGACCGATTTCCACAACTCGGTTGGTCCGAGATGAGTTTTGCGGAAACCTAACCCTAAATTTTCGAATCAAATCTAATATAAGGTATGTTCTTGCTGGACAAGATGATCTCATACGTGGTAAAGAACATGGCATTTGCTTTGTGCTAAGAATCGTAGTAAGGAACAACACAAAGTTTCGAACTCATACCCTAGTTCGTTGATGAGCTCGCTACGGTGGCAACGACGGGGTTGAATTTCGTTGGCAGCGACAGAGACTAGCGGCGGGTGGTCGCTAGCGACGAGAGGACGATCCGGAGACCCGAGGCGGCAGAGCAGGACACACGTGGGTTGAGGGTTCTGGAGAAATTTCCAAAATTTGACCCGACGGTATATATATCCTGACCCTGTCGGTGTGACCGAGTGGAACAACTCGGTGGCACCGAGATGCAGAATCGCAAGTGGTTACTGCAACTCGGTGTGACCGAAATGTTCTAACCGGTTGCATCGAGATTGAAAACCTGGATCAACTTAGTGAACTTAGTCAAACGGAAAAGGATGAATCGGTCAGACTAAAATGCACGGAGAGGTTTTGGAAGTTTAAGTCTATGATGAATCGTGGACTCCGAGTGCTCCTCACGCAGAGCGTTCGAATCTGACTTGATCAAACTTTGTGATGTAGCATGAATAGAGTTTGAGACGAGAAGAGCATAGATAGTTAGAGGAAGTTCTTAGGCATTCTTTTCCATCCATTTGGCAAAAGAAAAAGAGCCAAACAATCAAAGCAACAAATGGATGTCCTCGAATGAGTAAAATATGCAACCAACATGCTCACACAATAAAATGGCAAATGAAATATGTGATAAAGCATGCACAAACACTCTAGCATCTATCAAGCAATTTTGCCATGACTAGGTCATCTATTATCACACCCTGATTTTCATGCCACAACACTTAAGCTAATAAATCATGATCAAATGTGGTTTGACAAAAACTTTTGAGTGTTTTGGACCTTGCCTTGTTTGGATTTCTCTGTGTGGTTTGTCAAGTGCTCTTTAGAGTCAACTACTCCACCTTCTGTACTTCATCTCCTTGCCCAAACTTCTACCCAATGATCATGCCATGTCTATAGTACAATATAGTATTTTCTTACAAAAATAATTTGGCCAAATAGTATTTTCAAAAATTAGTTTTCCAAAAACCCCTGAATTAAGATTTGTACTTCAAGTACTTGATTTGGGGTGTGAAAAATCTTTCAAAAGGTATATTTGAATCCTATTAGATATAGGACTCCCATAAACCACAAAAATATAATTTTAAAAGTTATTTTCCTAGTTTATTTAAAAGCTTTTTCTTAAGCCCAGAAATGTTCTTTAATAGGGAAAAATTATTTTATTGTTTCAAAAATATTTGAGAAAAATCATGGAAACTCAATGGACATATATTGTCCATATATAAGAGTTTCAACACATGGTCATGTTCAAAATATTGGTCAAATCCCTCAAAAACCATTTCTGCCCATTTCAAGGATTTGAAATATTTCTACAGGAAATATTCCCCAACAATTCCAAGAAAATTCTAGCATGTCACATATGACATGTTTGATGATCTTGCCAAGTATAATGTCATGGAGAACAGTATAACCCCATGAAACCCTCTCAAAACCACTCCTATCCTTTTTCAAGTTTGAACAACTTTGCACTGTCAAACATGTCCAAATGCTCTCAAACTGTGTGCACATGCTCAAATGGTGTAATAATGCATCTAGACCTCAAATGATGGAGAGAATGTTATCTTGATCAAAGTGCCCCAAAACCCTCTCTGTCCAGAACCAAATTTGAACAAGTTTACATTGGCAAATTTCTCATTTTGATCTCAACTTTTGTGGACATGTTCAGAACCTCAAATGATGACACTACACTAAGTGGTGCATCAAGGAGAATAGATTTGCATGACTAAATCTTGGTAAAGCCATTTCTGTTGATTTCTAGGGTTTACCAAAGTTACATTGGCTACTTTTCCCAAATGAGCTCAAACTTGGTGGAACATCCTACTTCTATGTGCCATTCCATCCTGTTCATTCTCATGGCAAGTGGAATTAATTTTCTTGCCCAAACAAGCATCAAACACCTTCTGCCATTTTACTAAAACCCCTGTTTTGATCTCTTCCACTCTTCTCCATGGCCTCCACTTTTTACCACAGCCCCTCCTAGACCTCTTCTACCTCCAGTAGCAATGGCTGCATCTCAGATCAATAATTGAGGGGTGAAACCACCTCTTTTACCTCTCTGGACAGCCCTTGCACCCCTCTTCCTCACCTCCCTCCTCACTCCAGTGGCCACCCAAGGCATCCAAGGCTTTCCCCATATTATTTACTCCTCCCTAGAGCTACCATACATGCTTGGCCGTGCCCACTTTGCCAAAAAAATGGCATGCCGGCCATTTGCACGCTCTGGAGCGTGCTACAGCGCGCTCCCGCACTGTAGCCGCCCCCTGCCAACCACCTCCGGCCACCTCGGCTCTCCCCCTCACGCCAGCCGATGCTCCTGGACGTTCGTAGCATGCTATGCCTCTATCCCCCTCCTCCTTCTCCCTCCTGCTGCCCTTGCTCGCATGCGCGCGGGCCGCCCGAGAGCTCCAATGAGCGGCCTCACACACGCGGCGTCTCTGACCCCTCCCCGCTCCCCTCTTCCTTCCCCTAGCACTAGACCAGCCTCACAAGCACCCCAGACACGGCGCCAGCTCCTCCCGAGCCCTGTGGCGATGCACAGAAGCTGGTGCACGGGTCCACGGCACCTCGCCGTTCGCCTATTTAAGGGCCTCCACGAGCCTCTCCCTCACCACCACTCGCTCCTAAACCCTCCAAATCAGCCCCCTGTGCCCTCCACTCTCCTCCAGGAGCACCCGAGCTCGAGCTCCGCCGCTTCGGCTCACCAGAGTTCGCGAGGTATAGGCCTCTCCCATTCCTCCTCTGCCTCGATCTGGAACCCCTGCAGCCCTTTGATCCTTTCCCCCTTATTTCCCCTCTCTGTAGCTGCCGGAAACGGCCGGAGTCACCGCCTCCCGAAGCTCCTCCGCCACAGCTCCTCGTCGCCGGCTAACCAGGCACCCCCGTCGGCCAAGTCCACCACCCATCGACGTGCGGTAGTCTCCTGAAGCCATCCCCGCACAGGTCGGAGCTCGCTGTGGCCTGCATCGTCGCCGATGAGCACCGCGACCCCCTGTCCATGGGTTAGTGATGACAGGTGGGCCCCGCCTGTCATCCTCTCCCTCGTTCCTGCGCCCCTCTCTCTCTCTCTTTGTCCTACGGGCCCCGGCCGTCAGGTTTGAAATGGGCGGGCGCGCGCACTGTGCGCTGGCTCGCATGGGCCGACCCGCTGGCTGGGCCTGCTGCCCCGCAGCTGTTCTGGCCCGGCAGGCACAGTGCCCTTTTTCTTTTTCTTTTTCTGTGGCTTTTCCAAAAATTCCACAGAATTAATTATTTATCCAAATGCAATAATTCCAACTCCTAAATTCTTGTAATAATCCCACCTATTTATGGTGCAACTTTCATTCAAATCCAACAACCTTTTCTTCACTCTAAATATTTAAATGTGATTTTTAGCATTTAAATAAACCTTTGAAAACCCATTTCTCCTATTCTACTACTCCAAATCCAAAACAAGGAATTTTCCCCTTCTTAGTTTTCAACCTAGTATTTAACAAAAATGAGTTGACATTTTTCTGAGCACTTTTATTTTCTGCCTTGTTGTGTTGCTTATTATGGTCGCTTTCGATGATAGTTGACGAAGTAGACGAGATGCTCTGAGTTGGACCAGAGATATTTGAAGACATCGAAGACTTGGTTAAAACAGGCAAGCAGCCCTTTGACCATGATGAAGCATTTTACATCATGATGGCATTTTCGTTGCTTTACTGAGTGCATGATATATTCTAAATGGCAACCTTGCTAGGCTTTCCTCCGTTGCATACTCCATTGATACTTGCATTGTTCATGACTCTACCCTTGCTTAGAGTTGTGTTGGTGGGTTGTAGAAATATGCTATAGTATATGGCTAGACAAAGTGGGTCAGGGTTATGCATGGAAAGAAACAAGTGTGGTTTGACATACTTGCAAAAAGCCCAGTGGGTGCCACTAATGCCCCTGGGAGATGATGATGAACTAGGTCACTACTTGGTGGAGAGGTAGTGTATCAAGGCTCAATAAAAGTGTTGTTTACAGAGACGGATTAGATTTAAGATTTGTCGACTGTCCCAACCTTACTTGCGCAACCACTCTACCATTGTATGGGAAAGGGCATTATTGATTACCTAGGCTGATACTAGCTTGGAGCCCGCATTACTAGTGACGGGGGAGGGTTGGTGCTCTCTCTCGGGGCGGGGTCGTGACAGGTAGGGCGGCCAAGAACATTTTTATGGGGCACCGGACACACCGTTGGTACCCCGTGCCTGTGGTATGTGATGAATATGGGAGCGAGGCTCCACAATTTTAAGTTGTGAAATGTTGGGCACGGGGGTTACTACCAATCGAGTGGACTCCATGTTAGTATAGTCTAGGGAAAGATAGTGATCGGGTGCTTACCCCGGGTACTTGAGGTACCGTGGGTCGTGGATGACACGGAAGTTCCCCGGATCTTGTGGGTAAAGTGTGCAACCTCTGCATAGTGTAAAACTATTCGAATAGCCGTGTCCACGGTCAAGGACAGTTGGGTGGTGCTGCTTAGACTATGTCCATATGTTTCTGACAAACAACACGGTTTGGTAAATCTATTGACGTGATTCGTGAGGAAGTCACGATGAGCTTGAGCATGAGTTGTTCATAACTCTCTCTCGATGTTGATGTCTGTAACCTCCTGATACTTGTTGCAGACGCATTCATATCCTTGATAAATGTTGATCATACTTGCATGAGAAAAACTAGCTTTCCGCAAAAATGCCAAATTAGTAGTAGTGCCTTGCATAATTATTCTATTATCACCCTTGGGATGCTTGCGAGTACATTCAAAGTACTCATTGGCTTGCCACTGGTTATTTTATTGGCCAGGCATGAAAGAGCATGATATGAAGAAGAGTACCTCGGTGACGAACATGCGAGCTAGGACGCTTCCCAATTAGAATGACTGTAGGGTTAAGGCAGATGGCATGGGTCCAAGTTATCGACGAAGATTTCCGCTGCGATGTTATACTCAAGACTTGACCATAATGGTCCTACTTGTGTAATACGGTATGTATGGATGTTAGACTCTGGTTATTCAGCTTCTGTGTGTTCAGTGAGCATTGATGTCTGGGATCACTGTACACGTGCATTCGGTGATCACGACTTACGAGTCGGGGGTCCCCACAGAGCT
This sequence comes from Triticum monococcum, assembly GCA_034509565.1. Lineage (NCBI taxonomy): Eukaryota > Viridiplantae > Streptophyta > Magnoliopsida > Poales > Poaceae > Triticum > Triticum monococcum. The sequence goes on along the minus strand of CM067844.1, from coordinate 403,061,063 downwards.
GGTATCAGAGCCATCCTGACTGTAGGAAGCCTTAGTTAGCATGGTCGTTAGTTAGGGTAAAGCTATTTCCAAACTGTTACTAGTTTTCAAAACTATCTATACTTCTCTTCCCTTCTCAGTTTTTCGAAAACTAAGGTATACTTTCCTTATTGATCTCTTCCCCTTCAAAACCTCTGGTCGCTAGAACCCTTATGCCTCTAACCACTGGATTCCTTGTAGTCCTCATGGATAATCTAGAAGGAAGATGCCTTGCCAAACATTCACCCACATCTCCTGAACACAAGATTGGTGACATCACAACAAGATGATACCAACAGAAGATACATCCTCGAGGAATGAGGACCTGAAGACCCAGGAGATGGTGACACCCTTGACACTGCCCCAAGATGATGCAACCTTAGCCTACGATGATCAGGGCATAGAATATGCAAGATCATGATATACATCGCTAATAGAGCAATCATGTCCTTACCATTGTTGTATTGGCAACCACCGATGGATGAGAACCTCGCCATTTGGCCCGCCTCACTATAGTGAGCAGGAAAACAATTCTCTTCATCCCCCGCTCTCGGTGTCGATGTTTTCATCAACGTAACCGACGTGTTGGACCTCTACTATGCCTTGTTATATCATTGCATAAGGGATTACCTACTTGGTACCATCGACGCCTTAGAAGACAAAAAGGGATTGTCATGATTAAGAAGACAACAGAAGATCGAGTTAATGCCTGCTACGAGGAGCCACCTTCACCCCATCACTTCAACAAGCGAGAAGTTGTTGAAGAATCGTCAGGCTCAACCCGGATTGTTTCATCGAACAACTACAAGAGACATAGCAACACCTAAGGAAAACCCAGAAGACTGCATGAGGCACGAAGTAAAGCACGACTACTTAGTCCGAGAACCCCTAGGGTAGGATGAGTCGCGTACCCCCCTATGCGTAGTCGAGTCTGTAGGATGGTTCGAATAGAACCATGATTGTGTGTTGCTTGTTTTTATTTGATTGTGTTTTGATATCAGCCACCCTTTTGCCCCAGGCAACTAGTATGCGGCTATATCACTTGCCTTATTTTATTTTTTGTGTTTGGCACTTTCAGCCCTTGTCTGTTTGCACTTGCACTATAGAACCCCCTTTAGGCATTCCCCTCCTCTATGCTACTTTTCCCTCTCATCTCTCTCCTCAACTGAAGACTAGCAAGACGAGCTACACCAAGGATTCTACCTCGGCAACCAACTAGCACTGAAGACTTTTTGTTGCAGCCTCCTCGACCAAGTGAAACCCCGTAGAGTTATGTTTAACCCTCGAGACTAGAAACCCATTCCTAGACCCTTCGAGACTTCATGAGATACCCCAGCTCGAGTCCTTAACCATGTGCTTAACCCACAGAATTGCAAGAGAACTAGTTAAGCCTCTGTAAACCTCGCACAACACTGGGTTCATTATGGAACTAGTGGACATAGTGAACAAGCACATTATCATCCTGATATAGCACCAGAACTGACGATGCCATAGGGAAGACCAGTTTGAGGATATAGGAATAGAGGACAAATGACTTCATGAGTTTGTATCAGTGACCCTGAGGAATTATCCGAGACTTTCGTAAATCATGAGTGATAATTGGATTTGGCCTATACGAGATGATGCTTTCGATGGTATAAGGTTATTTATTTGAAGGACTAGATAGAACAACTGGCATCTCAGGAACTGTGCTCAAGGATGGTATGATAAACATTCACTCGCACACTAGAATCCTTGAAACCCTTACGCCCTACCAAGCCACAACATGGTCGGATCCTGACCTTGGGCTTTGGCTCTAGATCGATATGACCTTGGCCAATGCTCAACCGCGTCCATCACCAATGCCTCAGCCCACTTTATGTGCCCCATAGACTTCATGGAGTGCTTGGAAAAGTTAGTTGTCATCTTTCTTTGATGACATACTTGTCTACCCGAAGACGGAAGAAGAATCGTTGAGCTGGTCAAGGAACATCTGAAGATCGTCATGTCTAGGAGGGAGAACTACACCAACCACCATCTTCAAGAAGTATACCTCCGCATCAAAGACCAGGCATATCTGCAAACCACTTCTCTCAAAGGAACCAAGAATTTCCATGTCAAAGGGAAGCTCACACCAAGATTTATCGACCCTCTCCAAGATCAATACAAGACGAAGAATAGACGGCTACCAGCTAGAGTTATCACCTGAGTCACCCATTGTGCACAGCGTTTTCCACGCATCACACCCCGGAAGTGTTTCCAACTTCCTAACTAGCCCGACCTCTACAAGGACATCGATCACCGAGCCAATCGACCTCCAGCCCAATATGACCTACGCGAGAGACCCCAATTGCAATCTGGATCAAGCAGGACGACAAACACGAAGCCATGCCATCGAGTACTTCAAGGTTCAATGGAGCACCAAACGGAAGCAGAAGCAGTATCAGGACGTGAAGACTACCCCAAATCCAAGTTTCTGTATTCCTTTCCACGCCTAGTCTGGGAATCTCGAGGATGAGATTCTTGTAAGGGGGTAGGTCTGTCACACCCTGATTTTCATGCCACAACACTTAAGCTAATAAATCATGATAAAATGTGGTTTGACAAAGACTTTTGAGTGTTTTGGACCTTGCCTTGTTTGGATTTCTCTGTGTGGTTTTTCAAGTGCTCTTTAGAGTCAACTACTCCACCTTCTGTTCTTCATCTCCTTGCCCAAACTTCTGCCCAATGATCATGCCATGTGTATAGTACAATATAGTATTTTCTTACAAAAATAATTTGGCCAAATAGTATTTTCAAAAATTAGTTTTCCAAAAACCCCTGAATTAAGATTTGTACTGCAAGTACTTGTGAAAGTGCAACTATCCCTAGGTGGTTTTGGTAATTCATAACAACATATAGCTCATTGAGCTAATGCTATTTCAAGATGATTATTTCAGGAAAGCTCAATGATTGGCATGGCATGGATGTGAAAGTGGAACCCTCAAAATGCTAACGACAAAGAATTGGCTCAAGCTCAAAAGTTCAAGACTCTTCATTTTATGTTTTAGTGATCCAAGATCACATTGAGTCTTTAGGAAAAGCCAATACTATCAAGGAGGGATGAGGTGTTGCTTAATGAGCCTCTTGCTCTATGTGCTTAATGATATGCTCCAAAATCCTCAGCTACTTTCCCATATCCACAAATGACCTAAACCCTAAGACAAACTCGGTCATACCGATTCTTTCAATCAGGCGCCACCGAGTTTCACTTGTCATTTGCCACTGCCAAACCCTAGCAATTCGGTCCTACCGATAAGGATCTCGGTCTCACCGAGATGGGCTTGCAAACTCTCTATTTCCCTTTCGTAACTTTTCGGTCTCACCGAAAGAACGAATCGGTCCCACCGAGAATGCAAGGTAAACTCTATGTTTCCTTCTTGTAACTTTTCGGTCTCACCGAAAGAGCAAGTCGGTCCCACCGAGTTTGCCTGACCAACTCTCTGGTTAGCTTATTGCCAAACTCGGTCTCACCGAGTTTGTGCACTCGGTCTCACCGAGATTACGTTATGCCCAAACCCTAACCGAATCGGTCCTACCGAGTTGCATGTCAGTCCCACCGAAATTCCTAACGGTCACTAGGTTTACTATTTCGGTCCAACCGAGTTTTCTGATTCAGTCCCACCGAGATTGGTAAATTGTGTGTAACGGTTGGATTTTGTGTGGAGGCTATAAATACCCCTCCACCTCCTCTTCACTCGTGGAGAGAGCCATCAGAACACATACACCATTCCAACTCGTATGTTCTGAGAGAGAACCACCTACTCATGTGTTGAGACCAAGATATTCCATTCAAAACATATGAATCTTGATCTCTAGCCTTTCCCAAGTTGCTTTCCACTCAAATCTTCTTTCCACCAGATCCAAATCATATGAGAGAGAGTTGAGTGTTGGGGAGACTATCATTTGAAGCACAAGAGCAAGGAGTTCATCATCAACACACCATTTGTTACTTCTTGGAGAGTGGTGTCTCCTAGATTGGCTAGGTGTCACTTGGGAGCCTCCGACAAGATTGTGGAGTTGAACCAAGGAGTTTGTAAGGGCAAGGAGATTGCCTACTTCGTGAAGATCTACCGCTAGTGAGGCAAGTCCTTCGTGGGCGATGGCCATGGTGGGATAGACAAGGTTGCTTCTTCGTGGACCCTTCGTGGGTGGAGCCCTCCGTGGACTCGCGCAACCGTTACCCTTCATGGGTTTAAGTCTCCATCAACGTGGATGTAGGATAGCACCACCTATCCGAACCACGGGAAAAACATCCGTGTCTCCAATAGCGTTTGAATTCTCCAAACCCTTCCCTTTATATTCTTGCAAGTTGCATGCTTTACTTTCCGCTGCCAATACACTCTTTGCATGCTTGCTTGAATTGTGTAATGATTGCTTGACTTGTCCTAAGATAGCTAAAAGCTGCCAAGAACTAAAATTGGGAAAAGGTTAAGTTTTTATTTGGTCAAGTAGTCTAATCACCCCCCCTCTAGACATACTTTCGATCCTACAAGTGGTATCAGAGCTTTGGTCTCCATTTGCCTTGATCTCCATAGCCTTTGGTGGTCATAGACTTGGTTTCACAACCTAGGAGAGTATGGCGTCTAGCAAGGGAAACTATCACCGTAAAGGTCCTTACTTTGATGGTACTAATTTTGCTAGTTGGAAGCATAAAATGAAAATGCATATTCTTGGACATAACCCCGCCGTATGGGCTATTGTTTTTGTTGGCTTGCAAGGTGAGTTCTTCGATGGGAGGGAACCAAACCGTGAAGCTACCACGGATGAGTTGAAGATGTTGTAATACAATGCTCAAGCTTGTGATATTCTCTTCAATGGATTGTGCCCCGAAGAATTCAACAAAATCAGCCGCCTTGAGAATGCAAAGGAAATTTGGGACACTTTGATTGATATGCATGAAGGTACCGACTCCGTCAAGGAATCCAAGTTGGATGTGCTCCAAAGTCAACTCGACAAGTTCAAGATGAAGGATGGTGAAGGTGTCGCCGAAATGTACTCTAGGCTTGCTCTCATAACAAATGAGATTGCCGGCTTAGGAAGTGAAGAGATGACCGATAGATTCATCATCAAGAAGATCCTAAGAGCCTTGGATGGGAAATATGACACCGTGTGCACATTGATTCAAATGATGCCCAATTACAAAGATCTCAAGCCAACGGAAGTGATTGGAAGGATTGTTGCTCATGAGATGTCACTCAAGGATAAAGAGGAACTTCACAACAAATCAAGTGGTGCCTACAAAGCCTCATGTGAAGTCCCCACATCATCAAGTGAGAAACAAACCTTCAATGAAGAATTGAGCTTAATGGTCAAGAACTTCAACAAGTTCTACAAGAGTAGAAGCAAAGATAGAAGCTTCAAGTCAAGGTACTACAATGACAAAAGATCTTCTTGTCGAGAGCGAAACTGCTACAATTGTGGAAGACCCGGACACTATTCCAATGAGTGTACGACTCCCTACAAGAGAAGAGAAGATTCTCCAAAAAGAAGAAGCAAAGAATCACCACCAAGAGAGAGAAGGAGTAGAGATGATCATTATGAATGGAGATACTCACGGAGAAGCAAGGATTCAGAAAGGAAGGAAAAATCATCAAGGAGCTACACAAAACGAAGACATCAAGCTCATGTTGGTGAATGGGTATCCGGCTCCGACTCCGATAGCCACTCCGAGAGAAGTTATCACTCCGACTCCGAAGATACTCAAGATGAAGGTATTGCCGGTCTAGCACTTGTGTCAACCAACTCCTACGACATATTTGACTCACCAAATGAAGGAATTGGAAGATGCTTCATGGCCAAAGGTCCTAAGGTAGCACACCCCGAGTACGTTGATTTTAATAGTGATGAAGATGACTTGTTAGGTGATGATGACTTGCTTGTTGACAACTCTAGTGATGAGTACTATGATGAAATATCAATTAATCATGCTAAAACACATGACAATGATAAGGAGAAGATTGAGGCTCTAACTAAAGAACTAAACACTCTTAAGTTAGCTCATGAAACTATCTTCGAAGATCATCGAGAACTTTTAAGAGCTCATGAGAAATTACGCTTTGAAAAGCTCAATCTTGAGCAAGAGCATGAGTTCTTAAAGGCAATCAATGATGATCTCCGCAAGACAAGTTCTTCTTACATTGCCAAGCATTTACTATTATCCACTTACATGCCTCAAGTCAAGTCTAGTAACAAGAACAAGAAAGATTTTTCCTCTAGTAGTAACAATGATCATGCTAAATCCAATTTTGTTGCGTCTAGTAGTTCTCTTGAATCCACTAATGATTCTCTTAGCCAAGTTACACTTGAGCAAGAAAATAGCTTATTGAAGGGAATCATAGAGAAAGGAGTGTACAAGAGCCTTGCCGGGAGTAAGCAATTCGAGGAAATTGTGCGCAAGCAAGGAATGCATCGGAAGAATCAAGGTGTTGGTTTTGAACGAAAGTTCAATGCCAATGGAGTTGAATGGGAAGAAGATCAATACCCCAAGAAAAAGTTTGTTCCTCAACAAGAGAAGTATGATACTTTTTTCAAGGGGACACAAGCTCAAGATGAACTTCCACCACAAGACTACAAGCAAAAAGGCAAGGACAAGCTTCAAGAGGAGATTGATGCATTTGAAGAAGCTCCTAAGACCTTAGTCAAGTGGATTCCCAAGATCACGTCAAGTTCCTCTTCATCAAGTACGACTACAACTCCAAGGATTCCCATCAAGATGGTGTGGATCCAAAAGAAGAAGAACTAGAGAGTTCTTGAGGGTGACTCCGCCAACATACTTCACTCTCATCATTTTGGCAAGAACAAGTGCAATCAACTTCCACATCATGCACTAGTTCAAGGAGTCACAAACCCTCTTGTTGGTAAGACAAGGGACAAGGTAACCTAAAGTTTTCATGGACATCATCTTGTGTATGCATCACTCTATGTCTATGGATATCCTTGTTTGTTCCTTGTGGGACTAACCCATGTAGGTATTGAAAGCGCAATTCACTCAAATGGATAGCTCCAAGTGATCTACATCAACATTGAGCATCCACATCTTCAACATCTACATGAAGTCATCATCGACAAAACCCAAGGTTAGTTCATCCCTCTTAGGGGGGATATCACATCTAGGGGGAGCTTTACTCTAAGACTTGAGCTAAAGCAACTCTAAAGATGTGAATACAACAATGCTTTATGTAAAAGTGGTAACCCCACTTGATCTTAAACGATGAGTATGACCTACGATCAAGTGTTCTCACTTGAATCCTAAGTCAATATACTCATATATAGATGACCTAGTCATCGCAAATTGCTTGATAGATGCTAGAATTGTTTGTGCATGCTTTGCCACATATTTCATTTGCCATCTTATTGTGTGAGCATGTTGGTTGCATATTTTACTCATTCGAGGACATCCACTTGTTGTTTTGATTGTTTGGCTTTATCTTCTTTTGCGAAGTGGATGGACAAGAATGCCTAAGAACCTCCTCTAGCTATCTATGCTTTTCTCGTCTCAAACTCTATTCATGCTGCATCACAAAACTTGATCAAGTCAGATTCGAACCACTCTGTGTGAGGAGCGCTCGGAGTCCCCGATTCATCATAGACTTAAACTTCCAAAACCTCTTTGCGATTCTCGGTCTGACCGATACCATACTTTCGGTCCTACCGAGATCATTAAGTTGATCTAGGTTTTCGACCTCGGTGCAACCAATTTGAACCACTCGGTCACATCGAGTTGCAATAACTGTATACAGTTTTGCATCTCGGTGCCACCGAGTTGTTCCACTCGGTCACATCGACAGGGTCGGGCTATATATAGTGATGGGCAGAATTTTGGAAATTTCTCCAAAACCCCTTCGCCCGTGCATAGCTCGCTCTGCCTCCTGGGTCTCCGGATCGTCCTCCTCGCCGCCAGCAGCCTCCTGTCGCTGGTCTCCGCCGCCGTCAACGGAATTCTGCCCCGCCGTTGCCGCCGTAGCGAGTCTCCGCCGAACTAGGGTATGGACTCGATCTTTGTGCTATTCTTCAATCCGATTCCTAGCACATTGTGATCATCATGATTCTTGCCACGTTTGGTAAACTCCTATCCAGTCAATGAACTCGTAGATTAGGTTTAATTCGAAAATTTTAGGGTTAGGTTTCCGCCGAAACCATCTCGGACCCACCGAGTTGAAAAACTCGGTCCCACTGATTTGGCTTATGCCATTGCACAAGTAAAACTCGGCCTGACCGAGAATTACTTATCGGTGTGACTGATTTTAGAACTCTGTGAAACCCTAGCAGTCTCGGTGCCACCGAACTGTGACTCGGTCTGACCGAGTTCACTAGTTTTGGCGCCAACACTGCTTCGGTGTCACCGAGTTTGAAAATCGGTAGATCCGAGATGATTTCTGTGGGAAACTAAAACTAAGTTTTTGAATTATTCTTTTGCAAAAATCTCTGCATTTTGTGATGCTCATCCACTCTATCTCATCTATAATCTATTCACAGGGTCAGCAGTCAGTTTGCATCATGTCAGACCAGAGTGACAGCCAGAACTTGTCAGAGCAGGAAGTGCGGTTGAGTGAGGGCACTAGCCCCTCAAGTTCCTCAGATGATGGCAGTAGGAACACACCCAGCAACCTGCCTAAAGCTGCCACACGCCAAAGGAAGAAGAGGACTTATGATTCTGAAGATGAGGACTATGTGGCAGAGGAAGAGGCTACATCAAAGAGAGCTGAGCCAGCAGCAGGCACAAAGCCAGGCCTGAAAATCAAAAGGCCAGCAGGCAGGCAGCCCATGTCTAAGGCCAGAGCTTCAACTGTGAAGCCTGCTCCCATTGAGCCCGTTGCTGCTGAGGGCAAAAAGAGGAAAGAACGAGTGAAGAAGACTGTGGCCAGAGTGCTTGGGAAGGCCCCCATCATGGTAGATGAGGAGGAGGAAGAAGAAGAGGTTGCTGCACCAGCACCCAAGGCAGCCAAACTTATGGGAGATGCCATAAGGTCAGGGACAACTGCATCCAAGCCCAAGGAAGCACCCAAGGCTGCATCTAAGCCTAAGAGTGCACCAAAGAGAAACACTAGAAGCATCCCAGCCACTGAGAAGAACAAGGCCCCAGTGCTTGAAGTTGCAGAGGAAGAAGAAGAAGAAGAGTATGTCCTTAGGAAGCTCAAGCCCAAGATCCTAGACTACAACGATGCTCATCTTGTGGCTGAGGATATGAAGCTCAGGAGAGATTCAGGGCTGAGGAAGTGGAGAGAAGCAGATCCGTATGCTTCTAGGAGAAGGACTGCAGTGGACTACAGGTTTCTTACCAAGGACCAGCAGGATTTCTATGAGACTGTTTTGCTTGACAAGAAGCCAATTGTGTGTGACATGAGATGGGTCGACTGGACCTACATGAAGGAGAATGAGGAACACTACCCTGGAGTATATGACAGCTTTAGTGCGTGTGGAGTGGCAGACTTTGTTGGGCAGAAGCTCACAAAGTGGAACGAGGAGCTAATCATGCAATTCTACTCCACAGCACACTTTTATCCGGATGGCAGGATCACTTGGATGTCAGACGGTACAAGGTACCAATCCACTGTTGAGGAATGGGCGAAGTTGATCAATGCCCCAGAGGAGCAAGCATATGACTTGGACATTTATGCCAAGAAGAAGATGGACCACAACACCATGTCCAACATGTACAAGGAGATTCCGAATGAAGCACTTGACACGTTCAAGTTTGGCTCAGTGCACTATCTTCTGTCAGGATTGCCTACGATCAACTGGATCCTTAGGCACACTCTTCTGCCCAAGTCTGGAGATCACAAGATGATCAGAGGTCATGCGATCAATTTGCTTCATGTTTTTGACATGCCTCAAAAATTCAAAGTCATGAGTCTCATAGTGGAGACAATCAAGAGGACAGCAGCAGACCAGAAGAGGAGCTGTGGATATGCCCCACAGATTCAGGAGCTCATCAACTCCAAGATGGGCACGGGCATATACCTCTTGGATAAGGAACATCTGCGCATCCGTCCAGATTTCGAGGATAACCAAGTGGTCATGACTGAGAATGAGCCATCATCTGTGCATGCACAAGCTCAGAAGGAGAAGGCGAAGAAGGAGAAAGCTGCCAGGATGCCTACTCAAGCGGAGACATCTAATTACTTCCTGAAAACCAAAGAAGAGCATCTTGGTTACCTGATTGCGTCCACCCTGTGGATTGAGCAAGGACTTGCCACCCTGACTCAGAACCAGGCAAGCCTAGAGAGGATCATGGAACAGAGGTTCTATGACATGGACATCAAGGTGACAGAGATACAGACCGCCGTGGAGCAGCTCCAGGAGGACATGAATGAGAGGAGAGGCAGGACCACGACTGATGCTTTTGCGAGGGTGCCACGAGGTCCGAGGTCGTCTGCACTGCCAGTTGCTGACACCAGAGCCACAATGTCTGCGCCAGCCACAGCCTCAGTTCCACCAGCTACAGCATCCACTTCAGCCTCGACTCCGACCACGTCTACCGAAGGCTTCATCCTTGGAGTGCTCCGGACTCCACCACCACCTGAAGATCAAGCCTGAGCGTCGACTTAGCACTATGCATTTTCTAGGAACTTTTTGGTAACTTGTTGCCAAAGGGGGAGAAAATGTATAGATCATAGGCTTCGAGAGAGAGTGTTGCTTTTATTCTCCCTTGTTTTATTTGGTGGTTTTTCGAACTTTGTTTTCTTGTGTGTGAGATACTACGTCCTTATGTTTGTGAGACATCGATGATCATGTGTTTGATCATAAGCTACACTTAATGTTTGCTTAATGCTTGCTTAAATATTATCATTCTATCTATCGTTTGTGATCATTCACTATTCTTGGTGATGAGTGCATGTGTTTCAATCTTATCATTTTTGAGCGCTCCACCAAGATGTATGTGACATGGAAGAGTAACCCATGATTCTAACTCCTTGTGCATTTGCAGTCCAAAGCAAATTTTAAATATGTACAAATTTAGGGGGAGCTCTTATTTGTCACATACTTCTCAAAGCGACGATATATTTCATGCTTATTATCATTTGTCGAAGCTTTGATCTATATGTTGTCATCAATTACCAAAAAGGGGGAGATTGAAAGTGCAACTATCCCTAGGTGGTTTTGGTAATTCATAACAACATATAGCTCATTGAGCTAATGCTATTTCAAGATGATTATTTCAAGAAAGCTCAATGATTGGCATGGCATGGATGTGAAAGTGGAACCCTCAAAATGCTAAGGACAAAGAATTGGCTCAAGCTCAAAAGTTCAAGACTCTTCATTTTATGTTTTAGTGATCCAAGATTACATTGAGTCTTTAGGAAAAGCCAATACTATCAAGGAGGGATGAGGTGTTGCTTAATGAGCCTCTTGCTCTATGTGCTTAATGATATGCTCCAAAATCCTCAGCTACTTTCCCATATCCACAAATGACCTAAACCCTAAGCCAAACTCAGTCATACCGATTCTTTCAATCCGGCGCCACCGAGTTTCACTTGTCATTTGCCACTGCCAAACCCTAGCAATTCGGTCCTACCGATAAGGATCTCGGTCTCATCGAGATGGGCTTGCAAACTCTCTGTTTCCCTTTCGTAACTTTTCGGTCTCACCGAAAGAGCGAATCGGTCCCACCGAGAATGCAAGGTAAACTCTATGTTTCCTTCTTGTAACTTTTTGGTCTCACTGAAAGAGCAAGTCGGTCCCATCGAGTTTGCTTGAGCAACTCTCTGGTTAGCTTATTGCCAAACTCGGTCTCGCCGAGTTTGTGCAATCGGTCTCATCAAGATTACGTTATGCCCAAACCCTAACCGAATCGGTCCTACCGAGTTGCATGTCAGTCCCACCGAAATTCCTAACGGTCACTAGGTTTACTATTTCGGTCCAACCGAGTTTTCTGATTCAGTCCCACTGAGATTGGTAAATTGTGTGTAACGGTTGGATTTTGTGTGGAGGCTATAAATACCCCTCCACCTCCTCTTCACTCGTGGAGAGAGCCATCAGAACACATACACCATTCCAACTCGTATGTTCTGAGAGAGAACCACCTACTCATGTGTTGAGACCAAGATATTCCATTCAAACCATATGAATCTTGCTCATTAGCCTTTCCCAAGTTGCTTTCCACTCAAATCTTCTTTCCACCAGATCCAAATCATATGAGAGAGAGTTGAGTGTTGGGGAGACTATCATTTGAAGCACAAGAGCAAGGACTTCATCATCAACACACCATTTGTTACTTCTTGGAGAGTGGTGTCTCCTAGATTGGCTAGGTTTCACTTGGGAGCCTCCGACAAGATTGTGGAGTTGAACCAAAGAGTTTGTAAGGGCAAGGAGATCGCCTACTTCATGAAGATCTACCGCTAATGAGGCAAGTCCTTCGTGGGCGATGGCCATGGTGGGATAGACAAGGTTGCTTCTTCGTGGACCCTTCATGGGTGGAGCCCTCCGTGGACTCGCGCAACCGTTACCCTTCGTGGGCTGAAGTCTCCATCAACGTGGATGTAGGATAGCACCACCTATCCGAACCACGGGAAAAACATCCGTGTCTCCAATAGCGTTTGAATTCTCCAAACCCTTCCCTTTATATTCTTGCAAGTTGCATGCTTTACTTTCCGCTGCCAATACACTCTTTGCATGCTTGCTTGAATTGTGTAATGATTGCTTGACTTGTCCTAAGATAGCTAAAAACTGCCAAGAACTAAAATTGGGAAAAGGTTAAGTTTTTATTTGGTCAAGTAGTCTAATCACCCCCCTCTAGACATACTTTCGATCCTACAACTTGATTTGGGGTGTGAAAAATCTTTCAAAAGGTATATTTGAATCCTATTAGATATAGGACTCCCATAAACCACAAAAATATAATTTTAAAAGTTATTTTCCTATTTTATTTAAAAGCTTTTTCTTAAGGCCAGAAATGGTCTTTAATAGGGAAAAATTATTTTATTGTTTCAAAAATATTTGAGAAAAAATCAGGGAAACTCAATGGACATATATTGTCCATATATAAGAGTTTCAACACATGGTCATGTTCAAAATATTGGTCAAATCCCTCAAAAACCATTTCTGCCCATTTCAAGGATTTGAAATATTTCTACAGGAAATATTCCCCAAAAATTCCAAGAAAATTCTAGCATGTCACATATGACATGTTTGATGATCTTGCCAAGTATAATGTCATGGAGAACAGTATAACCCCATGAAACCCTCTCAAAACCACTTCTATCCTTTTTCAAGTTTGAACAACTTTGCACTGTCAAACATGTCCAAATGCTCTCAAACTTGGTGCCCATGCTCAAATGGTGTAATAATGCATCTAGACCAAATGGAACAAGTTGGAGAGAATGTTATCTTGATCAAAGTGCCCCAAAACCCTCTCTATCCAGAACCAAATTTGAACAAGTTTACATTGGCAACTTTCTCATTTTGAGCTCAACTTTTGTGGACATGTTCAGAACCTCAAATGATGACACTACACTAAGTGGTGCATCAAGGAGAATAGATTTGCATGACTAAATCTTGGTAAAGCCATTTCTGTTGATTTCTAGGGTTTACCAAAGTTACATTGGCTACTTTGCCCAAATGAGCTCAAACTTGGTGGAACATCCTACTTCTATGTGCCATTCCATCCTGTTAATTCTCATGACAAGTGGAATTAATTTTCTTGCCCAAACAAGCATCAAACACCTTCTGCCATTTTACTAAAACCCCTGTTTTGATCTCTTCCACTCTTCTCCATGGCCTCCACTTTTTACCACAGCCCCTCCTAGACCTCTTCTACCTCCAGTAGCAATGGCTGCATCTCAGATCAATAATTGAGGGGTGAAACCACCTCTTTTACCTCTTTGGACAGCCCTTGCACCCCTCTTCCTCACCTCCCTCCTCACTCCAGTGGCCACCCAAGGCATCCAAGGCATTCCCCATATTATTTACTCCTCCCTAGAGCTACCAGACATGCTTGGCCGTGCCCACTTTGCCAAAAAATGGCATGCCGGCCATTTGCACGCTCTGGAGCGCGCTACAGTGCGCTCCCGCACTGTAACCGCCCCCTGCCAACCACCTCCGGCCACTTCGGCTCTCCCCCTCACGCCAGCCGATGCTCCTCGACGTCCGCAGCACGCTACGCCTCTGTCCCCCTCCTCCTTCTCCCTCCTGCTGCCCTTGCTCGCACGCGCGCGGGCCGCCCGAGAGCTCCAATGAGCGGCCTCACACGCGCGGCGTCTCTGACCCCTCCCCGCTCCCCTCTTCCTTCCCCTACCACTGGACCAGCCTCACAAGCACCCCAGACATGGCGCCAGCTCCTCCCGAGCCCTGTGGCGACGCACAGAAGCCCGCCGGCGCACGGGTCCACGGCACCTCGCCGTTCGCCTATTTAAGGGCCTCCCCGAGCCTCTCCCTCACCACCACTCGCTCCTAACCCCTCCAAATCAGCCCCCTGTGCCCTCCACTCTCCTCCAGGAGCACCCGAGCTCAAGATCGAGCTCGAGCTCCGCCGCTTCGGCTCGTCGGAGTTCGCGAGGTATAGGCCTCCCCCGTTCCTCCTCTGCCTCGATCTGGAACCCCTGCAACCCTCTGATCCTTTCCCCCTTATTTCCCCTCTCTGTAGCTGTCGGAAACGGCCGGAGTCACCGCCTCCCGAAGCTCCTCCACCGCAGCTCCTCGTCGCCGGCGAACCAGGCACCCCCGTCGGCCAAGTCCACCACCCACCGACGTGCGGCAGTCTCCTCAAGCCATCCCCGCACTCGCCGGAGCTCGCCATGGCCTGCATCATCGCTGGTGAGCATCGCGACCCCCCTGTCCACGGGTTAGTGATGACAGGTGGGCCCCGCCTGTCATCCTCTCCCTCATTCCCGCGCCCCTCTGTCCTGCGGGCCCCGGCCGTCAGGTTTGAAATGGGCGCGCGCGCGCTGTGCGCTGGCTCGGCTGGGCCGGCCCGCTGGCTAGGCCTGCTGCCCCGCAGCTGTTCTGGCCCGGCAGGCACAGTGCCCTTTTTCTTTTTCTTTTTCTCTGGCTTTTCCAAAAATTCCACAGAATTAATTATTTATCCAAATGCAATAATTCCAACTCCTAAATTCTTGTAATAATCCCACCTATTTATGGTGCAACTTTCATTCAAATCCAACAACCTTTTCTTCATTGTAAATATTTAAATGTGATTTTTAGCATTTAAATAAACCTTTGAAAACCCATTTCTCCTATTCTGCTACTCCAAATCCAAAACAAGGAACTTTCCCCTTCTTAGTTTTCAAGCTAGTATTTAACAAAAATGAGTTGACATTTTTCTGAGCACTTTTATTTTCTGCCTTGTTGTGTTGCTTATTATGGTCGCTTTCGACGATAGTTGACGAAGTAGACGAGATGCTCAGAGTTGGACCAGAGATATTTGAAGACATCGAAGACTTGGTTAAAACAGGCAAGCAGCCCTTTGACCATGATGAACCATTTTACATCATGATGGCATTTTTGTTGCTTTACTGAGTGCATGATATATTTTGAATGGCAACCTTGCTAGGCTTGCCTCCGTTGCATACTCCATTGATACTTGCATTGTTCATGACTCTACCCTTGCTTAGAGTTGTGTTGGTGGGTTGTAGAAATATGCTATAGTATATGGCTAGGCAAAGTGGGTCAGGGTTATACATGGAAAGAAACAAGTGTGGTTTGACATACTTGCAAAAAGCCCAATGGGTGCCACTAATGCCCCTGGGAGATGATGATGAACTAGGTCACTACTTGGTGGAGAGGTAGTGTATCGAGGCTCAATAAAAGTGTTGTTTACAGAGACGGATTAGATTTAAGATTTGTCGACTGTCCCAACCTTACTTGCGCAACCACTCTACCATTGTATGGGAAAGGGCATTATTGATTACCTAGGCTGATACTAGCTTGGAGCCCGCATTACTAGTGACGGGGGAGGGTTGGTGCTCTCTCTCGGGACGGGGTCATGCCAGGTAGGGCGGCCAAGAACATTTTTATGGGGCACCGGACACACCGTTGGTAGCCCGTGCCAATGGTATGTGATGAATATGGGAGCGAGGCTCCACAATTTTAAGTTGTGAAATGTTGGGCACGGGGGTTACTACCAATCGAGTGGACTCCATGTTAGTATCGTCTAGGGAAAGATAGTGATCGGGTGCTTACCCCGGGTACTTGAGGTACCGCGGGTCGTGGATGACACGGAAGTTCCCCGGATCTTGTGGGTAAAGTGTGCAACCTCTGCAGAGTGTAAAACTATTCGAATAGCCGTGTCCACAAACAAAGACAGTTGGGTGGTGCTGCTTAGACTATGTCCATATCTTTCTGACAAACAACACGGTTTGGTAAATCTATTGACGTGATTCGTGAGGAAGTCACGATGAGCTTGAGCATGAGTTGTTCATAACTCTCTCTCGATGTTGATGTCTGTAACCTCCTGATACTTGTTGCAGACGCATTCATATCCTTGATAAATGTTGATCATACTTGCATGAGAAAAACTAGCTTTCCACAAAAATGCCAAATTAGCAGTAGTGCCTTGCATAATTATTCTGTTATCACCCTTGGGATGCTTGGGAGTACATTCAGAGTACTCATTGGCTTGCCACTGGTTATTTTATTGGCCAGGCATGAAAGAGCACGATATGAAGAAGAGTACCTCAATGACGAACATGCGAGCTAGGACGCTTCCCAGTCAGAATGCCTGTAGGGTTAAGGCAGATGGCATGGGTCCAAGTTATCGACGAAGATTTCCGCTGTGATGTTATACTCAAGACTTGACCATAATGGACCTACTTGTGTAATACGGTATGTATGTATGTAAGACTCTGGTTATTCATCTTCTGTGTGTTCAGTGAGCATTGATCTCTGGGATCACTGTACACGTGCATTCGGTGATCACGACTTATGAGTCGGGGGTCCCCACATCTATATATGAGTATATTGACTGGGGAGTCAAATGAGAACATTTGATCGTAGGTCATACTCATCGTTTAAGCACAAGTGGGGTTACCACTTTTACATAAATCATTGTTGTGTTCACACCATTAGAGTTGTTTTAGCTCAAATCTTAGAGTAAAGCTCCCCCTAGATGTGATATCCCCCCTAAGAGGGATGAACTAACCTTGGGTTTTGTCAATGAGGACTTCATGTAGATGTTGAAGATGTGGGTGCTCAATGTTGATTTAGATCATTCGGAGCAATCCATTTGAGCAATTTGCACTTTCAATACCTACACGGGTTAGTCTCACAAGGAACAAACAAAGATATCCATGGACATAGAATGAAGTTCACACAAGATGATGTCCATGAAAGAATTGGGTTACCTTGTCCCTTGTCTTGCCAACAAGAGGGTTTGTGACTCCTTGAACTAGTGCAAGATGTGGAAGTTGTTTGCACTTGTCCTCGCCAAGATCATATGAGTGAAATATGTTGGCGGAGTCACCCTCAAGAACTCTCTAGTTCTTTTTCTTTTGGATCCACATCTTGATGGGAATCCTTGGAGTTGTAGTCGTACTTGATGAAGTAGAACTTGATGTAGTCTTGGGAACCCACTTAACCAAGGCCTTGGGAGCTTCTTCAAATGCATCAATCTCTTCTTGAAGCTTGTCTTTGCCTTTTTGCTTTTGGTATTGTGGTGGAAGATCATCTTAAGCTTGTGTCCCCTTGAAAGAAGTAGGATCATAATTCTCTTGTTGAGGAACAAACTTAGTCTTGGGGTATTGATCTTCTTCCCACTCAACTCCATTGGCATTGAACTTTCGTTCAAAACCAACACCTTGATTCTTCCGGTGTCTTCCTTGCTTGCATACAATTTCCTCAAATTTCTTACTTCCGGCAAGACTCTTGTAAACACCTTTCTCTATATTTCCCTTCAATAAGCTATTTTTTGGCTCAAGTGTAACTTGGCTAAGAGAATCATTAGTGGGATCAAGAGAACTACTAGGAGCAACAATATTGGACTTAACATGATCGTTGTTACTACTAGAAGAAGAATCTTCCTTGTTCTTGTTACTAGATTTAACTTGTGGCATGTAAGTAGACAAGAGTAACCGCTTGACAATGTAATAAGAACTTTTCTTGCGAAGATCATCATTGATTGCTTTTAAGAACCCATGCTCTTGCTCAAGGTTGAGCTTTTCAAAGCGTAGCTTCTCATGAGTCTTTAAAAGCTCTCCATGATCTTCCAAGGTAGTTTCATGAGCTAACTTAAGAGTGTTTAGCTCTTTAGTTAGACGCTCAATCTCCTTCTTATCATCATCATTCGTTTTATCTTGATTAGCATGATTAATAGCAAGTTCATCATAGTTTTCATGACTAGAGTTGCCAACAAGTAAATCATCATCACCTAGCAAGTCATCTTCATCACTACTGAAATCAACATACTCGGGATGTGATACCTTTGGGCCTTTAGCCATGAAGCATCTTACAATTCCTTAATTTGGTGAGTCAAATATGTCGCAGGAGTTGGTTGACACAAGTGCTAGACCGGCGACACCTTCATCTTGATTATATTCAGGGTCGGAGTGATAACTTCTCTCGGAGTGATTGTCGGAGTCGGGACCGGATACCCATTCACCAACATGAGCTTGATGTCTTCGTTTTTTGCAGCTCCTTGATGACTTGTCCTTCCTTTCCGAATCCTTGTTTCTGCGAGAGGTTCTTCATTCGTAACGATCATCTCTAACCCTTCTCTCTCTTGGAGGTGATTCTTCTCTTCTACTTATCCTTTTGGGTGAGTCTCCTCTTCTTTTGTAGGGAGTTGTACACTCATTGGAGTAGTGTCCGGGTCTTCCACAATTGTAGCAATTACGCTCACGACTAGAAGGTCTTGTCATTGTAGGACCTTGACTTGGAACTTCTTTCTTTGCTTCTACTCTTGTAGAACTTGTTGAAAATTTTCACCATTAAGCTCAGTTCCTCATTAAAGGCTTGTTTCAAACTTGATGATGTAGGAGCATCACATGAGGCTTTGTAAGCACCACTAGACTTGTTGTCAAGATCTTCTTTATCCTTGAGTGACATCTCATGAGCAACAATTCTTCCAATTACTTCCGTTGGTTTGAGATCTTTGTAATTGGGCATCATTTGGATCAATGTGCACACAGTATCATATTTTCCATCCAAGGCTCTTAGGATTTTCTTGATGATGAATCTATCAGTCATCTCTTCACTTACTAAGATGACAATCTCATTTGTGATGAGAGCAAGCCTAGAGTACATTTCAGTGACACCTTCACCATCCTTCATTTCGAACTTGTCAAGTTGACTTTGAAGCACATCCAATTTGGGTTCTGTCGTGGTTTTGTCACGGCAGATGTCCTTGTGGAAGGACTTAGTCGTGGAGCCATCACTACAGGTTAGCTTAAAGGGGTTAAAGCGGACAAGGGACACAAGATTTTTATACTCTTTCGGCCCCTTACGATTAAGGTAAAAGCCTACTCCAGTTGTGATGGAATTGCTAGGGTTTCGATGACCATGGAGCGAATCCGCTTTTCCTGGCTCTCGAGTTGTTGTGTGTTGTCCCTAAACCGCCGCCGGGTCGTCCCTTTATATACATAGGTCGACACCCGTCGGTTTACAGAGTCCCGTGGCCAGATCATCAACGTGTCCAACTTGGTCTCTATTCCTCCTATTTTACAATACAAGTTACATGATAATGTCGGTTTATATCTACAGGCCTTAACCCGCCTTTGGGCCTTGGGCCTTCATAAAGCACCACCATCCTTGTCTTTATGGGCTCTGAATAAAATGACCATCATGAGGATAATCCGACCTCTTCTAGCCGGTTTACATCCAATAGTAACATCACCAACATTAGGCCCCGGATTGATTTGAACTTGTTCATGTCAATGTTCAACACTTAGAAAAATTCTTCCCCTTGCACCTTCGCATAAATTTTGTAAACCGCCATGACGTCATCCTCCAGATCTTCAGTAAACCGCCGTGACATCACCTATTTATTGAAGCCGAAGATACCATTTATTAATGAGCATCCAACCATTGAGGCGACAACTTTATTAAACATCCATTTTTGAGCTCCTCGGTCCCTGTGCCTGTCGGTTATCTATTTGCCTTATAAATAGGGTTGAAGATCTTTTTCTTTTTCTTCTGTTGCCCCTTCGTCTCTTCTTCCTCCTTGCAGCGACTCTGCATCCGAGCGCCGCCACCGTCGTTGAGCTTTACCTCTGCCTCATCGCTGGCCGGTGCATCAACTTGACTGGATCAGAAAAACGCGGCGCACCTCCTCTGCTTCAAACAACTTCGGTAAGTCTTCCCCCTTTTCTTTGTAGATCCACTTAGGGTTTCAGTGTTCATCAGAGTTCATCGAAGCTCCGGTGCTGTTCTTCTCTTTCCTTCCCAGTAGCATCAAATACTAGTTAGATCTGTTAGCTCTTTGTGCAACTATAGCCATAATCTCACTTTTCCTTATCAGACCATCCCCTTCATATAGGAAAAACTCATCTGAACATGATAAACTGATATCTGAAATTTAGGTATGAATATATTCTAGTTTTCTGTCGTACCACAGATCTGAAATCATCATATAACTCTTGTGAAACTTGTTTTCCTTCACTTAAGGCATTTGTAGATCTGTGCTCTTCATACCAATATAGGCAGTTTAACTTTTGGAAGTATGATAATCCGACATATACCATTAGTCCCCTCCTAAACCGCCGATTCATTTATTCTTTCACTTCTTCCATCGCTAGACTCTGGTTTAACAATATGCATATACCTCCGCTTCTGCTTATCGCTTTACCATACATAATTGCATCAGCCTCTGATTTAACTATTTTACCTTCTTAAATTCCTTTCTCTTTACCCTGTTACGCTTTATGCCTTGTCAATTACGAATCATAAACCGGCAGTAATCTTTTCCAGCTCTTCATTTGCAATGGCCAATTTTTTTTCCTGTAACTGGGTCCCCTCCTGGGTTACTAAGGTGCAATTGGAAGGATGTGTCAAGATTGGCACTTTACCGAAACAGAGTGAAATCAAGTGGCATGTCCCCAGTCCAGAAAACTCTCCTAGCCCAAGAGATGCCGAGGTGGTAGTGTTTGTTGACCACATAGGTCGCGGCTTTAAACCGACTGGATCCAAATTCTTCTATGACGTACTTGCCAATTTCCAGATTCACCCTCAAGACATTGGACAAAATTATTTGTCCAACATTTACAATTTTCAAGTATTTTGTGAAGCATACCTGCAGGAGGAGCCAACTGTTGAGCTATTTCGAGACTTCTTCTACTTGAACCGTCGTACTAAATTTGTGGATGGGCCCAATACTGAACTGGGCGGCGTTTCAATTCAGAAGAGGAAAGACGTTAGTTTCCCTCATGCCAAACTCCATAGCCATCCGAAAGAATGGAACCATACTTGGTTTTATTGTAAAGACACTTCCCTTGATGAAAAAAAATCCTCTGCCGGGTTACCGTCCCCACCGGCTTATGAACACTCATCCATTTCCACAGCGGTTGAGTACTCCAGAATGGGCTACTTATGCTCCACAGCTCTCTAAGCTCAGGGCCTTTATGGCTAATGGTCTGACAGGAGTTGATTTTGTTCGCTGCTGGATCTCATGGAGCATATTACCCTTAAGCCGTCACTGCGGTTTAATGTGCGAGTATATCAGCGATGAAAATGACCCTCAATGTCACATTAATATCCAGCTGGAAGAAGCTGAAGTTACTGAGGCTGTGAAGAAGATATTGAATGAATCGGAGGTTGTTAGTAGTCGGACCGGGTTAAGTCCCTTCTATACCAAGAACAAACCGCCAACTGTAAGTATTGCATTGGCTCTGCTTTATACCAGATATTCATAACTGTGCAATCTTTAATACTTTCTTTCCATCTTTTGACAGGGCAATGATCCATTTTGGAAAAAACAACCTAAAG
Organism: Triticum monococcum; assembly: GCA_034509565.1. Taxonomy (NCBI): domain Eukaryota; kingdom Viridiplantae; phylum Streptophyta; class Magnoliopsida; order Poales; family Poaceae; genus Triticum; species Triticum monococcum. The sequence goes on along the minus strand of CM067844.1, from coordinate 403,039,175 downwards.
AGAAAACAGCGAAAACCCCTCGGCTTAAGACGAAGCCGGTCAAGAAGCCTGCTAAGAAGAAGGCAATTGAACCCATTGATTTTGACCTTGACGATGATCCTGATGATCCGGACGTAGAGGTAGAACTTGACTGTCGGTTCATTTTTTATACACCTCATTGACAATGATTATTATCAGGATGACGCGGAAGGTAGCCAGGCTGATGACGCAGAGGTAATTACTCCTTCCTCCGGTTCAAACATTCGATCAACACAGAAAGTCTGTCAAACAATCCGGAAAATAAATTTTTCTCATCCTCTTGCTCATTTGGACCCAAAATTTCTTTTGAAGAAGCAGAAGCACGAAGCTCGCCGTATCACCCAACACAACGGTCAAGTAGTCACCTCAGCCGGTTTACCGGACACTCCAGTTCGGAAACGTCGACCTAAGGTCTCACCCACTTCTAATACCTCTTATCCCAAGGCACGTTATTTCCGACAACCTCTTAATCCGTCTAATTCAAATTATCAGGGAACGCCTCATTCATCCTTTGGCGAGTCGACGGCCACACAACTCCCTCCTCTTTAGACCGTTGCTGGGTAAGTTTTAACTGAATTTTTTGACGCTTTGTATTTGCATGCTATATTCATCCTTGCATCTGTTCCTTTTCAGAGCCAAGGCTAGACCTAGCAAGAAAGCTCGGGTGAATAAACCGTCTGATGATTTGATTGTTGAACCGAAGCGAACTGCAGAACCGGAAGGTCGCCATGTGGACACTGTGTTTGATGAACCACCCCCTCCAGATCATGATTTGAATGAGCAAGAAGAAACTGAAGTAGCAGACCTTGCCGATAAACCAACGAGTCCAGTCCATAATGATGATGGACCATCTAGTCCGACTAAGGCTACTTATACCCCAACAACTCCAACGAAGACTGTTGGTAACAAGGAAGATGATGTTATCATCACTGGTGTTGGCCATACCTCTCCTGGCAACCCTGTTGTTTTATCCAAACATAGCGCTAAGGAAGAACGTGTTGCAATGGAAAAAGGCATATGGAGCACCGATTTATCAAGCTATGCCCACCCAGTGCTCAAGAACTCCACTCTGGCTTTCTAAACTGTCTGTACACAAATCATGACTATGAAGCCAGTTTAGTGAATCTGATGAAGGAGCGCTATGAGGTACTTTCATCACTTTTCCTTTCTTCAATCCAATTTGTAAGTACCAACTCTAGTAGCCCCCAAGGGCCGGTTTATGATGGCAATCATAAATCGGGACTTTTGTAATATCCTAACTCTTGCATGCTTATCTTTCCCATGTCAAGTGGTCTTTTAAAATAAACCAGTACTTTATCATTGTGTTCCTGTACTTTTCGCCTGTGTAGTCCCCAAGGGCCGGTTTATCTTTCCAAGGTAAACCGGGTCTTTAATCAGTGCTTCAATTTGAACAGATGTACATTAGCCCCCAAGTGTCAAGGATAATGCTTGCATTGTACTTGGGACTTGCAAAAATTTCTGATAATAGAGCAAATAGCCATTAGCCCCCAAGTACAAAGTGCATAACTTGTTATACACTTGGTACTTCAAATATACATAGCCCATTGATGATATATCTTGTCTTTGTAGGCCGAGCTGAGTAAGAAGGATGCCCAAACCACGGACCTTGAGGAGAACATTAAATCTCAACAAGCGGAGGCTTCTAAAGCCAAGGAAGAACTGAGCACCGCCTTATCAGCCATGGAGAAGCTGAAGGAGACCTTGAAGAAGGAGCGGGCAGATTGGGAGGAAGAAAAATCCGCTTTACAGAAGAAAGCTGAAGATGCAGCAGCATCTCTTAACCCGGTGGTTGAAGAACTAACCGGTTTAAAGCGGCAGATTAATGGCATGACGTCTGCTGTATTTGGTAAGTATCCTCATATGGAGTTTTTTTCAATTCATACTATCTCATCAATGGTCGGTTTACTGATGCTTACCATGATAGGGACCCACATTACTCATCTGGGCTCCGACATGCAGATGAAGCTCAAGGCTTCCTATATTCTGATATAACAGTTGTATTCCGGATCTCAACGAGCTATGTGCACTGCTGCTTATAACAAGCCTCCTCCAACGCTGATAAAAGAAACCATCGAAAAGCTGTCCATGTTGCCTGCCCGGTTGGATGAACTTAAGAGATCAGCTGCAAGGTCAGGCGCGTTGACTGCGCTAATCCGGGCCAAGGCGTGGATTCTAGATCTTGAACTGGCAGATATTGGCCAAGGCTATCCCGGCGTAAAAGAAGATGGTTCAGAATTCAACAATGATGATCTCCGAAGGATGACAAGGGAACTGCGACCCATTGCAGGCAAATTGGCGGATGAAACGGATTTGTCTCATTAGTAGCTAGTTTATGATGTTGATTAGAAGAGATATCCTGCGGCAACACATGACGGAGAAGAGCTTGTTCCGCCAATTCATAAGCACACTTATGCCCCTGACATTGATCCTTCCAACCTTATAAGTGAAGAGGCCGTGTTCCAATCTTTAACTGGAATCGATTGGACGATGATTGATTTCCAGTCACTTGGTAGAGAGGAGGAGGATGCGCCAACTCAAGATGATCCTCAATCTTCAAGTCATCCAGATGCCGAATCCTAAACCGGAGGCCGGTTTATCTATCGTAGTCTACCACTCGTTATTGAAACAATTATTCTGTGTGGGCTTTTAAAGCGCTTTGTAATAGGCTAGCTTAAACACTTATCTGTTATGCCATCCAGCATATTTATTTTGCTTGATACTGATAACTCTCCATGCCCTTGGGATCTATTGTATGCATAGTCCATTGCGGCTTTATTTAATTTGTTCCTGCATATAAGAACTTGAAAGTGTCCTAGTGGTTTACCACTGGATGGGTCATGATGCCCAAAATATATACATAGCTTGGATGTATAACCGAGACTATAATAACCAGATATAAGATAGATGATACCTGTGATATATCTCATTGGCTGACAAACTGTTGTTATAGTAAGGGTGATAACACCAATCTGGAGTATGGATGACTCCTTTCATCCTTGTCGGTTCATATCAAAATCGTATCGAGTTATGATAAACACCGGTTTGTTCATATAATTCCGGTGACTTCTAGCCAAAACTAGATTGGATCAAGTTAATGCCGGATTGTAACTGATCATGTACTAACAACTTAGCATTGAAAGCCATACCGGGTTGTTATAGACACCGATTTATCAGAAAATTTTCATAAATCCTTTATCAAAAGAAGTTAAATATTGCAAAAAAATACCAGAAAAATATGCAAGGCTTTTCATGGGCTGCCAGGCCCTGAATTGAAGCTTTTCATGGGCTGCCAGGCCACTGAGTTAACCATTTTTCAAAGCCTTTTAAGATGGACCTCAATCTTTAACCAGTCATCGTTTTAACTTTGACAAGTTCAGGGTCTATGAGATTGACTTGTCAAACATTCGATGGGTCATACCAGGTTTACCTGGATGGAGTGCCTTACTTAAAAAGGCAGGATAACCTGGGGTTTTAGTTGAATACACCTGGCTTCGAAGCCTGGCTTGATAGCCTATTGCAAGGGTGCAAACTCTTTGTTCTTTGAGAAGCAAGGAGCCCCCGAGCAATATTTGAGCTGTGCTCAGTGGTACCTATGTTTGAGTTGTGCTTTTGCAACAAACTCTCTTTGGTCCACATAATTTCCCTTTGGCCTTTAGCCTATCAAGAGGTATGGCTATGGTGTGAATACAACCAAGCCCACTAGTGATTTCCCTTTTTTGGCTTGAAGCCAATCAAATATGACCAAGCCCCCTACTGATTTCCTTTATATATACGTGGCATTATAAACCGGGTTAATAGAACTCCGCTTTATAAGTAGAAGCCCCCATGGAACCACACATTATGTAAAAAGGAAAGAGACCCCGCTTTAGCTGAGGCTCCAGTTTATAATATATACATTGTCATAAATATGTACATAAGAAGAGCCTGTGGCTCAAGTATAATAAGGCCGAAGAAGAGCTATATTCCACGGCCGCTGGGTCTCCTCCTCCGATTTACGTGAGTCTTTGTGCTCGCGAACATCGATAAGGTAGTATGACCTGTTGTGCAGATTTTTGCTGACCACAAAAGGTCCTTCCTAAGGTGGGGATAACTTGTCCATATCAGTCTGATCCTGGATGAGCCGGAGCACCAGATCGCCCTCTTGAAAAGTTCTGGTCTTAACCCGGAGGCTATGATAACGTCGGAGATCTTGTTGATAAATCGCCGAACGCGCCGCTGCCAGATCACGCCCATCATCTAACAGGTCTAGTGAGTCCTGACATGCCTTCTCATTATCAGATTCAACGTAAGCCGCCACACGGGGCAAGTCATGACGGATGTCACTAGGGAGAACTGCCTCTACTCCATAAACCATAAAGAAAGGCATGTAACCCGTAGATCTGTTTGGTGTGGTGTTGATGCTCCATAATACGGCAGGTAACTCCTCCACCCAACAACCCGGCATTCACTTTAAAGGAACCATAAACTGGGGTTTAATGCCTCTCAAAATCTCCTGATTTGCCCTTTCTGCTTGACCATTAGATTGGGGGTGAGCCACTAATGACACGTCAAGCCGGATGTGCTCACGTTGACAAAATTCTTCCATAGCTCCCTTGGACAGATTAGTATCATTATCAGTTATAATACTATGTGGAAAACCAAACCGGAATATCACCTTTTTGATGAATTGAACAGTCATGGCTGCATCACACTTACTGACTGGCTCTGCCTCTACCCACTTGGTAAACTTATCAACTGCCACCAGCAGGTGGGTCTTCTTGTCTTTGGACCTTTTAAAGGGTCCAACCATGTCTATCCCCCAAGTTGCAAATGGCCAAGTGATTGGAATCATTCTCAACTCCTGGTCCGGAATATGAGCGCGGCGTGCAAACTTCTGACAACAGTCACACCTCTTCACCAAATCCTCAGCATTAGCATGAGCCGGCAACCAATAGAAATCGTGACGAGAAGCCTTAGCCACCAATGTTGGGGATATTACTACTGGAGGTAAACCGGTCTTATGTAGCTGGGTTGACTCTTTGAAGATTAGAAGCCCATGAAGATGTAAAGATGATGGAGCTTTACGGAGGGCCCGAAGGCGGGTTACAGTCTGTAAATGTAAACCGGCCTAGTCATGTAACTTGTATAGTAAGATAGAAAGAGAGAGGCCGAACCGGATACATTTATAATCCGGCTTCGGGACTCTGTAGCCCGGCGGGCGTCAACCTATGTATATAAAGGGACGACCCGGCCGTGGTTTAGAGAGAGACAACAACAACTCGAGAGCCAGAGAAAGCGGATTCACTCCCTGGCCTTCGAAACCCTAGCAATACCAATCACAACTAGACATAGGCTTTTACCTTCATCGAAGGGGCCGAACTAGTATAAACTCCCATGTCCCCTTGTCCGGTTTAACCCCTTTAAGCTAACCCATTGCGATGGCTCCACGACTAAGTCCTTTCACGAGGACATCTGCCGTGACAAATCCACGATAGTTGGCGCCCACCGTGGGGCTATCGCATGATGGTTTTGAGTTCTTCAAGGGCAGCTTCGATGGACTCAAGGGATACGCTGCGGGTCGGATGACGAAGAGTCGCCGCGGTAAGCTCTACATGGACAATGCAGGATGGGGTCCCGAGGCCGATTCAATCGAATACGGGTACCGGGTCCCCATTGGTGGGATTCACGTCTTCATTGGCAAGATCGGCGAACCGGCCCCAAGCCGGACATCTGCACCGACATCATCAAAACGTCTCGGCGTGCAAGTTCTTCGCCGGTTCAGCCCGAGGCAAGGCATGCTTTTGTAGGTGTCGTCCATGGATCAGGGTATGAGGACGGACCGGTGTCCGATGGAGAAACCGTAGTCTGCTCTGATGACGAGTCTTCTGGAGAAACCGAATCGCTTTACCAGTTGCAGGACGGCCAAATTGAGGGAGGATCCAAGGGCAACAGTATTCCGAATTCCCCCGGTCTGCCAAACTGGGCCGCCATCTTCATGGCCGGCACACAATCGGCACCTCATTCATCTACCGCCGCAGCAATGCTCTTCGGTTCAACGACGGCTACACCAGCAGGGGCAGGAAGCTCGACGCCACCTCCGGCCCAAGTCTTGTCTGATTTGTTCGACGCTCTGGCAACATTGATGTCCGCGGAGGTAGACGCAGCAGCCAGGGATCAGCATGATGCAGAGATTGCAAAAGTGAAATATCAGATAGCCCAGGCTAAAGCGGACCTGGCAGCAGAGAACGCCATGATGGCTATGGAGCGGGCCGAGTTGGAAGCACAGGCTTACCGGATTAGACTGGATCAGAATGCTTCAGAGGAAGTCATGAGAAGAAGGTACCGATCATGTCTCCCGTCGGTTTATCAGCCGCAGAATCTTTTCAACACGCCAGGTGCAGGAGCTAGTAACCAACCCATGCTAAACTGGGCGGGCGCCGGGAGCAGGAGCGCCGGTTCAGCCATGCACGACGGACCTGCCTCGCCAGAACAACGTTGTACCATCAACGCCGCCAGGCATTATTCCAACCCGTTGGACAACATTGTGGCCGCTGCTTCACGCCTGGCGGCCCTCCCAACCGACGGCGAGTCACCAGTTGAAGTGGAAGCATGTCGGGCCAGGGATCTCCTTCAGACAGCGCTAAATCAACAGCAAGCATATTCACACAGCCGTGAGAGGATTCATTCCACTCCCCGTCCAAGCCGGAGTTATAGAAGACACGTGGAAGACGAACCGGCCGTGTCCAGTAGTGCACGCCGCCGAAATTCGCCACGAGGGAACAACCCGGCCGGGGGAGGTGCTAATGTGCAAGATGTTGTGGACCATGGCCGCACACGTCGAGAGGCCGAGTTGACAGCTCGACACGAAGCACGACATCATACTCCAGTTCACCCCACCGCCTTCGTGGAGCCAGGGGCGATGTTCAGTTCCTTAGGGGTACCGTGTTTAACTCCTGCTTTGCGTAATGTGCGACTACCCAAGGATTTCAAGGGACCTCGTAAGGTACCAAATTATACTGCCAATTTGCAGCTAGAGGCGTGGGTGGAGAGCTATGAGATGGCAATGGAGATGTTAGATGTGGATGAGGCGGTGTGTGCTAAATATTTCACCATGATGTTGGAAGGAACAGCTCGCACTTGGTGGAAGAGCTTGCCGACCAACTCTATTGGATCATGGGCCGAACTGAAGCACCAGTTTATCCAGAACTTCAAGGATACGTGTAAGTAGCCAATGTCAATTGTAGATCTGGCCGCTTGTGTCCAAGAGGAAGGGGAGTCCACGATCCATTGGGTCAAACGGATCTCGGCGATTTTGCATTCATCAAATCGTATCAATGCAGACACCGCAGTGTTAATGTTAGAGGCCAATTGCCGTTTCAAACCGTTGAAACAGAAGTTGGGAAGGCTCAAACGCCACTACAACGACATGTCAACCCTCATGGCCGCTTTGGTTAAATATGCCGATTCAGATAATACCAAGGATCCGGATTTAGAGGAGGACAAACCAGAGGAGGGTAAGAAGACTGGCAATGCCAAAGGCCAACAACACAATCCGGTAGGCCATGGAAACGCTGGTAAGCGCAAGGCCAATAGTGGTTTGGACATTGTCGCAAATACTAACACGCAGGAGAATGGCCAGCGCCGTAAAGGCAAGCAGCCCTAGAGGGGTGGAGGTCCAGGCAATAATTTAGAGCGTTTGTTAAATCAGCCCTGTCCAAAGCTTGGATCGAAGGAGAAACCGGCATCATATCTCTAGAAAGATTGTTATATCGTGCGGGATTTCAAGAATTCCAATATGTTCCAATATGACAACGGCCCGCCCAGCGGTTCGGGAGGAGGTTTCCACGGGCCGGGTTACGGAGGCGGTGGTTCCGGTTCAGGGTTTCCAGGCAATCAAACCGGACACGTCAATCAAGGACACCAAGGCAACCAGGGAGGTTACAACTATCAGGGGAGTCAGCAGCAGCAGCAGCAGTCGGGTTATCAGAGCAATCCCAAACAGCTGAACAGCGGGCAATATCATGTCTTCACTACTAGTTTGTGCAAATGTGATCAGAAGCTTCACAAAAGGGCAGTCAACTCTGTTGAGCCGGCAGTACCTCAGTATTTACGCTGGTCGGAGCAACCTATTTTGTGGAGCAGAGAGGATCACCCGCCCCGGGTTGATAATCCAGGTCATTTGGCTTTGGTGGTAGCCCCTCAAGTTGGGGGATACAAGTTCACTAAAGTGCTCATGGATGGGGGAAGTAGTATCGATATTTTGTATTATGATACATTCCGCCGTATGGGGTTGACAGATAAGGATCTTAAACCATCGAATACGGTATTTCATGGTGTGGTGCCTGGTAAGTCTGCATATCCCGTTGGTAAGATAGCTTTGGAGGTAGCTTTTGGAGATGACTACGATTCAAGGTCAGAAACATTGACATTTGAGGTGGTGAAGATCAAAAGTCCGTACCACGCCTTGTTTGGGCGGTCGGTTTATGCTAAGTTTATGGCAAGGCCATGTTATGTTTACCTACAACTTAAAATTCCAGGTCATAAGGGGACTATCACAGTACATGGAAGTAGAAAGATTGCTTTGGAGTGTGAAGAAGGCGATGCGGCTTATGCTGAGTCAGTTTGTGCCACGGAGGAGTTAAAATTCTATAAGCAGCAAGTTGATCCGGTAGACATGACCTCCTTAAAAAAGCCAACTACGGAACCTGATCCAGCATTGAAGTTCAAATCAGCTACAGACACTAAGATGGTTGACTTTGTCCCTGGCGATTCATCCAAACAGTTCAGCATCAGCGCTAACCTGGATCCCAAATAGGAAAGCGCGCTCATCGTGTTCATCCATGAGAATCGGGAAATCTTTGCATCGAAACCTTCTGACATGCCAGGTGTACCGGGAGAACTCGCTGAGCACACACTCAACATTGATCCTAAATTCAAACCGGTCCGATAGTTTCTCCGTCGTTTCAACGAAGAAAGGCGCAAGGCTATAGGTGAAGAGGTCGCCCATTTGTTGGCTGGTGGGTTTATTGTTGAAGTTTTTCATCCAGAGTGATTAGCCAATCCGGTGCTGGTTCTTAAGAAAACTGGCACTTGGCGCATGTGTGTGGACTACACAGATTTAAACAAGGCTTGCCCTGCAGACCCCTTTGCTCTCCCTCGCATTGATCAGATAATTGATGCTATGGCGGGTTGTGACCGTTTGTGTTTTTTGGATGCTTACTCTGGTTATCATCAGATCAAAATGGCAGTTAAGAACCAGGAGAAGACAGCCTTTATAACTCACTTTGGAGCCTTATGTTATGTTTCCATGCCCTTTGGAGTCAAGAGTGCCCAGGCAACTTACCAGCGATGTGTTAAGAATTGCCTTCATAAGCAAATTGGGTGCAATGTTCATGCGTATGTAGATGATATTGTGGTCAAACCCGAAAAGGAGGAGACTTTGATAGATGATCTACGGGAAACCTTTGACAATCTTCAGGTTTACAAGATGATGCTCAATCCGGAAAAGTGTGTTTTCTGTGTCCCGGCAGGCAAGCTCTTAGGCTTTCTGGTTTCAAACAGAGGCATTGAGGCTAATCCGGAAAAGATTGCAGCAATTACGTCCTTGGCTAAACAGGCATGTATTAACGATGTGCAACGTCTGGCCGGCCGGATTACAGCCTTGAGCCGATTTATCAGACGCCTTGGAGAGAAGGCCATCCCCTTATATCAGATGCTCAAGAAAACGGATAACTTCATCTGGAGTGAGGCAGCTGATAAGGCGTTTGAAGATCTGAAGAGGCAGCTCGTGGAACCACCCGTGCTGGCAGCACCGATCGATAAAGAGCCATTATTATTATATGTGGCTGCTAATGCCCGGGCTGTCAGCGTAGCCATTGTGGTAGAGCGCAAGGAGCCTGGCAAAGAGTATCCGGTTCAACGACCTATTTATTATATCAGTGAGGTGCTCATTGAGTCAAAGCAGAGGTATCTGCATTGGCAGAAACTGGTGTATGGGGTGTTTATGGCAAGCCGGAAGCTCAAACACTATTTTCAGGGCCATCCTATCACAGTGGTCAGTTCAGCTCCTCTGGGTGACATCATTCAAAACAGAGAGGCAACTAGCCGGATTGCCAAGTGGGCCATTGAGCTTGGACCCCACGGGCTCAAATATACACCCCGCACGATGATCAAGTTCCAGGCACTCGTAGATTTCATCAACGATTGGACGGAGTTACAGACACCTGAGGAGAAACCAGATAATACATATTGGACTATTCATTTTGATGTCCTCCGTTTAATGTTCCCTTGTACTAACAATGCAGCTGAATATGAGGCTTTACTCCATGGTCTTCGGATGACTAAAGAGATGAATTTGAGCCGGGTTAAGTGCTTCGGTGATTCAGATCTAGTGGCTCAACAAGTGTCTGGCACTTGGGATTCTAAGGACCCACTCATGGCTGCATATCGGCGAGAGGTGGACGCAGTGGCTGGTCACTTTAAAGGTTATCAGGTGGACCATATAGACCGGTGGAAGAACTGTAATGCCCCAGTTATTACTTTCCCAATATGTACTCCAACTCTTGCCGTTTCCGGCATTAAGTTATATTTATTCCTCGGGTTCGGGTCTTTGTCTCCGTGTGTTGTTTTTGTTTTCGTGCATCTCATATCATGTCATCACGTGCATTGCATTTGCATACATGTTCATCTCATGCATTCGAGCCTTTTCTCCGTTGTCCGTTTTGCATTCCGGCGCTTCGTTCTCCTCCGGTGGCCATTTCTAGCCTTCTTTCGTGTGTGGGGATTAAACATTTCCGGATTGGACCCAGACTTGCCATGCGGCCTAGGTTTACTACCGGTAGACCGCCTGTCAAGTTTCGGGTCATTTGGACATCGTTTGACACTCCAACAGTTAACCGAGGGACCGAGAAGGCCTCGTCTGTGTTGCAGCCCAACACCCCTCCAATTTGGCCCAAAACTCACCAAACTCTGCTCCATCGTCTCGGTCGTTCGATCACGATCGCGTGGGCGAAAACCGCACCTCATTTGGACTCTCCTAGCTCCACTTATGCCTATATCTGCAACCCCCCCCCCCCCTCGAAAATTCGCGGTGCAATCCACCCCTAACCCTAGATCCATTTCCCACGCCGCCGCCGGACGAAAATCGCCACCGACGGACACGTCCGGTCCTTCCCCGCCGCCGCCACGTGTCGCCACCCCGTTGGCTGCGCCCGCCGCCGCCGCCGCGGGCCGGGGAGCCCGGAGCCGGCCCCCGCGGCCCGGTCAGATCCGCCGCCGCCCGATCCCTTCTTCCCCGCGCCCGGCGCCTCCTCGCCGGCCGAAGCTGCCGGATCCCGCCGCCGCAGCCGATCCAACTCCGGTGAGCCGATCTATGCCGCCGCCTCCTCCTTTCCTTCGCCTCGCCTCCGCCTCTGACCGCAACCATGGCGCGCCGCGCCTTGCAGGTTCGCCCGCGCCGGAGATCCATCGCCGCCGCGCCGCCTTCGCCGGACTTCGCCGGTGTAGACGCCCCGCCGCCCGTTTGCTCGTCTCCGCCCAGATCCGGGACGCCGGAGCCGCCCTCACCATCCGCCGCGCCGGATCCGTCCGTCCTCGGCTCTGATCTGGCGAGCCCCGCACCGCACCAACGCCTCCATCCTCGGCTCCGGCTAAACTCCGGCGGACCTCGTTTTCCGCGCCGTTGACTTTCTCCGCGAGGGTAAAATTCGTCAAAGTCCTAGAAATTTTGGTCCATATGCCTCTGTTCGGAGTCCCGTAACTTTGCATCCGTAGCTCTGTTTTGGACATATGATATATCAAAATCTTCATCTCGACGAGTACATCATTTCATTCCATTGCGTCATTTGTATTTGAGGTCATCTTGATGCCCAAAATGCTGTTAGAAGGAGGCATCGTGAGTTAAACTGCAGATCCGTTACCTCATCATTGACTTTTGTCATTTTTGCCATGATTATTGTGTGCATGATATGCCTGTGCCCCTTTTGTGTGCATGATATGCCTGTGCCCCTTTGGGATGAAGTGTTAAGCATTTTGTCTTCTTTCCAGAGGTGCCACCCATGCATTTTTAGGATGTGTGTGTTGTCTTGTGCAAGCTTGCAAAGAGGGGTACCTGAGATTGCTGATTTCAGGGACTTAGTGATTTTCACTAAGTCTGGGATGTTTTAGTTCATGATCCGTGCCTCTTTTGAGGATGATCATTAAGAGTGATTTGTTATGCTTGTTGTGCTCTATCCATCCATGTCTTTACTTGTTATGTTGGGGCAACCTAGGTTGACCCAATAGAGCTCAACTTTTGCATAGTTGTTAATTTGGGCAGATCATGAACTCTTTTGCGATTTTGCCGGTGCTATTGTTAGTGACTCGTGCATGCTATGCCATTGTTCTTGCCATGTCTAGCTAGTATTTTGTGCCTTATTTATGGATATATGCTTGCCTTGCCATGACTTGCACGGTAGTGAGTGCATCGAGCTCGTTTACATGCCTCCGTGAGTTATAATTTCAGCATGTCCCAGTTTTCACTAAGTCTGAAAACTGATTGTGTTTCATCTATGTTCGTGTGCTCGGTAGAGTATTTTGTGAACCCTTTTGGCCCCAGGTCATTTTGGGTGTTTTTTTAAGCTTGTTGAGTATCTCCATGCCATGCGCTGACTTGCCATGTTCAGGTTATGTTTGATGCTGTTTTGCTGCTCCGAAGAGAGTATCGTGGTCTGAAATTCCAGACTAGCGTTAATTTCGCAAAGTCTGAAATCTATTTTGCTTATTCAGTTTTGCCATGCTTGTTTGAACCCCTTAATGAATGAATTTGCCGATGGCTCAGTCCTAGTGATTTGTTAAGCATCTTGTGTACATCCCTGCCATGCATTTTGTTTTCATGTTTGGTGGCTGTAGCATGGTCATTTCGTTGCATTTAGGAGCCTACTTGCTGTAATCGCAGATCGGTTCGTTTCGTAAAACGCTTGCCATTTCCAAACCGTTTTCAGGGGATTTCTTCCCCTCTATCCAGTGGCACACTTGGTTTTCCAAGTTGAGGCCAGGTTCATGTATTTCCTGTCACGTCTTGCATTTTGCATCCCGCATCGCATCCCGCATAGCATACCATCCTTGCATCTTATTGGTTGCCCTTGCACGTGGTTGATTGTATCCTTGTTGCTTGTTTGTTTTGTTGGGTAGAGCCGGGAGATGAGTTCGCTAACGAGGAGCCCGTTGAGTTTGCTTTTGAGGATCCAGTCAACTCTGACAACTGTGCAAGCAAGATGATCATACCCTCGAAATCACTACTATCTTTGCTATGCTAGTTTGCTCGCTCTTTTGCTTTGCCAATGCTACGTTGCCTACCACTTGCTTGTCAGCCTCCCAATTGCCATGATTGAGCCTCTAACCCACCTTTGTCCTAGCAAACCGTTGATTGGCTATGTTACCGCTTTGCTCAGCCTTCTTATACCGTTGGTAGTTGCAGGTGAAGATTGGAGCCGTTCCTTGTTGGGACATTTATTTACTTGTTGGGATATCATTATATTGCTATGTTATGTTAATGCATCTATATACTTGGTAAAGGGTGGAAGGCTCGGCCTCTCGGCTAGTGTTTTGTTCCACTCTTGCCGCCCTAGTTTCCGTCATATCGGTATTATGTTCCCGGATTGTTGCGTCCCTTACGCGGTTGGGCTATAATGGGAACCCCTTGATAGTTCGCCTTGATTAAAGCTTTTCCAGCAATGGCCAACATTGGTTTTACCATTTTCCACCTAGCCTTTTTTCCCTTGGGTTTCCGGAGCCCGAGGGTCATCTTTATTTTAGCCCCCCACGGGCCAGTGCTCCTCTGAGTGTTGGTCCGAACTAGAGCCCCTTGCAGCGCCACCTCGGGGGAACCCGAGGGCTGGTTTTAGTTGTACGGACTGCTCATCTGAGTGTGCCCTGAGAAATAGATATGTGAAGCTCCTATCGGGATTTGTTGGCACATTCGGGCGGTGTTGCTGGACTTGTTTTAACCTGTCGAATCATCTTGGTGTACCGAGATACCGAGTCTGGTCGGTGTGTCTTGGGTGGAGGTCTATTCCTTCGTTGACCGTGAGAGCTTGTTATGGGCTAAGTTGGGACCCCCCTGCAGGGATTGATCTTTCGAAAGCCGTGCCCGCGGTTATGGGCAGATGGGAATTTGTTAATGTCCGGTTGTAGATCACTTGAACCTTAATTAACTAAAATGATCAACTGAGTGTGTTGCCGTGATGGCCTCTTCTCGGCGGAGTCCGGGAAGTGGACACGGCGTTGGAGTTATGTTTGCGCAGGTTGCTCTCTAGTTTCCCGCTCGTGCTTTGCCTCCTCTTCTTGCTCTATTTTGCGAATAAGTTAGCCACCATATATGCTAGTCGCTTGCTGCAGCTCCACTTATACATCACCTCTTTCCTACCTGTTAAGCTTAAATAGTCTTGTTCGCGAGGGTGCGAGATTGCTGAGTCCTTGTGGCTCACAGATTACTATTACACCAGATGCAGGGACAGATGATACAGCTCCAGATGGCGCGCTCGAGCTCAAGTGGGAGTACGACGAGGACTCTCAGCGTTACTATGTGTCTTTTCCTAATGATCAGTAGTGGTGCCCATTCGGGGTTAGATTCAGGGCCTTGTCGCATGTTGGGGGTCTTTTCTATTTTGGCGCCGTAGTCGGGCCATGAGTGATTGCATGATGTATGTTATTTATGTACTTTGATGTGACGTGGCGAGTGTAAGCCAACTATGTTATTCCCCTTTATATTATTGTTGTACATGGGATGTGTAATGATTTCCCGACTTGCGAGATATGCCTTCAATGCGATTATGCCTCTAAGTCGTGCCTCGACACGTGGGAGATATAGTCGCATCGAGGGTGTTACAAGTTGGTAATCAAAGCCTTCCCCGACCTTAGGAGCCCCCATTGCTTGATCGTTTTTAGCGGCCGAGTTGTGTCTAGAAAAATGTTTTGAGTCCTTAGGAATTATATATCAGAGAGCTTAGGAATTCTTTTTACTTCCCAGTCTCCTCATCGCTCTGGTAAGGCATCCTGACGTAGAGTTTTGACTCTTCTCTTCTCTAATTTCACTAAAAAAAATTTAGGATCACGCGAGTATCTTGGTTTTGTTCCGATGGCTTATGATGAGAATACTGTCTTGGTACCTCCTGTCAGGGGTTTAGTGGAAGTGTCCCGGGGAGTTGAGCTCTGAGGTGTTGTCATCATAATTTTATCGTTGCAATTCTGGTATACTTGAGATATGTGCGCGACATCGAAAATCTCCTTTATGCAGTTCGTTGGTGAGATAACCTCGACGCCACCCAGTACTAGGGCGGGAGTTCGGGAGTATCGCCATAACTTGTATAGCGGATGCTTTTCGAAGGTTGAGATAGATGGTTTCCGAAGGTTTCTTGGTTATGTGTTGAAGGATGGATACAGCTGGATGTAGGATTTGCTAGCTTGGGTGAGATATTATGCTTCCCCTGTATCGCCAACACCTGATTGCATAACCGGAAAGTTTCGGGAGTTTCATAGGTGGGAATTCAAGTAGCTCTTAGGATATCTTTCCGACAGATGTATGATATGAAATTGGGGTTCGACGTCTAGTGGTTCGCCTATTCACGGTCGATTTTACAGTGGTCTCGTTGTGTCTTAAAGAGTCCTTGGCTATGCTGACTCGGGGACGCTTTGTATGTCATGTGCACTGCCTTGTACATGATGGTGTTGTACGATCGAGCCCGTGTAGGTCCCACCACGAAAACTTCGGACGAAATTTCTATCATATATTTGTTCCGGCTTATCCCGCAAGCCAACCTTGGTTTTATTTTTAGTTGTGGCATTCGAGTTCCTTCGACGTCATGTGGTGATTCCATCCCTCGTTGATGTACCTCTTCTACCTGATTCTTCGTGGCTTCGCAATTTAGGAATATGTGACCACTTCAAGAGAAGTGCATTCGTTCATTTTGTTCGGATGTGAAGACTTTATGTTGCAATTTTCATTCCATTGGATTCAGCTTCAATATTTGTCTATTTGTGTGCTAATGGTGGTCAACCTCTTCATGATGGCTCCTCCAACGCGCACGACTCCGAACCCTGATCCGCCGCCACCTCCACCGCCTCTGGAAGCATGGCAAGCTGTGATGGCCGCAACTAATGCAAATACACAGTTGATCATGCAAATCCTACAAGAGCGGAATCAAGGCAGTCAAGGGAATCAAGGCAACAACCAGAACCATTTTGCAACTCCGAACTAGTTCCTCGCAAATGGTCCAAAGACGTTCAGCAACTGTGTTGAGGCTACCGATGCTGATGATTGGTTAGTCGATCTGGGCAAGCATTTTGAATGCAGCAATGTCAGGCCTGAAGATTTCGTCAAGTTCGCTTCTTTCCAGCTCAAAGATCAGGCTGCAGAGTGGTTCCAGCAGTACCAGGATTCCAGAGGTGGACGTTTGATCACTTGGGATGATTTCCGTCGTGATTTCCGAGCTCATCACATTCCTCAGAGTGTGACTGAGAGCAAACGTGAAGAATTCCGCAATCTGAAGCAAGGCTCTTTGTCTGTCTATGACTACAACAAGTTGTTCCAGAAGCTCGCCCATTTTGCCAAGCAGGATGTTCCTGATGAGAAGAGCATGATCTATCAGTTCAGAGGTGGTCTCCATGAAGAAATTCAGCTTGCTCTTGTCCTCTTCGAGCCGCTGAGATACGATGAGTTCTACAACATGGCACTGAAGCAAGAGGCTGCTCAGTTAAGGTGTGATGCTTCCAGGAAGCGAGTCAGAGACACTACGCCTTCTTCCTCTACTCAAGTGGCCAAGCAGCAGAAGTATTGGCTTCCTCCTCCTCCGTTCCGTCAGCCGTATCAGCAGAAGAGCAAAGGTGGCAGTGGTTCATCCCACCCACCCAACCCAGACTTTCAGAACAAGACTTCGTCTCAAGCTCCAAGATCGAGTGCTCCGTGCCACCGTCCGCTTTCTGAGGTCACGTGCAACAAGTGCCAACAGAAGGGTCACTACACCAACAAGTGTTTCAACCAGAGGCGTCTTCCTCCTCCTCCTCCTGTCAGGTCGGCAAGTACAGCTGTGGTCAAGCATAACCCCAAGTACGCCAAGGTCAATATGGTGAATGCAGCTCAGGCAGAGGATTCTTCGGATGTCATCATGGGTAACCTTCCTGTTAACGATATTCCTGCAAGGGTTCTTTTTGACACTGGTGCATCGCATTGCTTTATGTCGAGACCTTTTGCATCTAAGCATGATTTTCATACTCAAGTGTTGTCGAAACCGTTGGCTATTGTTTCTACGGCCCGTCAAATGACATCTTGAGTATGTGTTCTGGATGTTACAATCACTTTGGGCGATTATAAGTTCTTGGCCTCTCCAAATGTTCTTGGTGATTCAGATATCGATCTTATTCTTGGGATGGACTGGCTCTCTAAGCACAAGGCTCACCTCGATTGTGCAGCCAGGCAGATTCAACTGACTCATTCGTCTGAGGATGTAATTGTCTTTGCTGCTCTGGATAATACCATCCGGTTGTTTTCTCTCAATGAGAAGGGAGAATTGGATTCTATTTCGCAGATTCCGGTTGTTTGTGAGTATCAAGACGTCTTCCCAGAAGAACTCCCAAGCATGCCTCCAAACCGGCCGGTTGAATTTGTTATTGAACTTGAGCCCGGTACGGAACCTGTGTGCAAACGTCCCTACAAGCTCGGCCCCGAAGAGTTGAAGGAGTTGAAGAAACAACTCGATGTTCAAGAAAGGTTGGGTCTCATTCGGCCTAGTACTTCTCCGTGGGGTTGTGGTGTTCTTTTTGTGAAGAAGAAGGATGGAACGGACCGACTTTGTGTTGATTATCGTCCATGGAACAAGAAGACCATCAAGAACAAATACCCACTTCCCAACATCAATGAGCTGTTCGAACAACTCAAGGGTGCCCAAGTATTCTCCAAGCTTGATCTCCGTATGGGTTATCATCAAATTCGCATTCGTGAGCAAGATATTCCCAAGACGGCCTTCAGAACAAGCTATGGGTCATATGAATACACTGTCATGTCTTTTGGCCTCGCCAACGCTCCTCCAACGTTCTCTCGCATGAAGAACTTCATCTTCAACCCCTCACCAATGACTTCGTTTTGGTCTATCTCCATGACATTCTGGTTTTCTCGAAGAACAAGGAAGATCATGCCAAGCACTTGCATTTGGTTCTTGACAAGCTCAGGGAACATCAGTTCTACGCCAAGTTCTCCAAGTGTGAATTTTGGCTCGATGAAGTTCTTTATCTTGGCCATATCATCTCTGCCAAGGGCATTTCCGTGGATCCTGAGAAGGTGTCTGCAATTGTTAATTGGGAACCTCGTTAGAATGTGAAGCAACTACGTAGCTTCCTCGGTCTTGCAAGCTACTGCCGAAGATTCATTGAAAACTTTTCCAAGATCGCGAAGCCTCTCTCAAATCTTCTTCAGAAGCACGTCAAGTACGTTTGGTCTCCGGAGTGTGATATTGCTTTCAACGCTTTGAAAGAGAAATTGATCACTGCTCCAGTTCTAACTCCGCCTGATGAAACCAAGCCGTACGAGGTCTTTTGTGATGCCTCTCTCCAAGGTCTCGGTGCTGTACTGATGCAAGAGAAGAAAGTTGTTGCTTATACCTCTTGCCAATTGAAGCCTAATGAGAAGAACTACCCCACTCATGATCTTGAGTTGGCGGCAGTTGTGCACGCTTTGTTGACTTGGAGACATCTTCTCTTGGGAAGGAAAGTGGACATTTTCACTGATCACAAGAGTCTCAAGTACATCTTCACTCAGCCTAATCTCAACCTCAGGCAGACTCGATGGGTCGAAATGATTCAAGAGTATAATCCGAGTATCGAGTATACTCCAGGCAAGGCTATTGTGTTTGCTGACGCTTTGAGCAGAAAAGCATATTGCAACAGTCTGATTCTCAAGCCTTATCAACCCGAGCTTTGTGAAGCTTTCCGCAAACTTAATCTGCAAATCGCTCCTCAAGGTTTCCTCGCCAACCTTCAAGTCTCTCCTACCTTGGAAGACCAGATTCGCCAAGCCCAGCTTCTTGATGCTATGGTGAAAAAGGTGAAGATTGGTATTGCAAAGAGTCAGTCCAAGTACAAGTGCTACCGACTTGATGACAAGGACACTCTCTTCTTCGAGGATCGAATTGTTGTGCCCAAAGGTGAACTTCGTAAAGTGATCATGAACGAGGCTCACAACTCTCTCCTCTCCATCCACCCTGGGAGCACGAAGATGTATCAGGATCTTAAGCAAACTTATTGGTGGACTCGAATGAAGCGCGAGATCGCTCAATTCATGAATGAATGTGATGACTGCAGAAGAGTGAAGGCAGAACACCAAAGGCCAGCAGGTCTCCTCCAACCTCTTGCCATTCCAGAATGGAAGTTTGACCACATTGAAATGGACTTCGTGACTGGCTTTCCAAAGTCCAAGCGTGGCAATGATGCTATATTCGTTGTCATCGACAAGCTCACCAAAGTGGCTCATTTCCTACCTGTCAAAGAGTCGATCACTGCAGCTCAATTGGCGGAACTCTACACCTCTCGAATTGTCTCTCTGCACGGTATTCCTCAAGTGATATCTTCAGACCGTGGCAGCATCTTTACCTCCAAGTTTTGGGATTCTTTCCAGAACGCCATGGGCACCAACATTCGCTTCAGCACTGCTTTCCATCCTCAAACAAGCGGTCAAGTCGAGCGTGTCAATCAAATTCTTGAAGATATGCTCAGGGCTTGTGTTATCTCCTTCGGCATGAAGTGGGAGGATTGTCTTCCTTATGCTGAATTCTCATACAACAACAGTTTTCAAGCAAGTTTGGGCAAGGCCCCATTTGAAATTCTGTATGGTAGGAAGTGTCGTACACCTCTCAACTGGTCTGAAACCGGTGAACGTCAGCTGCTGGGTAATGACTTAATCACAGATGCAGAAGAAATGTGCAAGGTCATTCATGATAACCTCAAAGCAGCCCAATCTCGACAGAAGAGCTACTATGATAGTAAACACCGTGATTTGGCTTTCGAGATCGGAGATCATGTTTACCTCCGCGTCTCTCCTATGAAAGGGACTCGTCGCTTCGGTATCAAAGGGAAGCTTGCCCCCAGATACGGCGGGCCTTTCAAGATTGTCAGCAAGAGAGGCGACCTCGCCTATCAACTCGAGCTTCCTTCAAACTTTTCCAATGTTCACGATGTGTTCCATGTCTCCCAACTCCGAAAGTGCTTCAAGACGCCTAAACGCACCGTCAACTTCGAGGACATTGAGCAAAAAGAAGATCTCTCCTACCGTGAGCACCCAGTTGCAATCCTTGAAGAGACTGAACGCAGAACTCGCAACAAGTCAATCAAATTTCTCAAAGTCAAGTGGTCACACCATTCCGACCGTGAAGCTACCTGGGAACGCGAGGATCACCTCCGTTCCGAGTACCCGGAGTTCTTTCAGTCCTAGATCTCGGGACGAGATCTTTTCGTAGTGGTGGAGTGTTGTAACGCCCCAGTTATTACTTTCCCAATTTGTACTCCAACTCTTGTCGTTTCTGGCATTAAGTTATATTTATTCCTCGGGTTCGGGTCTTTGTCTCCGTGTGTTGTTTTTGTTTTCGTGCATCTCATATCATGTCATCACGTGCATTGCATTTGCATACATGTTCATCTCATGCATTCGAGCCTTTTCCCCTTTGTCCATTTTGCATTCCGGCGCTTCGTTCTCCTCCGGTGGCCATTTCTAGCCTTCTTTCGTGTGTGGGGATTAAACATTTCCGGATTGGACCCAGACTTGCCATGCGGCCTTGGTTTACTACCGGTAGAACGCCTGTCAAGTTTCGGGTCATTTGGGCTTCGTTTGACACTCCAACAGTTAACCGAGGGATCGAGAAGGCCTCGTGTGTGTTGCAGCCCAACACCCCTCCAATTTGGCCCAAAACCCACCAAACTCTGCTCCATCGTCTCGGTCGTTCGATTACGATCGCGTGGGCGAAAACCGCACCTCATTTGGACTCTCCTAGCTCCACTTATGCCTATATATGCAACCCCCCCCTCGAAAATTCGCGGTGCAATCCACCCCTAAACCTAGATCCATTTCCCACGCCGCCGCCGGACGAAAATCGCCACCGACGGACACGTCCGGTCCTTCCCCGCCGCCGCCACGTGTCGCCACCCCGTTGGCTGCGCCCGCCGCCGCCGCCGCGGGCCGGGGAGCCCGGAGCCGGCCCCCGCGGCCCGGTCAGATCCGCCGCCGCCCGATCCCTTCTTCCCCGCGCCCGGCGCCTCCTCGCCGGCCGGAGCTGCCGGATCCAGCCGCCGTAGTCGATCCAACTCCGGTGAGCCGATCTGCGCCGCCGCCTCCTCCTTTCCTTCGCCTCGCTCCGCCTCTGACCGCAACCATGGCGCGCCGCGCCTTGCAGGTTCGCCAGCGTCGGAGATCCATCGCCGCCGCGCCGCCTTCGCCGGACTTCGCCGGTGTAGACGCCCCGCCGCCCGTTTGCTTGCCTCCGCCCAGATCCGGGATGCCGGAGCCGCCCTCACCATCCGCCGCGCTGGATCCGTCCGTCCTCGGCTCCGATCCGGCGAGCCCTGCACCGCACCAACGCCTCCATCCTCGGCTCCGGCTAAACTTCGGCGGACCTCGTTTTCCGCGCCGTTGACTTTCTCCGCGAGGGTAAAATTCGTCTAAGTCCCAGAAATTTTGGTCCATATGCCTCTGTTCGGAGTCCCGTAACTTTGCATCCGTACCTCTGTTTTGGACATATGATATATCAAAATCTTCGTCTCGACGAGTATATCATTTAATTCCATTGCGTCATTTGCATTTGAGGTCATCTTGATGCCCAAAATGCTGTTAGAAGGAGGCATCGTGAGTTAAACTGCAGATCCGTTAGCTCATCATTGACTTTTGTCATTTTTGCCATGATTATTGTGTGCATGATATGCCTATGCCCCTTTGGGATGAATTGTTAAGCATTTTGTCTTCTTTCCAGAGGTGCCACCCATGTATTTTTAGGATGTGTGTGTTGTCTTGTGCAAGCTTGCAAAGAGGGGTACCCGAGATTGCTGATTTCAGGGACTTAGTGATTTTCACTAAGTCTGGGATGTTTTAGTTCATGATGCCATATGTCCAGCTTGTTTCCTATTGATCTGTGCCTCTTTTGAGGATGATCATTAAGAGTGATTTGTTATGCTTGTTGTGCTATATCCATCCACGTCTTTACTTGTTATGTTGGGGCACCCTAGGTTGACCCAATCGAGCTCAACTTTTGCATAGTTGTTAATTTGGGCAGATCGTGAACTCTTTTGCGATTTTGCCGGTGCTATTGTTAGTGACTCGTGCATGCTATGCCATTGTTCTTGCCATTTCTAGATAGTATTTTGTGCCTTCTTTATGGATATATGCTTGCCTTGCCATGACTTGCACTGTAGTGAGTGCATCGAGCTCGTTTACATGCCTCCGTGAGTTATAATTTCAGCATGTCCCGGTTTTCACTAAGTCTGAAAACTGATTGTGTTTCATCTATTTTCGTGTGCTCGGTAGAGTATTTTGTGAACCCTTTTGGCCCCAGGTCATTTTGGGTGTTTTGTTAAGCTTGTTGAGTAGCTCCATGCCATGCTCTTACTTGCCATGTTCAGGTTATGTTTGATGCTGTTTTGCTGCTCCGAAGAGAGCATCGTGGTCTGAAATTCCAGACTAGCGTTAATTTCGCAAAGTCTGAAATCTGTTTTGCTTATTCAGGTTTTCCATGCTTGTTTGAACCCCTTAATGGATGAATTTGCCGATGGCTCAGTCCTAGTGATTTGTTAAGCATCTTGTGTACAGCCCTGCCATGCATTTTTTTTCATGTTTGGTGGCTGTAGCATGTTCATTTCGTTGCATTTAGGAGCCTACTTGCTGTAAATCGCAGATCGGTTCGTTTCGTAAAACGCTTGCCATTTCCAAACCGTAGCTCTGATTCCTATGATCTTTATATCGTTTTCAAGGGATTTCTTCCCCTCTATCCAGTGGCACACTTGGCTTTCCAAGTTGAGGCCAGGTTCATGTATTTCCTGTCACGTCTTGCATTTTGCATCCCGCATCGCATCCCGCATAGCATACCATCCTTGCATCTTATTGGTTGCCCTTGCACGTGGTTGATTGTATCCTTGTTGCTTGTTTGTGTTGTTGGGTAGAACCGGGAGACGAGTTCGCTAACGAGGAGCCCGTTGAGTTTGCTTTTGAGGATCCAGTCAACTCTGACAACTGTGTAGGCAAGATGATCATACCCTCGAAATCACTACTATCTTTGCTATGCTAGTTTGCTCGCTCTTTTGCTTTGCCAATGCTACGATGCCTACCACTTGCTTGTCAGCCTCCCAATTGCCATGATTGAGCATCTAACCCACCTTTGTCCTAGCAAACCGTTGATTGGCTATGTTACCGCTTTGCTCAGCCCTTCTTATACCGTTGGTAGTTGCAGGTGAAGATTGGAGCCGTTCCTTGTTGGGACATTTATTTACTTGTTGGGATATCATTATATCGCTATGTTATCTTAATGCATCTATATACTTGGTAAAGGGTGGAAGGCTCGGCCTCTCGCCTAGTGTTTTGTTCCACTCTTGCCGCCCTAGTTTCCGTCATATCGATATTATGTTCCCGGATTGTTGCGTCCCTTACGCGGTTGGGCTATATTGGGAACCCCTTGATAGTTCGCCTTGATTAAAGCTTTTCCAGCAATGCCCAACATTGGTTTTACCATTTGCCACCTAGCCTTTTTTCCCTTGGGTTTCCAGAGCCCGAGGGTCATCTTTATTTTAGCCCCCCACGGGCCAGTGCTCCTCTGAGTGTTGGTCCGAACTAGAGCCCCTTGCAGCGCCACCTCGGGGGAACCCGAGGGCTGGTTTTAGTTGTACGGACTGCTCATCTGAGTGTGCCCTGAGAAAGAGATATGTGCAGCTCCTATCGGGATTTGTCGGCACATTCGGGCGGTGTTGCTGGACTTGTTTTAACCTGTCGAATCATCTTGTTGTACCGAGATACCGAGTCTAATCGGCGTGTCTTGGGTGGAGGTCTATTCCTTCGTTGACCGTGAGAGCTTGTTATGGGCTAAGTTGGGACCCCCCTGCAGGGATTGATCTTTCGAAAGCCGTGCCCGCGGTTATGGGCAGATGGGAATTTGTTAATGTCCGGTTGTAGATCACTTGAACCTTAATTAACTAAAATGATCAACTGAGTGTGTTGCCGTGATGGCCTCTTCTCGGTGGAGTCCGGGAAGTGGACACGGCGTTGGAGTTATGTTTGCGCAGGTTGCTCTCTAGTTTCCTGCTCGTGCTTTGCCTCCTCTTCTCGCTCTCTTTTGCGAATAAGTTAGCCACCATATATGCTAGTCGCTTGCTGCAGCTCCACTTATACATCACCCCTTTCCTACCTATTAAGCTTAAATAGTCTTGATCGCGAGGGTGCGAGATTGCTGAGTCCCTGTGGCTCACAGATTAGTATTACACCAGATGCAGGGACAGATGATACAGCTCCAGATGGCGCGCTCGAGCTCAAGTGGGAGTACGACGAGGACTCTCAGCGTTACTATGTGTCTTTTCCTGATGATCAGTAGTGGTGCCCATTCGGGGTTAGATTCAGGGCCTTGTCGCATGTTGGGGGTCTTTTCTATTTTGGCGCCGTAGTTGGGCCATGAGTGATTGCATGATGTATGTTATTTATGTACTTTGATGTGAAGTCGCGAGTGTAAGCCAACTATGTTATTCCCCTTTATATTATTGTTGTACATGGGATGTGTAATGATTTCCCGACTTGCAACATATGCCTTCAATGCGATTATGCCTCTAAGTCGTGCCTCGACACGTGGGAGATATAGTCGCATCGAGGGTGTTACAAGAACGAAGCGGCGGACGCTTTAAGTCATCTTGGTTCCCAACATAAACTGGTTCCGCCCAATGTCTTTCTTGATTTATTGCACAATCCGTCAGTCAAAATACCAACCGAAGAAGATTTGGCTATTCCTGATCCGGAGACTCAGTTGACGGCAGCTCTGCATGCCATACCGGATTGGACGATCCCATATCTGGATTACATGAACCGGGGCGAGTTACCAGCCGAGGAAACATTGGCTCGACAGATAATCCGGCGTTCGAAGTCCATGACCATACTCAATGGGGAGTTACATTATTTCAGTGTTTCGGGAGCAATTCAGCGATGCGTTTCTCCTCAAGAAGGTTGTGAGATTTTGCGAGAAATTCATGAAGGGGATTGCGGCACCACGCCGGTTCAAAGCCATTGGTTACTAAAGCTTTTCGCCACGGTTTTTACTGGTTGACGGGGCATGCTGATGCGGTGGATTTAGTCAAAAGATGTGATGGATGTCAAAAGTTTGCCCGCCGTGCTCATGTTCCGGCTCAAGAGTTGAGGATGATTCCAATTACGTGGCCGTTTGCAACTTGGGGGCTGGATATGGTTGGACCCTTCAAGCGCTCCAAGGACAAGAAGACCCATCTGTTAGTAGCAGTTGATAAATTCACTAAATGGGTAGAGGCAGAGCCAGTCAGAAAGTGTGATGCAGCCACGGCGGTTCAATTCATCAAAAAGGTGATATTCCGGTTTGGCTTTCCACATAGCATTATAACAGATAATGACACTAACTTGTCAAAAGGAGAGATGGAATAATTCTGTCAACGTGAGCACATCCGGCTTGATCTAGCATCAGTGGCTCACCCCCAATCTAATGGTCAAGTGGAAAGGGAAAATCAAGAAATTCTACGGGGTATCAAACCAAGGCTTATGGTTCCCTTAAAGCGGACGCCAGGTTGTTGGGTCGAGGAGCTACCTTCTGTGTTATGGAGCATCAACACCACACCCAATAGGTCTACGGGTTACATGCCTTTCTTCATGGTTTATGGAGCGGAGGCGGTTCTTCCTAGTGACATCCGTCACGATTCGCCCCGTGTGGCAGCTTATGTTGAAGCTGATAATGAGAAGGCACGTCAGGATTCTCTGGACCTGTTGGATGAAGAGCGGGATCTTGCAGCAGCACATTCGGCAATTTATCAACAAGATCTTCGACGTTATCACAGCCGCCGGGTTAAAACTAGAACCTTTCAAGAAGGTGATTTGGTGCTCCGGCTCATCCAGGATCAGACTGATATGCACAAGTTATCCCCCCTTGGGAAGGACCCTTTGTGGTCAGCAAAAATCTGCACAACGGATCCTACTACCCCATTGATGTTCGAGAGCATGAAGACTCACGTCAATCGGAGGAGGAGACAAAGCGACCATGGAACATAGCTCTCCTTCAGCCTTACTATACTTGAAGCCATAGGCTCTTCACCTGTACATATTTATGACAGTGTATATACCATATAATAAACCGGAGCCTCAGTTATAAGCGGGGTATCTGTTCTTTCTTATATCATGTGTGTGCTTTTCCAAGTTAACGTTCAAAGCGGAGTCTTTGTTAAACCGGCTTTAGCATCTGCATAAAGATAAGGAAAATCACTAGGGGGCTTGGTCATGTTTGAACCACAGCTACACCTCTAGATAGGCATTTCAGCCACACAAGGAAAATTTTGTGGAGCCAAAGAGAGTATTGTACACAGTACAAACTCAAACATAGGCACACGCTGAGCATTGCTCACAAAGTTACTTGGGGGCTCTTTTTTGCAAAGAAACAAAGAGTTTGAAAGGACCCTCGTAATTGGCTATCAAGCCACGGCTTGGAAGCCTGGTGTATTCACCTAAAACCCTGGGTTAACCTGCCTTCATCAAGTAAGCCACTCCTATCCAGGTAATCCTGGCATGACCCATCGAACGTTTGACAAGTCAATCTTTTACAGACCCTGAACTTTTCATAGTTAAAACGATGATTGGTTAATTGGAGGCCCATCTTAAAAGGCTTTGTTAAATGGTTTAACTCAGAGGCCTGGCAGCCCATGAAAAGCCTCGATTTGGAGCCTGGCAGCTCGTAAAAAGCCTCGCATATGTTCCTATTTGAATTTTGTATGTTTACAATCATAAGTATTTTTTGATAAACTGGCATCCTTGACCCCGCTTGCTTTCCAACCACCAGTTGTTGGCACATGATCAATTATAAACTGGTGGTCATTGACCCGATCTGGTTTGACTAAATCACCAGTGTTATGAAGAAAATCCAGTAGTTATACTGGTATGGTTTAATAGATAGACCATCATTATAAAGATGAAATTATCAAACATATCGGGTTGGTGTTAAACACCTTTGCTGTATACACGTTTGGTCAATCAATGAGGTATGTTATGTACATTATTTTTTGTACAAACACTTGATTACTCAGCTCAAGTACTATATACTTCTTGGATATTATGACATGTTTAGCGGTAAACTGCTAGACACTTTTTAAGTTTTTTTGGACCCAGGAAGGCAAGTCATCACAGGCTATGCATAAAATATATCCTGAAGGGCGGCACAGATTGTCACAAAGTGTTATGAAACATGCTCGATGGCATGGCAGATAAACAAAGTTTCAGCTATCCTATTACATGAAGCTTCAAGGTGGCTCAAACAGTGCCATTGTTTTTCACAGTAGCCATGTAAACTGGCGACCGGATCAGGACTCTTCATCATGACGGTTTGACGGTTGCGGATCAGTTGGTGTAGGTACTTCTTCATCCCTCCCCAGCCGTTGGAAATTAGCCGTTGACCAATCGATTCCGGTTAAAGCTTGGAACACTGCTTCCTCATGGATAAGATCAGAAGGGTTAATATCAGGGGCATAAGTGTGCTTACGAATCGGAGGCACAAGTTCTTCGACTTCATGGATCTCGGCCGGCTGTCTTCTCCCTTCTGCATCATAAAACAGTTGAAAATGGGACAAATCGATGTCCTCAGCCAATTTGCTGGCCGCTGGCCGCATCTGTTTGGTCAGCCGCCGAAGATCATCATTGTCAAAGTTTGAACCATCTTCTTTAACGCCTGGATATCCTTTAATGATATCCTCCGCTTCAAGGTCTGGAATCCAGGCCTTGGCTCGAATAAGGGCGGTTAATGCTCCTGCTCTCGCAGCGGCTCTTTTCAACTCGACAATACGCGCCGGTAACATGCTCAGCTTCTCAAGGGTCTCTTTAATCAACGTTGGCGCCGGTTTGTTATAAGCCGATGTACTAATGGCTCGCTGAGATCCAGAGTATAGCTGCTCAACCAATGTATATGCCGCTTTGAGCTTCATCCGCATATCTGCACCAAGATGGGTGATCCGAGTACTTGCCAAAGATTTTAACAACATTTTGGTTAGTTTTAAGATTCATTGACTAGTGCAACATACATAAGCAGACACTTACCAAAGATAGCAGAGGTCATAGTGTTGATTTGGCACTTCAAACCGGCTAGTTCTTCAACCACCGGTTTCAGGGCTTCCTCGGCATCTACAGCTCTTTTGGTCAAACCGGCTTTTTCGGTTTCCCATTCAGCACGATCTTGATTAAAGGATTCTTTCAATTTTTCCATTCCGGCCAGGGCCTGCGTCAGCTCCTCTTTGGCTTTCGCAGCTTCGGCTTGTTGAGACTTCACATTTTCTTGCAAGTCAGAGTTTTGGGCATCTTTGCTTCTCAGTTTAGCCTGCAACATGGAAGGTATATTCAACAAAACAACATATTTATGCACTAAGTATAAAGCATATAACAAGTTATCCACTTCATACTTGGGGGCTAATGCCTATTTGCTCTCAAATACTATCCTCTATGCAAGTCTCCAGAACAATGCAAGCATTATCCTTGACACTTGGGGGCTAATGTATGTTTGTTCTAAACCGGCGGTGTGGATTAAAAACCGGATTAACTTTCCAAGTTAAACCGGCCTTTGGGGGCTATGCTGCAGAACGTTATCTAATTTTTCAAACATGAGTCTTATCTATGATTGAGGACACGCCTTGGCAAGGATCAATGATGGGATGCTTAAAGTGTTACAAAGACCCGGTTTATGGTTGACAATCATAAAACAGCTCTTGGAGACTACTTGTAATAGTATTTCAGCTATAAATCAGTGTGCAAGGGAGAAGCATTTACCTCATATCATTCTTTCATCAAATTCACCAAACCGGTTCATAATCCCGGTTTGAGTGCAGGCGGTTCAAGAAGCCGAAATGAAGCTCATCAGCGTTAAGATGAGCATAGTTTGGTAAGTCGCTGCTCCATTTACCTTTATCCCTGGCAATTTGCTCTTCTTTGGCGCTATGCCGAGCCAAAATGATGGGATGACCAGGAGAGCTGTGGCCTGCTCCAGTAATAATAACGTCCTCACCTTGGCCTTCAGGATTTTTGGTGGATGATAATGGAATTTCAGTGTCTTTCATTGGATTAGCCCGGTTTTGGTTCTGCCAGTTCAGTATCAGGGGCGGCAGGCTCATCATCTGTTGGCTTGTCAGTATGTTGCCGTCAAGGGGCGGATCATCAAAAGTTGTTTCAGGATGGAGGCCTTCCGGTTCACCAGTCTGCTCCGGTTCACCTCTTGGTTCTTCTTCTTCGGCAATAGGGTCTTCTGGCGGATTGGTGACCCGAGCTTTCTTGCTGGGTCTAGCTTTGGCCCTGCAAACAGAATAAAAAGGATTAATACCCCATTCAAAAGATGTAGGGAGCATTGAAAGGAAAGGTTTTTCATAACTCACCCGGCCACAGTTTTCAAAGGGGGAGTTGAGTTGCTGTCGATTCACCAGAAGAGGAAGGAGGTGTCAACTGATAATTTGAATCGGACGGATTAAGAGGCTGTCTGAAATAACCTGCCTTGGGGTAAGAATGGTCAGAAGTAGGAGAGACCTCAGACCGGCGCTTCCGAACCGGAGTATCAGGTAAACCGGTAGAGGTGACCTATTGGCCACTGTGTCGGGTTGTCCGGCGAGCTTCATGCTGTTGAGTCTTCAAAATAAATGTTGGATCCAAGTGAGCAAGAGGTTGATAAAAGCTTACTTTCCGGATTGTTTGGCGGGTTTTTTGTGTTGGCATAGAGTCTGAACCGGAGGAAAGGGTAATTAGCTCTACGTCCTCAGCCTGACTAGCTTCTGCCTCCTCCTGAGGAAGATCATTGTTAACAAGATGCATAATAAGAGAGCCAAGTGAGTCAAGTTCTACCTCAACTTCCGGGTCATCAGTATCATCATCAAGTTCCATAGTAATCCGGTTAGCCGTTTTCCGCTTTGACGTCCGTTTTACGGCTTTGGTCTTCGGGCGGGTTGGTTTGACCACTTTATCTCCACTTGGCTTTGCCGCTTTCTCTATGGATTTCCGTTTCCAGAAAGGGTCATCACCCTATACATATAAAGAAGAAGGGTTATAGCTTGTATAATTCAAAGATATTAGAGATGAAGAGGAAGTGTAATGCTTACAGCAGGCGGTTTGTTCTTGGTGTAGAAGGGATTCAGACAGGTTTGACTACAGACCAGTTCCGATTCATTCAGAATTTTCTTTACCCCTGCAGTAACTTCTTCCTCAGATAATTAGATGTTGCAGTGGCATTGAGGATCGTCAACTTCACCGGTATATTCACACATTAAACCGGGACGCTGGCTTAGCGGCAAGATACTCCAAGATATCCAACAGCGCACAAAATCCACATCTGTTAAACCGTTTGCCATAAAGGCCCGGAGCTTGGCGATTTGAGGAGCGTATTTTGCCCTTTCTAAAGAGCTCAGGCGTTGTGGCATTGGGTGAGTACTGGATAATATATGATCACGGAAGCCGGGGAGGGGATTTTCATCCTTAGGCGAAGTGTCTCTGCAATAGAACCATGTTTGGTTCCATTCCTTTGGGTGGCTATGATGTTTGGCATGAGGAAATTCCACTTCTTTCCGCTTTTGAATCAAGACACCACCAAGCTCTGTGTTCGGGCCATTCACAAACTCTGTGCGCCGGTTTAAGTGAAAGAAATCCCAGAACAGTTCTGCAGTTGGTTCTTCTTGTAAATAGACTTCACAAAAGACTTGGAAATTGCATAAGTTGGAGACTGAGTTGGGACCAACATCTTGTGGATGCAGTTGGAAGCTGGCAAGCACATCTCGATAAAATTTTGACCCTGGCGGTTTGAAACACGGCCTATATGGTAAACAAAGATTACCACTTCGCCTTGTCTTGGGGTTGGAGGATTCTCAGTTCCTGGAACTCGCCATTTGATCTCAGTTTTCTTAGGCAGAGAGCCGATGCTAACCATCTCATTCAATTGAGCCTCAGTAACCCGGGAACGAGCCCAGTTGCAGGTAGTGAATTGTTTGGCCATTGCAATGCAAACAAACTGAAAATGAAAGGCCGGTTTATAAATTATGCATGATTATACACAAGAGACAAGGGAGTAAGAAACATACCGATATGATAAATGGTACAACCTGGAGACTAGTATAATGAGAAAGAAGGTAATGCTAGCGCAGGATTGATCAGACACTATTAAATCGGAGCATAATTATGAAGGTAACATGCTCTTCCAGTTTATCAGAGGGCTAATGGCATAGACTATTTATACAATGATAAACCACTTATATTGGTGCGAGGAGAAACGGATCTCACAGGAACATAGAAACATATCCGACAGTGATGTATAAAACTTTCGGATCTAAAGATAGGACAGAAAAGCAAAAATAATTGGATCTTGAAGGGGTGCAAAACTGAAGCAATTTTTGACAGATTAGATCAATTCTTTGCGCATAAGGATTTGTGATGACCATGGTAGGTAAGCTACGGCAAGAGATGCATCAAGCATGAAGTGTCCATCTATTAAAGGAAGAAC
Source organism: Triticum monococcum (assembly GCA_034509565.1). Lineage (NCBI taxonomy): Eukaryota > Viridiplantae > Streptophyta > Magnoliopsida > Poales > Poaceae > Triticum > Triticum monococcum. The sequence continues at coordinate 403,007,433 of CM067844.1, read as the reverse complement.
AGGGAAGAATAGCACTGATGAACTTCGGAAGAACTGCGAAGAATGTCGAAACCCTAGAACAGATCTATGGTGAAAAAGGAGAGAACTTACCGGAGTTGATGAGGAAGCGGAAGGGCGCCGCAGTTTTCTGGTGCGTTCAGGGCGATGCAGCGGCCAAGGTCGGAGCAGAGATGACGGTCGGCGGTGGCGGTGGAGTTCCAGAGGCTGAGCGGCGCGAGGAAGACGACGCGAAGAGGCACGGGGGGAAACAGTGAAAATGACCCCTCATTCCTATTTATAAGGCGAAGTGAAAAAATGGCAAGTACGGGAATCGAGGAGCCCAAAAAATGGATAAGTTAATAAAGGTGTCGCCTCGATGACTGGATATATATTAAATGAAGGAAATCTCCGACATCAACGGATGGATGATGTCAGGATGGTTTATCGTAATTTTGAAGTATGACGTCATGGCGGTTTACAAGATCAAAAATGAAGATAAGAGAGAAGACTTTTTCTAAAGTGTGGAAGATTGACATGAACAAGTTCAAACCAATCTGGGGCCTAATGTTGGGGATATTACTACTGGAGGTAAACCGGTCTTATGTAGCCGGGTTGACTCTTTGAAGATTAGAAGCCCATGAAGATGTAAAAATGATGGCGCTTTACGGAGGGCCCAAAGGCGGGTTACAGTGTGTAAGTGTAAACCGGCCTAGTCATGTAACTTGTATAGTAAGATAGAAAGAGAGAGGCCGAACCGGATACGTTTATAAACCGGCTTCGGGACTCTTTATCCCGACGGGAATCAACCTATGTATATAAAGGGACGACCCGGCCGCGGCTTAGAGACAGACAACAACAACTCGAGAGCCAGACAAAGCGGATTCGCTCCCTGGCCTTCGAAACCCTTGCAATACCAATCACAACTAGACGTAGGCTTTTACCTTCATCGAAGGGGCCGAACTAGTATAAACTCCCGTGTCCCCTTGTCCAGTTTAACCCCTTTAAGCTAACCCGTTGTGATGGCTCCACGACTAAGTCCTTTCACGAGGACATCTGCCGTGAGAAATCCACGACAACCAAGGTTTTTGAACCGGCGTGGTGACCACAATCACCTTCGTGGATCTCTCGCAAGATCTCACAACCTTCTTGAGGAGACACACAACGCTGAATTGCCCCTATGATGTTGTAATGATGTAACTCCCCATTGACAATGGTCATTGACTTGGATCGCCGGATTATCTGCCGGGCCAAGGTTTCATCACCTGGTAACTCGCCCCAGTTCATGTAGGCTAGGTATGGGACTTTCCAATCCGGTATAACATGAAGTGCCATTACCAATTGAGCCTCCGGATTAGCAATAGCTAACTCCTCCTCTGTGGGTAACCTGACCGACGGATTATGAAGTACGTCCAGGAAGACATTGGGTGGCACCGGTTTACGCTGAGAGCCTAGGTGACTTAAAGCGTCTGCCGCTTCATTCTTTAGCCGGTCTATATGGTCAACCTGATAACCCTTGAAATGACCAGCCACTATGTCCACCTCTCGTCGATACGCTGCCATGAGCGGATCCTTGGAATCCCACATACCAGACACTTGCTGAGCCACCAGATCCGAGTCACCGAAGCACTTAACCCGGCTTAAATTCATCTCCTTAGCCATCCGAACACCATGGAGCAAGGCGTCGTATTCATCTGCATTGTTAGTACAAGGGAACATTAAGCGGAGAACATAACAAAACTTATCACCTCGTGGGGAAGTTAGTATGACTCCATCCCCGAGCCCTCCAGTTGTCTAGACCCATCAAAATGAATAGTCCAATACGTGTTATCTGGCTTTTCCTCTGGTGCCTGCAACTCTGTCCAATCATTAATGAAGTCCACAAGTGCTTGGGATTTGATTGTTGTGCGAGGCATATATTTTATCCCGTGAGGTCCAAGCTCAATAGCCCACATGGCAATCCGGCCAGTTGCTTCTTTGTTTTGGATGATATCTCCTAGGGGGGCTGAACTAACCACTGTGATATGATTACCTTGAAAATAATGCTTGAGCTTCTAGCTTGCCATGAAAACTCCATACACCAGCTTCTGCCAATGTGGGTACCTCTGATTTGATTCAATAAGCACCTCGCTAATGTAATAAACCGGCCGTTGAGCTGGATACTCCTTTCCGTCCTCCTTGCGCTCAACCACAATAGCCACAGTAATAGACCGGGCATTAGCAGCCACATATAGCAATAAGGGCTCTTTATCGACCAGAGCCACAAGGATGGGCGGTTCGTCTAACTGTCTCTTCAAATCCTCGAACGCTTTATCAGTCGCGTCACTCCAGACGAAGTCATCCGTTTTCTTTAGCATTTGATACAAAGGGATAGCTTTATCTCCAAGGAGACTAATAAACACCTTAATGCTGCAATCCGGCCCGCCAAACGCTGGACATCATTGATACATGCCGGTTTAGCCAGGGAGGTGACAGCTGTGATCTTCTCCGGATTAGCCTCAATTCCCCTATTAGACACCATGAAACCCAAGAGTTTGCCTGCCGGAACACCAAAGACACATTTGGCGGGATTAAGCATCATCTTATAGACCCGGAGGTTGTCAAAAGTCTCTCTCAGGTCATCTATCAATGTTTCCTCCTTCCTAGACATCACTACAATATCATCCACATAAGCATGGACATTGCGCCCAATCTGTTTATGAAGACAATTCTGAACACAACGTTGATACGTCGCCTGGGCACTCTTGAGCCCAAAAGGCATAGATACATAGCAGAAGGCTCCAAAGGGCGTTATGAAAGCCGTCTTCTCCTGGTCCTTAACTGCAATTTTGATCTGATGATAACCAGAATAAGCATCCAAAAAACTCAAACGGTCACAACCCGCCGTAGCATCAATAATCTGATCAATACGAGGGAGAGCAAAGGGATCAGCTGGACATGCCCTGTTCAAGTCTGTGTAATCCACACACATATGCCAAGTTCTGTTTTTCTTAAGTACCAGCACCGTATTAGCTAGCCACTCAGGGTGAAAGACCTCCACGATAAACCCTGCTGCCAAAAGCCGGGCTACCTCCTCACCAATAGCCTTACGCCTCTCTTCATTGAAGCGGCGAAGAAACTGCCTGACCGGTTTAAACTTGGGATCTATGTTAAGGGCGTGCTCAGCGAGTTCCCTCGGCACACCTGGCATGTCAGAAGGCTTCCATGCAAAGATGTCCCGGTTCTCACGGGTGAACTCAATGAGCGCGCCTTCCTATTTCGGATCCAAGTTAGCGCTGATGCTGAACTGGTTGGATGAATCGCCATGAAAAAAGTCAACCAGTTTAGTCTCATCAGCCGATTTAAACTTCAGTGCAGGATCATGCTCAGTAGTTGGCTTTTGCAGAGAAGTCATATCTGCCAGATCAACATTGTCTTTGTAAAATTTCAGCTCCTCCGTGGCACAAACCGACTCAGCATAAGCTGCATCCCCTTCTTCACATTCCAAAGTGATCTTCCGGCTTCCATGCACCGTGATTGTCCCCTTATGACCCGGCATTTTAAGCTGCAGATAAACATAACAAGGCCTTGCCATGAACTTAGCATAAGCCGGCCGTCCGAATAGGGCATGATATGGACTCTTGATTTTCACCACTTCAAAAGTCAACACCTCTGATCTTGAATCATGCTCGTCTCCAAAAGCAACTTCCAGAGCTATCTTACCAACTGGGTATGCCGATTTACCAGGCACTACCCCATGAAACACAGTTTTCGACGGTTCAAGATTCTTACCTGTTAACCCCATGCGACGAAAGGTTTCATAGTAAAGGATGTTAATACTGCTTCCTCCATCCATAAGAATCTTGGTGAACTTGTAACCCCCAATTGAGGTGCCACCACTAATGCCAGATGACCCAGATTATCAATCCGGGGTGGATGATCTTCTCGACTCCATAAAATGGGCTGTTTAGAACAGCGCAAATACTGAGGCACCGCCGGTTCAACGGAGTTCACGGCCCTTTTGTGAAGCTACTAATTGCACTTACACAAGCTAGTGGTAAAGACATGATACTGCCCACTATTCAACTTCTTCGGATTGCTCTGATAACCCGATTGCTGCTGCTGCTGATTCCCCTGATGGTTATAACCTCCCTGATTTCCCTGATTACCTTGATTGCCATGTCAGGTCTGATTACCTTGGAATCCTAAACCGGAGCTGCCGCCTCCATAGCTCGGGCCATAAAAACCGCCTCCTGAACCGCTGGGCAGGCCATTGCCGTATTGAAACATATTGGAATTTTTGAACTCTCGCATGATGAAACAATCCTTCCAAAGATGCAAAGCTGGCTTCTCCTTTGATCCGTGCTTTGGACAAGGTTGATTTAATAGGCGTTCCAGATTGGGGCCTGACCCTCGCCCCGCTGGGGTGGTTTACCCTTGTGACGCTGACTGTTATCCTGGGCGTTGGTGTTAGCCACAAAATCCAAGCTGTTATCCGCTTTGCGCTTACCATTGTTCCCATGACCTGCCGGGTTATGTTGCTACCCCTTGGCACTGCCGTTCTTTTTCCCGTTCCTAGATTTTTCCTCCTCAGACTCAGGATCCTTGGTACTATCTGAATCAGCATACTTAATCAAAGCGGCCATAAGCGTTGACATGTCATTGCAGTGATGTTTGAGTCTTCCCAACTTCAGTTTCAATGGCATAAACCGTCAATTGCCTTCCAACATCAAGACTGCTGTATTAGCATTGATGTGGTCTGATGAATGCAAAATAGCTGAGACTGGCTTCACCCAATGGGTTGTAGACTCCCCATCCTCTTGAGCGAAGGCGGCTAGGTCCACAATTGACATAGGCTGCTTACACGTGTCCTTAAAATTCTGGATAAACCGGTTTTTAACTCGGCCCAGGACCCAATGGAGTTAGCTGGCAAACTTTTTAACCAAGTACGAGCTGTTCCTTCCAACATCATGGTAAAATACTTAGCACATACCTCTTCAGCCACATCCAGCATCCCCATCGCCATCTCATAATTCTCAACCCATGACTAAGGGGGCAAATTGGCAGTATAATTGGGCACCTTATGAGGGCCCTTAAAATCCTTGGGCAGTCGCACATTACACAAGGCTGGGGCGAGGCACGGTACCCCCAAAGAACTGAAGACCACACCTGGCTCCATTGAGGTGGTTGGACGAACCGGAGTAAGATGACGAGCCGCGTGCTGTGCTTCTAACTCGGCCTCTCGATGCACTCGGCCATGATCCACCACATCTTGTGCATTAGCCCCACGACCCGCCGGGTTACTGTGTCGCGCACAGCTTGACACAGTTGGTTCATCGATATGCCTGCTGTAGCTCGAACTTGGACGGTGGGGGGGTGGAATGAATCCTCTCGTGACTATGCGAATAAGCCTGCCTGCTAGGTTAAAGCCATTTGAAGGAGCTCTCTAGCCCGTCGTGTCTCAACTGCCACCGGTGACTCGACGTCGATTGGGAGAGTTGCCAATCGTGAAGCGGCAGCCACAATGTTATCCAATGGGTTGGAGTAATGACCCGGGGGTGTTGGAACATGCTGAGATAGGATGTTATTCTAACGAAGCGGGTCCATCGTGCACGGCTGAACCGGCGCTCCTGTTCCCGGTGCTTCTACCCAGTTTACCACTGGTTGGTTACTCGTTCCTGCTCCTGGCATGTTGAAGAGATTTCTCGGCTCATAAGCCGGCGGAAGGTGCAACCGGTATCTCCTTCTCATGACATCATCTGAGGCACTCTGATCCAGCCTAAGTCGGCAGGCCTAAGCCTCTAACTCGGCCCGCTCTGTAGCCATCATGGCGTTCTCCGCCGCCAGGTCCGCTTTAGCCTGAGTTATCTGATCCTTCACCTTTGCCACCACTGCGTTATGCTGATGCCGGTTTGCCGCGTCCACCTCCGCTTCCAGCAACATTGCTAAAGCGTCAAATAGATCGGACAGAACCTGAGCTGGAGGCGGCGTAGAGGCCCCTGCTCCCGCTGGTGTTGCTGTTGCTGAACCGGAGATCATTGTCGTGGCGGTAGGAGAGTGTTGCGCTGGTTGTGTACCGGCCATGAAGACCGCGACCCGGCTTGGCAGATCGAGGGCGTCCGGAATACTGTTGCCATCGGAACCTCCACTAATCCGGCCATCCTGCAGCTGGTACAGCGACTCAGTTTCTCCGATTGAAGATTCCTCATCAGAGCAGACAACGGTTTCGCCATCATATGCCGATCTATCCTCATATTCCGCTCCATGGATGACACCTATGAAGACATGCTTTACGGCGGGCTGAACCTGGGCAGAGCTTGCACGCTGTGACGTCTCGATGATGTCGGTGTAGATGTCTGGCTCAGGGCCCGGTTCACCGATCTTGCCGATGAAGACGTGAATTCCGCCAAAGGGGACCCGGTACCCGTACTGAATTGAACCGGCCTCGGGACCCCATCCTACATCATCGATGTAGAGCTTGCCGCGATGACTCTTAGTCATCTGGCCCACGGCGTATCCCTTGAGTCCTTCAAAGCTGCCCTTCAAGAACTCGAAACCATCATGTGATAGACCCACGATGGGCGCCAACTGTCGTGGTTTTGTCACGGCAGATGTCCTTGTGAAAGGACTTAGTCGTGGAGCCATCGCTACGGGATATCTTAAAGGGGTTAAAGCGGACAAGGGATGTGAGAGTTTTATACTAGTCCGGCCCCCGACGATGAAGGTAAAAGCCTACTCCAGTTGTGATGGAATTGCTAGGGTTTTGATGACCAGGGAGAGAATCCGCTTTGCCTGGCTCTCGAGTTGTTGTGTGTTGTCCCTAAACCACCGCCGGGTCGTCCCTTTATATACAGTGGTCGACGCCCGTCGGTTTACAGAGTCCCGAGGACGGATCATCAACGTGTCCAACTCGGTCTCTATTCCTTGTATCTTACAATACAAGTTACATGATAATGTCAGTTTATATCTACAGGCCTTAACCCGCCTTTGGGTTTTGGGCCTTCATAAAGCGCCACCATCCCTGTCTTTATGGGCTCTGAATAAAATGACCATTATGAGGATAATCCGGCCTCTTCTAGCCGGTTTACGTCCAATAGTAACATCCCTAACAGGTTCCTTGACGGAGTCGGTACCTTCATGCATGTCAATCAAAGTATCCCAAATTTCCTTTGCATTCTCAAGACGGCTGATTTTATTGAATTCTTCGGGGCACAACCCATTGAAGAGATGATATCGCAAGCTTGAGCATTGTATTGCAGCATCTTCAACTCTTCCACGGTAGCTTCATGGTTTGGTTCTCTCTGAAAGCACAAGTGCTCCCTGGGTGGTTTTGGTAATTAATGACAACATATCTCTTGTTGGACTAACACTTTTACCTAGTATGTTTCAGATAAGTTCAACAATGAAGTGGCATGGACTAGAGGATGTGGAACCCCTTCAAAATGCTAAGGACAAAGGATTGGCTCAAGCTCCAAGCTCAAGACTCTACATTTTCTATTTTAGTGATTCAAGATCACATTGAGTCTATAGGAAAGCCAATACTATTAAGAAGGGATGACGTGTTGCTTAGTGGCTTGCTTGCTCAAAGTGCTTAGTGATATGCTCCAAAGCCCTCAACCACTTTCTCACTTCCAAATATGTCCCACACCAAATATCCAACTCGGCCCCACCGAATCTTTCTATCCGGAGCCACCGAGTTCAGTTGACATAGCCACTGCCAAAAACCCTAATCAGTTCGGTCTCACCGATGGGATCTCGGTCTCACCGAGATGGGCTTGCAAACTCTCTATTACCTGTTGCAATATTTTCGGTCCCACCGAGATATGCAATCGGCCCCACCGAATTTGCTTGGCCAACTCTCTGTTTCGCTTATTACCCAAATCGGTCACACGGAGTTTGAGTAATCGGTCAAACCGAGTTTTGGATTTACCCTAACCCTAGCACATCGGTCCTACCGAGTTGATCTAGTCGGTCCCATCGAAAACCCTAACGGTCACTAGATTTGCTGAATCGGTCCGACCGAGTTTATCAATTTGGTCCCACCGAGATTGGCAAGTTGTGTGTAACGGTTAGATTTTGTGTGGAGGCTATATATACCCCTCCACCCACTCTTCATTCATGGAGAGAGCCATCAGAACATACCTACACTTCCAATACACATTTTCTGAGAGAGAACCACCTACTCATGTGTTGAGGCCAAGATATTCCATTCCCACCATATGAATCTTGATCTCTAGCCTTCCCCAAGTTGCTTTCCACTCAAATCTTCTTTCCACCAAATCCATATCCTTTGAGAGAGAGTTGAGTGTTGGGGAGACTATCATTTGAAGCACAAGAGCAAGGAGTTCATCATCAACACTGTCGGCGTTCTGGGAACGGGGGTCCCCAGACTTGCCTGCCTGCGGCCTGCGGCGTGGCTCAAAGGAGGCCCAGCATGGCCCATCCTCATCAACACAAGACTCAAGACCCTCGCGAGGGGCCAAGCCTCGCGGGGCGGACGACACGGCGCATCCTCAGGCGCAGCCTCCTCAGGCTGGCTCGCGAGGAGGCGGAGAAATCAAGGCAGGGTACCTCGCGAGGTGCCCATGACGCAAGCCATGATGATCGAGGGTGCCGGGCGGGCGCCAGCGCGCGCAGCGTCCTTCTTTCCTCTTTGGTGCAAAGGGGGCAAGCGCAGCCGCGGAGTACCGAGGCATCAGGCAAAGGTTGCCATTCCAGTGCAACAAGACCAAGACCAGGAAGACTACAAGACGGAGGTCACCATGGAGCCCAGCACGGCGTCACCGCAGAGTCTTTCGCAGGCGAAGGCCAACTTTAGTCAGGATAAGTGTACTTGCTGTCCCCCTTCAAATTAGCCCGCCATTGTTGGCGCCCTTCCCACTCAATATTTAGGAAGGGGCCCAGGGCCTTTGCCTATAAATAGGACTAGCCACCCCAGGGTGGAGGCATCCAAAAAGGGGGCGAGGAAAAGAGAGAGAGAGAGAGAGAGAGAGAGAGAGAGAGAGAGAGTGAGAGAGAGAGAGAGAGAGAGAAAGAGAGAAAGAGAGAAGGGTGACTGAAGTCCTCCTAGCAGTTCATCGCCCCAGCCAAGAACAGACCGTCGCGAGTCTGTTCTTCCCTGTATTGTTCATCATCATCAGCCCCAAGAGGCAATCCACCCACCACACACTGGAGTAGGGTATTACACCACAATGGTGGCCCGAACCAGTATAAACCTTGTGTCTCTTGTGCAGTTCTTTTAGTAGTTTAGATCCTTGCGAGACGGGGAGGTAGAAGGCGTGATCTCCGCGCACACCCCAGTGTGCGAACCTTAAGGGTCTGCCGGAACCCGTGATACGACATTTGGCGCGCCAGGTAGGGGTGCGCCGGAATCTGTCTTCCACCACTCCGCTCTCCTACGACCGCCGCATCCATGTACGGCGCCAGTCGAGCTCGCGTCACCCTGGCGGCCCTCGCCTGTGGGCGTTCTCGTTGTCCCCCGTCGCCCGCCATCAACACCGCCACCGGCCCGGCGGGGAACGAGCGGCAAGCACCCCCCAGCATCTGCCTACGCGGCGGAGTGGCTGCACCACAACATCGACGCCTCCGGTCGTTGCGGCCCTCCTGGGCAGCTCGCAAGCGCCGCCCACGAGTCGCCACGTCAAGCCTTTTGCCCACCGGGTTAGCGCCGTTTCCGCACGGCAGGGGGCTCCCCCGGACCGGGCGGCGCACGAATCCGGTCTGACCTTCAGCTCGGAGGACCACCCCACCAACCTGGTCGGCTCGGGCGCGCTCCCCCTGTTGTGCACCCCCACCATCTGCCAGGTGGCCGTCACCAGAACCCTCGTTGACGGTGGCTCTGGCCTCAGCGTGCTTTCGGTCGAGACTTTCAACCTCCTCTGCATACCCCGGGAGCGCTTGCGACCCAGCCGATCTTTCTCGGGCGTCGGGGGCGGATCATCTGGCTCCCTGGGATAGATCCGGCTCCCGGTAACCTTCGGCACCTACGACAACTTCCGCACGGAGATGGTCGACTTCGACATCGCCCCCATCGGCCTCCCTTACAACGCCATCCTTGGCTACCCGGCGCTGGCTTAGTTCATGGCCGCCACGCATCCGGCGTATAACCTCATGAAGATGCCCGGGAGCGGCGGCACCCTTGCCGTGCACGGGGACACCGGGGACGCCCTGCGAGTACTCAAGCTCGCCTTCAAGACGGCGGCATCGGCACGGCCCGTCAGCACGGAGACCCCTGAGCCCAAGGGGGCTGCGCCCGCCAAGAAGAAGCAGTTGTTCACCAGGACAAGGCAGAAACCAAGCAGATACCCGTCGACGAGGACGGGTCCTCCAGTGCCACTTTCACCATAGGCGCCAACCTTGAGCCTGAGCAGGAGGAGGCCTTGGTCAAGTTCTTGCGCGCGAATAAGAAGGTATTTGCTTGGGAGCCCGATCAGCTGGCGGGGATCCCCAGGAGTGTCATCGAGCATCACCTCAACGTGTGCCCAAATGTGCGCCCCGTGAAGCAGAAGGCCAGGAGGCAGTCCGTGGAGAAGCAGGCCTTCATTGTCCAAGAGACCCGCAAGCTAGAAGCCGCTGGGGTCATTCGCGAGGTCCGATACCCGGATTGGTTAGCCAACCCTGTCGTTGTGCCGAAGAAAGGGGGGAAGGAACGCATGTGTGTCGACTTCACCAACCTCAACAAAGCATGCCCGCAAGATCCGTTTCCGCTCCCCCGCATCGACCAGATCGTCGATTCCACTGCAGAGTGTGACCTACTATGCTTCCTGGACGCCTTCTCCGGGTATCACCAGATCAAGATGGCGGTAGAAGACGTTGAGAAGACCGCCTTCTTAACCCCGTGCGGGGTATACTGCTATACATGCATGCCGTTCGGACTACGTAATGCAGGGGCAACCTTTCAGCGGCTGATGCACATCACCTTGGGCCCGCAACTCGGAAAGAATGTCGAAGCCTACGTTGATGACATTGTAGTAAAATCTCGGGAGGCCAAGAACCTGATACAAGACATGGAGGAGACCTTCGCAAGCCTCGACGCAGTAAACCTACGGCTCAACCCGGAGAAATGTGTGTTTGGCGTCCACTCGGGCAAGCTCTTGGGATTCCTCGTGTCCCATCGTGGCATCGAGGCCAACCCCGAGAAGGTCAAGGCGGTCGAGGACATGAGTCCGCCAAAGACCCTCAGAGAAATGCAGAAGCTCACTGGGCGCGTGAATGCGCTAGGGCGCTTCATCTCCAAATTAGGGGAGCGAGCGCTGCCTTTCTTTCAGCTGATGAAGAAAAAGGGGCCCTTTGAATGGACTAAAGAGGCAGATAAGGCGTTTCAAGATCTCAAGAGGTACCTGACCAGTCCCCCAGTCATGGTGGCTCCGCGCCCTCAGGAGCCCCTGCTGCTTTACCTCGCTGCCACTCCCTACTCCGCCAGCGCAGCCCTGGTGGAGGTTAGGGAGGAACGCCAAGTCAAGACTGCAGCGGCAGCGCGAGGCAAGACAAAACGGGAACAAGGAAAGCCTGCAGAAGCCGCAACCGCAGTTGAGGAGGGTCAGCTGCCGAAGAATACACCAGAGGCAGGCGAGGCCGCACGCCCGGATGGTCCACCTCCCGAGGCCATGTCATCTCGTGAGGCGCCCTTACCTCCCGAGGGCGCCGCAACCCTAGATACTCTCAGCCTTGTAGAGCATCCTATCTACTTTGTTAGCACGGTGTTATAGGACGCGAGGGTACGGTACCCGATGCCTCAAAAGCTCCTCCTCGCGCTACTGGTAGCCTCGCGCAAGCTGCGTCACTACTTCCAGGCTCATCCCATCAAGGTCGTCTCATCGTACCCCCTGGAGAGAGTGCTCAGGAGCCCTAACTCATCCGGAAGGGTCGCCGAGTGGAACATGGAGCTGCAGGCATTTCAGCTCGAGTTCAGCACAACCAGGGTCATCAAAGGAGCAGCATTGGCGGATTGCATAGCGGAATGGGCGGAGGCACCAGGCCTCAGGGACAACGAGGATCGGTCCCTCTCTCCAGGGAGTGAGGCGCTGGAAGGCTGGCTCATGTACTTCGATGGGGCGTTCTCTAGACACGGCACGGGGCGTGTGTGGTGCTGATATCACCCACTCAGGATAAGCTCTACTATGCCGTGCAGCTCTGTTTCTAGCAAGGTGAAAAGGTCTCCAACAACATTGCAGAATATGAGGGACTGATAGCCGGGTTGAAGGCCGCAGTAGCCCTGGGAGTGAAACGCCTCACCATCAAGGGCGACTCGCAGCTCCTAGTCAACTTTTCCAACAAAGTGTACGAGCCGAAGGATGAGCATATGGAGGCCTACCTAGCGGAGGTCCGCAGGATGGAAAAGCAGTTCTGGAGGCTGGAGCTGAAGCACGTGCCCCGTGGCACCAATCAGGAAGATGACGACATAGCCGGAGAGGCATCCAGGCGGTTGCCGCAGGAACCCGGCGTCTTCGAAGAGCAGCTCTTCAAACCCTCAGCACAGCCGACGTTATCGAACAACGCTCAGTCTCGAGAGGAGCTCCCCCAGCCGCCAGCCTCGGGAGCCCCGGTCTATGGGCCGACCTCAGGAGCACGCCTGCTCCTGGCGATGGAACCTCAGGAGGAGTGCTGGATTGCAGAACTCCGGAGTTATTTAACGCAAGGGGCCCTACCGGAAAAGGAAGAGGAAGCGGAGCGTGTGGCGCGACAGGCAACGGCATACTGCATCAGAGATGAAGAACTTTACCGGAAGCGACCAAATGGTGTATCTCTGTGCTGCGTCTCCAGGGAGCAAGGAAAGGAACTACTGGAGGACATACACGGCGGAGACTGCGGACACCACTCATCATCACGGACCCTCGTCGGCAAGGCATTCCGTAGCGGGTTCTATTGGCCCACCACGCTCAATGACGCAATCGAATTGGTAAAGGCTTGTGAGGCCTGCCAGTTTCATTCCAAGCAGATCCATCAACTGGCGGGGGGCCTGCAGACAATACCCATCTCGTGGCCATTTGCAGTTTGGGGGCTGGATATTCTGGGCCCGTTCCCTCGAGCGCCAGGGGGCTATCGTTACCTCTACGTCGCCATTGACAAGTTCACCAAGTGGGCAGAAGTGGAGGTTGTCCGTACCATCCCCGCTGGCTCCGCGGTCAAGTTCATCAGGGGTATCGTGAGCCGGTTCGGGGTGCCGAATCGCATCATCACAGACAACGGTTCGTAGTTCACCAGTAATCTCTTCAAAACATACTGTGCTAACCATGGGACACAGATATGCTACGCTTTGGTGGCACACCCGCGAAGCAATGGGCAGGCCGAACGAGCCAACGCGGAAGTCCTGAGAGGCCTCAAGACCAGGACATTCAAGAAGAAGCTGGAGGCCTGCGGCAGAGGCTGGTACGACGAGCTCCCATCCGTGTTGTGGTCCATCCGCACGACCGCAACCAAACCAACTGGGGAGACCCCGTTCTTCCTGGTCTACGGAGCCGAAGCAGTCCTTCCTCATGAGGTCAGGCATCGCTCCGGGTGGGTCCTGGCGTTCGATGAGGCGCAGCAGGACGCCATGCGGGGGATGGACCTCGTACTAGGGGAGGGACGCCGCCGGGAAGCCGCGCTGCGAGCGGCAAGGTACCAACAGGCGCTACGACGATATCACTGCCGCAACATCCGCCCCAGGACCCTCGAGGTAGGAGTCCTCGTACTAAGGCGGGTTCTCTCCAGGGAAGGGCTGCACAAGCTCTCTCCCATGTGGGAGGGCCCGTTCAAGGTTGTTCATGTTTCCAGGCCAGGCTCCGTGCGCTTGGAGACTCAAGAGGGGGAGCCGATCCAGAACGCGTGGAACATCCAGCACCTCCGGAGGTTCTACCCCTAAAAGGCCCAGAGCCTGTGAAGCAAGGCGAGTGCCTGTGAAGACCTCCCCTCTTTTGGAAAAGGCCCAGAGCCTGTGAAGCAAGGCGAGTGCCTGTGAAGACCTCCCCTCTTTTGGAAAAGGCCCAAAGCCTGTGAAGCAAGGCGAGTGCCTGTGAAGACCTCCCCTCTTTTGGAAAAGGCCCAGAGCCTGTGAAGCAAGGCGAGTGCCTATGAAGCTATCGCGTTTTGGAAAAGGCCCGGAGCCTGTGAAGCAAGGCCAATGCCTGTGAAGCTCGCCGCCCCGTGACACTCTCACGTAATAATGAGTGGGGCTGTACACGCCCCGGAGTCTCAGGAGCGCCGGCCTCAGGCCCTGGGGCTCCCTCCCACACCTAGTGGCAGCACTTAGCTCCGCGCTGGTGAGAAGACGTCGAAGACTAGATTAGGTGCCGGACGCGCCTTTTTCATGTGCTTTCCGCAGTTGACGTGTTTACTTGCATTTGAAGTCTTATTGAAGTTGTCGCTGTTGCTGATTTGTGGTTCGTCAATTTTCGCTCCTCGCTTTGGTTTCTCTCATAAATGACCTCGCGAGGGATGGTACTCAAACGTCCTCACGAGCGTTTCGACTCTAGCCGCTGGAAGGTTTCATGGCCCGGGCACATTACAGGAGCACCCCTCTAGTCCGTGCCCCTCGGGCACCGCGACGCGCACACAGGGCCTGGGTCGGTCGCCCCTGGCAGGGGTCAAAAACTATCTACGCACAGGCGTGTAGTTAAGGGGCGCAAAAATAAGATCAAGGTAACGCTAAAACGGCAATAATTCCCAACACGCCCCAGCGGGGCTCCATGCAGCTGTTTTGTCTTACACAGGAAACAAAAGGAAAAGGAAAGGACGAGCTCGACGCAGCCCTCCTCACATCAGCCCGCAGAGGCGACCCGGGCAGCCTCCGGGCCTCAGGAAGACTCCCTCTCACGCTTCACCGGGGCACAATGGCGGGCGGATGAGCCATCACCTCCCAAGCGAGCTCGACGGCACGGAGGTTGACTGCGGCCACCGCTGGAGGAGTCGCTTGAGGAAGAGTTGATGAAGCTTGGGGAGTCTTGGGCGCCGCCATCCGCGCGGGCGCTATCTCCTCCATCACCGTCGGAGCGGGGCCCCCGATCGCGGTCGTCGTCCTTAGCGCAACACCCCGCACGGCGACCATCTTCCCCAAACACCCTCACATAGAGGGTGGCATCGCCGTCAAACCTGAAGTGCAGGGTGCACCGATGCCCCAGGCCGCGAGCGCGGGCGAACGCCTGCCAGCCACGAGTTAAGGCCAAGCCCCCGTTGGCGGAGACCTCCAGCGCGGCCCACGAGGACCTGCTGCAGCAGCCCTCCGCCTGGAGCCAGAGGCCACCAGGAGCACCGGCCGGGAGTTCACCAAGGAGGAAGCAAGGGAGTTGGAGCCGGGTGCTGGTCAGCTCCGCCGACCAGACGACGAACTCCGGCAGCACCTGCGTGGCGCGAAAGCGTGGCCTGGGGGAGCGCGCAACCCAGGCGCGTCCCTCGGCCACAGCGTCTCGCCCGCAGCCGCGCTGGGAGCCGCCACCGTGACCGCCAAACGCTGCCGGGGCGGCCACCGGATGCTTCCGAGGGCGCCCACGACCATGCTTGGGCGGGGGAGAGGCAGGATCGACCTGGAGGGCCTTCCCCTTCTCCGCAGCCGAGTACCTCCTCGATGGAGCCATCACACCAAGGCGGGGCAAGAATTGAGCAAAGGAGGAAACAAGAAGAGATGGACTGGAAGGGCACGCGCCGTGCCGTACTTATAGCTGGCGAAGACCAACTGCCGGCCTCCACGATCACAGGTAATCATGACACGATCTGCATGCAGGGACTTGTCCAACTCGCGCGATCACCGAGGCGTCGTGGGGAAGTGGAGACGCCCACGTCCCATCAACCGCCACGCGGCGCCCAAGGCCGCAGGCTGTTAGGGCCCACGGCGCTTCGCCCTTGCCCTTTCGCCTCTTGGCACGGCCAAGTCCATGCGCTCCTGGGGCCCGGGGGCTACTGTCGGCGTTCTGGGAACGGGGGTCCCCAGACTTGCCTGCCTGCGGCCAGCGGCGTGGCTCAAAGGAGGCCCAGCATGGCCCATCCTCATCAACACAAGACTCAAGACCCTCGCGAGGGGCCAAGCCTCGCGGGGCGGACGACACAGCGCATCCTCAAGCGCAGCCTCCTCAGGCTGGCTCGTGAGGAGGCGGAGAAATCAAGGTAGGGTACCTCGTGATATGCCCATGACGCAAGCCATGACGATCGAGGGTGCCGGGCGGGCGCCAGTGCGCGCAGCGTCCTTCTTTCCTCTTTGGTGCAAAGGGGGCAAGCGCAGCCGCGGAGTACCGAGGCATCAGGCAAAGGTTGCCATTCCGGTGCAACGAGACCAAGACCAGGAGGACTACGAGACGGAGGTCACCATGGAGCCCAACACGACGTCACCGCAGAGTCTTTCGCAGGCGAAGACCAACTTTAGTCAGGATAAGTGTACTTGTTGTCCCCCTTCAAATTAGCCCGCCATTGTTGGCGCCCTTCCCGCTCAATATTTGGGAAGAGGCCTAGGGCCTTTGCCTATAAATAGGACTAGCCAGCCCCAGGGTAGAGGCATCCAAAAAGGGGGCGAGGAAAAGAGAGAGAGAGAGAGAGAGAGAGAGAGAGAGAGAGAGAGAGAGAAGGAGAGAAGGGTGACTGAACTCCTCCTAGCAGTTCATCGCCCCAGCCAAGAACAGACCCTCGCGAGGCTGTTCTTCCCTGTATTGTTCATCATCATCAGCCCCAAGAGGCAATCCACCCACCACACACTGGAGTAGGGTATTACACCACAATGGTGGCCCGAACTAGTATAAACCTTGTGTCTCTTGTGCAGTTCTTTTAGTAGTTTAGATCCTTACGAGATGGGGAGGTAGAAGGCGTGATCTCCGCGCGCACCCTAGTGTTCGAACCTTAAGGGTCTGCCAGAACCCGTGATCCGACAAACACACCATTTGTTACTTCTTGGAGAGTGGTGTCTCCTAGATTGTCTAGCTTTCACTTGGGAGCCTCTGACAAGATTGTGGAGTTGAACCAAGGAGTTTGTAAGGGCAAGGAGATCGCCTATTTAGTGAAGATCTACCGCTAGTGAGGCAAGTCCTTCGTGGGTAATGGCCATGATGGGATAGACAAGGTTGCTTCTTCGTGGACCCTTTGTGGGTGGAGCCCTCCGTGGACTCGCGCAACCGTTACCCTTCGTGGGTTAAAGTCTCCATCAACGTAGATGTACGATAGCACCACCTATTGGAACCATGACAAAAACATCCGTGTCTCCAATTGCGTTTGAATTCTCCAAACCCTTCCCCTTACATTCTCGCAAGTTGCATGCTTTACTTTCCGCTGCTCATATACTCTTTGCATGCTTGCTTGATATGTATTGTGTTTGTTAAACTTGTGCCAAAACTCCACTTCAACCTAAAGAAATTAAGAACTGCAACTTTTGGTACTTAGTGTCTAATCACCACCCCCCCTCTAGACACCTCTTCTCGATCCTTTCACTCTTGCATCAAAGAATTCAGCTTGCAAGCTAATACACACAATAGCCCAAATGGTGGGGTTATGTCCAAGAATATGCATTTTCATCTTATGCTTCCAACTAGCAAAATTAGTACCATCAAAGTAAGGACCTCTACGGTGGTAATTTCCCTTGCTAGACTCCAATCTCTCCTAGGTTGTGAAACCAAGGCTATCACTACTATAGGATGCTGCTAAAGCGACCCTACGATCAGAGACCCTTTGAAGAAACTGTGTGCGATGCATTAATCACAAACGGGGATGTAAAAACCCCGTCAAAAAAGGTGCAAAACTTTTGCGATGGGGGATGCATCAAACACGGTTCCGATTTTAGTTACCTATGCGATGCAGGGCACACAGTTAACCCGTTCGAACTGTTTGCGATGATGCAGAACAACAAAAACGGGCAGCCATATCAATGTGTGTGCAATATATGGCATACAGTTGGCTCCGATGAACCGTTTGCTATTAGGGAGTGCAACATAAATGGTTAGCCAGATCAAGGTGTGTGTGATATAGGGCATGCGGTTCGCTCGGACGAACTGTTTTTGATTAGCGAATGCATTAGAAACGGTTCAACTTAACAAGATGTGTGTAATACGTGGCAAACAGCCGACTCAGATGAACTGTTTGCAATGAGAGTTTATAACACAGACGGTTAATACAGTTAGTTCGTGTGCGATTTTGAGTGTACAAAAAACTTTGAAAAATGCAAACTAGTTGCTTGCGGTGGCTAGGAGTATCACACATGATGCGTCTGCGAGTACTCATGTGCGATGATTAGTAAGTTACACATGCATTTCCTTATGTTAACACTTGTGTGATAAATAACACGTGGCAACTACGTGGTCAACCTTCTACCATCAATATATTTTGACCTTGTTTCTCGTCACATTGCTGCTTACAACGCAATAAGTTATTGCAAATCTGTTCACACCTATCAAACTAATATGTGTTCACACTTAGCACTGGGCTATAAAAACTACCCACTTGAAACTTACTTCAGAGTTCCTCTCCTCATCACCCACAAAACTGTTTTTTCTGTCAAGTCATTCCGCCATGACAGGTAGGAGGAGTTTAGGGTGGACATATAACCAGGCAGCAAAGACCAAGGCCGCGGAACCACTAGAGAGGTCCCGCCGCGAAGCCGCAGCCAGAGCAAAAATGTCCCGACGCGCCGCGGAGCCCTCGAACAAGCTCTGACGGGCATGCGAGGGCTCTCACAAGCGCATTCATGGTGTTCCTGAAGTCCTTTGCCGGTGATGACGACATTCTCGCTGGCGTCACTAAGCACCAGGAGCTGGTCGACGGCTTGATGAAGCTGCTCAAGACCAGCGATGCCTCGGTTGACAAGGCAACAGGCCTCGTCGAGCAACTCATGGGTGACAATGCGAAGCTCCTCAAGTTGGTCACCGAGGAGGAGGAGGCCACCGGTTGGAAGATGCTACATAAGCAGAGCAGTGCCTCGAAGATGACGCTGAAAGCGGTCGTCGAGGAACTGATGGGTGCCTTGAGGATGCTCTGGATCGAGCACGAGCAGGAGGTGGAGGAATCCGTGGGTTTCAAGCAAAGTCCTGAGGAATTGAAGAAGGAGCTGGAGGATTTCACCGCCCGACGATCCATCGACGAGTAGAGACAGTAGCGACCCAGATCGTTGTCTTCCGCGCTTTGCCGCTTGTGACATTTTAAATTATTCGGAATATGTAAGACAATTATTATCTGCGCCATTGTAAATTTGTCATCGTAATATCCGTTGCCATTTTATTTGTGGTCGTATTATCCGTTGCCCTATGTGGTAATTTAAATGAGGGCTGAATATGAGTTGAAAACACGAACAAAGCAAATGCTGCCATGGGATCACAAGCAAACACCCTCCGTCCAGGTGCTTTAATTAACCCATTAATGGAGAAGTTGTGAGCGAGGCACGTGGCGGCTGGTGCATGGAGGTCAAAGAGCTCGCTTCCCGGTGAGAATGGGCGGCCTTGCTACTCGCACGTGTCCCGTCGAGCCTGCGCGGCAGACTGCTCGCACACGTCCCGTCGAGTCTGCACGGTGGACTTCTCGCGCTTGTCCCGTCTAATCAAACAGCTGCACGCATGCCACCGAGTATGGTTAAACTTCGACACGATAAATATAATACAACCGTTTGCGATATTAACATGTCAGCTTTTTGTTTCAAAGAGGACTTCATTGGCTACTAATGTGTGCGCCTCTTCTCAAACTGGCGATTTTTTTACCACGACATATATGTGCCATGTCATGAAACCATGCCAAGTTTCTTGTTTTTTGGGTGACATTTTGATTTACTAGGATTTAAAAACTGAGATTCTCAATGTTTCAGGACGACGACAAGTTTGTAATTCATTCTCACTCCTAAAACGAGACCTAAACATGCACCCAATCACACATGTACGATTTCCCACCCGTTTTGCTTCACTAGAGCATGTGGTTGTAGTTCAAATTTGAATTATGGACTACATTAAATGCATAGAAAACATAGTAATTAGTAATATATATATACAATGGCCAAATGAACCCTGAACAGTTTCAAATTTCAGCCCGACACTCATGTTATTCTATGTTGCCTGTAGAAAACAAAGTTCAAGGCGAGAAGAGGCAGTGATTATTGTTTAAATTTCAGCACGGATATCCTGTCATTCCATGTTGCCCGTAGAAGAAAATACAAGGCGAAAAGAGGCAGCGATATCACAAGCTTGAGCGTTGTATTGCAGCATCTTCAACTCTTCTGCGGTAGCTTCATTGTTTGGTTCTCTCGCATCAAAGAATTCACCTTGCAAACTAATACACACAATAGCCCAAATGGTGGGGTTATCTCCAAGAATATGCATTTTCATCTTATGCTTCCAACTAGCAAAATTAGTACCATCAAAGTAAGGACATCTACGGTGGTAATTTCCCTTGCTAGATGCCATAGTCTCCTAGGTTGTGAAACCAAGGCTATCACTACTACAGGATGCTGCTAAAGCGACACTACGATCAGAGATCCTTTGACGAAACTGTGTGTCAGCGTTCTGGGAACGGGGTCCCCAGACTTCCCTGCCTGCGACCTGCGGCGTGGCTCAAGTGGGGGCCCAGCGCGGCCTATCTTCCACAGCTCAAGCTCAAGACCCTCGCAAGGGGCCAAGCCTCGTGGGGCGGATGACAAAAAGCTTCCTCAGAGGCAGCCTCATCAGGCAGGCTCGCGAGGAGGCGGAGAGATCAAGGCAGGGGTACCTCGCGAGGAGCCCGTGACGCAAGCCATGATAATAGAGACCAGGCGGGCGCCGGCCTGTGCAGCGTCCTTGTTTCCCCTTTGGTGCAAAGGGGGCAAGCACATGCCAAGGCATCGGGCAAAGGTTACCATTCCAGTGCAACGAGACCAAGACCAGCAGAGCGGCAGGACAGAGGTCATCGTGGATTCCAAGACGGCGTCATCACCAGTACTTTTGGCAGCCGAAGACCACCTTTGGTCAGGATAACTTGTACTAGATGTTCCCCTTCAAAATGGCCAATTGTTGATGCCCTTCCTACTCATTATTTGGGGAGAGTCCCAGGGCCTCTATAAATAGAGCTAGCCACCACAAACTAGAGGAGGGATCAGGACACCCAAGAGCAGAGACATCTAGAGATCTGATAGAGCCCTAGTAGAGAGAGAGAGAGAGAGAGGCAACTGAACTCATCCAAGGAGTTCATCGCACCAGCTCAAGAACACCTCTCACGAGGTTGTTCTTCCCTTGTACTGTTCATCATCAGCCCCTGAGGCAATCCACCACACCACACACTAGAGTAGGGTATTACACCACAATGGTGGCCCGAACCAGTATAAACCTCGTGTCCCTTGTGTTGTTCGTTGTTTTCAGCTTAGATCATGCGAGGAGATTGGACATAGATCGGTAGGGGAGATATATCTGCGAGCACCCCAGTGTTTGAACCTCAAGGTTCTGCCAGAACCAGAAATCCGACATTTGGTGCGCCAGGTAGGGTTGCGCCGGAATCCTTCTTCCTCCACATCGCGTTCTGTCGCTTCGCCGTTTAGATGTCAAGCGATCCGGCTGCCAACGCCGATCGCTGGGCAGCGTGGCCCGCCCACGCCGTGTCACCGACCCAGGGCGACCTCAACCTTGCGCCTCAGGCAGCCCATGCTTCGCAGGGCACTACGGGGCGCGGGCAACGCGGCTAGACGCTGCCTGCCCTCACACCACGACAGGTGCGTGCTACAGCAAGGGCCTCGTACCACGCCGCGGCCACGGCGCTGTACACCCGACGGGAGCAAGTGAACTCCAGGGCCGCGCTCACGGTGGCCCGAGAGCTGCTACGGTGCCGGCTACTAGAGGGCGGCCACGACGTGTTGCTGGAGTGAGTAGCCGAGCTCCTGGACGCTGCCGCCTCGAGAACACCTCCTTTTGGCGTCTAGCTGCCACCCTAGACCCCAGGAGGCCGTATGGCGGTGTCGTGCGCGCGCACGCTACTTCTGGTGGACTACAGGGCCCGTTCAGCGTCAACACCTCCGCTGGCACCGGGCGACAAGTCGTGCCGGCCTCTTCTCAGGCCAGCGAAGGGGTGCACGCCGCGGCCTTTGGCTCCGGCGGACCATCGCACCATCACCCCCAAGACGGTGCTCCAAGCCAGGCTGCATGGCATGCGGGGTGCTACGGCGAGGCACACGGGGCAGTGGCCCCAGAAGCTTATGTGCCCCGCATGGTGGATCAGGGGTGCGCACTGGAAGAAGATCATGGCTCATTCCTCGGGCCAGGCTGGGGCGAGGAGACACCATGAGCCGAGCTCTTTCAGGAACCCTAGGAGAGCCTCGACAACCGCACCGGCGGCGGCAACTACCGGGTACCACTCATCCCTCAGGAGCAAGCTTACGCTAACCATGGGTCGCAGGAGATACAGGTCACCGCAGCAGGTGGCTGCCCCAATTCTGCAGCCTCATACCCCTCAGGAGGAGGCCGCAGGGGGCTGCAGGAGAGGGGCCGAGATTCGGGTTCGTCCCCGCGGCGGTCGAAGCAAGGCGATCTCAGGAGGTAGGCCCCTGCCGGGGAGGTGCCCTAGGGCCTGCCCCCGGCAGGGGACCCGTGGTCGTCGAGGGAACCGCTGGCGACCACTCTACCCCATTGGCGTCGTCCTTGATTTCCAGTCGCCGTCAATGGCGGCAGAGTGAGGCGCAAGGCGGGGCCCTCGTCTGGCTATATGAAGCAATGCACGTACCTGTGAAGAAGGCCCAGTGCCTGTGAAGCTCGCCGCCCGTGACACTCTCACGTAATAATGAGTGGGGTTGTACACGCCCCGGAGTCTCCGGAGAGCCGCCCTCGGGCCTCGGGGGCTCCCGCCCACGCCCAGTGGCATCACTTAGCTCCGCGCTGGTGAGAAGACGTCGAAGACTAGACTAGGTGCCGGACGCGGCCTTTTGCTTTTGCCTTTCCTTGTTGACAAAGTTCTTAGATTTGGATCTAAGTTGGATTTGAGCTCGATGCTTGTGTGTGTTTGGGGGACGGGGTGTTTAGTCTCGTTCGAGCAATCTCTCGCGTTCTGGTTTCGGCTTTGCGTCCAAAGTTAGCATTGGCTGCCCCCCCCCCCCCCCTCGCGAGCCCCTCGCGAGCCGGGCCGGGCCAGGCATGTTTACAACCAGGACCGTTGTTAACGCACCCTTTCCGGTGGTTTTCATCACGGAATCTACAAGTTAATCAGAAGACACCCGAGGTGCGGCGGCCCCCGCAGGCCCGCTCGGGACTTGTCGGGGTCTGAAGGTACACAAGTCAGCTGACCCATCACCGGGCCAGCGGCTAAGTTCACACGCAACATTATGCTTACCAAGGTACTAATTGCAAACCTTTACATGAGGGGCTTCCCCTCCCAAAATGCTCTTACATTCTTCAGGGCCAAGCCAAAACCTTCTTCGTGCAGGATAAACAGCAGTGACATGCGGTCAGTCGGACATATCATTCACCGCGTCTTCTTGGGCATCCTCGGAGGCATCACTGGCGTCGTTGACATTGCCGCCACCGCCGCCAGCATCTCTGTCAGTGCCAGGCTCGTCCACAACACCGCCTTCATTGGCGGCCACAACCGCACCGTCATCATCAGACGCAAAGGCCCTGACGAGAGCGTCCACATTGTCCTCCACCCATCGTGCCAGGTCGCCCCAGACGGCTATGGGCACGGGTGCGATGGCAGCGTCGAAGTTGAACTGGGGGTCCTTGCCCAGTAGATAGCTGAAGACGTGGGAGAATGCACGCCCGAGCAAGACTCGGCTCCTCTCTTCGACAAGCCAACAGGACCTTTTGGAGCGGTCCTCCAGAAGCGTCACCACATCTGTGAAAAACTGGAGCTTGCCGGCGTAGTTGACCTCGTGCGGCTCCTTAGCGGCAGCCTCGCAGATGTTGCCCAAAGTTGTGCTGGCCCTTTCTCTGAGCGTTTGAAGCATGGGGGCATGCCCATGATCCAGAACCCGCCTCCGATGATCTCGTCCTCATTCCACTGCACGACGGCCTCGGCGTCATCGACCCTCTGTTGGAGAAGAAGCTGCTCGGCCCGGGAAGAGGATAGCTCCGCCTGTGCCGCGCTGAGGGCGGCTGCGGAGGAGTCCACATGCCGCGTCACCTCGGCCAGTTTGGCCCTGAGGGCTGCGGTCCTGCCCTCAGCCTCGGCCTTGATCAGCCCGAACCTCGTCTCATATTCGCGCTCGAAGGCCGAGCGAGCCTCCGCCACACGGGCTTCGCGCGCGGCAACATCATCCTCCGCCCGAGCCACTGGGCGCTCCCTCGTCTCCAACCGCTCAAGGTCAAGATTGTGCTCGGCGGCCCCCAGCATCAGCGCCTCCTCACGCTTCAGAAGCTCCGCCCGGTCAACAGAGGCCCCCCCATCAACTCAAGGGCCACCTGGCGCAGTTCCACTTGCTGCTCCAGGGAGTTGCTCCAGGCTTGGAGCTCCCGTGCGTGCTCCTCCGCATCGTTGCGCCGTCGGTCTGCCTCCCGAGCCTCCTCGACGGCCTCGGAGAAGGCCTCCCGCGAAGCTACCATCGACGCTTCAGCCTTCGCGTTGTCGAGATCACGTTGGTGATGCGCGAGGGCGACGGCTACCTTTAGTTTGCGCCTCTCCTCAGCATGGCGCAAACCTTCGGCCTCGAGGCGCGCATCCTCGTCAGCAAACTCTGCCACGATCCGGCTCACCGCATCCGCCGCCCTCTAGAGGAACTCTTCACGAAGGGCGCGTCGCTCCCGGATGCGCCTGACCACGTCATCCGCATCACCCTCTTCCACTGGAGCATCCGGAGGGCCACGAGGCGGCAAGCCCCCTCCCGGCGCGGAGCTGGGGGCTGGCGCCCTAGCCATCACTGAGCGGACCTCTCTAGGAATCCGGCATGGCAACGGTCCACCCACGGAGGAGGAGCCAAAGACAGACTTCAGCCATTCACCATCTATGATCAGAGGAGGAACGCAGTGCAAGCCGGATGTGCCCCAGGAGGACTCATGAAGAAAGGATAGCGGGCGCGCAGGCTCGAGGTGCCCTATGGAATGGACCACTCCACCAACCGGTCTGGCAGCAGGGGTGCCGCTCGAGCTCGGTGAGCCCAGGGCCAGCGGAGAAGGCGAAACTTGGGGGGGTGGCTCCCGGGCTGACTCGGCGAGTCTCGCAGGGCAGGACCTGAAAGGGCCACAATCAGTCGCGGGGATAGCAAAGTAAATGAGCAAAGAAAGAAGAAGACTTACTCGTCCATGGCAAAGTACTTCCTGCGCTTCAACAAGTGGCAAGGGCGGTCGTCGCCACCCAAGGGCTCCTTTCTCTTGCGGAGGTCCACGAAGTCTACGTGGAACCGACCTAAGCGCTCGGCGCAGGGGTCGGCCTCTGGTGCAGAAGAAGCGTCAAGATAATCAGCGCTAGAGGAGTCAGCCTGAGGGGCGCCATCAGGCATCACCTCGCGAGGAACGGCTGGGACCTCGGGAGCCCCGGCCTCAGGAACAATAGGCCGCGACTCCGCACCTACCGCCGCTCCAGGGCGGGCCTCAGGAGACGCCGCCTTCGAGGCTTCTCGCGGCGTCGGCACCTCAACATCGGTCACCTCAACTGCCGCCGTTTCTCGTCTCCCCGCCCTGTCGCCTGAGGAAGGACCGCTATGGGCGGCAGGGGAAGCGACCACGACGGCTGGGTTCTTGCGGGGCCCCATGAAGCCAGCCGGGCGCAGTTCGCACTTGTCGAAGCTGGGCATCTGCCTCACAAAATCGGCCCTGCCGGAGCAAACATACAAGAGGACACCATTGCTCCGAAGGCTTCCTGGGGAAGGATCGACAGTCAAGACCCCGAGCACCGTCCGCAGCACTTTAGGCGCCAAGTCCTCCTCTTGAAGCTGCGTGCGGTCTCTATGCCCCGCAAAGTCCCACATCCGGCGAGAGTGGCGTTGGAGAGGAGCAATGCAACATTGGAGGAACTCCTTCACCACCTTGGGCGCCCTCAAACTCTGAAAGTGGCGCCAGACAAAGGCGAGCCGGGGGCTCGCGAGCACCTCATGATCACAGCCTGGGTTGGGAACGGCAGGCAAGGTCGGGTGCGAGAGCAAAGGGTTGGGCACTCCGACGTCCACGTACAGCCACCGCTCTCTGAACCTGGCCACAGGAGAAGGAAGGCCGAAGTCGATCCCTGAAGCGGCCGTCTCTGGCATGGGGAAGAAGCTCACACACCCTGAGCACTGAGTGGGGTCGCTCAGGCGCAAGGAAAAGAAGTGGCGCAGCAGGGCAACGGAAGGAGGAATGCCTATCATCGCCTCACAAACAAAAGCAAAGACAGCCAGAAGAGTAATGGACTCCGACCCAAGGTGCATCATGCGGATCTGATAATGGGAGAACACCGCATTGAAGAAGGCGGAAAAGGGGGGAACCAGACCCACCCATAGGGCATCGGCGAAGAATCGGACCCCCGAGATGATCCTATCAAGGGAGGCATGGGACGCAGGTCACACTGTGGTCCTGCCGCACTCATTGAAGATCATGGCAAGGGCGGAGCGGACCTTGTTCAAAGCTTCTGGATTGAGTATGATCGACCGAGCAACGGCGGGGGCCGCCGCCGGAGGTGTGTGGGGCGAAGGCACGGGCTTCTTTCCCCTTCCTTTATTCGTCGGCTCCATGGCGGTGACGAGAGGGAAGAACTCGAGCTGGGTTGGCGGCGGAGACTGGAGCTCGAAGAGGAAGGAAAGGTAGGAGGCGGGCGAGCAGCGGAAAGGAGGAACAACTATGTGCAACTGCGGGTCCGCTTAGCCGGGCGCACAAAAAGGCATCATGGGGAAGCGCAGACGCCCACGTCCAATCAATCGCCACGTGGCGCTCGAGGCCGCAGGCTTTTTGGGCCCGCGGCGCTTCGCGCTTGCCCCTTCTCTTCCTTGCTAGGCCAAGCCCGGGCGCGCCTTGGGCCCTGGGGCTACTGTCGGCGTTCTGGGAACGGGGGTCCCCAGCCTTGCCTGCCTGCGACCTGCGGCGTGGCTCAAGTGGGGGCCCAGCGCGACCCATCTTCATCAGCTCAAGCTCAAGACCCTCGTGAGGGGCCAAGCCTCGCGGGGCAGACGACAGAAAGCTTCCTCAAAGGAAGCCACATCAGGCAGGCTCATGAGGAGGCAAAGAGATCAAGGCAAGGCTACCTCGCGAGGAGCCCGTGACGCAAGCCATGATGATCGAGACCAGGCGGGCGCCAAGCGGGCGCCGGCCTACGCAGCGTTCTTGTTTCCCCTTTGGTGCAAAGGGGGCAAGCATAGGCCAAGGCATCGGGCAAAGGTTACCATTCCGGTGCAACGAGACCAAGACCAGCAGAGCGGCAGGACAGAGGTCACTATGGAGCCCAACACGGCATCATCACTAGTACTTTTGGCAGCTGAAGACTACCTTTGGTCAAGATAACTTGTACTAGATGCCCCCCTTCAAAATGGACAATTGTTGGCGCCCTTCCCGCTCATTATTTGGGGAGAGGCCCAGGGCCTCTATAAATAGAGCTAGCCACCACAAAGTAGAGGAGGGATCGGGACATCCAAGAGCAGAGACATCTAGAGATCTGATAGAGCCCTAGCAGAGAGAGAGAGGCAACTGAACTCATCCAAGCAGTTCATCGCACCAGCTCAAGAACACCTCTCACGAGGCTGTTCTTCCCTTGTATTGTTCATCATCAGCCCCTGAGGCAATCCACCACACCACACATTGGAGTAGGGTATTACACCACAACGGTGGCCCGAACCAGTATAAACCTCGTGTCCCTTGTGTTGTTTGTTGTTTTCAGCTTAGATCACGTGAGGAGATTAGACGTAGATCGGTAGGGGAGAGATCTCCGCGTGCACCCAAGTGTTCGAACCTCAAGGGTCTGCCGGAACCCGAAATCCGACACTGTGTGTGATGCATTAATCACAAACGGGGATGTAAAAAACCCATCAAAAAGGTGCAAAAAGTTTGCGATGGAGGATGCATCGAACATGGTTCAGATTTTAGTTGCATGTGCGATGCAGGGCACACAGTTAACCCGTTCGAACTTTTTGTGATGAGGCAGAACAACAGAAACGGGCAGCCATATCAATGTGTGTGCAATATACGGCATACATTTCTCTCCGATGAACCGTTTTCTATTAGGGAGTGCAACATAAACGGTTAGCCAGATCAAGGTGTGAGTGATATAGCGCATTCGATTCACTTGGACGAACTGTTTTTGATTAGAGAACGCAACAGAAACACTTCAACTTAACAAGATGTGTGTAATATGTGGCAAACAACCGACTCGGATGAACTGTTTGCGATGAGAATTTACAACAGAGACGATTAATACAGTTAGTTCATGTGCGATTCTGTGTGTACAAAAAACTTTGAAAAATGCAAACTAGTTGCTTGCGGTGGCTAGGAGTATCGCACACGATGCGTCTGCGAGTACTCGTGTGCAATGATTAGTAAGTTACACATGCATTTCCTTATAACACTTGTGTGATAAATAACATGTGGCAACTACGTGGTCAACCTTCAACCATCAATAAAATTTGACCTTGTTTCTCATCACATTGCTGATTACAACACAATAAGTAATTGCAAATCTGTTCACACCTATCAAACTAATAAGTGTTCACACTTAGCACCTGGCTATAAAAACTACCCACTCGAAAATTACTTCACAGTTCCTCTCCTCATCACCCACAAAACTGTTTTTTTCTGTCAAGTCATTCCGCCACGACCGGTAGGAGGAGTTTAGGATGGACATATAATCAGGCAGCAAAGACCAAGGCCGCGGAAGCACTAGAGAGGCCCCGCCACGAAGCCGCAGCCACAGCAGAAATGTCCCGATGCGCCACGGAGCCCTCGAACAAGCTCTCACGGGCATGGGAGGGCTCTCACAAGCGCATTCACGATGTTCCTGAAGTCCTTCGCCAGCGACGACGACATTCTCGCTGGTGTCACTACACAGCAGGAGCTGGTCGACGGCTTGATGAAGCTGCTCAAGTCCAGCGATGCCTCGGTTGACAAGGCCACCGGCCCCGTCGAGCAACTTATGGGTGACAATGTGATGCTCCTCAAGTTAGTCGGCGAGAAGGAGGAGGAGGCCGCCGGCTGGAAGATGCTGCATGAGCAGAGCAGTGCCTCGGAGATGAGGCTGAAAGCTGTCGTTGAGGAACTGATGGGTGCCTTCAGGAAGCTCTGGATCGAGCGCGAGCAGGAGGTGGAGGAATCCGTGGCTACTTTCATGCAAAGTCGTGAGGAATTGAAGAAGGAGCCGGAGGATTTCGCCACCCGGCGATCCATCGACGGGTAGAGACAGTAGCGAACCAGATCATTGTCTGCAATTTCGTTCTTCTCTTGCCCACGTGTCTTCCGGGCTTTGCCGCATGTGGCATTTTAAATTATCCGGAATATGTAAGACAATTATTTTCTGCACCATTGTAAATTTGTGGTCGTATTATCCGTTGCCATTTTATTTGTGGTCGTATTATCCGTTGCCCTATGTGGCAATTTAAATTAGGGCGGAATACGAGTTGAAAACATGAACAAAGGAAATGCTGCCATGGGCTCACAAGCAAACACCCTCCGTCCAGGTGCTTTAATTAACCCATTAATGGAGAAGTCGTGAGCGAGGCGGACGGCGGCTGGTGCATGGAGGTCAAAGAGCTTGCTTCCCGGTGAGCATGGGCGACATTGCTTCTCGCACGTGTCCCGTCGAGCCTGCGAGGTGGACAGGATGCATGCGTCCGTTGAGCCTGCACGGCGGACTACTCGCACGCGTCCCGTCGAGTCTGCACGGCGGACTTCTCGCGCTCGTCCTGGCTAATCAAACAGCTGCACGAACGCCACTGAGTATGGTTAAATTTCAACATGGTAAATATAATACGACCTTTTGCAATATTAACGTGTCAGCTTTTTGTTTCAAAAAGGACTTCGTTGGCTACTAATGTGCGCGCCTCTTCTCAAACTGGACGATTTTTTTACCACGACATATATGTGCCATGTCATGAAACCATGCCAAGTTTCTTGTTTTTTGGGTGACATTTTATTTACTGGGATTTAAAAACCGAGATTCTCAATGTTTCAGGACGACGACAAGTTTGTAATTCATTCTAATTCCTTAAACGAGACGTAAACATGCACCCAATGACACATGTACGATTTCCCACCCATTTTGCATCACTGGAGCATGTGGTTGCAGTTCAAATTTGAATTATGGACTACATTAAATGCATAGAAAACATAGTAATTAGTAATATATATATATATACAATGGCCAAACGAGCCCAGAACAGTTTCAAATTTCGGCCTGACACTCCTGTTATTCTATGTTGCCTGTAGAAAACAAAGTTTAAGGCGAGAAGAGGCAGTGATTATCGTTTAATTTTCAGCACGGATATCCTATCGTTCCATGTTGCCCGTAGAAGAAAATACAAGGCAAAAAGAGGCAGAGATATCGCAAGCTTGAGCATTGTATTGCAGCATCTTGAACTATTTTGCGGTAGCTTCATGGTTTGGTTCTCTCACATCAAAGAATTCACCTTGCAAACTAATACACACAATAGCCCAAATGGCGGGGTTATCTCCAAGAATATGCATTTTCATCTTATGCTCACAACTAGCAAAATTAGTACCATCAAAGTAAGGACCTCTACGGTGCTAATTTCCCTTGCTAGACGCCATACTCTCCTAGGTTGTGAAACCAAGGCTATCACTACTGCAGGATGCTGCTAAAGCGACACTACGATCAGAGATCCTTTGATGAAACTGTGTGCGATGCATTAATCACAAACAGGGATGTAAAAAATCCGTCAAAAAAGGTGCGAAACGTTTGCGATGGGGGATGCATCAAACACGGTTCAGATTTTAGTTGCATGTGCGATGTAGGGCACATGGTCAACCCGTTTGAATTGTTTGCGATGAGGTAGAACAACAGAAACGGGCAACCATATCAATGTGTGTGCAATATACGGCATATAGTTCGCTCTGATGAACCATTTTCTATTAGGGAGTGTAACATAAACGGTTAGCCAGATCAAGGTGTGTGTGATATAGGGCATACGGTTCACTCGGACGAACTATTTTGGATTAGTGAACGCAACAGAAACGGTTCAACTTAACAAGATGTGCGTAATACGTGGCAAACAGCCGACTCGGATGAACTGTTTGTGATGAGAATTTACAACACAGACGGTTAATACAGTTAATTCATGTGCGACTGTGTGTACAAAAAACTTTGAAAAATGCAAACTAGTTGCTTGCAGCGGCTAGGAGTATCGCACACAATGCGTCTGCGAGTACTCGTGTGCGATGATTAGTAAGTTACACATGCATTTCCTTATGTTAACACTTGTGTGATAAATAACATGTGGCAACTACGTGGTCAACCTTCTACCATCAATAAATTTTGACCTTGTTTCTTGTCACATTGCTGATTACAACGCAATAAGTAATTGCAAATATGTTCACACCTATCAAACTAATACGTGTTCACACTTAGCACCGGGCTATAAAAACTACCCACTCGAAAATTTCTTCACATTTCCTCTCCTCATCACCCACAAAACTGTGTTTTTCTGTCAAGTCATTCCGCAATGACCGGTAGGACGAGTTTAGGGTGGACATATAACCAGGCAGCAAATACCAAGGCCGCGGAAGCACTAGAGAGGTGTAACACCCCGATATAACTTGCCATATTTGTAACTCCGACCCTTGCCATATTTGCATTTTGTTCATGTCATGCATTTCATACCATGTCATCATGTGCATCGCATTTGCATACGTGTTCGTCTCATGCATCCGAGAATTTTCCCCGTTGTCCGTTTCGCAATACGACACTCCCACACGCACCCGGCGCACCCCTCTTGTCTCTTTTCGTGAGTGGGAGTTAAACATTCTCAGAATGGGTCGATATTTGTCAAGTGGCCTTGGTACACCACCGGTAGACCGCCTGTCAAATTTCGTTCCATTTGGAGGCCGTTTGATGCCCCAACAATTAACTGGGTAACCACAAAAGCCTCTTGTGTGTTGCAGCCCAACACCCCTCCAAAACAGCCCAATAACCCATCTAAACCATCTCCATGTTCTCCGCCATTGGATCACGATCGTGTGGGCAAAAACTGCACCTCATTTGGACACTGCAAACTCCCTCTACCTATAAATATGTGCATCTCCACCAAAATCCGGGTCCAAACCCTAGCCCCGCTCCCCTCTCCGCGCCGGAAACCTCTGGACGGTGCCAGACACGTACGCTGCCGTGCCCCGTCCAACCGGAGCGTGCCAAGTGGCATCTCAACCACCCACGACCGCCGGCCTGTTCGGCCCCGGTCAGGCCCCCGAGCCCGCGCGCCGCCGACCCGCTCCATCCGCGCGTCCGCCCCCCGTGCCTCCCCCGACCTCCGTCGCCGACCGCCCGTAGCCACCGCGCATCGGCAGCACCGCCACACTCCAACCGCCGACGCCTCTCCGCAGTGCCTCCCCGCCGCTCGACGTCGCGCCGCCACCGCCTCATCCTGCACCGCCCGTCACCTCCGGCACCCGGATCCGGCCGGCGACGCCCCGGCCTCGCCGTCCCTGGCGACCCCCAAGTCCGGCGATGTCCTCTCCCCGTGCTCCGGCGGCTCCTTCCTCCACTTCTAGTGAACCTCGATCCGCGTGTGAACCCTAGTGTCGGATTTCGGGTTCCGACAGACCCTTGAGGTTCGAACACTGGGGTGCGCGCGGAGATTTCGCCTCCTACCTACCTGCACCCCTCCGCCTTGCTAAGATCTAAGCTATGGAAAGAACAACACAAGAGACACAGGGTTTATACTGGTTTGGGCCACCGTTGTGGTGTAATACCCTACTCCAGTGTGTGGTGTGGTGGATTGCCTCTTGGGCTGATGATGATGAACAATACAAGGAAGAACAGCCTCGCGAGGGTCTGTTCTTGGCTGGGGCGATGAACTACTGGGAGGGGTTCAGTCACCCTTCTCTCTCTCTCTCTCAACCTCTCTGGCCCTCTCTGGCTCTAGCTCCCTCTTCCTCTCTCTCTCAACCTCTCTTCACCTCTCTTCAAAACCTCTCTCCAAAACCTCTCTCTTTCTACCTTGTGGGTGGCTGGTCCTATTTATAGAGGCCCTGGTCCTCTTCCCAAATATTGAGCGGGAAGGGAGCCAACAATGGCGGGCTAATTTGAAGGGGGACAGCTAGTACCAGTTATCCTGACAAAAGTAGTCTTCGCCTGCACAAAGCTCTGGTGGTGACGCCGTCTTGGGCTCCACGATGACCTCCGTCTTGCAGTCCTCCTGGTCTTGGTCTTGTTGCACCGAAATGGCAACCTTTGCCTGAAGCCTCGGTACTCTGCGGCTGCGCTTGCCCCCTTTGCACCAAAGGGGAAAGGAGGACACTGCGCGGGCTGGCACCCGCCTGGCACCCTTGGTCGTCATGGCTTGCGTCACGGGCACCTCGTGAGGTACCCCGCCTTGATCTCTCCGCCTCCTCGCGAGCTAGCCTGACGAGGTCGTGCCTGGGGAAGCTCCGCGTCGTCCGCCCCGCGAGGCTTGCCCCTCGCGAGGGTCTTGGGTTTGTGTTGGTGAAGATGGGCCGCGCTAGGCCCCCCTTTGAGCCACGCCGCAGGCCGCAGGCAGGCAAGTCTGGGGACCCCCGTTCCCAGAACGCCGACAGTAGCCCCCGGGCCCAAGGCGCGCCGGACTTGGCCGTGCAGGGAGGCGGAAGGGCAAGAGCGAAGCACCGCGGGCCCTAACAGCCTGCGGCCTTGGGCGCCGCGTGGCGGTTGATTCGACGTGAGCGCCTCCACTTCCCCATGGCGCCTCGGCAACTGCATGGATTGGACAAGTCCCTGCATGCAAAGCAGGTCATGATTACCTGCGATCGTGGAGGTCGGCGGTTGGCCTTCGCCGTCCATAAGTACGGAATGGCGCGCGCCCTTCTAGTACATCCCTCCTTGCTTCTCCTTCTTCCCGGTCCTTGCTCCGTCTTGCTGCGATGGCTCCGATCCGCCGGTTCTTGATGGCAGAGAAGGGAAAGGCTCTCCGAGAGGAACCAGACCCACTCCTGCCGAAGAAACGGCTCGTCCTCCATGGCCCGGACGAGGGGGCCCATCAGATGGTGTCGAGGCCTTGGTGCGAGCGGGCACCGCCGGGGTTCCCGCTTCCCTTGTACGCTCACATCGAGGGCCCTGAAGGAGCTGATGCTGATCACCACGGACGGCGTCGTCGTCGGCGCCGACGGGTCACGAAGGTGTGGGTCGTCCCCCCTGGGGTCCACACCGAGGGCTCCTCCTGAGAGTTCGTGCTCCACGCCGCCATGCCTCCTCAGTCTTGGATTCGCCTTCCTCCCTTCTTTTCCTCCATCATCCCACGGGGAGAACTCCTGGAGCTTTGGCTGCGACACGCCGGCTGCTGCACCCTCGTGACCGAGGCAGAGGTCGCGGTCGTTGCCCCGGGCGAGGTCTTCATGACTCGGCGCTGGGGCGAAATCGTCCGGGTTTGCAGGACAAGAGGCGCCTTCGCGATCCACTGGGAGTACGACGGTGCTTCGGTGGTGTTCTTCAAGGTCTTCGATGCGAACGGGCGCCGGCTGGAGTGCTGCCCCGGGGGAGGTGGCCAGGACCCTGCTGCGGCGAGGACTGGGCCCGCCAACCGCTCCCTTGGCGGCTCCTCAGGCGGTGGAGGCGTCGGAGGTTCCAGCGACTCCGGCGAGCTCTTCGCGACTCCGGAGACGAGCGACGACAGCTACGAGCCCCCGAGCCGGCGCCGCTCCTAGAGCAGGGCGGGCTCGTCAGGCCGCCGCCGACTCTGATCTGGATGGGGTTGGCGCTGGTGCATGATGGCCCACTATTGATGATGGCGTCTTTTGCAGGGGCGCGCGTAGTTAGTGTCCCTCTATGATCTGTTTCCCTGCGAGGAATCAAAGACGCGTCCCATGGGGGCTTGTAAGGTGCTTGTGATCCTGTTTTGTTAATATAGCCCTTGCCATAGAATTGTGCGAGTTGCTCATTCCATCTTAGCTCGGTCCTCCCTTTCGAACCTCACGAGGGCTTGGTGCTCTGCGCCGACAGTTCCCAGTCCCAAGGCGGCTTCAGCCGTCGCTGGTATGCCAGGTCGCGATGCCGTGGCCAAGGCCAGGAGGTGAGCGACCCGGAGTCCGGTAAGAGCCCCTGAGTCGCGATGCTCAGGAGGTCCCCTTTGGCACTCAAGCAGTCATCGTTCGGTGAGAAAGGAGAGCGGCATTGCTAACACGGGATTGCATTAGGTGTGGGGATGGTGCCACGGTAGCTGGCGCTTCCGGGTGGTGACTTACCTCGAGAATCAGGAGCCGCTCTCTGGTGTGCCGCCGGGTCCGTGCATCGGCAGGCGCGAGGTTGCTCGGCAAGGTCCTCGTGTGTCCCTCCCCTCTTGCCCTTGCTCCCCTTTCTGCTCTACGTCCTCGGGTCCCGGCCCTCGAGCGAGTCTCAGCCGTTGCTGGTATGACAGGTCACGATGCCATGGACAAGGCCAGAGGGTGAGGGCTGGAGAGCCAGTAGGAGCCCTGAGTCGCGATGCTCAGGCACCCCCCTTTAACGTGCAAGCGGTTCTCGTGGATGAGAGTGGAGGAGACACTGCAAGGGCCTCACTTGACGCAGCTCCTTTAAGAGAACATGTAGACCCATCAGAGAAAGAACGAGGGGTTGCCATGACAATTGACAGTCAGCCATTGGTTGCTTCCGAGGGGTAATGAGGCACTGAAGGCTTGATGAGGTGGTGCCATGCGGGGATGCCGCGGCCAGAGCTCAGCCATCCAGGTTTGTTGGTGTTGCAGGGACGGACCCATGCGCAAGCGTCGTGCCGTTTGGGAGCAGTTCCGTCAGTTGAGCGGGCAACTTGGTCAAGCACATTAGTTGCGAAGGAGTGGATTCATTCAAATAGATGCTGGGAAGGCGGACATCACTGGGTCAGGCCCGAGCGACTTGGGGATCAAGCAGCCCGAGGGGAGCCCCCAACAAGGTAAGCTAACAACATGAAATAAAAGGGATACACGCCGCAGGGACGGACCCAGGCGGCCTGGGAATAATGCAACCCTGGGGGGCACTCCCAGCTGGAAGTGAAACTTGAAAGATGTCACCTGATGACGTTGAGGACGAAAACGTGTTGGTGTAGCAGACTCGGTGGGCTGCAGAAGCCGATCCTCACGAGTCCCCAGGCCCAGGGGCCTCGGGAGGCTCCGGAGGCGCTGGCGGCTCCTCACGGACCATCTCCATCTCCACCAGGGCTGCGGAAGGCCTGGCCTCTTGTGCCTCCATGGCGCCCCTCATGAGGCGCTGGTGCGTGGCAGCCGTGTTCGGCAAGCCGTAAGGCATGCGAACGTAGCTGTGGGGTGGACCTCTGTAGCGCCCCACTCGCGAGGGCCAGAGGCAATCCAGAGAGGCGACTCGGTTGAGCCCTGGTATGTCGATGCAGACGCGCAGCCCACCATCCTCGCCTGGATGGGGAGCCGCTGCTGGTAGGCGGCGGCCGCCTTTCATGACTCTTGACTACTGTAGCTCCTGAATGGCCTTGCTGACGAACTCCTGAGGGTCTGGCTTTCCTTGCCTTCCTCCTTCTTGAGGGAAACGTGCTTCGAAACACGCCTCCATGTGGTGCCCAAGCGCCTCCCTCGTGACCCTAGCTAGGTCGGTGGCCATCCAGGGGAGCGCCCCCGACCCCTGCCTGAGGAGGGCGCCAGGCGCGCTTTCCTATGCGATGGAAGGAGGTTCCCCCTGGGCAGGCACGGGCCTAGAGGGGCCTGCCTCCTGAGGGGCTGGGCCGGACGATGTCTTCTTCTTCTTGGGGGCGGTCTCGGGAAGCCTCCTGCTTCCGCGACCCGGGTCTTCCAGTGACGCGGCCTGAAAGGCTCGTTCCAGGGAACACACCGCGTCCTTCTCTTCACAGGGCACTGTGATGACTCCACCACTTCCTGGCATCTTGAGGACGTTGTAGCCGTGGTGAGTTATGGCCATGAACTTGGCCAGCACTGGGTACCCAAGGATGGCGTTGTACGGCAGGCGAATGTGAGCGACGTCGAAGTCGATGAGCTCGGTGCGGTAGTTGTCGCGTGCCCCGAAGGTGACAGGGAGGCGGACCTGCCCAATCGGGACCGTGGAGCCATTGGTGATTCCGGAGAAAGGCTTGGTTGGCTGAAGCTGGCTGTAGGGCACTTGGAGATGTTGGAAATATGCCCTAGAGGCAATAATAAAAGCATTATTATTATATTTCCTTGTTCATGGTAATTGTCTTTATTCATGCTATAATTGTGTTATCCGGAAATCGTAATACATGTGTGAATAACAGACACCAACATGTCCCTAGTAAGCCTCTAGTTGACTAGCCCGTTGATCAACAGATAGTCATGGTTTCCTGACTATGGACATTGGATGTCATTGATAACGAGATCACATCATTAGGAGAATGATGTGATGGACAAGACCCAATCCTAAACATAGCATAAAGATCGTGTAGTTCGTTTTGCTAGAGTTTTGCAATGTCAAGTATCTTTTCCTTAGACCATGAGATCGTGCAACTCCCGGATACCGTAGGAGTGCTTTGGGTATACCAAATGTCACAACGTAACTGGGTGACTATAAAGGTAGACTACGGGTATCTCCGAAAGTATCTGTTGGGTTGGCACGGATCAAGACTGGGATTTGTCACTCCGTATGACGGAGAGATATCACTGGGCCCACTCGGTAATGCATCATCATAATGAGCTCAAAGTGACCAAGTATCTGGTCACGGGATCATGCATTACGGTACGAGTAAAGTGACTTGCCGGTAACGAGATTGAACGAGGTATTGGGATACCGACGATCGAATCTCGGGCAAGTAATATATCGATTGACAAAGGGAATTGCATACGGGGTTGATTGAATCCTCGACATCATGGTTCATCCGATGAGATCATCGTGGAGCATGTGGGAGCCAACATGGGTATCCAGATCCCGCTGTTGGTTATTGACCAGAGAGTCGTCTCGGTCATGTCTGCTTGTCTCCCGAACCCGTAGGGTCTACACACTTAAGGTTCGGTGACGCTAGGGTTGTGAAGATAAGTATATGCAGTAACCCGAATGTTGTTTGGGGTCCCGGATGAGATCCCGGACGTCACGAGAAGTTCCGGAATGGTCCGGAGGTAAAGAATTATATATAGGATGTGCAGTTTCGGCCATCGGGACAAGTTTCGGGGTACCCGGTATTGTACCGGGACCACCGGAAGGGTCCCGGGGGTCCACCGGGTGGGGCCACCTATCCCGGAGGGCCCCTTGGGCTGAAATAGGAGGGAACCCAGCCCATAGTGGGCTGGGGCGCCAGCCCCCCCAAGGCCCATGCGCCTAGGGTTGGGGGGGGGGGGAATCCTAAGGGGGGCGCCCCCTTGCTTGGGGGGCAAGCCCCCCACCCCTGGCCGCCGCCCCCCCTGGTAGATCCCATCTACCAGGGCCGGCGCCCCCCTGGCACCCCTATATATAGTGGGGGAGAGGAGGGACTTGATCCCCATGCCTTTGGTGCTTCCCTCTCTCCCCGTTACTTCTTCCTCTCTCGTAGTACACGGCGAAGCCCTGCTGTCGTGACGCCCTGCATCCACCACCACGCCGTCGTGCTGCTGGATCTTCGTCAACCTCTCCTTTCCCCTTGCTGGATCAAGAAGGAGGAGACGTCTCCCGTCCCGTACGTGTGTTGAACGCGGAGGTGCCGTCCGTTCGGCGCTGGTCATCGGTGATTTGGATCACGTCGTGTTCGACAACATCAACCTCGTTCTAACGAACGCTTCCGCTCGCGATCTACAAAGGTATGTAGATGCATCTCGTGACTCGTTGCTAGATGAACTCCTAGATGATCTTGGTGAAACGAGTTGGAAAATTTTTGTTTTCTGCAACGTTCCCCAACAGTGGCATCATGAGCTAGGTCTATGCGTAGTTCTTCTTGCGCGAGTAGAACACAATTCGTTGTGGGCGTGGATTTGTCAACCTTCTTGCCGCTACTAGTCTTTTCTTGCTTCAGCGGTATTGTGGGATGAAGCGGCCCGGACCAACCTTACATGTACGCT
Source organism: Triticum monococcum (assembly GCA_034509565.1). Classification (NCBI taxonomy): domain Eukaryota; kingdom Viridiplantae; phylum Streptophyta; class Magnoliopsida; order Poales; family Poaceae; genus Triticum; species Triticum monococcum. The sequence goes on along the minus strand of CM067844.1, from coordinate 402,968,569 downwards.
TACGTGAGACCGGTTCCACCGACTAACATGCACTAGTTGCATAAGGTGGCTGGCGGGTGTCTGTCTCTCCCACTTTAGCTGGAGCGGATTCGATGAACAGGGTCCTTATGAAGGGTAAATAGAAGTTGACAAATCACGTTGTGGCTTTCACGTAGGTAAGAAAACGTTCTTGCTAGAACCCTAATTCAGCCACGTAAAACTTGCAACAACAATTAGAGGACGTCTAACTTGTTTTTGCAGCAAGTGGTTTGTGATATGATATGGCCAAAGTTGTGATGAATGATGAATGATCTATATGTGATGTATGAGATGTTCATGCTATTGTAATAGGAATCACGACTTCCATGTCGATGAGTATGACAACCGGCAGGAGCCATAGGAGTTGTCTTTATTCTTTTATATGACCTGCGTGTCATTGAGAAACGCCATGTAAATTACTTTACTTCATTGCTAAATGCGTTAGCCATAGTAGTAGAAGTAATAGTTGGCGAGCAACTTCATGGAGACACGATGATGGAGATCATGATGATGGAGATCATGGTGTCAAGCCGGTGACAAGATGATCATGGAGCCCCAAGATGGAGATCAAAGGAGCTATGTGATATTGGCCATATCATGTCACGTTTATTATTTGATTGCATGTGATGTTTATCATGTTTTGCATCTTGTTTACTTAGAACAACGGTAGTAAATAAGATGATCCCTCATAACAATTTCAAGAAGTGTTCTCCCCTAACTGTGCACCGTTGCTAAAGCTCGTCGTTTCGAAGCACCACGTGATGATCGGGTGTGATAGATTCTTACATTCACATACAACGGGTGTAAGACAGTTTTACACATGCAAAACACTTAGGGTTAACTTGACGAGCCTAGCATGTGCATAGACATGGCCTCGGAACACAGAAGACCGAAAGGTCGAGCATGAGTCATATAGAAGATGCGATCAACATAAAGATGTTCACCGACGTTGACTAGTCCGTCTCACGTGATGATCGGACACGGCCTAGTTAACTCGGATCATGCAATACTTAGATGACTAGAGGGATGTCTAATCTAAGTGGGAGTTCATTATATAATTTGATTAGATGAACTTTACTATCATGAACATTAGTCTAAAAATATTTTACAATATGTCTTGTAGATCAAATGGCCCACGTAGTCCTCAACTTCAACGCGTTCCTAGAGAAAACCAAGCTGAAAGACGATGGTAGCAACTATACGGACTGGGTCCGGAACCTGAGGATCATCCTCATAGCTGCCAAGAAAGATTACGTCCTACAAGCACCGCTAGGTGAAGCTCCCGTCCCACAGAACCAAGACGTTATGAACGCTTGGCAGACACGTGTTGACGACTACTCCCTCGTTCAGTGCGGCATGCTTTACAGTTTAGAACCGGGGCTCCAAAAGCGTTTTGAGAGACATGGAGCATATGAGATGTTTGAAGAGCTGAAAATGGTTTTCCAAGCTCATGCCCGGGTCGAGAGATATGAGGTCTCCGACAAGTTCTTCAGCTGTAAGATGGAGGAAAACAGTTCTGTCAGTGAGCACATACTCACTATGTCTGGATTACATAACCGCTTGACTCAGCTGGGAGTTAATCTCCCGGATGATGCGGTCATTGACAGAATCCTCCAGTCGCTTCCACCAAGCTACAAGAGCTTTGTGATGAACTTCAACATGCAGGGGATGCAAAAGACCATTCCTGAGTTGTTCTCAATGCTGAAATCAGCGGAGGTAGAAGTCAAGAAGGAACATCAAGTGTTGATGGTCAATAAAACCACTAAGTTCAAGAAGGGCAAGGGTAAGAAAGCCTTCAAGAAGGACGGCAAGGAAGTTGCCGCGCCCGGCAAGCAAGCTGCCGGGAAGAAGCCAAAGAATGGACCCAAGCCCGAGACTGAGTGCTTTTATTGCAAGGGGAGCGGACACTGGAAGCGGAATTGCCCCAAGTACTTAGCAGACAAGAAGGCCGGCAAAACAAAAGGTATATGTGATATACATGTGATTAATGTGTGCCTTACCAGTAATCGTAGTAGCTCTTGGGTATTTGATACCGGTGCAGTTGCTCACATTTGTAACTCACAGCAGGAACTACGGAATAAACGGAGACTGGCGAAGGACGAGGTGACGATGCGCGTCGGGAATGGTTCCAAAGTCGATGTGATCGCCGTCGGCACGCTACCTCTTCATTTACCTACGGGATTAGTTTTAAACCTCAATAATTGTTATTTAGTACCAGCTTTGAGCACGAACATTGTATCGGGATCTCGTTTAATTCGAGATGGCTACTCATTTAAATCCGAGAATAATGGTTGTTCCATTTATATGAGAGATATGTTTTATGGTCATGCTCCTATGGTGAATGGTTTATTCTTAATGAATCTCGAGCATAATGCTACACATGTTCTTAGTGTGAATACCAAAAGATGTAAGGTTGATAATGATAGTCCCACATACTTGTGGCACCGCCGCCTTGGTCACATAGGTGTCAAACGCATGAAGAAGCTCCATGCTGATGGACTTTTAGAGTCTCTTGATTATGAATCATTTGACACGTGCGAACCATGCCTTATGGGTAAAATGACCAAGACTCCGTTCTCAGGAACAATGGAGCGAGCAACCAACTTATTGGAAATCATACATACTGATGTGTGCGGTCCAATGAGTGTTGAGGCTCGCGGTGGCTATCGTTATGTTCTTACTCTCACTGATGATTTGAGTAGATATGGATATATTTACTTAATGAAACACAAGTCTGAAACCTTTGAAAAGTTCAAGGAATTTCAGAGTGAGGTTGAGAATCAACGTGACAGGAAAATCAAGTTTCTACGATCAGATCGTGGAGGAGAATACTTGAGTCACGAATTTGGCACACACTTAAGAAAATGTGGAATAGTTTCACAGCTCACGCCGCCTGGAACACCTCAGCGTAATGGTGTATCCGAACGTCGTAATCGCACTCTATTAGATATGGTGCGGTCTATGATGTCTCTTACCGATCTGCCGCTATCTTTTTGGGGTTATGCTTTAGAGACTGCCGCATTCACTTTAAATAGGGCTCCGTCGAAATCCGTTGAGACGACACCGTTTGAATTATGGTTTGGAAAGAAACCTAAGCTGTCGTTTCTAAAAGTTTGGGGATGCGATGCTTATGTCAAGAAACTTCAACCTGAAAAGCTCGAACCCAAGTCGGAAAAATGCGTCTTCATAGGATACCCAAAAGAAACTATTGGGTATACCTTCTACCTCAGATCCGAAGGCAAGATCTTTGTTGCCAAGAATGGATCCTTTCTAGAGAAAGAGTTTCTCTCGAAAGAAGTAAGTGAGAGGAAAGTAGAACTTGATGAAGTATTACCTCTTGAACCGGAAAATGGCGCAACTCAAGAAAATGTTCCTGAGGTACCAGCACCGACTAGAGAGGAAGTTAATGATAATGATCAAGATACTTCTGATCAAGCTCCTACTGAAATTCGAAGGTCCACAAGGACACGTTCCGCACCAGAGTGGTACGGCAACCCTGTCTTGGAGATCATGTTGTTAGACAACGGTGAACCTTCGAACTATGAAGAAGCGATAGCGGGCCCGGATTCCGACAAATGGCTAGAAGCCATGAAATCCGAGATAGGATCCATGTATGAAAATGAAGTATGGACTTTGGCTGACTTGCCCGTTGAATGGCGAGCCATAGAAAATAAATGGATCTTTAAGAAGAAGACAGACGCGGATGGTAATGTGACCATCTATAAAGCTCGGCTTGTCGCTAAGGGTTATCGACAAGTTCAAGGGGTTGACTACGATGAGACTTTCTCACCGGTAGCGAAGCTAAAGTCTGTCCGAATCATGTTAGCAATTGCCGCATTTTACGATTATGAAATATGGCAAATGGACGTCAAAACGGCATTCCTTAATGGTTTCCTTAAGGAAGAATTGTACATGATGCAGCCGGAAGGTTTTGTCGATCCTAAGAATGCTGACAAGGTGTGCAAGCTCCAACGCTCGATTTATGGGCTGGTGCAAGCATCTCGGAGTTGGAACATTCGCTTTGATGAGATGATCAAAGCGTTTGGGTTTACGCAGACTTATGGAGAAGCCTGCGTTTACAAGAAAGTGAGTGGGAGCTCTGTAGCATTTCTCATATTATATGTAGATGACATACTTTTGATGGGAAATGATATAGAACTCTTGGACAGCATTAAGGCCTACTTGAATAAGAGTTTTTCAATGAAGGACCTTGGAGAAGCTGCTTATATATTAGGCATCAAAATCTATAGAGATAGATCGAGACGCCTCATAGGTCTTTCACAAAGTACATACCTTGATAAGATATTGAAGAAGTTCAATATGGATCAATCTAAGAAGGGGTTCTTGCCTGTGTTACAAGGTATGAAATTGAGCTCGGCTCAAAGTCCGACCACGGCAGAAGAAATAGAAGAGATGAGTGTCATCCCCTATGCCTCAGCCATAGGTTCTATTATGTATGCCATGCTGTGTACCAGACCTGATGTAAACCTTGCCGTAAGTTTGGTAGGAAGATACCAAAGTAATCCCGGCAAGGAACACTGGACAGCGGTCAAGAATATCCTGAAGTACCTGAAAAGGACTAAGGAGATGTTTCTCGTTTATGGAGGTGACGAAGAGCTCGTCGTAAAGGGTTACGTCGATGCTAGCTTCGACACAGATCTGGATGACTCAAAGTCACAAACCGGATACGTGTATATTTTGAATGGAGGGGCAGTAAGCTGGTGCAGTTGCAAGCAAAGCGTCGTGGCGGGATCTACATGTGAAGCGGAGTACATGGCTGCCTCGGAGGCAGCACATGAAGCAATATGGGTGAAGGAGTTCATCACCGACCTAGGAGTCATACCCAATGCGTCGGGGCCAATCAAACTCTTTTGTGACAACACTGGAGCTATTGCACTTGCCAAGGAGCCCAGGTTTCACAAGAAGACAAGGCACATCAAGCATCGCTTCAACTCCATTCGTGAAAATGTTCAAGATGGAGACATAGAAATTTGTAAAGTACATACGGACCTGAATGTAGCAGATCCGTTGACTAAACCTCTCCCTAGGGCAAAACATGATCAACACCAGAATTCCATGGGTGTTCGATTCATCACAATGTAACTAGATTATTGACTCTAGTGCAAGTGGGAGACTGTTGGAAATATGCCCTAGAGGCAATAATAAAAGCATTATTATTATATTTCCTTGTTCATGGTAATTGTCTTTATTCATGCTATAATTGTGTTATCCGGAAATCGTAATACATGTGTGAATAACAGACACCAACATGTCCCTAGTAAGCCTCTAGTTGACTAGCCCGTTGATCAACAGATAGTCATGGTTTCCTGACTATGGACATTGGATGTCATTGATAACGAGATCACATCATTAGGAGAATGATGTGATGGACAAGACCCAATCCTAAACATAGCATAAAGATCGTGTAGTTCGTTTTGCTAGAGTTTTGCAATGTCAAGTATCTTTTCCTTAGACCATGAGATCGTGCAACTCCCGGATACCGTAGGAGTGCTTTGGGTATACCAAACGTCACAACGTAACTGGGTGACTATAAAGGTAGACTACGGGTATCTCCGAAAGTATCTGTTGGGTTGGCACGGATCAAGACTAGGATTTGTCACTCCGTATGACGGAGAGATATCACTGGGCCCACTCGGTAATGCATCATCATAATGAGCTCAAAGTGACCAAGTATCTGGTCACGGGATCATGCATTACGGTACGAGTAAAGTGACTTGCCGGTAACGAGATTGAACGAGGTATTGGGATACCGACGATCGAATCTCGGGCAAGTAATATATCGATTGACAAAGGGAATTGCATACGGGGTTGATTGAATCCTCGACATCGTGGTTCATCTGATGAGATCATCGTGGAGCATGTGGGAGCCAACATGGGTATCCAGATCCCGCTGTTGGTTATTGACCAGAGAGTCGTCTCGGTCATGTCTGCTTGTCTCCCGAACCCGTAGGGTCTACACACTTAAGGTTCGGTGACGCTAGGGTTGTGAAGATAAGTATATGCAGTAACCCGAATGTTGTTCGGGGTCCCGGATGAGATCCCGGATGTCACGAGAAGTTCCGGAATGGTCCGGAGGTAAAGAATTATATATAGGATGTGCAGTTTCGGCCATCGGGACAAGTTTCGGGGTACCCGGTATTGTACCGGGACCACCGGAAGGGTCCCGGGGGTCCACCGGGTGGGGCCACCTATCCCGGAGGGCCCCTTGGGCTGAAATAGGAGGGAACCCAGCCCATAGTGGGCTGGGGCGCCAGCCCCCCCAAGGCCCATGCGCCTAGGGTTGGGGGGGGACCCTAAGGGGGGCGCCCCCTTGCTTGGGGGGCAAGCCCCCCACCCCTGGCCACCGCCCCCCTGGTAGATCCCATCTACCAGGGCCGACGCCCCCCCTGGCACCCCTATATATAGTGGGGGAGAGGAGGGACTTGATCCCCACGCCGTTGGTGCTTCCCTCTCTCCCCGTTACTTCTTCCTCTCTCGTAGTACACGGCGAAGCCCTGCTGTCATGACGCCCTGCATCCACCACCACGCCGTCGTGCTGCTGGATCTTCGTCAACCTCTCCTTTCCCCTTGCTGGATCAAGAAGGAGGAGACGTCTCCCGTCCCGTACGTGTGTTGAACGCGGAGGTGCCGTCCGTTCGGCGCTGGTCATCGGTGATTTGGATCACGTCGTGTTCGACAACATCAACCTCGTTCTAACGAACGCTTCCGCTCGCGATCTACAAAGGTATGTAGATGCATCTCGTGACTCGTTGCTAGATGAACTCCTAGATGATCTTGGTGAAACGAGTAGGAAAATTTTTGTTTTCTGCAACGTTCCCCAACAGGAGATTGTTTAATGTTTCCATGGATAGGATGTTGAGCCCTGCCCCGCCATCGATGAGGGTCCTGGTGACCACCATGTTGCTGATGATTGGGGAACACAACATCTGGAGGAATCCGGCTGTAGCCGCACACTTGAGCTGATCTGCTGAGCTAAACGTGATGGCGCACGCCTTCCAGCTGAGAGGGCACGCGGTTTCGAGCCTGGGGAGGACAGCATTCACTTCGCGGGCGAACCGCTTGAAGATGCGTTGAGAGGCTGGGGCTTGAGCCCCGCCCAGGATGTAGGCGATCGCGCGCGGCGCCTTGAAGCCCCCAGCCCCCTCGGCCTGGTGGCGGTCCTCATTTCTCCTTGGCTGCGGCAGCAGCGGTGGGAGGCCTGCGTTGCCTTGCGGGCGATCCTCGCGAGGCTGATCCCTCCAGTCTCCCTCGCGAGGCGGGTCTTGCCAGCGATCCTCGCGAGGTTGATCGCGCCACCCTTGGCGCAGGCCATGGTCTTCCCAGCGTCCTGCGTTCCTTCCTCCTCCTCGACCATAGCCCCGGTCACCGCAGTCGGGGTGACGGCCGATCCTTCCTTCTCGCACGGCTCGGAGCTCTTGACATTCATTGGTGTTGTGGGTGTGGAGGTCGTGGTACACACAGTACCGACTACCCTTGGAGGGTTCGGGCTGATCTCTGCCCCGCTTGGTGTCTGGTTCTGCCGCGAGCACGGCAGCCCCCTTGCGCTTCACATCCTTGGCCTTGGGCTTCTTCTCTTCTGGGTCTGCGGCAGGCAGCTCGAGGAGGGAGAGACGCCCTTCCTCAGCCCTGGCGCACTTGGTTGCCAAGTTTAACAGCTCCAAGGAAGTGCATAGGTCTTCATGCATCGCCAGCTCCTCCTTCATCTTGACATCACGCACGCCGTCGGAGAAGGCTGAGATGATGGCCTCCTCAGTCACCTTGGGAATCTTGAGGCGTGCGTTGTTGAAGCGTTGGATGTACTTCTGCAGGGTCTCCCTGGGTTGTTGCTTGATGCGGCGCATGTCGCTCACGGCGGGTGGCCGGTCGCAAGTACCTTGGAAGTTGGCGATGAAGCGGGTGCGCATCTCGTCCCAGGAGGAGATCGTGCCTGGAGCCAGGTTCAGGAGCCACGTACGGGCCCCGTCCTTGAGTGCCATGGGAAACCAGTTCGCCATGACCTTCTCGTCTCCGTTGGCAGCTTCGATGCCCAGCTCGTAGAGCTGGAGGAACTCTGCGGGGTCGGCCATGCCGTCGTAACGAGGAGGTAGGTCTGGCTTAAACTTGCCGGGCCACGCGATGCTGCGTAGCTCGATGGTGAAGGCACGGCAGCCTGCTATGGCCACGGGAGGCCTTGGGTGACGGAGAGCTTGGTCTTGCATGTCCCCACGCGCTGCAGCTGGGAGCAGCGTGGGGTCTTGACGTGCGGGAGCAGGAGCATGGTCGCGACGTGCTGGGGCAGGGAGCGCCCGGGCAGCTTCTTGCGGACGAGGGACTTCTTGGCAGCTCTACTCTTGCCGCGCTGGCACTTGACGGAGCGGGTTCTGCCCAGGGACCATGCGCCTTGGAGCCATGGTGCCTTCCTGAGGAGGAGGCGGTCAGGGCGCCGCCAGAGCTTCGTCGCCCGCGCGAGGCGGGGTGCGGTGCAGCGGAGCGGGCGGCGCAGGAGAGCCCCCTGCGGCATGGACGAGCTCGGCAACGCGGTCGAGCCATTCTTCGTAGACGTCGTCGACGGGACGGTAGCGCAGGAGCTCGTTTGCCGCGATGAGCGCAACTCGAGCCTCTATGGGTGCGCGGAGCGCGCGGCACGAAGAACCAGCCGGGGTGAGCGAGGGAGTTGCGGTGCGGCCGTCTTGCCGCACGGACGGATGCTGAGACGATGCTTGCTGCTCGTCCCCCGCCGGGCCGATGGCGGCGTTGACGGTAGGTGACGGGGAACGGCGAGGATGCCCGCCGATAGGAGCCGTCTGGGCGAGGCGGGAAGCGAGAGCAGCCCGGCGCTCGGCGCGGGCCCGACGAGCGTCAGACATGGGTGCAATGGTTGGAGGAGAACGGGGTGGTGGAAGACGAATTCCGGCACACCCCCTACCTGGCGCGCCAAATGTCGGATTTCGGGTTCCGGCAGACCATTGAGGTTTGAACACTGGGGTGCACGCGAAGATTTCGCCTCCTACCTACCTGCACCCCTCCGCCTTGCTAAGATCTAAGCTATGGAAAGAACAACACAAGTGACACAGGGTTTATACTGGTTCAGGCAACCGTTGTGGTGTAATACCCTACTCCAGTGTGTGGTGTGGTGGATTGCCTCTTGGGCTGATGATGATGAACAATACAAGGAAGAACAGCCTCGTGAGGGTCTGTTCTTGGCTGGGGTGATGAACTGCTGGGAGGGGTTCAGTCACCCTTCTCTCTCTCTCTCTCTCAACCTCTCTGGCCCTCTCTAGCTCTGGCTCCCTCTTCCTCTCTCTCTCAACCTCTCTTCACCTCTCTTCAAAACCTCTCTCCAAAACCTCTCTCTTTCTACCCTGTGGGTGGCTGGTCCTATTTATAGAGGCCCTGGTCCTCTTCCCAAATATTGAGCGGGAAGGGAGCCAACAATGGCGGGCTGATTTCAAGGGGGACAGCTAGTACCAGTTATCTTGACAAAAGTAGTCTTCGCCTGCACAAAGCTCTGGTGGTGACGCCGTCTTGGGCTCCACGATGACCTCTGTCTTGCAGTCCTCCTGGTCTTGGTCTTGTTGCACCGAATGGCAACCTTTGCCTGATGCCTCGGTACTCCGCAGCTGCGGTTGCCCCCTTTGCACCAAAGGGGAAAGGAGGACACTGCGCGGGCTGGCACCCGCCTGGCACCCTTGGTCGTCATGGCTTGCATCACGGGCACCTCGTGAGGTACCCTGCCTTGATCTCTCCGCCTCCTCGCGAGCCAGCCTGATGAGGCCGTGCCTAGGGAAGCTCCATGTCGTCCGCCCCGCGAAGCTTGGCAGGGTCTTGGGTCTGTGTTGGTGAAGATGGGCTGTGCTGGGCCCCCCTTTGAGCCACACCGCAGGCCGCATGCAGGCAAGTCTGGGGACCCCCGTTCCTAGAACGCCGACACCTAGATCCAGATCTAGAAGGTGAAATTTCACTAATTCCCCGGTTCCCCTGACATATTTTATGCCCCTGTTTAACGCATCATATCTCCATGACCATGGCTGCAAATCATGCATATGACATGTCAAATTGTTCGTCTTGTTGAGCTCTTCATGTTAGAAGCATTTCCATGCATGTTACTGTCAATTATGGTGCCATTTCCATTGTTGCAAGATTGCTATAAAATCTTAACTGCTGGTGCTTAGCTGAACATGGTGATTTCTCATTTTTGTTGCATTTGATGTGTGCATCACATGAGCACGAGGTCTACATGTGTTCTGAAATAAAACATGCCATCTTTACAGGTGTGCATGTATTGTATTTTTGTGATCTATGTGGTGAATAGTACAAGCATGCAAACTAGGCTCCGTGATGTTGCTGTTTTCAGGGACTTAGGATTTTGGTAAGTCCTTGTCCTGCTGTTATTTTGATGCCATGTAAACTTGATGCTACATTGAGATCCATGCTTATTTTGGGATACTTCATTGAGGATGTTTTGAACATGTGGTCATGATCTATACATTAATACCCATGTTTGAAATTATCAAGTGCTCTAGCATGTCATTTTCTTGCTCTATGTTTGCTATAAAATGTTCCTGGCAGATTGTTAACATGTTAATCAATATTGCCATGGTTGTTGCTAGTTAATAATGCATCCTAGGAACTTTCTATTGCCATGTTTGGCTTCATGAATATGTCTTCTTACTGTTTTTATGCTTATGTTGTCATTTAATGCTTTGTGGTGAGTGGCATGAGCTCGCAAAGTTGCTATCGTAAATTTGTTTATGCCATGCTCTGTTTTTCTTCTAAATATGAATCTGTTTATAAAACTTGCTATGTTTACATGGGTGCCATCACATCTTCTGTGCCTTTTTGGCTCATATTCACTAACGGACTTTTGTTCTATGCATTTAGTGGAATCATGTCATGCCTTTGTCTGCTATGATATGTTCTTGTAGCATGTTGTTTGCTTGCTCTAAACATTGCTTCCTGATGTTGTTTTTGACATGTTAGTATTTTCACCAAGTCTGTGAATCTGATATCTTTTGCACTTTTGTCATGCTTGTTTGAACCTGGTCTAGTGTGATTTAGCCGTGGCTAAGTGTTCATGTTTTGTCAAGGATCTCTTGTACATTACGGTCGTATGCTTTGTTGCTATGTTGGAGTGCAGTAGCTTCATTTCTTGTTGCATTCTAAGTGGTATCATGCTGTTAATCGCAGATTTGCGTCATTCTTGTGATGCTTGTCATTTGCAAACCGTGCATCCTTTTCCAGTGATCTTTATATCGTTTTCAACCGAAATCATCTCATCTTTCTAGCGGCATACTTGGTTTGCCAATTTGACGCCTTGATCATTCTTTCACTTCCGGAGCACGCATATGCATTGCATATCATGTCTTGCATATCATGCCATGTATTGCATCATGTTGCTTGTGCATTGCACCGTGATTGATCTTTGTTCCATTGCTTGTGTTCTTGCGTTGGGTAAAGCCGGGAGACGAGTACGTGACGAGGAACCTGTTGAGTACGCTATCGAGGATCAAGCTTTCTACAACTCTGAGAACTTTGCAGGCAAGATGACAATACCCTCGAAATCATTTCTATCTCTACTTGCTAGTTGTTTCGTTCTATCGCTATGTCGTGCTACCTACCACTTGTTATATCATGCCTCCCATGTTGCCATGTCAAGCCTCTAACCCACCTTCCTAGCAAACCGTTGTTTGGCTATGTTACCGCTTTTGCTCAGCCCCTCTTATAGTGTTGCTAGTTGTAGGTGAAGTTGAAGTTTGTTCCATGTTGGAACATGGATATCGTTGGGATATCATTATTATCTCTTATTTTCTTTAATGCATGTATATACTTGGTAAAGGGTGGAAGGCTCGGCCTTATGCCTAGTGTTTTGTTCCACTCTTGCCGCCCTAGTTTCCATCATACCGGTGTTATGTTCCTTGATTTTGTGTTCCTCACGTGGTTGGGTGTTATGTGAAACCCTTGACAGTTCGCCTTGAATAAAACTCCTCCAGCAAGGCCCAACCTTGGTTTTACCATTTGCCTACCTACGACCTATACCTTTCCCTTGGGTTCTGTAGACTAAAGGGTCATCTTTATTTTAAACTCCCCCCCCCACCCGGGCCAGTGCTCCTCTGAGTGTTGGTCCGAACCAGGCAACTTGCGGGGCCACTTCGGGGCAACTTAAGGGCTGGTTTTACTCGTAGATTGACCTATCCGGTGTGCCCTGAGAACGAGATATGTGCGACTCCTATCGGGATTTGTCTGCACATCGGGTGGCTTTGCTGGTCTTGTTTTACCATTGTCGAAATGTCTTGTAACCGGGATTCCGAGACTGATCGGGTCTTCCCAGAAGAAGGAATATCCTTCGTTGACCGTGAGAGCTTGTGTAGGACCTTGAAGTAGATGTGTCTAGAGGGGGGTGATTAGACACTTCATGCCAAAGTTGCAATTTTTTAAGCTTTTTCGGTTTGAGTGGAGTTTAAGCATAATTTCAACACTCACAATACATATCAAGCAAGTATGCAAAGTGTATATAGGCAGTGGAAAGTAAAGCATGCAACTTGCAAGAATGTAAAGGGAAGGGTTTGGAGAATTCAAACGCAATCGGAGACACGGATGTTTTTCCCGTGGTTCAGATAGGTGGTGCTATCCTACATCCACGTTGATGGAGTCAACCCACGAAGGGTAACGGTTGCGCCAGTCCACGGAGGGCTCCACCCACGAAGGGTCCACGAAGAAGCAACCTTGTCTATCCCACCATGGCCATCGCCCACGAAGGACTTGCCTCACTAGCGATAGATCTTCACGAAGTAGGCGATCTCCTTGCCCTTACAAACTCCTTGGTTCAACTCCACAATCTTGTCGGAGGCTCCCAAGTGACACCTAGCCAATCTAGGAGACACCACTCTCCAAGAAGTAACAAATGGTGTGTTGATGATGAACTCCTTGCTCTTGTGCTTCAAATGATAGTCTCCCCAACACTCAACTGTCTCTCATAGGATTTGGATCTGGTGGAAAGAAGATTTGAGTGGAAAGCAACTTGGGGAAGGCTAGAGATCAAGATTCATATGATAGGAATGGAATATCTTGGCCTCAACACATGAGTAGGTAGTTCTCTCTCAGAAATAGGATGCTGGAAGTGTAGGCTTAGTCTGATAGCTCTCTCCACGAGTGAAGAGGAGGTGGAGGGGTATTTATAGCCTCCACACAAAATCCAACCGTTACACACAATTTACCAATCTCGGTGGGACCGAATCAGAAAACTCGGTCGGACCGAAATAGTAAACCTAGTGACCGTTAGGAATTTCGGTGGGACCGATTGGAACAACTCGGTGGGACCGATGTGCTAGGGTTAGGGAAAATCCAAAACTCGGTTTGACCGATTACTCAAACTCAGTGGGACCGATTTGGGTAATAAGCAAAACAGAGAGTTGGCCAAGCAAACTCGGTGGGACCGATTGCATATCTCGGTTGGACCGAAGATATTGCAACAGGTAACAGAGAGTTTGCAAGCCCATCTCAATGAGACCGAGATCCCATCGGTGAGACCGAATTGCTAGGGTTTGGCAGTGGCAAATGACAAGTGAAACTCGGTGGCGCCGGATAGATAGAATAGGTATGACCGAGTTTGGCTTAGGGTTTAGGTCATTTGTGGATATGGGAAAGTAGCTGAGGATTTTGGAGCATATCATTAAGCACTTGAGCAAGAGGCTCATTAAGCAACACCTCATCCCTCCTTGATAGTATTGGCTTTTCCTATGGACTCAATGTGATCTTGGATCACTAAAATGTAAAATGAAGAGTCTTGAACTTCAAGCTTTAGCCAATCCTTTGTCCTTAGTATCTTGGAGACCTTCCCACACCCTTTAGTCCATGCCACTCCATTGTTGAACTTATCTGAAACATACTAGATGAAAACGTTAGTCCAACAAGAGATATGTTGTCACCAATTATCAAAACCACTTAGGGAGCACTTGTGCTTTCAGCTTGTGATGGGCTAAGTTGGGACACCCCTGAGGGTATAAACTTTTGAGAGCCGTGCCCGCGGTTATGTGGCAGATGGGGATTTGTTAATATCCGGTTCTAGAGAACTTGACACTTAACTTAACTAAAATGAATCAACTGCGTGTGTAGCCATGATGGTCTCTTTTTGGTGAAGTCCAGGAAGAGAACACGGTCCTGTGTTATGCTTGAATGTAAGTAGTTTCAGGGTCACTTCTTGATCACTTCTAGCTTCTCGATCATTGCGTTGCTTCTCTTGTCACTCTTATTTGTGTATGCTTGCCACTATATATGCTTAGTGCTTGTTGCAGCTCTACCTTACTGCCTTCTCCTACCCATAAGCTTAAATAGTCTTGATCTCGCGGGTGTGAGATTGCTGAGCCCTCGTTACTCACGGATACTTCCAAACAGTTGCAGGTGCCGAGGATACCAGTGAAGGTGATGCTACCGAACTCAAGTGGGAGTTCGACGAGGATCTGGGTCATTACTATGTTTCATTTCCTGATGATTAGTAGTGGAGCCCAGTTGGGACGATCGGGGATCTAGCATTTGGGGTTTATCTTCCTTTTTATCCGGATTTGGCCGTAGTCGGTCTTTGAGTGTATTTGGATAATGTATGAATTATTTATGTATTGTGTGATGTGGCGATTGTAAGCCAACTCTTTATCCCTTTCTTATTTAGTACATGAGATTGTGTGAAGATTACCCCTCTTGCGACAAAACTACCATGTGGCTATGCCTCTAAGTCGTGCCCCGACACGTGGGAGATGTAGCCGCATTGTGGGTGTTACAAGTTGGTAAACGGAGCCATCTCCGACTTAGGAGCCCCCTGCTTGATCGAATCGCTGACGTTGTTGAGTCTAGAACAAAATGTTTTGAGTCTTAGGATTATATATATATATATATATATCGGAGAGTAGGGTTCTTTTTACTCCTCAGTCCCTTCGTCGCTCTAGTGAGGCCTCCTGACGTAGAAGTTTTGACTCTCCTCTCCTCAAATTTCACAAATTTTTTTAGGATCACGCGGGTATCTTGGAATCGTTCCGATAGTCTAAGTTGACCATGAGAGCTCGTGATGGGCTAAGTTGGGACACCCCTGAGGGTATAAACTTTTGAGAGCCGTGCCCGCGGTTATGTGGCAGACGGGGATTTGTTAATATCCGATTGTAGAGAACTTGACACTTAACTTAACTAAAATGAATCAACTGCGTGTGTAGCCATGATGGTCTCTTTTTGGTGAAGTCTAGGAAGAGAACACGGTCTTGTGTTATGCTTGAATGTAAGTAGTTTCAGGGTCACTTCTTGATCACTTCTAGCTTCTCGATTGTTGCGTTGCTTCTCTTGTCACTCTTATTTGTGTATGCTAGCCACTATATATGCTTAGTGCTTGTTGCAGCTCTACCTTACTACCTTCTCCTACCCATAAGCTTAAATAGTCTTGATCTCGCGGGTGTGAGATTGCTGAGTCCTCGTTACTCACGGATACTTCCAAACAGTTGCAGGTGCCGAGGATACGAGTGAAGGTGATGCTACCGAACTCAAGTGGGAGTTCGACGAGGATCTGGGTCATTACTATGTTTCATTTCGTGATGATTAGTAGTGGAGCCCAGTTGGGACGATCGGGGATCTAGCATTTGGGGTTTATCTTCCTTTTTATCCGGATTTGGCCGTAGTCGGTCTTTGAGTGTATTTGGATAATGTATGAATTATTTATGTATTGTGTGAAGTGGCGATTGTAAGCCAACTCTTTATCCCTTTCTTATTCAGTACATGAGATTGTGTGAAGATTACCCCTCTTGCGACAAAACTACCATGTGGCTATGCCTCTAAGTCGTGCCCCGACACGTGGGAGATGTAGCCGCATTGTTGGTGTTACAAGTTGGTAAACAGAGCCATCCCCGACTTAGGTGCCCCCCTGCTTGATCGAATCGCTGACGTTGTTGAGTCTAGAACAAAATGTTTTGAGTCTTAGGATTATATATATATATATATATATATATATATATATCGGAGAGTATGGTTCTTTTTACTCCTCAGTCCCTTCGTCGCTCTAGTGAGGCCTCCTGACGTAGAAGTTTTGACTCTCCTCTCCTCAAATTTCACAAATTTTTTTAGGATCACGCGGGTATCTTGGAATCGTTCCGATAGTCTAAGTTGACCATGAGAGCTCGTGATGGGCTAAGTTGGGACACCCCTGAGGGTATAAACTTTTGAGAGCCGTGCCCGCGGTTATGTGGTAGACGGGGATTTGTTAATATCCGGTTGTAGATAACTTGACACTTAACTTAACTAAAATGAATAAACTTCGTGTCTAGCCATGATGGTCTCTTTTTGGTGAAGTCTAGGAAGAGAACACGGTCTTGTGTTATCCTTCGTTGACCGTGAGAGCTTGTGATGGGCTAAGTTGGGACACCCCTGAGGATAAAAACTTTTGAGAGCCGTCCCCGCGGTTATGTGGCAGACGGGGATTTGTTAATATCTCGTTGTAGAGAACTTGACACTTAACTTAACTAAAATGAATCAACTGCGTGTGTAGCCATGATGGTCTCTTTTTGGTGAAGTCCAGGAAGAGAACACAATCTTGTATTATGCTTGAATGTAAGTAGTTTCAGGGTCACTTCTTGATCACTTCTAGCTTCTCGATCGTTGCGTTGCTTCTCTTGTCACTCTTATTTGTGTATGCTAGCCACTATATATGCTTAGTGCTTGTTGCAGCTCCACCTTACTACCTTCTCCTACCCATAAGCTTAAATAGTCTTGATCTCGCGGGTGTGAGATTGCTGAGTCCTCGTGACTCACGGATACTTCCAAACAGTTGCAGGTGCCGAGGATACCAGTGCAGGTGATGCTACCGAACTCAAGTGGGAGTTCGACGAGGATTTGGGTCATTACTATGTTTCGTTTCCTGATGATTAGTAGTGGAGCCCAGTTGGGACGATCGGGGATCTAGCATTTGGGGTTTATCTTCCTTTTTATCCAGATTTGGCCGTAGTCGGTCTTTGAGTGTATTTGGATAATGTAAGAATTATTTATGTATTATGTGAAGTGGCGATTGTAAGCCAACTCTTTATCCCTTTCTTATTCAATACATGAGATTGTGTGAAGATTACCCCTCTTGCGACAAAACTACCATGTGGCTATGCCTCTAAGTCGTGCCCCGACACGTGGGAGATGTAGCCGCATTGTGGGTGTTACAAGTTGGTAAACAGAGCCATCCCCGACTTAGGAGCCCCTTGCTTGATCGAATCGCTGACGTTGTTGAGTCTAGAACAAAATGTTTTGAGTCTTAGGATTATATATATATATATATATATCGGAGAGTAGGGTTCTTTTTACTCCTCAGTCCCTTCGTCGCTCTAGTGAGGCCTCCTGACATAGAAGTTTTGACTCTCCTCTCCTCAAATTTCACAAATTTTTTTAGGATCACGCGGGTATCTTGGAATCGTTCCGATAGTCTTGTGACGAGAACATTGTTCTTGGTGCCTCCTGACATTTAGGGGTTGTGGCAGTGTCCCCGGGAGTTGAGCTCCAGGTGTTGTCGTCACAATTTTATCGTTGCAGTTCTGGAATACCTGAGTTCGCCGACATCGAAAATCTCTTTTATGCAGTTGTTGGTGAGATAACCTCGACGCCACCTAGTACTGGGGCGGGACTTCGGGATTATTGCCATAACTCGTATAACAGATGCTTTTTGAAGGTTGAGGTACATGATTTCTGAGGGTTTCTTGGTTATGTGTTGAAGGATGGATACAGTTGGATGTAGGAATTTTTAGTTTGGGTGAGATATTATGCTTCCCCTGTATCCCCAACACCTGATTGCATAACTAGAAAGTTTCGAGAGTTTTATAGGTGGGAATTCAAGTAGCTCTAGTATTTCTTCCCGCAGATATTTGTTTGTGATTGGGTAATCCTTACCACTTATTTGTTCATATTCATACCTTGTTGCTTTATTCATCTAACTTTATCTAAGTGGCTTCTCAACTTAATGGACGTGTGATGATTTACTTTGGAATTCATTAGTTCATCCTTGTTCGAATGTTTATACTTAATGGACGTGTGATATGATTATACTTGTTGCTCTAGGATGAAGGCTCCACACCTTCCCTTTTTATGTGAATTTAATGATAATAAAACCTTAGCTTCTTATGCTAATGGTATATATGATTACTATGATGCAGAACAAATAGAAGAATTTGTTGCTTTTATGGGTGCTTATGAAATTCAATCTATGTTTAAAGAGTTCGAAGATTTTGATGATTCGGTTTATAGACCTGAAAATTTAGCCAGCCTTAAATATTGCTATGAGAATTATGAATACAATTACGAAATTAATGCGCTTATTGAGAAAGTCTCCGCTGTCCAAGAAGAGAATAATATTTTACAGGAATCTATGGAAGAAGAAGTTGATGAAACTGTGAGCTCATTGGATGAAAAAGATGAGGAAGAGAGCAAAGAACAAAAGGAGGAAGAGCGGATTAGCTACCCGTGCCCACCTTCTAATGAGAGTAACTCTTCAACTCATACATTGTTTAATTCTCCTTCGTGCTTACCGAAGGATGATTGTTATGATCCCGTTGATTCTTTTGAAATATCCCTTTTTGATGATGCTTGCTATGCTTGTGGTCAAGATGCCAATATGAATTATGCTTATGGAGATGAACTTGCTATAGTTCCTTATGTTAAACATGAAATTTTTGCTATTGCACCCACGCATGATAGTCCTGTTATCTTTTTGAATTCTCCCGACTACACTATATCGGAGAAGTTTGCCCTTATTAAGGATTACATTGATGGGTTGCGTTTTACTACTACAAATGATGATTTTGATAGACATAATATGCATGTGCTTGCTTCTCCTACTTGCAATTATTATGAGAGAGGAACTATATCTCCACCTCTCTATGTTTCCAATACATTAAAATTGCAAGAAACTGTTTATACTATGCATTGGCCTTTACTTTGTCTGCATGAATTGTTCTTTTATGACATGACGATGCATAGGAAGAGAGTTAGACTTCGTCATTACATTATATATGTTACTTTGTGCTCACAACTAAATTAGAAATCATTGTTAATTAAAATTGGCTTTGATATACCTTGGGATCCGGGTGGATTCATTACTTGAGCACTATATGCCTAGCTTAATGGCTTTAAAGAAAGCGCTACCAGGGAGACAACCCGGAAGTTTTAGAGAGCCATTTATTTTCTGTTGAGTGCTTTCACATAGTTTAAAAACAACAAAAATAAAGAGGGTAACCCAAAACTTTTTCAAAAAGGAAAGTGAAAGTGAGAAAGACAAGCATTGTTGAAGTGGGAGAGCTCCTTGAACTTTGTTCATGCTCACAGCAACTTTGTGAATATTGATTACAGAAACTTTTTAACAAAAATAATTATCCCCTTGTACAATTCCATTGTATTATAAAAATAATGTGCCAAGGTTTGCCTTTAGGATGTTTACATTTGCTTGATGGTTTGTACGGTGCAGGACAGAAACTTTGGCTGTAGTGCGTGATTTTACATTTTTAGCTGGAACGTCAAATGGTTCTGATTATTTTTGCACTGTCTTTATATACAAATTTTTATTTTTCCTAATTTTGGTAGAATTTTTCAAGTATCGGAAGTATGGTGAATGTTCATATTATTCCAGACTGTTCTATTTTCAACAGATTCTGTTTTTTGATGCATAGTGAGGGAGTCCTGGATTAGGGGGTGTCCGGATGGCCGGACTATACCTTCAGCCGAACTCCTGGACTATGAAGATACAAGATTGAAGACTTCGTCCCGTGTCCGGAAGGGACTTTCCTCGGCGTGGAAGGCAAGCTTGGCGATATGGATATGCAGACTCCTACCATCGTAACCGACTTTGTGTAACCCTAACCCTCTCCGGTGTCTATATAAACCAGAGGGTTTTAGTCCGTAGGACAACATACACAACAACAATCATACCATAGGCTAGCTTCTAGGGTTTAGCCTCTCCAATCTCGTGGTAGATCTACCCTTGTACTACCCATATCATCAATATTAATCAAGCAGGACATAGGGTTTTACCTCCATCAAGAGGGCCCGAACCTGGGTAAAACTTCGTGTCCCTTGCCTCCTGTTACCATCCGGCCTAGACACACAGTTCGGGACCCCCTACCCGAGATCCGCCGGTTTTGACATCGACATTGGTGCTTTCATTGAGAGTTCCTCTGTGTCGTTGCCGTCAGGCTTGATGGCTCCTACGATCATCAACGGCAATGCAGTCTAGGGTGAGACCTTCCTCCCCGGACAGATCTTCGTCTTCGGCGGCTTCGCACTGCGGGCCAATTCACTTGGCCATCTAGAGCAGATCGAAAGCTATGCCCTTGGCCGTCAGGTCAGATTTGGAAGTTTAAACTACACGGCTGACATCCGCGGGGACTTGATCTTCGACGGATTCGAGCCACTGCCGAGCGCGCCGCACTGTCACGACGAGCATGATCTAGCTCTGCCGCCGAACAGTGCCCTGGAGGCCGCACCGCATCGGCTTCGACCCTTAGTTCGGAGCCAACTGCGCCGATCAAGGATGGGTGGTTGGACGCCGCCTCGGGGGCTGCGATTCCAACGGCGATCGAGCCGAACACCAGCCTCGCACTCCGCGAGACTCGTGACTACAAGGAGCCGGACTCCTCTCCGGACTCCGAACCCTCCGCGTCCCTGCCGATCGAATACGATTGGGCGCCGATTATGGAGTTTACTGCCGCGGACATCTTTCAGCACTCGCCTTTCGGTGATATTCTGAAGACACTGAAGTCTCTCTCTTTATCAGGAGAGCCCTGGCCAGACTACGGTCAGCAAGGTTGGGATTTGGACGATGAAGAAATTCAAAGCCCACCCACCACTCACTTTGTAGCCACTATCGACGACTTAACCGACATGCTCGACTTCGGCTCCGAAGACATCGACGGTATGGACGCCGATGAAGGAGACGATGAAGAACCAGCGCCTATCAGGCCCTGGAAAGCCACCTCGTCATATGACATATACATGGTGGACACCCCAAAAGAAGGAGATGGCGATGGAACAACGGAGGATGACCCCTCCAAAAAACAGCCTAAGCGCCGGCGTCAGCGGAGCCGCTCAAAATCCCGCCAAAACAAATACGGTGATTCCAGCACGGGAGATAATAATACTCCGGCCCCCTCCAGCAAGATTTAGCACAGGAGGATGGAGAAACCAGCCCTTATGAGAGAGCGGCAGACACAGAGGTCGAGGACGATAATTATATGCCTCCCTCCGAAGACGAGGCAAGCCTCAACGACGACGGATTCGTTGTGCCAGAGGATCCCGTCGAGCAAGAGCGTTTTCAACGCAGGCTTATGTCCACGGCAAGAAGCCTCAAGAAAAAACAGCAACAGCTTAGAGCTGATCAAGATTTGCTAGTCGACAGATGGACTGAAGTCCTTGCGGCCGAAGAGCATAAACTCGAACGCCCCTCCAAGAGCTATCCAAAGCGCAAGTTGCTACCCCGATTAGAGGAGGAAGCACTTGATGCGGCCGACCGGCCACCTCGTGGCCGTGACAGAGAGGCCTCTCGGCCCTCCACTCAAGCCGCACCCCGTACCAAGGCACGGGAATATGCGCCAGACTTACGAGATATGTTGGAGGAAAAGGCAAGGCAAACAAGATCGATCTATGGATCGCGTGGGAGCCCCACGACTCGAGACGGTAACCGTCATGCCGGCCACAAATTTGGCAGGGCCGAACACAGTAGACAAAGCTCATTGGAGCTACGTCGTGATATAGCCCAGTATAGAGGCGCCGCACACCCACTATGCTTCACAGACGAAATAATGGAGCATCAAATCCCCGAGGGTTTCAAACCCATAAATATCGAATCATATGATGGCACAACAGATCCTGCGGTATGGATCGAGGATTATCTCCTTCATATCCACATGGCCCGCGACGATGATTTCCACGCCATCAAATACCTCCTACTCAAGCTTAAAGGACCAGCTCGGCATTGGCTTAACAGCTTGCCAATAGGATCAATCAGTTGTTGGGAGGACCTGGAAGCCACATTCCTCGACAATTTCCAGGGCATAAGTCACGTAAGTCACGTGTGCGACCCCCAGACGCCGATGACCTAAGTCACGTAATTCAGCAGCCAGAGGAATCGGCCAGGCAATTCTGGACACGGTTCCTAACAAAGAAAAATCAAATAGTCGACTGTCCGGACGCTGAAGCCCTAGCAGCCTTCAACCACAATATCCGTGACGAGTGGCTCGCCCGCGCACCTTTGACAGGAAAAGCCGAAGTCTATGGCAGCACTCACGACACTCATGACCCGCTTTTGCGCGGGAGAAGGCAGCTGGCTTGCTCATAGCAACAATATGACCAAGAACCCTGGTAATTCGGATACCAGGGACAGTAGTGGCTAGTCGCATCGCAACAAGCAGAAGCGCCGCATTAACAGCGGCAATGCTGAGGATACGACGGTTAATGCCGGATTCAGAGGCTCTAAATCCGGTCAGCGGAAAAAGGCATTCAAAAGGAATCCTAGGGGCCCGTCCAGTTTGGACCGAATAGTCGACCGCTTGTGCTAGATACATGGCACCCCCGAAAAGCCGGCCAATCACACCAACAGGGATTGTTGGGTGTTCAAGCAGGCAGGCAAGTTAAACGCTGAAAATGAACACAAGGGGCTGCATAGCGATGACGACGAGGAGCCCTGGCCGCCGAACAACAGTGGACAGAAGGGTTTTCCCCCACAAGTGCGGACGGTGAACATGATATATGCAACCCACGTCCCCAAAAGGGAGCGGAAGCGCGCATTAAGGGACGTATACGCGGTAGAGCCAGTCGCCCCAAAGTTCAACCCATGGTCCTCCTGCCCGATCACCTTTGATCGAAGGGACCATCCCACTAGCATCCGTCATGGCGGATTCGCCGCATTGGTTCTAGACCCAATTATTGACGGATTTCATCTCACTAGAGTCCTTATGGACGGCGGCAACAGCCTGAACCTGCTTTACCAAAATACAGTGCGGAAAATGGGCATAGATCCCTCGAGGATTAAGCCCACCAAAATGACCTTTAAAGGCGTAATACCAGGTGTAGAGGCCAACTGTATAGGCTCAGTCACACTTGAAGTGGTCTTCCGATCTCCGGATAATTTCCGAAGCGAGGAGTTAATCTTTGACATAGTCCCATTCCGCAGTGCCTATCACGCACTGCTCGGGCGAACCGCATTCGCCAAGTTCAATGTGGTACCGCACTACGCATACCTTAAGCTCAAGATGCCAGGCCCTCGAGGAGTAATTACGGTCAATGGAAACACCGAACGCTCCCTCCGAACGGAGGAGCACACGGCGGCCCTTGTAGCAGAAGTACAAAGCAGCCTCTTCAGACAGTTCTCCAGTCCGGCCATTAAACGACCGGACACCGTCAAGCGCGCCCGGAGTAACCTACAACAAGACCGCCTGGCACGATCCGAGCAGGCATAGCAATGCGGCCCCAACCCCAGCCCTCGCAAAAATGCGACACCAGTACTTCGTGTACATAACTACGCTCTAGAAATACCATGGGTACAGGGGAAGGGGCACCATCAAGGCATGCCCGAAACACGGCTTAAACCGCACCAGGGGCTGCCGTTTTTTTAACTTTCTCTTACTTTCAGGACTCCACACTTCGGAAGGCCTGTTCGGCAGTTCAATTGCCGCACAAACGATGCAAGAACTAGGAAAGCAGACAAGCCACGCCGCATTACGGAACTCCCAGGTGGTCTCTATCACGAGCAGTATACCTGTTTCGCATACTATTCCGCAGCTTGCCCCTGGAACGGACATGTTACATAGTCCAACATTTTGCTTATCGCATTATTTGTATCGTTCTGTTTTGATCGCAGCCCTCTTTAATAAACAGTGCATAACTTTTGTCTATTTTTGCATTACTCTTTATATATATATATATATATATATATATATATATAGGACAGGGCTATTCTGTTACTAGTAACAGAATATTATTTTGTTACCCTCGGCGCTATAAGGAACGGCCCGCGCCAAAAGAAGAAAACAACCCTGATCCTCCCCGCAGATCCTTGTTGCCACCTACTCTTCGTGCCCGCCGCCGCCCGACCTCCTACCCACTGCGCCGCTGCCCGGCCTCCTCCCAGCGCGCCGCCGGCCGGCCTCCTCCCAGCATGCCTCCGGCCGGCCTCCTCCCAACCGCGCCGCCGCCCGGCCTTCTCCTCAAGCGCGCTGCCGCCCGGTCCTCTCCCCATCGCCGGCAGCGTCTCCATTCTACTCCGGCCGCCTCTCTCGCTCCGACCCCTATAGGTGCGTGCGCGCGACGCAGCTTCACGAATCCAACCCACTTCCTGATCCCATCTCCTCCTAAAGCGAGCCACCACCGCCGTCCGCCACCACCCCATGCCCCGCCGCCGCGCGCCGCCACCCCTCGCCCTGCCGTCGCGTGCCGCTAGCCCACTTCCCATTCCTACGCATGCTGTTGTGAGGTACGAGGCAGAGGACGGAGCGGCGACACACGCGCTAGGGATGTAGAGGACAGGCACAACGACGACGCAAGGTGGTGGCCATGGCGGTGATGCGACTGTGCGTCGCCCAATCCCCTGCTGACCGCCGCTCGAAGCTGCCCTCCACGCCGCCGACTCATCGATGGCACGGCCCCCTGCTTCCTCCCGTGTGGCCTTCTTCCTCAGTTTGCTACTAACTCATCAGCCGTTCTTCTTCGCCAACACCTGAAGGTCCTGTTTCTTCATCTCATCATCTTCATTTATTTTCGTTGCTCGCTTGGCAGTTCATAGACAAAAAAATTGAACGGGGGTCTCTAAATATTTTCTTGATATATCTCTAAACAGGACCAACTTTGCCATGTTTTCTGCTTGTATGTGTGTGGCTGAACTATTTAGCTTTTGAGTGAAGTTCAAACTTCATATGTGTAAAGGTCGAATCAAATTCAGTTTTGTACATATGAGGTTGAGCCAGTTTTTTAGGCTACTGAAACCAATCATTTGATAGGGAATTCAAAAAGAACAGTATATATGAGCATACGTGAAGTTGAAGTTCTTGGTTCAGGAAAGTAGACATCCCTATTTTACACTCTTCTATATTTTCGGTCACAAAAACATTAGGAAGAAAATGCTAAATCAAGAGGTTCACACACTACTGTCTCAAATGTTCGGACGTTCTTTTCCGTACGCAAAAATCAAATATAGGTTAATTCCCCATGAAATCCGCTTTGTTGCTTTTCTTCCTCACCCATCTATGTTATGCAAAAAATAGTTCAATTTTGCTAATTCATCTAGTTTTGATTAGATAAATTTTGTAGTTCATTTTTCTGATTCCTACTGACTATAGTTTCTTTTGGTTTCTTGCAGCAGATCAAGCTAAATTCGAGAGTGAAAAAAATCAGTTCACCTTTGCGTGTTTTTTCAGATCATCTTACATGTCAAGCACCAAACCGACACCACAGCTTCTGCTACTGGTGCTAGTGTGGATGTTAGCAAGTTCAACTACAAGTCTACGCCGAGTTCAGGTACATTGTCGTGGACGGCCAAGTTGACGCACTTTAACCAGTTCTTTGTAATAGTCCTATTTATTGCTTTGATCTTGTACAGGAAGCTGGGAACATATCTATTGATCTGACATGTTAATTAGGGATTTAGTTTTCTCTTGTTCTTCTAGGGGAATTAACCTCGGCGATGGGTAGCACATAAAATGCATGCCCGCCATATGTTCGCTATATTGCTGCAGTAGGATTTTAGATTTTTCGTTCTACCTTGGATGCACTGAATACGTGACATGTTGTGAAATAATTAAGTACGGAATTCTGAGGCTGTATGATCTATTAACAACATGAATTGCATTTTTTCATCCTTACTAGATGCTGAGGATGGCTAGATTATATTTGGCATTAGCACCATCGGCGTGTATGCAAAATCCTCTTTTTTCTCAAGTATGGTTAATGCTATTGTATGATACATAGAAATTGAGATGTGAGGGCACTCTTGCTGTATACACATGGTATGGCTATTCTGAAAATTTTAAAATTATAAAAGCAGATAAGTTCACGGGTTCACCAGTGGAAGTTCAAGGAATAAAAAGATTAAAGAAAAGGAGAGTTCAGAAAATGGTAGCACTGTCTGCTGTTGGCTGATGTCTCCTGTTGCCTGAAGCCCCTGCTACTTGCTAGCTACTTGTTGTGCGTGCGAGTTTGTGTGCTGCTGTTGTTTGTTGCTGTAGCAGGGTGATGTGGGAGAGATAGATAGATAGCAAATGGAATGATCTTCCACATTGACTAACTCGTGACACACTTGGTTCAGTTT
Source organism: Triticum monococcum (assembly GCA_034509565.1). Classification (NCBI taxonomy): domain Eukaryota; kingdom Viridiplantae; phylum Streptophyta; class Magnoliopsida; order Poales; family Poaceae; genus Triticum; species Triticum monococcum. The sequence continues at coordinate 402,942,258 of CM067844.1, read as the reverse complement.
CTAACTTTAATCTAGTTCAATTAGAATTTTAATGCAGTTCAAAGACTATTGCTGTTTATCTCCTTGATGTTCAGTTTTGTGTTCTGTTGTTTGCCCCAATTGATCCTTGTGTTAATGTTTGTATATGTTTTGCACTTCTGATCCCATAGTGAAGTGAAAAATGACAAGCGAGATAAGTACTAGTTTGGAAAGTTTGCAAGTTTGAACACATAAACCTAAAAAAGTTCATTGAAAAAGTTTGGTTTGCATGTTTCGTGAAAATGCCTTGCTAAAGAAATATCTCTTGTGCAATTATTTATTCCGCGCCCCGCCGCCGCCTGCCATCCCGCGCACCGCCCGCGTCCCGCCGCCGCCCAGCCACCCCGCTCCCCGCCGCTGCCCGAGCCTCCTACCAGCTACGCGCCCCGCCACTTCAGCGCGTAGACCATTCAACTCCGACACCCCAGGCCGTTCACGTCCGCCACGAGTGCCGGTTCAATGCCGCCCCGACAACCCAGCGCACGTGGAGAACTACAAAAGAGGTTCAGTTTCTGAACTTTTGAACGCCAAGAGGTTCAGTTTAGAACTTGGTATGGTGGGTGTACTACTGATAATCTCAAACTTGTTCCTCTTAACTTCAGTAGAAGAATTTCTGGGAATAGATAAATGTGTGGATGCAAAGTGTTGGGTGATGGGATGTTGTTGGGTTAATTAGCTAGAGATCTCAATTAGCTATGTCGGGGCAGATCCTTTGTGTCTCTACATTTTAGGCCAAGAAGAGAAGCAAACGTGCTGCTCATCATTTGCCATCATCCATCTCTACTCAAATTATGTTCATCTTTGAAATTTCGGTCCATTTTCTGTTGGCAGGATGCGTAAAAAAAGTCGAAGGAAGCAACTCAAAAATAGATGAATGTTGGAAGGAAGATGTATAAGGTTGAGAGGCAATATCATCTTGAGGTCTGTTACCCTTCAACTTATAGACATATATGCTCAGTTATTGTTGTGTAACATAGAGTTACCCTAGATGTAAATGCTCCTTCTATTGTGTATTTCAGTTTAACATTTGGTGTTTCTTTAGGTCACTTTAGCGTGCATTTTCAGTACATCTTCCAGGTGAAGGAGCTTCCCTTCAGTTAGTTTTGTTTATGTAGAAAAAAGATTGTGTCAAAAAATTGAAGGCATCAGTTCAAAAGGGTATAAGGCTGAGAGGAAGTGGTCTCAGGTCACAAAATTTCCATTGAGAAAAAATAGCCACAAACAGGTTGAGTTCACTACACAGAATCTGTTTGTTCAAAAGAGAAACAAGCTCATTGTTACAACCCGGTGAATTCACAAAGGAAAAAAAATGGGAATTTAAAGAAAACTTGTAGAAGTTTGTTGTATGCAATTCTGAATGTTCGAGTCCCAAAACGAGAGAAGTAGAAAACACCGTTGCAAAAAAAGATAAAAAAATAAACACACAAAACATTTTCTTTTTGGAAAAAATATCATTCGGTTCAACGATATAAACCATATAAGTTCAAGGACGATGATAACATAAACCATTGAAAAGTTATGAGGATAATCATACAAAAAGTAGAGTAAAGTCCAATCTATGAAAATACATCAGTACAAAAAAACACATATATCAATACGAGTACTTTGTTTTTCAGACAGAAAAATAACACGATGAGAGAAATTCAAAATGATAAAAGTTCAAGTGGTAAAATGAGAGAAGTCCAACATATCGTCGCACAACAATGTTGAGTTCAAAAGAAAATACAAAACATTTTCATATTATTAAAAAATCATTTAGTTCACATTTTGAATATATACTAATAAAATGTGTGGTGGCATTGTCCACATTTTGAATTTAAACCACTAGCTTTTTATACACAAGGGCTTGTCCTAGGAGAGCCCTATATAGGCATGAGCACTACTGCTACAAACTTTAATCCCCCATTTTTCGGCCTGGAGAGCATTAGAAAAAAGTTCAATTTTGAAAATTCATTTAGTTCTCTGGTTAGAAGACTAGTGGTTCATCTTGCTAAATCTTGTGGTTTAAAGTTTCTTTTTTGTTACAGCAGTTCAGTGTGTATTTTAAGAAGAAAAACCAACAATGGCGGCTGCACTGGAGCTGCAGGACTACTATTGCTGATAGGTTTGTGAACTAATAAACATTATTTTTATGTTCCTGTGATGTTTCATATTTTTGTGAACTGGTAGTTGATGCTCTTTGTGGACTGATAGCTGATACTTTTTGTTAACCGATAAACTGAATAAATGAGATGGATGTATTATCAGGCCGCGAAAATGATGTAAAAAATATGTGCAATTCAGCGGATGAGTATTATGCATGTCCTTATAATCTGAAGGTAGTGGCACCACTAAGAAAAACAAAATAATCAGTTTTTTGTAGCCACGGAATGGGCATTTGGCTCAGTAATCTTCCATTGCTAGAGGTACTGCCTCTTGAGTTAATTTATCAAATTGAAATCATCCTTTTTATGTTTTCGTGTTGTCAAATAAAACCAATTTTTTGGACATGCAGCGCCCAAGCCGTTCACCCTTACCACCACAAGCCGTTCACCTCCGCCACACGAGGCCGTGCGACGACGCAACTATCAGAACGTTCACCTCTGCCACAGGAAGCCGATGCAACACTAAGAATGTTTTGTTCTTTTTCAGTACATGTTTTGTGTGCTTTTTAGTACACCTACTTAGCGATTCTATGTCCAATTTCCCCTGTTTAAGTGTTCTTCCTATAGCACAACAGGAGTTGTGTGTTATGCCTTAATAAGCATTTGAGAAAACCTTGTATGGATCGAAACTAGCATATGTTATGTTCTATTCTTGTAAATGAAGCTCCACTTTTGTTTTTTTTGAGGTTACTTGACATAAAAATTAGTATATGTTCTATTGTAAAAACATATCTAAAATTTCATGATACATGCTAGCAGAAGTTTGAAAATACACTCAGCTCAGTTCCTATATTTTATTTCAGTTCAATTTAGAACTATTTGCAACTGTTCAGACTCGAGTGTTCCTATATTTTATTTCAGTTCAATTTAGAAGTATTTACAACTGTTCAGACTTGAGTTTACAACGGAAAAACATTTGGAAGTTTAGCGAGCGAAAATACTTTTTAGATTCATTTAAAAAGTGTCGTACAGTTCAACTTTTATATATAATAAATTCATAATGAAACGTGGGAACAATTAAATATGTGTGTGTGTTAAAAACATAACAGTACAGAGAAATTTGGTACGTACTCGTCGAAAAAAATCGCATCAGTTCGAGAGGCACGGAAAAGAAAATTTGGTGCCAATAAAGTTTGAGGGAAAAAAACAACTTTAAAAGGAAACGTGAGAAGCTCACAAATTAATTCTGCGACATTGACGTCCAAATTCTACAACTCATCCGTACAAACAAAAACGGTCGTCCGTTCTACAAAGGAAAATTGGTTTAATTAAAAATATTAATCAGTACAAGTTAAAAACGGTGGTACCTTCGAAATAAAAGAAATGACAGAAATTCAAATTGTAAAAAATGGTAAAAGTACACGTCATAAAATAAGAGAAGTCCACAACATCGTTGTAAAAAAATGTTTAGTTCAAAAAAAGAATAAAAAACATTTTGTTTTTGAAAAAAAATATCATTTAGTTTGATGATATAAACCATGCAAGTACAAGGCCGACGATACAATAACATTTAGTTCAATAATAAAAACCATGCAAGTTCAGGGCTACAGTAAACCGTTAAAAATTTACGAGAAAAATATTACCCAAAAAACAGAGCAAAGTCTAGTTAGTGAAAACACGCTTAGTACAAACCCATGCAAGCATCAGTACAAGTACTTTTTTTCGGAACCATTTAAAATTACTCTACAAAAAATAGCTCATTACAAACATACACATATATCAGTACGACTACTCTGTTTTTCAAACGAGAAAACAGCAGGATCCGTCATACCGTATTTAAGATTACTCTTAAATGTTTGCGAAGTAGAGAAAATGTCCAACATGACTAAGTTTCGCATTTTTGATAGCTATCCAACCGTATATTATTTGCCCCATTTCGACAAACTTTTTTAAAAAAACCGCATTCAAAATCAATTTTAACCGTATTTGAATTCATATTTAAACCATAAGGAACTAGAAAAAAGTTTCTATACGCAAAAGTTGCGCATTTTCCATAGCTTTCCAACGCCGTATCATCTGCATCAATCCGTTAAACCGTTTGCAAAAAAATAGTGAAAAAACATTTTGCCTAGAATTTCACCATTTTTGAAATTACTTTTAAATCATATAGAATTTGAAAAAATAGTAGATATACGAAAGATGCGGATTTTCATAAGCTTTCCAACGCCATCTCATTTGCTCAATTCCGACAAACCGTTTGAAAATTAAGTCCAAAATATGATTCGTGTTTTGAAAAAACGGTTTTTTTCAAAACTGCTCTTAAATCATAATTTTTTGGTAAAAACAAATTATAAGAATGTAATGTGGATGTCAAGAGCTTTCCAACGATATATTACATGCCCCGTTTCGACAAAAAAAAATTACAAAAAAATTGAACTAAAGAAGACGATTTTTAACAGCAACAGAAAGCATCAGTTCAACTGCTCGAATTTTAATCAGTTCAACCGCTTGAATTTATCAGTTCAAGTAGGGTAACAGAATAATATTTTGTTACGCGTAACAGAATAGCCCAGATGTTTCTTAACGACATATATATATGTTTCTTAATGACATATTGCACCCGTACACTTTGGTACGGCCTAAATACGCCAGGGGCTTTAGTACCCCTCAATATGGTGTGAGAAGTCCGAACACTTTAACAAGTGCGGCACCCCGAACTTATAGCATTATATGCATCGGCTCCGAATCATGTCTTGGGTCAATAGTTGGGTTTGCCCGGCTCCTATCTTTTGGTGCCTTACGTTCCGCTATATCGGCTAAGGTAGCACTAGGAGAACAACTGCGATTGTGCTCCAGTTGAGCTGGGTCAATCACCTCAGTGGAGAAAGCTAAAACTGACTATCATGATGAAGCGAGAGCTGGTCGCTGTTCGAGAGGTTTTTCGAGTCCCTAACGACTTATGCCGCTTAGAGCGAGGAGCCGGCTCTGTCCGGCCAAGGCGTGGATAGTGCCCCGAACTCGGTCTTCCGAATACCAGGGGCTTCGCCGAAATTTAAAATTATAGAATTCTATGGCTAAGTGAGAGTGTTCACACATTATAGTCCGATTGCCTTGTTCGTTGGGCTGAGCGCCTCCCTCGAAGGACCCAAACATGGGAAAAGAGCGCTCAGGTTTATCCCCGAACACCCCAGCACTAGCGGCACGGGGGCAGAAGCCAACGACTTGCCATCTCTCAGAATTGATAAACAGCCACGCAGAAGGTAATATTTTAAATTCCAATAGCATTGCTTAGCGCATATGAACAAGTTTTCAGCGCACAGGACAAAACGAGAAAGTTTCACTCAAAAATTACATCCCTAGAACATTCATCCGCCACAAGGCAGGCACCCTTCAGAACATCCTTATAATAATTCTCGGGCTTGCGATGCTCTTTCCCCGGCGGTGCCCCGTCCTTCAAAAGCTTCTCAGCATCCAGCTTGCCCCAGTGCACCTTAGCACAGGCAAGGGCCCTGCGGGCACGTTCAATGCAAACGGAGCGCTTGATGACTTCGAGCCTTGGACAGGCCCCTACCAGCCGCCGCACCAGCCTGAAATAGCTCCCAGACAGAGCCTCTCCAGGCCATAGCCGAACTATGAGGCCCTTCATGGCCTGTTCGGCCGCCTTGTGGAGCTCGACCAGTTGCTTCAGCTGGTCGCTCAGCGGCACGGGGTGTCCGGCCTCAGCATACTGAGACCAGAACACCTTCTCTGTCGAGCTGCCCTCCTCGGCTTGATAAAATGCGGCGGCATCGGACACACTCTGAGGAAGATCTACGAACGCTCCTGGAGAGCTCCGGATTCGGGTAAGTAACAAGTAACTCACGTTTATGTGTTTGCTTTGCATAAAGAATGCCTTACCCGCCGCTATCTTCTTCACCTCATCCAACTCCTAGAGGGTCTTCTGGGATTCGGCCTTGGTAGACTTGGCATTTTCAATAGCCACCGCGAGCTCGGACGCTCGTGTCTTTGAGTCGAGCTCCAAACTCTCATGTTTTTACATGAGAGCCTGGAGCTCTTGCCGCACCTTGCCAACCTCGGCCTCATACTTCTCCCACTTGGTGCGCTCCATGGCCGCCCTCTTCTCGGCCTCGACCAGCGCTTGCTTAAGGGTCGCCACCTCAGACGTGGCCCCTACAATAGCCACGATAATCCTGTCATTTTTTGCAATTGCACCTTTATATATATATATTTAAACAAGGTATTTCTTACCTTCATTGTCCTCGAGCTGCTTCTTGGCACGCCCGAGCTCTTGCTCGGACCGCTCGAGGTTCTGCTTTAGTGTACCCACTTCCGCAGTCAGTGCGGCGGACGCAAGCAAAGAAGCCTGCATACGCATATTGACTCCTTTTTGTTAGACTCCTACGAATTTTATTTGATCCTCTCTTAGGCTTTTCTTCCCGAACGCCAAACAGAGCATTAGGGGCTACTGTCTATGCGGTAATATTATTTACACATTCTTTACTTACCTCAAAGCCTATTAAAAGGCTAGTACAAGCTTCAGTCAGTCCGCTCTTGGCGGACTGAACCTTCTGGACCACCGCACTCATAATGGTGCGGTGCTCCTCGTTGATGGAGGCACCTTGGAGCACCCCAACAGATTGTCCGGCGCCTCCGGTTGGACAGGGTCACCGGCACGGTGGGCTTGCTCCTCTTGGAAGGAGGTCCCCCGCCGAACTCTGGAACCTTTGAAGGTTCTGGAGCAGTGTCCGGCCTAGAACCGGATTTGGAGCCCCGGGGGGTTTCATCCCCTTTACTCCTGGAGTCCGGGAGGTCGGCTTGGAACCTGTTGGGACAACACTTCGGTGTCGTCCGTAGGGCGGGGGGAGGAAGCCGTCGGAAGCGAGTTCACATCCGATGAGTCCAGTGAGCCGCTCGACGGCGCGTCGAGCCGGTCCTTGGGTGGGCTGAATAAAAATATTCGACATAAGGGAAAGCTGTGCAATAAACGAATACTATGAATTACTCTGGTATCCGGATACTTACGATTTTGCCAGGGGCTTGGCCCTGGGTGGCCACCCCTCTCCGCCGTCGTCGGCGTTGGTGGAGTAGTCCGGAGGAAGGGTTTTCCCCTTCTTGGACCCTCCAGCATCCCCAGAGAGGGCGGCCTTCCTTTTCTTCTCTCCTCCCGGTGGAGGGGGAGAGGTCTCTTCTTCTTCCTCCTCGTCTTCACGGGAGGAATGCGCCTTGGAACCATCGGATGATGGATCCGACACCTCCTGGCGCCGGGCACTCTTTCGAGTCCCCGTGGCCTTTTTCGCGGCCTTCTTCTCCGGCACCACATAGGGTGCCGGAACCAGCAGCTTCGCCAAGCGAGTGTCCGCTGGGCCTTCGGGCAAAGGAGCCGGACAGTTGATTTGTCCGGACATCACCTGCCAATCCTGTCAAAGGCAAGGGATCTTAGATCCCGCATGGAGTCAAACTATGAAAAATTGATACCCTGTAAAAGGAAAAAACAGCTTACCGCATGAGCGTGACGCTGCGTACTGAATCCGCGATCCTCAGTAGCGGATGCGGGGGCCTCGCCGCCCTTGAAAAGCACCTTCCAGGCATCTTCGTACGTCATGTCGAAGAGCCTGCTCAGAGTTTGGTGCCGCGCCGGGTCGAACTCCCACAGGTTGAAAGCCCGTTGTTGACACAGGAGGATCAGGCGGATGAGCATAACCTGGACTACATTGACAAGTTTGAGCTTCTTGTCCACCAGGGTTTGGACGCATGTTTGGAGCCCGGTCCGCTCTCCTTTTTTACCCCACGACAGGCCCGTCTCCTTCTAGGAGGTGAGCCGCGTAGGGGGTCCGGATCGAAACTCGGGGGCTTCGACCCATTCGGGGTCGCGCGGCTCGGTGATGTAAAACCACCCCGATTGCCACCCCTTCAGGGTCTCCACAAAGGAGCCCTCGAGCCATAAGACGTTGGCCATCTTGCCCACCATGGCGCCTCCGCACTCCGCCTGGTTGCCGCGCACCACCTTCGGCTTGACATTGAAAGTCTTGAGCCATAGGCCGAAATGGGGGCGGATGCGGAGGAAAGCCTCGCACACGACGATAAACGCCGAGATGTTGAGGACAAAGTTCGGGGCCAAATCGTGGAAATCCAGGCCATAGTAGAACATGAGCCCCCGGACAAATGGGTGAAGAGGGAAGCCCAGTCCGTGGAGGAAATGGGGGAGGAACACCACCCTCTCACGGGGCCTAGGGGTGGGGATGAGCTGCCCCTTTTCGGGAAGCCGGTACGCAATGTTGTTAGACAAGTATCCGGCCTTCCTCGGTTTTTTGATGTGTCCCTCCGTGACGGAGGAGACCATCCACTTGCCTCTCGCTCCGGACATGGCTGGAGAAGGTTGAGGTGGGGAGTGCGGACTTGGGCGCTGGAGCTCGAGTGCGCGAGAATGGATAAGCAAGGGAGGAAGAAGGCGTAGGTGAAAAGGTGGATCCTTATCCCCTTATATGGGTGGACGCAACTACGTGTCCCCACCAGCCTGGTAAAACTCACTTATCTCCAAGCACCGTAATCAATGGCACGGTTGGGTTACCCACGCCCGTATTGATGAGAATCTCGGAATAAGGGGACACGATCTCTGATTTAACAAGATGTGCCAAGGAAACCACCTCGCATGACGCGCTGAGGTGGGATAATGAAACGACTCGGCTAAGGGCTTGGCCATGGTGTGTCACACTACGGAATACGTCAGCAGATTATATTTGTGTAAATATTATTCTCTCTATGGCAATATGTGGAAACTTATTTTGCAGAGTCGGACACTATCTTTGTGTTCAAAATCTTCTATGAACTACTTGGAGGAGGAACCCGCCTTGCAATGCTGAAGCAATCTGCGCGCCGGACTCGTCATCATTGAAGCCTGGTTCAGGGGCTACTGAGGGAGTCCTGGATTAGGGGGTGTCATACCTTCAGCCGGACTCCTGGACTATGAAGATACAAGATTGAAGACTTTGTCCCGTGTCCGGAAGGGACTTTCCTTGGCGTGGAAGGCAAGCTTGGCGATACGGATATGCAGATCTCCTACCATTGTAACCGACTTTGTGTAACCCTAACCCTCTCCAGTGTCTATATAAACCGGAGGATTTTAGTCCGTAGGACAACATACACAACAACAATCATACCATAGGCTAGCTTCTAGGGTTTAGCCTCTCCGATCTCGTGGTAGATCTACTCTTGTACTACCCATATCATCAATATTAATCAAGCAGGACGTAGGGTTTTACCTCCATCGAGAGGGCCCGAACCTGGGTAAAACTTCATGTCCCTTGCCTCCTATTACCATCCAGCCTAGACGCACAGTTCGGGACCCCCTACCCGAGATCCGCCGGTTTTGACACCGACACATAGTTTGCTGATTTTGATGAAACTATCAATTTATATCAGTGGATTAAGCCATGAGAAAGTTATACTACAGTAGACACAATGCAAAAACAAAATATGAATTGGTTTGCAACAGTACTTCGAGTAGTGATTTGCTTTATTATACTAACGGATCTTACCGAGTTTTCTATTGAAGTTTTGTGTGGATGAAGTGTTCGATGATCGAGAAGGTCTCGATGTGAGAAGAAGGAAGAGAGGCAAGAGCCCAACCTTGGGGATTCCCGAGGCACCTCAAGTAAATATTCAAGGAGACTCAAGTGTCTAAGCTTGGGGATGCCCCGGAAGGCATCCCCTCTTTCTTCAACAAGTATTGGTATGTTTTCGGATTCGTTTCGTTCATGCGATATGTGCAATCTTGGAGAGTCTTTTGCATTTAGTTTGCATTTTTATTTTATGCACCATGCTGGTATGAGATAGTCCTTGGTTTATTTATAGAATGCTATATGCACTTCACTTATATCCTTTGAGCATGGCTTTATAGAATGCTTCATGTGCTTCACTTATATCATTTGAAGTTTGGATTGCCTGTTTCTCTTTACATAGAAAACCGCCATTTGTAGAATGCCCTTTTGCTTCACTTATATTTGTTAGAGCGTGGGCATATCTTTTGTAGAAATAATTAAAATCTCTTGCTTCACTTATATCTATTTAGAGATGTCGGGACCCCGATCCCAAGTCACACCGATCTAGCATGTAACACTTCATATCACTTTGCGGCCTCACGCACGGTATCCCCACGGGTGCCACCTTACCTGGCCCGGGACCGTTTGCGCATTTTGGCTCACGTATATGATAGTGTCGCTAGCATCCATATGACAAAGAACCCGGGCCGACATGGCTAGTCGTGAACCCAAAGCGGCACGGACCTATGGAGACAGGCATACATGAATCGCATCGAACATGTCGGTCATCAACGAGTGATTCCGGGCTGTAGCACTGGGCTAACAGGACTCCGGGGATCCCGGGCTGTAGCAGGCTAGGCAGGGCTCCGGAGATCACCATGTGACATTTCCCCGAAGGGACAGACATAGGGACGAAGTGAAACACATGCCGGCCAGTCAAGTGTCCTGAACAGTAGTACTGGGCTAGCAGGACTCCGGTGAACCGGGCTGTAGCGGACTACTATGGCTCGAGGAACACTAGACTACATTTCCCCATAAGAAAGGCTGCGAAGGATAAACCACTAGATTGTCGGATCCCACACATAGCAATACACGTTACACGTACGCATAACATGCATGTATGTGCGGTACATCATGGCATCACAACATAACTCAAACTCATATAGGTAAGGGCCCAGAAGAGCCACATAGCATAAATACAAACAGGGGTCACATGACCCATCATTCAGAGCATACAAGCAACAAGCGGAAGCATTACATGTCTGAGTACAGACAACTACAAAAGAAAAAGACTAAGAAGCCTGACTAACACGACCCTCCCAAGGGTACAAGATCGTAGCTGGGATACAAGCTACTCGTCGAAGCCACTAGTGTAACCAACTGCAAAACATAAATAAGCAAACGTGAGTACAAAGGTACTCAGCAAGTCTTACTTCAGAACTATCTACATATGCATCATTATCAACAAAGGGGGGGGGGGGGGTTGGAGTTTAACAGCAGCAAGCCAGCTTTGACTCAATGGCTAATCTATACTATGGGTAACAGAAACTTCTTTGAGGTGAGAAGACGCACACGAGTCCACAACTTCACCATATCAATACTCCACTATGGATCCGTTCCCGTCTCCCTACGAGAAGGCCATCCATAGCACTCACGCTTATCTTGCGTATTTTAGAGTATCCACTTCAAATTGTCTATGTACTATATAAGTTCTCCAAGTTTCCATATCCGAGGAAAACGGCTATTCGAATAGATAATAATGACCCTGCAGGGGTGTACTTCTTCACACACGCTCTCGCCACTTATAGCCCCGTACACGTCATGTACCTCGGCAACCTTCAAGCGGAAGCCGGGCGAGGGTGTCGGCCACGACCTGACTAACCACACAAGTCTCTCGTCCAGGTTTATCACCTATTCGGGTTCCATCCGCAAGGAGATCCGGCCGGGGTGTCGCTCACGGCCCCAAACGATGTGTGCAGGGTTCCCAAGCCCACCACCCGGGTGCCACTTGGTACACCGTGCCACAGTGCCTAGTCTGTCCCAAGCCCGTCCCGTCGGACACCACCTGGTAGACAAGTAGCACTACCTACAAACGCCAGAAACTAGTTGCAACTCCTGGACAGAGATCAAGTGGGTTAATAAGCCGAGAGGGGCCGGATAACCGGAACCCAATGTGTGGTAGTAACTGGACTTGGATAACATACACAGAACTCAGTGCTTACGGACGGTTCCAATGAGACAACCCACCATGTACTCCTACATGGCCTCTCATCGCTACCTTTACCAAAACGTGTTCGCACACTTAGCCTTTACCGGTAGGACATGTTCACCACTCCGATTCATTCCCGATGAATCAGACCTGACACAACTCTAAGCATAGCTGGCATAAAGAAAACAAGTATGGATGAGCAGGCACATCAAGGCTCAAGCAACTCCTACTCATGCTAGTGGGTTTCAACTATTTACTGTGGCAATGACAGGTCATGCAGAGGAATGGGTTCAGCTACCGCAGCAGAAAGTAGCAGTTTGAATCGTTGTTGTCCTAATGCAGTAAAAGGAGCAGGAGCGAGAGAGTGGGACTTTATCGGGATGCTCAAGGGGGTTTGCTTGCCTGATAGATCCACGAAGAAGCACTGCTCCTCAGACAGGTACTCGGGACACCTTCCGGAGTAGAACCTATCGAGAGGGAACGGTGCCGGCCATCAATAAACAACCATATGCAACAATATGATGCATGAAGATAACATTCAAAAATGCTATGATTTTCCCTAATGCATCTAGCATCAATTTGGTTGAAGTCCATATGAACCAAGGGTTCATATGCAAACCCTAATTTAGATATATAACATGCCATTATTACGTTTTCACTTATACAGTAGGTATAAGTTGGTTTTTCATGCATGAAACTGGCATAAATGGATTCCTTGCATTTTTCTGATAATTTTTCATATATAATTTATTTGATTTGGAGTTACGGTTGAATTACTATGAATTTTTGAAGTTTTAACTATTTTCTGGAATTTCCTGATTTATTTAATACCAGAAAAGGATACATTGCGTCAGCATGACGTCAGCATGACGTCAGCGAGTCAACGGGTCGGTCCAGGTCAAACCTGACCAGTGGGACCCATATGTCAGTGTCTAAACTAACTAATCTAGTTTAGTTAGTGGCCTCGGGCCCACATGTCAGTATCAGGTTAATTATCAGAGGGTTAATTAATCCTAACTACTAATTAAGGGCGCCGGGGCCCATCTGTCATTGACAGGGAGGGGAGAGGTCAACGGCTGTGGGGTCAGACCGGTCAACCCGCCGGCGTTTAGCCGCCGGCGAGGCAGAACACGGCGGAGGCGCTGCGGGTTTTGCCTACAGGGGGTCATTTGGCACGCGGAGTGCAGCTACGGGATGCGGGCGCTCGTCCGCATCCAACTGTGGTGGTGGCGCGGCCGGGGAGTGGCCGGAGTGGCGCCGGCAACGACGAGTGCGGCGGCCGGAGCTCGGGCAGGTGCGGGCGCGTGGTTGCGGTGCACGGGGAGGCGAGCGGAGAGGCGCTACGGGCTCCTGGCGTCACCAGGAGCACGGTGAGGCGCACGGGTGCGGCTGGCTCGGCCCCTGGCCACGGTGGCTCCGTGGCCGGCGGCGAGGAGCTACGGCCATGGCGGGGAAAGGGGCTACGGCGTGCAGGCGGCTAAATGGAGAGAGGGAGGAGAAGTAGCAGCTCACCGCGGTCTCGGTGGGCTTGACGGCGAGCTCGGGCATGCACTGAAGACGGCGAGGCGGCGATGGGGATCCACGGCGACCGGAGATGAAGACGGCGGCGATGAAGGCGCTCCAGGGCCTCCCGAGGCGCGTGGCTCGACGGAGAGCTTCAGGGCGAGGTGGCGGAGCTTCTGGACTCAAAGAGAGGGCGAGGGGGAGGCGGTGGCCGCGGCAATGGCGAACGGCGGCGACAGCAGCGCTCGGCCGTGAGCGAGGAAGCGAGGGAGAGGAGAGGAGAGAGCTGGGGGGGAAGTGAGAGAGGGCCGAGGGGGATGCGTGGCGTCGCGAGGGAAGGGCCAGGGCGACGACGAGGGAAGCAGGAGGTGGCGGGGCGACATGGCCGGCGCGCGGCGTCGTGCCCGGCTTCTCCTCTGCCTACTGGCAAGAGGTAGAAGACGGGGCTGCCCCTGGTGGGCTGGGCCGCCAGGTGGCTGGCCAGCTGGGCCAAAGGTAAGGCCAGGTAAGCCTTTTTCCTCTTCTGTTTTTCTTTTTCTATTTCTGACATTTGTTTTGTATTTTAAAGAAATGTTAAAACATTTCCATAAATGTTGAAAATAATTGTGGCATCTAGATATAATATTCTAGAGGCCCTCACCAATTCCCAACATTTTTGGAGATATTAAAAATATTTATATAATTTAAACAGCTCCAATTCAAATATTTAAGCATTGATTCAAAAATCCAAAATGAGAAGGAAAAATGTGCATCACCTCTGGTTGTTGTTCCCAACATTTTCCAAAGACCATGAACATTTTTGAAAGCATTTTGGGTTCATTGAAAATCCACTTTTAATTTGAACCTATTTGAATTGCTTTGGTGCTAGGGTTTGCAACTTCCCCATTTCAATTTCATTTGAAATATAAACATGATGCACAAAGCAAGCCTAGGACCATACCAGAACTAGGGATGTGACAAGAGAGATGACATGAATTGGTCATTTACGTGGTTAGTCATAAAATCCTACATAATACTTGTAGATCACTGAATATGATCTGTTTGATTCCTTGCAATAGTTTTGCGATATAAAGATGGTGATATTAGAGTCTTGCTAGTGGGTAGTTGTGGATTAGTAGAAATACTTGTGTTGAGGTTTGTGATTCCCGTAGCATGCACATATGGTGAACCGTTATGTAACGAAGTCGAAGCATGAGGTATTTATTGATTGAGTTCCTTATGAGTGGCGGTCGGGGACGAGCGATGGTCTTTTCCTACCAATCTATCCCCGTAGGGGCATGCATAGTAGTACTTTGCTTCGAGGGCTAATAAACTTTTGCAATAAGTATGTGAGTTCTTTATGACTAATGTTGAGTCCATCGATTATACGCACTCTCACCCTTCCATCATTGCTAGCCTCTCTAGTATCGCGCAACTTTCGCCGGTACCATAAACCCACCATACCTTCTCCTCAAAACAGCCACCATACCTACCTATCATGGCATTTCCATAGCCATTCCAAGATATATTGCCATGCAAGTTCCATCATCATCATATACATGACTTGAGCATTTATTGTCATATTGCTTTGCATGATCGTAAGATAGCTCGCATGATGTTTTCATGGCTTGTCCGCTTTTTGATGTCATTGCTACGCTAGATCATTGCACATCCCGGTACACCGCCAGAGGCATTCATATAGAGTCATATCTTTGTTCTAGTATCGAGTTGTAATATTGAGTTGTAAGTAAATAAAAGTGTGATGATCATCATTATTAGAGCCTTGCCCGCCAAAAAAGAGAGGCCAAAGAAGCCTAAATAAAAAAAGGGGGGCCAAAGAAGCCCACAAAAAAAAGAAGGAAAAGGGGGAAATGTTACTATCCTTTTACCACACTTGTGCTTCAAAGTAGCACCATGTTCTTCATATAGAGAGTCTCTTGAATTATCACTTTCATATACTAGTGGTAATTTTCATTATAGAACTTGGCTTGTATATTCCAACGATGGGCTTCTTGAAATGCCCTAGGTCTTCATGAGCAAGCAAGTTGGATGCACACCCACTTAGTTTCCGTCTGAGCTTTCATATACTTATAGCTCTAGTGCATCTGTTGCATGGCAATCCCTACTGACTCACATTGATATCTATTGATGGGCATATCCATAGCCCGTTGGTACGCCTAGTTGATGTGAGACTATCTTCTCCTTTTTGTCTTTTCCACAACCACCATTCTATTCCACCTATAGTGCTATATCCATGGCTCACGCTCATGTATTGCGTGAGGGTTGAAAATGCTGAAGCACGTTTAAAAGTATGAACCAATTGCTCGGCTTGTCATCGGGGTTGTGCATGATGTGAATATTTTGTATGGTGAAGATGGAGCATAGCCAGACTATATGATTTTGTAGGGATAACTTTCTTTGGCCTTGTTATTTTGAAAAGACATGATTTCTTTATTAGTAGGCTTGAATTATTATTGTTTTTATGTCAAATGATAGACTATTGCTTTGAGTCACTCGTGTCTTAATATTCATGCCATGATTAGATATGTGATCAAGATTATGCTAGGTAGCATTCCACATAAAAAATTATCTTTTTTTATCATTTACCTACTCGAGGACGAGCAGGAATTAAGCTTGGGGATGCTGACATGTCTCCGTCGTATCTATAACTTTTCATTGTTCCAGGCCAATATTCTACAACTTTCATATACTTTTGGCAACTTTTTATACTATTTTTGGGACTAACATATTGATCCAATGCCCAGTGCCAGTTCCTGTTTGTTGCATATTTTTTGTTTCGCAGAAAATCCATATCAAACGGAGTCCAAATGGGATAAAAATAGATGGAGATTTTTTGGAATATATGTGATTTTTGGGAAGTGAAATCAACGTGAGACGATGCTCGAGGGGCCCGCGAGGAAAGGGAGTGCGCCCCAGGGAGGCAGGCGTGCCCCTGACCCTCGTGGCCACCCCGTAAGGAGGTTGGTTCCCTTCTTTTTCCACAAGAAAGCTAATATCCATATAGAGATCGTGTTAAATTTTCAGCCCAATCGGAGTTACGGATCTCCAGGAATATAAGAAACGGTGAAAGGGTCGAATCTGAGAACGCAGAAACAGACAGAGACAGAGAGACGGATCCAATCTCGGAGGGGCTCTCGCCCCTCCCACGCTATGGAGGCCATGGACCAGAGGGAAAACCCTTCTCCCATCTAGGGATGAGGTCAAGGAAGAAGAATAAGAAGGAGGGGGCTCTCTCCCCCTCGCTTCTGGTGGCGCCGGAGTGCCAGCGGGGGCCATCATCATCACCGCAATCTTCACCAACAACTTCACCGCCATCATCACCAAATCTTCCCCCCTCTATGCAGCGGATTATCCTCTCTCTTACCCGTTGGAATCTCTACTTAAACATGGTGCTCAACGCTATATATTATTTCCCAATGATGTATGGCTATCCTATGATGTTTGAGTAGATCCATTTTGTTTTATGGGCTATTTGATGATCAAGATTTGTTTGAGTTGCATGTTTTATTATTGGTGTTGTCCTATGGTGCTCTCCGTGTCGTGCAAGAGTGAGGGATCCCCGCTGTAGGGTGTTGCAATATGTTCATGATTCGCTTATAGTGGGTTACGTGAGTGACTGAAACACAAACCCGAGTAAGGGGGTTGTTGCCTATGGGATAAAGAGGACTTGATGCTTTAATGCTATGGTTGGGTTTTACCTTAATGATCTTTAGTAGTTGCGGATGCTTGCTAGAGTTCCAATCATAAGTGCATATGATCCAACTAGAGAAAGTATGTTAGCTTATGCCTCTCCCTCAAATAAAATTGCAATGATGATTGCCGGTCTAGTTATCGATTGCCTGGGGACAAATAACTTTCTCGTAACAAAAAGCTCTCTACTAAAACTAACATAGTTGTGTCTTCATCTAAACAGCCCCTACTTTTTATTTACATGCTCTTTATTATCTTGCAAACCTATCCAACAACACCTACAAAGTACTTCTAGTTTCATACTTGTTCTAGGTAAAACGAACGTCAAGCGTGCGTAGAGTTGTATCGGTAGTCGATAGAACTTGAGGGAACATTTGTTCTGCCTTTAGCTCCTCGTTGGGTTCGGCACTCTTACTTATCGAAAACTGTTGTGATAGCCTATACTTGTGTGTTATCAAGGCGACCTCGCCTATCAACTTGAGCTTCCGTCCAACTTCGCAAATGTGCATGATGTGTCTCACGTGTCTCAGCTTCGCAAGTGTTTCAAGACTCCTGAGCGCACCATCAACTTCAAAGAGATTGATCTCCTAGAAGATCTCTCTTATCATGAGCGCCCCATTGCTATTCTTGAAGAAACTGAGCGCAAGACTCACAACAACTCAATCAAATTCCTGAAAGTGAAGTGGTCACACCATTCTGACTGAGAAGCCACCTAGGAGCGGGAGGACCACCTTCGTTCCGAATATATGGAGTTGTTTCAGTCCTAGATTTTGGGACGAGATCCTCTTGTAGTGGTGGGGGTGTTGTAACACCCCGGATGTAAATCGCCATATTTGTAACTCCGACTCTTGCCATTTTCGGATTTATGTTATGGGATTCCCTTCGTGGTTGGGTTTTGTATTCGTTTTGCAGTTTGTTCATGTCATGCATTTCATACGATGTCATCATGGGCATCACAGTTTCATACGTGTTCGTCTCATCCATCCAAGCATTTTCCCCGTTGTCCGTTTCGCAATCCGACACTCCCACACGCACCTGACGCACCCCTCTTGTCTCTTTTTGTGAGTGGGAGTTAAACATTCTCGGAATGGGTTGAGATTTCTCAAGTGGCCTTGGTACACCACCGGTAGACCGCCTGTCAAATTTCATTCCTTTTGGAGGCCGTTTGATGCCCCAACGGTTAACTGTGTAACCACAAAAGCCTCTTGTGTGTTGCAGCCCAACACCCCTCCAAAACAGCCCAATAACCCATCTAAACCATCTCCATGTTCTCCACTATTGGATCATGATCGTGTGGGTGAAAACCGCACCTCATTTGGACACTCCAAACTCCCTCTACCAACAAATATGTGCATCTCCCTCGACATCCGGGTCCAAACCCCGCCCGCCGCGCCCCGTCCAACTGGAGCTTGCCACATGGCATCTCAACCGCCCACCGCCGCCGGCCCATTCAGCCCGGGTCAGGCCCCCGAGCCCGCGCGCCACTGTCCCGCTCCTCCCGCGTGTCCGCCGCCCCGCGCCTCCAGCGACCTCCGCCGCCGACCGCTCGCCGCCACCGCGCATTGACGGTGCCGCCGCAATCCAACCGCCGACGCCTCTCCGCAGCACCTCCCCACCGCTCGATGTCGCGCCACTACCGCCTCGTCCTCCACCGCCCGTCGCCTCCGGCAGCCGGATACGGCCGGCGACGCCCCGGCCTCGCCGTCTCCGACGACCCCCAAGTCCGGTGACGTCCTCTCCCCATGCTCCGTCGGCTCCTTCCTCCACTTTCGGCGAACCTCGATCCGCGTGTGAACCCTAGATCCAGATCTGGAAGGTGAAATTTCACTAAGTCCCCGGTTCCCCTAACATATTTTATGCACCTGTTCAACACATCATATCTCCATGACCGTGGCTCCAAATCATGAATATGATATGTCAAATTGTTCATCTCGTTGATCTCTTCATGTTAGAAGCATTTCCATGCATGTTAGTGTCTATTATGGTGCCAGTTCCATTGTTGCAAGAGTGCTATAAAATGTTAACTGCTGATGCTTAGCAGAACATGGTGATTTCTCATTTTTGTTGCATTTGATGTGTGCAACACATGAGCATGAGGTCTACATGTGTTCTGAAATAAAACATGCCATCTTTACAAGTGTGCATGTATTGTATTTTTGTGATCTATGTGGTGAATAGTACAAGCATGCAAACTAGGCTCCGTGATGTTGCTGTTTTCAGGGACGTTGGATTCTGGTAAGTCCTTTTCTTGCTGTTATTTTTATGCCATGTAAACTTGATGCTAGATTGAGATCCATGCTTATTTTGGGATACTTCAGTGAGGATGTTTTGATCATGTGGTCATGATCTATACATTAATGCCCCTATTTGAAATTATCGAGTGCTCTAGCATGTCATTTTCTTGCTCTACGTTCGCTATAAAATGTTCCTGGCAGATTGTTAACATGTTAATCAATATTGCCATGGTTGTTGCTAGTTAATAATGTATCCTATGAACTTTCTATTGCCATGTTTGGCTTCATGAACATTTCTTCTTGCTATTTTTATGCTTATGTTGTCATTTAATGCTTTGTGGTGAGTGGCATGAGCTCGCAAAGTTGCTATCATAAATCTGTTTATGCCATGCTCTGTTTTTCTTCTGAGTCTGAATCTGTTTATAAAACTTGCTATGTTTACATGGGTGCCATCACATCTTCTCTGCCTTTTTGGCTCATATTCACTAACGGACTTTTGTTCTATGCATTTAGTGGAATCATGCCATGCCTTTGTTTGCTATGATATGTTCCTGTAGCATGTTGTTTGCTTGCTCTAAACATTGCTTCCTGATGCTGTTTTTGACATGTTAGTATTTTCACTAAGTCTGTGAATCTGATATCTTTTGCACTTTTGTCATGCTTGTTTGAACCTGTTCTAGTGTGATTTAGCCGTAGCTAAGTGTTCACGTTTTGTCAAGCATCTCTTGTACATTACTGTCGTATGCTTTGTTGCTATGTTGGAGTGCAGTAGCTTAGTTTCTTGTTGCATTCTAAGTGGTATCATGCTGTTAATCGCATATTTGCGTCATTCTTGTGATGCTTGTCATTTGCAAACCGTGCATCCTTTTCCAGTGATCTTTATATCGATTTCAACCGAAATCATCTCATCTTTCCAGCGGCATACTTGGTTTGCCAATTTGATGCCTTGATCATTCTTTCCCTTCCAGAGCACACATATGCATTGCATATCATGTCTTGCCTATCATGCCATGTATTGCATCATGTTGCTTGTGCATTGCTACGTGATTGATTGTTGTTCCATTGCTTGTGTTCTTGACTTGGGTAGAGCCGAGAGACGAGTACGTGAACGAGGAACCTATTGAGTATGCTATCGAGGATCAAGCTTTCGACAACTCTGAGAACTTTGCAGGCAAGATGACCATACCCTCGAAATCACTTCTATCTTTGCTTGCTAGTTGTTTCGTTCTATCGCTATGTCGCGCTACCTACCACTGGTTATATCATGCCTCCCATGTTGCCATGTCAAGCCTCTAACCAACCTTCCTAGCAAACTGTTGTTTGGCTATGTTACTGCTTTTGCTCAGCCCCTCTTATAGCGTTGCTAGTTGCAGGCGAAGTTGAAGTTTGTTCCATGTTGGAACATGTATATAGTTGGGATATCATTATTATCTCTTATTTACTTTAATGCATCTATATACTTGGTAAAGGGTGGAAGGCTCGGCCTTATGCCTGGTGTTTTGTTCCACTCTTGCCGCCCTAGTTTCCGTCATGCCGGTGTTATGTTCCTTGATTTTGTGTTCCTCATGCGGTTGGGTGTTATGGGAACCCCTTGACAGTTCGCCTTGAATAAAACTCCTCCAGCAAGGCCCAACCTTGGTTTTATCATTTGCCTACCTACCACCTATACCTTTCTCTTGGGCTCTGCAGACTCAAGGGTCATCTTTATTTTAAACCCCCCGGGCCAGTGCTGCTCTGAGTGTTGGTCCAAACCGGGCAACCTGCGGGGCCACCTTGGGGCAACTTGAGGGATGGTTTTACTTGTAGCTTGACCTATCCGGTGTGCCCCGAGAACGAAATACGTGCGACTCCTATCAGGATTTGTCGGCACATCGGGCGGCTTTGCTAGTCTTGTTTTACCATTGTCGAAATGTCTTTCAACCAGGATTCCGAGACTGATCGGGTCTTCCCGGGAGTAGGAATATCCTTCGTTGACCGTGGGAGCTTGTGATGGGCTAAGTTGGGACACCCCTATAGGGTATAAACTTTCGAGAGATGTGCCCGCGGTTATGTGGCAGACGTGAATTTGTTAATATCCGGTTGTAGAGAACTTGACACTTTAGTTAATTAAAATGAATCAACTGCGTGTGTAGCCGTGATGGTCTCTTTTCGGCGGAGTCCGGGTAGAGAACACGGTCTTGTGTTATGCTTGAATGTAAGTAGTTTCAGGATCACTTCTTGATCACTTCTAGCTTCTCGTCTGATGTGTTGCTTCTCTTCTCGCTCTTATTTGAATATGCTAGCAACCATATATGCATAGTGCATGCTGCAGCTCCACCTTACTACCTTCTCCTACCCATAAGCTTAAATAGTCTTGATCTCGCGGGTGTGAGATTGCTGAGTCCTCATGACTCGTGAATACTTCCAAACCGTTGCAGGTGCCGAGGATACCAGTGCAGGTGATGCTACCGAACTCAAGTGGGAGTTCAATGAGTATTTGGGCCGTTACTACATTTCGTTTCCTGATGATTAGTAGTGGAGCCTGGTTCGGATGATCGGGGATCTAGCATTTGGGGTTTATCTTCCTTTTTATTCAGATTTGACCATAGTCGGTCTTTGAGTGTATTTGGATGATGTATGAATTATTTATGTATTCTGTGATGTGGCGATTGTAAGCCAACTCTTTATCCCTTTCTTATTCAGTACATGGGATTGTGTGAAGATTACGCCTCTTGCGACAAAACTACCATGCGGCTATGCCTCTAAGTCGTTCCTCGACACGTGGGAGATATAGCCGCATTGTGGGTGTTACAAGATGTCCCGCCGGGAAGGTGCAGCCGCAGCAGAGATGTCCCGACACGCCGCGGAGCCCTCGAACAAGCTCTCCCGAGCACGCGAGGGCTCCCACAAGTGGATTCGCGGCGTTCCTGAAGTGCTTCGCCAGCGACGACGACATTCTCGATGGCGTCACTACGCCGCAGGAGCTGGTCGACGGCTTGATGAAGCTGCTCAAGACCAGCGATGCCTCGGTTGACATGGCGACCGGCCTCGTCGAGCAACTCATGGGTGACAATGCGAAGCTCCTCAAGTTGGTCGCCGAGAAAGAGGAGGAGGCTGCCGGCTGGAAGATGTTGCATGAGCAGAGCAGTGCCTTGGAGATGACGCTGAAAGCGGTCGTCGAGGAACTGATGGGTGCCTTGAGGAAGCTCTGGATCGAACGCGAGCAGGAGGTGGAGGAATCCGTGGCTGCTTTCAAGCAAAGTCGTGAGGAATTGAAGACGGAGCTGGAGGATTTCGCCGCCGGCGATCCATCGACGAGTAGGGAGAGTAGCGACCCAGATCAATGTCCGCAATTTCCTTCTTCTCTTGCCCCCGTGTCTTCCGGGCTTTGCCGCATGTGGCATTTTAAATTATCCGGAATATGTAAGACAATTAGTATCATCGCCATTATAAATTTGTCGTCGTATTATCCGTTTCCATTTTATTTCTGGTCGTATTATCTGTTGCCCTATGTGGCAATTTAAATTAGGGCGGAATATGAGTTGAAAACATGAACAAAGCAAATGCTGCCATGGGATCACAAGCAAACACCCTCCGTCCAGGTGCTTTAATTAACCCATTATGGAGAAGTTGTGAGCGAGGCGGGTGGCGGCTAGTGCATGGAGGTCAAAGAGCACACTTCCCGGTGAGCATGGACGGCCTTGCTGCTCGCACGTGTCCCGTCGAGCCTATGAGGTGGACAGGATGCACGTGTCCACTCGAGCCTACGCGGCGGACTGCTCGCACGCGTCCTGTCGAGTCTGCATGGTGGACTTCTCGCGCTCGTCCCGTCTAATCAAACAGGTGCACGCACGCCACCGAGTATGGTTAAATTTTGACATGGTAAATATAATACGACCATTTGCGATATTAACGTGTCAGCTTTTTGTTTCAAAAAGGACTTCGCTGGCTACTAATGTGTGTGCCTCTTCTCAAACTGGACGATTTTTTTACCACGACATATATGTGCCATGTCATGAAATCATGCCAACTTTCTTGTTTTTTGGGTGACATTTTCATTTACTGGGATTTAAAAACCGAGATTCTCAATGTTTCAGGACGACGACAAGTTTGTAATTCATTCTCATTCCTTAAACGAGACCAAAACATGCACCCAATGACACATGTACGATTTCCCACCCATTTTGTTTCACTGGAGCATGTGGTTGTAGTTCAAATTTGAATCATGGACTACATTAAATGCATAGAAAACTTAGTAATTAGTAAGATATATACAATGGCCAAATGAACCCTGAACAGTTTCAAATTTCAGCTCGACACTCCTGTTATTCTATGTTGCTTGTAGAAAACAAAGTTCAAGGCGAGAAGAGGCAGTGATTATCGTTAAAAATTTAGTACGGATATCCTATCGTTCCGTGTTTCCCGTAGAAGAAAATACAAGGAGAAAAGAGGCAGCGATTACGTTTCGCCCACAAGGGGGACACGTTTCCCTATCGGACCACGAGGCTTCTTTGAGAGAAGCTCCAGTTTTTGTAAGAGATTTGTAATAAAGCTTGGCCAAAATTGGACAATGTTTTTACCTCGACATATATGTGCCATGACATGACACCATGCCACCTTTGATGACTTTCTGGTGAGTTTAGGATTTATGGGGACTTAAAAATGGAGATTCAAAATGTTCTAGGACGAGCCATGACACCGGTACGGTTGTAATTCGTTCCCATTCCTGGCATGGGACCTAAACATGCACCGAAGGGCACATGTATAATTTTTCTAGCCATTTTGGTGAACTGGAGCATGTATCTGTAGTTTAGATTTGAATTATGGACATTAAATGGCTAGGAGACTTAATTAGTGTATAAAAAGGCCAAACAAACCATGAATAAGTTTAAATTTCAGCACGGATATCCTCTGATTCCATGTTGCCCGTGGAAGAAAGTACAAAACAAAAAGAGGTACTGATTATGTTTCACCCACAAGGGGAACACGTTTCCCTATCGGAACCACGAGGCTTCTTTGAGAGAAGCTCCAGTTTTTGTAAGAGTTGTAATAAAGCTTGGCCCGAATTGGACAATGTTTTTACCACGACATATATGTGCCATGACCTGACACCATGCCACCTTTGATGACTTTCTAGTGAGTTTTGGATTTATGGGGACTTCAAAACCGAGATTAGAAATGCTTGAGGACGAGGCAGGACACATGTACGGTTGTAATTCGTTCCCTTTCCTGGCATGGGACCTAAACATGCACCCAAGGACACATGTATACTTTTTCTAGCCATTTTGGTGAATTGTAGCATGTATTTGTAGTTCAGATTTGAATTATGGACATTAAATGCCTAGGAAACCCAATTAGTGTATAAAAAGGCCAAACGAACCCTGAATAAGTTTAAATTTTAGCACGGATATCCTATCATTCCATGTTCCCCGTAGAAGAAAATATAAGGCGAAGAGAGACAGTGATTACGTTTCGCCCACAAGGGGGACATGTTTCCCTATCGAAACCACGAGGCTTCTTTGAGAGAAGCTCCGGTTTGTAAGAGGCTTGTTATAAAACTTGCGCCACAATGGACGAATAAATTCCTCGACATATAAGTGTCATGTCATGACACCATGCCAGGTTTCATGATTTTCACCTTAGTTTTGGATTTACGGGGATTTAAAACCGAGATTCTTCTCACGAAATGGATTAACTCATGAAAGCCAATATTCAATGAAAACTTTGTGGAAACCATATCTTAAGGTTTCATAAAAATCTGAAAAAAATGTGGGATGTTAAGAAGCTGATGTTTTATTGGGACACAAAATTTCAAGTTGAAAAACATTACGAGATGTGACCTATGAAAAAGACAAATTCCGCCCTGAATAGTGACGTTACTATTCGACACTATTCAACACTGATTTTGTCTTTTTCATAGCTCACATCTCGGCATGTGTTTCAACTTGAAATTTTGTGTGGCAATAAAACATCATCCTCTTAACATCCGACATTTTTTGGATTTTTTTTTGAAACTTCAAAACATCATTTCCTCGTGGTTTTCACCGAATGTTGGTTTCCGTATGATACCCCCCCCCCCCCGCTGTGCGCCGATTTGTGTTGTGCGTTCTGACTGACCAGAACAAACCCCATGGATCGTACGTGTCCACCGTTGGATGCTCCCAGATCAAACGACAACCGTGAGCCCTTTCGACAGTACATGCAGTACATGGATAAGCACTATGCGCATGCGTCGTGTAGCTCACGCTTCCTTCTCTACTAGGTTTTCATTCAAAACAGGCTACCGTTTCTCGCCACTCCTCTCAATGGTTTCCCGCATCTTCTCCCAGTGCATGATGTAGATGTTCGTTTAATTGTTATGGTTCATCTCATCCAAAATCAATTAGTTTTATAAAAAAAACTATTTTAAGATTCATGGAATTGTGCATTGTAAAGGTAAAAACAAAAGGTGACAATTCATTTAGAAAAAAAATGTGTGGGCAATTAAGATATGGAAGATTCTAGAGAACACAAGAGAAGTGCTTGTGTTTCGAGGTTTGTGCATTATGCTTAAGTTCAACCATGGAGTCGTCTAGATTGTACATGTGGCAAAATATGGTGGAATGTAGATGATATCCAATGGCCAGTACTGCTCGGATTTGCCATCCCTGTACCGTCGGATTGGCTTCTTCCAACAAGCAACTTTCAAAGTTATTCGCACACTATATTGGTGTGTGTTTATATATATATATGTGTGTGTGTGTGTGTCCCATGGTAGACAAAATAAAGTTTGAGCGCATGTGTGGGACGACCCCCCCCCCCCGTGCTATCGGATGTGGGGCTCGACAAACTCTTAAGGTTCGAACACTAGGGTGCACACAAAGTCTTACCTTCCTACCGATCTACACTCTAGCTCACTAATATCTTGTGGACGAACTCGACAAGCTCACAACACAGAAAGACACAGGGTTTATACTACTTTGGGCCACCATTGTGGTGTAATACCCTACTCCAGTGTGGTCGTGGATTGCCTCTTGGGCTGATGATGAACCATACAAGGGGAGAACAACCTCCTCGGGTTGAGGTGTTCTTGCGCGTGAGAGCTTGTGGTGTGTCTCTCGATCTCTGATGATCTCCTCTAGCTCAGATGATGTTCTTCTCTCCACTGTGGTGGCTAGTCCTATTTATAGAGGCCCTAGTCCTCTTCCCAAATATCGAGCAGGAAGGGAGCCAACAATGGCGGGCTAATTTGAAGGAGGACAGCTAGTAAAAGCTATCCTGACAAAAGTAGTCTTCGCCTGCACAAAGCTCTGGTGGTGATGCTGCTTTGGGCTCCACGATGACCTCCGTCTTGAAGTCCGTGGTCTTGGTCTTGTTGCTCCGGAATGGCAACCTTTGCCTGATGCATCGGTACTCCATGGCTGCGCTTGCCCCCTTAGCACCAAAGAGGAAACTAGGACGCTGCGCGCGCTGGCGCCCGCCTGGTGCCGATCGTCATGGCTCATGTCACAAGAGCCTCATGAGGTTTGCCTTGCCTTGATATCTCCGCTCCTCGTGAGCCTGCCTAGCTAGGCCACTCCAGAGGAGGTCTTGCGTCGTCCGCCTCGCGAGGCTTGGCCCCTCGCGAGGGTCTTGGATGCTTTGTTGGTGAAGACGGGCCATACGGCCTGCTGGCTCAGCCACGCCGCGGGCCGCAGGCAGGCAAGTCTGGGGACCCCCGTTCCTAGAACGCCGACAGTAGCCCCCGGGCCCAAGGTGCGCTCGGGCTTGGCTTCACGGCGAAGCCAAGGGTCAAGCTCAAAGCACTACGGGCCCCAAAAGCCTACAGCCTCGGTTGACGCGTGGCGGTTGATTGGACATGGGCGTCTCCGCTTCCCCACGCTGCCCCGACGACTACTCGGCTTGACAAGTCCCTGCGACATGCAAGGGAAACCACCATTACCTGTGATCATGGGAGACGCCGGTTGGCCTTCTCTTGCTATAAATGGGGAGGGGGGCGGAGCCCCCGTTGCCCATCTCTTCCTCGCTTGCTCGCTTCTTCATTGCTTGCAGTGCTTCTGGTGGCACCACGCAGGAAGTTCTCTGCCACCGAGAAGGGGAAGGCCCCTCGCGAGGGCCCTGGTTCCCCGGCGCCCAAGCGCGGCCGCGGCCATCCGCGCAAGCACGCGGCGACCCCCATCGTGGCCCACCATCGAGGCGGCGCCACGACACGCTTACGTGACCATCCCAACCATGGCGGTCCAGCTGATTGGGGAGGCGCGCGATGGTGGCGAGGGCTCCCCGCCCGCGCTTCCATTCAGCGGAGGCGTCGCCAGAGTTCGTTGTCTGGTCGGAGAACCCGTCCAGCAACTGGCTCTAGCTTCCGCGCTTCTTTGTCAATGAACTGCCGACACCTGGTCCAGGAGGGCTCTGGTTGCAGGCGGTTGGTTGCTGTAGCAAGGCCTCCTGGGTCGCGGTCGAGACTTCCGCCGCGGGCAACATAGCCCTGGCCCACGACTGGCAGACGTTCACCCGCGCGCGTGGCCTGGGCAGGCGGTGCACACTCCACTTCTAGTATGATGGTGGGTTGACCCTCTACGTGAGGGTGTTCGGGGAAGATGGTCGCCGTGCCGGGTGCTGCCCTGAGACGAATGACGGTGAGGAGGTGCCCGGCCTTGGTGATGTTCGCAACGAGGGTGAGGGCGAGCCTGCCCTCGGTGGCGCCCGCATCTCTTCTAGCTACGACGGCTCTTCCTCCAGTGGCAGCTCTAGTGGTGACGGCTACGACCAGCTGCCGCGCCGCCACGCCCGCTTCGAAGGAGGCAGCGGGACATCTCGTCGCCGTGCCTCCGTGAAGCACGAGGAGGGGTCTGGCTAGGCTCGGGCGCTGCTAAGGGCCCACCCCCGCGGATTGCTGAAACGCCGCTTTGTTTAGCTTTCTCCCTTTCCCGCATCAGAAAATGAAACTAGTATGGGCCCAGAGGGGCGTGTATCGAACTATGGTTCTTGGTTAATGCAACACGTGTGTCATTCCCATGCCGTGTTGTTATTTTGTGCAAAGATAACCTAACCTGGCACGTTTGGGACGCCCTTTCCTTCACGAGACGTCTGCGTTTGCTCAGGAACTGCAAAAAATTTGTTAGGGGGTGCGCTAGAGGATTTGCCGTTCACCTTGACTTGGCGCTTTGCATCGCGGTACCCGAGGGGCACGGATTAGGAGGGATGCACCAGCTTCCAGGCTCGAACGACGGTGACTCATGAGATGGCAGAGAGAAGAAAAATGCCTGTGAGGGCACCTGCCTAGCCCCCTCGCGAGGTATGCGAGAGAGAGATCACGAGGAAACCAGAGCCGAAAAATGCGGTAAAAGGTGAAGGAACCAAATCAGCAAGGAACGCCAAAGGCAAACTCGATTGAGGATAAGCAAGCCAACTACGGAAAGCAAATGAAAAGCCGCGTCCGACACCTAATCTAGTCTTCAAGTCTTCTCACCAGCGCGGAGCTAAGTGTTGTCCACTAGGCATGGGAGGGAGCCCCAGGGCCTGAGGCCGTTGCTCCAGAGACTCCGGGGCGTGTACAGCCCCAACTCATTATTACGTGAGTGTGTCATGGGCGGCGATTCTTCACAGGCATCGGGCCTTGCTTCACAGGCTCTGGGCCTTGCTTTACAGGCTCTGGGCCTTGCTTCACAGGCACTGGGCCTTGCTTCACAGGCTCTGGGCCTTGCTTCACAGGCACTGAGCCTTGCTTCACATGCTATGGGCCTTGCTTCACAGGCACTGGGCCTTGCTTCATAGGCTCTGGGCCTTGCTTCATGGGTAGAACTTCTGGAGGTGCTGGATGTTCCAGGCGTTTTGGATAGGTGTCCCTTCTTGCGTCTCCAGGTGCACGGCGCCAGGCCTGGAGATGTCGACGACCCTAAACGGGCCCTCCCACATGGGTGGAAGCTTCTGCAACCCTTCCCTGGAGAGGGCCTGCCTCAGGACTAGGTCACCCGTCTCGAGCATCCTGGAGCGAATGTTGCGGCAGTGGTAACGTCGCAACGCTTGCTGGTAGCTTGCCGCCCTTAGTGCAGCTTCGCGATAGCGTTCCTCCCCTAGCACGAGGTCCATCCCCCGCATGGCGTCCTGCTGCGTTTTGTCGAACGGCAGAACCCGCACGGAGCGATGCTTGACCTCATGTGGGAGGACTGCTTCAGCTCCGTAGACGAGGAAGAACGCAGTCTCG
Organism: Triticum monococcum; assembly: GCA_034509565.1. Lineage (NCBI taxonomy): Eukaryota > Viridiplantae > Streptophyta > Magnoliopsida > Poales > Poaceae > Triticum > Triticum monococcum. The sequence goes on along the minus strand of CM067844.1, from coordinate 402,912,820 downwards.
CCCGTTGGCTTGGTAGAGGTGGTGCGGATGGACCATAGCACGGATTGGAGCTTGTCGTGCCAGCCCCTGCCGTATGCCTCCAGCTTCTTCTTGAAGGTCTTGGTCTTGAGGCCCCTCATGACCTCAGCGTTGTCACGCTCAACCTGACCATTGCTCCTGGGGTGGGCCACCGAAGCATAGCAGACCTGCGTTCCAAGGTTAGCACAGTAGGTCTTAAAGAGGTTACTAGTAAACTGCGAGACGTTATCCATGATGATGCGGTTTGGGACCCCAAAGCGGCTCACGAGGCCCTTGATGAACTTGACATCTGAGCCGGCTGGAATGGTATGGACAGCTTCCACTTCCGCCCACTTGGTGAACTTGTCGACGGCAACGTAGAGATAATGGTAGCCCCCTGACGCTCGTGGGAACGGGCCTAGGATGTCTAGCCCCCAGACTGCGAATGGCCACATGAGTGGGATGATTTGGAGGCCCTGAGTAGGCTGATGGATTTGCTTGGCACGAAATTGGCAAGCTTCGCAGGATTTCACCAGCTCGGCTGCATCGTTGAGTGCTGTGGGCCAATAGAATCCATTGTGGAAGGCTTTGCCGGTGAGGGTCCATGACGATGAGTGATGTCCAGAGTCCCCGCCGTGTATGTTAGTCAGTAGCTCCCTTCCTTGATCACTGGAGATGCAGCACAGCGTGACATCATTTGGCCGTTTCCTGTACAACTCACCGTCTTGAATGCAGTATGTCGTGGCCTGTCAGGCCATACGCTCCGCGTCCTCTTCCTTCTTCGGCAGTGTCCCGTGCATCAGGTACTCCTTAAACTCCTTGGTCCAGCAATCCTCCTGAGGCTCGAGCGCCAAGAGTAGCCGAGCTCCTGAGGTTGGGCCGCAAGCTGGTGCTCCTATGGCCGGGGGTAGTGGGAGCTCCTCCCGAGGCTGATACGCGCTTGAGAGAGGTGGCGTAGCTGACGGCTTTAAGAGCCGTTCTTCGAAGATGCCGGGCTCTTGCGGTTGCCGCTTGGATGCTCTCTTGGCGATGTCGTCGGCTTCCTTGTTAGTGCCCTGGGGGACGTGCTGCAGCTCCAAGCCCGAGAACTGCTTTTCCATCTTGCACACCTCCGCAAGGTAGGCCTCCATGTGCTCGTCCTTTGGCTCGTACACTTTGTTGGAGAAGTTAACGATGAGCTGCGAGCCGCCCTTGACGGTAAGGCGACTCACCCTCAGAGCCACCGTAGCCTTCAGGCCAGCTATGAGGCATTCGTATTCTACGATATTGTTGGAGGCATTCTCGCCGTGCTGGAAGTAGAGTTGCACGGCGTAGTAAAGCTTGTCCTGAGTGGGCGAGATGAGCACTACTTCAGCCCCCGCGCCCTAGTGCGCAAAGGCGCCATCAAAATACATGACCCAGCCGTCCGATGCCTCACTTCCTGGGGAGGTGGACCGGTCTTATCCTTCCTCAAGAGCCGGGGCATCTATCCATTCCGCCACAAAATCGGCGAGCACGGCTCCCTTGATGACCCTGGTGGTGCTGAACTCCAGTTGGAACGCTTGTAGCTCGATGTTCCATTCAGCGACCCTTCCGATTGAGTTTGGGCTCCTGAGTACCCTCTCCAATGGGTAAGATGAGACGACCTTGATGGGGTGCCCCTGGAAGTAGTGTCGCACCTTGCGTGAGGCCACCAAGAGTGTGAACGGGAGCTTTTGCAGCATGGGGTAGCGTGCCCTTGCGTCTCGCAGTGCGGTGCTGACGAAGTATAGTGGGTGCTCAACGAGGGCCAGCACACTGTTGAGGCTTGGGTCTTGCGGAGATTGTGGCGTGTCCTGAGGTGGAGGATTCCTGAGACTTGGCCATCCTCAGGAGTATCTACGATGCTGCCCTGCCGAGCTTGATCTTCCACCGCTGATGGCTTTGGTGTGCCTTCCTGACCCTGCGCTGCGTCAGCTCTGGCTTGGCGCGGCACACCCTTGTCTCTGCGCTCCTGCTGAACCGCCACCAATGCCGCACTGGCGGAGCATGGGGTGGCGGCGAGGTAGAGTACTAGAGGCTCGAGTGGCCATGGCGCCACCATCACCGGGGGGCTGGTGAGGTATTTCTTGAGGTCTTGGAAGGCCTGATCGGCCTCCGGGATCCACTCGAAGGGGCCCTTCTTCTTCATGAGCTTGAAGAAGGCTAAGGCGTGCTCGCCTAGCTTAGAGATGAAGCGCCCTAACGCGGTCACCCGTCCTGCCAGTTTTTGCATCTTCTTGAGGGTCTATGGTGGGCTCATGTCTTCAATGGCCTTGATCTTCTCCGGGTTCGCCTCGATCCCTCTGTGGGATACGATAAATCCCAGCAGCTTGCCAGAGGGGATGCCAAACACACACTTCTCCGGGTTAAGCCTCAAGTTCATGCGGCGCAAACTCTCAAAGGTCTCCTCCAAGTCTTGAATCGATGTCCTCGCCTCGCGAGATTTGACCACTATGTCATCAACATAGGCCTCTGTGTTTCTGCCAAGCTGTCGCCCCAAGGCGATGTGCATCAGCCGTTGGAAGGTTGCGTCCGCGTTGCAAAGGCCGAAAGGCATACAGGTGTAGCAATACACCCCACATGGTGTCAAGAAGGTCGTCTTCTCCACACCCTCCACCGCCATCTTGATCTGATGGTATCCGGAGAACGCATCCAGGAAACATAACAAATCACACACAGCTGTGAAGTCGACGATTTGATCGATACGCGGAAGGGGAAACGGATCTTGGGGGCAGGCTTTGTTGAGCTTGGTGAAGTCCACGCACATCCGTTCCTTCCCACCTTTCTTCTGTACTATGACGGGATTCGCCAGCCATTCGGGGTATCAAACTTCTCGGATGGTGCCTGCCGCCTCCAGCTTGTGTGTCTCTTGGACGATGAAGGCCTTCTTCTTAGTGGACTGTTGTCTTGCTCGCTGCTTCATGGGGAGTACGTTGGGGCATACACTTAGATGATACTGGATTACCTCTCTCGGGACCCCTACAAGCTGATTGGGCTCCCACGCGAATATCTCCTTGTTCGCGCGCAAAAACTTCACCAAAGCTTCTTCCTGCCCTGGGCCAAGGCCGGTCCCTATGGTGAAGGTGGCTCCTGAAGACCCGTCCTCGTTGACCGGCACCTTCTTGGTCTCCGCCTTGTCTTTGGTGAACAACTGTCTCTTCTCGGTGGGTGCGGTCTCCATGGCCACGGGCGCATCAACGCCGGCTGGCTGTGCCGCCGCCGCAGTCTTGAAGGCGAGCCTGAGCACCGTCACAGCCTCCTTAGTGTCCCCCTTGATGGTGATGACACCCTTGCTCCCCGGCATCTTCATAAGGTTGTAGGCCGGGTGAGTCGCCGCCCTGAACTGAGTGAGAGTCGGGTACCCGAGGATGGCACTGTACGGGAGACTGATGCGGGCGATGTCAAAGTCTACCAGCTCGGTGCGATAGTTGTCACGCGTGCCAAAGGTGATACGGAGGCGGATCTGCCCCAGAGGGTGAGCAGCTCCACCACCTAGTCCTGTGAAGGGCTTGCTGAGGCCGAGCCGTTCGAGCGGCACATGGAGAAGGCTAAAGGCTTCCACGGAGAGCAAGTTGAGGCCTGCGCCGCCGTCGATGAGGGTCTTGGTGACGGCCACGTTGCAGATGGTGGGAGTGCAGAGCATCGGGAGCATCCCGAAGCCGGTGGTGGAGTCGGGGTGGTCTTCCAAGTTGAAGGTGAGGTCGGCCTCCATCGCAGCCCAGCCCGGCAGAGCCCCCTAGCGCTTGCAGTCTACCCCAATAAGACGGAAGAAAGGCTTGACGTGGCGATCTGAAGGTGGTTCTTGGGATCCACCCAACAGTGCCGCGACTACGTGGTGTGCTGGTGCCGCATAATGCGTAGTGAAGAGGTCGTGGAGTTCCCCCCAGGACGTCACCGTGGATCCCGAGAGGTTGAGCAGCCAGGCGTGCGGCTCGCCGGCGAGCGCCAGGGGGAACAAGTTTGCCATGATCTTGTCGTCGCCTCCGGCTTCGAGGACGGCCCCCTCATATGCTAGCAGGAATAGCGTCGAGTCTGCCGCTCCATTGTAACGTGGCGACATCTCCGGCCTGAACTTGGCCGGCCACTGCACTTGCCACAGAGTGGGTGCCAGGGCTCGGTACCCAAACTCCCTGCTGCTGGTGTTGGCCGCAGAGGTTGGTGGAGGGGCACCTGCCATGGAAGCGTAGGGCAGCGGTACGGGGCGCTGGCTGGTGGAGAGAAGCCCCGGTGCACCCCTACCTAGCGCGCCAAATGTCGGATGTTGGGCTCCGGCAAACCCTTAAGGTTCGAACAATGGGGTGCGCGCGAAGTCTTCCCCTCCTACCGATCTACCCTCTAGCTCACTAAGATCTTGCGGACAAACTCGACGAACTCACAACACAGAAAGACACGGGGTTTATACTGGTTCGGGCCACCGTTGTGGTGTAATACCCTACTCCATTGTGGTGGTGGATTGCCTCTTGGGCTGATGATGAACCATACAAGGGGAGAACAACCTCCTGAGGTTGAGGTGTTCTTGCGCGTGAGAGCCTATGGTGTGTCTCTCGATCTCTGATGATCTCGTCTAGCTCAGATGATGTTCTTCTCTCCACTTTGGTGGCTAGTCCTATTTATAGAGGCCCTGGTCCTCTTCCCAAATATTGAGCGGGAAGGGAACCAACAATGGTGACCTAATTTGAAGGGGGACATCTAGTACAAGCTATCCTAACAAAAGTGGTCTTCGCCTGCACGAAGCTCTGGTGGCGACGCTGTTGTGGGCTCCATGATGACCTCCGCCTTGCAGTCCGTGGTCTTGGTCTTGTTGCACCGGAATGGAAACCTTTGCTTGATGCATCGATACTCCACGGCTGCGCTTGCCCCCTTTGCACCAAAGAGGAAACAAGGACGCTGCGCGTGCTGGCGCCCGCCTGGTGCCGATCGTCATGGCTCACGTCACGAGAGCCTCATGAGGTTTGCCTTGCCTTGATATCTCCGCTCCTCGTGAGCCTGCCTAGCTAGGCCACTCCAGACGAGGTCTTGCATCATCCGCCTCATGAGACTTTGCCCCTCGCGAGGGTGTTGGATGCTTTGTTGGTGAAGATGGGTCGTACGACCTGCTGGTTCAGCCACGTCGCGGGCCGCAGGCAGGCAAGTCTGGGGACCCCTGTTCCCAGAACGCCGACAGCCGCCGATGCCTCTAAGTTGGGAAACTAACATCATAGGTATTGAACCAGGCTTGGAGTCGGGTACGGTGTTCGGCTTGTAATGTAGTTGGCGTGGCCCATCGAAGTTGTGCATTTGGGATTTAAACACATCATACACCATTGTACCCATACATATTTCCGTGTCGCATGCAGTGTATACGGGGTCTTCTGATCGACCACGTCTCCCTTGTGCGGTTTTTTGTGATGACATGGATATCTGTGGGCTCCCTGAGTGTATATATATCATCCCTTTGACCGATAATGAGGGGTATGTGTTGGCCATGAATGGATTCCTCCTAGTTCGTGTTATGGCCGGTCACTGTCAAATGTCCGTCAACCAAAGCTCAAGCTCATGCATTGTCAGGATTCCCTCCCAGATGCTCGGATTGCTGGGTTCGTCCTACATCAAACCATGCGTACATATCTCGTCCTTAACTACCTTGCCTTCATGGTTGTTGTCTATATCGAGAGGTAGGCAACACATCTAAATTGTACATTATTCTATATTGAAAACACACACATCACACCTTCCCAACATACATCATTTTGGGCTGCATGCAAGAGGTGCTGGTTTTGTGGTCCCTCTTGTGCGATATTTATGATGGTTCAATCTATTGGCCCAAGCGGTTTATCGACAACAACAACTGTCATTTGACTAAACGATAGATTCATTGGTCGTCTTATGGTAGGTCATGGCGACATGAATGTATGACCAAAGTACTGATCATTACGTGCGTCCGCCCCACTGACACGAAGTGGGAGGTGGTAGGCCAAGCATCCTATCTAGGTGGTTGTTAGGGTGATTTCGGGTTTGCGAGGCAGGTGCCCCCAAAGTTATGCATTGTGTGTTTAAAGTTTTAAACATCCCCAATATTCGTACATATATTTGGCCACTTCCAGGTGGTTCTGAACTTATGGCCCCTCTCATCGATCTTCAACGATGCGCCCAACCATGGGCCCGCGGGGTCAAAGTTGTGCATTGGAATTTTGAACATCACAGGCCACCCTTTTCACTCATATATATTTGGGCACATGCTGGTGTGGCTGTATTTTGACCCTCTCTAACATTATTTTTTGCTGCAAAGACTCTGATGACCCTCAATGGACACGGGGTATAGTATCTTAACCGTGTGTGCTACAAGTGCGATGTGAATCACCATGCCTACGCAAGCGCGAGCAAATTAAGGTGGAGGTACTGGCTCAACCTTGTGTGATGCAAGTGCGCTGAAATCACCATGACCACGCAAGCGCGAGCAAATTAAGGCATAGGTACTCGCTCAACCATGTGCGATGCAAGTGCGCTGAAATCAGCACGACCGCGCAAGCGCGAGCAAATTAAGGTGGAGGTACTGGCTTAACCGTGTGCGATGCAAGTGCGCTGTAAAACCACCACCTGGGCAAGCTAAAGGCGGGTAAGTTTATTTGGAAATTAGGACGAACCGTGTGCGTTAGACCAGCTAGCTAGAAATATAAAAAACAAACTACCCGCCTTGAGCATTGCAAAAATCGGCAGATCCGCGCCACTTATCCTTATTATCATATATGCATATTGTTATTGGACCATGCGTGATCTTGGGCACTTCGGCCCGCGTCAATCCCTTTAACCAAATTTTAGTATGCGCCGTACTTTAATCGTCGCCCACACTCCTCCAGCACCGACCTTATAGTAAAATTGCAGTAGCCGAGTCATTTGAACCGTCGCCCTCCCTCATCCACCACCATCTCCATCCACCATTACTAAAATTTTCAGTAGCCGCGACGTATCCTCAAACACCCCCCTCCACAGTCCCACACCCACCCCCTCCCCCCTCGAACCCTAGCTCGCGGCCGCCACCGGCGCCGCTGCCAAGCCTTGCCGGTCTGCCCGTTCCTCCTAGCTTAGATAATAAAGTTTAGATCACCCAGCGATTCCCATACCGTTGCCCCACTCCCCTGAGTTTTTAGATGAGGCCTGCGGTGTCCCTCACTGCCAGATCCACATCCCCTGCTCCAAAATGTCACAGCCTATGCTGGACCACGTATCCCGGGGAGCCCGACAAGCGTTCCGCCAAGAAGAGGTTTATCATGGCCTCTCCGGCGGACGTTGGCGAGGTGGCCGCCATTCACCCAGACCTGTCGATCCTGGAGCAACACGTCGCCATGGAAGCCAGCGAAGACGTTGACTACGTTGCCATGACGAATGCTTCATGTCAGCGAGCTAGCGTATTACTGTATCTCGGGAAAGCTGGCTACGACATCAAGCTTGTCCACACCGACGGCTTCACGCGGGCCAAGTCACAAGTTAAGTGGTCCATCCCCAACCCCTCTGGTTCAACCGCCGTTGATCTCTTCGACGGCCCTGCCGCTGATCTCCTCCGCCAAGCGGTCAAGGATTTGCGAGCTTTATACACCATCGAAGCCATTTTGTCACTTCTGCAGGACACGTTCTACGGCGGCGGCTTGGGATCCTCAATTGCCAAGTCAGATCTCATCGACCACAACCACGACCACGAGGAGGGCAGCTACGAAGGTTCTCGCAAGGTGAAACAGCCCATATGTGACATCAGAGAGCGCACCATGGGTCTATACTCTTCCAAGTGGAAGGATCCCGTCCATGAAATGTGAGGCAACATTCTATGAGCAAATCTTACCTTTTCTAGCTTGCCAACACGTACACTTTGTTGTAGTAGTATTTGTCATATGGTGCTTTAATTGTGCTATGTTTAATTATTTCAGTTATGCAAAAATGTATTGTTCAATTGGTCTATGTGATGTTTAAGTGTGAATTGTTCACTTTAGTTTCACGAATGGCTACATTTGGTTGTTCATAGTGAGTAGATGCCTTGTTTATCTGTATTTGGTTGTTAGGTTGGTTGGAGTGAGCATTTTTCCAGTTATTGAGCAGATGCCTTATTTATCTGTAATTGGTTCATAGTTTGGTTGCAGTGAGTATTTGTCTAGTTATCAAGCAGATGCCTAGGTTATCTGTATCTGGTTGTTAGGTTGCTTTTTTAGCATCAGTCCAGTTATCAAGCAGATGCCTTGTTTATCTGTATTTGGTTGTTAGGTTGCTTTTTAGCATTTGTCCAGTTATCAAGCAGATGCCTTGTTTATCTTTATCTGCTTGTTAGGTTGGTTGCAGTGGGCATTTGTCCAGTTTTCAAGTATATGCCATGTTTATCTATATTTGCTTGTTAGGTTGGTTGCAGTGAGACTCTGTCCAGTTTTCATTGGCTATATTTGGTTGTTATACTGGTCATTTATGCCTTGTTTATTCAGTCATTCACAATGTGTTGTTCATTATGTGCAAGTCGGAACTATGCCGCTCGACTACATCAATACCAATTTGAACGGCTATATTTGGTTCCAGTTATTCCTGGTGTAGTTAACACATGCCCTTTATTTCAGTTTTACACATTTATCCAGTGTGATGTTTAAGCATTACCTACATTCTATTCATTTTCAACAATACCAGTTTGAATTGCAATATTTGATGGCTGTTAAGCCTGCTATCGGTAACATTGCCTTCCATTTTATATCTGCTTTAACAGCATGCTGAAACCAACACATTCAAGCTATCATTTGGAGATGATGTTGTTTACCTTTGTTATATTTGTTTGATGTTAAGATTCCTATACTTATCATGCTTTTCCACTACTTATGCAGGACAGCAACAGGAGTGGCCTCCATTTTCCGCCGAGGCTAACTTCATCCCTCGGCTTGTACTTACCCCGTTGTTCCATAATATAGTGCATATAGATCCAGGCCTGGACACTAGTTAGCTTCTAATATTGACTTGTTGCTTGTAGGTACATATGCCCTTGGCAAGGATCCACGCATCGACCCTTTTTGCGTATGGGGTAATGAGATATTGATGAACAAGCATCAAGTGAGGAAACTGATAAGGATTATTAGCACAAAGATATGAATGGTGGCAAGCAAATTATTTGTTTATGTTGTATCCAACACAACAGTGAGCTATAGCATGGTAACTACAAACTCTGCAACCTTCTCTTTTTACTGCCCATAATGAGTTGTTAGATAACAATGTCTGAATCGTTTTTGTTCCCAGTGGTCCGGAAGCAGTTCACTCAAGATTGCCTCACAAAGTATATGATTGCTGGACACGCAATGAAGATTATAGTATTTCATACAGACTATAATGAGCATCAAGAAGTCCTAATGAAGACAGTGAAGGATGGACGGGCAGCCATCACAAGGGGTTGGCCTAGAGTCGTGCGCGCATTACGCATGGAGGAGGGCACAATATGGGCATTCCGCTTCACCTTCTCCAGCAACCAGAATGTCTTTCACATCTCTCTTTACAGTCTTTAGTACAACTGTGGTTCACCATTCTTTACTTGGTGCTTCTGGAGTTTTTCAGTATATGTACATGTGCATCGAATTATGGATTCGTGGTTGAACCTATATTTGTAATAAACATGGTTGGATACGAAATAAGTGATTGCCTACTTTCAAATTAAAAACATGTGATTTTTAAATTAGGGATTAGTTAGGGATTACAATGCACACAGTTTGTGAAAGCGAAACGTCTGTGATATACGTGGAGATCAGAAACGTTTCTAGGATCCACTATGTGTGCGATCAATCTCCACTGCACACACGAGTTTCTCTTGAAAACTCTTTGCGTTAGGCCACCTTGCGCAAACGTTTACAACATAAAAAGTGTGTGTGATGGACAGCCTTTGCCACATAGTTTCTTCTACGCACCGTGTGTGATGCATTCAATAACGCAAACGGTAAAATTATTAATATCATGTGCAATTGCAATGCTATCACAAACGATTTAACGGGAAAAATTGTGTGTGATGTACCTGTGAACGGAAACGTTTTCCTTGGAGCGACTGTGTGGGATGTACATACGAATGGAAATGTTTAGTAGGGACTGCCTGTGTGGGATGTACTTGCGATCGGAAACAATTTCAGTGTATAATTGTGTTTTTAGCTCTACTATACGTATTTCCATATTTGAGCGCTCGCCGGGCGCACACGACCTCATTTTACCAAGCATGTGTGCCAGGAGGGCATATCCCCGATGGTTTCTGGGTCGTGTGGGAAGGAGCCCCCTATCACCCACACTCACTTGGCGATGGTTCCAAATGCCATCGCAGAAAGGGGTTAAAAACAGTTTGTTTAGGACCGATGCGTACCAGTGTATGATCAGCAAAGCTATGGAAATCAAGGCAAATGGAGACCAAAGCTCTGATACCACTTGTAAGATCGAAAGTATGTCTAGAGGGGGGTGATTAGACTACTTGACCAAATAAAAATCTATCCTTTTCCCAATTTTAAGTCTTGGAAGATTTTAGCAACTTAGCACAAGTCAAGCAATCAACCTACACATGCAAGTCTAAGAGTATAGCAGCGGAATGTAAAAACATTGCACATGAAGGTAAATGGAGGAGTTTGGAGCGAGAAAACGCAATGTAGACACCGAGATTTTTAGCGTTGTTCCGATAGGTGGTGCTATCATACATCCACGTTGATGGAGACTTGAACCCACGAAGGGTAACGACTGCACGAGTCCACGGAGGGCTCCACCCATGAAGGGTCCATGAAGAAGAAACCTTGTCTATCTCACCATGGCCATCGCCCACGAAGGACTTGCCTCACTAGGGTAAATCTTCACGAAGTAGGCGATCTCCTTGCCCTTACAAACTCCTTGGTTCAACTCCACAATCTTGTCGGAGGCTCCCAAGTGACATCTAACCAATTTAGGAGAAACCACTCTCCAAAAGGTAATAGATGGTGTGTTGATGATGAACTCCTTGCTCTTGTGCTTCAAATGATAGTCTCCCCAACACTCAACTCTCTCTCATAGATTTGGATTTGGTGGAAAGATGACTTGAGTGGAAAGCAACTTGGGGAAGGCTAGAGATCAAGATTTTTGTGGTTGGAATGGAATATCTTAGTCTCAACACATGAGTAGGTGGTTCTCTCTCAAAAAATGTATGCTGGAAGTGTAGGCACGTTCTGATGGCTCTCTCCATGAATGAAGAGTGGGTGGAGGGGTATATATAGCCTCCACACAAAATCTAATTGTTACACACAGTTCATCAAACTCGGTGAGACCGAATGATGAAACTCGGTCATACCGATTTACTTAAAAATGTGAACGTTAGGCTTTTTGGTGGGACCGACTTGTCAACTCGGTGGGACAGATTTTATTAGGGTTAGGGCATAACCTAATCTCGGTGAGACCGATCACATAAACTCGGTAAGATCAATTTCTGTAATAGGAAAATAGAGAGTTGGTCAGGCAAACTCGATGGGACCGAATCACTCATTTCGGCGAGACCGAGATATTACGAAAGGGAAACAAAGAGTTTGCATTGCGAACTCAGTGGGACCGATCGCTCATCTCGGTTAGACCGAAATGTTACAAAGGGAAACAGAGAGTTTGCAATCCCATCTCGGTGAGACCAAGATCCCTATTGGTGAGACCGAACTGATTAGGGTTACTGGTAGTGGCTCTGTCAAATGAACTCGGTGGCGCCGGATAGATCAAATCGGTGGGGCTGAGTTTGACTTTTGGTTTAGGACATATGCGGATATGAGAAAGTGGTTGAGGGCTTTTGGAGCATATCACTAAGAATTTTGAGCAAGCAAGCCATTAAGCAACACCTCATCCCCTTTTAGTAGTATTGGCTTTTCCTATGGACTCAATGTGATCTTGGATCACTAAAAATGAAAATGTAGAGTCTTGAGCTTGAGCCAATATGTGTCCTTATCATTTTGAGGGGGCCACATTTCTAGTCCATTCCATGCCAATCATTGAACTTTCGGAAATGATCATCTTGAAAGAGCATTAGTTCAATGAGCTATATGTTGTTAGGAATTACCAAAACCAGCCAGGGATAGTTGCACTTTCATATGCTCTTGTTCGGACTTTGGAAACATGGCAACAATATTTATGGCCCAAAGAATTTGTTATTCATTTTTATCATGAATCTTTGAAACATATTAAAAGTCAAGCAAAACTGAATCGTAGACATGCTAAATGGGCTGAATTCATTGAGACCTTCCCTTATGTCATTAAACACAAGAAGGGTAAAGAAAATGTTATTGCTGATGCATTGTCTCGTCTTTATACTATGCTTTCACAACTTGACTTTTAAATATTTGGTTTGGAGACCATCAAAGATCAATATGTGCATGATCCTGAATTTATAGATGTATTGCTGAATTGTAAAGAAGGGAGAACATGGAAGAAGTTCGTCATTAACGATGGATTTGTGTTCCGTGCAAACAAGCTCTGCATTCCAGCTAGCTCTGTTTGTCTTTTGTTGTTGCAGGAGGTGCATGGAGGAGGATTAATGTGACGCTTTGGCGTGAAGAAGATGGAGGATGTACTTGCTACGCATTTCTTTTGGCCAAAGATCACACGGGATGTTGAGCGCTTTGTTTCTCGTGACACTACAAGTCAAAAAGCTAAGTCATGACTCAATCCTCGCGGTTTATATATGCCTTTGCCTGTACTTAGTATTCCATAGGAGGATATATCTATGGACTTTATTTTAGGTTTACCTCGAACAAAGAAGGGGAGGTATCGTGGACTTAACACGACAGATGCCCTAGCAAAAGGACTTAGGTGTGGAGCCATCGCGACATAGTTAGTTTGAAGGGGGTTTAAACGGGACAAAGGACACAGAGAGTTTTACCAAGTGAAAGTGCAACTATACCTAGGTGGTTTTGGTAATTCATAATAACATATAGCTCATTGAGCTAATGCTATTCCAAGATGATTATTTCAGGAAAGCTCAATGATTGGCATGGCATGGATGTGAAAGTGGAACCCTCAAAATGCTAAGGACAAAGGATTGGCGCAAGCTCAAAAGCTCAAGACTCTTCATTTTATATTTTAGTGATCCAAGATCACATTGAGTCTTTAGGAAAAGCCAATACTATCAAGGAGGGATGAGGTGTTGCTTAATGAGCCTCTTGCTTCACGTGCTTAGTGATATGCTCCAAAATCCTCAACCAGTTTCCCATATCCACAAATGACCTAAACCCTCAGCCAAACTCGGTCATACCAATTCTTTCTATCCGGCGCCACCGAGTTTCACTTGTCATAAGCCACTGCCAAACCCTAGCAATTCGGTTCTACCGATAGGGATCTCGGTCTCATCGAGATGGGATTGCAAACTCTCTGTTTCCCTTTCGTAACTTTTCGGTCTCACCGAAAGAGCGAATCGGTCCCACCGAGATTGCAATGTAAACTCTCTGTTTCCTTTTTGTAACTTTTTGGTCTCACCGAAAGAGCAAATCGGTCCCACCGACTTTGCCTGACCAACTCTCTGGTTAGCTAATTACCAAAATCGGTCTCACTGAGTTTGTGTAATCGGTCTCACCGAGATTACGTTATGCCCAAACCCTAACAGAATCGGTCCTACCGAGTTGCATGTGAGTCCCACCGAAAATCTCTAACGGTCACTAGGTTTACCTTTTCGGTCCGGCCGAGTTTGTTGATTCGGTCCCACCGAGATTGGTAAATTGTGTGTAACGGTTGGATTTTGTGTGGAGGCTATATATACCCCTCCACCTCCTCTTCATTCATGGAGAGAGCCATCAGAACACATACACAATTCCAACTCATATGTTCTGAGAGAGAACCACCTACTCATGTGTTGAGACCAAGATATTCCATTCCTACCATATGAATCTTGATCTCTAGCCTTCCCCAAGTTGCTTTCCACTCAAACCTTCTTTCCACTAGATCCAAATCCTATGAGAGAGAGTTGAGTGTTGGGGAGACTGTCATTTGAAGCACAAGAGCAAGGACTTCATCTTCAACACACTATTTGTTACTTCTTGGAGAGTGGTGTCTCCTAGATTGGCTAGGTGTCACTTGGGAGCCTCCGACAAGATTGTGGAGTTGAACCAAGGAGTTTGTAAGGGCAAGGATATCGCCTACTTCGTGAAGATCTACCGCTAGTGAGGCAAGTCCTTCATGGGCGATGGCCATGGTGGGATAGACAAGGTTGCTTCTTCATGGACCCTTCATGGGTGGAGCCCTCCGTGGACTCGCGCAACCGTTACCCTTCGTGGGTTGAAGTCTCCATCAATGTGGATGTAGGATAGCACCACCTATCCGAACCACGGGAAAACATCCGTGTCTCCAATTGCGTTTGAATTCTCCAAACCCTTCCCTTTACATTCTTGCAAGTTGCATGCTTTACTTTCCGCTGCCAATATACTCTTTGCATGCTTGCTTGAATAGTGTGATGATTGCTTGACTTGTCCTAAAATAGCAAAAATCTGCCAAGAACTAAAATTGGGAAAAGGTTAAGTTTTTATTTGGTCAAGTAGTCTAATCACCCCCCCTCTAGACATACTTTCGATCCTACAAGTGGTATCAGAGCTTTGGTCTCCATTTTCTTTGATTTCCATAGCTTTTGGTGGTCATAGCCTTGGTTTCACAACCTAGGAGAGTATGGCGTCTAGCGAGGGAAATTATCACCATAGAGGTCCTTACTTTGATGGTACTAATTTTGCTAGTTGGAAGCATAAAATGAAAATGCATATTCTTGGACATAACCCAGCCGTTTGGGCTATTGTGTGTGTTGGTTTGCAAGGTGAATTCTTTGATGGGAAAGAACCAAACCGTGAAGCTACTGCGGATGAATTGAAGATGTTGCAATACAATGCTCAAGCTTGTGATATTCTCTTCAACGGATTGTGCCCCGAAGAATTCAACAAAATCAGCTGTCTTGAGAATGCAAAGGAAATTTGGGACACTTTGATTGGTATGCATGAAGGTACCGACTCCATCAAGGAATCCAAGTTGGATGTGCTTCAAAGTCAACTTGACAAGTTCAAAATGAAGGATGGTGAAGGTGTCGCTGAAATGTACTCTAGGCTTGCTCTCTTCACAAATGAGATTGCCGGCTTAGGAAGTGAAGAGATGACCGATAGATTCATCATCAAGAAGATTCTAAGAGCCTTGGATGGAAAATATGAACCGTGTGCACATTGATCCAAATGATGCCCAATTACAAAGATCTCAAGCCAACGGAAGTGATTGGAAGAATTGTTGCTCATGAGATGTGACTTAAGGATAAAGAGGAACTTCACAACAAATCAAGTGGTGCCTACAAAGCCTCATGTGAAGCCCCTACATCATCAAGTGAGAAACAAAACTTCAACGAAGAATTGAGCTTAATGGTAAAGAACTTCAACAAGTTCTACAAGAGTAGAAGCAAAGATAGAAGCTTCAAGTCAAGGTCCTACAATGACAAAAGATCTTCTAGTCAAGAGCGAAACTGCTACAATTGTGGAAGACCTGGACACTATTCTAATGAGTGTACGGCTCCCTACAAGAGAAGAGAAGATTCTCCAAAAAGAAGAAGCAAGGAATCACCACCAAGAGAGAGAAGGAGTAGAGATGATCGTTATGAACGAAGATACTCACGGAGAAGCAAGGATTCGGAAAGGAAGGAAAAATCATCAAGGAGCTACACAAAACGAAGACATCAAGCTCATGTTGGTGAATGGGTATCCGGCTCCGACTCCGACAGCCACTCTGAGAGAAGTTATCACTCCGACTCCGAAGATACTCAAGATGAAGGTGTTGCCGGTCTAGCACTTGTGTCAACCAACTCCTACGACATATTTGACAAACCAAATGAAGGAATTGGAAGATGCTTCATGGCCAAAGGTCCTAAGGTAACACACCCCGAGTATGTTGATTTTAATAGTGATGAAGATGACTTGTTAGGTGATGATGATTTGCTTGTTGACAACTCTAGTGATGAATACTATGATGAAACGTCAATTAATCATGCTAATCAAGATAAAACGAATGACAATGATAAGTAGAAGATTGAGGCTCTAACTAAAGAACTAAACACTCTTAAGTTAGCTCATGAAACTATCTTCGAAGATCATCGAGAACTTTTAAGAGCTCATGAGAAATTACGCTTTGAAAAGCTCAATCTTGAGCAAGAGCATGAGTTTTTAAAAGCAATCAATGATGATCTCCGCAAGAAAAGTTCCTCTTACATTGCCAAGCGTTTACTCTTATCCACTTACATGCCTCAAGTTAAGTCTAGTAACAAGAACAAGAAAGATTCTTCCTCTAGTAGTAACAATGATCATGCTAAATCCAATATTGTTGCTTCTAATAGTTCTCTTGATTCCACTAATGATTCTCTTAGCCAAGTTAGACTTGAGCAAGAAAATAGCTTATTGAAGGGAATTATTGAGAAAGGAGTGTACAAAAGCCTTGCCGGGAGTAAGCAATTCGAGGAAATTGTGCGCAAGCAAGGAATGCACCGGAAGAATCAAGGTGTTGGTTTTGAACGAAAGTTCAATGCCAATGGAGTTGAGTGGGAAGACGATCAATACCCCAAGACAAAGTTTGTTCCTCAACAAGAGAAGTATGATAGTTCCTTCAAGGGGACACAAGCTCAAGATGATCTTCCACCACAAGACTACAAGCAAAAAGGCAAGGACAAGCTTCAAGAGGAAATTGATGCATTTGAAGAAGCTCCTAAGACCTTAGTCAAGTGGATTCCCAAGACCACTTCAAGTTCCACTTCATCAAGTACGACTACAACTCCAAGGATTCCCATCAAGATGGTGTGGATCCAAAAGAAGAAGAACTAGAGAGTTCTTGAGGGTGACTCCGCCAACATACTTCACTCTTATCATTTTGGCAAGAACAAGTGCAATCAACTTCCACATCTTGCACTAGTTCAAGGAGTCACAAACCCTCGTGTTGGTAAGACAAGGGACAAGGTAACCTAAAAGTTTTCATGGACATCATCTTGTGTGTGCATCACTCTATGTCTATGGATATCCTTGTTTGTTCCTTGTGGGACTAACCCATGTAGGTATTGAAAGTACAATTCACTCAAATGGATAGCTCCAAGTGATCTACATCAACATTGAGCATCCACATCTTCAACATCTACATGAAGTCATCATCGACAAAACCCAAGGTTAGTTCATCCCTCTTAGGGGGGATATCACATCTAGGGGGAGCTTTGCTCTAAGACTTGAGCTAAAGCAACTCTAAAGATGTGAACACAACAATGCTTTATGTAAAAGTGGTAACCCCACTTGAGCTTAAACGATGAGTATGACCTATGATCAAGTGTTCTCACTTGACTCCTAAGTCAATATACTCATATATAGATGACCTAGTCATCGCAAATTGTTTGATAGATGCTAGAATTGGTTGAGCATGCTTTGTCACATATTTCATTTGCCATCTTATTGTGTGAGCATGTTGGTTGCATATTTTACTCATTCGAGGACATCCACTTGTTGTTTTGATTGTTTGGCTTTATTTCCTTTTGCCAAGTGGATGGACAAGAATGCCTAAGAACCTCCTCTAGCTATCTATGCTTTTCTCGTCTCAAACTCTATTCATGCTACATCACAAAATTTGATCAAGTCAGATTCGAACCACTCTGTGTGAGGAGCGCTCGGAGTCCCCGATTCGTCATAGACTTAAACTTACAAAACCTCTTTGTGATTCTCGGTCTCACCGATATCCTACTTTCGGTCCTACTGAGATCATTAAGTTGATCTAGGTTTTCTATCTCGGTGCAACCGATTTGAACCACTCGATCACACCGAGTTGCAACAACTGTATACAGTTTTGCATCTCGGTGCCACCGAGTTGTTCCACTCGGTCACACCGACAGGGTCGGGCTATATATAGTCACAGGCAAAAATTTGGAAATTTCTCCGAACCCCTTCGCCCGCGCGATAGCCTGCTCTGCCAACTTGGTCTCCGGATCGTCTCCTCGCCACCAGCCGCCTCCAGTCGCTGGTCTCCATCGCCGTCAACGGGAATTCTACCCCGTCGTTGCTGCCGTAGCGAGTCTCCGCCGAACAAGGGTATGGACTCGATCTTTGTGCTATTCTCCAATCCGATTCCTAGCACATTGTGATCATCATGATTCTTGCCACGTTTGATAAACTTCTATCCAGTCAATGAACTCGTAGATTAGGTTTAATTCAAAAATTTTAGGGTTAGGTTTCCGCCGAAACCATCTTGGACCCACCGAGTTGAAAAACTCGGTCCCACCGATTTGGCTTATGCCATTGCACAAGTGAGACTCGGTCTGACCGAGAATTACTTATCGGTGTGACCGATTTTGCAACTTTGTGAAACCCTAGCAGTCTCGGTGCCACCGAACTGTGACTCGGTCTGACCGAGTTCACTAGTTCAGGTACCAAAACTGCTTCGGTATCACCGAGTTTAAAAATCGGTAGAACCGAGATGCTTTCAGTGGGAAACTAAAACTAAGTTTTTGAATTATTCTTTTGCAAAAATCTATGCATTTTGTGATGCTCATCCACTCTATCTCATCTATAACCTATTCACAGGGTCAGCAGTCAGAGTTTGCATCATGTCAGACCAAAGTGATAGCCAGAACTTGTCAGAGCAGCAAGTGCAGATGAGTGAGGGCACTAGTCCCTCAAGTTCCTCAGATGATGGCAGCAGGAGCACCCCTAGCAATCTGCCTAAAGCTGCCACAAGACAGAGAAAGAAGAGAACCTCAGATTCAGAAGATGAGGATTATGTTGCAGAAGAGGAAGCAACTTCCAAGAGAGTTGAGCCGGCACAGGGCATAAAACCAGGGATGAAGATCAAAAGGCCAGCAGGCAGGCAGCCTATGTCAAAGGCCAGAGCTTCAACTGAGAAGCCCACTCCCATAGAGCCAGTTGCTGCTGAAGGCAAGAAAAGGAAAGAAAGGGTGAAGAAAACTGTAGCCAGAGTGCTTGGCAAAGCTTCCATCATGGAAGATGAGGAGGAAGAAGAAGAGGTAGCTGCACCAGCACCAAAGGCACCGAAGCTGATGGGTGATGCCATAAGATCAGGAGCAGCTGCTTCCAAGGCCAAGCCAGCTCCAAAGCCAAAGCCAAAGAGAAATACAAGAAGCATCCCAGCTGCTGAGAAGAATAAGGCCCCAGTGCCTGAAGCTGCAGAAGAAGAGGAAGAGAATGTTCTTAGAAAGCTCAAGCCCAAGATCCCAGACCACAACGATGCTCATCCTATGGCTGAGGATATGAAGCTCAGGAGAGACTCAGGGCTGAGGAAGTGGAGAGAAGTAGACCCGTATGCTTTAAGGAGAAGGACTGCAGTTGACTACATGTTTCACACCAAGGAGCAGCAAGATTTTTATGAGACAGTGCTGCTAGACAAGAAGCCAATAGTCTGTGATATGCGATGGGTCAATTGGCAACACATCAAGGACAACGAGGAGTACTACCCTGGAGTGCATGACAGCTTCAAGGCATGTGGAGTAGAGGACTTTGTCGGGTAGAAGCTCACAAAGTGGAACGAGGAACTCATCATGCAGTTCTACTCCACAGCCCATTTTTATCCAGATGGTAGGATAATTTGGATGTCAGAGGGTACGAGGTACCAGTCTACAGTTGCTGAATGGGCTCAGCTGATTAATGCCCCAGAGGAGCAAGAAGATGACTTGGACGTTTATGCCAAGAAGACGATGGACCACAACTCAATGTCAAACATGTACAAGGAGATTCCAAATGAAGCACTTGATACTTTCAAGTTTGGCTCAGTACACTATCTTCTATCAGGGCTGCCAACAATCAATTGGATACTGAGGCACACCTTATTGCCCAAGTCTGGAGATCACAAGATGATCAGAGGCCACGCGATCAATTTTCTACATATCTTTGACGTGCCTCAGAAATTCAAGGTGATGAGCCTAATGGTAGAGACCATTAAGAGGACAGCAGCAGACCAGAAGAGGAGCTGTGGATATGCCCCACAGATTCAGGAGCTCATCAACTCCAAGATGGGCACGAGCATATACTTATTGGACAAGGAACACCTGCCCACCCGTCCATACTTTGAAGATAACCAAGTTGTTATGACTGAGAATGAGCCATCATCTGCCCAAGCACAAGCCAAGAAGGAGAAAGCGAGGAAGGAGAAAGCTGCCAAGATGCCTACTCAAGAGGAGGCATCTGAATATTTCCTGAAAACCAAACAAGAGCAGCTTGGTTACTTGATTGCATCCACCCTGTGGATTGAGCAAGGACTAGCCGCCCTAACTCAAAACCAGGCAAGCTTAGAGAGGATCATGGAACGAAAGTTCTATGACTTGGATGTCAAAGTGACAGAGATTCAGACTGCAGTGAAGCAGCTCCAGGATGACATGCAGGAGAGGAGAGGCAAGACTACAATTGATGCCTTTGCCAAAGTGCCACGAGGTCCGAGGTCGTCTGAAGTGCCAGTTGCTGACACCAGAGCCACCACTTCTGCACCAGCCACAGCCTCAGTTCCACCAGCTCCACTGTCCACTTTAGCCTCGACTCTGACCACGTCTACAAAAGCCTTCGTCCTTGGAGTGATCCGGACTCCACCACCACCTGAAGATCCAGCCTGAGTGTCGACTTAGCACTATGCATTTTCTAGGAACTTTTTGGTAACTTGTTGCCAAAGGGGGAGAAAATGTATAGATCATAGGCTTCGAGAGAGAGTGTTGCTTTTATTCTCTCTTGTTTTATTTGGTGGTTTTTCGAACTTTGTTTGCTTGTGTGCTTGAGATACTATGTCATTATCTGTGAGACATTGATGATCATGTGTTTGATCATAAGCTACACTTAATGCTTGCTTAATGCTATTATCCTATGTATCTTATGTGATCATTCACTATTCTTGGTGATGGGTGCATGTATTTCATTCTTATCATTTTAAGCGCTCCACTAAGATGTATGTGACATGGAAGAGTAACCCATGACTCTAACTCTTTGTGCATTTGCAGTCCAAAGCAAATTTTAAATATGCACAAATTTAGGGGGAGCTCTTACTTATCACATACTTCTCAAAGCGACGATATATTTCATGCCTATTATCATTTGTCGAAGCTTTGATCTATATGTTGTCATCAATTACCAAAAAGGGGGAGATTGAAAGTGCAACTATCCCTAGGTGGTTTTGGTAATTCATAACAACATATAGCTCATTGAGCTAATGCTATTCCAAGATGATTATTTCAGGAAAGCTCAATGATTGGCATGGCATGGATGTGAAAGTGGAACCCTCAAAATGCTAAGGACAAAGGATTGGCGCAAGCTCAAAAGCTCAAGACTCTTCATTTTATATTTTAGTGATCCAAGATCACATTGAGTCTTTAGGAAAAGCTAATACTATCAAGGAGGGATGAGGTGTTGCTTAATGAGCCTCTTGCTTCATGTGCTTAGTGATATGCTCCAAAATCCTCAACCAGTTTCCCATATCCACAAATGACCTAAACCCTAAGCCAAACTCGGTCATACCGATTCTTTCTATCCGGCGCCACCGAGTTTCACTTGTCATAAGCCACTGCCAAACCCTAGCAATTCGGTTCTACCGATAGGGATCTCGGTCTCACCGAGATGGGATTGCAAACTCTCTGTTTCCCTTTCGTAACTTTTCGGTCTCACTGAAAGAGCGAATCGGTCCCACCGAGATTGCAATGTAAGCTCTCTATTTCCTTTTTGTAACTTTTCGGTCTCACCGAAAGAGCAAATCGGTCCCACCGAGTTTGCCTGACCAACTCTCTGGTTAGCTAATTACCAAAATCGGTCTCACCGAGTTTGTGTAATCGGTCTCACCGAGATTACGTTATGCCCAAACCCTAACAGAATCGGTCCTACCGAGTTGCATGTCAGTCCCACCGAAAATCTCTAACGGTCACTAGGTTTACCTTTTCGGTCCGACTGAGTTTGTTGATTCGGTCCCACCGAGATTGGTAAATTGTGTGTAACAGTTGGATTTTGTGTGGAGGCTATATATACCCCTCCACCTGCTCTTCATTCGTGGAGAGAGCCATCAGAACACATACACAATTCCAACTCATATTTTCTGAGAGAGAACCACCTACTCATGTGTTGAGACCAAGATATTCCATTCCTACCATATGAATCTTGATCTCTAGCCTTCCCCAAGTTGCTTTCCACTCAAACCTTCTTTCCACTAGATCCAAATCCTATGAGAGAGAGAGTTGAGTGTTGGGGAGACTAGCATTTGAAGCACAAGAGCAAGGAGTTCATCATCAACACACCATTTTTTACTTCTTGGAGAGTGGTGTCTCCTAGATTGGCTAGGTGTCACTTGGGAGCCTCCGACAAGATTGTGGAGTTGAACCAAGGAGTTTGTAAGGGCAAGGAGATCGCTTACTTCGTGAAGATCTACCGCTAGTGAGGCAAGTCCTTCGTGGGAGATGGCCATGGTGGGATAGACAAGGTTGCTTCTTCGTGGACCCTTCGTGGGTGGAGCCCTCCGTGGACTCGCGCAACCGTTACCCTTCGTGGGTTGAAGTCTCCGTCAACGTGGATGTAGGATAGCACCTCCTATCCGAACCACGGGAAAACATCCGTGTCTCCAATTGTGTTTGAATTCTCCAAACCCTTCCCTTTACATTCTTGCAAGTTGCATGCTTTACTTTCCGCTGCCAATATACTCTTTGCATGCTTGCTTGAATTGTGTGATGATTGCTTGACTTGTCCTAAAATAGCCAAAATCTGCCAAGAACTAAAATTGGGAAAAGGTTAAGTTTTTATTTGGTCAAGTAGTCTAATCACTCCCCCTCTAGACATACTTTCGATCCTACACCCATGTTCGGCCCCTCTCAACGAGGTAAAAGCCTACTCCTGCTTTAGGTTGTATTGCTTGGATTTCTATTACTAGGGAGCAAATACGCTTGACCTAGATCTCAATTGATTGTTCGTTGAGTTAACCTGCCGCCGGGTCACCCCTTTATATTCATAGGTTGATGCTCGACGGCTTAAAGAGTCCTGGCCGGCTCATACACAATGTGTCCGGCTCGGTGACCAACTAAGCTTGTCTTACAATACAAGTTAAACATATGGCGGTTCATACCCATGGGCCTCAAGTCACCTCCGGGTCTTGGGCTTTCAATAAGCTTGCTCCATGGGCCGCCATATTCAACGTCCTCTCGGCCTTCTGATCTTAAGTCGCCAGTAGTATGACCCGGCCTCTCTTGGGCGGGTCATACCCAGTAGTTATATCCCCAACATTAGGCCCCAGGTTGATTTGAACTTGTTCACATCAATCTTTAGTGCTTGACTTGGAAAAATCTTCCATCATCGATTTTTATATTCATGATATAACTCGCCATGATGTCAGCCCACAAAATTGTGTTAACATGTCATGACGTCATCTCACATTAACTTTGCACGAGGCTGAGAACATCTCACCGTATCTTTTGTTTTTAATGGACCTCCTGAAAATCGAGGCATCCTTGTAGACACATGTCCATTTTTCAGCCTCCTCGATTCTCACGCATGCCATTTATCCACCTCCTTACAAATAGGGACAGGGGGCCCCTGTTTTCACTTTTACCCTTGCCCCCTTGTCTCCATCTTCTTCCTCTCAACGCTCCTACGCACCCAAGCTCCGCCGCCATTGGCTCCCGTCCACTGCATCAACTTCGGCTGCTGCATCAACCTGAACAAACTAGAATTCCGTGGTGTAGCTCTACTATCCATCAGCATTGGTAAGTTCAACTTCACCCCAGAACAGATCTGCACTTAGGCTTTTCACTTATTCATCGGTGTTCTTTGCCATTCTTCATTTTCTCCTGTAGATTGTGTAGTATTTGATCTGAATACGGTACCAAACCTATGCATTAGCAATTTAGCGCTCATTTTTAATATCAGAATACCTCCCCTCTGTAGAAGATCTCATCTAAGCACACGAACTTTTTCTACTGCCACCACCATAGGTTTAGAATTTACTTCATTTCCTGAACTGCTGTAGATCCAAAATTACAACACCAATCTGTGAAACCTGTGTTCTCTGGCACTTAGTAAAATTTAGCTCTGCTCCAGATCCATAGCCATTAGCCCTTCATGGCGGTTTGAACAATAATTTGTAATCCGCCAAGTACCTGTTGGTTTAACTCCGAGTAGCTTTAAAATCACCAATTCAATGTTGATATAACCCGACTATACCTTACCGGTTTAATCATGTTCTAAATCATCTTTTTAGGCTGTTCACACCAATCATGACTAAGACCGTTACGTCATGCGACTGGGTCCCTTCTATCGTCACCGAAAAATGCTTCATGAGTATGTCAAAATCGGCTTCTTGTCAGCAAAAATGTCATTCACTGGTGTGTTCCAAACCCAGATGAAGTCAGACCTTCGCCACCGGACAATGAGGTTATTGTTTTTACTGATCACATGAACCAGGGCTTCTCACCGCCCGGGTCAAAATTCTTCCGTGATGTTCTACGTTTCTTTTAACTTAATCCTTAGGACATCGGACCCAATTCCGTTTCAAATATCTGCAATTTCCAAGTCTTTTGTGAAGTGCATCTTCAAGAATAAACCAGTGTCAAACTCTTCAGAGAGTGTTTTTATCTGAACCTGTCGGATTCGGGGTTCCGCAGACCCTTGAGAGGTTCTAACTCTAGGGTGAGTGTGAAGAACTCCCTCCTCCCAGACTGCCAGCTCAAAGATTCCATGGCCTAGCTCAACGAACCCAAGGGACAAGAGATACATCAGTTTATCCTGGTTTGGGCCACCTTGCGGTGTAATGCCCTACTCCAGCTTTGTGGTGGATTGCCTCAAGGGATTGTCGATGAACTAGTACAGTGGACGAACCACCTCAGGAGGTGAGGTGTTCTTGAGCGCGATGAGCTGGTGGGTGTGTGGATGATCTGAATGATTCGTCCCCCTATATGGTGGTGGTTAAGTCCAATTTATAGTGGCCTTGGTCCTCTTCCCAAATGTAGGCGGGAAGGGATCCTACAACAGCCAAATTTGAAGGGGGCCAACTAGTACAAGCTATCCTGACAAAAGTAGTCTTCGCCTGCAGAAAGCTCTCATGGTGATGCTGATGTGGGCTCCGTGATGACCTCCGTCCTGTCTTCCTGGAGGTCTTGGTCTTCTTGCATCGATATGGAAACCTTTAGTTGATTCCCCTAGACCTTGCGCATGTGCTTTCCTCCTTAGCACCAAAGAGGAAACTAGCACGCTGTGCCCGCTGGTGCCCGCCTGGCCTTGATCGTCATGGCTCACATCATGTGAACCTCGCGAGGTGCACCTTGCATTGATATCTCCGCTCCTCAAGAGCCAGCCTAGTGAGGCCGCCACCTAGGAAGGTCTTGGCGTCGTCCGCCTCGCGAGGCTTGGTGCCTCGTGAGGGTCTTGAGTTGTTGTTGCTGAAGCTAGGCCATACCGGGCCATCGACGGAGCCACGCCGTGGGCCGTAGGCAGGCAAGTCTAGGTACCCCCATTCCCAGGACGCTGACAGTAGCCCCCGGGCCCAAGGCGCGCTCGAACTTGGCTTCAATGTGAAGCCAAAGGGCAAGGGCGGAGCGCTACGGGCCCCAACCGCCTGCGGCCTTGGTTGATGTGTGGCGATTGATGGGTCGTGGGCGCCTCTGCTTCCCCATGCTGCCTTGGCAACCGTTCGACTTGACGAGACTCCGCTGCATGCAAAGAGAAACCATCATTACGTGCGATGATGGAGGCTGGCGGTTGGCCTCCTGCTGGCTATAAATGAGGGGAGGGCAGATCCCCCTACTCATCTCCTTCTTCCCGTCGCCTACTTTCTCTTCTTCCTCTTTGCCTCGCCGTTTGTTGTAGCTTTCATGGCGCTGATTAGGAGGTTTTCCGTGGCGGAAAAGGGGAATGCCCCCCGCAAGGTGCCTAAGCTGCTCCCATTGAAGAAAAGGTCCAGGCGTCCTCACGACGCTGGGGAGAGGCAGGAAGTGACGCAACCCTGGTACGAGCGGCCACCGCCTAGCTTCCCACTCCCTCTATACGCCCAGGCGCATGGCTCAGGAGAGGGCGATAGTGCCCCGCGCCGCGCGAGCCATGGACGTGGCGACTAGGCTGGGGCTGTGCGGCCGTCCGGCCCGCGAACCCACGCCGAAGGCTCGCGTGAGTTCATGATGTGGGCGGCGATGCCGCAGCGCACTTGGATCCGGTTCCCGCGGTTCTTCACCGAGGAGATTCCACTGAGGGGGCCACTTGAGATGTGGCTGTAGCACGCAGGTGATGCAGTCTGGCCACGAGGGCGGAGGTCGAGGTCGTCTCCCCGGGTAAAATCTTCATGACTTGAGGATGCGGCGAGGTCGCACGCGCTTGCCGCACGGAGGGGGACCTTGCCATCCATTTCGAGTATGAGAACGCCTCCACGTTGTTCTTCAAGGTCTTCGACGAGGAAGGACGTCACCTGGAGTGCTGCCCCAGAGGAAGCCACTAGCATGGTGCGACAGCGGGGGTTGAGCCTGCTCCTGGTCCTGCCGCTAGCTTCTTCAGTAGCAGCAGTGACTCTCCCGAGCCTAGCGAGTCCCCAGAGTCAAGCGACGACAACTACGTGCCTCCGAGCTCCCGCCATGCCCGGAGCGCGGCTGCGGCATCTACTCGGCATCGTTGATGACCTGGATGGGGTTGGTGTCGGCCTCTTGTGGCCCACTGTTGATGATGGTGTCGACGGTGATGCCCATAGTCAGGGCTCCTTGAGGTTTTTCTTCTTTTGTTCCCTATGAGGAATCGAGACAAACCCCCATGGGGGTAGGTAAGGAACTTGTAATGCTTTTGCTCCAATGTTTATTATTCTTGTTATAACATTGTGGCTATGTATCTTGCTTCGGCATTGTCCCCCTTTTCGTCCTCGCGGTAGCTTAGCGCTCTATGTCGGCAGGTCCCAGTCCCCAGGCAAGCTTTGGCCGTCCCAGGTACGCCAGGTCGCGATGTCGTGGTCAAGGCCAGGAGGTGAGCGGCCCAAGGTACGGTTAGAGCTCCTGAGGCACGATGCTTAAGAGGTTCCGTTTGGCGTGCAAGCAGATTCCTGAAGGCTGGAAAGGTAGGTGGCATTGCCAGAGCAAGGTTGTAAGAGTGGAAAATTCCAGATAGTGGCGTCGCGTTAACATGAATAGGTGACTTATCTTAATGAGCCTGAGGCGATTCCTTGCGCAACGCCCGATTTGCATTTCAGTGGTCGTGCTACCAGGTAGGCTTACGCCAACCTCCCCTTTCCTCGCTCATCTAAGTGCTCTACGTCCTTGGGTCCCGACTCTCGAGCGAAGCTCTGCCACCGCCGGTATGCCAGGTCGCGATGCCATAGTCAAGGCCAGGGGGTGAGGGCTGGAGAGTCAGTACGTGCTCCCGAGGCGCGATGCTCGGGAGCCCCCCTTTAACATGCAAACAGGGCAGCTGGCGGGGCCACCCGTAGCTAAGCTCTGGAGGTTCCTGTGGGTTAGTCCGAAGGGAGATCATAGATCATAGTCACATTTGCTGCCCTACCTCTGATCTTTCCGCAAGAAGATGAAGGCACTGAGGATCTGGTGAGGTGACATGCGCGGGACGGGCCGTGAGCTAGAGCTTGATCTGTCAGGATTATCAGTGTTGCAGGGACGGACCCGAGCACAAGCGCCGTGCCAGCATGTGTAGCCCCCGTTGCGGGATGAGCAGGAGGCCGACCAGCAATGCGGGAGGCCGCGAAGGCCGACAGGCGAGCAGGTGACAACATAAATCATCTTATGGGAGGAGGTAAAGCTAGTTTAGATAGATGCAAGAATGATACATGCCGCAGGGACAGACCCATGCGGCCTGGGGATGATGCAGCCCGAGGGGCGCCCCCAACTTAATAAACCGGAAAATGCAAGAAAGATACATGCCTCAGGGACAGGCCAATGCAGTCTAGGGATAATGCAGCCCGAGGAGCGCCCCCAACTAAATGAAACGGAAAATATCACATGGCATCGTCATTGAAGAGATGTTGAACTAGCTCAAGATGCATGATAAGGAGGTTGCTCCTCACGAGCCTCCTGGGTCCTGATCCTCGGGACGCTCTGGAGGCTCGGGAGGCTCGTGAATAGCCGCTGCCATCTCCGCCAGGACCGTGTGGTACCTAGCCTCCTGAGCCACCATGATGCTTCGTAGGCGTCCCTGGAAGGTAACAGCCACACTCGGCAGGCCAAAGGGCATGTGAATGTATCTGTGAGGTGGACCCTCACACCAACCAATGCGCGAAGGACAGAATCGCTCCTGGGATGCAACTTTGTTGAGCCCTGGAATGTTGACGCAGACGCGCAGCTCATTGTCTTCGCCAGGACTAAGGGGCCGTGCCAGGTGGTAGGCGGCGGTCACCGTGCATGGCTCTGGCTTCTTGAAGCTCCTCGATCGCCTTGGTGATGAACTCCTGAGCACCCGGGACCCCGTCCCTTGTGCCCTTGTGAGGGAAGCGTGCAATGAAGCATGCCTCCATGTGGTGCCCGAGCGCCTCTCTCGTGATGTTGGCTAAGTTAGAGGCCCTCCAGAAGAGAGCCCCCGAGCCCAGCCTGAGGAGGGTGCCAGGCATGCCTTCCTATGCGAGGGAGGGAGGCATCCATGGGCGCAGGTCCTGAGGTGGTGCGGCTGGAGATACTGCTCTCCTAAGGCTCTTGGCGGAGCAGCTTCTTCTTCTTCTTGGGGACAACCTCAGGAGAGTAGATGGCGCCTTCGTTGTCTAGGTCTTTGACCGCCGCAGCCTGGTAGGTGCGCTCAAGGGAGCACACCGCGTACTTCTCCTCGGAGGCGATCATGATGATGTCGCGGTTACCTGGCATCTTGAGGACATTGTAGCCATGGTGGGTCATCGCCATGAACTTGGCCAAGGCCAGATATCCAAGGATGGCATTGTATGTAAGGCGGATGTGGGCGACGTCGAAGTCGATGAGCTCGGTGCGGTAGTTTTCACATTGGCCGAAGGTGACAGGGAGGCGGATCTTCCCTATCGGGGTGGTGGAGCCGTCGATCACTCTTGACAAAGGCTTGGTGGGCTGCAGCTGATCGTATGGCACTTGGAGGCGGTCGAACGTCTCGATGGAAAGAACATGATCCCTACACCGCCATCAATGAGGGTCTTGGTGACAAGGATGTTGCTGATGACGAGTGAGCAAAGCATCGGGAGGGTGCCAGCAGTTGCCACACACTTGAGCTAGTCAGATGGGCTGAAGGTGATGGTGCACTTGGACCACCTGAGCGAACGCGTGGCCTCGAGCCTGGGGAGGGCCGCGTTCACCTCACGAGCGAACTACTTGAAGATGCGCTGGAAGGCTGGGGCCTGAGCGCCACCTAAGATGCAGGCGATAGCGCGAGACTCCTGGAAGCCCCCAGCCCCCTCGTCCTGGTGGTGGTCATCGTTCCTCCTTGGTGGTGGTGGCAGAGGAGGGAGGCCGGCATTGCCCTGAGGATGGTCCTCACGAGGCTGGTCTCTCTAGGCGCCCTCGCGAGGCTGGCCTTGCCGGTGGTCCTCACGAGGCTGGTCGTACCACTCCTGACGGGGACCGCGGTCGTCCCAACGTCCTCCACTTCTGCCTCCTCTGCGGCCGTAGCCTCAACTGTTGCGCATGGGGCATCGACCGAGGCGCCCATCGCGTATGGCCCTGAGCTCCTGGCAGTCTTTGGTGTAGTGGTTGTGTACGTTGTGGAAGATGCAGAATGGACAGTTGCCCTTGGATGATTCTGGGTGTTCGCAACCGCGCTTATCTCTGGCTGCCGCGAGCACGGCAGCCCCCTTGCGCTTCATGTCCTTGTCCTTGGCCTTCTTGTCATATGGGTCTGCCATCGGGAGCTCGAGGAGGGAGAGGCACCCTTCCTCAGCTCTCGCACACTTGGTTGCCATGTTGAACATCTCTAGAGCCGTGCACAGGTCCTCATCGTTGGCGAGCTCCTCCTTCATCTTGACATCGCGGATGCCATCGGAGAACGGCGAGATGATGGCCTCGTCCCAAACCTTGGGGATCTTGAGGCGGACGATGTTGAAGCGCTGGATGTACTTCTGCAGGGTCTCCCCTGGCTGCTGCTTGATGCGTCGCAGGTCACCTGCGGCAGGCGGGCAGTCGCGAGTGCCCTGGAAGTTGGCGACGAAACGCTCACGCATCTTGCCCCAGGAGGAGATCGATCCCACGGGCAGATTCAACAGCCATGAGAGTGCGCTATCCTTGAGATCCATGGGAAATCGGGTCGCCATGACCTTCCCGTCGCCGTTGGCCGCCTCGATGCTTAGCTCGTAGAGCTGCAGGAACTTAGTAGGGTCGGGGGTGTCGTTGTAGTGCCGAGGAAGGTCGGGTTTGAACTTGCCCGGCTAGACGACGCTGCGTATTTCGGGAGTGAAGGCTCGGCAGCCCGCGGTGGTCACCGGGGCCGGTCGCGGAGGTGGAGCTTGATCTTGCTGCTCATGCGCCGCCACCACAAGCGGTGCGCGATCTTGATGTGGCGGTGCTCGAAGTGCACAAGTCTCTGCTCATGGCCGCTGGACCACCTGGCAGCTTTCTTCTTCATGTGCGGGCACCCTGCACGGCGGGTCGCGCCTTGGGGCCTCACGTCTTGGACAAAGGGTGACATCCTGACGGGGAGGTGGCGGAGGCGCTCCATGGGCCACGTCGCCCGCAGCAAGCGGCGCGCGAGGCAGCTAGAGGGACGGAGCAGGAGAGCCCCCAGCGGCGCTGACAAGCTCGGTGATGTTGTCGAGCCAGTCTTCGTAGAGGTCATCGACGGGGGCAGTAGCGCAGGAGCTCACGCGCCATGAGCAACGCGGCCTGCGTGTTGGCTGGGCCATGACGAGCATGGGATGGCGAACCAGCTGGAGTCAGTGACGGGGTGGCGGTGCGTCCATCTCGCTGCACGGAGGGGTGCAGTGAAGAAGCTTGCTGCTCGTGCCCCACCGGGCCGGTGGCGGCGTTGGCGGCAGGTAATGGAGAATGACAAGGAGGCCCGCCGACAAGCACCGTCTAGGCGACGCAAGCGGCTTGGGCAGTCCGACGCTCAGCACAGGCTCGACGGGCGTCGGTCATGGAAGCGGTGGAGCTGCGGCGGGTCGACCGACGGAAGAGAGGCTTCGACGTTGTCGGCGTCCTGGGAACGGGGGTACCCAGACTTTCCTGCCTGCACCCCACGGCATGGCTCTATAGATGGCCCGGTACGACCCAGCTTCAGCAACAACTACCCAAGACCCTCGCGAGGGGCCAAGCCTCGCAAGGCGGAAGACACCAGGACCTTCCTGCGGGTGGCCTCACTAGGCTGGCTCCTGAGGGGCAGAGATATCAAGGCAAGATGCACCTCACGAGGTTCACATGATGTGAGCCATGACGACCAAGGCCAGGCAGGTGCCCGCAGGCGCAGTGTACCAGTTTCCCCTTTGGTGCCAAGGAGGCATGCGTAGGCGTGGAGTCTCGAGGAATCAAGCATAGGTTTCCATATCAGTGCAACAAGACCAAGACCGCCAGGACGACAGGATAGAGGTCACCATGGAGCTCACCGCAACGTCACCACCAGAGCCTTTTGCACGCGAAGACTACTTTTGTTAGGATGGCTTGTACTAGTTGTCTCCCTTCAAATTTGGCCGTTGTAGAATGCCTTCCCGCCTACATTTGGAAAGAGGACCAAGGCCACTATAAATAGGACCTAGCCACCACCATAGAGGGGGATCAGATCCATTCCACCCTGACCACCTCACTAGCTCAGCTCATCAAGCTCAAGAACACCTCACCTCCTGAGGTTGTTCGTCGACTGTACTAGTTCATCCTCAGCCCCTCGAGGCAATCCACCACAAAGCTGGAGTAGGGTATTACACCGCAAGGTGGCCCAAACCAGGATAAACTGTTGCATTCCTTGTCCCTTGGGTTAGTCGAGCTAGGCTGTGCGATCGTTGAGCAGGCAGACTGGGTAGAGGGAGTTCTTCGCACGCACCCCAAAGTTCTAACCTCTCAAGGGTCTGTGGAAACCCAAATCCTACATTTGGCTCGCCAGGTAGGGGTGCGTCGAAGCCTCTCTTCCTTCAGCCATCCCGTTATCGCCCGACAGCCCTGATGGCCGACGATCAAAGGGTCCGCCCGAGCACTAGGCCGCTTGGTCCGCCCAGATGGCGTCATCCACCCATGAAGACCTCCACTCAGCTCTGCAGGCGGCTCGCGCACCGCCCAACCAAGCCGGATGTGGGCGGCGCGGGCCGGCACCACCCGCGCTCGCACCTTGGTGTACGCACGGTGCCGCGCGATCTTCGGGTTATGCCGTGGTGACGGTGCCACACACTTGACTAGAGCAGACGAACATGCGGGATGCGAGAGCTACTATGCTGCAGGTTGGCGGAGGGCGGCAGTGATGCCCTTCTGCTCCCTGTCCACACTTTAGGTAGTGGCAGAAACACGCGCCGGGCTCCGACGCGCCCGTGCGCCCCCCCGGAGCACCCGAGGGGTTCGGAGCAGCAACATAGCCCTCGTCGCTGTTCGTCCTACCTCGACCGCACCTCCTGCAACTAGGGCGAACTTCGGCGCCCCCTACAGGGCCGCGCTGGGGC
Source organism: Triticum monococcum (assembly GCA_034509565.1). Lineage (NCBI taxonomy): Eukaryota > Viridiplantae > Streptophyta > Magnoliopsida > Poales > Poaceae > Triticum > Triticum monococcum. The sequence continues at coordinate 402,880,351 of CM067844.1, read as the reverse complement.
GTCACCCTGTGTCGGCATTCTGGGAACGGGAGTCACTAGACTTGCCTGCCTGCGGCGTGCGGCGTGGGTCCACCAGCGGCCCTACACGACCCATCTTCGCCAGCAAACACTCAAGACCGTCGCGAGGGGCCAAGCCTCGCGAGGCGGACGACACAAGACCTCCTCGGGGGCAGCTTCACCAGGCAGGCTCACGAGGGGCGGAGAGATCAAGGCAAGGGACACCTCGCGAGCTTTCTGTGACGCAAGCCATGACGTTGGAGCTAGGCGGGCTCCAGCGCGCGCAGTTTCCTCGTTTCCTATTTGGTGCTAAAGAGGCAAGCGCAGGAGAGGAGTCCAGAGGTATCAGGTAAAGGTTTCCATATCGGTGCAATGAGACCAAGGCCAGCAGGACGGCAGGACGAAGGTCACCGTGGAGCCCAAGACGGCGTCACCACCAGAGCCTTTGGCATGCGAAGACCACCTTTAGTCAGGATAACCTGTACTAGTTGTCTCCCTTCGAATTTGACCGTTGTTGGATCCCTTCCCGCTCAATATTTGGGGAGAGGACCAGGGCCTCTATAAATAGGACTAGCCACCACCATAGGGAGGGACCAGATCATCCTCAACCACTCAATCTCACCAATCACAAGAACACCTCTCCTCAGGAGGGTGTTCTTCCCTTGTAACTGCTCATCCTCAACCCAAGAGGCAATCCACCACACCACACTTGAGTAGGGTATTACACCACATCGATGGCCCGAACCAGTATAAATCTGGCGTCCTCTTGTTCTTTGGGTTCATCGAGCTAGGCCGTGAGATCATGATGTGTGAGAGCTAGAGAGGGGGAGAGATCTTCATGCGCACCCCAGTGTTCGAACCTCAAGGGTTTTCCCGGAATCCGAAATCCGATATTTGGCGCGCCAGGTAGGGGTGCACCTTGCCCCCTGACAGCCTCGCCTCTTCGACCGGCTCTCATGGACGCTGCCGCTTCTCCGACTGGATCGACAGGCGCCCTCCGCAGCGTCGTGGGGCTCCGGGCCTTCACCCCCACCTTGTGGCGGGTGCGGTGGCCGCACAAGTTCAACCCGGAGATGCTGCCCTGTTACGATGGTTTGGCGGATCCGGTGGCCTTCCTGCTGGCGTACGAGGAGGCCGTTCTGGAGGCCGGGGTGACGATAAGGTCATGGCCAACTGGCTCCCAATGGCCCTCGCTGGCGTGCCGCGCGCCTGGCTCCTCCATCTGCCGGGATCTTCCATGGCCTCCTGGGGGGAGCTGCGCGACCTCTTCATCGTGCGCTTAGGGGGACCAGCACCCCCATTGTCGCGGCTCTCCTCGGTGGCTCGCAGGCGCCGCCCTCGGACCATCGCACCAACCCATTTTTTCGCTAGATCGGCGCCGCCTCCACTCGGCAGGGGGCTCCCCCAGGTTGGGCGGCGGCCAAGGCCGACATGACCTTCGACTCGGGGGATCACCCAGTCACCACCGTCGGTTCGGGCATGCTCCCGATGCTTTGCACGCCCACCATCTGCAGCGTAGCCGTTACCAAGACCCTCATCAACGGCGGCGCCGGCCTCAACATACTCTCAGTGGAGGCTTTTAGCCTCCTTCATGTACCGCTTGAGCTGCTCCGCCCCAGCAAGCCCTTCTCCAGAGTCGGTGGCGGCTCCTCCAACCCCTTGGGGCAGATCTGTCTCCCCGTGACCTTCGGCACACGCGACAACTACCGCACTAAGCTGGTCAACTTCCACATTGCCCGCATCGACTTACCGTAGAAAGCCATCCTCTGGTACCCGGCGCTGGCCCAATTCATGGCAGCTACTCATCCTGCCTACAACCTCATGAAGATGCCAGGGAGCAAGGGCATCGTCACCGTGGCTGGGGACACCAAGGAAGCCTTGGCGGCCCTCAAACTCGCCTTCAGGGCCACGACGACAGCTTGCCCGGCCGACAAGGCCATACCCAGGACCAATGGGGCTGCGCCGACCAAGAAGAGGCAGCTATTCACTCAAGGTCAAGCCAAGACGAAATAGATCCCGATCGAAGAGGACGGGGCCTCAGGCGCCACCTTTACTATAAGCGCCGACCTCGTCCCTGGTCAACAAATGGAGTTGGCGGACTTCTTGAGGGCGAACAAGGAAGTATTCGCTTGGGAGCCCAAGCAGCTGGTTGGGGTCCCGAGAGGAGTGATTGAGCATCATCTGAGGGTATGCCCCAACGTGTGCCCCGTGAAGCAAAGGGCGAGGCGACAGTCCATGGAGAAGCAGTCTTTCATCGTTCAGGAAACCCGCAAGCTGGAGGCAGCAGGTGTCATTCGCGAGGTCTGGTACCCAAAGTGGCTGGCGAACCCGGTTGTCATGCCAAAGAAAGAAGGGACGGAGCGCATGTGTGTCGACTTCACCAACCTCAATAAGGCTTGCCCTCAAGACCCATTCCAGATTGTCGACTCCATCGCCGAGTGTGATCTGCTATGTTTCCTGGATGCGTTCTTAGGTTACCACCAGATCAAGATGGCGGTGGAAGGTGTGGAGAAAACGACTTTTCTTGACCCCATGCGGGGTATACTGCTACACTTGCATGCCATTTGGACTGCGCAACACAGGGGCGACCTTCCAGCGTCTGATGCACATCGCCTAGGGGCGTCAGCTCGGGAGAAACGTTGAGGCCTACATCAATGAAATTGTAGTGAAGTCTCGAGACGCGAGAACTTTGATTCAGGACCTGGAGCCGACCTTCGCGAGCTTGCGCCAGGTGGACTTGCGGCTCAACCCGGAGAAATGCGTGTTTGGTGTCCCTTCTGGCAAGCTGTTGGGCTTCCTCGTGTCCCACAGGGGGATCGAGGCCAATCTGGAGAAGGTCAAGGAAATCAAGGACATGAGCCCACCACAAACCCTCAAGGAGATGTAGAAGCTTGTAGGCTGCATGACTTCGCTGGGGCGCTTCATCTCCAAGTTGGGGGAGCGCGCCTTGCCGATATTCAAGCTGGTGAAGAAGAAGGGTTCGTTCGAGTGGACCCCTGAGGCCGACCTGGCATTTCAAGACCTCAAGAGATACTTGACCAGCCCGCCGGTGATGGTGGCGCCTCGTCCTGTTGAGCCCTTGGTACTCTACATGTCTGCCACACCCCACTCCGCCAGCACGGCGCTGGTGGCCCACAGAGAGGAGCCCCAGCTCCAGGGCCCGCCAAACCGGATGAGGCAGCACAACAACAATGCAATGCTCATAAGATAATGACTGCCCCGACTAGTCATCAAGCCCCTGAAGCTGGGGACCCACAGGAAACACCTCAGCCCTCGGGTGCCAAAAACTCCATCAGCTCTCCACCATCATCGAGCACCAAGTGTACTTCATCAGCACAGTGCTACGAGATGCGAGAGCACGATACCGCATGCCTCAGAATCTCTTGCTCGCGCTCCTGGTGGCCTCGCGTAAGCTGCGCCACTACTTCCAGGGTCACCCCATCAAGGTCATCTCAGCTTACCCATTGGAGAGGGTGCTTGCTACCTCTTGAGCACTGCGTTGGTTTTCCCTTAAAGAGGAAAGGGTGATGTAGCAAAGTAGAGTAAGTATTTCCCTCAGTTTTTGAGAACCAAGGTATCAATCCAGTAGGAGGCCACACACAAGTCCCTTGTGCCTACACAAACAAATAAGAACCTCACAACCAACACGATAAAGGGGTTGTCAATCCCTTCACGGTCACTTACGAGAGTGAGATCTGATAGAGATGATAAGATAATATTTTTGGTATTTTTAGGATAAAGATTAAAAGTAAAGATTGCAAAATAAAAGGTAATAGAAATAGCTTCTTGACGGAAGATTAATATGATGGAGAATAGACCCGGGGGCCATAAGTTTCACTAGTGGCTTCTCCCAAGATAGCACAAGTATTATGGTGGGTCAACAAATTACTGTCGAGCAATTGATAGAAAAGCGAATAATTATGAGAATATCAAGGCATGATCATGTATATAGGCATCACGTCCGTGGCAAGTAGACCGACTCCTGCCTGCATCTACTACTATTACTCCACACATCGACCGCTATTCAGCATGTATCTAGAGTATTAAGTTCATAAGAACAGAGTAACGCATTAGGTAAGATGACATGATGTAGAGGGATAAACTCAAGCAATATGATGCAAACCCCATCTTTTTATCCTCGATGGCAACAATATAATACGTGTCGTTTCCCTTTCTATCACTGGGATCGAGCACCGCAAGATTGAACCCAAAGCCAAGCACTTCTCCCATTGCAAGAAAGATCAATCTAGTAGGCCAAACCAAACCGATAATTCAAAGAGACTTGCAAAGATAACCAATCATGCATAAAAGATTTCAGAGAAGAACCAAATATTGTTCATAGATAGACTTGATCATAAACCCACAATTCTTCAGATCTCGACAAACACACCGCAAAAAGAGTTACATCGAATAGATCTCCAAGAAGATTGAGGAGAACTTTGTATTGAGATTCAAAGAGAGAGAAGAAGCCATCTAGCTAATAACTATGGACCCGAAGGTCTGAAGTAAACTACCCACACATCATCGGACGGGCCATGGAGTTGATGTAGAGGCCCTCCATAATCGATGGCCCCTCCGGCAGAGGTCCGAAAAAGGCCCCAAGATGGGATCTCTTGGGTATAGAAGGTTGCGGCAGTGGAAATAGGGTTTCGTGGTGCTCCTGGATGTTTTCAGGGTATATGAGTATATATAGGAGGAAGAAGTAGGTCGGTTGAGCCACGAGGGGCCCATGAGGGTGGAGGGCGTGCCCAGGGGTTTGGATTCCGTTTGGATTCCAAAAATCATGTTCCCGAAGGTTTCATTCCGTTTGGATTCCATTTGATATTCCTTTTCTGCGAAACATTCAAATAGGCAAAAAATAGCAATTTTCACTGGGCCTTGGGTTAATAGGTTAGTCCCAAAAATAATATAAAAGTGTAAAATAAAGCCCATTAACATCCAAAATAGATAATATAATAACATGGAACAATCAAAAATTATAGATACGTTGGAGACGTATCAAGCATCTCCAAGCTTAATTCCTGCTCGTCCTCGAGTAGGTAAATGATAAAAACAAATTTTTTGATGTGGAATGCTACCTAGCATAATTCTCAATGTAATTCTCTTATTGCGGCATGAATATTCAGATCCAAAAAATTCAAGACAAAAGTCTAATATTGACATAAAAATAATAATACTTCAAGCATACTAACTAAGAAATTATGTCTTCTCAAAATAACATGTCAAAAGAATGTTCGTCCCTACAAAATCATATAGTTTGGTCATGCTCCATTTTCTTCACACAAGAATGCTCTCATCATGCACAACCCCGATGACAAGCCAAGCAATTGTTTCACACTTTAGTAATCTCAAACTTTTTTCAACTTTCACGCAATACATGAGCGCGAGCCATGGATATAGCACTATGGGTGGAATAGAATATGATGATGGGGGTTATGTGGAGAAGACAAAAGAGGAGAAAGTCTCACATCGATGCAGCTAATCAATGGGCTAGGGAGATGCCCATCAATTGATGTCAATGCAAGGAGTAGGGATCGCCATGCAACAGATGCACTAGACCTATAAATGTATGAAAGCTCAACAAAAGAAACTAAGTGGGTGTGCATCCAACTTGCTTGCTCACGAAGATGTAGGGCATTTGAGGAAGCCCATTGTTGGAATATACAAGCCAAGTTCTATAATGAAAAATTCCCACTAGTAGATGAAAAGTGACAAAACAAGAGACTCTCTATCATAAAGATCATGGTGCTACATTGAAGCACAAGTGTGGAAAAAAAGGATAGTAGCATTGCCCCTTTTTTTGGGCCTTCGTTTTTTATTTGGCCTTTCTCCTTTGGGGGGGGGGGGAGCAATGCTCTATTAATGATGATCATCACACTTCTATTTATTTACAACTCAATGATTACAACTCGATACTAGAACAAAGTATGACTCTATATGAATGCCTCTGGTGGAGTACCGGGAAGGGCAATGAAAAATTATGAACGGTGGCTTTGCCACAAATATGATGTCAACTACATGATCATGCAAGGCAATATGAAAATGATGATGTGTGTCATGATAAATGGAATGGTGGAAAGTCGCATGGCAATATATCTCGGAATGGCTATGGAAATGCCATAATAGGTAGGTATGGTGGCTGTTTTGAGGAAGATATAAGGAGGTTTATGTGTGACAGAGCGTATCATATCACGGGGTTTGGATGCAGCGGCGAAGTTTGCAACAACTATCAAGGTGAGAAAGGGCAATGTACAGTACCGAAGAGGCTAGCAATGATGGAAGGGTGAGAGTGTGTATAATCCATGGACTCAACATTAGTCATAAAGAACTCACATACTTATTGCAAAAATCTACAAGTCATCAAAAACTAAGCATTACACACATGCTCCTAGGGGGATAGATTGGTAGGAAAAGACCATCGCTCGTCCCTGACCGCCACTCATAAGGAAGACAATCAAATAACACCTCATGTTTCAAATTTGTTACACAACGCTCACCATACGTGCATGCTGCGGGACTTGCAAACTTCAACGCAAGTATTTCTCAAATTCACAACTACTCAACTGGAACACTCTAATATTACCACCTTTATATCTCAAAACAATTATCAAGTATCAAACTTCTCCTAGTACTCAATGCACTTTTTATGAAAGCTTTTATTATACCGATCTTGGATGCCTATCATATTAGGACTAAATTCATAACCAAAGCACATTACCATGCTGTTATAAGGGACTCTCAAAATAATATAAGTGAAGCATGAGATATCAATAATTTCTATAAAATAAAACCACCACCTTGCTCTAAAAGATACAAGCGAAGCACTAGAGCAAAATTATCTAGCTCAAAAGGTATAAGTGAAGCACATAGAGTATTCTAATAAATTCTGATTCATGTGTGTATCTCCCAAAAGGTGTGTGCAGAAAGGATGATTGTGGTAAACTAAAAATCAAAGACGCAAATCATACAAGACGCTCCAAGAAAAACACATATCATGTGGAGAATAAAAATATAGCTCCAAGTAAAGTTACCGATGGACGAAGACGAAAGAGGGGATGCCTTCAGGGGCAGCTCCAAGCTTAGGCTTTTAGTTGTACTTGGACTTTACCTTTGGGTTCCTTGGGCATACCCAATATTAGGCTCTTGCCTCTCCTTGTTCCATAATCCATCAAATCTTTACCCAAAACATGAAAACTTCAGAACACAAAACTTAAAAGAAAATCTCGTGAGCTCCGTTAGTAAAAGAAAACAAACCACCACTTCAAGATACTGTAATGAACTCATTATTTATTTATATTGGTGTTAAACCTACTGTATTCCAACTTATTTTATGGTTCATAAACTCTATTACTAGTCATATATTCATCAAAATAAGCAAACAACACACGAAAAACAGAATCTGTCAAAAACAGAACAGTCTGTAGCAATATGGAGGTTTAGAATACTTATGGACCCCCAAAAATTCTAAAACAAATTGCTGGAAGTCAGGAATTTATCTACTAATCATCTGCAAAAATAATTAGCTAAATAGAACTCTCCAGTAAAAAATGGAAGCAAATCTCCTAAGCGCTAAAGTTCCTGTTCTTTACAGCAAGATCGCAAAGACTTTCCCCAAGTCTTCCCAAAGGTTCTACTTGGCACAAACACTAATTAATAGCATAAAACCACATCTAAACAGAGTCTAGATGAACTATTTATTACTTAACAGAACCAAAAATCAAGGAACAAAACTAAAATTGGGTTTCCTCCCAACAAGCGCTATCGTTTAACGCCCCTAGCTAGGCATAAGAGGAAGGATAGATCTAGGTATTGTCATCTTTGGTATGCAATCCATAAGTGCCCCTCATAATAGGTTCATAAGGTAATTTAATTTTCTTTCTAGGAAAGTGTTCCATGCCCTTCCTTAACAGAAATTGGAATCTAATATAACTTTCTTTCATATCAATAAATGCACCAATCGTTTAAGGAAAGGTCTACCATGTATAATAGGACATGAAGGATTGCAATCAATATCAAGAACAATGAAATATATGGGCACATAATTCCTATTTGCAACAATAATAATATCATTAATTCTTCCCATAGGTTTCTTAATGGTGTAATCCGCAAGATGCAAGTTTAAATAACTATCATCAAATTCACGGAAACCTAGCAAATCACACAAAGTTTTAGGAATCGTGGAAATACTAGCACCCAAATCACATAAAGCAAAGCATTCATGATCTTTAATTTTAATTTTAATAGTAGGTTTCCACTCATCATAAAGTTTTCTTGGGATAGAAACTTCCAATTCAAGCTTTTCTTCATAAGATTGCATTAAATCATCAACGATATGTTTAGTAAAAGCTTTATTTTGACTATAAGCATGCGGAGAATTTAGCACGGATTGCAACAAGGAAATACAATCTATCAAAGAGAAATTGTCATAATTAAATTCCTTCAAATCCAAGATAGTGGGTTCATTGCTATGTAAAGTTTTGACCTCTCCAATCCCACTTTTATCAATTTTTGCATCAAGATCTAAAAACTCTGAATCATTGGGACGCCTTCTAACTAAAGTTGACTCATTTCTAGTCCCATAATTATCAAGATTCATATTTCAAAACAAAGATTTAATAGGGGACACATCAATAACTTTTAGATCTTCATCCTTATTATCATGGAAACCAGAAGAACACGCTTTCACAAAGCAATCTTTTTTAGCACCCATCCTAGCGGTTCTTTCTTTGCACTCATCAATGTAAATTCTCATAGCCTTGAGAGACTCATTGATATAATGCTTAGGTGAAATAGATCTAAGTTTCAAATAATAAACATCAAGAGAAATTCTATATAATTTCCTAGCCAACTCATCAATGTTACACAATTTTTCTTCAATCAAAGCATTGAAACTCCATTGCGAACTAATAAATTCTTTAATATTAGGTTGAAAATCAGAGGGCATCTTATTATAATTTACATAAGAACTATTGTAGGAATTACCATAATTATTAGAGGAATTACTAGGAAACGGCCTAGGATTAAAATTACCTCTATACGCGTTATTACCAAAATTGTTCCTACCAACAAAATTCACATGCATAGATTCATTATTATTCTCAATCAAAGTAGAGAAAGGCATATCATTAGGATCAGAAGGGACACTCTTATTAGCAAACAATGATTTCTTCTATAGCATGCACCTTTTTATTAGTAGATCTTTCAGTATACCATTGAGAATAATTAACCATAATATTATCTAGGAGTTTAGTAGCTTCTCCTAAAGTGATTTCCATAAAAGTGCCTCCCATGGCCGAATCAAAAAGCAAAGTTCAATCCGGCATAAATTTTTTTTATAATCATCCAAAGATTCAAACCATGTGTTGGGCAATTACGTATCATTAATTTCATCCTCTCCTAAGCTTGTGCAACATGTTCATGATCATGTTGCTTAAAATTCATAATATCGTTTCTAAGAGTGATGATCTTAGCGGGAGGAAAATACTTAGAGATAAAAGCATCTTTTCACTTATTCCATGAATCGATACTATTTTTAGGCAAAGACGAAAACCAAGTTTTAGCATGATCTCTAAGAGAAAATGGGAATAGATTCAGTTTAACAATATCATTATCCACATCTTTCTTCTTTTGCATATCACACAAATCAACAAAGTTTTTTAGATGGGTAGCGGCATCTTCACTAGGAAGGCCGGAAAACAGATCTTTCATGACAAGATTCAGCAGAGCAGCATTAATTTCACAAGATTTAGCATCGGTAAGAGGAGCAATCGGAGTGCAAATAAAATCATTATCGTTGGTATTGGAAAAATCACACAATTTAGTATTATCTTGAGCCATCGTGACAAGCAAGCAATCCAACACACAAGCAGACAAGAAACAAGCAAAAAGAGGCGAACTGGAAAAGAGAAGGGGAATGGAAAAAGGGGGCGAATAAAACAGCAAGGGTGAAGTGGGGGAGAGGAAAACGAGAGGCAAATGGCAAATAATGTAATGCGAGGGATAAGAGTTTGTGATGGGTACTTGGTATGTCTTGACTTGTGCGCAGACTCCCCGGCAACGGCGCCAGAAATCCTTCTTGCTACCTCTGGAGCACTGCGTTGGTTTTCCCTTGAAGTGGAAAGGGTGATGCAGCAAAGTAGCGTAAGTATTTCCCTTAGATTTTGAGAACCAAGGTATCAATCCAGTAGGAGTCCACATCCAAATCCCTCGTACCTACACAAACAAATAAGAACCTCGCAACCAACGCGATAAAGGGGTTGTCAATCCCTTCACGGTCACTTACAATGGTGAGATCTGATTGAGATGATAAGATAATATTTTTGGTATTTTTATGATAAAGATTAAAAGTAAAGATTGCAAAAATAAAAGGTAATAGAAATAGCTTGTTGACGGAAGATTAATATGATGGAGAATAGACCCGGGGGCCATAGGTTTCAGTAGTGGCTTCTCTCCAGATAGCATAAGTATTATGGTGGGTGAACAAATTACTGTCGAGCAATTGATAGAAAAGCGAATAATGATGAGAATATCTAGGCATGATCATGTATATAGGCATCATGTTCATGACAAGTAGACCGACTCCTGCCTGCGTCTACTACTATTACTCCACACATCGACCGCTATCCAGCATGCATCTAGAGTATTAAGTTCATAAGAATAGAGCAACTCATTAGGTAAGATGACATGATGTAGAGGGATAAACTCAAGCAATATGATGTAAACCCCATCTTTTTATCCTCGATGGCAATAATACAATACATGTCGTTTCCCTTTCTGTCACTGGGATCGAGCACCACAAGATTGAACCCAAAGCCAAGAACTTCTCCCATTGCAAGAAAGATCAATCTAGTAGGCCAAACCAAACTGATAATTTGAAGAGACTTGCAAATATAACCAATCATGCATAAAAGATTTCAGAGAAGAATCAAATATTGTTCATAGATATACTTGATCATAAACCCACAATTCATCGGATCTTGACAAACACACCGCAAAAAGTGTTCCATTGAATATATCTCCAAGAAGATCGAGGAGAACTTTGTAATGAGATTCAAAGAGATAGAAGAAGCCATCTAGCTAATAACTATGGACCCGAAGGTCTGAAGTAAACTCCTCACACATCATTGGACGGGCCATGGAGTTTATGTAGAGGCCCTCTGCGATCGATTCCCCCTCCGGCGGAACTCTGGAAAAGGCCCCAAGATGGGATCTCTTGGGTACAGAAGGTTGTGGCGGTGAAAATAGGGTTTCGTGGTGCTCCTGGATGTTTTCAGGGTATATGAGTATATATAGGAGGAAGAAGTAGGTCTGTTGAGCCACGAGGGGACCACGAGGGGGGAGGGCGCGCTCCCTGCCTCGTGGACTCCTCGTTTGTTTCTTGACGTCCACTCGAAATCCTCTGGATAACGTTTGTTCCAAAAATCATGTTCCCGAATGTCGGATCACGGGTTCCGGCAGACCCTTAAGGTTCGAACACTGGGGTGCGCGTGGAGATCACGCCTTCTACCTCCCCGTCTCACAAAGATCTAAACTACTGAAAGAACTGCACAAGAGACACAAGGTTTATACTTGTTCGGGCCACCGTTGTGGTGTAATACCCTACTCCAGTGTGTGGTTGGTGGATTGCCTTCTGGGGCTGGTGATGATGAACAATACAAGGAAGAACAGCCTCGCGAGGGTCTGTTCTTGGCTGGGGTGATGAACTTCTAGGAGGAGTTCAGTCACCCTCTCTCTCTCTCACTCACTCTCTCTGATTTGCTCTCACTTGTCGACCGTCTGTTTGCTATGTGGGTGGCTGGTCCTATTTATAGAGGCCCTGGTCCTCTTCCCAAATATTGAGCGGGGAGGGCGCCAACAATTGGCCAATTCAAAGGGGAACATCTAGTACACTTATCCTGACCAAAGTTGGTCTTCGCCTGCCAAAGGCTCTGTGGTGACGCCGTGCTGGGCTCCATGGTGACCTCCGTCTCGTAGTCCGCCTGGTCTTGGTCTCATTGCACCGAAATGGCAACCTTTGCCTGATGCCTCGGTACTCCGCGGCTGCGCTTGCCCCCTTTGCACCAAAGAGGAAAGAAGGACGCTGCGCGCGCTGGCGCCCGCCTGGCGCCCTGAGTCGTCATGGCTTGCGTCATGGGCACCTCGCGAGGTACCCCGCCTCGATTTCACCGCCTCCTTGCAAGCCAGCCTGAGGAGGCTGCGCCTGAGGATGCGCCGTGTCGTCCGCCCCGCGAGGCCTGGCCCCTCGCGAGGGTCTTGTGTCTTGTGTCGATGAAGATGGGCCATGCTGGGCCTCCTTTGAGCCACGCCGCAGGCCGCAGGCAGGCAAGTCTGGGGACCCCCATTCCCAGAACGCCGACAGTAGCCCCTGGGCCCAAGGCGCGCATGGACTTGGCCGTGCCGAGAGGCAAAAGGGCAAGGGCGAAGCGCCGCGGGCCCTAATAGCCTGTGGCCTTGGGTGCCGCGTGGCGGTTGATGGGACATGGGCGTCTCCACTACCCCATGATGCCTCGGTGATCGCGCGAGTTGGACAAGTCCCTGCATGCAGATCGTGTTATGATTACCTGTGATCGTGGAGGCCGGCGGTTGGTCTTCGCTGGCTATAAGTACGGAGCTGTGCATGCCCTTCCAGTCCATTCCTCCTGGCTTCTCCTTCTTCCCAATCCTTGCTCCATCTTGCTGCGATGGCTCCGATCCGCCGGTTCTCTGTAGCGGAGAAGGGAAAGTCTCCTCGAGAGGTGCCAGACCCGCTCCCGCCGAAGAAACGGCTCGCCCTTTGCAGCCGGGGTGAGGAAGACCGTCAGGCGGTGCCGAGGCCCTGGTGCGAGCGGGCTCCGCCGGGGTTCCCACTTCCTTGGTATGCCCACGTTGAGGGCCCCGAAGGTGTCGATGCCGATCTCCGCGGTCGGCGCCGTCATAGGCGCCGTCGGGTCATGAAGGCGTGGGTTGTTCCTCCTGGAGTCCATGCCGAGGGCTCCTCCCAAGAGTTCATGCTCCACGTCGCCATTCCTCTCCAGTCCTGTATCCGTCTGCCTCCCTTCTTCGCCTCCATCATCCCTCCAGGAGGGCCCTTGGATCTCTAGCTGCAGCACGCCGGCTGCAGCACCCTCGCGACCGAGGTAGAGGTCGTGGTCGCTGCCCCGGGCGAGGTCTACATGTCCCGTGGCTGGAGAGAGATCGCCCGGGTTTGCAGGGAAAGGGGCGTCTTCGCGGTGCACTTGGAGTACGATGGCGCTGCGGTGATGTTCTTCAAGGTCTTTGACGTGAACGGGCGCCAGCTGGAGTGTTGCCCCGAGAGAGGTGGCCAGGACCTTGCCCTGGTGAGGGCTAGGCCCGTCGATCGCTCCCTTGGCGGAGGCGCCGGAGGGTCCAGTGACTCCGGCGAAATCTTCACGACTCCGGAGACGAGCGACGACAGCTACGAGCCCCCGAGTGGGCGCCGCTCCCGGAGCAGGGCGGGCTCGTTTGGCCGTCGCCGACCCTAATCTGGATGGGGTTGGCACCGGCGCCTGACGGCCGACTGTTTATGATGACATCTTTTGCAGGAGCTCGTGTAGTTAGTATCCCTTAGGATCCGTTCCCTGCGAGGAACCAAAATGCGCCCCACGGGGGCTTGTAAGGTGCCTGTAGTCCCGTTTGTTAATACATAACCTTTGCTGTAGAGCTGTGTGAGTTGCTGATTCCGTCTTAGCTCAGTTCTCCCTTTCGAACCTCGCGAGGGCTTGGTGCTCTGCGTTGACAGGTCCCAGTTCCAAGGCGGCGTCAGCCGTCGCTGGTATGCCAGGTCGCGATGCCGTGGTCAAGGCGAGGAGGTGAGCGAACCGGGGTCCGGTAAGAGCCCCTGAGTCGCGATGCTCAGGAGGTCCCCTTTGGCGCCCAAGCAGCCATCGCTTGGTGAGAAAGGGAAGCATCGTCGCTAGTACGGAATTGCTTTAGGTGCGGGGGTAGCACCACGGTAGCCAGTGCTTTGGGTGGTGACTTATCTTGAGGATCGGGGATCGCGTGGCCTTTGTGGACATGGAGAAAGATGCCCGCGCTTCGCTGAAGACGCTTTACGAGAGCGGCCTGGACAGCCCGCTAGCCGGTGACGGGGACGGCCCTGCCAAGCTGCTTCCCTTCCTGGTTAAGGCCCTTGGGGATGTCGCCCTTGGCATCGGCCCCACGGCCGAGGCCGAGGCGCGCGTCCTGTCTTCTACTGCACTGACGCGGGTCTTCGCCCACATCTACCTTCGCGATCCCAACGCCGACCTCGACGGCCTGCTGGAACCGGTGAGCGGCGAGGGTGCTGCCGCCGCTGTCGAAGCCGTGAAGGGGCGCGCGGAGGTGCTGCTGGGGAAGTTCCGGGCCTTCAGCACCAGGCCAAAGCAAGGCGCTGCCGGCCCTGCTGCTCCATGAGGCGAAGCCACTCCACACAATTTCACCGCCGACGAGTGACTCCGTTCCGTCCCTGTTCTTCTTTCAATTCCTGCACATGCATCACGCCTCGGGGAGGCATTTAAACTTGCGTTTGGTGCTAAGACGACAGTATGGGTTGTAATATTTTCTTTTAAGTTCCTTGAATTTTATGCTTTTTTCCCTACTTGCTTGTGTTCTACGCCGGCAGAGCCCGGCCCCGCGTGTGCCTCGCCCAGCATTAGCCCTGACCGGAAACCAGGACGGGACCAAAGGAGTGAGGGGCTACGTGACAAGTTAGGCTCCTGAGTCGCGATGCTCAGGAGCCCCCCTTGGCGCGCGAACAACAAGTAGGGAGGCGTGTTGTAGGTGTATCTTCCGTTCTACATCTGTAGAGCCCGACTCCGCGCGTACCTCACCCAACATAGCCTTTCGGAACTAAGGAGTGAGGGGCTACGGAGCCAGTTAGGCTCCTGAGTCGCGATGCTCAGGAGTCCCCTTTGACGCGCAAACAACGGGTGCTGAGGTGAGATGTAAGCGGGGCTACCGTTCTACGTCTGCAGAGCCCGGCCCCGCGCGTACCTCACCCAGCATAGCCTTTCGGAACTAAGGAGTGAGGGGCTACGGGACCAGTTAGGCCCCTGAGTCGCGATGCTTAGGGGTCCCCCTTGATGCTCAAACGGCCTTCATACCTTGGCTCCGCTCAGGGAGAGACGCGCGACGAACAAGGCCCGAGGGGCCTGGCTGGGCGGCGTATGTCGGGGCGTGACCCAGTCGTAGCCCCCATGCCTAGCCCCCTCGCGCGGCACTCCCGAGGGGAGGCGTTGCGATGAGGCTAGCCATTGAGCTCTAGGCTCCCTGAGGTTAATGCGGCCCGGAGGCCACCCTCAGTTGTTTATCACCAGCGCGGAGCATAGCGCTTCCGTATGTGTATGGGCATAGCCGCTCCTCGGCAGTGTTGTCAGCCAGCGCGGAGCATGGTGCTTCCACTGGTACGTGGGAGGGGGCTCCCCTCCGGGAGGAGCCCCCGGGGCGTGTACAGCCCCGCCCTGACACGTGGCCGGCACGGTAGGGCTAGGTGAGGTGTATCCGGGTACCCGTGAGCCAGCGCGGGACTCACGAGGCCCTACCTCTAGGCGGGTTGCGCCTGGCACTGGGCCGTATCTTGAGATGTATCCCTGCAAAATTTGGTTAGATGCCGGTACT
Source organism: Triticum monococcum (assembly GCA_034509565.1). Lineage (NCBI taxonomy): Eukaryota > Viridiplantae > Streptophyta > Magnoliopsida > Poales > Poaceae > Triticum > Triticum monococcum. The sequence continues at coordinate 402,864,760 of CM067844.1, read as the reverse complement.
CTACGTCCTCGGGTCCCGGCCCTCAAGCTTGTCTCAGCCGTCGCTGGTATGCCAGGTCGCGATGCCATGGACAAGGCCAGAGGATGAGGGCTGGAGAGCCAGTAAGAGCCCTGAGTCGCGATGCTCAGGCACCCCCCCTTTAACGTGCAAGTGGCCGACATGGAGAAGAAGGGATGCCGCGGACAGGCATCAAGCAATCAAGCCTGATAGGCGAATGCATAGTTGGAAATAAATGCGAGGGAGATACACGCCGCTGGGGCTAGCCCGAGCGGCTTGCAGATGATGTAGCCCGAGGGGCGCCCCCAACAAGGCAAACTAACGACCGAAAAATAAAAGGGGATACATGCCGCAGGGACGGACCCACGCGGCCTGGGAGTGATGCAACCCTGGGAGGGCGCTCCCAGCTTGGAATGAAGCTTGAAAGATGTCACCTGAGGATGTCGTCGGCGAAGTGGCGTTTGTGCAGCAGACTCGGTGGGCTGCGGAAGCCGATCCTCACGAGCCCCCAGACCCCGGGGCCTCGGGAGGCTCCGGAGGCACTGGTGGCTCCTCTCGAGCTGTCTTCATCTCCGCCAGGGCCGCGGAACGCCTGTCTTCCTGAGCCTCCATGATGCCCCTCATGAGGCGCTGGTATGCCGCAGCCATGCTCGGCAGGCCGTAAGGCATGCGAACATAGCTGTGGGGTGGACCCCCACAGTGCCCCACTTGCGAGGGCCAGAGACGCTCCGTCGTGGCGATCTGATTGAGCCCTGGTACATCGACGCAGACGCGCAGCCCACCATCCTCGCCTGGATGTGGGGCCACAGCTGGTAGACAGCGGCAACCTCTCATGATCCTTGGCTTCTGTAGTTCTTGAATGGCCTTGTCAATGAACTCTGGCTGGTCTGACCTTCCTTGCCTGGCTCCTTCTCGGGGGAAACATGCTTCGAAGCACGCCTCCACATGGTGCCCAAGCGCCTCCCTCGTGACCCTGGCTAGGTCGATGGCCATCCAGGTGAGAGCCCCCGAGCCCTGCCTGAGGAGGGCGCCGGGCGCGCTTTCCTATGCGATGGAAGGGGGGTCCCCCTAGGCAGACACGGGCCTTGAAGGGCCTGCCTCCTGAGGGGCTGAGCCTGACGACGTCTTCTTCTTCTTGGGGGTGGTCTCAGGAAGCCTCCTGCTTCCGCGATCTGGGTCTAGCGACGCGGCCTGATAGGCTCGCTCCAGGGAACACACTGCATCCTTCTCTTCACAGGGCACCGTGATGACGCCGCCACTTCCTGGCATCTTGAGGACGTTGTAGCCGTGGTGAGTCATGGCCATGAACTTGGCCAGCGCTGGGTACCCGAGGATGGCGCTGTACGGTAGGCGGATGTGGGCGACATCGAAGTCGATGAGCTCGGTGTGGTAGTTGCTGCGGGCCCCGAAGGTGACAGGGAGGCGGACCTGCCCGATCGGGACTGTGGAACCGTCGGTGACTCCGGAGAAAGGCTTGGTTGGCTGAAGCTGGTCATAGGGCACTTGGAGGTTGTTGAATGTTTCCACGGACAGGACGTTGAGCCCTGCCCCTCCGTCGATGAGGGTCCTGGTGACCAGCACGTTGCTGATGACTGTGGAGCAAAGCATCGGGAGGACTCCGACCGTGGCCGCGCACTTGAGCTGGTCTGCTGAGCTGAACATGATGGCGCACGCCGACCACCTGAGGGGGCGCGTTGCTTCGAGCTTGGGGAGAACTGCATTCACTTCGCGGGCAAACTGCTTGAAGATACGTTGAGAGGCTGGGGCTTGAGCTCCGCCCAGGATGCAGGCGATTTCGCGCGGCTCTTGGAAGCCCCCAGCCCCCTCGTCTTGATGTCGGTCTTCGTTCCTCCTTGGCTGAGGCGGCAGCGGAGGTAGGCCGGCGTTGCCTTGAGGGCGATCCTCACGAGGCTAATCCCTCCAGTCCCCCTCGCGAGGCAGGTCCCGCCAGCGGTCCTCGCGAGGTTGGTCGCGCCACCCCTGGCGCGGGCCGCGATCTTCCCAGCAACCTGGGTTTCTTCCTCCTCCTCGGCCGTAGCCCCGGTCAGCATGGTCAGGGCGACGGCCGATCCTTCCTTCTCGCACGGCGTGGAGTTCTTGACATTCGTTGGTGTTGTGGGTGTAGAGGTCATGGTACACACAGTACCGGCTGCCCCTGGAGGGTTCGGGCAGATCCTTGCCCTGCTTGGTGTCTGGTTCTGCTGCAAGTACGGCAGCCCCCTTGCGCTTCACGTCCTTGGCCTTGGGCTTCTTCTCTTCTGGGTCCACGGCAGGCAGCTCGAGGAGGGAGAGACGTCCCTCCTCAGCCCTGGCACACTTGGTCGCCAAGTTGAACAGCTCCAGGGAGGTGCAGAGGTCTTCATGCATCGCCAGCTCCTCCTTCATCTTGACATCGCGCACGCCATCGGAGAAGGCCGAGATGATGGCTTCCTCGGACACCTTGGGGATCTTGAGGCGCGCACTGTTGAAGCGCTGGATGTACTTTTGCAGGGTCTCCCCAGGTTGCTGCTTGATGCGGCGCATGTCGCTCACGGCGGGCAGCCGGTCGCGGGTACCTCTAAAGTTGGCGATGAAGCGAGTGCGCATATGGTCCCAGGAGGAGATCGTGCCCGGTGCCAGATTCAGGAGCCAGGTGCGAGCTCCTTCCTTCAGCGCCATGGGGAACCAGTTCGCCATGACCTTTTCATCCCTGCTGGTAGCCTCGATTCCCAGCTCATAGAGCTGGAGGAACTCTGCGGGATCAGTTGTGCCGTCGTAGCGAGAAGGCAGGTCTGGCTTGAACTTGCCGGGCCACGCGACGCTGTGCAGCTCGGTGGTGTAGGCGCGACAGCCTGCGGAGGCTACGGGAGGCTTCGGTGGAGGGAGAGCTTGGCCTTGAGGGTCCCCACGCGCTGCAGCTAGGAGCAGAGCGGGGTCTTGGCGTGCCGGAGCTGGAGCAGGGTCGCGGCGTGCCGGAGCAGGGAGCGCCCGGGCAGCTCCTTGCGGATGAGGGACTCCTTGGCAGCTCCGTTCTTGCTGTGCTGGCATCTGGCGAAGCAGGTTCCGCCCAGGGGCCACGTGCCTTGGAGCCATGGTGTCTTCTTGGAGTGGAGGCGGTTGGTACGCCACCGGAGCTTCATTGCCCGCGCGGGGCGGGGTGCGGCGCAGCGGAGCGGACGGCGCAGGAGAGCCCCCTGCGGCGCGGACAAGCTCGGCGACGCGGCCGAGCCACTCCTCGTAGACGTCGTCGATGGGGCGGTAGCGCAGGAGTTCGTTTGCCGCGATGAGCGCAGCTCGAGCCTCCAAGGGTGCGCAGAGCGCGCGGGACGAAGAGCCGGCTGGGGTGAGTGATGGAGTAGCGGTGCGGCCGTCTTGCCGCACGGATGGATGCTGAGACGACACTTGCTGTTCGCCCCCCGCCGGGCCAGTGGCGGCGTTGACGGCGGGCGACGGGGAACGATGAGGACGCCCACCGACGGGGGCCATCTGGGCGACGCGGGAAGCGATGGCGGCCCGGCGCTCGGCGCGGGCCCGACGAGCATCGGACATGGATGCGATGGTCGGAGGAGAGCGGAGTGGTGGAAGACAGATTCCGGTGCACCCCTACCTGGCGCGCCAAATGTCGGATCACGGGTTCCGGCAGACACTTAAGGTTCGAACACTGGGGTGCGCACGGAGATCACGCCTTCTACCTCCCCGTCTCACAAAGATCTAAACTACTGAAAGAACTGCACAAGAGACACAAGGTTTATACTGGTTCGGGCCACCGTTGTGGTGTAATACCCTACTCCAGTGTGTGGTTGGTGGATTGCCTTCTGGGGCTGGTGATGATGAAAAATACAAGGAAGAACAGCCTCGCGAGGGTCTGTTCTTGGCTGGGGTGATGAACTGCTAGGAGGAGTTCAGTCACCCCCCCTCTCTCTCTCTCACTCACTCTCTCTCATTTTCTCTCACTGGTCGACCGTCTGTTTGCTATGTGGGTGGCTAGTCCTATTTATAGAGGCCCTGGTCGTCTTCCCAAATATTGAGCGGGAAGGGCGCCAACAATTGGCCAATTCGAAGGGGAACATCTAGTACACTTATCCTGACCAAAGTTGGTCTTCGCCTGCTAAAGGCTCTGTGGTGACGCCGTGCTGGGCTCCATGGTGACCTTCATCTCATAGTCCGCCTGGTCTTGGTCTCGTTGCACCGAAATGGCAACCTTTGCCTGATGCCTCGGTACTCCGCGGCTGTGCTTGCCCCCTTTGCACCAAAGAGGAAAGAAGGACGCTGCACGCGCTGGCGCCCGCCTGGCGCCCTGAGTCATCATGGCTTGCATCATGGGCACCTCGCGAGGTACCCCGCCTCGATTTCTCCGCCTCTTTGTGAGCCAGCCTGAGGAGGCTGCGCCTGAGGATGCACCATGTCGTCCGCCCCGCGAGGCTTGGCCCCTTGCGAGGGTCTTGAGTCTTGTGTCGATGAAGATGGGCCATGCTGGGCCTCCTTTGAGCCACGCCACAGGCCGCAGGCAGGCAAGTCTGGGGACCCCCGTTCCCAGAAAGCCGACCCCGAAGGTTTCATTCCGTTTGGATTCTATTTGATATTCCTTTTCTACGGAACACTGAAATAGGCAAAAAAACAGCAATTTGCACTGGGCCTTGGGTTAATAGGTTAGTCCCAAAAATAATATAGAAGTGTAAAATAAAGCCCATTAACATCCAAAATAGATAATATAATAGCATGGAACAATAAAAAATTATAGATACGTTGGAGACGTATTAGTGGTCAGGAGCCCCAATGCTACGGGAAGGGTCACCGAATGGAACATCGAGCTGCAAGCGTTTGACTTGGAGTTCAGTACAACCAGGGTCATCAAGGGGGCTGCACTCGCCGAATTTGTGGCAGAATGGACCGACACCCCGGAACTCGAAGCAGGCGAAAACTGATCCCTCTCGCCAAGGAGTGAAGTGCCAGATGGCTTGGTCATGTACTTCGATGGCACGTTCACTCGCCAGGGCGTGGCGGCTGGAGCCGTGCTCATCTCGCCCACTTAGGACAAACTTTACTGCGCCGTCCAGCTTTGCTTCCAGCGGGGCGAGAAGGTCTCCAACAACATAACAGAGTACGAGGGTCTCACCGCCGCCCTCAAGGCTGCGGTGGCCCTGGTGGTGAAATGCCTCACCATCAAGGGAGAGTCGTAGCTCCTTGTCAACTTCACCAACAAGGTGTATGAGCCAAAGGATGAGCACATGGAGGCATACCTCGTGGAGGTACGCAAAATGGAGAAGCAGTTCTTGGGCCTGTAGTACAGCATGTGCCTCGTGGAACCAACAAGGAGGCCGACAACATCGCCAAAATAGCATCTAAGCGGCTACCCAAAGAGCCTGGCGTCTTCGAGGAGCGGCTCTTCAAGCCTTCGGCAACACCTCCACCTTCGGAGCCGGCGCCACCTCAGGAGGAACTCCCCAAGCCACCAGCCTCGGGAGGCCCCGCCTGCGACCCGACCTCCGGAGTGCGCCTCCTCTTAGCACCCGATCCTCGGGAGGGGTGGTGGATCGAGGAGTTCAGGGCGTACCTGATGCAAGGCACGTTGCCGAAGAAGGAAGAAGACGCGGAGCGTGTGGCCCGGCAGGCTACGGCGTACTGCATTCAGGACGGTGAGCTATACAGGAAGAGGCCAAATGATGTTTCTCTATGATGCATTTACAGGGAACAGGGGAATGAGCTGCTGGCTGACACACATGGCAGAGACTGCGAGCACCACTCATCGTCGTGCACCCTAGTGAGCAAAGCTTTTCGCAGCGGGTTCTACTGGCCCACGTCACTCAATGACGTAGCCGAGCTGGTGAGTTCCGGCGAGGCCTGCCAATTCCATGCCAAGAAGATCCACCAGCCAGCTCAGGACCTCCAGACTATCCTGCTCTCATAGCCGTTCATGGTCTCGGGGCTAGATATCCTGGGCCCATTCCCGCGAGCACCTGGAGGATACCGCTACCTCTACGTCGCCATCGACAAATTCACCAAGTGGGCGGGAGTGGAAGTCGTCTGCACCATCCCTGCTGGGTTGGTAGGCAAGTTCATCAAGGGCCTCGTAAACTGATTCGGAGTCCCTAATCGCATCATCACCGACAACGACTCACAGTTCACTAGCAATCTCTTCAAAACATATTGTGCTAACCTTGGAACGCAGATCTGCTATGCCTCCGTGGCACACCCCAGGAACAACAGCCAGGCCGAACGCGCCAACGCGGAAGTCCTTAGGGGTCTCAAGACTAGGACCTTCAAGAAGAAGCTTGAGGCCTGTGTCAGGGGCTGGCACGAGGAGCTCCAGTCCGTGTTGTGGTCCATCCGCACCACAGCTGTCGGCGTTCTAGGAACGGGGGTCCCCAGACTTGCCTGCTTGTGGCCTGCGGCAAGGCTCAGGTGGGGGCCCAGTGCGGCCCATCTTCATCAGCCCAAGCTCAAGACCCTCGTGAGGGGCCAAGCCTCACGGGGCGGACTACAGGAAGCTTCCTCAAGAGCGGCCTCATCAGGCCGGCTTGCGAGGAGGCGGAGAGATCAATGCAAGGGTACCTCGCGAGGATCCCATGACGCAAGCCATGACGATCAAGGCCAGGTAGGCACCGGCCTGCGCAGGGTCCTTATTTCCCCTTTGGTGCAAAGGGGGCAAGCACCGGCCAAGGTATCAGGCAAAGGTTACCATTCCGGTGCAATGAGACCAAGACCAGCCGGACGGCCGGACGGTGGTCACCGTGGAGCCCAAGACGGCATCATCACCAGTGCTTTTGGCAGCCGAAGACCACCTTTGGTCAGGATAACTTGTACTAGATGTTCCCCTTCAAAATGGCTAATTGTTGGCGCCCTTCCCGCTCAATTATTCGGGGAGAGGCCCAGGGCCTCCATAAATAGAGCTAGCCTCCACGAAGGAGAGGGGAGGGAGAAAGAGAGGAAGAAGGAGAGATCTGGTAGAACCCTAGCAGAGAGAGAGAGAAAAACCTAGTAGAGACTAAGTAGAACACACCACATCAGCTCAAGAACACCCCTCACGAGGCTGTTCTTCCCATCTACTATCCATCATCAGCCCCAGAGGCAATCCACCACACCACACACTGGAGTTGGGTATTACACCACAACGGTGGCCCGAACTAGTATAAATCTCATGTCTCTTGTGTTGTTCATCATTTTCATCTTAGTTTGCACGAGAGGACCGGACGTAGATCGGTAGGGGAGTGATCTCCGCACGCACCCCAGTGTTCGAACCTCAAGGGTCTGCCGGAACCCGAAATCCGACATTTGGCGCGCCAGGTAGGGGTGCACCGGAGTCCTCCTTCCTCCGTGTCGCGTTCCACTGCTTCGCCACGCAGATGTCAAGCAACCCGGCTGCCAACGCTGACCGCTGGGCGGCGTGGCCCGCCCACGCTGTGTCGCCGTCTCAGGGCGACCTCAACCTTGCGCCTCAGGCAGCTCGCGCTCTGTTGGGCCCTGCGGGACTCGGGCGACGCGGCCAGACGCCGCCTGCCCTCACGCCATGGCAGGTGTGGGCCGCAGCAAGGGCCTCGAACCACGCCACTGCCACGGCGCCATACACCCGACGGGAGCAGGCGAACTCCAGGGCCGCGCTCATGGTGGCCCGAGAGCTACTACGGTGCCGCTTGCTGGAAGGCGGCCACGACGTGTTGTTGGAGCGAGTGGCCGAGCTCCTGAACGCCACCGCCTCAGGAGTACCCCCCCTTCTGCATCCAGCTGCCGCCCCAGATTGAGGACAGGTCGCATGACGGCATTATGCGTGCCCATGGGATTTCAGGTGGGCCCCAGGGCCGGTCCAACGCAAACACCTCCGCCAGCACCGGGCGGCTAATCGCGCCGGCCCTTCCCCAGGCCGGCGAAGGGATGCGCGCCGCGACCTTTGTCCTTGGCGGGCCAACATGTCATGACATACAAGGCGACGCCCCAGGCTAGACTACATGGCCTACGGGGCGCTACAGTGAGGTCCATGAGGTGGTCGCCCCGGATGCCTATGTACCCCACATGGTGCATCAAGGGCACGAGCTAGAAGAAGGTCACGGCCCGTTCCTCGGGCCCGGCTGGGACAAGGGGGCGCCGGAAGCCGAGCTCTTTCAGGAACCCCAAGAGAGCATCAAAAATCGCGCCGACAGCAGCAACTATCGGGTACCACTCATCCCTCAGGAGCAAGCTTACGCTAACCATGGGTCGCAGGAGGTACAGGTCGCCGCAGCGGATGGCTGCCCCAACGCTGTAGCCTCTTATCCCTAAGGAGGAGGGTGCAGGGGGCTGCATGAAAGGGGCCGAGATCCGGGCTCACCCTCACGGCGGTCGGGTCTAAAGGAAATATGCCCTAGAGGCAATAATAAAGTTATTATTTATTTCCTTATATCATGATAAATGTTTATTATTCATGCTAGAATTGTATTAACCGGAAACATAATACATGTGTGAATACATAGACAAACAGAGTGTCACTAGTATGCCTCTACTTGACTAGCTCATTAATCAAAGATGGTTATGTTTCCTAACCATGGACAAATGAGTTGTTATTTGATTAACGAGGTCACATCATTAGTTGAATGATCTGATTGACATGACCCATTCCATTAGCTTAGCACCCGATCGTTTAGTATGTTGCTATTGCTTTCTTCATGACTTATACATGTTCCTATGACTATGAGATTATGCAACTCCCGTTTGCCGGAGGAACACTTTGGGTGCTACCAAACGTCACAACGTAACTGGGTGATTATAAAGGAGTACTATAGGTGTCTCCAAAGGTAGATGTTGGGTTGGCGTATTTCGAGATTAGGATTTGTCACTCCGATTGTCGGAGAGGTATCTCTGGGCCCTCTCAGTAATACACATGACATAAGCCTTGCAAGCATTGTGACTAATGAGTTAGTTGCGAGATGATGTATTACGGAACGAGTAAAGAGACTTGCCGGTAACGAGATTGAACTAGGTATTGGATACCGACGATCGAATCTCGGGCAAGTAACATACCGATGACAAAGGGAACAACGTATGTTGTTATGCGGTCTGACCGATAAAGATCTTCGTAGAATATGTAGGAGCCAATATGGGCATCCAGGTCCCGCTATTGGTTATTAACCAGAGACGTGTCTCGGTCATGTCTACATTGTTCTCGAACCGTAGGGTCTGCACGCTTAAGGTTTCGATGACAGTTATATTATGAGTTTATGAGTTTTGATGTACCGAAGGAGTTCGGAGTCCCGGATGAGATCGGGGACATGACGAGGAGTCTCGAAATGGTCGAGACATAAAGATCGATATATTGGACGACTGTATTCGGACTTCGGAAAGGTTCCGAGTGATTCGGTTATTTTTCGGAGTACCGGAGAGTTACGGGAATTCGCCGGGGAGTATATGGGCCTTATTGGGCCATACGGGAATAGAGGAGAGAGGCCAAAAGGAAGGAGGCCTGCGCCCCCCCTCTGGTCCGAATTGGACAAGGGGCGCAGCCCCCTTTTCCTTATTCCTCTCCACCTCTTTCCCCTTCTCCTACTCCAACAAGGAAGGAGGGAGTCCTATTCCCGGTGGGAGTAGGACTCCCCTTGGCGCGCCTCCTCCTAGGCCGGCTGGCCCCTCCCCCTTGCTCCTTTATAAACGGAGGCAGGGGGGCACCCCATGACACGCAAGTTGATCCTTGGTGATCGTTCCTTAGCCGTGTGCGGTGCCCCCTACCACCAAATTCCACCTCGATCATATTGTTGCAGTGCTTAGGCGAAGCCCTGCGTCAGTAGTACATCAAGATCGTCACCACACCGTCGTGCTGACGGAACTCTTCCTCGACGCTTTGCTGGATCGGAGCCCGAGGATCGTCATCGAGCTGTACGTGTGCTAAGAACTCGGAGGTGCCGGAGTAACGGTGCTTGGATCGGTCGGATCGGGAAGAAGACGTACGACTACTTCCTCTACGTTGTGTGATCGCTTCCGCAGTCGGTCTGCGTTGGTACGTAGACAACACTCTCCCCCCTCGTTGCTATGCATCACCATGATCTTGCGTGTGCGTAGGAATTTTTTTGAAATTACTACGTTCCCCAACAGTGGCATCCGAGCCTAGGTTTTATGGTTTGATGTTATATGCACGAGTAGAACACAAGTGAGTTGTGGGCGATATAAGTCATACTGCCTACCAGCATGTCATACTTTGGTTCGGCGGTATTGTTGGATGAAGCAGCCCGGATCGACATTACGCGTACGCTTACGCGAGACCGGTTTCCCCGACGTGCTTTGCACATAGGTGACTTGCAGGTGACTGTTTCTCCAACTTTAGTTGAACCAAGTGTGGCTACGCCCGGACCTTGCGAAGGTTAAAACGGAGTCTATTTGACAAACTATCGTTGTGGTTTTGATGCGTAGGTGAGATTGGTTCTTGCTTAAGCCCGTAGCAGCCACGTAAAATTTGCAACAACAAAGTAGAGGACGTCTAACTTGTTTTTGCAGGGCATGTTGTGATGTGATATGGTCAAGGCATGATGCTAAATTTTATTGTATGAGATGATCATGTTTTTTAACCAAGTTATCGGCAACTGGCAGGAGCCATATGGTTGTTGCTTTATTGTATGCAATGCAATCGCGATGTAATGCTTTACTTTATTACTAAGCGGTAGTGATAGTCGTGGAAGCATAAGACTGGCGAGACGACAACGATGCTACGATGGAGATGAAGGTGTCGCGCCGGTGATGACAGTGATCATGACGGTGCTTCGGAGATGGAGATCACAAGCACAAGATGATGATGGCCATATCATATCACTTATATTGATTGCATGTGATGTTTATCTTTTATGCATCTTATCTTGCTTTGATTGACGGTAGCATTATAAGATGATCTCTCACTAAATTATCAAGAAGTGTTCTCCCTGAGTATGCACCGTTGTGAAAGTTCTTCGTGCTGAGACACCACGTGATGATCGGGTGCGATAGGCTCTACGTTCAAATACAACGGGTGCAAAACAGTTGCACACGCGGAATACTCAGGTTATACTTGACGAGCGAAGCATATACAGATATGGCCTCGGAACACGGAGACCGAAAGGTCGAGCGTGAATCATATAGTGGATATGATCAACATAATGATGTTCACCGATGAAACTACTCCATCTCACGTGATGATCGGACATGGTTTAGTTGATTTGGATCACGTGATCACTTAGAGGATTTGAGGGATGTCTATCTAAGTGGAAGTTCTTAAGTAATATGATTAAATTGAACTTAAATTTATCATGAACTTAGTCCTGGTAGTATTTTGCAAATTATGTTGTAGATCAATAGCTCGCGTTGTTGCTTCCCTGTGATTATTTTTGATATGTTCCTAGAGAAAATTGTGTTGAAAGATGTTAGTAGCAATGATGCGGATTGGATCCGTGATCTGAGGTTTATCCCCATTGCTGCACAGAAGAATTATGTCCTTGATGCACCGCTAGGTGACAGACCTATTGCAGGAGCAGATGCAGACGTTATGAACGTTTGGCTAGCTCAATATGATGACTACTTGATAGTTTAGTGCACCATGCTTAATGGCTTAGAATCGGGACTTCAAAGACGTTTTGAACGTCATGGACCATATGAGATGTTCCAGGAGTTGAAGACAATATTTCAAGCAAATACCCGAGTTGAGAGATATGAAGTCTCCAACAAGTTCTATAGCTAAAAGATGGAGGAGAATCGCTCAACTAGTGAGCATGTGCTCAGATTATCTGGGTACTACAATCGCTTGAATCAAGTGGGAGTTAATCTTCCAGATAAGATAGTGATTGACAAAATTCTCTAGTCACCATGACCAAGTTAGTAGAACTTTGTGATGAATTATAGTATGCAAGGGATGACGAAAACGACTCCCGAGTTTTTCATGATGATGAAATCGATGAAGGTAGAAATCAAGAAAAACATCAAGTGTTGATGGTAGACAAGACCACTAGTTTCAACAAAGGGCAGAGGGAAGAAGGGGAACTTCAAAAAGAACAGCAAGCAAGTTGCTGCTCAAGTGAAGAAGCCCAAGTCTAGACCTAAGCCTGAGACTGAGTGCTTCTACTGCAAAGGGACTGGTCACTGGAAGCGGAACTACCCCAAGTAATTGGCGGATAAGAAGGATGGCAAAGTGAACATAAGTATATTTGATATACATGTTATTGATGTGTACTTTACTAGTGTTTATAGCAAACCCTCAGTATTTGATACTAGTTCAGTTGCTAAGATTAGTAACTCGAAACGGGAGTTGCAGAATAAACAGAGAATAGTTAAGGGTGAAGTGACGATGTGTGTTGGAAGTGGTTCCAAGATTGATATGATCATCATCGCACACTCCCTATAATTTCGGGATTAGTGTTGAACCTAAATAAGTGTCATTTGGTGTTTGCGTTGAGCATGAATATGATTTGATCATGTTTATTGTAACACGGTTATTCATTTAAGTAAGAGAATAAATTGTTGTTCTGTTTACATGAATAAAACCTTATATGGTTACACACCCAATGAAAATAGTTCGTTGGATCTCGATCGTAGTGATACACATAATCATAATATTGAAACCAAAAGATGCAAAGTTAATAATGATACTGCAACTTATTTGTAGCACTGCCGTTTAGGTCATATTGGTGTAAAGCGCATGAAGAAACTCCATGTTGATGGGCTTTTGGAATCACTTGATTATGAATCAGTTGATGCTTGCGAACCATGCCTCATCGGCAAGATGACTAAGACTCTGTTCTTTGGAACAATGGAGCGAGCAACAGATTTGTTGGAAATCATACATACTGATGTATGTGGTCCGATGAATATTGAGGCTCGCGACAGGTATCATTATTTTCTAATCTTCACAGATGATTTGAGCAGATATGAGTGTATCTACTTGATGAAACATAAGTCTGAAACTTTTGAAAAGTTCAAAGAATTTCAGAGTGAAGTGAAAAATCATCGTAACAAGAAAATAAAGTTTCTATGATCTGATCGTAGAGAAGAGTACTTGAGTTACGAGTTTGGCCTTCAGTTAAAAACAATGTGAAATAGTTTCACTACTCACGCCACAAGGAACACCATAGTGTAATGGTGTGTCCGAACGTCATAACCGTACTTTATTAGATATAGTGCAATCTATGATGTTTCTTACCGATTTACCACTATCGTTTTTGGGTGATGCATTAGAGACAGTTGCATTCACGTTAAAAAGGGGCACCATCTATATCCGTCAAGACGACGCCTTATGAACTATGGTTTGGCAAGAAACCAAAGTAGTCGTTTCTTAAAGTTTGGGGTTGTGATGCTTATGTGAAAAAGTTTCATCCTGATAAGCTCAAAACCAAATCGGAGAAATATGTCTTCATAGGATACCCAAAAGGAGACTGTTGGGTACACCTTCTATCACAGATCCTAAGGCAAGACATTCGTTGCTTATAATGGATACTTTCTAGAGAAGGAGTTTCTCTCGAAAGAAGTGAGTGGGAGGAAAGTAGAACTTGATAAGGTAATTGTACCTTCTCCTTTATTGGAAAGTAGTTCATCACAGAAATCTGTTCTTGTGACTCCTACACCAATTAGTGAGGAAGCTAATGATAATGATCATGAAACTTCGGATCAAGTTACTACCGAATCTCGTAGGTAAACCAGAGTGAAATCCGCACCAGAGTGGTACGGTAATCCTGTTCTGGAGGTCATGTTACTTGACCATGACGAACCTACAAACTATGAGGAAGCGATGATGAGCCCAAATTCCGCGAAATGGTTTGAGGCCATGAAATCTGAGATATGATCCATGTATGAGAACAAAGTATGGACTTTGATGGATTTGCCCAATGATCGGCAAGCCATAGAAAATAAATGGATCTTCAAGAGGAAGACAAACGTTGATAGTAGTGTTACTATCTACAAAGCTAGAATTGTCGCAAAAGGTTTTTGACAAGTTCAAAGTGTTGACTACGATGAGAGTTTCTCACCCGTATCTATGCTTAAGTCTGTCCGAATCATGTTAGCAATTGCCGCATTTTATGAAATCTGGCAAATGGATAAAAAAACTGCATTCCTTAATGGATTTCTTAAAGAAGAGTTGTATATGATGCAACCAATAGGTTTTGTCAATCCTAAAGGTGCTAACAAAATATGCAAGCATCTCAGAGTTGGAATACACGTTTTGATAAGTTGATCAAAGCATATAGTTTTATACAGACTTGCGGTGAAGCCTGTATTTACAAGAAAGTGAGTGGGAGCACTACAGCATTTCTGATAAAGTATATGTGAATGACATATTGTTGATCGGAAATAATGTAGAATTATTCTGTAAAGCATAAAGGAGTGTTTGAAAGGAGTTTTTCAAAGAAAGACTTCGGTGAAGCTGCTTACATATTGAGCTTCAAGATCTATAGAGATAGATGAAGACGCTTGATAAGTTTTTTCAATGAGTACATACCTTGACAAGATTTTGAAATAGTTCAAAATGGAGCAGTCAAAGAAAGAGTTCTTGCATGTATTACAAGGTGTGAAGTTGAGTAAGACTCAAAGCCCGACCACGACAGAAGATAGAAAGAGAATGAAAGTCATTCCCTATGCCTTGGCCATAGGTTCTATAAAGTATGTCATGCTGTATACCAGATCTATTGTATACCCTGCATTGACTTGGCAAGGGAGTACAATAGTGATCTAGGAGTAGATCACTAGACAGCGGTCAGAATTATCCTTAGTGAAATAAGGATATGTTTCTCGATTATGGACGTGACAAAAAGGTTCGTCGTAAAGGGTTACGTCGATGCAAGTTTTTGACACTGATCCAGATGAATATAAAGTCTCAATCTGGATACATATTGAAAGTGGGAGCAATTAGCTAGAGTAGCTCCGTGTAGAGCATTGTAGACATAGAACTTGCAAAATACTTACGGATCTGAATGTGATAGACCCGTTGACTAAAATTATCTCACAAGAAAAACATGATCACACCTTAGTACTCTTTGGGTGTTAATCACATAGATATGTGAACTAGATTACTGACTCCAGTAAACCCTTTGAGTGTTGGTCACATGACGATGTGAACTATGGGTGTTAATCACATGGTGATGTGAACTATTGCTGTTAGATCACATGGCGATGTGAACTAGATTATTGACTCTAGTGCAAGTGGGAGACTGAAGGAAATATGCCCTAGAGGCAATAATAAAGTTATTATTTATTTCCTTATATCATGATAAATGTTTATTATTCATGCTAGAATTGTATTAACCGGAAACATAATACATGTGTGAATACATAGCCAAACAGAGTGTCACTAGTATGCCTCTACTTGACTAGCTCATTAATCAAAGATGGTTATGTTTCCTAACCATGGACAAATGAGTTGTTATTTGATTAACGAGGTCACATCATTAGTTGAATGATCTGATTGACATGACCCATTCCATTAGCTTAGCACCCGATCGTTTAGTATGTTGCTACTGCTTTCTTCATGACTTATACATGTTCCTATGACTATGAGATTATGCAACTCCCGTTTGCCGGAGGAACACTTTGGGTGCTACCAAACGTCACAACGTAACTGGGTGATTATAAAGGAGTACTATAGGTGTTTCCAAAGGTAGATGTTGGGTTGGCGTATTTCGAGATTAGGATTTGTCACTCCGATTGTCGGAGAGGTATCTCTGGGCCCTCTCGGTAATACACATCACATAAGCCTTGCAAGCATTGTGACTAATGAGTTAGTTGCGAGATGATGTATTACGGAATGAGTAAAGAGACTTGCCGGTAACGAGATTGAACTAGGTATTGGATACCGACGATCGAGTCTCGGGCAAGTAACATACCGATGACAAAGGGAACAACGTATGTTGTTATGCGGTCTGACCGATAAAGATCTTCGTAGAATATGTAGGAGCCAATATGGGTATCCAGGTCCCGCTATTGGTTATTGACCAGAGACATGTCTCGGTCATGTCTACATTGTTCTCGAACCGTAGGGTCCGCACGCTTAAGGTTTCGATGACAGTTATATTATGAGTTTATGAGTTTTGATGTACCGAAGGAGTTCGGAGTCCCGGATGAGATCGGGGACATGACGAGGAGTATCGAAATGGTCGAGACATAAAGATCGATATATTGGACGACTATATTCGGACTTCGGAAAGGTTCCGAGTGATTCGGGTATTTTTCGGAGTACCGGAGAGTTACGGGAATTCGCCGGGGAGTATATGGGCCTTATTGGGCCATACGGGAATAGAGGAGAGAGGCCAAAAGGAAGGAGGCCTGCGCCCCCCCTCTGGTCCGATTTGGACAAGGGGCGCAGCCCCCTTTTCCTTATTCCTCTCCACCTCTTTCCCCTTCTCCTACTCCAACAAGGAAGGAGGGAGTCCTACTCCCGATGGGAGTAGGACTCCCCTTGGCGCGCCTCCTCCTAGGCCGGCCGGCCCCTCCCCTTGCTCCTTTATATACGGAGGCAGGGGGGCACCCCATGACACACAAGTTGATCCTTGGTGATCGTTCCTTAGCCGTGTGCGGTGCCCCCTGCCACCAAATTCCACCTCGATCATATTGTTGCAGTGCTTAGGCGAATCCCTGCGTCAGTAGTACATCAAGATCGTCACCACACCGTCGTGCTGACGGAACTCTTCCTCGATGCTTTGCTGGATCGAAGCCTGAGGATCGTCATCGAGTTGTACGTGTGCTAAGAACTCGGAGGTGCCGGAGTAACGGTGCTTGGATCGGTCGGATCGGGAAGAAGACGTACGACTACTTCCTCTACGTTGTGTGATCGCTTCCGCAGTCGGTCTGCGTTGGTACGTAGACAACACTCTCCCCCCTCGTTGCTATGCATCACCATGATCTTGTGTGTGCGTAGGAATTTTTTTGAAATTACTATGTTCCCCAACATGGTCAAGGTGTTCTCAGGAGGTAGGCCCTCTACCGGGGAGGTGCCCCATGGCCTGCCCCCGGCGGAGGACCCGTGGTCGTCGGGGAACCGCTGGCGACCGCTCTACCCCATTGGCGTCGTCCTTCGTTGCCGGTCACCGTCAATGGCGGCAGAGTGAGGCGCAAGGCGGGGCGCTCGTCTGGCGATATGAAGCAAGGCCAGTACCTGTGAAGAAGGCCCAGTGCCTGTGAGCTTGCCACCCCGTGACACTCTCAAGTAATAATGAGTGGGGATGTACACACCCTGGAGTCTCAGGAGCGCCGACATCAGGCCCTGGGGCTCCCGCCCACGCCCACTGGCAGCAGTTAGCTCCGCGCTGGTGAGAAGACGTCGAAGACTAGACTAGGTGCCGCACGCGGCTTTTTTGCTTTTTTCTGCCTTCTTGCTTTTTTGCTTCTTCCTTGTCGGCAAGGTTCTTCGGTTTGGATTTAAGTTGGATTTGAGTTCGAAGCTTGCGTGCATTCGGGGAAGGGGTGTTTAGTCTCGTTCAAGAAATCTCTCGTGTTTTGGTTTCGGATTTACGCCCCAAACTAGCGTCAGCTGCCCCCCCTCACTAGGCCCTCGTGAGCCGGGCCGGGCCAGGCATGCCTAAAGCCGGGACCACTATCTCCGCACCCTCTCCGGAGGTCCTCATCACAGGATCAGCAGGTTAATCGAGGGACACCGGAGGCGCAGCATCCCCCCACAGGCCCGCTCAGGACACGCCAGGGCCAGAAGGTAAACGGATCAACCGAACCATCACCGGGCTAGTGACTAAACTCACGCATAACGTTGTGCTCACCAGAGTACGGATTACAAATCTTTACACGAGGGGCCTCCCCTCCCAAAATGCTCTTATGTTCTTCAGGGCCAAGCCCGAGTCTTCTTCATGCAGGAT
Source organism: Triticum monococcum (assembly GCA_034509565.1). Lineage (NCBI taxonomy): Eukaryota > Viridiplantae > Streptophyta > Magnoliopsida > Poales > Poaceae > Triticum > Triticum monococcum. The sequence continues at coordinate 402,847,010 of CM067844.1, read as the reverse complement.
AAACTACGGAGACATGCGGTCAGTCGGACATATCACTCACCGCGTCTTCTGGGGCATCCTCGGAAGCGTCACTGGCATCACTGGCGTCGTCGCCCCCACCACCTGTGTTTCCGTCAGCGCCAGGCTCATCTATAACGCCGCCTTCATCAGCGCCCACGACCACACCATCGTCATCAGACGCGAAGGCCCTAACAAGGGCGTCCACATTGTTCTCCACCCACTGCGCCATGTTGCCACGGACAGCTATGGGCACAGGCACGATGGCAGCGTCAAAGTCAAAGTGGGGGTCCATCTCCTGTAAATGGCTGAAGACACAGGAGAAGACACGCCTGAGGAGGGCTAGGCTCCTCTCCTCAACAAGACCGCGGGCTCTCTCAGAACGATCCTCCAGAAGCATCACCACGTCAGTGAAGAACCGAAGATTGCCTGCGTAGCTAGCCTCGTGCGGCTCCTTAGCGGCAGCCTCGCAAATCTTGCCTAAGGCTGAGTTGGCCCTCTCCCTGAGCGTCTAAAGCATGGGAGCATGCTCGCGCTCTAGAACCCTCCGCTGGCGGATCTCATCCTCATTCTGCCGCGCGATGGCCTCGGCGTCATCGACCCTCCGTTGAAGAAGAAGCAGCTCCGCCTGGGAAGAGGACAGCTCCGCTTGTGCCGCACCAAGGGCGGTTGCGGAGGAATCCGCACGCCACGTCTTTTCAACCAACTTGGCCTTGATGGCTACTGTCCTACCCTCAGCCTCTGCCCCGATCAACATCAATCTCGCCTCGTATTTGCGCTCGAGGACCGAGCGAGCTCCCGCCACATGGTGGTCGACCTCTTCCTGGACCTAGGCTTCGCGCGGTGGAACGTCGTCCTCCGCCTGGGCCGCCAGGCGCTCCCTCGTCTCCAACCGCTCCAGGTCAAGGCTGCGCTCGGCGGCCTCGAGCGTCAGCGCCTCCTCGCACCTCTGGAGCTCCGCCCGGTCGACAGCGGCCTCCTGCATCGACCCAAGGGTCGCGTGGCGCAGCTCTATTTGCTGCTCCAGGGAGTTGCTCCGGGCTTGGAGCTCCCATACGCGCTCCTCCGCATCCTTGCGTCGTCGGTCTGCCTCCCAAGCCTCCTCGACGGCCCGAGAGTAGGCCTCTCACGAAGCCGCTAGCGACGCTTCGGCCTTCGCGTTGTCAAGGTCCCTATCGGCGTTCTGGGAACGGGGGTCCCCAGACTTGCCTGCCTGCGGCGTGGCTCAAAGGGGGGCCCAGCACGGCCCATCTTCATCAACACAGACCCAAGACCCTTGCGAGGGGCCAAGCCTCGCGCGACGGACGACACGGAGCTTCTTCAGGCACGGCCTCATCAGGCTGGCTCGCGAGGAGGCGGAGAGATCAAGGCGGGGTACCTCACGAGGTGCCCGTGACGCAAGCCATGACGACCAAAGGCGCCTGGCGGGCGCCAGCCGCGCAGTGCCTCCTTTCCTCTTTGGTGCAAAGGGGGCAAGCGCAGCCATGGAGTACCGAAACATCAGGCAAAGGTTGCCATTTCGGTGCAACAAGACCAAGACCAGGAGGACTGCAAGACGGAGGTCATCATGGAGCCCTAGACGGCGTCACCACTAGAGCCTTTGGCAGGCGAGGACCAACTTTAGTCAGGATAAGTGTACCAGATGTTCCCCTTCAAAATGGCCAATTGTTGGCGCCCTTCCCGCTCAACATTTGGGAAGAGGCCCAGGGCCATTGCCTATAAATAGGACCAGCCACCCACCGGGTAGGGGAGAGGTTGGAGATCAAGTATCGAGGATCAAGGGGAGAAGATCGAATCAGAGAGAGAGAGAGAGAGAGAAGGGTGATTGAACTCCTCCCAGCAGTTCATCGCCCCAGCCAAGAACAGACCCTCGCGAGGCTGTTCTTCCTTGTATTGCTCATCATCATCAGCCCAAGAGGCAGTCCACCACACCACACACTGGAGTAGGGTATTACACCACAACGGTGGCCCGAACTAGTATAAACCTTGTGTTTCGTGTGCTGTTCTTTCCTTAGCTTAGATCTTAGCGAGGCGGAGGGGTGCAGGTAGGTAGGAGGCGAAATCTCTGTGCGCACCCCAGTGTTCGAACCTCAAGGGTCTGCCGGAACCCGAAATCCGACATTTGGTGTGCCAGGTAGGGGTGCACCGGAGTTTTCCCTTCCGCCACCGCCATGACCTGCCTCGCGATGAGTACCGCGTCGCCTGCTCCGGCCACCGGCACCAGCACGGGGGTCAGGGGGCTCTGAGCCCTGGCCACAGCCCTGTGGTGGGTACGGTGGCCGGACAAGTTCAAGCCAACGACGCCACCGCGCTACGGCAGCGCGACTGATCCGCTGGCCTTCTTGCTGGCGTACGAGGAGGCCAACCTCGAAGTTGGAGGTGACGATAGGGTCATGGACAACTGGCTCCCCATGGCCCTCATCGGTGCTCCGCGCGCATGGCTGCTCCACCTGCCGGCAGCCTCCGTGGCCTCTTGGGAAGAGCCCCGCAGCCTCTTCCCAGCCCATCACGCTACACCAACACCCCCGGTCGTCGCGGCCCTCCTGGGCGGCTCGCAGGCGCCGCCTACAAGTCACCACGTCAAGCCATTCATCCGCCGAGTCAGCGCCGCTTCCACGCGGCAAGGGGCTCTCCCGGACTGGGCGGTGCCCAAGGCCAGCCTGACCTTCAGCTTGGAGGACCAGCCCTCCAACTCGGCCTGCTCGGGTGCACTCCCCATGCTGTGCACCCCCACCATCTGCTAGGTGGCCGTCACCAGAACTCTCATCGATGGCGGTGCGGGCCTCCGCGTGCTCTCGGTCGAGGCCTTCAACCTCCTCTGCATACCCCTGGAACGGCTGCAACCCAGACGGCCCTTCTCAGGCGTTGGGGGCGGATCATCCAGCTCCTTGGGACAGATCCGGCTCCTAGTAACCTTCGGCACCTACAACAACTTCCGCACGGAGCTGGTCGACTTCGACATCGCCCCCATCGGCCTCCCCTACAACCCCATCCTCAGCTACCCAGCGCTGGCCCAGTTCATGGCCGCAACGCACCCGGCTACAACCTCATGAAGATGCCTGGGAGCAGCGGTGTCCTCACCGTGCACAGGGACACCGGAAACGCACTGCGGGTGCTCAAGCTCGCCTTCAAGACGGCGGCGTCGGCACAGCCCGCCGACTCGGAGACCCCCGAGCCCAAGGGGGCTGCACCCGCCAAGAAGAAACAGTTGTTCACCCAAGACAAGGCAGAAACCAAGCAGATACCCGTCGATGAGGACGGGTCCACCAACACCACTTTCACCATAGGCGCCAACCTCGAACCCGAGCAGGAGGAGGCCCTGGTCGGGTTCCTGCGCGCGAACAAGAAGTTATTCTCTTGGGAGCCTGACTAGTTGGCGGGGATCCCTAGGAGTGTAATCGAGCATCACCTCAACGTGTGCCCCAACGTGCGCCCTGTGAAGCAGAAGGCAAGGCGGCAGTCCACAAAAAAGCAGGCCTTCATCGTCCAAGAGACCCGCAAATTAGAAGCCGCTGGGGTCATTCGCGAGGTCCGATACCCGGATTGGTTGGCCAACCCTGTCGTTGTGCCCAAGAAGGGAGGGAAGGAGCACATGTGTGTCGACTTCACCAACCTCAACAAGGCATGCCCGCAAGATCCGTTCCCACTCCCCCGCATCGACCAGATCATCGATTCCACCGCGGAATGCGACCTGCTATGCTTCTTGGATGCCTTCTCTGGGTATCACCAGATCAAGATGGCGGTAGAAGACGTCAAAAAGACAGCCTTCCTAACCCCGTGTGGGGTGTACTACTACACATGCATGCCATTCGGGTTGCGTAATGCAGGGGCGACCTTTCAGCGGCTGATGCACATCACCTTGGGCCTGCAGCTCGGGAAGAATGTTGAGGCTTACGTCGATGACATTGTGGTAAAGTCTCGGGAGGCCAGGACCCTGATACAAGACCTGGAGGAAACCTTCGCGAGCCTCAACGCAGTGAACCTACGGCTCAACCCAGAGAAGTGTGTGTTCGGAGTCCCCTCGGGCAAGCTCTTGGGTTTCCTCGTGTCCCACCGAGGCATCGAGGCTAACCCGGAAAAGGTCAAGGCGGTCGAGGACATGAGCCCGCCAAAGACCCTCAGAGAAATGCAGAAGCTCACTGGGCGCATGACCGCGCTAGGGCGCTCCATCTCCAAGTTGGGGGAACGAGCGCTGCCTTTCTTCCAGCTAATGAAGAAAAAGGGGCCCTTTGAGTGGACTGAAGAGGCCGACAAGGCGTTCCAGGATCTCAAGAGATACCTGACCAGCCCACCGATCATGGTGGCTCTGTGCCCTCAAGAGCCCCTGGTGCTTTACCTCGCCGCCACTCCCTACTCCGCCAGGCAGCCCTGGTGGCGGTTAGAGAGGAGCGTCGCATCAAAACCACAGCAGCAGCCCGAGACAAGGCAAAACAGGAACAAGGAAGGCCCACAGAAACTGCCACCGCGGCTGAGGAGGATCAGCCGCCGCAGAGGAGTGCACCGGAGGCGGAAGAGGTCCCTCTCCCAGATGGCCAGCCTCAGGAGGCCTCATCGCCTCAGGAGGCGCCATGGTCTCCGAAGGGAGCCACCAGCACTGACGCACCCAACCTCGTTGAGCACCCAGTGTACTTCGTCAGCACGGTGTTGCGGGACGAGAGGGCACGGTACCCCATGCCTCGGAAGCTCCTCCTCACGCTACTGGTGGCCTCGCGCAAGCTACGGCACTATTTTCAGGGTCACCCCATCAAGGTCGTCTCGTCATACCCCCTGGAGAGAGTGCTCAGGAGCCCTAACTCAGCTGGAAGGGTCGCTGAGTGGAACATAGAACTGCAAGCATTTTAGCTCGAATTCAGCACGACCAGAGTCATCAAGGGAGCAGCATTGGCGGATTTTGTGGCAGAATGGACGAAGGCACCAGGCCTGAAGGCCAATGAGGATCGGTCCCTCTCCCCGGGAAGCGAGGCGCCAGAAGGCTGGGTCATGTACTTCGATGGGGCGTTCTCCAGGCATGGCGCTGGGGCTGGGGCGGTGCTTATATCGCCCACTCAGGACAAGCTCTACTACGCTGTGCAGCTCTGTTTCCAGCAAGGTGAAAAGGTCTCCAACAACATAGCGGAGTATGAAGGTTTAATAGCGGGCTTGAAGGCTGCAGCTGCCCTGGGGGTGAAACGCCTCACCATCAAGGGCGATTCGCAGCTCCTTGTCAATTTCTCCAACAAGGTGTACGAGCCGAAAGATGAACACATGGAAGCCTACCTTGCGGAGGTCCGCAGGATGGAGAAGCAGTTCTGGGGGTTGGAGTTGCAGCATGTGCCCCATGGCACCAATCAGGAGGCCGACGACATCGCCAAACGGGCGTCCAGGCGGTTACCTCAGGAGCCTGGCGTTTTCGAGGAGCGGCTCTTCAAGCCCTCAGCCCAGCCATCATTGTCAAACACGGCTCAGCCCTCGGGAGGAGCTCCCCCAGCCACCTGCCTGAGGAGCCCCGGCCTGTGGCCCGGCCTCAGGAGCACGCCTGCTCCTGATGATGGAACCTTAGGAGGGGTGCTGGATCACGGAGCTATGGAGTTACTTAACACAAGGGACCCTGCCGGAGAAGGAGGAGGAAGCGGAGCGTGTGGCACGGCAGGCCATGGCATACTGCATCAAGGATGGAGAGCTCTATGGAAGCAACCAAACGGTGTATCCCTGCGCTGCATCTCCAGGGAGCAAGGAAAGGAACTGCTGGAAGATATACACGGCGGAGACTGTGGACATCATTCATCATCACGGACCCTCGTCGGCAAGGCGTTCCGCAGTGGGTTTTATTGGTCCACCGCACTCAATGACACCGTCGAACTAGTGAAAGCTTGTGAGGCCTGCCAGTTCCACGCCAAGCAGATCCATCAGCCGGCAGGAGGCCTGCAGACTATACCCCTTTCGTGGCCATTCGCAGTCTGGGGGCTGGACATCCTGGGCCCGTTTCCTCGGGCGCCAGGGGGCTCCCGCTACCTCTACGTCGTCGTGGACAAGTTCACCAAGTGGGGTGAAGTAGAGGCCGTCCGCACTATCCCCGCGGGTTCCGCGGTCAAGTTCATCAGGGGCATCGTGAGCCGGTTCGGGGTGCCGAACTGCATCATCATGGAGAACGGTTTGCAGTTCACCAGTAACCTTTTCAAAACATACTGTGCTAACCTTGGAACGCAGATATGCTACGCTTCGGTGGTGCACCCCCGAAGCAACAGCCAGGCCGAGCGAGCCAACGCAGAGGTCCTGAGGGGCCTCAAGACCAGGACGTTCAAGAAGAAGCTGGAGGCCTGCGGCAGAGGTTGGTACGACGAGCTTCAGTCCGTGTTGTGGTCCATCCGCACAACCGCGACCAAGCCGACTGGAGAGACCCCGTTCTTCCTGGTCTACGGAGCCGAAGCGGTCCTCCCTCACGAGGTCAGACGTCGCTCCGCGCGGATCCTGGCGTTCGACGAGGCGCAGTAGAACGGCATGCGGGGGATGGACCTCGTGCTGGGGGAGGAACGTCGCCGAGAAGCCGCACTGCGAGCGGCGAGGTACCAACAAGCACTGCGATGATATCACTACCACAACATCCACCCCAGAACTCTCGAGGCCCGGCGCCGCGCGCTTGGAGACTCAGGAGGGGGTGCCGGTCCAAAACGCATGGAACATCCAGCACCTCCAGAGGTTCTACCCCTAAAAAGGCCCAGAGCCTGTGAAGAAGGCGAATGCCTGTGAAGCTATCGCATTTTGGAAAAGGCCCAGAGCCTATGAAGAAGGCGAATGCCTGTGAAGCTGTCGCATTTTGGAAAAGGGCCAGAGCCTGTGAAGAAGGCGAATGCCTGTGAAGCCGTCGCATTTTGGAAAAGGCCCGGAGCATGTGTAGAAGGCCAACGCCTATGAAGCTCGCCGCCCGTGACACTCTCACGTAATAATGAGTTGGGGCTGTACACGCCCCGGAGTCTCAGGAGCGCCGGCCTCAGGCCCTGGGGCTCCCTCCCACGCCCAGTGGCAGCACTTAGCACCGCGCTGGTGAGAAGACGTCGAAGACTAGATTAGGTGCCGGATGCGGCTTTTTCGTTTGCTTTCCGCAGTTGGCTTGTTCATCCTCATTCGAAGTTTTATTGAAGCTGTTGCCGTCTTTGGCTTGCGGTTCTTCGACTTTTCACTCTGCTGCCTCGATTTCTCTTATGCAAGGCCTCGCGAGGGGGGGGGGGGCAGCCGAGCGCCCTCGCGAGTGTTCCTGTCCTAGTCGTTCAAAGGTTTCGCGACCTAGGTCCATTACAGGAGAACCCTCCAATCCATGCCCCACGGGCACTGCGACACGAACACAGGGCCTGGGTCGGTCGCCCCCCACGGTTGAGGCCAGGAACTATCCACGCGTGGGCACGTAGCCGGAAGGCACGATAACGGAAGCAAAACGATGATTAACAACGATAACCCAAACACGCCCCCGCGGGGCTCCACACTACTGTCTTTTTATGCAAGAAAAAGGAAAAGAAATAACAAATCAGGCGCAGCTCGCCTCACACCGGCCTACAGGGAAGACTCGAGGTGCCTCCGGGGCTCAGGCAGACTCCCTCTCGCACTTCACCGAGGCGCGACGGCGGGCGGACACGCTGCCACCTCCCAAGCAGATACGACAGCATGGAGGCTGACCGCGGCCACCGCTAGAAGAGTCGCCGCCTGAAGAAGAACCGGAGAAGCTTGGGGAACCCTGAGCGCCGCCAGTCGCGCGAGCGCTATCCACTCCATCATCGCCGGAGCTGGGTTCCCGGCCGCCGTCGTCGTCCTCAGGGAAGCACCCTGCGCGGCGACCATCTTCCCCAAACAACCTCACGTAAAGGGTGGCATCACGGTCAAACCTGAAGTGCAGGGTGCACCGACGGCTCAGGCCACGCGCGCGGGCAAACGTCTGCCAACCGCGGGCCAAGGCCAGGCTCCCGGCTGCGGGGACCTCCAGTGAAGCCCATGAGGCCCGGCTGCAGCAGCCGTCAGCCTGGAGCCAGAGGCCGCCCGGGAGCTCGCCGAGGAGGAAGGGAGGAAGTGGAAGCCGGGTGCTAGTCGGCTCCGCCGACCACACGACGAACTCCGGCAGCACCTCTGCAGCGCGAAAGCGCGGCCTATGGGCACGCACGACTGAAGCGCACCCCCCGGACGCAGCAGTCCGCCCGTCACCATGCTGGAAATCGTCTCCGTGGCCGCGGGGAGCTGCCGTGGTGGCCACAGGGTGTTTGCGAGGGCGCCCTCAGTCGCGCTTGGGCGGGGGAGAGGCAGGCTCTACCCGGCGAGCCTTCCCCTTCTCTGCGGCCGATAACCTCCTCGACGGGGCCATGAAGAAGAGGGAGAAGCAAGGGGGGATGAACTGGAAGGGCGCGCGCCGATCCGTACTTATGGCCAGCGAAGGCCAACCGCCGACCTCCACTATCGCAGGTAATCATGACCCGCTTTGCATGTAGGGACTTGTCCAATCCGTGCAGTTGCCGAGGCGCCTGGGGAAGTGGAGACACCCATGTCCAATCAACCGCCACGCGACGCCCAAGGTCGCAGGCTGTTAGGGCTCACCGCGCTTCGCTCTTGCCCTTCCGCCTCCCTGCACGGCCAAGTCCGGGCGCGCCTTGGGCCAGGGGGCTATTGTCAGCATTCTGGGAACAGGGGTCCCCAGACTTGCCTGTCTGCGGCCTGCGGTGTGGCTCAAAGGGGGGGCCAGCACGGCCCATCTTCATCAACACAGACCCAAGACCCTCGCGAGGGGCCAAGCCTCGCGGGGTGGACGACACAGAGCTTCTTCAGGCACGGCATCATCAGGCTGGCTCGCGAGGAGGCGAAGAGATCAAGGCGGGGTACATCACGAGGTGCCCGTGACGCAAGTCATGACGACCAAATGCGCCAGGCAGGCGCCAGCTGCGCAGTGTCCTCCTTTCCTCTTTGCTGCAAAGGGGGCAAGCGCAGCCGCGGAGTACCGAGGCATCAGGCAAAGGTTGCCATTTCGGTGCAACAAGACCAAGACCAGGAGGACTGCAAGACGGACGTCATCGTGGAGCCCAAGACGGCGTCACCACCAGAGCCTTTGGCAGGCGAGGACCAATTTAGTCAGGATAAGTGTACCAGATGTCCCCTTCAAAATGGCCAATTGTTGGCGCCCTTCCCGCTCAATATTTGGGAAGAGGCCCAGGGCCATTGCCTATAAATAGGACCAGCCACCCACCGGGTAGGGGAGAGGTTGGAGATAGAGTATCGAGGATCAAGGGGAGAAGATCGAATCAGAGAGAGAGAGAGAGAGGGGTGATTGAACTCCTCCCTGCAGTTCATCGCCCCAGCCAAGAACAGACCCTCGCGAGGCTGTTCTTCCTTGTATTGCTCATCATCATCAGCCCAAGAGGCAATCCACCACACCACACACTTGAGTAGGGTATTACACCACAACGGTGGCCCGAACCAGTATAAACCCTGTGTTTATTGTGCTGTTCTTTCCTTAGCTTGGATCTTAGCGAGGCGGAGGGGTGCAGGTAGGTAGGAGGCGAAATCTCTGCGCGCACCCCAGTGTTCGAACCTCAAGGGTCTGCCGGAACCCGAAATCTGACAGTCACATTGATGACATGCAAGGGCAATGGCGACCTTCAGCTTGCGCCTCTCCTCAGCAAGGCGCTGGCCTTCAGCCTCGAGGCACGCATCCTCTGCAGCAAGCTCTGTTCCGACCCGGTTCACCGCATCTGCCGCCCTCTGGAGGAACTCTTCACGAAGGGCACGACGCTCCCGAGCGCGCCTGAGGACATCTTCCACATCACCCTCTTCCGCTGGAGCATGCAGAGGGCCCCCGAGGCGGTAAGCCCCCTCCAGGCATGGGGCAGGGGCTGCCGCCCCAGCCGTCGCCGGATGGACCGCCCTGAGAGTCCGGCCCGACGTTGATCCACCCATGGATGAGGAGCCAAGGATAGACCTCATCCATTCGCTTTCTATGACCAGAGAAGGGGCACGGGGCAAGTCTGACGCGCCCCAAGAAGACTCACAAAGAAAGGGCGTCGAGCGAGCAAGCTCGAGGCGCCCTATGGAGCAGATCACTCCACCAACCGGTCCAGCGGCGAGGGCGCCACCCGAGCACGGCGGACCCGGAGCCAGCAAAGGGGCGAAGCTGCGGGGGCTGGCTCCTGGGTCGACTCGGTGGACTCAGCAAGGCGGGACCTGAAGGGCCACAATCAGCCACAAGGATAACAGAGCAAATGAGCAGGGAAAGAAGAAGGCTTACTTGTCCATGGCAAAGTACTTCCTACGCTTCAACAAGCGACAAGGGCGGTCGCTGCCGCCTGAGGCCTCCTTCCTCTTGCGAAGGGCCTCGAAGTCTACACGAAACCGACCCAAGCGCCTGGGGCGGGGGTCGGCCTGGGCGCAGAGGAAGCCTCAGGATTGTCGGTGCCGGAGGAGTCAGCTTTGGGGGCACCGTCGGGTGTCGCCTCGCGAAGAACGGCTTGGGGCTCGGGAGCCCCGGCCTCAAGAGCCGAAGGCCAAAACCCTGCATCAACCGCCGCCCCAGGGCGGTCCTCGGGAGACGTCGCCTCCGAGGCTTCACGCGGCGCCACCACCTCGACATCGGCTACCTCAGCAACCGTCGCCTCTCTCCCCGCTATGTCGCCTGAGGAGGGACCGCTGTGGGCGGCGGGGGGAACAGCCACGACAACTGGGTTCTCACGTGGCCCCGTGAGGCCAGTCGGGCGCAACCCCCAGTCATCGAAGCTGGGCATCTGCTTCACGAAATCAGCCCTGCCAGAACAAAGGTACAGAAGGACGCCACCGCTCCGTAGGCTGCCTAGGGAAGGATCACCAGTCAAGACCCGAAGCACCGTCCGCAGCACTTCGAGCGCCAAATCCTCCTCCTAAAGCCGCATGCGGTCTCCGCGCCCCACAAAGTCCCACATCCGGCGAGAGTGGCGCTGGAGAGGAGCAATGCGACACACAAGGAACTCCCTCACCACCTTGGGCGCTATCACATTGTGCGCCCTCAAACTTTCGAAGCGGCGCCAGACGAAAGCGAGCCCGGGGCTCGCGAGCGGTTCATGACCCCAACCTGTGTTGGGAACAACAGGCAAGGTCGGGTGCGAGAGCAAGGGGCTGGACACCCCGACGTCCATGTATAGCCACCGCTCTCTGAACCTGGCCTGAGAAGGAGGAAGGCTGAAGTCAATCCCTGAAGCAGCCGTCTCAGGCACGGCGAAGAACCTTACACACCTCGAGCACTGGGTGGGATCGCTCAGGCGCAGAGAAAAGAAGTGGCACAGCAGGGCAACAGAAGGAGGGATGCCTATCATCGCCTCGCACACGAAAGCAAAGACAACCAAAAGGGTAATGGACTCCGGCCCGAGGTGCATCTTGTGGATCTGATTGTGGGAGAGCACAGCATTGAAGAATGCAGCAAAGGGGGAATCAGACCGGCCCATAAGGTATCGGCAAAGAATCGGACCTCCGTGACGGTCCTAGCAAGAAAGGCGCGGGATGCGGGCCAAACTGTGGTCCGGCCGTAGTTGTTGAAGATGGAAGCAAGGGCGGAGTGGACCTTGTCCAAGGCTTCCGGGTTGAGTATGATTGATCGATCGACGGCGGGGGCCGCCGCTGGAGGTGCGCTGGACGAAGGCGCGGGCTACTTCCCCCTTCCCTTCTTCGTCAGCGCCATGGCGTTGGGGAAGGGGAAGAGCTCTAGCCGGATTGGCGGCGGAGGTTGGAGCTCGGAGAAGAAGGAAAGGTAGGAGGCGAGCGGGCATCCAAAGGAGGAACAACTATGTGCAACTACGGGTCCGCTTAGCCGGGCGCATAGCAAGGCGTGGTGGGAAGTGTATACGCCCATGTCCAATCAACCGCCACGCGGCACCCAAGGCCGCATGCTGTTAGGGCCCGCGGCGCTTCGCGCTTGCCCCTTTGCTTCTCTGCTAAGCCAAGCCCGCGTGCGCCTTGGGCCCGGGGGCTACTGTCGGTGTTCTGGGAACGGGGGTCCCCAGACTTGCCTGCCTGCGGCCTGCGGCGTGGCTCAGGTGGGGGCCCAGTGCGGGCCATCTTCATCAGCCCAAGCTCAAGACCCTTGCGAGGGGCCAGCCCTCGCGGGGCGGACGACAGGAAGCTTCGTCAAGAGCGGCCTCATCAGGCAGGCTCGCGAGGAGGCGGATAGATCAATGCAAGGGTACCTCGCGAGGATCCCATGATGCAATCCATGACGATCAAGGCCAGGCGGGCGCTGGCCTGCGCAGGGTCCTTGTTTCCCCTTTGGTGCAAAGCGGCAAGCACCGGCCAAGGTATCAGGCAAAGGTTACCATTCCGGTTCAACGAGACCAAGACCAGCCGGACGGTCGGACGGAGGTCACCGTGCAGCCCAAGACGGCGTCATCACTAGTGCTTTTGGCAGCCGAAGACCCCCTTTGGTCAGGATAACTTGTACTAGATGTTCCCCTTCAAAATGGCCAATTGTTGGCGCCCTTCCCGCTCAATTATTTGGGGAGAGGCCCAGGGCCTCTATAAATAGAGCTAGCCTCCATGAAGGAGAGGGGAGGGAGAAAGAGAGGAAGAAGGAGAGATCTGGTAGAACCCTAGCAGAGAGAGAGAAAAACCCAGTAGAGACTAAGTAGAACACACCGCATCAGCTCAAGAACACCCCTCGCGAGGCTGTTCTTCCCTTGTACTGTCCATCATCAGCCCTAGAGGCAATCCACCACACCACACCCTGGAGTAGGGTATTACACCACAACGGTGGCCCGAACTAGTATAAATCTCGTGTCTCTTGTGTTGTTCATCATTTTCATCTTAGTTCACATGAGAGGATCGGACGTAGACCGGTAGGGGAGAGATCTCCATGCGCACCCTAGTGTTCGAACCTCAAGGGTCTGCCGGAACCCGAAATCCGACAACGGCCACCTGGCTGACAGGCGAGACCCCGTTCTTCCTCGTCTACTGAGCAGAAGCGGTTCTCCCACCTGAGGTCAGGCATCGCCCCGCGCGGGTCCTGGCGTCTGATGAAACGCAGCCAGACGCCATGCGGGGGATGGACCTTGTGCTGGGGGAGGAAGGCCGCCGTCTAGCCTCACTCCGAGCTGCGAGGTACCAGCATGTGCTGCGGTGGTACCACTGTCGTAGCATCCGCTCCAGGACGCTCGAGGTGGGTGATCTCGTCCTGAGGCGTGTGCTCTCCAGGGAAGGGCTACACAAGCTCTCACCCATGTGGGAGGGCCCGTTTCGGGTTGCCCACGTCTCTAGGCCTAGCGCCGTGCGCCTGGAGATGCAGGACGGGATCCCCATCCAGAACACCTGGAACATCCAGTACCTCCGGAAGTTCTACCCATGAATCAAGGCCCGGCGACTGTGAAGCAAGGCCAAGTGCCTGTGAAGATCTCCGCTGGTGACACTCTCACCTAATAATGAGTGGGGCTGTACACGCCTCATAGTCTCAGGAGTGCCGCCCTTGGGCCTCGGGGGCTCCCTCCCACGTACTAATTGCAGCACTTAGCTCCGCGCTGGTGAGAAGACAAGAAGACTAGACTAGGTGCCGGACGCGGCTTTTCATTTGCTTTCCGCAGTTGGCTTGCCCCTCTTTAGTGAGAATTTGCTTTCTTGTGTTCCTTGCTGGCCTGGTTCCACTGCCTTTTTGCCTCCTTTTCTGCCATCGGTTCCTCGTTTTTGACCCATACTCTCCCTCGCATGCCTCGCGAGGGGGCTGGACAGGTGCCCTCGTGAGCATTTTCCTGTTCTTCACAAGGCACCCTTGCTCGAGCTCGCAAGCTGGCGCACCCCTGTCAATCCGTTCCTCCCCGGTACCGCGATGCGAAGCGCTGGGACATGGCCGGCGGCGCCTGTAACCAGGATCCGGACGAATAATTTCCTAACAAATTTTTGCAGTTCCCAGACGACTTCCGGACACAGGAGGCCTCTCAAGGCACTAGGGAATGCGTGCCTCACAAGGCGGAAACTACTTCAGGCGCATCAAGCTAAGTTTTTCCTACGTGCCTACATAAAACGTTGATGCTGCAACACGACACAATAGCGATAATCATAGCATAGCCACTTGGAAATCATAGTTGTTGCAGGCCAAGGCCAGCAGGATGGCAGGACGGAGGTCACCGTGGAGCCCAAGATGGCGCCACCAGCAGAGCCTTTGGCAGGCGTAGACCACCTTTAGTCAGGATAAATTGTACTAGTTGTCTCCCTTCTAATTTAGCCGTTGTTGGACCCCTTCCTGCTCAATATTTGGGGAGAGGACCAGGGCCTCTACAAATGGGACTAGCCACCACCATAGGGAGGGACCAGATCATACTCAACCACTCAAGCTCACCAAGCACAAGAACACCTCTCCTCAGGAGGCTGTTCTTCCCTTGTAACTGCTCATCTCAGCCCAAGAGGCAATCCACCACACCACACTGGAGTAGAGTATTACACCACATTGGTGGCCCGAACTAGTATAAATTTGGTGTCCTCTTGTTCTTTGGGTTCGTCGATCTAGGCCGTGAGATCATGATGTGCGCGAGCTAGAGAGGGGGAGAGATTTTCGTGCGCACCCTAGTGTTCAAACCTCACAGGTTTGCCGGAACCCGAAATACGACACCCTGCAGCCATTAGGACCAGGTGCAGGTCCTGGTGGCCGAGCTGGGCAGAAGGTATTTTGGAGCTCGGGGCTTTCCACGGGCCGCCCGGGAGCTTCGCCGAACCCTTTGACGATAACGACCACATGGTACGACTGATACCCCATGGGAATGCTTACACTAACCATGCGCAGGTGAACCAGGCCACGACAGTGGCCGGGGACCCCAAGGCTGTGTCCCCTCTCCCAGCAGGACCAGCGCACTAGGGGCTCCGTGGGCGCGGCCCAGAAGCAGGCCCCCCCTCGCGCCGCATGGAGCAAGGCATCACATGGAGGTAGGTCCTCTGTAGGGGAGGCGCTGGCGAGCCCTCCCCCCGGCAGAGGGCCCATCGTCGCCGAGGGTGCCGCCAGTGTACCGCTAGCCCCTTGGTCTCGTCCTGGTTTCCGGACGCCCCAACGGTGGTCGGGGGAGGCACAGGGTGGGGCCCTCGTCTGGCGATATGAAGCAAGGCTCATGTCTGTGAAGGTCTTTGCTCGTGACACTCTCACGTAATAATGAGTGGGGTTGTGCACGCCCCGGAGTCTCCAGAGTGCCGCCCCTCGGCGTCGGGGGATCCCTCCCACGTCCAAGTGGAAGCACCATGCTTCATGCTGGCCTTTGACACTGTCCCCCAATGACTATGCTCACATTCAGTGAAAGCACTTAGCTCCGCACTGGTGAGAAGACAAGAAGACTAGCTAGGCGCTAGACGTGGCTGTTTGCTTTCACCCTCTTTTTTGTAACCCGATTCGCCACTTTTTTGGACTGAGATTTGAAGTTCTTTTGTGTTGTCAAAAATGGGGGGGGGGGGGGGGTTCTCTCGATCTGCGCCAATTTCTTGCCTTCTAGTTTCCTGTTTTTCTGAGGGGCACGCGCGGGAGTGGTGTGGCACCCCGTGCATGCTCGGTTTGGCCCGGCCAACAAAAAGGCCTCCCAGGCCTAGCACGCAATCGCCACAAGATCACCGCGCGCATACCCAGCCACATTCTGGCATTCGCTCCTCGCAAGGCTCACTTGGGTGAGCCAGCAGGCCTCCTGGGGGGTCGAGGTCTCACGGGCCCCTGAAAGCTTGCCTTAGGAGGAAGCCGCACCTACGACCTCAGGACCCGCTCAAGGCCTACTAAGATCAAGATAAGTCTCAATGACAACCCTGCTCGGGGGCTCGCAAGCTTGCGATGGCACATTTCGAGTCCAGCTTTTAAAAAAGACAGAACATTAATTTGCCTATTGCAAGGGGCTCCCCTCCAAAACGCTCTCATGCCTCGCAGGGCTGTGTCCGAGTCTTTGCGTGCAGGTTCAAGCAAAGAAATGCAGGCCTAACTGGGCGTGCTTCCCCTAGCACCGTCCTGGTCGCTCTCACCCACGCTACTTGAGCTATTGCTGATGTTATGTCCATCGTCGTCGTACATGCCATCTTAATCCACAACGATCACCGCCGCGTCGTCCTCGGGGGCGAACTCTCTTTCCAGAGCATCCACATGATCATCCACCTAGTACGATAGGTTGTCCCGGATAGCCCCAGGAACTGGGGCTATGGCGGCGTCAAAATCAAAGTGGTGTTCGAGGTTCTGAAGATGACTGAAGACGCGCGAGAAAGCGCGCTCAAGGAGGCCCCGACTCCTCTCCTCGACGAGCTCACGGGCCTTTGCAGCCCAGTCCTCCAGGCGCGTTACGATCTCGGTGAATAAGCGGACGTGCTTGGCGTAATCTTCCTCATGCGGGTGAGGGGCGCTCTCCTCACAGATGATGCTCAGGGCTCGGTTGGCTCTCACCCTGAGGACCTAGAGCATAGAGGCGTGTTCACGTTGTAGCGTCCGTCGACGGCATGCCTCGTCCGTGTTCCTCTTTGTGAGGGACGCAGCGCCATCGATTTGTTGCTGAAGGGAGAGCAAGTTGGCGCGCGCGGAGGCCAGGTCAGCCTGAGCGGAGGTCTAGGCCACCGCCGCGACCCTCTCACGCTGATTTGCCTCATCCAGCTTCGTCCTAAGGGTAGTAGTCCTGCCCTTTGCCTCAGCCTTCAGGAACACCAGTGCCAGGCGATGCTCTTCGGCAAGATCTGCATGGGCCTTCGCCACCCTCCGGTCAACCTCCTCCTGGATCCTAGCTTCATGTTCGGCGACGGCATCCTCCGCCGTGGTCACCTGGCACTCCCTCATCTCCAACCGCTCGAGTTCGAGGCTGCGCTTCGAGGCCTCCAGCATCAGCGCCTCCTCATGTCTCGGGATCTCCTTCTCTTCGGAAGGTGCTCCCCTCATTGATGCCAAGATAGCTCTGCGTGCCTCAATCCGCTGCTCAAGTATGGCATTCAAGGTAAGGAGTTCCCGTTCGCGTTCCTCGATGACCTCGCAGCGGTGGTCGGATTCCCTTGCCTCCTCCAAGTCCCGAGCACAGGCCTCGCATGAAGGTGTAAGGGACACCTCGGCCTTCGCACTAGCGCGCTCATGTTGAAGGTGCCCGAGGTTGATGGCTACCTTCAATTTATGCCACTCGTCTGCCAGCCGAAGGTCCTACGTCTCTAGGCGGGCGTCGTCGTTGACAAGCTCTTCTCCGAGCCGGCTAAGTGCACCCATCGTCTCCCGGCAGAGCTTGTGGTGTACAACCCCACGCCCGAGCGCGAGCTTCACCGCATCACCAAGTCCATCCTTCATGCCAGGGGTTATGAGGGAAGCCTGAGGTGGCCTGCCAGCCACTGGCGGGGGGCAGGAGGCTGCTGCGTTCTTCGACACCCTCCGGGCCTCGGCGGAGACGCTGGGTGGCGTGGCCTTGCTACCCGAAGGTGAAGCCAACGCTG
Source organism: Triticum monococcum (assembly GCA_034509565.1). Classification (NCBI taxonomy): domain Eukaryota; kingdom Viridiplantae; phylum Streptophyta; class Magnoliopsida; order Poales; family Poaceae; genus Triticum; species Triticum monococcum. The sequence continues at coordinate 402,829,643 of CM067844.1, read as the reverse complement.
GGATCGCCCAACCACCGGTGATGTCCAATGGGAGAGCCCTCGGCATGCCTTCAGCACACCGGGGTGGACCATGAAGGAGGGATGACAAGAAGCCGGATCAAGGCCCCCCGTCGGCACGTCCGCCTCCAGGACAGGCCTTGCACCGCGCACTGTGGCCCGGTGGGGGGATCTCAAGACTAGGGATGAGCCAAGGACGGGGGGAACCCCTCCTCAGGAGATCTCGCTGCCGTGGATGAAGGGATCCTGAAGGGCCACTATCAGAAGAGGGTGCAACACGTTTAAAATGGCAAAGAAGAGGTACTTACTCGTCTATGGCTATGTATTTCCTCTGCTTCAGCTCCCGGTAGGCGTCACCACTGTGATAGGGAGGTCCCCTTCTCTTGCGGAGTTCCTCAAAGTTCAGGCGCAGCTGGCCGAAGCCCGGAGCACGGCTGCCAGCTTCTAGGGTGGGCTGCGGAGCCCTTGGAGTGCTGACCTCAGGAGCCCTGGGCTGCATCAGCTCTCTAGGACTCCTTCCCCGAGCTTGAGAGGTGGCAACCTCGGGAGCCTCGCATCGTGCTAAGCCTTCGATCGCCCCCTCATGACGGCTCACCCGCGCCTCAAGGGCTACCATATCAGGAGCGCCAGGCAGGGGCGCTCTGTCAGCAGCCACCCCGACAGCACCTGTCTGCGCCCGCCCCCCAGCGTCCACCACCGGGGCGTGCGCCACAAGGATGGCAGGCAGGGGACCACAAGGACAGGGTTCTCGCGGGGCGCCTCAAGCTTAGTCGGGCACAACCCCCACTCGTCGAAGAGGGGTATTTGCCTCACGAACCCCTCCATGTTCGAGCAGCAGTACAGGAGGCAGCCCTCCTTCGGAAGCATGGCTGGCGCAGGGTCGCCAGTTAGGAGCTCGAGCACCATGCGTAAAGTCTCGGGAGGAAGCGCAGGCACATGGTGCCTCATGGGGTCCCTGCTACCGATGAAGGTCCACATCCGTCGAGAATGGCGCTGGAGCGGAGCAATGCGGCACTGGACCAACTCCTTCACCACCATGGGCATCGTCACCCCAAGCTCCTTTAACCTGGCCAGTCGGCGCCAAACATGGCCAAGCCAAGGGACGACGAGCTTCGTGTGCCCCCATCCGGAGTTGGGTTCAGCCGGTGCCCAGGGGAGCAAGAGTAGGCAGTTGAGCACGCCGACATCCGCGAACACCCACCGCTTCTAGAATCCATGTACAACCGGCGAGAGCTCGAAGTCGGTCCTTGAGCTAGCCATCGCCGCCACAACCTGGAAGGTCACACACCCCGAGAACTGGTGGGCGTCGGTCAGGTGAAGCAAGAAGAAATGGCAGAACAAGGCCACGAAGGGAACAAGCCCACCATGGCGTCGCAGATGAAGACGAAGACAGTGAGGAGAAGGATGGATTGGGGATCCATATGTAGCACGTGGACATGGTAATGCGAGATTATGTCGTTGAACAAATTGGAAAAGGGGGAATCAAGCCTGCCAAGAGGGTGTGGAGATGAATGGGGATCTCAGTGGCCGCGATGTCGACCAGGGCGCGGGAAGCAGGCCAAGCCACCGTCACGTTCAACTCGTTGGAATTGGCAGCGAGCGCCGGATGGACCTTGTCCAACAACTACCGGTTAACCACCGTCAACCGCTCGAGGGCAGGCTCGAAGGCCGACGGAGATTCGGCCGGACCACGACTCTTCACTTTCTTATTCTTTGCCAACCTCGGCGCCATTGTCGGTGTCAAAATCGGCGGATCTCGGGTAGGGGGTCCCGAACTGTGCATCTAGGATCAATGGTAACAGGAGACGGGGGACACGATGTTTACCCAGGTTCGGGCCCTCTCTATGGAGGTAAAACCCTATGTCCTGCTTGATTGATATTGATGAATATGAGTGTTACAAGAGTTGATCTACCACGAGATCGTAATAGCTAAACCCTAGAAGTCTAGGCTATGTGGGAATGGTAATTGTCGGATGTGGCGTTCCGGCAAACCATAAAGGTTCGAACACTGGGTGCGCACGAAGTCTTTCCTTCCCACCAATCTACGCCCTAGCTCGCTAAGATCTCGCGGACAAACACGACGAACTCGCAACACAGAAAGAAACGAGGTTTATACTGGTTCGGGCCAGCATTGTGGTGTAATACCCTACTCCAGTGTGGTGGTGGTGGATTGCCTCTGGGGCTGATGATGAACAGTACAATAGAAGAACAGCCTCCTGAGGTTGAGGTGTTCTTGTGAGCAGGCTCTCGATCGGGTTGGATCAAGCTAAGATGATATGCCTGAGGCTCTGTTTCAGTTGCCCCCTACTATGGTGGCTAGCTCTCCTTATATAGGCCCTGGTCCTCTTCCCAAATATCGAGCGGGAAGGGAGCCAACAACGGCAGGCCAATTTGAAGGGGGACAACTAGTACAAGCTATCTTGACAAAAGTGGTCTTCGCCTGCGAAAAGCTCTGGTGGAGACGCCGTCTTGGGCTCCACGATGACCTCCGTCTCGCTGTCCTCCTGGTCTTGGTCTCATTGCACCAATATAGCAACATTTTCCTGATGCCTCGCTACTCTTCGCCTGCACTGGCCTCCTTAGCACCAAAGCGGAAACAAGGATGCTGCGCGCGCTGGTGCCCCCCTGGTGTCGTGCGTCATGGCTCACGTCACAAGGGTCTCGTGAGGTTTGCCCCGCCTTGATATCTTCTCCTCATGAGCCTGCCTGGCTAGGCTACTCCAGAGGAGGTCTTGCTTCGTCCGCCTCGCGAGGCTTGGACCCTCGCGAGGGTCTTGGATGCTTTATAGGTGAAGATGGGCCGTACGGCCTGCTGGCTTGGTCACGTCGTGGGCCGCAGGCAGGCAAGTCTGGGGACCCCCGTTCCTAGAACGCCGACAGTAGCCCTCAGGCCCAAGGTGCGCTCGGGCTTTGCTTCGCGGTGAAGCCAAGGGTCAAGTTCGGAGCACCGCGGGGCCCAAAAGCATGCGGCCTCGGTTGACGTGGCGGTTGATTGGACGTGGGCGTCTCCGATTCCCCATGCTGCCTCAGCAACTGCTTGACCTGACAAAAGGCTGGCGCAGGCAGCACTTGCCTTTGTTGCTTCTTCCTTGCCTCGCTCCAGATCCCCTTTCTCGCTCTTCGCCGCTGCTACCTTCAAATCTGCCCCAGTCTTGCTCTGCATCTGCCGCTCATGGCGCCGCGCGAGGTCAAGACTTCCTCGGCATCGGCTTGGTACAAGCCTGCTCTTGAGGTGCTCACCTTCATGGAGAAGAGCCTCGCCTCCGTGCACCTGTTGACAGCGGGAGAGAGCAACGAGTGGGGGAAGACGGAGCTCCAGCTTGTGTCTGACGAGCAGGAGCCTGAGGGGAGCACCTTCTTCCCCTTCTTCTCGAGCGGCGTTGCTATTGGGTTGGTTCCTCCCTTCTCTGATTTCTTTTATGAAGTCCTCGACCACTACGGTCTGCAGGCTTTGCACCTCCATCCCAACTCTGTCCTCCTCCTGTCCATCTTTGCCTACTACTGTGAGGCGTACTTGGGCGTGATGCCGTCCGTGGCGCTCCTGCGCCATTTCTTCTACCTCCGCATCAGTGGTGAGCATGCCTCCGGATGAGCTAATTTCGTCGCCTGCAGCAAGGCCAGCTCGATCTCGAGCACCGGGAAGAGAGACGACAACATTCGATCCAAGTGGGTCATGATGGACGCCAAGCACGCCCATCCATGCCTGGTGTTGCCAACGGAGGTGCCCCGGCAGGGCAAGGGGTGGCCCAAGGCAGAGCTTGTCGACGAGCGGGCATCGTCAGTGTTGGGGCAGATGATGTCCGACCTAAAGCCGGGCAATGCAAGGGCGGCCAAGATAATAGAGGCGATGCTCCTAAGGGAGTTCTTGACGCTGCGGGTTGCCCCACTCCAGGCGCTCGCGCGCTCCCTCTGGGAGCTTGAAGAAGAGGAAAACAAGACCCGCCTGATGCCAGGGGACCTGGCTGGCAATGAATTGGACGTCGTCATGCGCCTCATAGTCGGGGACAACCACGAGTACCCACCTAGCGCCTTCGTTCCCATGTTCCAACGCAGGGACTGGGAGGAATTCGTCGCCTCCTGGCCGACTTTTGATGCGCGCGGGCTGGTGCCGCCGGCGCTTCCGGGAGCTCATATGGCACAGAAACCGATGGAGGTGTCTTCTAGCGAGTCCCGCAGAGAGGGGGAAGAGGTGGTGGACGCGGAGAAGACCCCGGAAGAGGTGGGGGAGACTTCCCTCTGAGCAAGGCCGAGATTCTCCATGCCCTTCCTGATGATGCCGAAGCCGACGCCTACCAAGGGGAGAGGGAGCAACCCCTCATCCCGACAAAGGGTAGGTCGTCGCTGGTGGTCCGTGGTGCCGCCTCCACCCCCAACACCTCCTGGGGCTGTATCCGATTCTGCCTCCGCACCGCCTAGCGCCGCTGGAGCCCGAACGCCTGCCCTTCAGGTCCCGATGCTGTCAGCCTTCAAGCTTCACAAGCGAAAGGTGGAGTACTTCGCGGTGGACCAGTAGGTGTCTTGAGCTTCGCTTTATCCCTGCTGGTACTTGTTATTTCCTGACGCTCGCCCTTGGTTGATCAGGCCGGCATCTTCGGCGAAGAAGAGGAAGGAGGATACGGCGGTCGTGCCTTCGTCCGCAGAGAAAGGAGGCAGCAGCGCCCGCGTCTCCCCACCCCGGTCGTCCTCACGGGGCCAACAGGAACATCACCGCGTGGAATAAGCCCCCATGGCCCTGCTGGCTTCGGAGGTGCCGGCACTTGGCGCGGTTGACAGGGTCCCAACTGCTCCATAACCCGTGGTCTCCCGAGCCCTGGTGAAGGTGTCGCTTCCTCCCAATGTAGCACCTCCACTCCATGGTCCTTCTGCTTCTGCTGCTGTCTTGGAGCGTGCCCTTTCGGGGATGACCCAATTGCAGGAGGATCTCCTGAGTGCGGACCTGCGCCTGGTGGCCGGGCGTCTGGAGTTGGCCTCTGGCTTGCTTCACTCCGACCTGGCGGTTTTGCACGGCGCTGGGCCAGGCTGCTGCGGCTTCCAAGGAGGAGAAGCAAGGATCCACCAGCGCTGCAGCCGATCATGAGGCGGTGTTAAAAGACGCCAAGGCCGCCCGTGACCGCTGCCAAGTGCTGGAGGGCGAGTTGCAGAGCCTGCACAACAAGCACGCCAAAGAGGCACGCTGCCGCCAAGCGAAGGAGGAGAATATGAAGGCCCGGGAGGAAGCCGTCAAGAATCGGGATGCTGAGTTGGCGGAGCTGGGGAAGAAGCAGGCCGCCGAGCGCAACCGGTTGGAAGAGTTGGAGTGGAAGATCGGGGCAAGGGAGGCCAATCTTGATGCCAAGGCGTGAGTCCTGGCCAAAGACCGCATGGCCTTCGCCGATCTCGAGAAGAGGTCTCGCAAGGCGTTGAGGACACTCTACGAGCATGGCTTGGAGAAGCCGCTGGACACCGACGAGGACGGCCCCGCCCAGCTTCTTCCTCTCATGGTGAAGGCGCTAGAGGACGTCATTGATGGCCTCGGTACCATGGCGGACGCAGAAGCTCGCATCCTGTCTTCAGCCGCACTGACTCGTGTCTTCAGCCATCTGCACCTCCGCGACCCCAGCGCTCGCCTTGATGAGCTGCAAGAGCCTGTGGTTGAAGATCACTCCGAAGCTGCCGCCGCGGCTGTACAAGGTCAAGTGGATGCCTTACTGGGGAGGTTCCGTGGCTTTGTGTCCGATCCTCTGTCTGGCGACGCCGCGGGTCCTGCGACTGGTGGTGAAGGTGATAACATCGTTGCCCATGAGGGAGCACCTTCCGCAGGCGATGGCGATATCCAGGGGTGACCTGCGGCTATTCTTCCCGTTTCGTTCCTGCGACATGTATTAGGCCTTGTGGAGGCATTTAGACATTTCATTTGGTATTGTGAGAACAATATGCTTGTAATATTTGCTTCGAGATTTTGCGATTTCCTTCCTATTTGCTTTGCATTCTGTCTCGGCAAAGCCCGGCCCCGTGCATACCTCAACCGCCGTTGGGCCGACCGGAGGCCAGGACGGACCAAGGAGTGAGGGGCTACGTGACCAGTTAGGCTCTCTAGTCACGATGCTCAAGAATCCCCCTTGACGCGCAAACAACATATAGGGAGGGTACGTGAGGATAGATTAATGTTCTATGTCGGCAGAGCCCGGCCATGCACATACCTCAACTGCCATTGGGCCGACTGGAGACCAAGAAGGACCAAGGAGTGAGGGGCTACATGACTCGTTAGGCTCCTGAGTCATGATGCTCAGGAGTCCCCCTTGACATGCAAAAAATTTCCATACATGCCCTCGCTGAGGCCTCGGGAGGGGCGCGCAACGCCCAGGTCCGGGGGACCTAGTTGGGTGGCGTGCGCTTGGGCGTGACCCGAGCGTAGCCCCCGTGCCCAGCCCTCTCGTGTGGCTCTCCCGAGGGGAGGCGTTGTGGTGAGGCTGGGCGCTGAGCTCTGGGCTCCCTAATGTTGGTACGACTGTGGGGCCGCCCTCAATTGTTTATCACCAGCGCGGAGCATAGTGCTTCCGCTTGTGCACGGGCATAGCCGCTCCTCGGCAGTGTCGATAGCCAGCGCGGAGCATGGTGCTTCCACTTGGGCATGGGATGGGGGGCCGCCTCCGGGAGGAGCCCCCGGGGTGTGTACATCCCCGCCCTGACACGTGGCTTGCACGGCAGGGCTCCGAGGTATATTTGGGCACTCGTGAGCCAGCGTGGGACTCAGGAGGCCTTACCTCAAGGCGGGTTGCGCCTGGTCTTGAGTCTTGGTGACTGTATGTCCCTGCAAGGCGGTTAGATGCAAGCACTCTAGGTCCTCAGGTCCCAGCCCTCGAGCCAGCTCAGCCGCCGCTGGTGTGCCAGGTCGCGATGCCGTGGTCAAGACCAGGGGTGAGGGCTGGAGAGCCAGTAAGAGCTCCTGAGTCACGATGCTCAGGAGCCCCCCTTTTAACGTGCAAGCAAATTGCATAGGATGAACAGACCCGTGGTGGGTAACAATCGAGCAGGTGATAGCAGTTGGTAGATTAAGCATGGAGAGCAGATCAACTTGGATAAATGCAGGAAGATGTGTGCCACCGGGTCCAGCTCGAGCGGCTTGGGGATGATGCAGCCTGAGGGGTGCCCCCAACAAGATAGGATAAAGACCTAAGCAAAAGGGATACATGCCGCAGGGACAGAACCACGCGGCCTGGGAATAATGCAGCCCAAGGGGCGCTCCCAGCTAAACGAGCTTGGAAGATGTCACCTGGTTCTGTAGACGAAGTAGAGTTTGTGCAGTTGAAGGCATGCATTGAAGAAATGACTCCTCATGAGCCACCAGAACCCTAAGCATCGGGAGGCTCTAGGGGCTTGGGAGGTTCCCTGAAGACCATCTCCATCTCGTCTAGAACGTCGTGGTACTTGGCTTCCTGAGCTGCCAGGACACATCGCATGTTGCGCTGATAGGCCGACGCCACGCTCGGCAAGCCAAAGGGCATACGAATGTAGCTGTGCGGCGGGCCCTCACAGCGGCCCACATGCGAAGGCCAGCAACATTCCTGAGATGTGGCCCTATTGAGCCCTGGGACGTTGATGCAGACACACAGCCTAGCATCCTCGCCAGGATGTGGAGTTGCACCTCGTGGGCGGCTGTCGCCGTGCATGGCTCTTGCTTCTTGCAGTTCCTGGGTGGTCTTGGTGATGAACTCCTGAGTGGTGTGCACTCCTTGCCCTGTGCTCTCCTGAGGGTCACACGCCGTGAAGCACGCCACCAAGTGGTGCCCAAGAGCCTCCCTCGTGAGGTTGGCAAGGTCTGAGGCCCTCCAGAAGAGAGTCCCCGAGCCCTGCCTGAAGAGGGCGCCGGGCGCGCCATCCTATGCTATGGAGGGAGGCGCCCCTGGAGCGGGCACTGGTCCTGACGTGGCTCCTACCGCGACGCCATCGTCCTGAGGTCCTCCACGGCGCGGTTGCTTCTTCTTGGGGATCGCCTCTAGAAGGCCTTCATTTCTGCTGTCGGGGTCGTCGATTGTTGCGGCCGGTAAGGCGCGCTCGAGGAAGCACACCGCATCCCTCTCTTCACACGGGACCATGATGATTCCTCCGCTTCCTGGCATCTTGAGGACGTTGTAGCCATGATGAGTTACTGCCATGAACTTGGCCAGGGCTGGATACCCGAGGATGGCATTGTATGGCAGGCGGATGTGTGCGACGTCGAAGTCGATGAGCTCGGTGCAGTTGTTCTTGCGCTCCCCGAAGGTGACGGGCAGGTGGACCTGCCCTATTGGTGTTGTGGAGCCGTCGGTCACTCCTGAGAAAGGCTTGGTGGGCTGGAGCTGTTCATAAGGCACTTGGAGGTTGTCGAACGTGTCGACAGACAGGACGTTGAGCCCTACGCCGCCGTCAATGAGGGTCTTGGTGACCTGCACATTGCTGATGACTGGGGAACACAGCATAGGGAGGGCGCCAGCGGTGGCTGCGCACTTGAGCTGATCTGTCGAGTTGAAAGTGATGGCGCATTGGGACCACTTGAGTGGGCGCGTGGCCTCGAGTTTGGGGAGTGCCGCGTTCACCTCGCGAGTGAACTGTTTGAAGGTGCACTGAGAGGCTGGGGCCTGGGCGCCGCTCAAGATGCAGGCGATCGCACGCGGCTCCTAGAAGCCCCCAGCCCCCTCGTCCTGGTGGTGGTCATCGTTCCTTCTTGGTGGTGGCAGCGGGGGAAGATCGGCGTTGCCCTGGGGGCGATCTTCACGCGGCGGGTCCTTCCAGGCGCCCTCGCGAGGCTGGTCCTGCCAGTGGTCCTCGCGAGGCCGGTCGGCCAATCCTGGCGCGGGCCACGGTCATCCCAGCGTCTGCCTCCATGTCCTCCTCCTTGGCCGTAGCCCCGATAGTTGCACTCGGGGCGTCGACCGTAGAGTCCTTCTCGTATGGCTCTGAGCTCTTGATAGTCACTGGTGTTGTGGGTGTTCAGGTTGTGGAAGGCGTAGAATGGTCGGCCTTTCTTGGATGACTCGGGCTGATCTCTGCCCAGCTTGATGTCGGGCTCCGCTGCGAGCACAACTGCCTCCTTGCGCTTCAAGTCCTTGGCCTTGGCCTTCTTCTCCTCCGCGCCCACGGCTGGCAGCTCAAGGAGAGAGAGGCGCCCCTCCTCAGCTCTTGCGCACTTGGTCGCTAGGTTGAACAGCTCCTGAGATGTGCAGAGCTCCTCGTGGATGGCGAGCTCTTCCTTCATCTTGACGTCACGGACGCTGTCGGAAACGCGGAGATGATGGCCTCGTCCTTGACCTTGGGGATCTTGAGGCGGGTGTTGTTGAAGCGCTGGATGTACTTCTGGAGGGTCTCTCTTGGTTGCTGCTGATGCGGCGTAGATCACCCGCGGCCGGTGGGCGGTCGCGAGTGCCCTGGAAGTTGGTGACGAAGCGGTCGCGCATCTCGTCCCAGGAGGAGATCGAGCGGTGCTGCAGGTTCAGGAGCCAGGAGCGAGCTTCATCCTTGAGAGCCAAGGGAAACCAGTTCGCCATGACCTTTTCGTCACCGTTGGCTGCTTCGATGCTCAGCTCATAGAGCTACAGGAACCCTGCGGGGTTGGCGGTACCGTCATAGCGAGGAGGCAAATCCGGCTTGAACTTGCCCGGCCAGGCGACGCTACACAGCTCGGGGGTGAAGGCGCGGCAGCCAGCCGTGGTTGCCGGGGCCCTCTTCGGAGGTGGAGCTTGGTCTCGGCGAGATCCACGCTGCACCGTCGCGGGCGGTGCGCGGTCTTGACGAGGTGGCGCGGGGTGCGCAGGTGTAGCTTCTCGCGGCCGCGGAATTTCTTGGCAGCTTCTCCCTTCGGGCGCGAGCGCCGGGCGCGGCGGATCACGCCACGGAGCCGCGCGCCTTGGTGCCAAGGCACCGTCTTGGGGCTAAGGTGGTGGAGGCACACCATGAGCCCCATCGCCCGTGGCTGGTTGACGGGGAGCCAGAGAGTGGGATGGCGCCGGAGAGCCCCCCGCGGCGTGGACGAGCTCGACGACGCGGTCAAGCCACTCCTCGTAGAGGTCATCGATAGGGCGGTAGCACAGGAGCTCGTTCGCCACGAGGAGCGCGGCCCATGCCTCCATGGGAGCGCGGTGTGCGTGAGATGAAGAACCGGCAGGGGTCAACGACAGAGTGGCGGTGCGGCCGTCCTGCCGCACCGAAGGATGCAGCGAGGATGCCTGGTGCTCGTTCCCCACCGGGCATGTGGCAGCGTTGGCGGCGGGAGATGGAGAACGGCGTTGTGGCCCGCCGACAAGAGCCGTCTAAGCGACGCGGGCGGTGAGGGCAGCCCGATGCTCAGCTCGAGCACGGCGAGCGTCTGCCATGGAGACGACGGAGCAACAAACTGATGGAAGGGAAGCTACGACACACCCCTACCTGGCGCGCCAAATGTCAGATGTGGGGTTCCGACAAACCTTAATGTTTGAACACTGGGGTGCGTGCAAATTCTTTCCTTCCCACCAATCTACGCCCTAGCTCGCTAAGATCTCGTGGACGAACTCGACGAACTCGCAACACAGAAAGACATGAGGTTTATACTGGTTCGGGCCACTGTTGTGGTGTAATACCCTACTCCAATGTGGTTGTGGTGGATTGCCTGTGGGGCTGATGATGAACAGTATAAGGGAAGAACAGCCTCCTGAGGTTGAGGTGTTCTTGTGAGCAGGCTCTCGATCGGGTTGGATCAAGCTAAGATGATATGCCTGAGGCTCTGTTTCATTTGCCCCCTACTATGGTGGCTAGCTCTACTTGTATAGGCCCTGGTCCTCTTCCCATATATCGAGCGGGAAGGGAGCCAACAACGGCGGGCCAATTTGAAGGGGGACAGCTAGTACAAGCTATCCTGACAAAAGTGGTGTTCGCCTGTGAAAAGCTCTCGTGCTGACGCCGTCTTGGGCTCCACGATGACCTCCATCTCGCCGTCCTCCTGGTCTTGGTATCGTTGCACCAATATAGCAACCTTTGCCTGATGCCTCGGTACTCTTCGCTTGCGCTGGCCTCCTTAGCACCAAAGAGAAAACAAGGACGCTGCGCGCGCTGGCGCGCTCCTGGTGTCGTGCGTCATGGCTCACGTCATGAGGGTCACGTGAGGTTTTCCCCGCCTTGATATATCTGCTCCTCGTGAGCCTGCCTAGCTAGGCTACTCCAAAACAGGTCTTGCATCGCCTGCCTCGCGAGGCTTGGACCCTCGCAAGGGTCTTGGATGCTTTGTTCATGAAGATGGGCCGTACGGCCTGCTGGCTTGGTCACGTCGTGGGCCGCAGGCACCCAAGTATGGGGACCCCCGTTCCCAGAACGCTGAAAGTAATGAGTATATGTGGTGTCCTTTCCGGACTATCCCCTTCGGTTTATATAGACACCGAGGGTATCTAGGGTTTACATGGAGTCAGTTACATAAGAAGGAATCTTTGGTTACCAAGCTTGCCTCCCACGCCAAGTAGAGTCCAATCCGGACACGGTGTATTCTTCGGCCTTCATGTCTTCACAGCCTATCTGTCCGGCCTATGGATAACAGGCCGGACGCCGAGGACCCCTTAGTCCAGGACTCCCTCAGTAGCCCCTGAACCTGGCTTTAATGACGAGGAGTCTGGCACGCAGATTTGTCTTTGGCATTGCAAGGCGGGTTCCCTTCTATCCGAACTTCAAGATAGTCTTCAGATGCGATGATAGTATCCTGACCTGTCACACACACCATACATAACCGTAGAGAGAATATATATTCTTACACGAGTCTAATCCGCTGACATCTTTTATAATATGACATCACATTTGTCCGATCATAATTTCGAACTGTTTTTCATCTGCCGCTCTACGTTGCGAGACGCGGTTGCCATTGGCACGTCTTGTCGAAGCAAAGATCGTGCCCCCTTATTACGGGATTCTCATAAATACGGGCATGGGTGACCCAACCGTGCCTCTTTGCATGGCTCTTGGGAATAGGCGAGTTCAAGGGTGTCGGCGTTCTGGGAACAGGGGTCCCCAGACTTGCCTGCCTGTGTCCTACGGCGTGGCTCAAGTGGGGGCCCAGCGCGGCCCATCTTCATCAGCTCAAGCTCAAGACCCTCGCGAGGGGCCAAGCCTCGTGGGGCGGACGACAGAAAGCTCCCTCAGAGGTAGCCTCATCAGGCAGGCTCGCGAGGCGGGGGAACCTCACGAGGAACCCGTGACGCAAGCCATGACAATCGAGACCAGGCGGGCACCGGCCTGCGCAGTGCCCTTGTTTCCCCTTTGGTGCAAAGGGGCAAGCGCAGGCCAAGGCATCGGGCAAAGGTTGCCATTCTGGTGCAACGAGACCAAGACCAGCAGAGCGGCAGGACGGAGGTCATCGTGGAGCCCAAGACGGTGTCATGACCAGTACTTTTGGCAGCCAAAGACCACCATTGGTCAGGATAACTTGTACTATATGTTCCCCTTCAAAATGGCCAATTGTTGGCACCCTTCCTGCTCATTATTTGGGGAGAGGCCCAGGGCCTCTATAAATAGAGCTAGCCACCACAAAGTAGAGGGACATGTAGAAATCCGGTAGAGCCCCAGCAGAGAGAGAGAGAGGCGACTGAACTCACCCTAGCAGTTCATCGCACTAGCTCAAGAACACCTCTCGCGAGGCTGTTCTTCCCTTGTACTGTTCATCATCAGCCCCTGAGGCAATCCACCACGCCACACACTGGAGTAGGGTATTACACCACAACGGTGGCCCGAACTAGTATAAACCTTGTGTCCCTTGTGATGTTTGTTGTTTCCAGTTTAGATCACGCGAGGAGATTGGACGTAGATCTGTAGGGGAGAGATCTCCGCGCGTACACCAGTGTTCGAACTTCAAGGGTCTGCCGGAACCCGAAATCTGACATTTGGCGCGCCAGGTAGGGGTGCGCCGGAGTCCTTCCTCCTGCCGACCCGCTCTCCCCCGACATCGCATCCCGCCCTCATGGCGGACAACGCGCCGCCCGCTCCAGCAACGGATGCCGACACTGGGGCCAGGGGGCTCCGGGCCTTGGCCCCCACCTTGCGACAGGTGCAGTTGCCGCGCAAGTTCAGCCCCGAGACGCCGCCGCGCTACGACGGCGCGATGGACATGATGATTTTCCTGCTGGTGTACGAGGAGGCCGTCCTCAGTGCTGGGGGAGACGACCGGGTGATGGCCAAGTAGTTACCCATGGCCCTCACCTGAGTCCCGCGCGCGTGGCTCCTCCACCTGCCGACGGCCTCTGTCACCTCCTGGGAGGAGCTGCACGACCTCTTCCTCACCCGTTCGCCGCACCAGCGCCACCCGTCGTCGCAGCTCTCCTGGGTTGCTCCCAGGCACCACCCTCGAGCCATCACGTCAAGCCGTTCACCCGCCGGATCAGCACCGCCTCCAAGCGCCAGGAAGCCCCCCCGAGCTGGGTGGCGCCCGAGGCCGATCTAACCTTCAACTCGGAGGACCACCCCTTCAACCCCATTGGTTCGGGCGCGCTCCTGATGCTGTGCACCCCCACCATCTGCCAAGTGGCCGTCACCAGGACCCTCATCGACGGTGCTGCCGGCCTCAACGCGCTCTCGGTGGAGGCCTTCAGCCTCCTCCACGTGCCGCTGGAGCGGCTGCAACCCAGCAGGCCTTTCTCGGGCGTCGGAGACGGTTCCACCGCCTCCTTGGGACAGATCCGCCTCCCAGTGACCTTCGACACCTGCGAAAACTTCCGCACAGAGCTGATCGACTTCAACATCGCCCCCGTTGGCCTCCCCTACAAAGCCATCCTCGGCTATCTGGCCTTGGCTCGGTTCATGGCAGCAACTCACCCGGCGTACAACCTCATGAAGATGCCTGGGAGCGGCGGCGTCCTCACCATGTCAGGAGATACAAAGGATGCGCTGCAGGTGCTCCAACTTGTTTTCAGGGCGGCCGCGGTGGCGCAGCCTACTAGCACCGACGCCCTTGAGCCCAAGGGGGCTGCGCCGGCTAAAAAGAAGCAGTCGTTCACCCAAGACAAGGCGGAAACCAAGCAGGTACCGGTCGATGAGGACGGGTCCACTAGCGCCACATTCACCATAGGGGCCAACCTCGAGCCCGAGCAGGAGAAGGCCCTGATCAGGTTCCTGCATGCGAACAAGAAGGTGTTCGTGTGGGAACCTGATCAGTTATCAGGGGTCCCAAGGGAAGTGATCGAGCATCACTGAAAGTGCGTTATATCGACTAGCGGGGGGGGGGGGGGGGGTGAATAGGTGATTTTTATGAAATTCTTCACTGAGGAATTTGCCGGCGAGGAAATTCCTTAGCGAAGAACTACTAGCAACGGAATGAGTACTCAAAAGTAAACATAACATAATACAAGCATAGTCATCATGGTGAAATGAAGACAGGCACAGAGTACAGAAGCGTAAGCACAGGATAACACAGGATGGAGACAAATAGACTGAAGAAATTGAACCGAGGAAATTGAGAAAGTCTTCAGTCAAAGTCTTCAAACACAGATTTGAACAAGCACACAACACAGTTATGAGGAAATGAAAAGGTTGAGGAAATAGAACCAGTAAGCTTGGTGATGACAATGATTTGGTAGACCAGTTCCAACTGTTGTCCTAGTTGTATGTCTGGTTGGAGCGGCTGGGTATTTAAACTCGAGGACACACAGTCTCGGACACCCAGTCCTGAACACGCATCTCAGGACACCCAGTCCTCACCATATTCTCCTTGAACTAAGGTCACACAGACCTCGTCCAATCACTCGTGGTAAGTCTTCAGGCGACTTAAAAAACCTTCACAAACTCGGTCACTCGGCGGTCCACAATTCCTCTTGGATGCTCTAGACCATGACGCCTAACCGTCTGGAAGAAGCACAGTCTTCAAAGGTAACAAGCGTCGGATCCACACATGATCAATCTCTTCTGTGATGCTCAATCACTTGGGGTTTGTAGGTGTTTGGGTTTTGGGTTTTTGGTTTTCCTCACCTGATGATTTTTTCTCAAAGTCCTCAGAGGATGGGTTGCTCTCAAATGACAAGTGTCAGTTTCTCTCGGAGAAGCCAACCAGCTACTGGTTGTACGGGCGGCTATTTATAGCCTATGGAGCAGCCCGACATGATAAGACATAAATGCCCTTCAATGATATGACTATTAGGTGGATAGATATTTTGGGACAGCTCGCGCATAGCACAGCAACGGTCGGAATTTTGAGTAGCAAAATCCTCAGGGCTACCATGTTCCTCACTGTGTAGGTAATCCGCACTGGCGAATTCCTAACTCCTCAGTCAGAACAAAATCCTTAGAGACCAGAAGAGCTTCGTCTCTGTCACTGAAGAAATTGACTGAACTGTATGAGATTTCCAATGGCTTCACTCGAAGGTATTGGTAGGTGTAGGATTTTGAGTTGAGCATCACATGGAAATTTTTCCTTAGTATTTCCTCGACCCCCTTTAATAGTACGGTGTTTTCTATGACTCAAGAAAGATAAAATGAAACTACGAAAACAAAAGTCTTCACTCTTCATGTTCCTCGAATGAATACCAAGTCTTCAAGGTCACACCAATTTCTTCACTTTCAAAGTCTTTAGAAAGTCCTCAGTCGAAGAACTTCATTTTTAGGGGTCGACTTTCTCTATAACTATCAAACTCCTCATAGACTTATAGACTTGTATACACTCACAAACACATTAGTCCATTAACCTATAAGTCTTCAATACACCAAAATCACTAAGGGGCACTAGATGCACTTACAATCTCCCCCTTTTTGGTGATTGATGACAATATAGGTTAAGTTTTCAACGGGGATAAACATATGAAGTGTAACTACTAATATTGAGGAATTTGATTGCAAGATATAGAAGAACTCCCCCTGAAGATGTGCATAGTGAGGAATTTGCTTTCGAAGCAATGCACACTTGAAGAGTTGAATCATGGAGATCTCCCCCTATATCTTGTAATTCATACACGCATTTGACATATAGCAGTGAAGAATTTGAAATGCATGATGACATATGGTGACTAATGTAATTCAGCATGCGTGCAATAATATTAACGATGAATAAGCATGAAGAAAAATGTATCAAGAGTATCAGAGCACCATCGGGTTTAAGTTTACAACTCGATCCAACAAAGTCGCACAAGAACGAGAGTTGTAAGTTAACAAAAAAACGCCCATATAGAAAGACCTGCTTGAAGACTAACTCAAAAATTCTCCCCCTTTGTCATCAAATGACCAAAAGGGTCGAATATGAGGACTAACGCCCCTGAAGAATATCAAGTTGATGAAGGAGTGCCATCGTTGTTGGGGTCGTTTGTCGTAGTAGGGCCTGCCGCAGTGTCGTCCAAGTCTTCATTTTCATCAGTGTCGAGCGATGAGGAATATGAGCTGGCCACCGGAGAAGGAACCTTGACCATCTTGAATTTCTTCGGTGGAGGTGCAGACTAGTCAAAATCTTCTTTGAGACCCATGTTCTTCAGATCTTCCTCACCATACAGATGTGACAGGATTGCCCAGGTGCGACCGAAGACTTGATGGAGGTAGTAATGGGTTTTCTTCACTACATTGTGCGTGGCAGTCATGTTGTGAAGAAGTGAACCAAACTGACGCTTAACCCATTTGTGATTTCGATCCACCTTCTGGTGAAGACTAAGTAGAAGTTCACGGTCAGTCATCACGCGCGGAGCAGTGGCTTGAGGAGTGGACTTGGGTGCATTGGTAGAGTCATGTGTGGCAGAGTCATCATTGGTGGAATAAGATGCAGCTTTGCGAAACTGACCATCCAATGGACGAATGCCTTCATCTATTACAGCTGGTGCCTTTCCCTTTCCATCAACTGAGGAATATGTCTGCTTGAGGACTTCAATTGGGGGCAAGTAGCTGAGGTGATTCTGGAAATCAGCTTTGTAGTTGAGTGAAGACCTTGTCCTGAGGAATCTCATAATCCAAGGTGCATAAGACTTCAGCTCAAACGGAGACAGTGCAACATTTGCCGTAGTCCTCATGAAGAAATCATGATAATTGACAGGAATGCCATGAACGATGTTGAATACCAGATTCTTCATGATGCCAACAATTTCCTCATCAGATGAGTCGTGGCCTTTTATAGGACCGATTGTCCTCGTAAGAATACGATAGACAGTTCTGGGCACGTACAACAATTCCTTCATGAGGAATTTGGTTCTTGGTGCTTGACATGGCTTCAAAGGTTTCATCAGCACCTGCATGTAATGATGTGTGAGCTCAGGTTCACTGTAGATGCAGCGAGCTTCTTCAAGGGGAGGACTGAGTGGTAGAGCACGAAGCAATTCAGAGGCTGGTGTAGTGTAGTAAGTGTTTTCAGACATCCAGTCCAACACCCAGGAATTCACATCTTCAGCATCTCCAGTGATGTGCAGCGTTTCATAGAATTGAAGAATCAGTTCTTCATTCCAATCGCAGATGTCAGAGGAAAAGTTTAGCAGTCCAGAGTCGTGAAGAACACTGAGGACTGGTGTGAAGCACGGCAGAGATTCCATATCCACGTGAGGAATATGCTTATGGTAGTAGATCTTCTCCTTGTTGAACAGCACTGAGGAATAGAAATTGGCTTGACTAGTAGTCCAGAAACGCCTCTTCCTAATGCGAGCAGAGTTATATGGGTTGTAATCTTCGAGGCATATGTGCTTGCCGAAGAAATCATCAGCCTTGAACTTTTGCTTGCGTGAGAATGGGTCCTTTGGCTTTGGCAGACGAGTGTCAGTGAGTTGTATCACGACCTCAGGAATCTCAATCGCAGGTTCTTCAGGCTGAGGAATTTCTGGTTCCTCCTCAGTGACAGTCTTCTTCGTTGGTTGTTCAGCAGGAGCAGTTTCTTCAGCGCTAGTGGCTGGAATTTCCTCATGGACAGATGCAGTGGGATGAGTTTCTTCAGAGCCCATATGTACAGTTTGTGTGGGAGACTGAGGAATTTTCTATAGAGGGGTGAACATTGGAGAGTTTGGATGCTGACTTTCCCAGAATTCACCACTGATTACGGGTGTGGAGCAGCCAACGTCCACATCTTCATCTTCCATTTCTTCAACGCCAGCCTCTTCAGCTGTGAACTGAGGCATAGGCGAGGAGATGATAGGTGTTGAAGGGATCGCATCCACTTCAATTTCTTCATCCAATGGTTCAGACAAAGCAGCAGAAGGAGTTTCTTCATCAGATCCGCTGGGGATCACATAGTCTTCATCAAAAGGAACAAGGTCCTTTGATGGCCTGGTTGAGATGGAAACAACATCAATGGGATTTGCAAATGAACTTGTCATAGGCTTCATTTTCTTCGGAGCTGAAGAATCTGAAGCAGCTGATGTTTTCCTTTTCTTCACTGCAGCACGCTCTGCAGCCTTGGTCTTCTTCACATCTGATGCAGATGGAAGGATTGGAGTTGAAGTTGGTGCAGGAGCAGCTGAGGAATCTGGTTGATTTTCTTCAGGCACAACTAATGCAGTTGCCCTGAGTTATTCAGTTTCTTCAGGCGCATCACTAGTGGGTGCCCTGGCAATTTCTTCAGTGGCTGGAATGCAGTCATCAGCCCTCGAACTCACATTTTCTTCAGCAGCCTGATTTTCATCAGCGGTGCTGGCATTTTCTTCAGCAAGCTGAGCAGGTGCTTCAGCCTGAGGAAGTTCCTGTTGCGTTGGGGCTACAACATTGGAAGTGAAGTTATCCGCAAGTTTCACAAAACGAACCTTGGCTCCAAGCCAATCAGCGCGATATGCGTCAAAGTCATCACTGAGTTTCTTGATCTCATTCTGAATAGTGACAAGTTCTTTAGTTGTCATAGAGACAGCGTTTTTCTTCAGATCGCGCTCTTTCTTGTACTACGCTTTCTTGATCTGCCTGGCCTTCTCAAATTTCCACTTCTCTTCTTGAATGAAGTGGGTCAGCATGTGACTTTGGCCAGGAGTCAGCTTGAAGTCAGGCAAGGGGGTGTTGGGGTCCTTGTGCCAAACATCAATGTAGTCGAGGATCAACTTGGGGTCCAAAAGTAGTGGCACCTCTGATCCTTTGGCTCTAGCAGCCCTGACTTGCCTGTCTCTGATGATTTCTGCAAGTTCATCATCATCAGCTTCGTCTTCTTCCGACGGTACTTGGAAAGCGACTTGTTTATTTTGAGGACTTGGGCGAGGACCTCGTCCAGCAGTGGCCTTTGTCTTCAGAAGTGAGGGGCCAGCTGAGGAACTTGGTGCAGCTGAGGAACTAGCTGAGACACCTGAGGCAATGGAGATGCCTTCAGTCCTTTGGCACGAGGCGAGATGCGCAGGTGTAGAGGATTTAGTCGAAATAGCTGAGGGCTTTGGCGGAGGAGCTAAGGACTTTGGAGGAGCAGGAGCAGCATGAGGAATTGGCCGTGAGGGCTTTGAGGATTCTGGCCGTGAGGGCATTGCTGAGGAACTTGGCCTGGAGGGCATTGTTGGTGAAGCACTTGGCTTGCGTGCAGGCTTCTTTGACATAGCCTTCTTTGGCTTGACACCAAAGGAATCAGCAGAGGCAGCAGCAGCAGCAGAGTCTTCATTGAATTTCCTCACTGCTTCTTTGGCTTGCTTAGCTAACTTGGCTTGGCGTTTGGCCCATTCATCAGGATAGTCCTCACCACGCTTGAGGCTGGTGGGATCAGCGATTTGGCCAGGTACTAATGGAGGTCTTGGGCATGGAGGATTGAGTGCGAATTTCTTCATGTACTTAGGAGTGACATATCTGTACTCCCTCCACTATCTAGCCCATGTTCTCTCTATCTTCTGAATGCGCACTTTGCGCTCATTCTTGGTTTCCTCAGTAGGTGTGCAGTACCCAGCATAGATTTCATCAGGGATCTCAAACGCTGTATTTACCTCAGGCCTCTTTCCTCCCTTCTGTGGCTTCTTACCGTCAGCGATTTTCTTCAGTTGAGGAATTTGAACAATTGAATTCCCTGAAGAAGTATGCGACTTTTCTTCGAGGAACGCTGCAAATGAGTTAAGTTGATGAGAACCTAGTGATTCAGCAGCTGACATGTGTACCTGTGAACAGAGTATAGTTGCGAGGAATTTGGAGAGGTCATATGGGTTCTCAGAAGGTTTTGTAAAAAGAACAAGTTAGAGGAATTTGACCAGATGAGTCTTGAAGAATTTCACTAAGCGTTCACTGTCTTAGGTTCCAGAGATGTGTAGATTAAAAATCCACACATTTGAGGAATCTTGAAGAAAAACATGGCTTAGAGAAACGAATCAAGAATAGATGACTTGTGAGGTGTTTAGTGTGTGAAGCTATGAAAGCACCTTTGAAGATTTTGAAGATAATCATTCGAATCAACAAGGGTAGTAAAAGTAACTTTTAATTACCCTGGACAAAGAATACGACGAACTGGAGTGAGGAGATGTGAAGTTCGTCTATGCAGATCTTCCACGCCCAAACTTGGCGGAGGAAGACGGCTACGGTGGCGACGGAATGAAGATTTCCGCGGTCGGCGCGAGTACGTCGGTGACGAGGTCGAGGCAGTGAAGCTCTTCCTCACCGGCGGCGATGAAGTAGCGGCGGCGCTAGGGTTTCAGAAGCTCGAGCTGGAGAGAGAGATCGAGCGGAGTAAAAGAAGTGAGGAAGGGAAGGAGGGGTATTTATAGCCACGGTGGAAAACTGCTCGCCCAAAAAAATTGGACGAACGTGCCCCTGACCCTTCTCATTCGCTTAACATGTGTCACCCACGTACTGAGAGGTGGAGATCGTGTGCGATCGTGGGTGAGTGGATAAGTATAATGTGGGATGCGGAACGATTTGAGCGGCAAAGCCGAAAATTTAGATAAGATAGGTTTTAATGTTCCGTTCGCAATTTCTTCAGCTGACAAGGACACAGTGAAGATTTTGAACGAGTTTCAAATAGAACGCACATGAAGAATTTGTGAACAGATTGGGTTGAGTATAGCATAGAGGGGAAGGGTCCGATCACATTCACTTAGCAGAAAAACAACTTGAATAAATAGCAATAAGTGAATGTTGTAGAGGACATAAACTCATATATATATATATATATATATATATATATATATATAGCCAATGAAGAAAAACGACGGAAACAGTGAACACTATGCAAAGTTGAAGAATATGAATAATTTGAGAAATTTCAACTTTTGGTGGTGGCGTGACCCACCGTATAAGAATGATGATTTCAGACACCGCGTACAATTATCGTAGGGTTCTGAGAATGAAATTCTTCATTAATTTCTTCACATTAAGAGTGTTATTCTTCATTGATTGAAGAAAAACGTTTCTTCATGTGTTGCACATCTAAGTCATCAATTTTGCATAAGTGTTAGGATGAGTGTCCTTTTCAAAGAACATTCGAACATTCTAGGATATTTAGCTCACACCGCAACTTGCTAAATCTCTTCTCATCCAAGGGCTTTGTGAAGATATCGGCTAGCTGTTCTTCAGTCTTCACATGCTCAATAAAAATGTCGCCCTTCAACACATGATCACGAAGAAAATGATGATGAATCTGAATGTGCTTTGTCTTCGAGTGCTGAACTGGGTTGTGTGCAATCTTGATGGCACTCTCATTGTCACAGAAGAGACGCACATTCTTCATGTTGACGCCGTAGTCCTTGAGGGTTTGCTTCATACATAGCAATTGGGCACAGCAACAACCAGCGGCAATGTACTCAGCTTCAGCAGTAGATAGTGATACGCAGTTCTGTTTCTTCGAGGACCAACAGACCAAAGATCGTCTGAGGAAATGACATGTACCAGATGTTGACTTGCGGTCCACACGATCACCAGCATAGTCAGAGTCATAATATCCAATGAGATCAAAAGCGGAGCCCTTGGGGTACCATATTCCAAGTGTTGGTGTGTGAGCTAGATATCGAAGAATATGCTTCACAGCTGTATGGTGTGATTCCTTCGGTGTAGCTTGAAATCGGGCACACATGCAAACACTAAGCATTACATCTGGCCTAGATGCACATAAGTACAATAAAGAACCTACCATGGAGCGGTATACCTTATGATCAAAGTCAATACCATTTTCATCAGTGCACAGATGGCCATTTGTGGGCATAGGAATTTTGACGCCTTTGCAATCTTGCATGCCAAATTTCCTCAGTACATCCTTGAGGTATTTCTCCTGAGATATGAATATGCCATTGCGTTGTTGACGAATTTGAAGACCTAAGAAGAATTTCAACTCTCCCATCATAGACATTTTATATTCTTCACTCATCATATAGGCAAATTCATCACTATAACGTTGGTCAGTACAACCAAAGATAATATCATCAACATATATTTGGCACAGAAACAATTCACCATCATAAGATTTAGTGAAAAGAGTAGGGTCGAGTGAACCGGGTTTGAAGCCTTTCGTCATGAGGAATTCCTTCAAAGTATCATACCAAGCCCATGGGGCCTGCTTGAGGCCATAGAGGGCCTTGTTGAGTCTGAAGACTTTGTCAGGATTCTTTGGATTTTCAAAACCTGGGGGTTGAGCAACATATACTTCTTCCTCAAGCTTACCATTGAGGAATGCACTTTTCACATCCATTTGATATAAAGTGATATCATGATGGTTAGCATAAGTAAGTAATATGCGAATAGCCTCAAGTCTAGCAACAGGTGCAAATGTTTCATCGAAATCAAGTCCTTCAACCTGTGTGTAGCCTTGAGCTACAAGCCGTGCCTTATTCCTAACCACAAGGCCATTTTCATCTTGCTTGTTGCGGTAGATCCACTTTGTGCCGATGATATTGTGCTTGCGAGGATCTGGACGTTTGACCAGTTCCGAGACATTGTTGAGCTCGAACTGATGTAATTCTTCTTGCATGGCCTGAATCCACTCAGGCTCTAGAAATGCTTCATCTACCTTAGTGGGCTCTGTAATAGAGACAAAAGCATAGTGCCCACAAAAGTTAGACAAATGTGAAGCTTTTGAGCATGTGAGAGGACCTGGCGCTTTGATGTCATTGATGATCTTTTCAACTTGAACTTCTTTTGCAATGCGAGGATGAGCTAGTTGCCATTGAAGAATTTGATCAGCGTTTTCTTCAGCACCATTTTCTTCAGCATTTTCTTCAGGTGCATTAGCTTGACATTCTTCATGTTCTGGAATGAATTCTTCAGCAGATTCTTCAGTGGGAATGACATCCTCAGTAGCCTTGAACTTGATAGTTTCCTCAGGTGCTGGTTCATCTATCATAGTAGGTAGGTGCTCTCTTTGCGAGCCATTAGTTTCATCGAACCGCACATCTATAGTTTCAACAACTTTGTGAAGAACGTTGTTGAAGACTCTGTAGGTGTGCGAGTCCTTTCCGTAACCAAGCATAAAACCTTCATGTGGTTTCGGTGCAAATTTCGAGTTGTGATGAGGATCTCTAATCCAACATTTAGCACCGAAGACTTTGAAATAACTTACATTGGGTTTCTTATCAGTGAGGAGTTCATAGGCAGTTTTCTTGAAGAATTTGTGAAGATATACTCTATTGATGATGTGGCACACAGTATCAATTGCCTTAGTCTAGAACCGATGAGGTGTTTTGTATTCATCAAGCATAGTGCGAGCCATCTCAGCAAGAGTCATGTTCTTACGCTCCACGATGCCGTTCTGCTGAGGAGTATAAGGAGTAGATAACTCATGAGTAATACCAAGTTCATCAAGATAGTCATCGAGACCAGAATTCTTGAACTCGGTGTCATTGTCACTTCTGATGTGCTTGATCTTCACACCAAAGTTGGTTAAAGCCCTCAAGGAAAATCATTTGAAGACTTCCTGCACTTCATGTTTGTAAGTAACAAGGTGTACCCATGTGTAACGAGAGTAATCATCAACAATAAGAAAGCCATATTGAGATGCTTCATTTGAAATAGCAGAATAATGATTAGAACCGAAGAGATCCATGTGAAGCAATTCAAATGGGCGAGTAGTGGTCATGATAGTCTTTGCTAGATGCTTGGCCTTGGTCATCTTCCCAGCTTCACAGGCTCCGCATAGGTGATCCTTGAGGAATTTGACATTCTCGATGCCAATGACATGCTTCTTCTTCACAAGCGTGTGCAAATTCCTCATGCCTGCATGACCAAGTCATCGATGCCAGAGCCAGCCTTCTGAAGCTTTTGCAAGTAAGCACATGGCTGGTTGTGGTCCTGTAGAGAAATCAACAATATACAGGTCTCCTCTCCTAGAGCCTTCGAAGACATTGGAATTTTCAGCTTCCATAACCACAACACAACGGTACTTGCCAAATACAACAACCATATCAAGATCACAAAGCATTGAGACAGACATAAGGTTGTATCCTAAGGAGTCAACAAGCATGACTTTGTCCATGTGTCGATCCTTTGTGATCGCAACCTTACCTAGACCTAATACCTGACTTTTGCCTTTGTCAGCAAAGATGATGTGCTTCAGATGCGACGGAGATAATGGAGCATCCATCAATAGATTCTTGTCACCAGTCATGTGGTTTGTACATCCACTATCGAGGACCCACTCAGTGGCTTTGGGTTGATCATCCTGCAGATGAATTAGTGCAGCTTACAAACTCATATACTTCATTAGTGAATAATATGACATCAATTCATCAGATCAGTTTCATCAAGTACAGAAACTGATAAAGCAATATGAGGATGTGAGAAATGAAAGTTCATTTCTTCATGATTAGCCTGCGTCCTATCAGGCATACTCAGGTCTCCAGCAAATTCTTCAGACGGTTATGTACGTCTGGAGACCTGACCCTGCATAAGAGATTAGTTCTTTTTCTTCACCACCCACATCTGAAGGGGTGTCAAAGAGTTCATCATTCTGCGAGCTCCATATGAGAAGGATGGCATAGAAGCCAGTCCATTTCGTTTTACATAAGAGGGGCTAGAGTAAGCATAAGAGTAAGCAGAGAAATTCTTCGAGGACTTATGGACATAGTGATTTGAAAAATAATGCACATATCCATAATCCTTAAATCTTCCCTGCGAAACAGACGGGTTAGCACGATGATGTTCATATGAGAACTTTGATCCTTTTGAGGAATTTGGTCCGTATGAGGACTTGAATCCATAGGAAGAATTTGGTCCATATGAAGAATTTGGTCCATATGAAGAATTTGATCTGGGGTTCCTATTCTTCACAGGTGGTGTCATGATGACATTCACCTGAATATTTTCAAGGCATCTTTTGGGAACCCAGATTTTCTTCATAGGGGAGCCGTTCCTGTAGTTAGTGCCAACATATCTAGCAAATACTTCACCATTCTGATTTTTGAACAGTTTATAGTTGGAGTCAATTGACTCATCATCAGAATGAGAAGATTCACATGCAAATCTAGATAAGTTAGATGGATCAACTGGAGGTCCCTTTCTAGCAACCCACGTAGTTTTGGGGTACTGCTCAGGCTTCCAATATGTACCATCAACATTGAGTTTCCTCTCAAAGGCGATACCCTCTTTCCTAGGGTTCCTGTTGAGGATCTGCTTTTTAAGCACATCACAAAGATCCTGATGCCCTTTGAGCCTTTTGTACATGCCTGTCATGTACAATTCCTTCAGCCCTCCATCGTCAGTGATACTAGCAATGTCCTCAGATGAGGAATTAGTGATAGCAGAGGCATGTGAAGAATTTGAAACATTAGCAGCATTTGAACATTCAGGTGAAGAATTAGCAGATTCACGTTCAATGCATTTCAAACATGGAGGAACAAATTCTTCCTGAGAAGTGCTGATTTGTTGAGCAAGTAATGAATCGCGCTCCTTCTGAAGATCTTCATAACTCACTCTTAGCTTCTCAAGGTCTTGCTTTCTTTGAAGAAATTCATAAGAAAGCTTCTCATGATCATATAAGAGAGTGTTATGTTGATCTTGAAGGGTGTCATACTTAATATGAAGTCTCTGAAGACTATCAGCCAAAGCTTTTGACTGATCCATTTCTTCACCCAACATATCATCGCTCTTGTTTAGCATATAGTGAACTTTTTCCAAAGCTCTTTGTTGTTTAGTGGCAAGGGAAGCAAGTTTGACATAGCTGGGTCCAAATTCATCACTAGATTCATCATCACTAGAGTCGGATAGGTAGCATTCAGTTACCTCAGCATCTTTTGCCATAAGGCATGATGCAGAAGGTGATGATTCTGGTTCGAATGTCATCGCTTTGAGAGATTCCTTGAAGTCCTCAAACCAAGGATCATGAAAGGTTCAATGACCTTCATAGACCTCAGAGAGACGGTCCCAGATGAGCTTCGCATGATCGAGATGCATGATATTCCTGAACTGATTTTGTGACAGACTGGAGCAGATGACATCCTTCGCCGTGAGGTTGAGAAGAGTGTACTTGCGAATGTCATCAGCTTCCACCATCTTGCACAGATCGGTCAGACCAATCTTAGTGACAGTCCACAGCTTGTTGTTCATCGCCATGAGGCGTTTCTTCATCATGGCCTTCCACTTGGGATACTCGTGACCGTCAAAGATGGGGCATGTCACTTTCGTCATACCTGCGGTCCACATAACTAAAACTCCAGGTGGTTAAACCAAAATCACACAGAACAAGGGAGTACCTTGCTCTGATACCAATTGAAAGTGCGTTATATCGACTAGAGGGGGTGAATAGGCGATTTTTATGAAATTCTTCACTGAGGAATTTGTCGGCGAGGAAATTCCTTAGCGAAGAACTACTAGTAATAGAATGAGTACTCAAAAGTAAACATAATAGAATACAAGCATAGTCATCATGATGAAATGAAGACAGGCACAGAGTACAGAAGCATAAGCACAGGATAACACAGGATGAAGACAAACATAGTGAAGAAATTGAACTGAGGAAATTGAGAAAGTCTTCAGTCAAAGTCTTCAAACACAGATATGAACAAGCACACAACACAGTTATGAGGAAATAAAAAAGTTGAGGAAATAAAACCAGTAAGCTTGGTGATGAAAATGATTTGGTAGACCAGTTCCAACTGTTGTCTCAGTTGTACCTCTGGTTGGAGCGGCTGAGTATTTAAACTCGAGGACACACAGTCCTGGACACCCAGTCCTGATCACGCAGCTCAGGACACCCAGTCCTCACTGTATTCTCCTTGAACTAAGGTCACACAGACATCGTCCAATCACTCGTGGTAAGTCTTCAGGCGACTTCCAAACCTTCACGAACTCGGTCACTCGGCGATCCACAATTCCTCTTGGATGCTCTAGACCATGACGCCTAACCGTCTGGAAGAAGCGCAGTCTTCAAACGTAATAAGCGCCGGATCCATGTAGGATCAATCTCTTCAGTGATGCTCAATCACTTGGGGTTTGTAGATGTTTTGGGTTTTGGGTTTTTGGTTTTTCCTCACTTGATGATTTTTGCTCAATGTCCTCAGAGGATGGGTTGCTCTCAAATGACAAGTGTCAGTTTCTCTCGGAGCAGCCAACCAACTAGTGGTTGTAGGGGGCAGCTATTTATATCCTAGGGAGCAGCCCGACATGATAAGACATAAATGCCCTTCAATGATATGATCGTTAGGTGGATAGATATTTTGGGACAGCTGGCTCATAGCACAGCAACGGTCGGAATTTTGAGTAGCAAAATCCTCAGGGCTATCATGTTCCTCACTGTGTAGGTAATCCGCAATGCCGAATTCCTAACTCCTCAGTCAGAACAAATTCCTCAGAGACCAGAAGAGCTTCGTCTTTGTCACTGAAGAAATTGACTAAACTGTATGAGATTTCCAATGGCTTCACTCGAAGGGATTGGTAGGTGTAGGATTTTGAGTTGAGCATCACATGGAAATTTTTCCTTAGTATTTCCTCGACCCCCTTTAACAGTACAGTGTTTTCTATGACTCAAGAAAGAGAAAATGAAACTACGAAAACAAAAGTCTTCACACTTCATGTTCCTCGAATGAATACCAAGTCTTCAAGGTCACACCAATTTCTTCACTTTCAAAGTCTTCAGAAAGTCTTCAGTCGAAGAACTTCATTTTTAGGGGTCGACTTTCTCTGTAACTATCAAACTCCTCATAGACTTATAGACCTGTATACACTCACAAACGCATTAGTCCCTTAACCTATAAGTCTTCAATACACCAAAATCACTAAGGGGCACTAGATGCACTTACAATCACCTCAACATGTGCCCCAATGTGCGCCCCGTGAAGCAGAAGGCAAGGCGGCAGTCTACTGAGAAACAGGCTTTCATCGTTCAAGAGACCTAGAAGCTAGAGGCGG
The DNA here is from genome assembly GCA_034509565.1 of Triticum monococcum. NCBI lineage: Eukaryota > Viridiplantae > Streptophyta > Magnoliopsida > Poales > Poaceae > Triticum > Triticum monococcum. The sequence continues at coordinate 402,801,518 of CM067844.1, read as the reverse complement.
CAGGAGTTATCCACGAGGTCCGCTACCCTGATTGGCTGGCCAATCTGGTCGTTGTGCCAAAAAAGGGAGGAAAGGAGCGATGTGCCAAGGCCGCATCGACTGTCCGAACTTAAGCAAAGCAGAGCCAGGGGGCCTTGCGAAGGCCGCAACCGCAGCCGGAAAGGAACAACCGGAGCAGGAGAACGCACCCGGAGGAGGAGAGGCCTCTCCAGGTGACCAAGTGCTGGGAGCTCCGTCGTCTCAAGAGATGCCTCGACCTCTGGAGGACGCAAGTTGTGCCAGCACCCTCAACCTTGTCGAGCATCCCATGTACTTCGTTAGCATGGTGCTACGGGACACAAGGGCACGGTATCGCATGCCTCAAAAACTCCTCGCGCTACTAGTGGCCTCACGCAAGCTGCACCACTACTTCCAAGGACATCCCATCAAAGTCGTCTCAGCATACCCCTTGGAAAGAGTGCTCAGGAGCCCAAACTCAGCTGGAAGGGTTGCTGAACGGAACATTGAGCTACAGGCATTTCAGCTAGAATTCAGTACGACCAGAGTCATCAAGGGAGCCGCACTTGCAGATTTCATGGCAGAATGGGCAGGAGCATCGGGTCTCGAGGCAGGCAAAAACCGATCACTTTCCCCGGGAAGTGAAGCACCGGATGGCTGGGTCATGTACTTTGATGGGGCGTTCTCCCGACACGGTGCGGGAGCTGGTGTGGTGCTCGTATCCCCTACCCAGGACAAACTCTACCATGCCGTACAACTTTGCTTCCAGCACGGAGAAAAGGTCTCCAACAACATAGCGGAGTACGATGGCCTAATAGCAGGCTTGAAGGCTGCAATTGCCTTAGGGGTGAAGCGCCTCATCATCAAGGGCGATTCACAGCTCCTCGTCAACTTCTCCAACAAGATATACGAGCCAAAAGACGAGCACATGGAAGCCTACCTCGCTGAGGTTCGCAAGATGGAGAAACAGTTCTGGGGGCTAGAGTTGCAGCATGTGCCTCGCGGCACCAATCAGGAGGCTGATGACAATGCCAAGAGGGCATCTAGGCGGCTGCCTCAGGAGCCTGGCGTCTTCGAGGAGTGGCTCTGCAAACCCTCGGCGGTGCCGTCATTCTCGAGCACGGCGCAACCAAGGGAGGAGCTCCCTCAGCCGCCTACCTCAGGAGCCCCGGTCTGCGGCCCAGCCTCAGGGGCACGCCTGCTCCTGGCGTTAGAGCTTCAGGAAGGGTGTTGGATCCTGGAGCTCAAGAACTACCTGATGCTAGGGACTCTGCCGGAGAATGAGGAGGAAGCGGAGCGTGTGGCGCTGCAGGCCACGGCTTATTGCATCAGGGATGGAGAGCTCTACAGGAAGCGACCAAATGACGTGTCCCTACGTTGCATCTCCCGAGAGCAAGGGAAGGATCTACTGGCGGACATAAACGGCGGAGACTGCGGGCACCACTCGTCGCCATGGACCCTCGTCGGCAAGGCATTCCGTAGTGGATTCTATTGGCCTATAGCGCTCAACGACGCCGTTGAGCTTGTGAAGGCTTGCGAGGCCTACCAGTTTCTAGCTAAGCAGATCCATCAGCCTGCGGGGGGTCTATAGACTATACCCCTCTCATGGCCGTTCGCAGTTTGGGGGCTGGACATTCTGGGCCTGTTTCCTCGGGCGCCAGGGGGCTATCGCTACCTCTACGTCGCCGTGGACAAATTCACCGAGTGGGCTGAGGTGGAAGCCGTCCGCACAATCTCGGCAGGCTCAGTGGTGACATTCATCAAGCGCCTCATGAGCCGATTTGGGGTGCCCAACCGCATCATCACCGACAACGGTTCGCAATTCACCAGTAATCTCTTCAAAACGTATTGTGCTAACCTTGGAACGCAGATATGCTACGCTTCGTTAGCACACCCCCGGAGCAACGGCTGGGCCGAGCGGGCCAACGTGGAGGTCCTGAGGGGCCTCAAAGCCAGGACCTTCAAGAAGAAGTTGGAAGCCTGCAGCAGGGGCTGGTACGACGAGCTCCAGTCCGTGTTGTGGTCAATCCGCACAACTGCGACCAAGCCGAGTGCCGAGACCCCGTTCTTCCTCGTCTATGGAGGAGAGGCTGTTCTCCCTCACGAGGTCAGGCGTCGCTCCGCACGGGTCCTGGCGTTCTACGAGACACAGCAGGACGCCATGCGGGGGTCAGATCTCGTGCTGGGGGAGGAACGCCGTTGAGAAGCCATGCTGCGAGCGCCAAGGTATCAACAGGCGCTGCGACGATACCACTGCTACAACATCCACCCAGAACTCTTGAGGTAGGGGATCTCATGCTCAGACGGGTTCGCTCCAGGGAGGGGTTGCACAAGCTCTCTCCCATGTGGCAGGGCCCATTCAAGATTGTTCATGTTTCCAGGCCTGGCTCCACGCGCTTGGAGACCCCGGAGGGGGTACCCGTCTAGAACGCGTGGAAAATTCAACATCTCCGGAGGTTCTATCCCTGAGCGAGGCCTAGTGCCGAGGAAAGGCCCGGTGCCTGTGAAGAAGGCGAATGCCTATGAAGCTGCTGCGTTTTGGGAAAGGCCCGATGCTTGTGAAGAAGGCGAATGCCTGTGAAGCTGTTGCGTTTTGGGAAAGGCCTGGTGCCTGTGAAGAAGGCGAATGCCTATGAAGCTGCTGCATTTTGGGAAAGGCCCGGTGCCTGTGAAGAAGGCGAATGCCTGAAAAGCTCCTGGGTTTTGGGAAAGGCCCGGTGCCTGTGAAGAAGGCGAATGCCTGTGAAGGTGCTGCATTTTGGGAAAGGCCCGGTGCCTGTGAAGAAGGCAAATGCCTGTGAAGCTCGCCACCCGTGACACTCTCACGTAATAATGAGTGGGGTTGTACACGCCCCGGAGTCTCCGGAGTGCTGCCCTCGGGCCTCGGGGGCTCCCGCCCACGCCTAGTGGCAGCACTTAGCTCCGTGCTTGTGAGAAGACGTCGAAGACTAGAATAGGTGCCAGACGCGGCTTTCCCATTTGCTTTCTGCAGTTGACTTGTTTATTCCCGATTGAAGTTTTATTGGAGTTGCTGATGTTACTGGCTTGTGACTCTTCGTCTATCTCGCTCGCTTGCCTCATTTTCTCTTACACAAGTCTCGCGAGGGAGGTTCGTGGGCGCCCTCGCGAGTGTTTTCTGTCCCGATCGTTTGGAGCTTTCCTATCCGAGTCCTCTGCGGGAGCACCCCTCCCAGTCCGTGCCCCATGCGCATCACCACACGAGCGCAGGACCTGGGCCGATCGCCCCCACAGCCAAGACCGTAAGTTACCCCTCTTACTGATCCTTGCAGGGCACGAAGTGCACGAGGAGGCCAGGGCCTCGGGAGGCGAGGACCGCGCCAAGCCCCACCGAGCTAAAATAGTTCCCTCACATGGGTGCGCGGCGCAGAAACACAGCGCAGAAATAGCAGAAACATCGCGATAGTTAAACAACAGTAGTTCTAACACGCCCCCGCAGGGCCCTACATTACTTTCTATTTCTGCGCAGGATAAGGAGGAAAACAAAACGGGCACGATTCGTCCTGCGCCAATCCACAGCGAAGGCTCGAGGCTGCTCCTGGGGCTCAGGCGGATCCCTCCTCTCGCTTCACCGGGGCGCGACGGCGGGCTGACCCGCTACCTTCACCCAGGCGGGCGCGACGGCGCGGGTGCTGGTCGCGGCCACCGCTGGAGGAGCTACTGCCTGACAGGGGGTCACCGAAGCTCGGCGAACCCCGAGCACCTCCGTCCATACGCCAGTCGCCATCTTCATCCTGGTCAGTGCCGGGGCTGGGCAGGCGGCTGTGGTCGTCGTCTTCAGGGCAGCACCCGGCACGGCGACCATCTTCCCTGAACACCCTCACGTAGAGGGTGGCGTCGCCATCAAACTTGAAGTACGGGGTGCACCACCGGCCCAGGCCACGCGCACGGGCAAACGTTTTCCAGCCGCGTGTCAGAGCCCCATTCCCAGAAACGGAGACCTCCAGCAAAGCCCAGGAGGCCCTGCTGCAATAATCGTCTGCCTGGAGCCAGAAGCCGCACCGAGCGCTGGCCGACAGTACAACTACGAAGACACGGGGGAGCTGGAGCCGGGTGCTGGATGGGTCCGCCGACCACATGACGAACTCCGGCAGCACCTCCGCACAGCGAAAGCGTGGCCTAGGGGGGCGCACACCCATGGCGTGCCCCCCGTCGGCAACTAGGCGCTGACCACCATGCAGGGAACCGCCTCCATGGCCGCGGGAGGCCACCACGGGGACCATGGTATACTTGCGAGGGCGGCCTCGGCCACGCTTCGTCGGGGGGGAGTCAGGCCCTGCCTGGGGGGCCTTTCCTTTCTCCGCGGCCGAAAACATCTTTGGGGCCATGGGGACGGCGAGTAGCCAAGAAGAAGAAAAGGAGCAGCAAGAAGGGATGGGCTGAAGGGGCTCGCGCGGCCCCGTACATATAGCCGGAGGAGGCCAACCGCCGAGCACCACGATCACAGGTAATCATGATCGGTTTCTTTGCATGCAGGGACTTATCGAGACGTGCGGTCGCTGAGGCGTCATGGGGAAGCGCAGTCGCCCACGTCCAATCAATCGCCATGCGGCGCCCAAGGCCGCAGGCTGTTAGGACCCGTGGTGCTTCGCGCTTGCCCCTTGGCTTTCCTGCTAGGCCAAGCCTGGGCGCGCCTTGGGCCTGGGGCCTACTGTCGGTGTTCTGGGAATGGGGGTCCCCAGACTTGCCTGCCTGCTGCCTGCGGTGTGGCTCAAGTGAGGGCTCAGCGTGGCCCATCTTCATCACCTCAAGCTCAAGACCCTCGCGAGGGGCCAAGCCTCGCAGGACGGACGACATAAAGCTCCCTCAGAGGCAGCCTCATCAGGCAGGCTCGCGAGGAGGCAGAGAGATCAAGGCAGGGGAACCTCACGAGGAACCCTTGATGCAAGCCATGATGATCGAGACCAGGCGGGCGCCAGCCTGTGTAGTGTCCTTGTTTCCCCTTTGGTGCAAAGGAGGCAAGCGCAGGTGAAGGCATTGGGCAAAGGTTGCCATTCTGGTGCAATGAGACCAAGACCAGCAGAGCGGCAGGACGGAGGTCACCGTGGAGCCCAAGACGGCGTCATCACTAGTACTTTTGGCAGCCAAAGACCACCTTTGGTCAGGATAACTTGTACTATATGTTCCCCTTCAAAATGGCCAATTGTTGGCGCCCTTCCTGCTCATTATTTGGGGAGAGGCCCAGGGCCTCTATAAATAGAACTAGCCACCACAAAGTAGAGGGACATCTAGAAATCCGGTAGAGCCCCGGCATAGAGAGAGAGAGGCGACTGAACTCACCCTAGCAGTTCATCGCACCAGCTCAAGAACACCTCTCGCGAGGTTGTTCTTCCCTTGTACTGTTCATCATCATCCCTTGAGGCAATCCACCACGCCACACACTGGAGTAGGGTATTACACCACAACGGTGGCCCGAACCAGTATAAACCTTGTGTCCCTTGTGGTGTTTGTTGTTTCCAGTTTAGATCACGAGAGGAGATTGGACGTAGATCGGTAGGGGATAGATCTCCACGCGCACCCCAGTGTTCGAACTTCAAGGGTCTGCCGGAACCTGAAATCCGACAAAGGCGGGTGGGGAGGCGCTTGATATTCGCGACCTTTATAAGGGGATAAGGACACTCTTTCTTTACCCACACCCTTCTTCATCTTCAGTCCTTCCGTCCTCGAGCTCTAGCGCCCAAGCTTTCAGCTTTTCTTCGTTCAAGAAGTCACTCCAATCATGTCCGGATCCGGAGCTGGAGGCAAGTGGATGGCCTCCTCCGTTAAGGAGAAGAACTTCACGGAGCTCCTGGAGGCCGGCTATCTTGCCAAGGACATTGCTCACCGACTCCCGGCAAAAGGGCAGATCCTCCCTACCCCCGATCCCCACGAGAGGGTTGTGTTTCTCACACACTTCGTCCGTGGGATGGGATTCCCTCTTCATCCATTTGTCTATGGATTGATGTTTTACTATGGGTTGGACTTCCACGATCTGGCCCCCAACTTTATCCTCAATATCTCCGCATTCATAGCTGTGTGCAAAGCCTTTCTCCGCATCCCACCTCACTTTGGCCTATGGCTGAAGACTTTTAATGTAAAGCCAAAGGTGGTGCGCGGCCAACAGGCCGAGTGCGGAGGTGCCATGGTGGGAAATATGCCCAATACCACATGGCTCGAAGGCTCCTTTGTAGAGACGGTGAAGGGATGACAATCAGGGTGGTTCTATATCACCGAGCCGCGCGATGCCAACTGGGCGGCGTCTCCCAAATTCCGATCCGGAGTCCCGATGCGGCTTACCTCCTGGCAGGAGAAGGGCCTGACCTGGGGATCTTTGGAAGAGATCACGGGGCTCCAAACGTGCCTCCAGAATATGATAACCCGGAAGATCAAGCTTGTTGATGTGATCCAGGTCATGCTTGTATGCCGGATCCTTCCATGTCAGCGCCGGACCTGTTATTTGTGGGAGTTCGATTCGATCGAGCACCAGACGCTGCTAAGGCTTTTCGGCACGATGCACGAAGATATCTGGAAGGTGCTCTTTAAGGGCAGCGAGATGCTGCCACCCTTGACCAAAGATCATGGGCTCAACTTTAAGTGTCAGGCCAATTTGGTAAGCCATCAAGGTATAGTCTTTAAGGACACACTTCGAGGAAGGATACTAAGCCTTCTTGTCAATTTCTTTTTCAGGCCTGGGTCGACCTAGCGGGACGGATTAATAGTCCGGCTCCACTGCCCGAAGACAAAGAAACCCCACTCCTTAAGAAGATGCTATTTCCGGCGCCTTACGACGTGCCAGTGAAGAAGGTCAAAACCACGGCCAAGGGGACTAGGAGTGGGCTTCGCCGAAGGAGCACCTTGGTCATCTCATCTGACGATGAGGCAGACCCCTCAGCCGCTGACGATGACGATGAGGAGGGAGCTGACTCCCCTCCTGTGAGAGGAAGGGAGAAAAGGGAGGCCTCAACGAGTTTGGAGGCGGAGGCGCCCAAGAAGGGGAGAGGCTCCCTCGCGGATAACTCCGTGTGGGATGTTGACAGTAGTCCGGAGCGAGCTCGTCAGACCAAGCCTCGGGCCGCCTCGTGAGTACCAGAATCAAAAACATCTAGCCTTCTCGGTTTGTAATATTGACGCAACTTAAACCTTGTCATTGCAGTCCGGCACGCGACAGTTCCGCATGATCCTCGACAGAGGATTCGCTGGACTCAAAGGAGTTGGCTAGCATGTCTCCGCCACCTGCTCATTCCATCTCACCCAAGGGTGATGAAGAGCTGGTGTCCAAAAAGACTTTACAAGGCCGGGGGAGATTCCGGAGACCATTGGGGCGACGTCCCAGGATGATTCTTCAGACGCCGGACATACGGGGGAAAAAGTCCCCACGGGGACTGGTGACGGGGCCCGAGTTCCCTTCGGGCCTCCGCCGGATACCACTCCGGAGATCTACATGGCCCTGGGGGTCCAGCGAACGGCATTCCCCCCAAGGAGGGGATGTGCCTGTTCCACCGGTGACCTCTGTCCAACCAGAGGCACCGGATAATCTGCTTGAGGCGCTACGAGGCGCCTCTATCATGGATGAGCATCGTGTCCTTATGGACACGGTAATAGAGAAGGTTTAGTCTGTCAAAAGTGGACTGACCGAAGCATGTTCCAGCCTTCTAACGGGCTTTGAGGTAAGTAATGTGATTGTAGGAAAAATATCACCGTATAGACAGTAGCCCCTGATGATCTGTTTGGTGTTCGGGAGGAAAAGCCAAACAGAGGATCGAGAATAAATATCGCAGGAGTCTAACATGAGTTGTCTATGTGAATAAGCAGGTATCGCTGCACGCTGCTACTGCTCATGTTACGGAAGTTTCTGGACTGAAGCGGAGACTGGAGCGGGCTGAAGAGGAGCTCGGCCTCGTGAAGAAGCAGCTGGAAGATAGCCAAGGTATGCAGTAACCTGTGGGTACATTTCGAAAAAGTGAGTAGTCCAGTCGGACTAAAGTGTCATAAACTTTATTAGTGGCCACGACCGAGGTGGCGGCCCTTAAGAAGGCATTAGCCGAGGCCGAGAACAAAGCGGCCAAGGAATGCGCCTCACACGAGGAGCACGAGGCCCGGATTGGCGAGGCACAACAACAGCTCCAGGGCGGGATAGAGAGGTTTGAGTCCTTGGAGCATGATTGTAAGGTGCAAGAGTACGAATTGGCAAAGGCCCGCCAGAGCGCGCAGGATGAAGGAGCGGAAGCCCAAAGCACTCTCCACGAGATTCAGGCGGCCAAGAAGATTATGGCGGGTAAATATTTCACCCTGCATAGCAAATGTGTATAAGAAACGTTCCTTGTACTTATCCGAATTTGGGTTTTCCAGGGGCGTTTATGGATCTTCCACACAGTATATCTGATGCTGCTGAGTATTACAGAGCTGAAGAAGGGATGTCTACGGAGAAGCTATTCTGGTCCCAGTATCTTGGACCCGAAAGTCCGTTGCCCTTCATCGACCAGCTGAAGCAGTTGGTCGAGCTACACAAGTTGGAGGAGCTAGCCATGAAGGACCTGATAGTCCGGCTGTGGCCTGCCAAGCCTGTACCTAGCAGCTATTTCGGACTTGTAAAGCGGCTTGTTAATGCCTGTCCGCGGCTTGAAACCGTGAAGCGGTCGGTCCGCATTGAAGGTGCGCGTATGGCCTTTGCTCGCGTCAAGACGCATTGGGCAAAGATGGATGCCAAGAAGCTGATGACCGAGGGTCCGCCAGAGGGCAAGGAGCATCGTCGACCCGAGCTCTATTTTGACGGCGTCTTGGAGGGGTCCTGCCTTGTGGCGAAACAATGTTCGAAGGATATCATTTTTCCCATGAGAACATTTGTATTATCCTATCCTGTAATATGGAGCAGTGATGTTTATGTATTATAATGCTTATGATTTACATTTTACCTCCTGTGCGGCCGTTTATGAAATCTGAGGGTTGACCAGTCATCGGCTTCTGCCCCCACGTAGATAGTACGGGGGTGTTCGGGATAAATCTAAACACTCTTTACTCCGCATTCTGGTCCTTGAAGGAGGTGTTTAGCGCAATGAACAAGGAAATCAGACCATGCGGCCTTTACTGCCCTCACTTAGCCATAGGAGTTTGACAATTAAAAAGTTTGGCGAAGCCCCTGGTATTCGGAAGGCCGAAATAGGGGTGCTATACACGCCTAATCGGAGGGACCGATTCTTTGTGTGAAGCGGAAAAATCTCTAACGATTTGGAACCTCTCGAACAGCTGATCGGCTCTCGCTGCATCATGACAGTCAGTTTTCGGCTTTCTCTACAGAGGTGCTCGCCCGGAAGAACCGGGACACAATCGTAGTAGTTCTCCCTTTACTACCCTAGCCGATATAGCGGAGCATAAGGTAGTAAGAACAGGAGCCGGGCAACCCAACTATTGACCAAAGACATGATTCGGAGCCGATGCATATAATGCTATAAGTTCGGGGTGCCGAACTATACTATAAAAGTGTTCGGACTTTTTGTTGCCGTAGTGTTGGGTGTAATGAAGCCCCTGGCGTAGTAATACGTACCACGGTGTACGTGTGCAATAAGTAATATATACAAAGGTGAGAAAACAGGAAAATTAGGTAATAAGCTGACTCCACCATTCATTCACCATAGTGATGTAATTGGTACGTCGAGGCGTACTTTGTGAAAATAATGTGATAAGCAAGTAAAGCGATTTATCATGCCGTAACCAAGGGCGAGCTGCGTGCGGGTATGTAAAACAAGTATGGCGATCGTTAATAGAGACCACCTGGGGGTTCCCTTGTGTGCCAGAGCTCCTTGCCTCCTTGGTGTGTTCTGCAAACGAGTCGTCTGCATAGACCTCGAAAAGAGAAAAAACCCATAATAAAAAGCAAAAGTAAAGGCGCATGAATCCCGGGGTCGGTCGAGCCGTACAGTAGATTGCAGACGAGTTATGCCTCCGTCGATTCCCATGGGGTTTTGAGTGCGTAGTTTATGTACGCGATATTAGTGCCATTGCCTCATTGGGGCTGGGACGGAGGTCAAATTGCTAATTCAGCTCTTATCGAGCCGAGCTGTCCTGCTGCAGTGTGGTCTGGACCCTCTTGATGATGTCCAGGGGCTCGGCAGCCGAATTATAATGCTGCTTGAGAAGGCCGCTTTGTACCTCTGCTGCTAGGGCGGCAGTGTGCTCCTCTGTACGGAGGGAGCGTTCCGTGTTTCCAGTTACTGTAATGATGGCACGTGGGCCGGGCATCTTGAGCTTAAGATAAGCACAATGTGGTACCGCATTGAATCTGGCGAATGCGGTTCATCCGAGCAGGGCGTGATAGCTGCTGCGAAATGGGACGATATCGAAGATTAGTTCTTCGCTCCGGAAGTTATCCGGGGAACCACCGAAGACCACCTCCAGCGTGATCGAGCCCGTACAGTGGGCCTCTATGCCTGGTATAACTCCTTTAAAGGTAGTTATCGTGGGCTTGATTCGTGAGGCATTAATGCCCATTTTGTGTACTGTATCCTGATAGAGCAGGTTGAGGCTGCTACCACCGTCCATTAGAACTTGTGTCATGTGAAATCCGTCGATGATTGGGTCGAGTACCAATGCGGTTGAACCGCCATGACGGATGGTAGTTGGATGATCACGACGATCAAAGGTGATCATGACTGACGACCATGGGTTAAATTTTGGGGCGACTGGCTCTACCGCATAAACGTCCCTGAGTGCGCGCTTGCGCTCCCTTTTGGGGATGTGTGTAGCGTATATCATGTTCACTGTTTTCACTTGAGGCGGGAATTTCTTCTGCCCCCAGTGTTCAGCTGCCGGGGCTCCTCATCTTCGTCCTCGCTCTGTGATTCCCCTTCCTTGTTTCCGCTATTTACCTTGCTGGCTTGCTTAAAGACCCAGCAATCTCTGTTAGTATGGTTGGCCGGTTTGGCTGGGGTGCCATGTATCTGGCACAGACGATCGAGTATGCGGTCCAAGCTGGATGGTCCTCCACCGTTCCTTTTATAGGGATTCTTTCGCTGGCTGGACTTGGAGCCGCTGAATATGGCATGGATGGTAGTGTCATCAATGTTATCGCCGTTGCTTTGGCGTTTGTGTCTGTTGCGCTGGAGCTTGCTGGTGCTGCTTTTGGCCTCGGAGGGGCCTGCTTCGTTGGCTGTGCTTGCACTGTGAGCCAGCCAACTATCCTCTCCTGGGCAAAAGCGGGTCATAAGTGTCGTGAGGGCTGCCATGGAACTCGGCTTTTCTTGGCCGAGGTGGCGGGCGAGCCATTCGTCACGGATGCTATACTTAAAGGCCGCTAGGGCTTCGGAATCCGGACAGTCAACGGTCTGGTTCTTTTTGGTTAGGAACCTAGTCCAGAATTTTATGGCTGATTCTCCAGGCTGTTCAACTATGTGGCTTAAGTCATCGACATCGGGTGGCCGGACATATGTACCCTGGAAGTTGTCAAGGAAGGCTTCTTCCAAGTCCTCCAAGCTGCCGATGGAGTTCTTAGTAGACTATTTAGCTAGTGTCGAGCTGGTCCTTTCAGCTTTAATGGGAGGTATTTGATGGCATGGAGGTCATCTCCTCGGGCCATGTGTATGTGAAGAATAAAATCTTCGATCCATAATGCGGGGTCGGTTGTTCCGTCGTACGATTCAATATTGACAGGCTTGAATCCCTCGAGGAATTCATGATCCAGCACCTCGTCTGTGAAACATAGAGGGTGTGTAGCACCTCTATAGCGGGCCGCGTCACGGCATATCTTTGACGATGTCCATCTGTGGTTATCGACCCGATGTGATTAAGTTTGTCACGTCCGAATAGGTAGCTGTCGTCCTCAGTATGGAAACGTCCTCACGATCCGTATATAGATCTGTTGTGTCCTGCTCTATTGTCCAATTCTTGCCGAAGATCGTATGTATGGTCCCGAGCTGGTTTGTCCCTGTTTTTGCGAGGCGGTGGGGCGGGCTGCTGTTCGGCATGACTTGCCGCTTTATCCCGACTGCAGGGTGGCTGTTCAGCCGCCCTGTCCCGACCACGTGGTGGTCGGTCCGCATTACGCGAGGGAGATGTGTGCTCTGGCGCCTCCTCATTGAATTGAGGTAGCAGTCTGTGTTTCAGGTAGCTCTTGGCTGGGCGGTTGAGGCCGTATTCCTCGGGTGTCAGGACATTGGTCCATCTGTCGACGAGCAGGTCTTGTTCAGCTTGAAGCTGCTGTTGTTTCTTTTTCAGGCTCCTTGAAGTGGCTATGAGCTGAAGCTTAAAGTGCTCCTGCTCGACAGGATCCTCAAGCACGATGACGTCTTCGTTGCCAAGGCTTGTCTCCTCCTTGGAAGGTGGATGGTAATTACTATCATCCTCCGAGTCATCTTCTATGGCCTATTCATCAGGGTTGTCATGCCTGTTGTCATGTTCATGTTCCGATGTAGCCCCGACAGGGTCTACATTGTTTTCGGTGTCACCCAGAGTACTATTTTCTCTGGTGCCAGCGTTGCCATCCTTTGAGCGGCGGGGCTTGGGGTGGCGCTTGGGCCGCCGGCGCTTGGACTGTGTCTGGAAAGTTTTATTCGCATCTGGCTCTTCTTTGTCATCACCAGATCCTTTAGATGTATCAACCATGTATACGTCATACAAAGAGGTAGTCGTCCAACGTCTAGTGAATGGCGGGTCTTGGCCTTGCTCCTTTTCAGCATCGTCGTCCATACCGTCGATGTCTTCGGAGTCATAGTCAAGCATGTCGGTTAAGTCATCGACGGTGCCTATGAAGTGGGTGGCAGGTGGGAAGCAAGATTCCTCATCATCCGTCTCTAGCTCGAACCGGACATAGTTCGGCTGTGAGTCCTTCTCCAAGTACAAATTCCTTAAAGATTTTAGCATGCCACCCAAAGGCAAGTGCTGGAAAACGTCAGCGGCGCTGAACTCGAAGATCGATAACTGATCTAGCTCGGTCTCCACGAGCGTACATAATTCGGAACTTATAACCGGAGACGAGTCCAAAGTTCTGTTAAAGCGAAGGTTGCAGGGTGTCGAGTCCATGTGTGGCTCCAACGCCGCGGACTCTGCAGCCTCGGATGGCTCGATCTACTTCGGCTCTAAGGTCGTTGCAGCCTCAGGGACCATCTCCTGGGTGTGATCCGATGACAAATTTACATCACGTTCATCGGGATGAGGGGAAGCGATCGCCGCGGGTTCAAATCCCTCGAAGATCAAGTCTTTATGGATATCCATGACGTAGTTCAACCTACCGAATCCGGCCTGGTGGCCAGGGGCGTAGCTGTCGATCTGCTCCAGATGGCCAAGCGAGTTGGCCCGCAGTGCAAAGCCGCCGTATACGAAGATCTGTCCGGGGAGGAAGATTCCTCCTTGGACAGCGTCATTGTGAACGATTGAAGGGGCCATCGAACCTTTTGTTGATGGCACAGTGGAACTCTCAATGAAAGCACCAATGTCGGTGTCAAAACCGGCGGATCTCGGGTAGGGGGTCCCGAACTGTGCGTCTAGGATCGATGGTAACATGAGATGGGGGACACGATGTTTACCCAGGTTTGGGCCCTCTCTATGGAGGTAAAAACCTACGTCCTGCTTGATTGATATTGATGAATTTGAGTGTTACAAGGGTTGATCTACCACGAGATCGTAATAGCTAAACCCTAGAAGTCTAGCCTATGTGGGTATGGTAATGAGTATATGTGGTGTCCTTTCCGGACTATCCCCTTCGGTTTATATAGACACCGAGGGGATCTAGGGTTTACATGGAGTCGGTTACATAAGAAGGGATCTTCGGTCACCAAGCTTGCGTCCCACGCCAAGTAGAGTCCAATCCGGACACGGTGCATTCTTCGGCCTTCATGTCTTCACAACCCATCAATCTGGCCTGTGGATAACAGGCCGGACGCCCGAGGACCCCTTAGTCCAGGACTCCCTTAGCCATGTCAACAGGGGAGAGATGAGAAGGTGGAGGAGCCAAGGAAGCGCGCGTCAAGCCATGAAGATGGAGTTGAGCCGGTGGCGGAGGCCTCCAAGCCCGGCAAATATCAAGGCTGTGTGGGGAAGTGGGGGCGCACGCATCCCATTAATCGCCACCCGTCAACCGAGGCTACAGTTGGTTGGGGCCCGAGGCACTCCGCACCTACCCTTTGGCTTCGCCTCAAATCCAAGTACGAGCGGGCCTTGGGCCTAGGGGCTACTGTTAGCATCCTCGGAACGGGGGTGCCCAGACTTGCCTGCCTGCGTCCCACGGCATGGCTCCATCGACGGCCCAGTACGGCCCAGCTTCAGCAACAACAACCCAAGACCCTCGCGAGGCGGACGGCACCAAGACCTCCCGGGGGCGGCCTCACCAGGCCGGGTCCCGAGGGGCGAAGGTATCAAGGCAAGATGCACCTCACGAGTTTCACATGACGACCAAGGCCAGGCGGGCGCCAATGGGCGGAGTGTACTAGTTTCCCCTTTCGTACCAAGGAGGCAAGTGCAGGCGCGGAGTCCTGCGGAATCAAGCAAATCTTTCCATATCGGTGCAACAAGACCAAGACCGCCAGGACAACAGGACGGAGCCCACCGCAGCGTCACCACCAAAGCCTTTTGCAGGCGAAGACTACTTTTGTCAGGATAGCTTGTACTAGTTGTCTCCCTTCAAATTTGGCTGTTGTGGAATCCCTTCCCACCTACATTTGGGAAGAGGACCAAGGCCACTATAAATAGGACCTAGCCACCACCATAGAGGGGGATCAGATCCATTCCACTTTGACCACCTCACTAGCTCACCGAGCTCAAGAACACCTCACCTCATGAGGCTGTTCGTCGACTGTACTAGTTCATCCTCAGCCCATCGAGGAAATCTACCACAAAGCTGGAGTAGGGTATTACACCGCAAGGTGGCCCGAACCAGGATAAACTAATGCGTTCCTTATCCCTTGGGTTCATTGAGCTAGGCTGTGGGATCGTTGAGCAGGCAAACTTGATAGAGGGAGTTCTTCGCACGCACCCCACAGTTTGAACCTCTTAAGGGTCTGCGGAACCCCGAATCCGACAGACGGGCCCTTACCTGGCGCGCCAAATGTCGGATTCAGGGTTCCGCGGTCCCTTGAGAGGTTCGAACTCTGAGGTGCGTGCGAAGAACTCCCTCTTCCCCTGCCAGCTCAACGATTCCACGGCCTACCTCGACGAACCCAAAGGATAAGAGACACAACAGTTTATCCTAGTTCGAGCCACCTTGTGGTGTAGTACCCTACTCCAGCTTTGTGGTGGATTGCCTCAAGGGGCTGAGGATGAACTAGTACAGTGGACGAACCGCCTTAGGAGGTGAGGTGTTCTTGAGCTCGATGAGCTGGTGGGTGTGTGGATGATCTGAACAATCCATCCCCATCTATGGTGGGGGTTAACTCCTATTTATAGTGGCCTTGGTCCTCTTCCCAAATGTAGGCGGGAAGGGATCCTACAACGGAAGAATTTGAAGGGGGACAACTAGTATAAGCTATCCTAACAAAAGTAGTCTTCGCCTGCAAAAGGCTCCGGTGGTGATGCTGCAGTGGGCTCCGCGATGACCTTCGTCCTGTCGTCCCGGCGTTCATGGTCTTGTTGCACCGATAATGAAACCTTTAGTTGATTCCTCGGGACCCAAGCACCTCTGCTTGCCTCCTTAGCTCCAAATAGGAAGCTGGCACGCTGTGCCCGCTGGCGCCTGCCTGGCCTTGGTCGTCATGGCTCATGTCATGTGAAACTCACGAGGTACACCTTGCATTGATATCTCTGCTCCTTGGGAGCCATCCTAGTGAGGCCGCCTCCAGGGAGGTCTTGTTGTCGTCCGCCTCGTGAGGCTTGGCCCCTCGCGAGGGTCTTGAGTTGTTGTTGCTGAAGTTGGACCATACCAGGCCGTCGATGGAGCCATGTCGTGGGCCACAAGCAGGCAAGTCTCGGTACCCCCGTTCCCAGGACGCTGATAGAACCGCCAGAATGAGTTCACTGACGGTCCCAGCTTAGAACTTGGGGGAGTCTCAATTCAGCGACAAAGAGACACCATTTTTCATTATGCTATGCTTCCAAGTCATCCCAAAGACTGGAATTAAACTTGGTTCTATTGCCAAGACACATCTCTAGCTGAAGAAAATCCCTTACCGGGTTATCGCAACCATCGGCTCAGCCCAAAGCACCGTCTTTCAGACTGGCTTGCTACCGCCGAACGAACCAAGTATATGCCTACCTTTTCAAAAGTTAGGGTGTTGTTGGACAATGGACTGACTGGTGTCGACCTGGTCCGTTGCTGGGTGGCTTGGAGGATTATACCTTCGAGCCGCCGGCTTGGTTTAATGTGCACTTATACTGGTGATGTCGAAGATCCGCTGCGCCACTACCAAGCACGTTTGTTTGATAAAGCTATCAATTATATGACAAAAACCCTTCTGGGGGAAAGCTTGGAAAGCTGCGGCAAAGTGGGGTTGAACCCCTTTTGCAAACTTAACCCGCCACCTGATGTAATTTCTCCAATCCTCTTATTTTGCCTCACTTGTTTATATGATCTACATATCTCTTGCCTTCATGTGACTTATATAGGCTACATTTGCCTTTTGGAATAAGAAGTATGACGAGAAAACAACCAAGAAAGCTAGGGCTCAGACTGAAGCTCTTAAGAAGAAATCAACCGCCTCAGAACTTTTAAACCTGGAGGAGGAGGATGAGTCGGAAGTAGACCTTGCTTCCCTTGGCACTTTTTTCAAATATCTTATTGACACTGATTGCTATCAGGACGATGCGGAAACCAGCCAGGCAGGTGATGAAGAGGTAACTATTATTTCCTCCAACTCAGAGCCTTTGCCAAGACAGAAAATTCGACAAGTAATCCGGAAAGTAGGGATTTCTCACCCCTTAGCTTACTTGGATCCCAACTTTATTTTGAAGCAACATCAACATGAGAATCGGCATAGAACTTGAACTAGTGGAGGCGGAGAGCTATCCTTTGGGTTACCCAATACACTAGCCCCACACAAGCGCCGGAAAGAGGTGCCTCAAAATTCAAACTCTTTCTATCCAAAGGTGGGTCTTATTCGCCAACCACTTAATCTTTTCGACTCGAATTATCAGGGGACTTCTCATTCTTCTTCTGGCAACTCATCTTAGACCCGGTTGCCAGCTTTCAAAACTGCCCCTGGGTAATGACTTTATCTCTGCTAGTTGCACATTTCTATACATATACTGACATCTTCAATCCTTTCTTGCAGTGGAATGGCAAAAGCCTAGCAAGAAGGCAGAAACAAACAAACCGGTCGGGGACCCAAAAATTCCTGAACCGGAGAAACAAGCACCAGTATCTAAAGCCTCCGTGCAACATCCGGAGGAACTTGCTAATGACCCGCCACCAGAGAACCCTGGCGCCTCCACCAATCATATGATTACTGACCCATTGGGTGCTAAACCGCCAAGCCCAATCAAGCCTTCAGAACCAAATACTGAGGATGTTCTGATCACCGGCACTGGCTTTCAAGAACCGGGGAAACCCACTATCCTGGCGAAACACTCTGCCAAAGAAGAGTTCATTAAAAAGCACAAAGTCAAGTTTGACATGGCCAATTATTCTCATCTGAGCATCAATGAAGTACTCTCCGGCTACCTCAGCCAAGTGCACACTAGCCATGATCTTGAGATTGATATGGTCAAACAAATGCATCAGAAATATGAGGTACAAACTTTTGATTCACTTGTTTAAGATATATTCCCTCATCCTCCAAGTCTTAGTCATAGGAAAAATTGTATTGACTAAGGCAAAGACTTCAACCATTATATCATAGAAATAATTTCAAGTCATAGCCACCATGAGCCGGCTTGTCTTTGAAAAAAGTTGAGCCAGATCAGTTAAATCATTCTCCGAATAAAATCTCACCTCATAGCCCTCATAGGCCGGGTTTTCTTTGAAAAAAGATGAACCGGATTTGTCTGTCACTTCTTCATAAAAGAAAGTTTATGCACCCATTAGCCCCCAAGTGCCAAGTTCTATTGCTTCCAAAGGGCCTGGGACTTTTTCTGTATTTACACTTCGACATAACTGTTGATAAGTATTCAACCTCTTGCTAACACGAAGCCTCGGCTCAATTTCAATCCCAATTAGTTGATTTAAAAAACCGACCTGAACTGCAAGAAGCTGAGACCGGAAAGGTGACTCCAAGTTCAAATTCATCTTGGATGAAACAGAAAATCTAAAAACCGGGTTGAATGCCGAGAAAGCCGCCCGGGCTGAAGAAAAGACTGCCCTGGTACAGAGAGCCGAAAATACTGAAGCCTCTTTGCAAGAGGTCACCACAGAGCTTACCGGCTTAAAACATCATATCACACAGATGACTTCCACCATTTTTGGTAAGCAATACTTAAATATAGTAATCAATTTCAACACTCCACTTTGTAAGCCGCTGGGTGACTCAACCGCATATTACGTTATACAGGCCCTGGCAGTAGCAATCTTGGTCAAGAGATGCTGATAAAACTCAAGGCGGTTTACATCCTAGTGGAGCAATTATATACCGGTGCTCAGCGCACAATAGCTGTCGGCGTTCTGGGAACGGGAGTCCCTAGACTTGCCTGCCTGCAGCCTGCGGCGTGGCTCAAATGGGGGCCCGGCGCGGCCCATCTTCATCAACACAAGACTCAAGACCCTCGCGAGGGGCCAAGCCTCGCAGGGAGGACGACACGGCGCATCCTCAGGCGCAGCCTCCTCAGGCTGGCTCGCCAGGAAGCGGAGAGATCAAGGCAGGGTACCTCGCGAGGTGCCCATGACGCAAGCCATGACGATCGAGGGTGCCAGGCGGGCGCCAGCGCGCGCAGCGTCCTTCTTTCCTCTTTGGTGCAAAGGGGGCGAGCGCAGCCGCGGAGTACCGAGGCATCAGCAAAGGTTGCCATTTCGGTGCAACGAGACCAAGACCAGGAGGACTACGAGACGGAGGTCACCATGGAGCCCAGCACGGCGTCACCACAGAACCTTTGGCAGGCGAAGACCAACTTTAGTCAGGATAAGTGTACTAGATGTTCCCCTTCGAATTGGCCAATTGTTGGCGCCCTTCCCGCTCAATATTTGGGAAGAGGCCCAGGGCCTTTGCCTATAAATAGGACCAGCCACCCACATAGCAAACGGACAGTCGACAAGTGAGAGCAAATCAGAGAGAGTGAGTGAGAGAGAGAGAGGGTGGCTGAACTCCTCCTAGCAGTTCATCACCCCATCCAAGAACAGACCCTCGTGAGGCTGTTCTTCCTTGTATTGTTCATCATCACCAGCCCCAGAAGGCAATCCACCAACCACACACTGGAGTAGGGTATTACACCACAACGGTGGCCCGAACCAGTATAAACCTTGTGTCTCTTGTGCAGTTCTTTCAGTAGTTTAGATCTTTGTGAGACGGGGAGGTAGAAGGCGTGATCTCCGCGCGCACCCCAGTGTTCGAACCTTAAGGGTCTGCCAGAACCCATGATCCGACATTTGGCGCGCCAAGTAGGGGTGCGCCGGAATTTGCCTTCCTACCGCTCCGCCTCCCGTCGCATCGTCATCACCATGTCCGGCGACCAGGCGGGCCACCAAGGTCCATGGGCGGCGTGGCCCACCTGCGCGGAGCCGCCCGCCTCGGGCGACCCCGCGCCCCAGGCAGCTCGTGGTCCGCAGGGTGCTGCGGGCCGCGGGCGACGCGGACAGGCCTCCGCAACCCTCACACCGCGGCCAGAGCGGTTGGGGGCAAGGGCCTCCAATCACGCCGCAACCACGACACCGTACACCCGCCGGGAGCAGGCGAATACAAGGGCCGCGCTCATGGTGGCCCGAGAGCTTCTGTGGTGAAGACTGCTGGAGGGCGGCCACGACGTGCTGCTGGAGCGAGTGGCGGAGCTCCTGGGCTTCGCTGCCTCGGGGGCTCACCCCTTCTCCACCCAGCTCCCATCTCAAGCCCAGGGCGACCTGCTCGGGGGCTCCGCGCGCGCCCGCGGACTCCAAGGCTACTCCGACGCCAGCGAAGCTGTCAGCACCGGACCGGCGGCGGCGCTGCCCCCGCCCTCGGCCCGCGAAGAAGAAGGACTCGATGCGACCCGCGGCCCCGGAGGGCGGCCGCGCTGCCACCCCGCAGTAGGCATGACAGGTGGGTCTGCATGGCATGCGGGGCATCACGGCATGGCACTCGGGACGACGGCGATGGAGGAATACATGCCCCTCATGATGGACCAAGGACACCCTCACGAGAATGGCCGAGGCTCGCTCCTCGGCCCAAGCTGGGGGGACGAGGCAATGGAAGCTGAGCCCTTCCAGGAGCCCCGGGACAAACCCGCTGGCCATGCTGGGGGCAACGATTATCGGTCACCGCTAACCCTTCAGGGGCAGGTATACGCTAACCATGGATCGCAGGAGGTGCAGGTCGCCGCGACAAGCAGCTGCCCCACTACCCCAGTCTCCTACCCCTCGGGAGGAGGGCGCAGGGGATTGCAGGAGAGGGGCCGGGATCTGACATCACCACCGCGGCGTTCGGAGCAAGGCGTTCTCAGGAGGTAGGCCCTCTGCTGGGGAGGTTCCTCAGGGCCTGCCCCTGGCAGAGGACCCGTGGTCGTCGGGGGAACCGCTGGCGACTGCTCTACCCCATCGGGCGGTGTCCTGGGTTCCGGTCGTTGCTGATGGCACTAGAGTGTGGCGCAAGGCGGGTCCCTCGTTTGGTGATATGAATCAAGGCCAGTACCTATGAAGAAGGCCCAGTGCCTATGAAGCTCGCCGCCCTGTGACACTCTCACGTAATAATGAGTGGGGCTGTACACGCCCCGGAGTCTCAGGGGTGCCGGCCTCAAGCCCTGGGGCTCCCTCCCACGCCCAGTGGACAGCACTTAGCTCCGCGCTGGTGAGAAGACGTCCAAGACTAGATTAGGTGCCGGACGCGGCCTTTTGTCTGCTTTTCGTTGCCTTTCCCTTTAGCTATAGCTTTTCCCTCGTTGGATTTAAGTTGGATTCGAATTTGATATTTGCGTGTGTTCGGGGAAGGGGTGCTTATTCTCGCTCGAGCCATTTCTCGCGTTCTGGTTACCGCTTCGCCACAGCTGCCTCCCCTCGCGAGCCCATCGCGAGTCCGGTCAGGCCTGGCTCATGCGCGACTTAAATTGCTGCTGTTGCTCCCTCTCGGGAGGATCTTCGGGTGCCTACGGAGGTTGCTGCGTTCTGAAAAGGCCCAGAGCCTGTGAAGCAAGGTGAGTGCCTGTGAAGTCACTGCGTTTAGGAAAAGGCCTAGAGCCTGTGAAGCAAGGCGAGTGCCTGTGAAGCTATCGTGTTCTAGAAAAGGCCCAGAGCCTGTGAAGCAAGGCGAGTGCCTGAGAAGCTATTGTGTTCTAGAAAAGGCCCAGAGCCTGTGAAGCAAGGCGAGTGCCTGTGAAGCTATCATGTTCTAGAAAAGGCCCAGAGCCTGTGAAGCAAGGCGAGTGCCTATGAAGCCCTCGCGTTCTGAAAAGGCCCAGAGCCTGTGAAGCAAGGCGAGTGCCTGTGTAGTCACTGGGTTTAGGAAAAGGCCCAGAGCCTGTGAAGAAGGCGAATGCCTGTGAAGTCATCGCGCTCAGGAAAAGGCCCAGAGCCTGTGAAGCAAGGCGGGTGCCTCTGAAGCTCACACATTCAGGAAAAGGCCCAGAGCCTGTGAAGATGGCCAACGCCTGTGAAACTCCCCGCCGGCGACACTCTCATATCCAACGGATTCAACTAAAGAACACCAAGGGCGTCACGCCCTCCCACAGGCTGCTTCGGGGCTTGCGCGAAACAAAGGTAAACCAGCCAGCCACCAGGCGCGGGCGCTCGTGCAATATGACAACTATTAATATGCTGAAAATGGGTTTTACATGAGGGGCTTCCCCTCCCAAAATGCTCTCACAAGCCATCAGGAAAAAAACCTGAGTTCTATTCATGCAGGGTGAAAAAGACAGGAGCGATACACACTCAGTCGGACCAATCCCCCAATGCGTCCCCGGAAGCACCTCCCGAGCCTTCGCTGGGGTCGCCGAATCCGCCATCGTCGTCTGTGTCGCCGCCAGCGGCGTCAGGGCCGCTCGCCACGCCGCCCTCGTCAGCACCCACGATCACGTCGTTGTCGTCCGAAGTGAAGGCCCTGACAAGGGCGTCTACATTGTCTTCCACCTAGTGCGCCAGGTCACCTCAGAAGGCCTGGGGGACTGGGGCGATGACATCGTCAAAATTGAAGCGGGGATCCATGATCAGGAGATGGCTGAAGACATGGGAGAAGGCGCGCCCGAGCAGCGCGCGGCTCCTCTCTTCCACCAACCTATCGGCCCTTGTCAAACGCGCCTCCAGCTGCGTCACCATGGCAGTGAAGAACTGAAGGTTGCCAGCATAGTTGGCTGTTTGCGGCTCGCCAACAGCCGCCTCACAGATGTTGCCCAAGGCCACGCTAGCTCTCTCCCGGAGCGTGGCAAGCATGGGACCGTGCACGTGCTCCAGGACCTGCCGCTGACATAACTCGTCCGCGTTCTGGCGTGCGACGCCCTCAGCCTCTTCCATCCGCTGGCGAAGATGGAGCACCTCGGCCTGGGAGGCGGCCAACTCCTTTTGCGCTGCCTCAAGGGCGGCCCGGGAGGCGTCGACCCGCCGCGTCACCTCATCCCGTTGGGCCCTCAGGGCTGCGATTCTGCCCTCGGCTTCGACCCGGATCATCCCCAGCTTCCCCTCGAACTCACGATCGAGGCATTGGCACGCCGTCGCCACCCGACGACAAACCTCCTCCATGACACGCGCTTCCCGCACAGCCACATCATCTTCCGCCTGCGTCACTAGGCGCTCCCTCGTCTCTAGCCGCTCGTACTCACGGGTGCGTTCAGCGGCTTCCAGGACCAACACTTCCTCCCGCTTCCGAAGCTCAACCGGGTTGCCAGAAGCCACCTTCATCGATGCAAGGGCTGCCTCGCGCAGCTCCGCTTGCTCCTCCAACGAGTGGCACCGGGCCAAGAGCTCCCGAGCCCGTTCTTCTGCTGCTTCTCGCCATTAGTCTGCTCCCCGGGCCTCCTCGGCGGCTTGGGATCGGGTCGCCCGGGAGGCCTCCAGTGACGCCTTCGCCTCTTCGTCATCGAGGTCGCGCTGATGACGCGCGAGGGTAATGGCGGCCTCTAGCTAGCGCCTCTCTGCAGCCAGGCGCAGGCCCTCAGCCTCCAGGCGCGCGTCTTCGTCAGCAAGCTCCTCCCCAAGCAACTTCACCGCGTCGGTCGCTCTTCTAATGAAACCTTGGCGGCGAGCGCGGTGCTCCCGGGCGCGCTCAAGCACGTCTTCCACACCATCATCCGCCCCAAGGAAGCGCCGGGGGCCGCGAATCATCGTTCCTCCTTCGGGCAGTGGGCTGGGGGCTGGCGCCCTCGCGATGGCCGGGCGTGCCGCACCAGAAGCCCGGCCTAGGGCCAGCCCGTCTCCAGATGAAGGGCGCAGGAGGCACCTCAACCAGTCGCAGTCCCCGACCAGACGAGAAGCCCACGGCAGACTGGCTATTCCCCGAGAGGGCCCACGAAGGAAAATCGCGGGGAATGAAGGGCCGCGGTGCACCTCGGGATGGTCCACCCCTTCAGACGCCCTCACCACAAGGGCAGAGCTGCTCGGAGCATTTGAGGACGGTAGAGGGAGCGAAGCCAAGGGAGGCGGCACCTCTGCTACTTCCGCGAGCTCGGCCGGAAGGGGCCTGCGGAGCAAGGATCAGTGAAAGCTACAAGAGGATCAGGAGCCAGAGAGGAAGAAGGCTTACTCGTCAGTGGCGAAGTACTTCCTGTGCTTCAGTACGCGACAAGGGAAGTCATCACCCAGGGCCTCCCTTTTCCTCCGGAGGGCCTCAAAGTCCACACGGAAGCGGCCCAGGAGAGGTGCACAGGAATCAACCTGCGAGGAGGACGGAGCACCAAGGCGACCTGCGTCGAGGACGCATGCCTGACGCGCACAGTCAGTTGCCTCGCCAGAAGGCACGGCCGGGGGCTCAGGAGCCTCAGCCCTAAGCGTCGGAAGCGGCCGCACCTCACCTGCAGCCTCGGCGGCATGGGCCTCAGGAGCTGCCCCATCAAGAGCACCGCCAGGTGCGGCCACCTCATCAGTAGCTCTCTCGACCCCCGCTGTCTCCGGCCTCCCTGCTCCACCACTCAAGGAGGATTCACCTGGGCCAATCGGAAGGGCAGTCACCGCCACAGGGTTCCCGCAAAGCCCTTGGAGGCCGACAGGACGCAGCCCCCATTCGTCAAAGGAGGGCATCTGCCTCATGAAGTCATCCCTGTTCTGGCAGAGGTACAGCAGAGCTCCTCCCCGCTGGATACTGCCGGGGTTGGGGTCGCCAGTCAGGACCAAGAGCACCGTCCTTAGCGCCGCGGGCGTCAAGTCTTCTTCCTGAAGCCTCATGTGATCACCATGCCCGCTGAAGGCCCACATTCGACGAGAATGGCGCTGGAGAGGGGCAATGCGGCGCAGCAGGAACTCCTTCACCACCTTGGGCGCTGTCATGTTGAGCGATCTCAAGAACGTGAAGC
Source organism: Triticum monococcum (assembly GCA_034509565.1). Taxonomy (NCBI): domain Eukaryota; kingdom Viridiplantae; phylum Streptophyta; class Magnoliopsida; order Poales; family Poaceae; genus Triticum; species Triticum monococcum. Next base: position 402,777,056 of record CM067844.1, on the reverse strand, counting down.
AGCGCCAGACGAAGGAGAGCTGGGGGCTCTTAAGTGTCTCCTGGCCCCAGCTTGAATTAGGTACGGTAGGCGAAGTTGGCTTCGCCGGCCGGGGGCTGGGCACCCCGACATCGACGTACAACCACCGCTCGCGGAACGCAGCTGGACGCGGAGGGAGCTTGAAGTCAATACCCGAAGCCACGGTATCAGGCGCGGTGACGAAGCTCACGCAGGCCGAGCATTGAGAGGGGTCGGCAAGGCTCAAAGAGAAGAAATGGCGCAGCAAGGCAACAGAAGGAGGGATGCCCATCAGCGCTTCGCAGACAAATGCAAAGACCGAGAGGAGGGCAATGGATTCAGGACCCAGATGCATCATGTGGATCTGGTAATGGGAGAGGACAGCGTTGAAGAAATCGGAGAAGGGGGGAACCAGACCTGCCCACAAGGTATCGGCAAAGTAATGAACCTTGGTGATTATCCTGTCAGTGGGGAAGTGAGACATAGGCCAGGCTGTCGTCCTCCCACACTCGTTCAAGACGGTGGCCAGGGCCGGACTAAGCTTATCCAGGCACTCCAGATTGAGTATGATTGAGCGGCCAACGGCGGGGGCCACCGACAGCGGCGGGCGAGATGGAGATGTGGGCTTCTTCCCTTTCTCTTTCCTCGTCGAAACCATGGCGGTGGACAAGAGAAGCGAAGTGTGAGATGGGATTGGAGGCGAGAATCGAAGTTCGAAGGGAGGAAGAACAAGGGAAGTTCGAGCAACAGGAAGAGGGGCGGCTATGTACAACTGCGGGGCAACCTAGCAGGGCGCAAAATAAGGGAGCGTGGGCGAACGGTACCGCCCACGTCCAATCAACCGCCACGCGGCGCCCAAGGCCGCAGGCTGTTAGGGCCCGCGGTGCTTCGCCCTTGCCCTTTCGCCTCTCGGCACGGCCAAGTCCATGCGTGCCTTGGGCCCGGGGGCTACTATCAGCATTCTGGGAACGGGGGTCCCCAGACTTGCCTGCCTGCGGCCTGCGGCGTGGCTCAAATGGGGGCCCGGCGCGGCCCATCTTCATCAACACAAGACTCAAGACCCTCGCGAGGGGCCAAGCCTCGCGGGGCGGACGACACGGCGCATCCTTAGCTGCAGCCTCCTCAGGCTGGCTCGCGAGGAAGCGGAGAGATCAAGGCAGGGTACCTCGCGAGGTGCCCATGATGCAAGCCATGACGATCGAGGGTGCCAGGCGGGCGCCAGCGCGCAGCGTCCTTCTTTCCTCTTTGGTGCAAAGCGGGCGAGCGCAGCCGCGGAGTACCGAGGCATCAGGCAAAGGTTGCCATTTCGGTGCAACGAGACCAAGACCAGGAGGACTACGAGACGGAGGTCACCATGGAGCCCAGCACGGCGTCACCACAGAGCCTTTGGCAGGTGAAGACCAACTTTAGTCAGGATAAGTGTACTAGATGTTCCCCTTCGAATTGGCCAATTGTTGGCACCCTTCCCGCTCAATATTTGGGAAGAGGCCCAGGGCCTTTGCCTATAAATAGGACCAGCCACCCACATAGCAAACGGACGGTCGACAAGTGAGAGCAAATTAGTGAGAGTGAGTGAGAGAGAGAGAGAGGGTGGCTGAACTCCTCCTAGCAGTTCATCACCCCAGCCAAGAACAGACCCTCGCGAGGCTGTTCTTCCTTGTATTGTTCATCATCACCAGCCCCAGAAGGCAATCCACCAACCACACACTGGAGTATGGTATTACACCACAACGGTTGCCCGAACTAGTATAAACCTTGTGTCTCTTGTGCAGTTCTTTCAGTAGTTTAGATCTTTGTGAGACAGGGAGGTAGAAGGCGTGATCTCCGCGTGCACCCCAGTGTTTGAACCTTAAGGGTCTGCCGGAACTCGTGATCCGACAATAGCCACCATCACACCAACGAAACAAGCACCATCTCTTCTGAGTGACATTTTAAGCAAGCTTTTTGTCCTGCCCGTAAGGATTGAAGAAATCAAGCGGTCGGCCGCGAGAACCGGTGCCATTACGGCTTTAAGCTGGGTGTTGGGGATATTACTACTGGACGTAAACCGACCAGGAGTAGCCGGATTAACTTTATGAAGATTAGAAGCCCATGAAGATGTGAAGATGATGGCGCTTTATGAAGGCACAAGGCCCAGAAGTGAGTTAAGGCCTGTAGATGTAAATCGGCTTAATCATGTAACTTGCTTTGTAAGAGAGGAAGTGTAGAGACCGAACCGGTTATGTTTATGATCCGGCTTTGGGACTCTGTAACCGATGGGTGCCACCCATGTATATAAGGGGACGACCCACAACGGTTTAGGGGACAGACAACAACTCGAGAGCCAGACAAAGCGGATTCACTCCCTGGCCTTCGAAACCAAAGCAATACCAATCACAACTAGACGTAGGCTTTTACCTTCATCGAAGGGGCCAAACTAGTATAAACTCTCCGTGTCCCCTTGTTCGGTTTAACCCCTTTAAGTTAACCCATTGCGATGGCTCCACGACTAAGTCCTTTCACAAGGACATCTGCCGTGACAAACCCATGACAGTTGGCGCCCACCGTGGGGCTATCGCACGAAGGTTTTGAGTTCTTGAAGGGTAGCTTTGATGGACTCAAGGGATACGCTATGGGCCGGATGACAAAGAGTCGTCGCGGCAAGCTCTACATCGACAACGCAGGATGGGGTCCCGAGGCCGATTCAATTGAATATGGGTACCGAGTCCCCTTTGGTGGGATTCACGTCTTCATCGACAAGATTGGCGAACCGGCCCCTGAGCCAGACACTTGCACCGACATCATCGAAACGGCTCAGCATACAAGTTCTTTGCCGGTTCAGCCTGTGATGAAGCACATCTTCGTAGGTGCTATCCATGGAGCAGAATACGAGGACGGACCAGCGTCCGATGGAGAAACCTTTGTCTGTTCCGACGACGAGTCTTCTGGAGAGACCGAATTGCTCTATCAGTTACAAGACGGCCGGATTGGTGGGGGATCTAAGGGCAACAGTATTCCGGACCCCCCTGATCTGCCAAACCGGGCCGCCATCTTCATGGCCGGTACACAGTCAGCGCCTCACTCATCGACTGCTACAACAATGCTCTCCGGTTCAACAACAGCCACGCCGGCGGGGGCAGGAGGCTCTGCGCCGCCTCCGGCTCAGGTCCCGTCTGACCTGTTCGATGCTTTGGCAATGTTAATGGCTGCAGAGGTGGATGTAGCAGCCAAGGATCAGCACAACGCGGAGATTGCTAAGGTAAAGGATCAGATAGCCCAGGCTAAAGCGGACCTAGCGGCGGAGAACGCCAGGATGGCTACAGAACAGGCTGAATTGGAAGCACAGGCCTACCGGATTAGGCTGGATCAGAACGCTTCTGAAGAGGTCCTGAGAAGAAGGTACCAATCGCATCTCCCGTCGGGTTATGAGCCGCGAAATCTCTTTAACACACTAGGAGCAGGAGCTAGTCACTAGCCAGTACTGTACCGGGCGGAGGGACCAGGAACAGGAGCGCCGGTTCAACCGCGCACGATGGACCCACCTTGTCAGAACAACATTGTGCTACAGTATGTACCAACACCTCCCGGGCATTATTCCAACCCGTTGGACAATATTGTGGCCGCCGCCTCATGCCTGGCAGCTCTCCCAACCGACGGCGAATCACCAGTCGCGATTGAGGCACGTCGAGCCAAAGATCTCCTTCAAACGGCGCTAAATCAGTAGCAGGCATATTCACATAGTCACGACAGGATTCATTCCACTCCCCGTCCGAGCAGGAGCTATAGCAGACATATTGAGGATGAACCGGCCGTGTCAAGCAGTGCACCGCCGTAATTCACCACGAGGACACAACCCGGCAGGGGGAGGTACTAATGCATAGGATGTTGTGGATCACGGTCGCGCGCGTCGGGAGGCCGACCTAGCGGCTCGACACGGAGCGCGTCAACATACGTGGTTCACCCTACCGCTTCAGTAGAACCAAGTGTGGTATTCAGTTCCTTAGGGGTGCCATGTCTCACCCCTGCTTTGCATAATGTGAGATTGCCCAAGGACTTCAAGGGACCTCGTAAGGTACCAAATTACACCGCCGATTTACAACCAGAGGCATGGGTTGAAAGCTATGAGATGGCAATGGAGATGTTAGATGTGGATGAGGCAGTGTGTGCTAAATACTTCACCATGATGTTGGAGGGAACAGCTCGTACTTGGTTACAGAGCTTACCAGTTAATTCTGTCGGATCATGGGCCGAATTGAAACACCGGTTTATCCATAACTTCAAAGGTACTTGTAAGCAGCCCATGTCAATCATGGATCTGGCCGCTTGTGTCCAAGAGGAGGGGGAGTCCATGACCCATTGGGTCAAGCGGGTCTCGGCGATTTTACATTCATCGGATCGTATCAATGTAGATACTACAGCACTAACGTTGGAGGGCAATTGCCGTTTTCTGCCGCTCAAACAGAAGTTAGGGAGGCTCAAACATCACTGCAATGATATGTCAATGCTCATGGCCGCTTTGGTTAAATACGCCGATTCAGATAATACCAAGGACCCGGACTCAAAGGAGGACAAACCGGGAAAGGGAAGAAGAACGGCAACGCCAAGGGTCAGCAGCATAATCCGGCAGGCCATGGGAACAGTGGTAAGCGCAAGGCCGACAGCATCTTGGACTTTGTTGCTAACACCAATGCTCAGGAGAATGGCCAGCACCGTAAGGGCAAGCAGCCCCAGAGGGGCGGAGGTTCAGGCCCCAATTTGGAGCGCCTGTTAAATCAACCCTGTCCAAAGCATGGATCAAAGGAGGAGCCAGTATCGCATCTTTGGAAGGACTGTTATATCATGCGGGATTTCAAGAACTCCAATATGTTCTAGTATGATAATGGCCCGCCCGATGGTTCATGAGGTGGTTTCCACGGGTCGGGTTACGGAGGTGGCGGTTCCGATTTAGGATTTCAAGGCAACCAAACCGGGCACATCAATCAAGGGCACCAAGGCAACCAGGGAGGTTACAATCATCTGGGGAACCAACAGCAGCAGCAGCAGTCGGGTTACCAGAGCAATCCCAAGCAGCTAAATAGCGGGCATATCATGTCTTCACTACTAGTTTGTGTAAGCATGATCAGAAGCTTCACAAGAGGGCAGTAAACTCTGTCGAACCGGCAGTGCCTCAGTATTTGTGCTGGTTTGAGCAACCCATTTTGTGGAGTAGAGAGGATCACCCACCCCGGGTTGACAATCCGGGTCACTTGGTCCTGGTGGTGGCCCCTCAAGTTGGGGGGGTACAAGTTCACCAAAGTGCTCATGTATGGGGGAAGTCGTATCAATATCCTATATTATGATACATTCTACCGTATGGGGTTGACAGATAAGAATCTTAAACCGTCAAATACCGTTTTTCATGGTGTGGTGCCTGGTAAATCGGCATATCCAGTGGGCAAGATAGCCTTAGAGGTGGCTTTTGGAGATGACTACGATTCGAGGTCAGAAACATTGACTTTTGAGGTGGTAAAAATCAAAAGCCCGTATCACGCCCTGTTTGGGCGGCCGGCTTATGCTAAGTTCATGGTGAGGCCGTGTTATGTTTATCTATAGCTTAAAATGCCAGGTCATAAGGGGACTATCACAGTACATGGAAGCAGAAAGATCGCTTTGGAGTGTGAGGAAGGTGATGTGGCTTATGCTGAGTCGGTTTGTGCCACAGAGGAGTTGAAATTCTATAAGGAGCAAGTTGATCCGGCAGATATGACCTCTTTGAAAAAGCTGACTACAGAACATGACCCGGCGTTGAAGTTCAAATCGGCTACAGACACTAAGATGATTGATTTTGTTCCTGGCGACTCATCCAAGCAATTCAGCATCAGCGCTAACCTGGATCCCAAATAGGAAAGCACGCTCATCGAGTTCATCCATGAGAACCGGGACATCTTTGCATGGAAACCTTCTGACATGCCAGGTGTACCGAGGGAACTCACTGAGCAAACACTTAACATGGATCCTAAGTTTAAACCGGTCCGGCAGTTTCTCCGCTGCTTCAATGAAGAAAGGCGTAAGGTTATCGGTGAAGAGGTAGCTCGGTTGTTGGCCACAGGGTTTATCGTGGAGGTCTTTCATCCAGAGTGGTTGGCTAATCCGGTGTTGGTTCTTAAGAAAAACGGAACTTGGCGTATGTGTGTGGATTACACAGATTTAAACAAGGCTTGCCCTGCAGACCCCTTTGCTCTCCCTCGCATTGATCAGATAATTGATGCTACGGCAGGTTGTGACCGTTTGTGTTTTCTGGATGCTTATTCTGGTTATCATCAGATCAAAATGGCGGTTAAGGACCAGGAGAAGACAACTTTCATAACTCCCTTTGGATCCTTCTGCTATGTCTCCATGCCCTTTGGACTCAAGAGTGCCCACGCAACTTATCAGCGATGTGTTCAGAATTGCCTTCATAAGCAGATTGGGCGCAATGTTCATGCATATGTGGATGATACTGTGATAAAGTATACAAAGGAGGAAGCATTGATAGATGATTTGAAAAAACCTTTGACAACCTCCGGGTTTACAAGATGATGCTCAATCCGGAGAAGTGTGTCTTTGGTGTCCCGGCAGGCAAGCTCTTGTGTTTTCTGGTGTCAAACAGAGGCATTGAGGCTAATCCGGAAAAAAATTCAGCGATCACATCTTTGGCTAAACCGGCGTGTACCAATGACGTTCAATGTCTGGTCAGCCGGATTACAGCTTTGAGCCATTTTATCAGTCGTCTCGGGGAGAAGGTCATCCCTTTATATCAGATGCTCAAGAAAATAGATAACTTTGTCTGGAGCGAGGCAGCTGATAAAGCGTTCGAGGATCTGAAGAGGTAGTTAGCTGAACCGCCCGTGCTTGCAGCACCGATTGATAAGGAGCCGTTATTGCTATATGTGGCTGCTAATGCCTGAGCTGTTAGCGTGGCTATCATGGTGGAGCGCAAGGAGGTTGGCAAGGAATAGCTGGTTCAACGGCCAGTATATTATATCAGTGAGGTGCTCATTGAGTCAAAGCAGAGGTATCCACATTGACAGAAGCTGGTATATGGAGTGTTTATGGCAAGCCGGAAGCTTAAACACTATTTTCAGGGCCATCCCATCATAGTGGTCAGTTTAGCCCCTCTAGGAGATATCATTCAAAACAGAGAAGCATCTAGCCGGATTGCCAAGTGGGCTATCGAGCTTGGACCTCATGGGCTCAAATATATACCCCGCAGAGCAATCAAATCCCAGGCACTTGTGGACTTCATCAATGATTGGAAGGAGTTACAGGCACCAGAAGGGAAACCAAATAATACGTATTGGACTATTCACTTTGACGGATCCATGCAGTTGGAGGGCTCGGGGGCTGGAGTCATACTAACTTCCCCACGAGGTGACAAGTTTTGTTATGTCCTCCGTTTAATGTTCCCTTGTACTAACAATGTAGCTGAATACGAGGCTTTGCTCCACGGTCTTCGGATGGCTAAGGATATGAACTTAAGCCGGGTTAAGTGCTTGGGCGATTCAGATCTGGTGGCTCAACAGGTGTCTGGCACTTGGGATCCTAAAGACCCACTCGTGGCTGCATATCGGTGAGAGGTGGATATAGTGGCTGGTCACTTCAAGGGTTATCAGGTGGACCATATAGACCGGCGAAAGAATGAAGCGACAGGTGCTTTAAGTTGTCTTGGTTCTCAGCGTAAACCGGTTCCACCAAATGTCTTTCTTGACATATTGCATAATCCGTCAGTCAAGGTACCAACAGAAGAAGAGTTGGCTATTCCTGATCTGGAGGCTCAATTAGTGGCAGTTTTGCACGTCATACTGGATTGGACAATCCCATATCTGGCTTACATGAACCGGGGCGAGCTACCAGACGATGAAATGTTGGCTCGACAGATAATCCGGCGTTCCAAGTCCATGACCATACTTAATGGGGAGTTACATCGTTACAGCGTTTCAGGAGCAATTTAGCATTGTGTTTCTCCTCAAGAGGGTTGTGAGATTTTGCGAGAAATCCATGAAGGGGATTGCGGTCATCACGCCGGTTCAAAGTCTTTGGTTGCTAAGACTTTTCGCCATGGTTTTTACTGGTTAACAGCACATGCCGATGCGGAGGATTTGGTCAAAAGATGTGACGGCTGTCAAAAATTTGCATGTCGTGGTCACGTTCCGGCTCAGGAGTTGAGGATGATTCCAATAACTTGGCCGTTTGCGACTTGGGGGCTTGATATGGTTGGACCCTTCAAGCGATCCAAGGACAAAAAAACCCAGTTATTAGTGGCAGTTGATAAATTCACCAAATGGGTGGAAGCAGAGCCAGTCAGCAAGTGTGATGCGGCCACGGCGGTTCAATTCATCAAAAAGGTGATATTCCGGTTTGGTTTTCCACACAGCATTATAACTGATAATGGTACTAATCTGTCAAAGGGAGAGATGGAGTAATTTTGCCAACGTGAGCACATCCGGCTTAATATAGCATCCGTGGCTCACCCCCAGTCTAATGGTCAAGCGGAAAGGGCAAATAAAGAAATTTTGAGACGTATTAAACCCCGGCTTATGGTTCCTTTGAAACGGACACCGGGTTGTTGGGTGGAGGAATTACCTTCTGTGTTATGGAGCATCAACACCACACCTAATAGGTCGACAGGTTACACACCTTTCTTCGTGGTTTATGGAGCGGAGGCGGTTCTCCCTAGTGACATCCGTCACGATTCGCCCCGGGTGGCAGCTTATGTTGAAGCGGATAATGAGACAGCACGTCAAGATTCTCTGGACTTGTTGGATGAAGAACGTGACCTCGCGGCAGCACGTTCGGTGATTTATCAACAGGATCTCCGACGATATCATAGCCGTCGGGTTAAGACCAGAACCTTTCAAGAGGGCGATTTGGTACTCCGGCTCATTCTGGATCAAACAGATATGCACAAGTTATCCCCACCTTGGGAAGGACCTTTTGTGGTCAGCAAGAATCTACACAATGGGTCATACTACCTCATTGATGTTCGAGAGCACCAAGACTCACGTAAATCGGAGGAGGACACCAAGCGGCCGTGGAACATAGCTCTTCTTCGGCCTTATTATACTTGAGCCATAAAGCTCTTCATATGTACATATTTATGACAATGTATATATTATATAATAAACCGAAGCCTCCATTCAAGCGGGATATTTGTTCTTTTTACATCATGTGTGTGCTCACAAGAGTTTATTAACCAAGCGGAGTGTTTTGTTAATCCGGTCTCTGCAGCCACACGGATATAAAGAAAATCACTAGGGGGCTTGGTTATATCTGAACCATAGCTACACCTTTTGATCGGTTTAAAACCACGAAGGGATATCACTAGGGGGCTTGGTTGTTATCACACCATAGCTACACCTCTTGATAGGCGTTTAAGCCACAAAGGAAAATATGTGGGGCCAAAGAGAGTGTTGCACAAAGCATAAACTCAAACATGGGCACCCACTGAGCGCAGCTCACAAAGTTAGTTGGGGGCTCTTTTTTGCAAAGCAACAAAGAGTTTGAAAGGACCCTTGTAATTGGCTATCAAGCCACGACTTGGAAGCCTGGTGTATTCACCTAAAAACCCGGGTTAACCTGCCTTCATCAAGTAAGCCACTCCTGTCCAGGTAATCCTGGTATGACCCACCGAACGTTTCACAAGTCAATCTTTTACAGACCCTGAACTTGTCAAAGATAAAATGATGATTGGTTAATTGGACACCCATCTTAAAAGGATTTGTTAAATGGTTTAACTCAGAGTCCTGGCAGCCCATGAAAAGCCTCGATTTGGAGCCTGGCAGCTCATAAAAAGCCTTGCATATTTCCTTTTTTGAGTCTTATTTGTTGAAGATTTTTTACTTTATAAAGGTTCATAAATGTCTTCTGATAAACCAGTGTCCTTGACCCGGCTTGCCTTTCAACTACAAGTTGTCAGTGCATGATCAGTTATAAACCGGTGTTAATTGTCCCGGTCCGGTTTGACTAAATCACCAGTGCTATAAAGAAAACCCGGTGATTATTATATCTCGGTATGGTTTATTATCATAATCCGGCACTATAAGGATGGAGTTATTATCACTCCAGATTGGTCTTAGCACCTTTACCAAATAGTTGGTCAACCAATGAGGTATGTTGCACATATTACTTTTTATACAACAACTTTGATCATTCATCTAAGTATTGTATATATGTTGAGCATCATAACCCGTCCAGTGGTAAACCACTAGGACACTTTGCAAGTTTTTGTATTCAGGAACGAAACTATTCCTGAGTTAAGGATAAATAGATCCTAAAAGGTGGAACAAGTTGTCACGAGGTATTACAAAACATGCTCGATGGCATGGCCGATAACGGAGTTTTGGCTATCATATTACAAGAAGCTTTCAAAGCGGCTCCAATTGCATAATTGTTTTTCAAAGTATCGGCACACAGTAGCCAGTAAACCGGCGAACGGTTTAAGATGCTTCATCTAGACGGTTTGATGGTTGAGGGTCAGTTGGTGTGGGCACTTCTTTATCCCTCCCCAGACGCTGGAAATCAACCGTCGACCAATCGATTCCAGTTAAAGCTTGAAATACTGCCTCTTCATGGATAAGATTGGCTGGATTAATATCAGGAGCATAAGTGTGCTTACGAATCGGAGGCACAAGTTCTTCAACTTCATGGATTTTGGCAGGCTGTCTTTTCCCTTCAGCGTCATAAGTGGGTTGAAAATGGGACAAGTCTGTGTCTTCGGCTAGCTTGCTGGCTATTGGCCGCATCTCTTTGGTCAGCCGTCGGAGGTCATCATTGTCAAAGTCTGAACCGTCCTCCTTCACGCCTGGGTATCCTTTAATGATGTCCTCCACTTCAAGGTCTGGAATCCAAGCTTTGGCTCGAATATGTGCGGTTAAAGCTCCTGCTCTGGCAGCTGCCTTCTCCAATTCGACATTCCGGGCTGGTAACATGCCCAGCTTCTCAAGTGTTTCTTTTATCAGGGTTGGTGCCGGTTTGTTGTAAGCCACCGTGCAAATAGCCCGTTGAGATCTAGAGTATAACTGTTCAATCAAAGTATACGCCGCTTTGAGCTTCATCCGCATGTATGTACCAAGATGAGCAATCCGAGTGCCTGCCAAGGGTTTATGTAAATATTCTGGTCAATGATAAGGTTCATTGAATTGCGCCAAGCACATAAGGAGATACTTACCAAATATAGCAGAAGTCATAGCGTTGATTTGCCATTTCAAGCCAGCTAGTTCATCTATAATTGGTTTCAGGGCTGCCTCGGCGTCTTCAGCTCTTTTCGTTAAACTGGATTTTTCGGTTTCCCAGTCAGCACGATCTTTGTTGAAAGATTCTTTCAGCTTTTCCATTACGGCCAGGGCTTGCGTTAGCTCCTCTTTGGCCTTTGCAGCTTCTGCTTGTTGTGACTTCACATTCTCTTGCAAGTCAGAGTTTCGGGCATCTCTATTCTTCAGTTCAGCCTGCAACATTGAAGGTATATTAAACAACAGGATATATATATATGTTCTAAGTACAAATCGTATAAAAAGTTATGCACTTCATACTTGGGGGCTAATGCCTACTTGATCAAAAGCACTACATTTTATACAAGTCTATTGAACAATGCAAGCATTATCCTGGATACTTGGGGGCTAATGTACGTCTGTTCTAAAATGGATGCATGGATTAAAACCCGGATTAACTTGCCAAGTTAAACCGGCCTTTGGGGGCTACACTGCGGAAAGCTATCTAATTATTACAAGACGAGTCTTGGTTCTTATTAAAGACCTGACATTTTGAGGATCAATGACGAGCAACTTAAAGTGCTACAAAGACCCGGTTTATGATTAACATCATAAAACGGCCGTTGGGGGCTACTTGGGCTAGTATTTCAACTTTGAATCAACGAAAAAAGGGAGATGAAAATACCTCATATCGCTCCTTCATCAAATTCACCAAACCGGCTTCATAGTCCTAGTTTGAGTGAAGACGGTTCAAGAAGCCAGAGTGAAGTTCTTCAGCGTTGAGATGAGCATAATTTGATAAATCACTACTCCATTTGCCTTTTTCCCTAGCAGCCTGCTCTTCTTTGGCACTATGTTGAGCCAAGATTACGGGATGGCCAGGGGAGCTGTGGCCCATTCCAGTAATGATAACATCGTCTCCTTGGCCTTCAGTGTGTTTGGCTGGTGATAATGGAGTCTGAGCATCCTTAACGGACTAGACTGGTTTGGCTCTGCCGGTTCAGTGTTAGGCGCGGCAGGTTCAGCGTCTGTTGGTTCATCAGTGTTTTGTCCTGGAAGGGGCGGGTCGTCAGAGGCGGCTTCAGGATGAGGGCCCCCCAGTTCACAAGTCTGGTCCGGGTCACCTCTTGGTTCTTCTTCAAAAGTGTCTGGGTCTTCGGGCGGATTGTTGACCCGAGCTTTCTTGCTGGGTCTGGCTTTGGCTCTGCAGACAAAATTAAAGAGAGGTTTAACATTTTATTCCAGATTTACAACATTTTAATATGAAAGGTTACAACGCTTACCCAGCCATAGTTTTCAGAGGGGGAAGTTGAGTTGCTGTCCATTCACCAGAGGATGAGGGGGGTGTCACCTGATAATTTGAATTGGACGGATTAAGAGGCTGTCTGAAATAACCTTCCTTGGGATAAGAATTGTCAGGAGTAGGAGAGACCTCAGATCGGCGCTTCCGAACCGGGGTGTCAGGTAAACCGGTTGAAGTAACCTGTTGGCCTCTGTGCCGGGTTGTCCGGTGAGCTTCATGCTGCTGAGTCTTCAAAATAAATGTTGGATCCAAGTGAGCAAGAGGATGAGAAAAGCTTACTTTCCGGACTGCTTGACGGGTTTTTTGTGTTGGCTTAGAGTCTGTACCGGAGGAAAGGGTAATTACCTCAACATCATCAGCTTGACTGCCTTCTGCGTCCTTCTAAGGAAGATCATTTTTAATGAGATGCATGAAAAGGGAGCCAAGTGAGTCAAGTTCTACCTCAACTTCCGGGTCATCAGCATCATCATCAAGTTCCATGTTGATCCGGTCAGCCGTCTTCCGTTTTGACGCCCGTTTGACGGCTTTAGTTTTGGGGCGAGATGGTTTGACCGCTTTATCCCCGGTTGGCTTTACTGCTTTTTCTACGGTTTTCCATTTCCAGAAGGGATCCTCACCCTATACATACATACACAGAAGAAGGATTACAAGTAGCACAAATTAAAAGATATCAAATATGAAAAGGAAGAATAGTGCTTACAGCAGGCGGTTTTTTCTTGGTATAAAAGGGATTCAAGCCGGTTTGACTACAGACTAGTTCCGATTCATTCAAAATTTTCTTTACACTTTCAGTGACTTCTTCATCAGTCACTTGAATGTTGCAATGGCGTTGAGGGTCTTCAACCTCACAAGTGTACTCACACATTAAACTGGGACGCCGGCTTAGCGGCAAGATGCTCCAAGATATCCAACAGCGCACGAAATCAACACATGTTAAACCGTTGGCCATAAAAGCCCAGAGTTTGGCGAGTTGAGGGGCATATTTCGCCCTTTCTATGGAACTTCAGCGTTGCGGCATTGGATGGGTGTTGGAAAGCCGGTGATCACGAAAGCCTGGGAGGGGGTTCTCATCTTCAGGAGAAGTGTCTCTGTAGTAAAACCAAGTCTGGTTCCATTCCTTTGGGTGGCTGTGCAATTTGGCACGAGGGAATTCAACTTCTTTCCACTTTTGAATTGAGACACCACCAAGTTCAGTGTTGGGGCCATTTACAAATTCAGTGCGCCGGTTTAGGTGAAAGAACTCCCGGAACAGCTCCGTAGTTGGTTCTTCCTGTAAGAACACTTCACAGAAGACCTGGAAGTTGCATAGATTGGATATTGAGTTGGGCCCGATATCTTGAGGATGGAGTTGGAAATTGGCAAGCACATCTCGGTAAAACTTTGACCCTGGCGGCTTGAAGCCACGACCTATGTGGTTGACAAAGACCACCACCTCACCCTGCCTCAGGGTCGGAGGATTTTCTACTCCTGGAACTTGCCATTTAATCTCAGTCTTCTTAGGCAAGGTACCAGTGCTAACCATATCGTTCAATTGTTCCTCGGTGACCCGGGAACGAGCCCAGCTGCAAGCGGTAAATTGCTTGGCCATTATAGAGCAAAAAAGCTGTGGAAGAAACGCCAGTTTACAGATCATTCAGGATGACACACAAGATGTAATGATATCAACATATTCTGGTACATAGGATTGCGTAAATCGGAGACTGATATAATAATGAAGGACAAGGTTATATCAAGGATATAAACATATCGTTAAACCGGAGTTGGCAAATGCCATACAAGAATTTATTGAATACATGTTATAAGAGGAAGTACATTGGCGATTCAACAAGGGGACTAATGGTGTGTACCAGATTGTCTTTTTTGCAAAGTTAAACCTCCTATATTATTGTGCGGAGTAAAAATCTAAAAATACCTAAGTAAGGGGAAACATATTTCATAGAGTTATATGAAAATTTCGGATCTAAGGTATGACAGAAACTGGAAAATATTCAGGTTCAAGCATCAGGTATTTAAACAGTTCAGCAGATTCAGATAAGTTGGTCTTGATATAAAGAGAGAGTCTAATGAGGAGAATATGATTATGGCTACGGTCGCGCAAGGATAATAGGTCCAACCTAGCCTGGGATGCTACAGAGAAGAAAAGAGAAGAACAGCACTGAGTTTTTCGATGAACTCCGGCAAGCAGTGAAACCCTAAAAACAAGATCTAGGGTGGAAGGAAAAAGGGTTACCAGTATCACAGGAATGGCGGAGAGATGCCGCAGTATTCTGGTATGTTCAGGGTGATGCAATGGCCGGAGTCGGAGCAGAGGCGACAGTCGACGGTGGCGGCGGAGCTCTGGAGGATGAGCAGCACAAGGAACATGCCGCGAAGTGGCACGAGGGGGAAAAGTGAAAATGACTCCCCGGTCTTATTTATAAAGGCAAGGGATAGGTGTCGGGCACGGAAATCGAGGAGCCAAAACTTGGAAGTGAGGCGGAGCTGTCGCCTTGATTGTCGGAGAACCATTAATGAAGATGATGTCACGACGGTTTACCACGATCTGAGAAGATGACGTCACGGCAGTTTACCAAAATTGGAGAAGATGTGGAAGACGAAGTTTTTACTAAGGATTGACAGGAAACCTGTTCAAATCAATCTAGGGCCTAATGTTGGGGATATTACTACTGGACGTAAACCGGCCAGGAGTAGCCGGATTAACTTTATGAAGATTAGAAGCCCATGAAGATGTGAAGATGATGGCGCTTTACGAAGGCCCAAGGCCCAGAAGTGAGTTAAGGCATGTAGATGTAAACCGGCTTAATCATGTAACTTGCTTTGTAAGATAGGAAGTGTAGAGACCGAACCAGTTACATTTATGATCCGGCTTCGAGGCTCTGTAAACCGACGGGCGCCACCCATGTATATAAGGGGACGACCCGGCAGCGGTTCAGGGGACAGACAACAACTCGAGAGCTAGACAAAGCGGGTTCGCTCCCTGGCCTTCGAAACCTAAGAAATACCAATCACAACTAGACGTAGGCTTTTACCTTCATCGAATGGCCGAACTAGTATAAAATCTCCATGTACCCTTGTCCGGTTTAACCCCTTTAAGTTAACCCGTTGCGATGGCTCCACTACTAAGTCCTTTCACAAGGACATCTGCCGTGACAAACCCACGACACCGGACGAAGGCATGGCAGGCGGAATTAGACCCGACCGAGCTAGCTATTGGTTGTCCGAGTTTCAAAGAGGACGGATCTCCCTTTGATAAAAAGGATGTTGCTGCTTGTGTGAAAGAGATGCGTCCATTGGCGAGCAAACTCGCCGAAGAAACAGACTTGTCAAGATATCAGGCGCCTTATGCAGCAATAATCATAAAATGCCAACGTCGGCTTATAAAATTGTGGACCTTATCCCTCCAATCCGCAAACATACTATTTCTCCTGAAATCGATCCATCTGAACTTATCAATGATGAAGCTAAATTTCAAGCCTTGACTGGCATCGATTGGTCATCACCTAACTTCCAGACGATGGAGGGAGAAGAAGAACCGACGCAGGATGACCTGGAAGCCTCAATACGTGAAGACCAAGAAAATTAATCCAAGGACCGGCTTATCGTCCACCACATGGGATACTTTGTGCATCAAAAACACTTAGTATTTTGGGTCATCCGATGCCTTGTAATAGGCTAGTTGAAAACAATGATCTGCCATGCCATCATGCATGTTAATTTGCATAACACTTTTGAACCGCCGATCTAATGTTGAAGATCTGGCACAGATGCTTTATAATATCATGAAATTATGCAGACCATGGTTATCATAATTTCTGCACATAAGTAGATAACATGTGCCCTGGTGGTTTACCCGAGGGTGGGTCACAATGCCCCATATAACATCCAATGGTGACTGCATAGTCCTTAACCAGGGCGGGTTTATCAAAACCTTATATAATCATAATAGAGTAAATATCATACCTATGATATTTTTTCATACTGCCGGCTTACCACGCCGCACGAAATAAGGGTAACAACCCAAAGACTCAGAGCGCAGTGCCCTGTACAATTTATTCATACTGCCGGCTTACAATGCCAGACGCAATAAAGGGTAACTTCCCAAAACTTGGAGCACAAAACTCCAAGCACATAATCATCATACACTGACGACTTAATGTCCAAAGCTAGGCCGGCTTAGCAAAACTTCCGGATAGATTCAAATATGAATCATAAAGATCAAGGCGACATGGCCCTAATCAATTTTTAACCATATATTAATATGGCACAAAAGATGAACCTCAAAAAATGTTCAAAGCAAATATAAATGAAAAAAGTCATTCATTGGCTGCCAAGCCTTAATGTCAAGTGCTATTCAAGGGCCGCACAGTCGCTGAGTTAAACCTTAATTCAAACCCATAAACCAGACCTCACATGACCAATCGCCATTTTAACTTTGACAAATTCAGGGTCTTTATATGATTGATTGTCAAGAGTACGGTGAGTCATTCCATGATTACCTGGTTGGAGTGGCAGGCAAACAAAGTCAGGATAACCCGTATTTTTGCTGAATACACCCGGCGTCCAAGCCTATTACAAGGGACAACAAAGCTTTGTTCATTAACAAGTTGCCCCCAAGTAATATTTCATTCCAGCCGTATAAGCCGGATTAGTAGGGTAGTCATAGCTATGCTCAATGAGTAGGAAGCCCCCAAGCGACTTGCAATCAAGGCGTACAAGCCGGATCAAGAAGGTAGTCATAGCTATGCTCAATGAGCAGGAAGCCCCCAAGTGATCTTATGAAGTGACAATTTAGACTCAGATTCTCAGAAATGAAATGACAGAGGCCCTGAATTATCAGGGATGTCGGCTTTATTATACTAATCATAATATATACATTGGTAGAAGTATGTACATCACAAGAGCCGGTGGCTCAGGTGTAATAAGGCCGAAGATGAGCAATATTCCATGGCCGGCGGGTCTCCTCCTCAGACTTCCATGAGTCCTTGTGCTCTCGAACATCAATGAGGTAGTATGACCCGTTGTTCAGATTTTTGCTGACACAAAAGGCTCTTCCCAAGGTGGGGATAGCTTGTGCATGTCAGTTTGATCCTGGATGAGCCGAAGCACCAAATCTCTTCTTGAAAGGTCCTGGTGTTAAACTGGTGGCTATGATAACGACGTAGATCTTGCTAGTAAATCACCGAACGAGCCGCCACAAGGTCACGCTCCTCATCTAACAGGTCAAGAGCATCCTGACGTGCTTGTTCATTATTAGCTTCCACATAAGCTGCCACATGGGGCGAGTCATGATGATGTCACTAGGGAGAACCGCCTCTGCTCCGTAAACCATGAAGAAGGGCATGTAACCCATAGATTTGTTGGGGGGTAGTATTGATAATCCATAGCACTGAGGGTAATTCCTCCACCCAACAACCCGGAGTCCTCTACAAAGGGACTATAAGCCGGGGTTTGATGCCTCTCAAAATTTCTTGATTGGCTCTTTCAGCTTGACCATTGAACTAGGGGTGAGCCACAGATGACACATCAAGATGAATATGTTCATGTTGACAAAATTCTTTCATAGCACCTTTAGATAAATTCGTGCCATTATCAGTGATGATGTTGTGAGGGTAGCTAAAATGGAAATCACCTTTATGATGAATTGAACCGTCGTTGCCGCGTCACATTTACTGACCGGCTCTGCCTCGACCCACTTTGTAAACCTGTCAACCACCACCAAGAGGTGAGTCTTTTTGTCCTTGGATCTTTTAAAAGGTCCAACCATATACAGCTCCCAGACCGCAAACGACCAAGTAATTGGAATTATCCTCAATTCTTGAGCCGGCACATGAGCTCGTCTTGAATTTTTTTTGACAACCATCACATTTACTGACCAAATCCTGTGCATCAGCATGAGCCGTCAGCCAATAAAACCATTGATGAAAAGCCTTAGCCACGAGAGACTTAGAGCCGGCATGATGCCCACAATCTCCTTCATGAATCCCTCGTAGAATCTCACATCCCTCTTCAGGAGAAACACAACGTTGAAACGCCCCTGTGACACTTCATCGGTTCAACTCTCCATTGACAATAGTCATTGACTTAGACTGCCGGGTTATCTGCCTGACCAAAACTTCATCTTTAGGTAACTCACCCCGGGTCATATAAGACAAATATGGAACTTTCCAATCAGGAATAGCATGAAGAGCCGCCACCAGTTGTGCCTCCGGGTCAGGAATAGCAAGATCTTCCTCCTTAGGCAGCTTAACCAAAGGATTATGCAAAATATCAAGGAAAACATTAGGTGGTACCGGCTTACGCTGGGATCTGAGCTGGCTTAAAGCATTAGCTACCTCATTTTTCCTGCGGTCGACATGTTCCACCTGATAACCTTTGAAATGACCAGCAATAGCATCAACCACTCGACGATAAGCCGCCATGAGTGGATCTTTGGAATCCCAAGTTCCTAAAACTTGCTGAGCCACCAAGTCTGAGTCGCCAAAGCACCTTACCCGGCTAGGATTCATCTATTTAGCCATCCGAAAACCATGGAGCAGGGCTTCATACTCAGATGCATTGTTAGTACAAGGGAACATCAATCTTAAGACATAACAAAATTTGTCACTTCGTGGGGAAGTCAAAATAACTCCAGTCCTCGAGCCTTCCAATTGATTGGATCCAACAAAGTGAATAATCCAATATGTGCTATCCGACTTCTCCTCACGCATCTGCAACTCTGTCCAGTCATTGATGAAATCCACAAGTGCTTGAGACTTGATGGCTCTCTGAGGCATGTACTTCAAACCATGGGGTCCAAGCTGAATAGCCCACTTGGTGTCACGCCCAATATGCGACTCTATCCTAAAGGAACTCGAAGGTCCCACCAAGGATAGAACCGCATATTGAAACGCTTTTGCAAGGTGGATATCATTACATTGTACCATTACATAAAAGTTGGGGATACATACAAAGGCACACAATGCCAGATGAAAACATCAAGCATCATACATAAGATCAACATCCGACTACGGATGAAACACAAACAGAAACTCAAACGACATCCACCTTGCTTGCCTAGGCTGCCGACCAGGAACCTAACCCAAGATCGACGAAGAAGAAGAAGAAGTCAAAAACAAGCAAACATTGCTCTCACGTCATCATCATCACATTACCTGTACCTGCAACTGTTGTTGTAGTAATCTGTGAGCCATGAGGACTCAACAATCCCATTACCATGGGTACCAAGACTAGCAAAGCTTAATGGGTATGGAAGGGATAAGTGGTGAGGTTGCAGCAAGCGACTAGCAGTGTGTCGTGGCTAACTTACGAGTGCAAGAGTACGATGAGAAACTACACAAACGGTCGCAAACTAGTGATGATCAAGAAGTGATCCTGAACTACTTACGTTCAAACATAACCCCACCGTGTTCTCTTCTCGACTCACTGGAAAAGAGACCGTCACGGTTACGCACGCGGTTGGTGTGTTTTAATTGAGTTTACTTCAAGTTCACTACAACTGGATATTAAGAAATTCCCATCTGCCATATAACCGCGTGCACGGCTCTCGAGAGTTTAAATCCTGCAGGGGTTTCCCAACTTAGCCCATGACAAGCTCACGATCCATGGAGACAATCCTCCATCGCAGGACCCTCCGATCAGACTCGGAATACGGCCGGTGCACAAAACATTTCAACAATGGTAAAACAAGTCCAACAAGACCTCTCGGCGTGTCGACACCCTGATAGTAGCCGTGCGTATCTCGTCTCAGGCTACGACTGGATGAACACTACGTACAGCATCCAAATACCCCGGGTGAAGGGACGACACCACAAGCGGCTCTGTTTGGGACCAACACCATCAGCACTGGCCCCCTGTTTATGTGGAATAAAGAATCCTCTGGTTCATGACGCCCTATGCCAATTAATTATTTAGTTCAATATTATTATGGCAAATGTTAAAACCAATGTTGGGCCTTGCAAGAAGAGTTTTATTCAAAGCTAACTGTCAAGAGGGGCCCATAAACCCTCATCATGTTAGGGATGCAAAATCAAGGAACATGACACCGGTATGACGAAACTAGGGCAGTAAGATTTGAATGAAACACGAGGCAAAAGGCCAAGTTTTCCACCGTTTGCCAAGTATATAGATACGTTAATTAAATAAGAGATATTGTGATATCCCATGATATCCATGTCCCAACATGGAACAACCTGCAACTGCACCTGCAACTAGCAACGCTATAAGAGGGGTGAGCAAAGTAGTAACATAGCCAAACAACGGTTTTCTAGGAAGGGTGAAAAGGTTAGAGGCTATCATGGCAATTTGGGAGGCTTGATAAACAAGTGGTAGGTAGTGCGACATAGCGATATCATCGAGACAACTAGCACAACAATGATAGTAGTGAGATCCAAGGAGATGGTCATCTTGCCTGAAATCCCGCTAGGAAGAAGAACGATTTCATGAAGAAAACCATCCCACATAGTCGAACGAATCCTCACAATCGCAATGAAACAGGAACTATCGAGAAGGAGCACAACCGGAAAGAAGCAAACAACATGGTAAACACACAACACATAAACATGGCATGATGCTCATCCAAGTTCGATGCATGACAAGTATACATAATGCTACTCATGGCAAGATATGATGCATACAAGAACAACACATCAAAGCAAGTTTAAATGAGGCCGAAATCAACATACAACAATTCTGGAAAAACCCCATATGCATATTTTCGAAATCGGTACTGTTCTGAACAAAATGTTAAGTTAAAGTTGTTAAACAGCAAGTTAAAGTGCACCATGGTGATCTACGCGTCTTTCTAGTCAAGATACATAGAAAGTTCGTTTAATTCGGAGCTATGGCCTAGAAGATATGAGCAAAACAATCTAAACATGGCATTGATGCAAATGCAAGCAAAAGAACATCACAAACACTCCACAACAAGGATGCAACATGGCATGATGAAACTACATGCAAAATGAAGCAATTTCATGTAGAGTATGCTCCAAACGGAGCCACGGTTCAACACATACACATGAAACAAGTTTAATGGACAAGTTGTCCAAAAACAGCAACTAGGCATCTTACAAGCACCATAACAACATGCTACAAGAGCAAGATATGCACAAACATGACATGCACTTAAAATACAGATTACATGCTTCAAATAACATCAAGGTTCAGGTTCATAGGCATCAGGATTAATCCAACATGATCAAAGAAAAAGGCAACTTTATAACACAGATTAGGACTTAGAGAAAAACAAGGCATACATGGGGGCAGAAATAACATGTTGACATGTTGGAGGCCTGAAACAATGATGCTACAGTGCAAGAACATAATAAGCAAAAGCATGGCATTAAAGTATAGGTTAAACATGGCAAAACATTATTACTAAGTATCTCCATATAACCTCTAGATCAATGGAAATCATCAAGACAAGTAAGCAAGTCATAACGGATTCTCGGAGTGAAAAACAGAGAAAGGATGGAAACAGATTCATGATGCATACTTTGAGACAACAAAAGTATATGCTTCAGGAAGATTTTATGGCATCAAAGGGCATGGCAAGCATGTACAGGTAGAGCACTACAAAACATGAACACTGAGCTACTGCTAGAAAACACCCGACCATGCTCAAAACATCATGGCAAGAATGCAAATGATAACAGATTCATAGACTTAAGTGAAATAAAGTGAACATGGCAGGAACAGCGACAAGTAGGCATGTTTGCGAGCTTGTGCGACTCACCACAAAGCATTTCATGGCATGTGAATGTAACCAACATCAAGAAGGCATAGTTGTGCAACTACTGATGCCAAGAACATGGTCATAGGATGCATAGATCACTAGCTATTCACATGGCAAAACTGAACTTACTGATAACAGGCTGACAGCAACATTATTTAGCAATTTCAGAGCATGATAACAACAAGCTACATCAGCCCATAAATTCAAACAAGGGCATGGATGGATAGAGCATAGCAAGATCTACAATACATCCTTACTGAGCATCTCCAAATTATGCACGGATTCACTTGTAGCATCAAGTTAACATGGAAACATAAGTCAGCAACAACAAGTAGCTCACTTGGCAAGCTTGTGCTAGTCACCATAGGGCACATAAAATGCATGGACTGCACCACTGTATAGATGGCGTGAATATGCTTCTAAAACATGTTGACATGATGCACAAAAGATAAACACACAAAATGCTATGAAAAAGACAAATCGTCAAGTTATGACAACTTCCAGCAGATTATAACATTTAGCACCTTTTCCACGACGATTAAAGCAAGAAGATGGATAGTAACATGCAAGAAAACTACACCACCCTCTAGAGCACTCAGAGATGAACATTTTGATATATCACACACACAAAACGGAGCAACACGCACATAGTTATGATATGACAAACATGCATACATGGAGTTGGAAAATTGGGGACTTAGTAGAATTTTAGACCTGGCGGGAAAGTTGGACGGAGCGGTGCGGGACAGCGAGATCCCAGCGGGGGATCCGTTTGCTGGAGGGCTCAGGGACGAGGTGGATCCGGGACGACGGGGTCCTGGTGGCGGTTCTAGCGACGACGGGGGCTGGTGACGAGCTCGGGGCGATGGATCCGGCCGTCCCCCGCCCAGATCTGGCCAGAGGAAAGGTCGGTGACGGGTTTGGGGCGGTGGCGTGCAGTGGCGGTGGTGCGGTGCGGCGGTGTGGCAGCAGAGTAGAGCGGGGCCGGCGAGGCGCGAGGCGGCGGTGGCTTGCGGCGAGGCACACAAGGAGGAGCAGTGGTGGCGTGGCGTGGTGCGGTGCGGTGCGGATCCGGTGGGGCGAGGTGCTCGGCGATGCGCAGAGTGAGGTCGGTGGGGTGGCGACTCCAAGGTGGCGGCGCAGCGCGAATGCCAAGGCGGCGGGCGGCGGCGACGAGGGGCCGGCAAGGTCGGGACAGCAGCGGGGCAGAGCAGCGCGGGACGAGCTCCCTCAGGCCCGACGGATGGAGGGAGGTGGAGGAGCGACGTGGCGGCATCTGATTGGCTTGGGTGCGATGGCTGGATGCGTCTAGTGCCGGGCGAACATGTCCGGCGGCGCGAGGAGGAAGAGTGCTAGGGTTTCATCCGTGATTTGAGGAGGGGGAGGCCTTTTTTATTGGTAGAGGGAGTTAGGAGAGGGCTATTGAGGTGTGGTTCTCGCCCACACGATCGTGATCTAACGGCGAAGAGCATGGAGGGGGTTTAGCTGGGCTAGTGGGCTGCTGTGGAGGGGTGTTGGGCTACAAAGTGAAAGAGGTCCAGCGATGAACACGGTTAACTGTTGGGGCATCAAACGACCTCCAAATGGAACGAAATTTAACAGGAGGTCTAAAGTGATGTACCAAGGCCACTCGACAAATCTCGGCCCATTCCGAGAATGTTTTTCTCCCACTGACGAAACAAGATCTGGGAGGTGCGACGGGTGCGTGTGAGAGTGTCAAATACCGAAAGAGACAAGAAAGAAAAATGACGAACATGACCGGATGCAAGTTTTAAAAAATATGCAAATGAAATGCACATGATGACATGGCAAAAAGCAACACGCAAGCGAATGACATGGCAACGACGGCGAATAACTGGAAGGCACCTGGCGCATCGGTCTTGGGGCGTCACACTTGGCAACCTGACCTGTGGCTTCTCTGTTTTGAATAATATCCCCTAAAGGAGCGGAACTGACCACAGTGATGGATTGACCAAACAAATACTGCTTCAGCTTACGACATGAACACTCCATACACCAGTTTATGCCAATGTGGATACCTCTAGTTGGATTCAATTAGTACTTCACTAATATAATAAATTGGCCGCTGAATCGGATATTCCTTGCATGCTTCCTTCCATTCCACAACAATTTCCACACTGACAGCTCGGCTATTAGCAGCCACATATAATAGTAACGGCTCCTTATCAATAGGAGCTGCAAGGATCGGCGGCTCAGCCAACTGCTTTTTCAATGCCTCAAACGTTTGATCAGCATCATCACTCGAAACAAAGTGGTCTATTTTCTTCATCATCTGATATAGAGGGATAGCCTTTTCTCCCAACCGGCTTATAAACTGGCTTAAGTCCGCAATACGACCCGCTAGACGCTGGACATCATTAATACATGCCGGCTTAGACAAAGAAGTTATAGCCTTGATTTTCTCCGGGTTAGCTTCAATGCCTCTTTCAGAAACCAGAAAACCTAAGAGCTTGCCTACTGGCACACCCAAGACACACTTCGCCGGGTTAAGCATCATCTTGTAGACCCGGAGATTATCAAAGGTCTCTTTCAAATCATCTATCAAGGTCTCCTTCTTCCTGGATTGCACAACAATATCATCCACATAAGCATGAACATTGCGTCCAATCTTGTCATGAAGGCAATTTTGAACACACCGCTGATAAGTTGCCTGAGCACTCTTGAGCCCAAAAGGCATAGACATATAGCAGAAGGCTCCAAAGGGAGTGATGAAGGTTGTCTTCTCTTGGTCCTTAATTGCCATCTTTATCTGCTGATACCCAGAATAAGCATCCAAAAAACTCATGCGCTCACAACCCGTCGTAGCATCAATGATCTGATCAATACGAGGGAGAGCAAAAGGATCCGCTGGACAGACCTTATTAAGGTCTGTGTAATCCACACACATGCGCCAAGTGCCATTTTTCTTAAGTACCGGAACCAGGTTAGCCAACCACTCAGGATGAAAAACTTCAATGATGAACCCAGCCGCCAAGAGCTGGGCCACTTCTTCACCAATGGCCTTAGGCCTCTCTTCATTAAAACGACGAAGGAATTGCTTGACCGGTTTAAACTTTGCATCAACATTAAGAGTGTGCTCAGTGAGTTCCCTCAATACACCTGGCATGTCTGAAGGCTACCATGAAAAGATGTCCCGGTTCTCACGGATGAACTTGATGAGCATGCTTTCCTATTTCGGATCCATATTAGCACTAATACTAAACTGCTTGGATGAGTCGCCAGGAACAAAGTCAACCAGCTTAGTGTCATTTGTTGACTTAAACTTCAACAATAGGTCATGCTCTGTGGTTGTCTTTTTCAAAGGAGTCATATCTACCGGGTCAACATTATCTTTGTAGAATTTCAACTCCTCTGTTGCACAGGCAGTCTCAGCATAAGCGGCATCGCCCTCTTCACACTCCAAAGCTATCTTCATGTTGCCATCCACAGTGATGGTACCCTTATGACCTGGCATCTTAAGCTGCAGATAAAAATAACAAGGCCATGACACGAATTTAGCGTAAGCCGGCCATCCAAATAGAGTGTGGTCCTCTTGATCTTAACCACTTTGAAAGTCAGTGTCGCAGCTCTGAAATCATTATCATCTCCAAAAGCCACTTCCAAAGCTATCTTACCCACTTGGTACGCTGATTTACCAGGCACCACTCCATCAAAACAGTAGAGGACGACTTAAGATCCTTATCAGTTAAATTCATATGGCGAAAAGTATCATAATAAACGATATTGATTCTGTTGCCTCCATCCATGAGCACTTTAGTGAACTTGTACCCTCCAACTTGAGGTGCAACCGCCAAAGCCAACTGACCAGGATTGTCAACCCAGGGCGGGTATTCCTCACAGTGCCATACAATAGGATGTTTAGACCATCGCAAGTAACGTGGGGCTGACGGCTCAACCGCGTTTATTGCCCTTTTATGAACCTTCCGGTCCTGTTTGCATAAACTTGTGGTAAACACATGGTACTGACCACTATTCAGCTGCTTTGGATTACTCTGGTAACCAGACTGCTGCTGCTGATTCCCTTGACCAAATTGCTAATTAAAACCACCTTGATTGCCTTGACCCTGAAAACCGGAGCTTGAGCCGCCACCTCCAAAGCCAGGTGCGTGAGAGCCGAATCCTGAGCCGCCGTTCTAGCCATGGTTATTCTGTAAAAAAATTGGAATTTCTATACTCCCTCGTTATGAAGCAACCCTTCCATAGATGATTGGTCGGCTTCTCTTGTATACCATGCTTTGGGCAAGGTTGGTTCATCATCGCCTCGAGGTTGAATTTGGCCCTCCAAGCCGAGGTGGCTTGCCCTTACGATGCTGATTATTATTCTGTGTATTGATGTTAGCCACAAAGTCTAAACCGATGTCGGCTTTGCGCTTACCATTGCCACCTTGACTCGCCGTGTTATGCTGCTGCCCCTTTGCACCACCGCTCTTCTTCCCCTTACCATCCTTCTCCTCATCAGACTCGGGGTCTTTAGTACTATCAGAGTCGGCATATTTGACGAGAGACGCCCTGAGCTCCCCCATGTCATTGTAGTTGCGCTTAAGCGGCCCGAGTTTCTTCTTAAGGGGACGGAAACAACAATTCTTCTCCAACATCAGGACTGCTGAGCCGGCATTGATACTGTCTGATGAGTGTATAACTACCGAGATCCGGCGCACCCAATTGGTTGTTGACTCACCTTCACCTTGGATGCAAGAGTCTAAATCCAGAGTCGACATAGGTTGCTTGCATGTGTCTTTAAAATTTTGAGTAAAACGCGTCTTCAACTCTGCCCATGACCTGATGGAATTAGTGGGCAACCCTTTCAACCAAGTACGAGTCGGCCCATCTAACATCATGATGAAAAACTTAGCACACGCATCATCACTAACATCCAACATCTCCATGGCCATCTCATAGCTCTCAATCCAGGCGTTTGGGGGCTGATCTGTGGTGTAGTTTGGCATCTTGCAGGGGCCCTTGAAATCCTTAGGCCAGCGCTTGTTTCATAGAGCCGGCACTAAACATGGCACACCTGGGGTTCTAGAGGTCACTCTTGCCTCCATAGATGCTGATGGGTAATCCGGAGGTTGTTGTTGAGCCGCCAACTGGGCTGCTTGCTCAGCCTCACATCGCGCCCTGCCCTGATCCACTAGGCTCTGAGCATCATTACCAGCGCGCGGCGGGTCATGCCTCTGAATCTGATTATGGTGCCGATCACTGCTTGAAACTACTGGTGATTCAATATGCCTGCTATAACTCTGGCTTGGGCGAGGGGTTGAATGAATCTGCTCACGGCTATACGAATAAGTCGCTTGTTGAGCCACTGTTGTCCGAAGAAGTTCTCCTGCCCTCTGTATCTCTACCGCGGCTGGAGACTCGCCTTCAATGGGGAGAGCTACCAATCGTGTTGCCGTAGCAATCATATTATCCAGAGGGCTAGAATAATGACCCGGTGGTGTTAGAACATCCTGAGGCGGAGTCAAGCGTGGCCGGTCTGCAGCTCGTGGCTGAACCGATGCTCCGGTCACCGGTGTCTCACCAGCCCGGTTCACCATAGGCGGGTCATTGGTCCCTGCCCCAGGTGTGTTGAAATGGTTTCTTGCATCATACTACATAGGTAAACGACTCTTGTGCCTCCTTCTGTTGATAGCGTTTGAACCATTCTGATCCAAGATGAGCTGAAATTACTCTGCCTAAATCCGTTGTTCCTGAGCGTCCAAAGCATCTTGTTCCATGGCCATCCTAGCATTCTCAGCTGTGAGTTATTCCCTGGATTTCGCTCTTGAGTCTCCAAGGTTACCTCTGCCCCCATTAAAGCCGCTAAATCATCTGATAGTTCGGTCAGAACCTGAGTCGGCGGGCGTGCAGAGCCGCTAGCACCAGCCATCGCTGCAGCCGTTGAGCTGGAGATCATAGCCGGGGCAGTCGTCGAACCGAGCATCGGTTGTGTGCCGGCCATGAAGATTGCAACCCTGTTCGGTGGCTCATAGGGGTCCGGAATACTATCACATTTGGAACAACCCCCAAGCCTGCCGTCCTGCAGTTGATACATTGAATCGGTCTCACCAGTTAAAGATTCGCCATCAGAGTAGATCACCGTCTCTCCCTTGTACACAGATCCTTCCTCAAGATCCGCCCCATGGATGAAACCGACTAAGGCATGCTTCACGGCGGTTTGAACCTTGGCGGGTCATCCGTGCGGAGCCGTCTCGACGATGTCGGCGCAGGTGTCTGGCTTAGGCCCTGACTCGCCGATCTTGTCGATGAAGACGTGGATTCCGCCAAAAGGGACCTGGTACCCGTACTCAATTGAGCCGGCCTTGGGGTCCCAACCAGCGTCGTCGATGTAGAGCTTTCTACGATGAATCTAGGTCATCTGGCCCATGGCGTATCCCTTGATCCCTGCGAAGCTTCCCTTCAAGAACTCGAAACCACCGTGCGTTGGCCCCACAGTGGGCACCAACTGTCATGGAATTAACATGGCAGATGCCCTAGCAAAAGGACTTAGGTGTGGAGCCATCGCGATGTAGTTAGCTTGAAGGGGTTTAAACGAGACAATGGACACAGAGAGTTTTACCCAGGTTTGGCCCCTCTCAATGAGGTAAAAGCCTACTCCTTCTTTAGGTTGTATTGCTTGGATTTTGATTACTAGGGAGTGAATACGCTTGACCTAGCTCTCGATTGATTTTTCCTTGAGTTAACCCGCCGCCGGCTCACCCCGTTATATACATAGGTTGATGCCCGGTGGCTTACAGAGTCCCGGCCGGCTAAAACACAACATGCCCGGCTCGGTGACCAACTAAGCTTGTCTTACAATACAAGTTAAACATATGGCGGTTCATACCCATGGGCCTCAAGTCACCTTCGGGTCTTGGGCTTTCAATAAGCTTGCTCCATGGGCCCCCATCTTCAACATCCACTCGGGCCTTCTCATCTTAAGCCGCAAGTGGTATGACCCGACCCCTCCTGGGCGGGTCATACCCAGTAGTTATATCCCCAACATGAGGGATAGCATATTTGTTGTCATGGATAGATTTTTGAAAATGGCACACTTCATACCATGTCATAAAAGTGATGATGCTGCTAATGTTGTTGATTTGTTCTTTCATGAAATTATTCGCTTGCATGGTGTGCCAAATACTATTATGTCAGACTGTGATACTAAATTTCATAGCCACTTTTGGAGATGTTTATGGGCTAAATTGGGGACTAAACTGCTTTTTAGTACTACATGTCGCCCCCAAACTGATGGACAAACTGAGGTAGTCAATAGAACATTGTCTACTATGCTTAGGGCTATTTTGAAGAATAATAAGGAAATGTGGGACAAATGCTTGCCTCACATTGAATTTTCTTATAATCTTTCGCGGCATTCTACTACTAAGATGTGCCCTTTTGAGATTGTGTATGGTTTTCTACCTCGTGCACCTATTGATTTGTTGCCTCTTCCATCTCTGGAGAAGGTTAATTTTGATGCTAAAAAACATGTGATTGATCTTAAAAATGCATGATTTAACTAAGGAAAACATTGAGCATATGAATGCTAAATATAAACTTGTAGGAGATAAAGGTAGAAAACATGTTGTCTTTGCACCTGGAGATCTTATTTGGCTACATTTGCGTAAGGATAGGTTTCCTGATTTGCACAAATCAAAGCTGATGCCACATGTTGATGTTCATTTTAAGTTGTTAGAGAAAATAAATGATAATGCATATAAACTTGAGTTGCCTGGAAATTGTGGGGTTAGTCCCACTTTTAACATTGCAGATTTGAAGCCTTATTTGGGTGAGGAAGACGAGCTTCTGTCGAGGATGACTTAACTTCAAGAAGGGGAGGATGATGAGGACATCAATACCATTTGTACACCCACAGCCCCTGCTGCTATACATACTGGACCAATTACTAGAGCTCGTGCACGCGAATTAAATTACCAGGTACTTTCGTTTATTGGTACTGATTGTAATGTTCATGAGAATATGATGATGCCTAAATTGGATACATTTTTTTTGCTTACAAATGAAGGTCCTAGCATAGACAAGAGGGATAAGCACTGGAGGAAGATCAAGCATGGTGATGATGACATGTGCAAGGAGAACAACAATGGAGTTTCAAGTGATGATTTCAGGACTTGGAAGCCACCCTAATGAGTGTATGAAGGCTTGGATGAAATATACAAGATGCTACTTCCTAAATTTCATCCAGAGGCTATTATAGGTGCCACGTCACCTTATTTTTGGGCCATGCCCATGTAATTTTGAAATACTTGAGTATAGGCAGTTTTTAGAGTCCGTATGTGTGGGGAAACAAGAGTTAGGGTTGGTTTCAGACCCTCCTTCAAGGGCCACGAAATTCCCCCATCTTCCTCCATATATACAACCCTTAGGGCACCGTTTAGACTTTGGGTTTTGTTTAGATTAAAAGTTTGCCATAGCTACAACTTTGCCTACTTTGTTTGTGTTTAACGACTAGACCAAGTCATCACAGAACTCCACCTTGATCAATAAAGTTTTCATCTTATATTCGCCATATCCATATTGCAATCCCAGCTTCTTGCTTGTTCTTTGTTTGTTTGCAGGAAACAGACCCTCATGGTCAGGTTGATCGTGCTCCGGCATGGTCAATAACCTATCAGAGTTGGTTTATCGATTGCTAAGGCGCGACGTCCTTGCATGTTCATAGTCGGATCGTCAAATTCTACTCCACCAAAAACGATAGCCACCATCTCATTGAAAGATGGGACACCTTTGCCTCTATCAAGCCTCGGCGGCGGCCTCGGCCTCGAGGCGCTCCCGCGCCTCACGGTCCTCCCGTGCCATAGCCGAGCTCACCACCCCTAGCTCCGGCGGAACGAGGTCGACCAGACATGTGCCAAAGTGGAAATTGAGCCTAGCTGTCGCGCCGTGGTAGCGGACCTGCCAGCGGTCGTACTCCATGGCCGCGAGCTCGGCCGTGTGGAAGCTACCGAGCCACCGGCGGATGTGGGTCTCCCGATCCTTAATATCGGCGACCCAAGCCCCCCACCGCCGTTGCCGGACTCCGAGGTAGGACCTCGTCAGCGGCCGGGCCCGAGGGAGGACGATGAAGTCCTCGAACTGGCGTAGGTGCGCGGCGGATCGAGCGACTGACGATGGTGGATCGATAAAGAGCCCGCGGAGGATGACGGGGACACCTCGGCGGCCACCTCGCCGGGGTCGGGCAAAGAGCCCGCAATAAACCTCTTTTTGGCCATTGGATCCTCAAGCTCCCTGGCACACAGGCAAAGGTTGAGGATGGAGGCGGCGGCGGGGGGGGGGGGGGGGAGGGGGCGGCAATGGTGGCGACCTACCAATGGTTTCGAGCGAGGGAGGGGTGGTGTGTCTGTGTGAGCGGAGGTTTTGGGGAGCATGTGGTGTGTGTGGAGTGGGGGCAAGGTGGTGTTTGAGGAAATACCGTGGCAACGGAAAATTTTACTAGGCGGGAGTAAAATGTCGGGCTACTAAAAATTAGGATCAAGGGCGAGCAGATATTTTTGAGATCACGAGGGATGCAGAGGCGGGAGTAAAATGCTGGGGCAACTGAAAAATTGAATCAAGCGCAAGCACATATTTTTGAGATTGTGAGGGATGCAGAGGCGGGAGTAACAAGGCGGGGCTACTGCAAATTTGAATCAAGGGCGAGCAGATATTTTTGAGATTGCGAGGGATGCAGAGGCAGGAGTAAAATGCCAGGGCTACTGAAAATTTGAATCAAGGGATTGAAGCAGAGCGGGAGTAACAAACATCGCACATGGTTCGCACATACTAATAGTGTGCTATCAAACATTAAAACCTTCCAGGCGGTAGATATTTTCGAGATTACGAGGCAGTAGATATTTTCGAGACCGGGAGGGAAGCCTCGTGGAGCCCAATCTACTATGCTGATGTGAGTGACTATAGGGCACGGGCGTGGCACACGGGTAGTTTGACCGAACTGTGCCTGTTGCATACCCAATTGCAGACGGTTTCTACATCGAACTCGTGTGCTCTTCATAAATTTGGCAAAAATATTAACGCGGGAGAGGGTCAGAACACGAACACACTTGCATGTGGACCAAATATATGTATGAAAAGGGTGGTTTGATGTTCGAATACCCAATGCACAACTTTGATGTGGCACCTGTCGCACAAAAGCACAGTATTGCTAGTCTGCCACCCCCTACGAACCCCACTTCGTGTAGGCAGTAAGGGAATGCTAGCTACGATTGCATGCCCCCAAATAGCTACGTCTAAAATCTCACCCTACCATAACACAAAACCTATAGGAGTCCTATATATATAGGGTGACACTATTCTAATCCCGGGATCATAATAACTATTTGGAACACAGCTCCCACTATATAGACGCTGATGGGATGCTCCGAAACTAAAAAAACACATCTCACCCCCGAACCCCACGTTCCCCACCTCTTCCTCACTCTCTCCCTCTCTCCCTGATCCCCACCGCCGCCATCCCTGCTGTCGCGCACCTCCTCCTTCACAAATCCTCCCCCACCTCCGGCGGGCCTCCTCCCCACGGCTGACGGGCCTCCCCCCTCCACCCTGGCAAGCGCGGCTCCTCTCACACGGTCGGGTCCAGGTGGGATACCACGTGCCGCTGCCCCACTGCACGACTCACCGCCTCCCCACCTCCATGCACGCGGCCGGCCTGGCCTGCGGCTCACCGTTGCCTCGCCTCCTAGCGCGTCGCCGGCCTAGCCCAAGAAACACGTGAAAAAATAGAGTGAAGTTCAAGTATGCATGCCGAGAAGTTCAAGTTGTTCATGCGGTGCATTTTCGAAAAATCTGTTTCGCGGTAAAGGCAGAATGAATGATCTCGCCGTTTTTGAAATTACTTGAAAACGACTAGGAATCAGAGAAAACCATCAACATGAAAAAGTTTCGCATTTTCCATAGATTTTCAACGGTATATTATTTGCCCTATTACGGCAAAGTTTGTAAAAATTATGGCCACAATACGTTTTTCTCTATTTTCAAAATTGACGTAAAAACATAATGAATTGGGAGAAACAATATATACCAAAAAGTTTCGCATTTGTTCAAGCTTTCCAACGCCATATCATTTGTTGCATTCGGACGAACGGTTAAAAAATTAGCTCGAAAATATGAACTCGGTGGAACTTGGCCCGTTTTTTACATTACTTTTAAACCGTCCAAAATTAGAGAAAACTTTAAACATGCAAAATTAGCGCATTTTCATAAGCTTTCCAACTCCATATCATTTGCCTCAATTGGATTAGCAGTTTAAAAATGGCATCGAAAATAATAACTCGACTCTTCGGTTTGCGAAATTTTACGATTTTCCAAATGACACTTTAACCATTGGGAATTAGAGAAAACTTTATATATGTGGAAGGAGCGTTTTTCCAGCAGCTTCGAACGCCATATTATTTGCCTCATTCCGATAAATGGTTTAGAAATGCGAACGAAAATACGATTCACGTATTTATGTGAAGAAAAACCGGTTTTCAAAACTGCTCTTAAACCGCTTACATTTTGCCAAAAAATTAACTTGGGTCATGATACTGGTGTCTATAGCTTTCCAATGGTATATAGCAAGCCCCATTTGGACAATGTTGGCAGAAGTTCAACCTAGCACACTTGGAAGTTCAGGTCGAACAGTTCAGGCAGCAAAATTGCAAAAAATGCGAGTTCATCATGATCCTAATGCAAAATCCGCCAATGAGTGAGATTCCTATTTAAAACGGGTATTTAGTTGCCAACAATTTTTTCTAGATTACACTAACATCATATAGAACACGACTAACCAGAATAATTTGCGGGGGAAGCCACGATTGCGAAGATAGCCCGAAGATCGGCGATGATTCCATCTATCGGCCCGCTTGGTCCATCACTTTTATCGATAGTGAGAGAGGTTAACTAATTTGACTTCGGAGAGGATAATTTTTTTGTTTGTCTCATGATATAGATCATGATGTGAGATTATATATATATACAAACATACACACACAGTCGGTCAATTCTGCTAATATTAGCAGAATAACTATTCTGATAACACTTCTGCACTGCATGCTCAATGGAAATGCATGTCATTGTTTGAACCAAGTGTGCTGCAGTACTCACGCGAGTGAACTTCATTTCGAAAAAAACGGCACGCAGTGTTTTTCCGGTACTGTTTTTGCTCTACTTTTTTAAACATTTATCGGAATGAGGCGTATGATATACCGTTAAAAAGCTATGGATTAGGCGCAACTTCGCCATGTTGAACACTTTTCGAGATTCCTCGCGGTTTGGGAGCAGTTTCAAAAACGATGCGGTGGACGACGAGTGGCAGCGAGCGTATTTCCGTGATTTTTTCTAAGCCCCTTTTCGGAATGAAGCAAATGATACACCATTGGAAAGATATCGTCGAGGCGCGTCATTTTCATATCTATTATTTTCTCCAATTCGTTACGGTTTAAGAGCAGTTTTAAATTTAGTGAATCACGGAATTATGTTTTTTCTAATTTTTTGCAATTTTCGTACAGTTTTCGCTCCAGCTTTGAACTGTTTGTTGAAACGAGACGTATGATACGCCGTTGGAAAGCTATGGACGAGGCGCAACTTCCATATGTTGAAATGGTTTTGAGATTCCTTATGGTTTTTAGTTAATTTTGAAAATCGTGCCACTGATGACGAGAGGCAGCGACCGTTTCTCGTGAAATTTTTACAAACCGCTGGTCAGAATGATTCAAACGATGAGTCGTTCAAAAGATATCGACGAGGCGCAACCTATTCATGTATATATATCCTATAAAAATGTGACTTGGTGATGATGGTGTGCCTGCCTCCAGGCAATATGAACCGTTCGATGTTGAATCTGTGGCTGAGATTGAGACCGAGAGACATGTTGCCGAGCCAACCGCCAAAACAGGATAATCTGGAGGTTTCTCCATCTCTGGCAAAATAGATCTCTACCGCCGCCACCCACCCCATCTCTGGTCACAGGAGTCTAGCCTCTCCCCAGCCAGCAGAACGCTCCCACTGCTCCGGTAGTCCCTCCCCTCCCACCTCGCCCCCGCACCGAAAAGAGAACATGGTCCTGAACTCGGCACCCAAAGGAGCACACCGATGTTAGAGGCTGGATCGAGCCCATCCCCGCCGCCACGGTCGCTGGTCTGCTGTTCACGATGGTACTGATGTTGCCCCAAATGCAGCACCGATGAATTCTTAACCTGCGCACTCTCCTTCGTTGTGTCCCCATGCCAGCGCGCGTGAGGCTGGGCCATTGGATTGATGGTGCACGTGCTATACGTGTGTGCGTGTGCGCCTGAACGCTAGGACGGCGTGCAAGAGGTCCCCCTTCTCCTCCCTTTTCCTCTCTCCCGGGCGTGTGTAGTGGGGCTTGAGTAGAGCTGCAGTTCTTGGGAGCGGAGGAAGAAGATGGACAGGTAGGAGGCGTGGACGTTGGGGAGTGGATGCGTGTGAGGAGGGCGTGAACGCTAGGCTGGCTGGCTGATGAGCTGGAGTTCTATACTGCTTTGTTTTAGGGGATGAAATAAAGAGAAGAAATTCCTATGATGGATCTCTATGCAAGTTGTTACATTAAGTATTTTATCTTGGAACGTCTACTTTGAATACCTCTTGTGTTGGGTTTGGTCTTCATTCAATCTCCAGATTATATGGTTTGCTAAGATTTTCCTTTTTGCAAATTTGATCGTTTAATGATGTGTACGCCAGCATCCCTCTCTCACTGGTTGTGTCCCTTGCGCGCTCACGGATAGCAGGGGCGTCTGCGGAAGAGGAGGACTATCCTATGTTTATTCCAATGAGCATTGCAAGCTCTGAAATGTATATATTACCGTGACAAGGCCGCGCCGTCTCACTTCTTGGCTTCTACCGCAATCACACTGGAACAATGTTGCGCGTCTTCCATGCCGATGTTGTTGTGTTCTACCTCCACGCTTCGCTGTTGTCATTCCATTCGCCGCAATTGCCAAGTGTTTGTGGACAGATTTTCTATTTGCCGCATATGCTCTGCCCACCTCTGTATGGGACAACAAGGAGAAAGCTGGGTAGGGAGAACAACAAGTCTTCTGCAACGTGAAAAATTGAGAAGAAAATGTTTGGCTCGGACAAGGAGGATCATCAGTCGGAAACCATATGTTTGATTTTGCTCTATGTATTTATCAAAAACATGGCATCATTTTTATGATGTCTTGGTACATCTTTTATTGTCCAGTAGGTCTTGACACTTGAGTGAACAAGTTACACCTGATCTTTTGTGATTCCGTAGCGTAGCATGGGCATCTTACTAGTTCATGTAGAACACTTTCTCTAATTCCTTACGGTTTAAGAGCAATTTTGAATTTACCGAAATGCGGACACTCTATTTTTCGCGACACCCAAATCGGCGCGGGTACTTCATTCGACTAAAAATCGCACTCCACCGGACGAAAAACTGCACTGCATCAGACGGGTAAGAGAATGCATGGTTTCTTTTATTCAAATGTATTTTTGTCAAGGACGAGAAAGTAGAGTGCACTTCACATTGGGTGTAAATGAACCACAACACTATCAAGAAGTGAACCGCATTACTTTTTTCGCTTCTGTAACAATATTTTTGCACTTACGGGATGAACAACATCATATGTCTGACCGCGCTACTTGGGAATAAAAACCGCACTGCATCGGACGGGCAAGCAAGCTGCATAATTTCTTTTGTCGGACGTAAACTTTCTGACGAGAGTTTTTGTGAGTTTTTGTTGTCTTTTTTTAAACATTTTTTCATGAACGAGAGTGCACCATAGAGACGAGGTCAAATGAACTGCGAGACATGTTGAAGTGAACCTCATTGCTATCTTTTTGTTTCGTTTAAAAAATCGCACTTTCATGTTGGGCGCAAGTGAACACCATCACTCTCAAAAGTGAACCACATCCGAGAACCAAACGCACTGCACGTGTTGATGTAGTCGGCTGATTTTGGAGACATACAAACAAATTGCACTTCATACATAGGTGTAATGAGCTTCTACACAAATTGGAGTGAACTACTTTTCCCAATCGTCCCACAAACAAAAAAATGAATTCGAGAAAGAAAGTAAACTTTTCGTTGGGATTTCTTCTCTTCTTCTACAAGCTGAACCACTAAGGGGCTACAGTGCACTTCTTTCCTTCTTTTATCGTTGTTAGTCTTCTTCCATATTAAACAATAAAGCCAAAAACATCCTTCATTGATAGTTTTTCTATTTTTGATTATGGGACGCTTCCTGTGCACCCACCCACTGCACGGGATCGTGCAGCGAACTGCGGTGACTCGCAGCGGGACATGGTACACTACCTGAAACTGCACGAGCACAAACGCCTTAATGAAGGCACGCCCTTGCCGGTGTAGCTCCTGCAACAGAGAAGATTAGGAGTGCCCACCTAAGGATCCCGCCGGCGGACGGATTCAGAGAGATGAGGAGCTTGATGGAAGTGGTGGATGTCGTGCCCGGGCGAACCACAAGTGCGCACGCACCAAACTGCACATAGAGCACGACCGGAAACAAATATAGAGTGAAGAAACCGCACTGCCATGCCAAGCGAACCGCACAGGGGAGTAGAGGAGTGGTCGAGGAGGCTGTCGGCTGCCAGTGAACTACACGGCATCCCCGTCCGCACTGCATGCCCGGGGCGGCTGGGACCTCGACGGGAGATGGTGAAGGGGATGTTGGCAGAGGGATCCCGTAGGAGATGCAGACAGAGCAGGAGGAGTCAAAGTCATCGTCATCCTGTACGACGGCTACCGATTTTTGATCCGTAGCAGAGGTGGATGGGTGAGGGGGCAAAAGTAGCTCACTTTTGTTGTTGTCGTTGCCGGCGCCCACAACGACATATCCGTCATGGCGACAGCGAAGGGAGACAAGATCGAGGGAGGTCGCCGTCAGCCCTCCTCATCGATGACATCGGGGCTACCGCCATGGGAGGAGGCGGGAAGGGTGGGTTGCCGCGGCGGGGGAGGCCGTCGTGGGCTAGTAGGAGATGCAGAGGGAGACCGATCCAGCAGCAGGGCATCTCGGGGGAGCCATGGCTGTCGGGGTGATCCGTTAGGCACGATGGCCGGCGGCGGAGGGACGTGGTAGGAGGTGGCGTCGGCCAGGGGCACGACGGCGTCCTGGGGAGGGGTGGCGCGGCGGCGACCATCGTTTGGGGAGGGCAGCCACGGCAGACCGGCCGTGGTGGTTGGCGGGCGGCACGGCGGCTGACATTGTGGAAGATGGTGGTGGGCGTTGGTCAGCGCGGTGGGAGGTGTTGGCCGTGGTGGGTGGGTTGCGCGGTGGAGGCAGCGGCGTGCGGTGGGGGGATCGTGGTGGCAGCAGCGTGGGTTGGTGGGGCATCAGGGAGGCGGCCGCATGGGGGAGGTGGGGATCAGGGAGGAGGCAGCGTGGAGTGGGTGGGGTTGCTGCTTTGTACCCGTGGGTAGGTGGGGTGGGCTGTTATTCGTGTTCGGCTAGACGTCCGGTGTTATCGGAATAAGCAAAATGTTATTAGAATAAGACTCTTAGGGGTGTTGTTAGAATAGACCCACTATATATATATAGGGTTGCGCTATTCGTCACCCTGGGTAAGGAATAGTTATTCTTCACCCCCTCTCTATTTTGACATCAATGCACCATAATTTTACGTTCTGTAAGTTATGTCTTATTTCCGACGTAAAAAGAGACCGTAAGAAAATATATAATCGTCACAAAAAAATTATGTTATGTAAAATTACAAACATAAAAACATAGTGTAAAATACACATAAACTGCAAATTTTCTTATCTTATGATCTATATTTTTATTTTTTATGCGAAATTTTACGTAATGAATCAATAGGAATGTAACTATTTGAATTCCAAACGTAATTTAATTATGAAATGATCGTAAGATTACCTCGGGTGAAGAATAAGTTATTCTGCACTCTGGGTGATGAATAGTATCACTATATATATGTATATATATATATACACATGTGTGTGTGTATATATATATATATATATATATATATATGGTTGAAAGCACAAGTGCTCCCTGGGTGGTTTTGGTAATTAATGCCAACATATCTCTTGTTGGACTAATATTTTCATTTGGTATATTTCAGACAAGTTCAACAGATTGGCTCAAGCTCTAAAGCTCAAGACTCTACATTTTGCTTTTAGTGATCCAATATCACATTGAGTCCATTAAAAGGGGATGAGGTGTTGCTTAATGGTTTACTTTCTCAAAGTGCTTAGTGATATGCTCCAAAGCCCTCAACCACTTTCCCATATCCACATATGTCCCAAACCAAAAGTCAAACTCGGCCCCACCGGAATTTCCTACCCGGCGCCACCGAGTTCACTTGACATAGCCACAGCCAGAAACCCTAGTCAAATCGGTCTCATTGATGGGATATCGGTCTCATTGAGATGGGCTTGCAAACTCTCTGTTACCTATTGCAACAATTTTGGTCCCACCAAGATATGCAATCGGTCCCACCGAGTTTGCTTGACCAACTCTCTGTTTTGCTTATTACCAAAATCGGTCTCACCGAGTTTGCGTAATCGATCAAACCAAGACAAGGTATTACCCTAACCCTAGCACATCGGTCCCACCGAGTTGATCATATCGGTCCCACCGAAATGTCTAATGGTCACATTATGAACAAAATCAGTCCAAACGAGTTGTCTGATTCGGTCCCACCGAGTTTGGTGATTTGTGTGTAACAGTTAGATTTTGTGTGCAGGCTATATATACCCCTCCACCCACTCTTCATTCATGGAGAGAGCCATCAGAACATGCCTACACTTCCAACATACATTTTCTGAGAGAGAACCACCTACACTTGTGTTGAGGTCAACATATTCCATTCCAACCACATAAATCTTGATCTCTAGCCTTCCCCAAGTTGATTTCCACTCAAACCCTCTTTCCACCAAATCCAATCCTATGAGAGAGAGCTGAGTGTTGGGAGACTATCATTGGAAGCACAAGAGCAAGGAGTTCATCATCAACACACCATCTATTACCTTTTGGAGAGTGGTGTCTCCTAGATTGGTTAGGTGTCACTTGGGAGCCTCTGTCAAGCTTGTGGAGTTGAACCAAGGAGTTTGTACGGGCAAGGAGATTGCCTACTTCGTGAAGATCTACCCTAGTGAGGCAAGTCCTTCGTGGGCGATGGCCATGGTGGGATAGACAAGGTTGCTTCTTCGTGGACCCTTCGTGGGTGGAGCCCTCCATGGACTCGTGCAACTGTTACCCTTCGTGGGTTGAAGTCTCCATCAACGTGGATGTACGATAGCACCACCTATCGGAACCATGCCAAAAATCTCCATGTCTCCAATTGCGTTTGTACACTCAAATCCCATCCCCTTACATTCTTGCAACTTGCATGATTTACTTTCCGCTGCTCATATACTCTTGTCATGCTTTCTTGATATGTATTGTGAATGTTTAACGTTGTGCTAAAACTCCACTTCAACATAAAGAATTTATAAACTGCAACTTTTCTTACTAAGAGTCTATTCACCCCCCTCTAGAGACCTCTTCTCGATCCTTTCAATTGGTATCAGAGCTTTGGTCTCCATTTCTTTGGTTTAAACACATTTGGAGGAAGATAGATGAGTCTACGTTGGGGAGTCTTAGACATAGAGTGCCTATACTTGATGGAGAGTACTTTCATCAGTGGAAAATGAGATGCTTGAGATTTTCAATGAATATCATTTGAACAAGTACATTACTAGCCCTTGTGCACCTCATGTTGATCCTTTGCATCCTAGCCTTGATGAGTCTATTGACATGATCTGTAATCTTAGAACTGTCAATTTAATCACTAGAGGTTTGCCCAGAAACTTGCTTGCTAGCTTGCCTGCTCTTGATTGTGCCTACACCATATGGAGATTCCTTGAGGAATGATTTCCAAACTATTCCTTGAGAAACTTAGATGAGATTCTTCATAAGTCTATTGCCTTGAGTAAGATGAGTTCCAATGATCCCAAATTTGGTGATTGTTTATTTGAGCGTACTAATCTTATGAGTGCCAAAGGAGATGTTGGAATCATTAGCAATATCATTTCCGAAGTAATTAGAATTCATAGAGATGAACATTGTTACGGTCATACTTCTAATGAATCACTCTCTCTAGGAATTTATCCACCACATGACGATGTCGAACATGGATACTATGATGAGGATGATGATAGTGACTATGATCTTGATGATGCAATGAGAGACTTTGGTCTTATGGCTAATATTCGCGGCTACATGACTGGAGGAAAGGAATGGGTTCTAGATAGTGGGTGTACCGACCATATGACCAGAGACAAAGATATGTTTCGTGAGCTTGCTAAAAACGACGACCCTCGAAAGTATGTCACTTTTGGTGATAACTCAAAGGGTAAGGTGGTTGGCCTTGGTAAGGTGGCCATCTCACATGATAGCTCCATACAAAATGTTATG
This sequence comes from Triticum monococcum, assembly GCA_034509565.1. Lineage (NCBI taxonomy): Eukaryota > Viridiplantae > Streptophyta > Magnoliopsida > Poales > Poaceae > Triticum > Triticum monococcum. The sequence goes on along the minus strand of CM067844.1, from coordinate 402,735,401 downwards.
CTCGTTGAATCTCTTGGCTACAATTTACTTTCCGTACCTAGACTTGCTAACTTTGGGTTCAATGTCCTATTTACTGAAGTAGATTGCCAAGTGTTTCGTAGAGATAATCATAAAATGGTCTTTACCGATACACGTGGAGGTGATCTTTACATTGTTGATTTCACTAAAAAGGCTCAACCTAGAACTTGCCTAATTGCTAAATCCTCGAAAGGTTGGTTGTGGCATAGAAGGTTAGGTCATGTGGGCATGCGAAATCTTGATAAGCTTATTAAAGGTGTTCATATCCTTGGAGTAAAATATGTTATATTTGACAAGGATAGACTTTGTAGTGCTTGTCAAGTAGGAAAACAAGTTGGAGGAAGTCACCCAGTGAAGAACATTATGACCACGAGAAGACCGCTCGAGCTACTTCATACGGATCTCTTTGGTCCCAATGCCTACAAGAGTCTCGGTGGTAACTCATTTGGTCTAATCATAGTTGATGATTTTTCAAGATTTACGTGGGTGTTCTTTCTTGATGATAAATCACAGGTCCAAAAGATCTTCAAGAGCTTCACTAGGGAGGCGCAAAATCAATTTGAAGTGAAGATCAAGAAGGTTCGCAGTGACAATGGAACGGAGTTCAAGAATGCAAATGTGGATACCTTTCTTGATGAAGAAGAGATTTCAAACGAGTTCTCGGCTACGTACACACCTCAACAAAATGGAGTTGTTGAGAGGAAGAACCGAAATCTAATCGAGATGGCGAGAACGATGCTTGATGAGTACAAGACTCCAAAACACATTTGGGCGGAAGCGATTGAGACAGCCTGTCATGCAACAAATCGCTTGTATCTTCACAAGTTGCTCGGCAAGACGGCATACGAGCTTCTCACCAGTAACAAACCCCAAGTTGGATACTTTCGAGTATTCGGCTCAAAGTGCTACATTCTTGATAAGAATTGTTGTTCTAAATTTGCTCCTAAATCCCATGAAGGTTTCCTACTTGGTTATGGATCAAACTCTCACACTTACCGTCTCTACAACAATTTCAGCCGAAAGGTTGAAGAGACAGTAGATGTGAAGTTTGATGAATCTAACGGCTCGCAAGTAGAGCAATTGCCAATTGATGTAGGCGATAAGGATCCTTCGGAAGCAATCCAAGACTTGTCTATTGGCAAGATTCGTCCAACGGAGGTAAAGGAGAGTGCATCCTCCGTCCAAGTGGAAGCTTCTACCTCACGACAAGGTGAACCAAGAGTTGATATGGAAGCATTCACAAGTGGGACGCACCAAGGTGAAGAAAATGAGGATGTACACCAAGATGAACCTCATCAACCTCCTTCTCCACCAAGACAAGAGAACAACAACGCTAATAATGAAGAAGGACAAGATGATGAAGAAGATGTTCCACCCCGACCCAAGCAAAACCTTCACGAGATCGAGCAAGAGTCTCAAGAGACCATCCCGTCGAACAAATCTTCAATGATATTCAAACCGGGAGAATCACTCGCTCTAAAACTCGTTTGGCTAACTTTTGTGAACATTATTCATTCATCTCTAGCATTGAACCTATGAAGGTTGAAGAGGCATTGGAAGATCCGGATTGGATAAACGCCATGCTTGAAGAGCTACACAACTTCGAGAGAAATCAAGTGTGGACATTGATCGAGAAGCCCGACAACAACCACAACATCATTGGTACCAAATGGGTGTTTCACAACAAGCAAGACGAAGATGGTCAAGTCGTCCGCAACAAAGCTCGTCTCGTCGCCCAAGGCTACACTTAAGTCGAAGGTATGGACTATGGTGAGACATATGCCCCCGTTCCTAGACTTGAGTCCATCAGCATCTTACTTGGCTATGCTAATCACCATGATATCACTTTATACCAAATGGACATTAAAAGTGCTTTTGTAAATGGTGAAATTGAGGAAGAAGTTTATGTTAAACAACCTCCTAGCTTTGTCAATCCTAAGAAACCCGATCACGTATACAAACTTCACAAAGCTCTTTATGGTCTTAAACAAGCTCCTTGAGCGTGGTTTAAATGCTTGACCAAGTTCCTTATTGAGAAAGGCTTTGAGATTGGAAAGATAGAATCTACTCTTTTCAATTAAAAGGTTAATGGTGAATTATTTGTATGCCAAACTTATGTTCATGACATCATATTTGGTTTGACTAACCCTCATTTTAGTGAAAATTTTGGGAAGCTAATGTCGGAGAAGTTTGAGATGTCTATGATGAGTGAACTCAAGTTCTTTCTTGGTTTGCAAATCAAGCAAACTAAGGAAGGCACCTTTGTTTCTCAAACAAAGTACACCAAGGACTTATTCCAGAAGTTCAACATGCAAGAAAGCGAAGGTATGAAAACTCCCATGCCAACTAGTGGACATCTGGATTTGACCAAGGATGGCAAACCCGTTGACCAAAAGGTTTGTCTCTGTATGATTGGTTCATTATTATATCTATGTGCCTCCCATCCCGATATTATGCTAAGTGTGTGCATGTGTGCACGATATCAAGCGGCCCCCAAAGAATGCCATCTTAAGGCTGTGAAAAGGATAGTGAGATACTTAATACATACACCAAAATTTGGCATTTGGTATCCTAAGAGGTCCTCTTTTGATCTTGTTGGCTATTCCGATTCAGACTATGCCGGAGACAAGGTTGATAGAAAGTCCACTTCGGGTACTTGTCAATTTCTTGGTAGATCTCTTGTGTCTTGGTGCTCCAAGAAACAAAACTCGGTATCCTTATCCACCGCTGAAGCGCAATACATTGCCGCTAGTTCATGTTGTGCCCAATTACTTTGGATGACCCAAACTCTTCAAGATTATGGGATCAATGTGAAACATGTTCCATTGCTTTGTGACAATGAGAGTGCTATTAAGATTGCTCACAATCCCGTGCAACATTCTCGAACTAAGCATATTGAAGTTTGTCATCATTTCATTCGAGATCATGTTGCTAAAGGGGACATTGATCTTAAGCATGTTCATACCGATAAGCAATTGGCGGATATATTCACCAAACCTCTTGATGAGAAAGTCTTTTGCCATTTAAGATGTGAATTGAACATCATTGATGCTTCAAACTTGGAGTAGGAACTCCATTTTTATACATGCAAGGCATGAGCCTATGACTAATCCTTGATACTTCTCTTATGATGATGATCATATGTCTTGGATATATTTGCACCCTTGCATGCTATCTAACCCTTGTAGGTACTTGGATAAATCTAAATCCATGAGATTGCAACTCACTCACATCTTGAGCAATCTCTACATCTCCAAGTCTATACACAATGGTGGTTGAAGACAAGGAAGTATGAAACCCCTCAGCATATCCTTTGACAAATTCCACATATCAAATTTCATTGGTATTGAGGGAGTCCTGGATTAGGGGGTGTTCGGATAGCCGGACTATACCTTCAGCCGGACTCCTGGACTATGAAGATACAAGATTGAAGACTTCGTCCCGTGTTCGGGAGGGACTTTCCTTGGTGTGGAAGGCAAGCTTGGCGATATGGATATGTAGATCTCCTACCATTGTAACCGACTCTATGTAACCCTAACCCTATCCGTTGTCTATATAAATCGGAGGGTTTTAGTCCATAGGACAACATAGACAACAATAATCATACCACAGGCTAGCTTCTAGGGTTTAGCATCCTCGATATCGTGGTAGATCTACTCTTGGACTACCCATATCATCAATATTAATCAAGCAGGACGTAGGGTTTTACCTCCATCGAGAGGGCTCGAACCTGGGTAAAACTTCGTGTCCCTTGCCTCCTGTTACCATCCGGCCTAGACGCACAGTTCGGGACCCCCCTACCCGAGATCCGCCGGTTTTGACACCTGGTGCTTTCACTGAGAGTTCCTCCGTGTAGTCGCTGTCAGGCTCGATGGCTCCTACGATCATCAATAGCGATGCAGTCCAGGGTGAGACCTTCCTCCCTGAACAGATCTTCGTCTTCGGCGGCTTCGCACTGCGGGCCGATTCACTTGGCCGTCTGGAGTAGATCGAAAGCTACGCCCCTGGCCGTCAGGTCAGATTTGGAAGTTTGAACTACACGGCTGACATCCACAGGGACTTGATCTTCGATGGATTCGAACCATTGCCGAGTGCGCCACACTGTCCCAACGAGCATGATCTAGCTCTGCCGCCGAACAGTGCCCTGAAGGCCGCACCTACATCCGCTTCGACCCATAATTCGGAGCCAACTGTGCTGATCGAGGATGGGCAGTTGGACGCCACCTCGGGGGCTGCGATCCCAAGGGCGATTGAGCCGAACACCAGCCCCGTACTCTGTGAGACTCGTGACTCCAAGGAGCCGGACTCCTCTCCGGACACCGAACCCTCCGTGCCCCTGCCGATCGAATCCGATTGGGCGCCGATCATGGAGTTTACTGCCGTAGACATCTTTCAGCACTCGCCTTTCGGCGATATCCTGAAGACACTGAAGTCTCTCTCTTTGTTAGGAGAGCCCTGGCCGGACTGCGGTCAGCAAGGTTGGGGTACGGACGATGAAGAAATTGAAAGCCTACCCACCACCCACTTTGTAGCCACTGTCGATGATTTAACTGACATGCTCGACTTCGACTCCGAAGACATCGACGGTATGGACGCCGATGAAGGAGATGATGAAGAACCAGCGCCTACCAGGCCCTGGAAAGCCACCTTGTCATAGGACATATACATGGTGGACACCCCAAAAGAGGGAGATGGCGATGGAACAGCGGAGGATGACCCCTCCAAGAAACAGCCTAAGAGCCGGCGTCAGCGGCGCCACTCAAAATCCCGCCAAAACAAATACGGTGATTCCAGCATGGGAGACAATAATACTCCGGAAAGTGCGGAAGAAAACCCCCTCCAGCAAGATTTAGCACAGGAGGATGGAGAAACCAGCCCTCATGAGAGAGCGGCAGACAGAGAGGTCGAGGACGATAATTATATGCCTCCCTCCGAAGACAAGGCAAGCCTCGACGGTGACGAATTCGTCGTGCCAAAGGATCCCGTCGAGCAAGAGCGTTTTCAATACAGGCTTATGGCCATGGCAAGAAGCCTCAAGAAAAAACAACAACAGCTTAGAGCTGATCAAGATTTGCTAGTCGACAGATGGACTGAACTCTTTGCGGCCGAAGAGCATAAACTCGAACGCCCCTCCAAGAGCTACCCAAAGCGCAGGTTGCTACCCCGATTAGAGGAGGAAGCACTTGATGCGGCCGACCGGCCACCTTGTGGCCTCGACAGAGAGGCCTCTTGGCCCTCCACTCAAGCCGCACCCCGTACCAAGGCATGGGAATATGTGCCGGACTTACGAGACATGTTGGAGGACAAGGCAAGGAAAACAAGATCGATCTATGGATCGTGTGGGCGCCCCACGGCTCGAGACGGTAACCGTCACGCCGGCCACAAATTCGGCAGGGCCGAACACAGTAGACAAAAGCTCATTGGAGCTACGTCATGATATAGCCCAGTATAGAGGCGCCGCACACCCACTAAGCTTTACAGACGAAATAATGGATCATCAAATGCCCGAGGGTTTCAAACCCGTAAACATCGAATCATATGATGGCACAACAGATCCTGCGGTATGGATCGAGGTTTATCTCCTTCATATCCACATGGCCTGCGGCGATGATTTCCACGCCATCAAATACCTCCCACTCAAGCTTAAAGGACCAGCTCGGCATTGGCTTAACAGCTTGTCAACAGGATCAATCAGTTGTTGGGAGGACCTGGAGGCCGCATTCCTCGACAATTTCCAGGGCACTTATGTGTGACACCCAGATGCCGATGACCTAAGTCACGTAATTCAGCAGCCAAAGGAATCGGCGAGGCAATTCTAGACACGGTTCCTAACAAAGAAAAATCAAATAGTCGACTGTCCGGACGCTGAGGCCCTAGCAGCCTTCAAGCACAATATCCGTGATGAGTGGCTGGCTCGGCACCATGGACAGGAAAAGCCAAAATCTATGGCAGCACTCACGACACTCATGACCCGCTTTTGCGCGGGAGAAGACAGCTGGCTTGCTCGTAGCAACAATATGACCAAGAACCCTGGTAATTTGGACACCAGGGACAGTAGTTGCAGGTCGCGTCGCAACAAGCAGAAGCGCCGCATTAACGGCGACAATACTGAGGATACGACAGTTAATGCCGGATTCAGAGGCTCTAAATCCGGTCAGCGGAAAAAGCCATTCAAAAGGAATCCTAGGGGCCCGTCCAGTTTGGACCGAATACTCGACCGCTTGTGCCAGATACATGGCCCCCCAAAAAGCCGGCCAATCACACCAACAGGGATTGTAGGGTGTTCAAGCAGGCAGGCAACTTAAACACCGAAAATGAAGACAAGGGGTTGCATTGCGATGACGACGAGGAGCCCCGGCCGCCAAACAACAGTGGCCAGAAGGGTGAATATGATTTACGCAACCCACGTCCCCAAAAGGGAGCGGAAGCGCGCGTTAAGGGACGTATACGCGGTAGAGCGAGTCGCCCCAAAGTTCAACCCCTGGTCCTCCTTCCCGATCACCTTTGATCGAAGGGACCATCCCACTAGCATCCGTCATGGCGGATTCGCCGCATTGGTTCTAGACCCTATCATTGACGGATTTCATCTCACTAGAGTCCTTACGGATGGTGGCAGCAGCCTGAACCTGCTTTACCAGGATACAGTGCAGAAAATGGGCATAGATCCCTAGAGGATTAAGCCCACCAAAACGACCTTCAAAGGCGTAATACCAGGTGTAGAGGCCAACTGTAGAGGCTCAGTCACACTTGAAGTGGTCTTCGGATCTCTGGATAATTTCCAAAGCGAGGAGTTAATCTTCGACATAGTCCCATTTCGCAGTGGTTATCACGCACTGCTCGGGCGAACCGCATTTGCTAAGTTCAATGCGGTACCGCACTACGCATACCTTAAGCTCAAGATGCCAGGCCCTCGAGGAGTAACTACGGTCAATGGAAACACCGAATGCTCCCTCCAAACGGAGGACCACACGGCGGCCCTTGCAGTAGAAGTACAAAGCAGCCTCTCCAGGCAGTTCTCCAGTCCGGCCACTAAACGATCGGACACAGTCAAGCGCGCCCAGAGTAACCTACAACAAGACCGCCTGGCACGATCCGAGCAGGCGTAGCAATGCGGCACCAACCCCAACCGTCGCAAAAAGGCGACGCCAGTACTTCGCTTACATAACTACGCTCTAGAGATACCATGGGTACAGGGGGAGGGGCACCATCATGGCACGCCCAAAATACGGCTTAAACCATACCAGGGGCTGCCGATTTTTTAATTTTCTCATACTTTCAGGACTCCATCTTTCGGAAGGCCTGTTCGGCAGTTCAATTGCCGCACAAATGATGCAAGAACTAGGGAAGCAAACAAGCCACGCCGCATTACAGAACTCCCAGGTGGTCTCTATCACGAGCAGTATACCTGTTCGGCATACTATTCCACAGCTTGCCCCTGGAACGGACATGTTAACTAGTCCAACCTTCCACTTATCGCATTATTTGTATCGTTCTGCTTTGATCGCAGCCCATATTTAATAAACAATGCATAGCTTTCGTCTATTTTTGCATTACCTTTTTTTCTTTATATATGTTCCTTAAACGACATGTTGCACCCGTACACGTTGGTACGGCCAAAATACGCCAGGGGCTTTAGTACCCCTCAATATGGTGTGAGAAGTCCGAACACTTTAACAAGTGCGGCACCCTGAACTTATAGCATTATATGCATCGGTTCCGAATCATGTCTTGGGTCAATAGTTGGGTTTGCCCGGCTCCTATGTTTTGGTGCCTTACATTCCGCTATATCGGCTAAGGTAGCACTAGGAGAACCACTGCGATTGTGCCCCAGTTGAGCTGGGTCGAGCACCTTAGTGGAGAAAGCTAAAACTGACTGTCATGATGAAGCGAGAGCTGGTCGCTGTTCGAGAGGTTTTTTCGAGTCCCTAAAGACTTATGCCGCTTAGGGCGAGGAGCCGGCTCTGTCTGGCCAAGGCGTGGATAGCGCCCCGAACTCGGTCTTCCGAATACCAGGGGCTTCGCCAAAATTTAAAATTATAGAATTCTATGGCTAAGTGAGAGTGTTCACGCATTATAGTCCGATTGCCTTGTTCGTTGGGCTGAGCGCCTCCCTCGAAGGACCCAAACATGGGAAAAAGAGCGCTCAGGTTTATCCCCGAACACCCCAGCACTAGCGGCACGGGGGCAGAAGCCGACGACTCGCCATCTCTCAGAATTGATAAACAGCCGCGCAAAAGGTAATATTTTAAATTCCAACAGCATTGCTTAGGGAATATAAACAAGTTTTCAGCGCACAGGACAAAACAAGCAAGTCTCACTCAAAAATTACATCCCTAGAACATTCATCCGCCACAAGGCAGGCACCCTTCAGAACATCCTTATAGTAATTCTCGGGCTTGCGATGCTCTTTCCCCGGCGGTGGCCCGTCCTTCACCAGCTTCTCAACATCCAGCTTGCCCTAGTGCACCTTAGCACGGGCACCTTCAATGCATACGGAGCGCTTGATGATTTTGAGCCTTGGATAGGCCTCCACCAACCACCGCACCAGCCCGAAATAGCTCCCAGGAAGAGCCCCTCCAGGCCATAGCCGAACAATGAGGCCCTTCATGGCATGTTCGGCCGCCTGGTGGAGCTCGACCAGTTGCTTCAGCTGGTCACTCAGGGGCACGGGGTGTCCGGCCTCAGCATACTGAGACCAGAACACCTTCTCTGTCGAGCTGCCCTCCTCGGCTCGATAGAATGCGGCGGCATCGGACACACTCTGGGGAAGATCTGCGAACGCTCCTGGAGAGCTGCGGATTCGGGTAAGTAACAAGTAACTCACGTTTATGTGTTTGCTTTGCATAAAGAATGCCTTACCCGCCGCTATCTTCTTCACCTCATCCAACTCCTGGAGGGTCTTCTGGGATTCGGCCTTGGCAGACATGGCATTTTCAATAGCCACTGCGAGCTCAGACGCTCGCGCCTTTGAGTCAAGCTCCAAACTCTCATGTTTTTCCATGAGAGCCTGGAGCTCCTGCCGCACCTTGCCAACCTCGGCCTCATACTTCTCCCGCTCGGTGCACTCCGAGGCCGCCCTCTTCTCGGCCTCGACCAGCGCTTGCTTAAGGGTCGCCACTTCAGGCATGGCCCCTAAAATAGCCACGATAATCCTGTCATTCTTTGCGATTGCACCTTTTTATATATATATTTAAAAACAAGGTATTTCTTACCTTCATTGTCCTCGAGCTGCTTCTTGGCACGCCCGAGCTCTTGCTCGGACCGCTCGAGGTTCTGCTTTAGCGTGTCCACTTCCGCAGTCAGTGCGGCGGACGCAAGCAAGGAAGCCTGCATATGCATATTGACTCATTTTTGTTAGACTCCTGCGAATTCTATTTGATCCTCTATTCGGCTTTTCTTCCCGAACGCCAAACAGAGCATCAGGGGCTACTGTCTATGCGGTACTATTATTTACACATTCTTTACTTACCTCAAAGCCTGTCAAAAGGCTAGTACAAGCTTCAGTCAGTCTGCTCTTGGTGGACTGAACCTTCTGGACCACCGCACTCATAATAGTGCGGTGCTCCTCGTCGATGGAGGCGCCTTGGAGCACCCCCAACATATTGTCTAGCGCCTTCGGTTGGACGGGGGCCGCCGGCACGGTAGACTTGCTCCTCTTGGAAGGAGGTCCCCCGCCGGACTCTGGAACCTTTGAAGATTCCGGAGCGGTGTCCGGCCTAGAGCCGGACTTGGAGCCCTAGGGGGTTTCATCCCCTTTACTCCTGGAGTCCGGGAGGTCGCCTTGCGGCGCCTCCAAGACCACCTCCTCCCGGCTTGGAACCTTTTGGGACAACACTTCGGTGTCATTCGTAGGGCGGGGGGAGGAAGCCGCCGGAAGCGAATTCACATCCAACAAGTCCAGTGAGCCGCTCGACGACACGTCGAGCCGCTCCTTGGGTGGGCTGCATAAACATATTCGACGCAAGGGAAAGCTATGCAATAAACGAATACTATGAATTACTCTCGTATCCGGATACTTACGATTTTGCCAGGGGCTTGGCCCTGGGCTGCCACTCCTCTCCGCCGTCGGTGTCGGTGGAGTAGTCTGGAGGAAGGGTTTTCCCCTTCTTGGACCCTCCGGCCTCCCCAGAGAGGGCGGCCTTCCTTTTCTTTTCTCCTCCTGCTGGAGGGGGAGAGTTCTCCTCTTCTTCCTCCTCGTCTTCATGGGAGGAATGCGCCTTGGAACCATCGGATGATGGATCCGACACCTCCTGGCGCCGAGCACTCTTTCGAGTCCCCGCGGCCTTTTTCGCGGCCTTCTTCTCCGGCACCACATAGGGTGCCGGAACCAGCAGCTTCGCCAAGCGAGCGTTCGCTGGGCCTTCGGGTAAAGGAGCCGGACAGTTGATCTATCCGGACGTCACCTGCTAATCCTATCAAAGGTAAGGGAGCTTAGATCCCGCATGGAGTCAAACTATGAAAAACTGATACCCTGTAAAAGGAGAAAAACAGCTTATCGCGAGAGCGTGACGCTACGCACTGAATCCGCGATCCTCGGTAGCGGATGCAGGAGCCTCGGCGCCTTTGAAAAGCACCTTCTAGGCATCTTTGTACGTCGTGTCGAAGAGCCTGCCCAGAGTTTGGTGTCGCGCCGGGTCGAACTCCCACAGGTTGAAAGCCCGTTGTTGACACGGGAGGATCAGGCGGATGAGCATAACCTGGACTACGTTGACAAGTTGAGCTTCTTGTCCGCCAGGGTTTGGATGCATGTTTGGAGTCCAGTCAGCTCTCCTTTTTTTACCCCAAGACAGGCTTGTCTCCTTCCGGGAGGTGAGCTGCGTAAGGGGTCCAGATCAAAACTCGGGGGGTGCGGCCCATTCGGCGTCGCGCGGCTCGGTGATGTAAAACTACCCCGATTGCCACCCCTTCAGGGTCTCCACAAAGGAGCCCTCGAGCCATAGGACGTTGGCCATCTTGCCCAGCATGGCGCCTCCGCACTCCGCCTGGTTGCCGCGCACCACCTTCGGCTTGACGTTGAAAGTCTTGAGCCATAGGCCGAAATGGGAACGAATGTGGAGGAAGGCCTCGCACACGACGATAAACGCCGAGATGCTGAGGCCGAAGTTCGGGGCCGGATCGTGGAAATCCAGGCCGTAGTAGAAAATGAGCCCCCGGACGAACGGATGGAGAGGGAAGCCCATTTCATGGAGGAAATGGGGGAGGAACACCACCATCTCATGGGGCCTAGGGGTGGGGATGAGCTGCCCCTTTTTGGGAAGCCGGTACGCGATGTCATTAGACAGGTATCCGGCCTTCCTCAGCTTTTTGATGTGTCCCTCCGTGAAGGAGGAGACCATCCACTTGCCTCCTCTTGGATTTCGGGTTCCGGCAGACCCTTAAGGTTCGAACACTGGGGTGCGCGCGGAGATTACGCCTTCTACCTCCCTGCCTCCCAAAGATCTGAAACTACTAAAAGAACTACACAAGAGACACAAGATTTATACTAGTTTGGGCCACCGTTGTGGTGTAATACCCTACTCCAGTGTGCGGTTGGTGGATTGTCTCTTGGGGCTGATGATGATGGATAGTACAAGGAAGAACAACCTCGCGAGGGATCTGTTCTTGGCTGGGGGGATGAACTGCTAGGAGGAGTTCAGCCACCCTTGTCTTTCTCTCTCTCTCTTACTCTTACTAGCCAACCGAACCAAAAGCTCGAACCCCTTGCTACGTGGGCGGCTGGCCCTATTTATAGAGGCCCTGGTCCTCTTCCCAAATATTGAGTGGGAAGGGAGCCAACAATGGCGGGCTAATTTGAAGGGGGACATCAAGTATCAACTACCCTAACAAAAGCAGTCTTCGCCTGCGCAAAGCTCTGGTGATGACGCCATCTTGGGCTCCACGGTGACCTCCGTCTCGTAGTCCTCTTGGTCTTGGTCTCGTTGCACTGAAATGGCAACCTTTGCCTGATGCCTCGGTAGTCCGCGGGTGTGCTTGCCCCGTTTGCACCAAAGAGGAAGGAAGGACACTGCGCGCGCTGGCACCCGCCTGGCGCCCTGAGTCGTCATGGCTTGCGTCACGGGCACCTCGCGAGGTACCCTGCCTTGATCTCTCCGCCTCCTCGCGAGCCAGCCTGACGAGGCCATGCCTGAGGAAGCTCCGTGTCGTCCGCCTCGCGAGGCTTCGCCCCTCGCGAGGGTCTTGAGTCTTGTGTTGATGAAGATGGGCCATGCTGGGCCTCCTTTGAGCCACGCCGCAGGCCGCAGGCAGGCAAGTCTGGGGACCCCCATTCCTAGAACGCCGACAGTAGCCCCCGGGCCCAAGGCGCGCCCGGACTTGGCCGTGCCGAGAGGCGAAAGGGCAAGGGCGAAGCGCCGCGGGCCCTAACAGCCTGCGGCCTTGGGCGCCGCGTGAAGGTTGATGGGACGTGGGCGTCTCCACTTCCCCACGATGCCTCAGTGATCACGCGAGTTGGACAAGTCCCTGCATGCAGATCGTGTCATGATTACCTGTGATCGTGGAGGCCGGCGGTTGGCCTTCGCCGGCTATAAGTACGGGGCTGCGCGTGCCCTTCTAGTCCATTCCTCCCTGCTTCTCCTTCTTCTTCATGGCCCCGTCGAAGAGATTCTCGGCCGCCGAGAAGGGGAAGGCTTGCCGGGTTGAGCCCGCCTCTCCCCCACCCAAGCGCGGCAGAGGGCGCCCTCGCAAGCACCCTGTGGCCAACGCGTTGGCTCCCCGCGGCCGTGGTGGTGATCTTCAGCACGGCGACGGGCGGATTGCTGCAGCCGGGGGGTACACTCCGGCTGCGCGTCCCCCCAGGCCGCGCGTTCGTGCTGTTGAAGTGCTGCCTGAGTTCGTCGTGTGGTCGGCGGAGCCGGCCAGCACCCGGCTCCCGCTTCCTCGCTTCCTTCTAGGCGAGCTCCCGGCCGGCGCCCCGGGCGGCCTCTGGCTCCAGGCCGACGGCTGCTGCAGCCGGGCCTCATGGGTCTCTCTGGAGGTCTCCGCGGCCGGGAGCCTGTGCCTAGCCCGCGGTTGGCAGACGTTTGCCCGTGCGCGTGGCCTGGGCCGCCGGTGCACCCTACACTTTAAGTTCGACGGCGATGGTACCCTCTACGTGAGGGTGTTTGGGGAAGATGGTCGCCGCGCGGGGTGCTGCCCCGAGGGTGGTGACCGCGGCTGGGAACCCAGCTCCGGTGATGATGGAGGGAGCAGCGCTCGCGCGGCTGGCGGCGCTCGGAGTTCCTCAAGCTTCTCTGGTTCTTCTTCAGACGGCGACTCTTCCAGCGGCGGCCGTGATCAGCCCCCACGCCGCCGCACCCTGGTGAGGCACAAGAGGGAGTCCGCCTGAGCTCCGGAGGCAGCTCGTGCCTTCCTCGCGGGCCGGTGTGAGGCGAGCCGCGCCGGATTTGTTCTTCCTTTCCCCTTTTTCCTGTGTAACAAAGACAATAGTGCGGAGCCCCGCGGGGGCGTGTTTGGGTTACTGCTGTTAATCATCGTTTTGCTTTCTTTACCGTTCCTTCCGGCTATGTGCCTGAGCGTGGATAGTTCCCGAGTGCGGCCTTGGGGGGGGGGGGGCGACCGACCCAGGCCCTTTGTTTGCGTCGCGATGCCCGTGGGGCACGGACTAGAGGGGTGCTCCTGTAAGGGGCCCAGGTCACGAACTCTTTGAACGATTAGGATACGAACGCTCGCGAGGGTGCTCAGCTGCCCCCTTGCGAGGCCTCGCGCAAGAGAAATCGAGGCAGGAGAGCGAAAATCCGAAGAACCGCAAGCCAAAAACGGCAACAACTTCAATAAAACATCAAATGAGAAGGAACAAGCCAATTGCGGAAAGCAAATGAAAAGCCGCGTCCGGCATCTAATCTAGTCTTCGACGTCTTGTCACCAGCGCGGAGCTAAGTGCTGCCACTGGGCGTGGGAGGGAGCCCCAGGGCCTGAGGTCGGCGCTCCTGAGACTCCGGGGTGTGTACATCCCCAACTCATTATTACGTGAGAGTGTCACGGGCGGCGAGCTTCACAGGCACTGGCCCTCTTCACAGGCTACGGGCCTTTTCCAAAACGCGACAGCTTCACAGGCTCTGGGCCTTTCCAGAACGTGACAGCTTCACAGGCACTCGCCTTGCTTCACAGGCTCTGGGCCTTTCCAAAACGCGACAGCTTCACAGGCACTCGCATTGCTTCACAGGCTCCGGGCCTTTCCAAAACGCGATAGCTTCACAGGCTCTGGGCCTTTCCAAAACGTGATAGCTTCACAGGCACTCGCCTTGCTTCATAGGCTCTGGGCCTTTTCAGGGGTAGAACCTCCGGAGGTGCTGGATGTTCCATGCATTCTGGATCGGCACTCCCTCCTGAGTCTCCAAGCGCGCTGAGCCGGGCCTGGAAACATGAACAACCTTGAACGGGCCCTCCCACATGGGAGAGAGCTTGTGTAGTCCCTCCCTGGAGAGGACCCGCCTGAGCACGAGGTCTCCTACCTCAAGAGTTCTGGGGCGGATGTTGCGGCAGTGATATCGCCGCAGCGCTTGCTGATACCTCGCCACTCGCAGCGCGGCCTCCCGGCGGCGTTCCTCCCCCAACACGAGGTCCATCCCCCGCATGGCGTCCTGCTGCGCCTTGTCGAATGCCAGCACCCGCGCGGAGCGATGTCTGACCTCATGAGGGAGGACCGCTTCTGCTCCGTAGACCAGGAAGAATGGCGTCTCTCCAGTCGGTTTGGTCGCGGTGGTCCGGATGGACCACAGCACGGACTGAAGCTCGTTGTACCAACCTCTGCCACAGGCCTCCAGCTTCTTCTTGAACGTCCTTGTCTTATGGCCCCTCAGGACCTCCGCGTTGGCTCGCTCGGCCTGGCCGTTGCTTCGGGGGTGTGCCACTAGTATGTTTTGAAGAGGTTACTGGTGAACCGCGAACCATTATCTATGATGATGCGATTTGGCACCCCGAACCGGCTTATGATGCCCTTGATGAACTTGACCGCGGTGCCCGCAGGGATGGCGCGGACAGCTTCCACTTCAGCCCACTTGGTGAATTTGTCCACGGCGACGTAGAGGTAGCGATAGCCCCCTGGCGCCCGAGGAAATGGGCCCAAGATGTCCAGCCCCCAGACTGCGAATGGCCACGAAAGGGGAATAGTCTGCAAGCCTCCTGCTGGCTGATGGATCTGCTTGGCGTGGAACTGGCAGGCTTCACAGGCTTTCACTAGTTCCACAGCGTCATTGAGCGCGGTGGGCCAATAAAACCCACTACGGAACGCCTTGCCGACGAGGGTACGCGATGGCGAATGATGTCCGCAGTCTCCGCCGTGTATATCTTCCAGTAGCTCCTTCCCTGTCACACCCTAGCTAGTCCATGCATTAGAGTGTGAATCATGTTTACTTTCATGAGAAACTTGAAATGGGGAAGGCAGAACCCCCAGCACCCCTGAAATCAACTAGGGTTTACTAAAAATAATTTCAATGAACCTGAAATGCCCTTCTAAAATGTTCACCCTCTTTGCCTTGGGTTAGAACCTCTAGGAAAATAGGTGCACATTTTTCTAGGTCAACAGAAGGTCATTGATTTAAATCATAAATATTTGAATTTGGGCATTTCAATGCTATAAAATAATTCAAATGCTCAAATAATTCTGGAAATAAATGTTTGCTGTTAGGAATAATTCCAACAGAGCCCACAATTATTTTTAGGATTTTAGAAAGTGCCTAGGTATTTTTAATAAAGCCCTAAAGCTACAGAAAAATAGAAAAGGAAAACAAAAATAAAAAAAAGGGAGAAAGAAGCCACTTGGGCCTTACCTGGCTCGGCCCAGCCGACTGGCCAGCGCCAGTCACCCCGTACCTTGCGCCAGGAGGCAGGGGCGCGTGCTCGCCGCGCGACGGCCACGCGCCGGCCACCTCCTGCTTCTGCCGATGTTGGGAGGCGCCCAGAGACGCCACGAGACCCCCTCGACCCCCTCTCGTCCTCTCTCAGTCACCCCCTCGTCTCCCTCATCCTCTCCCGCGATGGCCGAGCGCGCCCCTCGCCGCCGATCGCCGTAGTCGCCGCTAGAGACCTCCCCTCGCCCCTCCGACGAGTCCATCAGCTCCGCCTCGACTCCCTCGTCCTCCCCACCGAGCCATGCTTCGCCGAAAGCCCTGCAACGCCGCCTTAGCCCTCGTCTTCAACCTCGGGCATCCGAGATCACGGGCGACCTCACTTCTTCTCCAGCCCGTCCCCGAGCCCGCTGAGACCACCGCTGCACTCCCCGTGAGCTTCTCCTTCGATCCCCACCTTCCCCTTGCTCGTTTGCGCCCTGTAGCTCCGATTTCCACCGTGGCCGAAGCTCGCCGGCGCCGTGCCTCGTCGCCGTCGTGGCCAAGGCCACCGTGGCTTGAAGCCAGGCACACCACCGTGATCAGCGCAGTCCCAGGAACCTAACGCACCACTCCCCGCGCCTCGCCGTGCCCCGTAGCGTCAGATTCGACCACGCCCGAACTCCGGCGACCGCCAAGGTCGTCGCCGGCGTCGTTTCCGGCCACCCCGAGCCCAACCACCACCACCAAATGCCGCGGTTCGTCCCCAGCTACCCGTAGCTGCTCTCCGCGCATCATTTGGTGCCTTGTGGGCGATTTCCGCAGCGCGCCACCGCGTCTGGCCTCGCCGGCGGCTAAACGCCGGCAGGTTTTGACCCGCTGATCGGCGAGGTTGACCTACTGACGTGGGTTGACCTCCCCCCCCCCTCTCTCACCGACATGCGGGCCTCGCCCGACTAATTACCCTGTTAGTGCTAACTAAATAAGTTAGTTTAATTAGTATAGTCACTGACTAGTGGGCCCTGCCAGTTAATTAGGCTAACTAAACGTAGTTAGTGCACAGAGACACTCACCAGTGGGCCCCACCAGTCAGGTTTCACCTGGCTGGCGCCTTTGACCTGCTGACGTCACCCTGACGCATTGCTGACGCAGTAATTGAATTTCTGGAGTTATTTTTATTCAGGAAATTCCAGAAAATAGTTCAAACTTCAAAAATTCATAGAAATTCAACCATAGCTCCAAATGAGATAAATTATATATGAAAAATTATCAGAAAAATTCAATCTATCCATCTGTAATGGTTTCATGCATGACAAAATAAGTTTACCTTGCTGTTTAAGCAGAATAAGGAAATGCACTTTAAATGCCATTTTCAATGAGCTAATATTTGAATCTTTGATTCAAATGAGTTCATCCCCTTCTATTTTAGCTTGCATTAGGCCAAGACACAATCATATTGCCATGTCATAGCATGCATCATATTGTTGCATATCGTCATGTGTTAATCATGTTCCGATGTGTTCTTCGTGGTAGGTCCTGCCTCTGAGGATATTCACGAGTATCCAACTGAAGGGCAGTATCCCGCTACCACTCCATCAGGCAAGCAACCCATTGATCATCCCGATACAAACCCATGTTCCCGCTTCTGCTCTTGTTTACTGCATTAAGACAACGCGTTAAAATTGCTGTGTGCTACGGTAGTTGAACCCTTATCCTCTGCATGACCTGTCATTGCCACAGTAACTAGATGAAACCCACTAGCATGTGTAGGAGTTGATTGAGCCATGTTTTGTGATTCCTACCTTGCTATGCCTGCTATGCTTAGAGTTGTGTCAGGTCTGGTTCATCTGGGTGATGGGCTAGAGTGAAATGCTTATGTCGGTACTGTGAGGGATGTGATGAACATGTTTTGGTAAAGGTATCGATGAGAGGCCATGTAGGAGTACATGGTGGGTTGTTTCATTGAGACCGTCCCTAAGAACTGAGATCTGTATACGTGATTTAAGATTCTTCTACTACCACACATTGGGCCCTGAAATATGACCCCGCTCGACTTACTGACCCCTCTCGCCTCTGTCCAGGATTTGCAACTAGTTTCTGGTGTTTGTAGGACATGTGTTGGCGGCCGTGCGTAGCGCTGACCCTAGGGGTGGGCTATGATGCAGTAGATACACTGTGGCCGGGTATGCCGGGCGCCCGTTTGGCGTCTCGGAACCCTGTACACATCGTTTGGGGCCGTTGAGGACACCCCGGCTGGATTTCCTTGCGGATGGAACCTGAATAGGCGATAAACCTGGACTAGAGACTTGTGAGGTTAGTTAGGTCGTGGTCTACACCCACGTCGGTTTTCGCTTGAAGTCTGCCGAGCACATGTCGTGTGCAGACGCTAAGTGGTGGAAACATGTGTGACGAAGTACACCCCTGCAGGGTATAAAACTATTCGAATAGCCGCGTCCGCGGTAAAGGACTACTTGGTTGCCTATACAGTTCATAGACAAGTTAATGGATACTACTAAAAGACTCAAGATAAGTGTGAGTACCGAGGATGGCCCTCTCATAGGATGACGAGGGAGGATCCCCGATGGAGTATTGTGTTGGTGAGTAGTGGACTCGTGTGCGAAAACTATTTTACTAAAGAGGTTTCGTAGGATAGCTTAGCCAAGAGTCAAAGCTGGCTTGCTGCATAACCCCCACCACCTTCTTGAGAATGAGCATGTATAGTAGGTTCTGATGTAAGACTTGCTGAGTACCTTTGTACTCATGTTTGCTTATTTATTGTTTTCAGACGACAACACTGCCACCTCCGATGGGTTTTATGTAGACCTTGACGTCGACGAGTGACTAGCCACCCAGGTGGTGATCCCGGCCATGGAGGGCCCTATGTAGATAGATAGGCTTCGAGAAGCCTTCTTTCTTTTTAGAGTCTATACTCAGACTAGTTGCTTCCGCATGTGCTTGTCTGATTGTATGACTTGAGTGTCGGGTCATGTGACCCCTATCTGTATGACATGTTATGTATGGCTCTCTGGAGCCTTTAAATAAAGTACTTGAGTTGTAGAGTTTTGGTGTGATGCCATGTTGTATGTACTCATATCGGGCATATTGTGTGTATGATTGAAATGCTTGGTATGAGTGGGATCTGACAATCTAGTTGTTTATCCTTGGTAGCCTTTCTTATGGGGAAATGTAGTCTAGTGTTCCTCCAGCCATAGTAGTCTGCTACAGCCTGGTTCACCGGAGTCCTGCTAGCCCAGCACTACTGTTCAGGACACTTGACTGTCCGGCATGTGTTTCACTCCGTCCCTATGTCTGTCCCTTCGGGGAAATGTCACATGGTGACTTCCGGAGTCCTGCCTAGCCTGCTACAGCCCGGGATCCCCGGAGTCCTGTTAGCCCAGTGCTACAGCCCGGAATCACTCGTTGATGACCGACATGTTCGATGTGATTCATGTATGCCTGTCTCCATAGGTATGTGCCGCTTTGGGTTCACGACTAGCCATGTCAGCCCGGGTTCTCTGTCATATGGATGCTAGCGACACAATCATATACGTGAGCCAAAAGGCGCAAACGGTCCCGGGCCATGGTAAGGCGACACCCGTGGGATATCGTGCGTGAGGCCGCAAAGTGATATGAGGTGTTACTGGCTAGATCGATGTGGCTTGGAATCGGGGTCCTGACATTCCCTTGCTCCCCGGAGATGCAGCGCAGGGATACATCATTTGGTCGCTTCCGGTAGAGCTCTCCGTCTCTGATGCAGTATGCCGTGGCCTGGCGTGCCACTCGCTCCGCCTCCTCCTCCTTCTCTGGCAAGGTCCCTTGCGTCAAGTAGCTCCGGAGCTCCATGATCCAACATCCCTCCTGAGGTTCCATTGTCAGGAGCAAGCGCGCTCTTGAGGCCGGGCCACAGGTTGGAGCTCCTGAGGCAGGTGGCTGGGGGAGCTCCTCCAAGGGCTGAGCCGTGTTTGACAATGACGGCAGAGCTGAGGGCTTGAAGAGCCGCTCCTCGAAAACGCCAGGCTCTTGGGGTAACCGTCTAGACGCGCGTTTGGCGATATCGTCGGCCTCCTGATTGGTGCCACGGGGCACATGCTGCAATTCCAACCCCCAGAATTGCTTCTCCATCCTGCGGACTTCCACAAGGTAGGCTTCCGTGTGCTCATCATTCGGCTCGTACACCTTGTTGGAGAAGTTGACAAGGAGCTGCGAATCGCCCTTAATGGTGAGGAGCATCACTCCCAGGGCGGCTGCGGCCATCAAGCCTGCTATTAAACCATCATACTCCGCTATGTTGTTGGAGACCTTCTTGCCTTGCTGGAAACAGAGTTGCACGGCATAGTAGAGCTTGTCCTGTGTGGGTGATATAAGCACCGCCCCAGCTCCAGCCCCATGTCTGGAGAACGCCCCATCGAAGTACATGACCCAGCCTTCCGGCGCCTCGCTTCCCAGGGATAGGGACTGATCCTCATCGGCCTTGAATCCTGGCGCCTCCGTCCACTCTTCCACAAAATCTGCCAACGCTGCTCCCTTGATGATCCTGGTCGTGCTGAATTCGAGCTGAAATGCTTGCAGTTCTATGTTCCACTCAGCGACCCTTCCAACTGAATTAGGGCTCCTGCACTCTCTCCAGGGGGTACGACGAGACGACCTTGATGGGGTGACCCTGAAAATAATGTCGCAGCTTGCGCGAAGCCACCAGTAGCACGAGGAGGAGCTTCTGAGGCATAGGGTACCGTGCTCTTGCATCTCGCAGCACTGTGCTGACGAAGTACACTGGGTGCTCGACGAGGCGGAGTGCGTCAGTGCTGGTGGCTCCTTCCGGAGACCGTGGCGCCTCTTGAGGCAATGAGGCCTCCTGAGACTGGCCATCTGGAAGATGGGCCTCTTCCGCCTCTGGTGCGCCCCTCCGCGGCGGCTGATCCTCCTCAGCGGTGGTGGTGGTTTCCGTAGGCCTTCCTTGTCCCTGTTCTGCCTTGTCCTGGGCTGCTACCGTGGTTTGGACTCAGCGCTCCTCTCTGACTGCCACCAAGGCTGCGCTGGCGGAGTAAGGCGTGGCGGCGAGGTAAAGCACCAGGGGCTCCTAAGGGCGCGGTGCCACCATGACCAGTGGGCTTGTCAGGTATCTCTTGAGATCCTGGAACGCCCTGTCGGCCTCTTCAGTCCACTCGAAGGGCCCCTTTTTCTTCATTAGCTGGAAGAAGGGCAGGGCTCGTTCTCCTAACCTAGAGATGAAACGCCCTAGCGCAGTCATGCGCCCCGTGAGCTTCTGCATTTCTCTGAGGGTGCTTGGCGGGCTCATGTCTTCCACCGGCTTGATCTTCTCTGGGTTAGCCTCAATGCCCCGGTGGGACACGAGGAAACCCAAGAGCTTGCCTGAGGGGACTCCGAACACACACTTCTCTGGGTTGAGCCGTAGGTTCACTGCGTTGAGGCTCGCGAAGGTTTCCTCCAGATCCTGTATCAAGGTCCCGGCCTCCCGAGAATTTACCACGATGTCATCGACGTAAGCTTCAACATTCTTCCCGAGCTGCAGGCCCAAGGTGATGTGCATCGGCCGCTGGAAGGTCGCCCCTGCGTTACGCAGCCCGAATGGCATGCATGTGTAGCAGTATACCCCACACGGGATCAGGAAGGCCGTCTTCTCGACGTCTTCTACTGCCATCTTGATCTGGTGATACCCAGAGAAGGCGTCCAGGAAGCATAACAGATTGCATTCCATAGTGGAATCGATGATCTGGTTGATGCGGGGGAGCGGGAACGGGTCTTGCAGGCATGCTTTGTTGAGGTTGGTGAAGTCGACACACATGCGCTCCTTCCCTCCCTTCTTTGGCACAACGACAGGGTTGGCCAACCAATCTGGGTATCAGACCTCGCGGATGACCCCAGCGGCCTCTAATTTGCGGGTCTCCTGGACGATGAAGGCCTGCTTTTCTGTGGACAGCCGCCTGGCCTTCTGCTTCACAGGGCGCACGTTGGGGCACACGTTGAGGTGGTGCTCGATTGCACTCCCGGGGATCCCCGCCAACTGATCCGGCTCCCAAGCGAACACCTTCTTGTTTGCGTGCAGGAACCTGACCAAGGCCTCCTCCTGCTCGGGTTTGAGGTGGGCGCCTATGGTGAAAGTGGCGTTGGTGGACCCGTCCTCACCGACGGGTATCTGCTTGGTTTCCGCCTTGCCTTGGGTGAACAACTGCTTCTTCTTGGCGGGCGCAGCCCCCTTGGCCTAGGGGGTCTCCAAGTCGGCGTGCTGTGCCGATGCCGCCGTCTTGAAGGCGAGCTTGAGCGCCCACAGCGCATCCCCGGTGTCCCCGTGCACAGTGAGGACACCGTTGCTCCCGGGCATCTTCATGAGGTTGTACGTCGGGTGCGTCACGGCCATAAATTGGGCCAGCGCTGGGTAGCCGAGGATGGCGTTGTAGGGGAGGCTGATGGAGGTGATGTCGAAGTCAACCAGCTCCGTGCGGAAGTTGTCGTAGGTGCCAAAGGTCACTTGGAGCCGGATCTGTCCCAAGGAACAGGACGACTTGCCCCCGACGCCTGAGAAGGGCCGGCTGGGTTGCAGCCGTTCCAAAGGTATGCGGAGGAGGTTGAAGGCCTCGACCGAGAGCATGCTGAGGCCCGCGCCGCCATCAACAAGGGTCCTGGTGACGGCCACCTGGCAGATGGTGGGGGTGCACAACATGGGGAGCACGCCTGAGCTGGCCGAGATGGAGGGGTGTTCCTCCGAACTAAAGGTCAGGCCGGTCTCGGGCGTCGTCCGATCCGGGGGAGCCCCCTACCGCGTGGAAGCGGCACTGACCCGGCGGATGAATGGCTTGACATGATGACTTGTGGGCGGCACCTGCGAGCCGCCCAGGAGGGCCGCGACGACCGGGGGTGTTGGTGTAGCGCGATGGGACGGCGCAGGAGAGCCCCCTGCGGCGCGGATGAGCTCGGTGACGCGGTCGAGCCACTCTTCATAGACATCGTCGGCGGGGCGGTAGCGCAGGAGCTCGTCGGCCACGAGGAGTGCGGCTCGAGCCTCCAAGGGTGCGCGGAGCGTGCGGGACGAAGAACCAACCGGTGCAAGCGATGGAGTAGCGGTGCGGCCGTCTTGCCGCACGGATGGGTGCTGAGACGATGCTTGCTGCTCGCCCCCCGCCGGGCCGGTGGTGGCATTGACGGCGGGTGACGGGGAACGACGAGGAGGTCCGCCGACGGGCGCCGTCTGGGCGACGCGAGAAGCGATGGCGGCCCGGCGCTTGGCGCGGGCCCGACGAGCGTCAGACATCGATGGGACGGTCGGAGGAGAACGTAGTGGTGGACGACGAATTCCGGCGCACCCCTACCTGGCGCGCCAAATGTCGGATTTCAGGTTCCGGCAGACCCTTAAGGTTCGAACACTAGGGTGCGCGGAGATTACGCCTTCTACCTCCCCGCCTCGCAAAGATCTGAAACTACTAAAAGAACTACACAAGAGACACAAGATTTATACTGGTTCGGGCCACCGTTGTGGTGTAATACCCTACTCCAGTGTGCGGTTGGTGGCTTGTCTCTTGGGGCTGATGATGATGGATAGTACAAGGAAGAACAACCTCGCGAGGGTCTATTCTTGGCTGGGGGTTGAACTGCTAGGAGGAGTTCAGCCACCCTTGTCTTTCTCTCTCTCTTACTCTTACTAGCCAACCGAACCAAAAGCTCGAATCCCTTGGTACATGGGCGGCTGGCCCTATTTATAGAGGCCCTGGTCCTCTTCCCAAATATTGAGCGGGAAGGGAGCTAACAATGGCGGGCTAATTTGGAGGGGGACAGCAAGTATCAACTACCCTGACAAAAGTAGTCTTCGCTTGCGCAAAGCTCTGGTGATGACGCCGTCTTGGGCTCCACGGTGACCTCCGTCTCGTAGTCCTCCTGTTCTTGGTATCGTTGCACCGAAACGGCAACCTTTGCCTGATGCCTCGGTACTCCGCGGCTGCACTTGCCCCCTTTGCACCAAAGAGGAAGGAAGGACGATGCGTGCGCTGGCACCCGCCTGGCGCCCTGAGTCGTCATGGCTTGCGTCACGGGCACCTCGCGAGGCACCCTGCCTTGATCTCTCCGCCTCCTTGCGAGCCAACCTAACGAGGCCGTGCCTGAGGAAGCTCCGTGTCGTCCGCCTCGCGAGTCTTGGCCCCTCGCGAGGGTCTTGAGTCTTGTGTTGATGAAGATGGGCCATGCTGGGCCTCCTTTGAGCCATGCCGCAGGCCGCAGGCAGGCAAGTCTGGGGACCCCCGTTCCCAGAACACCGACACCTCCCGCTCCGGACATGGCTGGAGAAGGGTGAGGTGGGGAGTGCGGACTTGGGCGCTGGGGCTCGAGTGCGCAAGAATGGATAGGCGAAGGAGGAAGAAGGCGTAGGTGAAAAGGTGGATCTTTATCCCCTTATATGGGTGGACGCAACTACATGTCCCCACCAGCCTTGTAAAACTCGCTTATCTCCAAGCGCCGTAATCAATGGCGCGGTTGGTTTACACACGCCCGTATTGATGAGAATCCCGGGATAAGGGGACACGATCTCTGTTTTAACAAGACGTGCCAAGGAAACTGCCTCGCATAACGCGCTAAGGTGGGATAATGAAACGACTCGGATAAAGGCTTGGCCGTGGTGTGTCGCGCTACGAAATACGTCAGCAGATTAGATTGGTGTAAATATTGTTCTCTCTATGGCAATATGTGTGGTAACTTATTTTGCAGAGCCGGACACTATCTTTGTGTTCAAAATCTTCTATGAAGTACTTGGAGGAGGAACCCGCCTTGCAATGCCGAAGACAATCTGCGCGCCGGACTTGTCATCATTGAAGCCTGGTTCAGGGGCTACTAAGGGAGTCCTGGATTAGGGGGTGTTCGGATAGCCGGACTATACCTTCAGTCGAACTCCTGGACTATGAAGATACAAGATTGAAGACTTCGTCCCGTGTCCGGGAGGGACTTTCCTTGGCGTGGAAGACAAGCTTGGCGATACGGATATGTAGATCTCCTACCATTGTAACCGACTCTATGTAACCCTAACCCTATCCGGTGTCTATATAAACCGGAGGGTTTTAGTCCGTAGGCCAACATAGACAACAATAATCATACCATAGGCTAGCTTCTAGGGTTTAGCCTCCTCGATATCGTGGTAGATCTACTCTTGTACTACCCATATCATCAATATTAATCAAGCAGGACGTAGGGTTTTACCTCCATCGAGAGGGCCCGAACCTGGGTAAAACTTCGTGTCCCTTGCCTCCTGTTACCCGAGATCCGCCGGTTTTGACACCGACTGGTATCAAATTTCATGATTGTCATGCTGGATACACAAGTGCTCGTCCTTGCAAGCCTAACCCATGTAGGTGGATGAACTCCAATTACAAGTGGTGCTCCCAACTCTTGATGAGCTACATCAACCTTGAGCAAGCCACACAAGTTCAACTACATGATCAAGTTCAACAACACCACCCAAGGTATGCTATTCCATCTTAGAGAAGCTTCACTCCATGTCATGGGTCAAAGCAGCTCAACAAGATGCGAATACATCAAAAGCGTAAATGAAAAATGGTAACCCCATTTTGAGCTTAAACGGTGAGCATGACCTACGATCAAGTGTTCTCACTTGACTCCTCAGTCAATATGCTCTAACATACGTGACTCTAGTGTTTCTATGTATTCTTGCATTTGTCTCTTGCATATTTGTTTCCCTTAATCTAGATTTCTTTTCTTTTTCTTTGTTTATGTTCTGCATTCCGAGCATCCAATTCATTGCAAATCCTTTAGTTAAATCCTTGCAAATCTTTGTGAGATCTTATTTACCTAGTGAGCTGAGGTGACAAATGTTCTCTCTGTCTGAAACTCAGTCATACCGATTCGTCTCTTTCGGTCAAGCCAAACCATTTTGGTGCAACCAAAAATATAACTTGGTGTCACCGATTTCACTGCAAAGAAAACAATTTGCCACTTATTCCTGCACTTTTATTCCAGCTCCACTCGATGATTCTTGTCCTCTACCAGCATCACAATCTATATGCTACTTTGCTCTATGACTCAAGGACCAAACCTATTTTGACTCACACTCCAGAAGATCCCTTCTTGGAAATTGATGTCAAAGGGGGAGAGAGATCACGTCAAAGCTTATTATCTTCAAAGGGGGAGAGAAAGAAAAAGGGAGAGAGAAGGCCCCAGAAGCTTGGTGTTCAAGAGGAGAGAAGTCACATGTCTTTAAGAGGGGAAAGACATGTCTATGTTATGTTATGTTCATGATCTGTTTTGATCTGATTTTGTTTCCCTATGTTCTCCCATTATCCAATAGAAGATTCAGGGGGAGGAAGGATGCTAGGGAAGGAAATCCTTGAATTCATTGCATATCTTTATCCTTTGGGGACATGTCTATATCCAATAGAGTACCCAGTACTCACACTCTACATGTCATCCCAATCTTGGTACTCTTGTGGCTTATTTTGTTTGCTCTGACTAGTAGATGTATCTGCGTTATCTAACCTTGTTTACTCAGGTTCATCTCTTCCTAAGCCAGCTCAAGACCACAAGGTAAGTATATGCATCACACTCATGTGCATGAAGATTTCTTGCTAATGTACATATTGTTTGCAAGGAGGAATCATGAACATAAAGTTACAATTCTCATATTCACATCATTTGCTCTGATGCATATAGCCAAGATACATGTAACACATTGCTTGCTCTGTCATGATTATGCATTCACATGCTCTTACATTCCATATTCACATGGATGCATACATGTAGGGGGAGCCCATGCATGTTACATGTCTTTCCAAAGCTTTACTTGTTATTCTCTATATCTTTATCTAAAACTTTGATGTATGTTGTCCTCAATTACCAAAAAGGGGGAGACTGAAAGCACAAGTGCTCCCTAGGTGGTTTTGGTAATAATGCCAACATATATCTTGTTGGACTAATATTTTCATCTAGTATATTTCAGATAAGTTCAACATGTCGGATTTCGGGTTTCGGCAGACCCTTAAGGTTTGAACACTAGGGTGCGCACGGAAATCACGCCCCCTACCTCCCCGTCTCACAAAGATCTAGGCTACCAAAAGAATCATGCAAGAGACACAAGATTTATACTGGTTCGGGCCACCATTGTGGTGTAATACCCTACTCCAGTGTGTGGTGGATGGATTGCCTCCTGGGGCTGATGATGATGAACAGTACAAGGAAGAACAGCCTCGCGAGGGTCTGTTCTTGGCTAGGGCGACGAACTGCTGGGAGGAGTTCAGTCACCTCTCTCTCTCTCTCTCTACTTGCTAGCCAGCCCAACCAACTCTGCGAGCCGAACCGAACCGACCGAACCCCTAGCTACGTGGGCAGCCGGTCCTATTTATAGGCAAAGGCCCAGGGCCTCTTCCCAAATATTGAGCGGGAAGGGCGCCAACAACTAGCCAATTCAAAGGGGAACATCTAGTACACTTATCCTGACTAAAGGTGGTCTTCGCCTGCGAAAGACTCTGCGGTGACGCCGTGCTGGGCTCCATGGTGGCCTCCGTCTTGTAGCCCGCTTTGTCCTGGTCTCGTTGCACCGAAATGGCAACCTTTGCCAGATGCCTCGGTACCCCGCGGCTACGCTTGCCCCCTTTGCACCAAAGAGGAAAGAAGGACGCTGCGCGCGCTGGCGCCTGCCTGGCACCCTCGATCGTCATGGCTTGCGTCACGGGCACCTCGCGAGGTACCCCGCCTTGATATCTTCGTCTCCTCGCGAGCCAGCCTGAGGAGGCTGCGCCTGAGGATGCGCCGTGTCGTCCGCCTCGCGAGGCTTGGCCCCTCGCGAGGCTTGTGCTGATGAAGTTGGGCCATGCTGGGCCTCCTTTAAGCCACGCCGCAGGCTGCAGGCAGGCAAGTCTGGGGACCCCCGTTCCTAGAACGCCGACAGTAGCCCCCGGGCCCGAGGCGCGCATGGACTTGGCCGTGCCGAGAGGTGAAAGGGCAAGGGCGAAGCGCCGCGGGCCCTAACAGCCTGCGGCCTTGGGCGCCGCATGGCGGTTGATTGGACGTGGGCCACTCCACTTCCCCATGACGCCTCGGTGATTGCGTGAGCTGGACAAGTCCCTGCATGCAAATCGTGTCCTAATTACCTGTGATCGTGGAGGCCGGCGGTTGGCCGTCGCCGGCTATAAGTACTGTACGGCGCCTGCCCTTCCAGTCCATCTCCCTTTGCTTTCTCCTCTGCTGTAACGCCCCAGATATAACTTTCCCAATTTGTACTCCAACTCTTGCCGTTTCCGGCGTTATGTTATATTTATTCCTCGGGTTCGGGTCTTTTGTCTTCGTGTGTTGTTTTCGTTTTCATGCATCTCATATCATGTCATCATGTGCATTGCATTTGCATACATGTTCATCTCATGCATTCGAGCATTTTCCCCGTTGTCCATTTTGCATTCTGGCGCTTTGTTCTCCTCCGGTGGTCATTTCTAGCTTTCTTTCATGTGTGGGGATTAAACATTTCCGGATTGGAATGAGACTTGCCATGCGGCCTTGGTTTACTACCGGTAGACCGCCTGTCAAGTTTCGTATCATTTCGACTTCGTTTGATACTCCAACGGTTAACCGAGGGACCGAAAAGGCCTCGTGTGTGTTGCAGCCAAACACCCCTCCATTTTGTCCCAAAACCCACCAAACTCTGCTCCATGTCCTAGAGCGTTCGATCACGATCGCGTGGCCGAAAACCGCACCTCATTTGGACTCTCCTAGCTCCCTCTATGCCTATTTAAAGAACCCCTCTGAAATTCCCGTTCTTCTACCTCCAGAACCCTAGATCCACCCCTCGCGCGCCCGGACATGTCCGTCCCGGCCCGGACAATCGCCGCCGCCGCCCGCAGCCACTGAGGGGCTGCCACGTGGCAACCGCCGCCGCCGCCGCCTCAGAGGCCCGCGAGCCCAAGGCCGGCCCCCGAGGCCCATCGCCCCGCGCGCCGGCGCCTCTCCCGCAGTCCGCCCGCGCCGCCGCGTTCTCCACCGCGTCCGGCCACCGCATCATGCCGGATCCTCGCCCCGCCGGCCGGAGCTCGCCGCCCCGCCGACCGGTCTTCGATGCCGCCTCGCCGTCGTTCTCCGCCGCCTCCCTCCGCTACAGGGCCGCCACCACGCCGCCCGAGCCGGCCCGCGCCACCGACGACCTCGCCCGCCGGCCGTTTCTTCTCCGGCGACGATCATCCTCGGATTCCGCGCCGGCCGGTGAACAGTGTCTGGATCCCAATCCAGATCTGGATCTGGAACCCTAACGGTTGACTTTCCCTCTTTCCCCTTAATTTTTCAAGCAATCTTTGACCGATGATATCTCCACATCCGTAGCTCCGATTTGGACATATAGTATATCAAAATGTTCGTCTCGACATGTACATCATTTCATTCCATTGCATCATTTTCATTTGAGTTCATCTTGAGGCCCTAAATGCTTCTAGAAGGAGGCTTCATGAGATAATTGTCAGATCTGCTAGTTCATCTTAGACTTTTGTCATTTTTGCCATGATTATTGTGTGCACGCTATGCCTGTGAGTCCTTCATATGATTTGTTAAGCATTTTGTCTTCTTTCCAGAGGTGCAACCCATGCATTTTTAGTATGTGTGTGGTGACTTGTGCAAGCTTGCAAAGTGAGGCACTTGGTAGATCTGTTTTCAGGGACTTAGTGGATTTCACTAAGTCTGGGATTATTAAGTTCGTGATGCCATATGTTCAACTTGTTTCCTAGTGGACCATGCCTCTTTTGAGGATGATCAGTAAGGGAGTTTTGTTAATCATGTTATTCTCTATCCATCCATGTCTTTGTTTTCATATGTGGAGTACTCTAGCTCGAGTCAATCGAGCTCTACTTTTGCTTCGTGGTAAATCTGTGCAGATCGTCAACTTGTTTGCGATTTTGCCGATGCTATTGTTATTGATCCGTGCATGATATGCCATTGTTCTTGCCATGCCTAGCTAGCATTTTGTGCCTTCTTAATGGATATATGCTTGCCTTGCCATGACTTGCACCGTAGTGAGTGCATCGAGCTCGTTTACATGCCTTTGTGAGTTATATTTCAGCATGTCTCAGTTTTCACTAAGTCTGAAAACTGATTGTGCGTGAGCTATGTTCGTGTGCTTGTTAGTATATTTTTTGATGCCTTTTGGCCCCAGGTCACTTTGGGACTTTTGATAAGTTTGTTGAGTAGCTCCATGCCATGTTCTTACTTTTCATAATCAGGTCATGTATCATGTTGTTTTGCTGCTCCGAAGAGAGCTTCGTGATCTGAAATTTCAGACTAGTGTTAATTTCACTAAGTCTGAAATCTGTTTTGCGTTTTCGTTTTTGCCATGCTTGTTTGAACCTCATAATTGATGAATTTGGCCGTGACTCAGTGCTAGTGTTTTGTTAAGCATCTTCTGGGAATCCCTGCCATGTATTTTGTTGTCATGTTTGGTGGCTGTAGCATGTTCATTTCGTTGCATTTAGATGCCTACTTGCTGTAAATCGCAGACCGGTGTCATATCTTAAAACGCTTGCCATTTCCAAACCGTAGCTCCGATTCCAATGATCTTTATATCGTTTTCAAGCGATTTCATCCCCTCTATCCAGTGGAACACTTGGTTTTCCAAGTTGAGGCCAGGTTTATGCATTTCCTGTCACGTCTTGCATTTTGCATCCCGCATCACATCCCGCATAGCATACCATCATTGCATCTTATTGTTGGAGTTTGCACGTGGTTGATTGTATTCTTGTTGCTTGTTTGTGTTGTTTGGGTAGAGCCGGGAGACGAGTTCGCTAACGAGGAGCCCGTTGAGTTTGCTTTTGAGGATCTAGTCAACTCTGACAACTGTGCAGGCAAGATGATCATACCCTCGAAATCACTACTATCTTTGCTATGCTAGTTTGCTCGCTCTTTTGCTATGCCAATGCTACGATGCCTACCACTTGCTTGTCAGCCTCCCAATTGCCATGTTCAACCTCTAACCCACCATTGTCCTAGCAAACCGTTGATTGGCTATGTTACCGCTTTGCTCAGCCCCTTAGTTGCAGGTGAAGATTGGAGACCGTTCCTTGAAGGAACATTTATTTACTTGTTGGGATATCATTATATTGCTATGTTATCTTAATGCATCTATATACATGGTAAAGGGTGGAAGGCTCGGCCTCTCGCCTAGTGTTTTGTTCCACTCTTGCCGCCCTAGTTTCCATCATATCGGTGTTATGTTCCCGGACTTGCGTCCCTTACGCGGTTGGGCTATAATGGGAACCCCTTGATAGTTCGCCTTGATTAAAGCTTTTCCAGCAATGCCCAACATTGGTTTTACCATTTGCCACCTAGCCTCTTTTCCCCTTGGGTTTCCGGAGCCCGAGGGTCATCTTTATTTTAGCCCTCCCACGGGCCAGTGCTCCTCTGAGTGTTGGTCCGAACTAGAGCCCTGTGCAGCGCCACCTCGGGGAAACTCGAGGGGCTGGTTTTAGTTGTACGGATTGCTCATCTGAGTGTGCCTTGAGAACGAGATATGTGCAGCTCCTATCGGGATTTGTCGGCACATTCGGGCGGTGTTGTTGGTCTTGTTTTAACCTGTCGAATCGTCTTGTTTTACCGAGATACCGAGTCTGATCGGTGTGTCTTTGGTGGAGGTCTATTCCTTTGTTGATCGTGAGAGCTTGTTATGGGCTAAGTTGGGACCCTCCTGCAGGGATTGATCTTTTGAAAGACGTGCCCGTGGTTATGGGCAGATGGGAATTTGTTAATGTCCGGTTGTAGATAACTTGAACCTTAATTAACTAAAATGAATCAACTGAGTGTGTTGCCATGATGGCCTCTTCTCGGTGGAGTCCGGGAAGTGGACACGGTGTTGGAGTAATGTTTGCGCAGGTTGCTCTCTAGTTTCTCGCTCGTGCTTTGCCTCCTCTTCTCGCTCTCTTTTGCGAATAAGTTAGCCACCATATATGCTAGTCGCTTGCTGCAGCTCCACTCATACTTACCCCCATCCTACCTATTTAAGCTTAAATAGTCTTGATCGCGAGGGTGCGAGATTGCTGAGTCCCTGTGGCTCATAGATTACTATTACATCAGATGCAGGGACAGATGATACAGCTTCAGATGGCGCGCTTGAGCTCAAGTGGGAGTACGACAAGGATTCTCAGCGTTACTATGTGTCTTTTCCTGATGATCAGTAGTGGTGCCCAGTTGGGGTGATCGGGACCTATGTCGCTCGTTGGGTTGTCTTTTATTTTGGCGCCATAGTCGGGCCATGAGTGTTTGGATGATGTATGTTATTTATGTACTTTGATGTGACGTAGCGAGTGTAAGCCAACTATTGTATCTCCCCTTTTATTATATATATTACATGGGATGTTGTGATGATTGCCTAACTTGCGACATTGCTTTCAATGCGGTTATGTCTCTAAGTCGTGCCTCGACACGTGGGAGCTATAGCCGCATCGAGGGCGTTACAAGTTGGTAATCAGAGCCTTCCCCGACCTTAGGAGCCCCCACTGATTGATCGTTTTTAGCAGCCGAGTTGTGTCTAAAAAAATGTTTTGAGTCATTTTGGAATTATATATCGGAGAGCTTAGGAATTCTTTTTACTTCCCAGTCTCCTCATCGCTCTGGTAAGGCATCCTGGCGTAGAGTTTTGACTCCTCTCTTCTCAAATTTCACTAAAAAATTTAGGATCACGCGAGTATCTTGGAATCGTTCCGATGGCTTATGATGAGAATACTGTCTTGCTGCCTCCTGTCAGGGGTTTAGTGGAAGTGTCCCGGGGAGTTGAGCTCTGAGGTGTTGTCATCATAATTTTATTGTTGCAATTCTGGAATACTTGAGATATGTTCGCCGACATCGAAAATCTCCTTTATGCAGTTCGTTGGTGAGATAACCTCGACGCCACCCAGTTCTGGGGCGGGAGTTCGGGAGTACCGCCATAACTTGTATAACGGATGCTTTTCGAAGGTTGAGGTAGATGGTTTCCGAAGGTTTCTTGGTTATGTGTTGAAGGATGGATACAGCTGGATGTAGGTATTGCTAGTTTGGGTGAGATATTATGCTTCCCCTGTATCCCCAACACCTGATTGCATAACCGGAAAGTTTCGGGAGTTTCATAGGTGGGAATTCAAGTAGCTCTTAGGATATCTTTCCGACAGATGTATGATATGAAATTGGGGTTTGACGTCTAGTGGTTCGCCTATTCACGGTCGATTTTACAATGGTCTCGTTGTGTCTTAAAGAGTCCTTGGCTATGCTGACTCGGGGACGCTTCGTATGTCATGTGCACTGCCTTGTACATGATGGTGTTGTACGATCGAGCCCGTGTAGGTCCCACCATGAAAACTTCGGACGAAATCTCTATGATATGTTTGTTCCGGCTTATTTCGCAAGCCAATCCTTGGTTTTATTTTGAGTTGTGGTATTCGAATTGCTTCGAAGTCATATGTCGATTCCATCCCTTGTCGATTTACCTCTTCTACATAATTCTACGTGGCTTCACAATTTAGGGATATGTGACCACTTCAAGAGAAGTGCATTCGTTCATTTTGTTCGGATGTGAAGACTTTATGTTGCAATTTTCATTTCGTTGGATTCAGCTTCAATATTTGTCTATCTATGTGCTAATGGTGGTCAACCTCTTCGGGATGGCTCCTCCAACGCACACGACTCCGAATCCTGATCCACCACCACCTCCACCTCCTCCAGAGGCTTGGCAAGCTGTGATGGCCGCAACCAATGCAAACACACAGTTGATCATGCAAATCCTCCAAGAGCGCAATCAAGGCAGTCACGGGAACCAAGGCAACAATCACAACCATTTTGCTACACTGAACCAGTTCCTTGCAAATGGTCCAAAGACGTTCAGCAATTGTGTTGAGGCTTCCGATGCTGACGATTGGCTAGTGGACCTGGGCAAGCATTTTGAATGCAGCAACGTCAGGCCTGAAGATTTCGTCAAGTTCGCTTCTTTCCAACTCAAAGATTAGGCTGCAGAGTGGTTCCAGCAGTACAAGGATACCAGAGGTGGACGTTTGATCACTTGGGATGATTTCCGTCGAGATTTCCGAGCTCATCACATCCCTCAGAGTGTGACTAAAAGCAAACGTGAGGAATTCCACAATCTGAAGCAAGGCTCTTTGTCTGTCTATGACTACAACAAGTTGTTCCAGAAGCTCGCCCGCTTTGCCAAGCAGGATGTTCCTGATGAGAAGAGCATGATATACCAGTTCAGGGGTGGTCTCAGAGAAGAGATTCAGCTTGCTCTTGTCCTCTTTGAGCCGTTGAGGTACGATGAGTTCTACAACATGGCACTGAAGCAAGAGGCTGCTCAGTTGAGGTGTGATGCTTCTAGGAAGCGAGTCAGAGATGCTACTCCTTCTTCCTCTACTCAAGTGGCCAAGTAGCAGAAGTATTGGCTTCCTCCTCCTCCGTTCTGTTAGCCGTATCAGCAGAAGAGCAAAGGTGGCAGTGGTTCCTCCCACCCACCCAACCCAGGCTTTCAGAACAAGTCTTCGTCTCAACCTGCAAGATCGAGTGCTCCGCACCACCGTCCGCTTTCAGAGATCACGTGCAACAAGTGCAAACAGAAGGGTCAGTATGCCAACAAGTGTTTCAACCAGAGGCGTCTTCCTCCTCCTCCTGTGAGATCGGCAAGTACAGCTGTGGTCAAGCATAACCCCAAGCATGCCAAGGTCAATATGGTGAATGCAGCTCAGGCAGAGGATTCGTCAGATGTCATCATGGGTAACCTTCCTGTTAACGATATTCCTGCAAAAGTACTTTTTGATACTGGTGCATCGCATTGTTTCATCTCGAGACCTTTTGCTTCCAAGCATGATTTTGTTACTCAAATGTTGCCGAGTCCATTGTCTATTGACTCTCCGGCCAGTCTGTCGACATCTTGAGTTTGTGTTCCGGATGTTACAATCACTTTGGGCGACTACAAATTTCTCTCTTCTCCGTTGGTTCTTGGTAATTCGGATATCGATCTTATTCTCGGGATGGACTGGCTCTCTAAGCACAAGGCTCAGCTCGATTGTGCAGCCAGGCAGATTCAACTGACTCATTCGTCTGAGGATGTCATTGTCTTTGCCGCTCGTAATGATACAATCCGGTTGTTTTCTCTCAATGAGAAGGGTGAATTGGATGCTATTTCGCAGATCCCAGTCGTTTGTGAGTATCAAGACGTCTTCCCAGAAGAACTCCCAGGAATGCCTCCGCACCGGCCCGTTGAATTTGTTATTGATCTTGAGCCCGGTACGGAACCTGTGTGCAAGCGTCCTTACAAGCTCGGACCTGAAGAGTTGAAGGAGCTGAAGAAACATCTTGATATTCAAGAAAGAATGGGTCTCATTTGGCCTAGTTCTTCTCCGTGGGGTTGTGGTGTTCTTTTTGTGAAGACGAAGGATGGAACGGACCGACTTTGTGTTGATTATCGTCCATTGAACAAGAAGACCATCAAGAACAAATACCCACTCCCCAACATCAATGAGCTGTTCGAACAACTCAAGGGTGCCCAAGTATTCTCCAAGCTTGATCTCCATATGGGTTATCATCAGATTCGAATCCGTGAGCAAGATATTCCCAAGACGGCTTTCAGGACAAGCTATGGGTCATATGAATACACTGTCATGTCTTTTGGCCTTGCCAACGCTCCTCCAGTGTTCTCTCGCATGATGAACTTCATCTTCAACCCCTACACCAATGACTTTGTTTTGGTCTATCTCGACGACATTCTGGTTTTCTCCAAGAACAAGGAAGATCATGCCAAGCACTTGCGTTTGGTTCTTGACAAGCTCAGGGAACATCAGTTCTACGCCAAGTTCTCCAAGTGTGAATTTTGGCTCGATGAGGTTCTTTATCTTGGCCATATCATCTCTGCCAAGGGAATTTCCATGAATCCTGAGAAGGTGTCTGCAATTGTTAATTGGGAACCTCCTCAGAACGTGAAGCAACTCCGTAGATTCCTCGGTCTCGCAAGCTACTGCCGAAGATTCGTTGAAAACTTTTGTAAGAGCGCGAAGCCTCTCTCAAATCTTCTCCAGAAGCACGTCAAGTACGTTTGGTCTCCGGAGTGTGATATTGCTTTCAGCACTTTGAAAGAGAAGTTGATCACTGCTCCAGTTCTCACTCCGCCTGATGAATCCAAGCCGTACGAGGTCTTTTGTGATGCCTCTCTCCAAGGTCTCGGTGCTGTACTGATGCAAGAGAAGAAAGTTGTTGCTTATACCTCTCGCCAATTGAAGCCTAATGAGAAGAACTACCCCACTCATGATCTCGAGTTGGCGGCAGTTGTGCATGCTCTTTTGACTTGGAGACATCTTCTATTGGGAAGAAAAGTGGATATTTTCACTGATCACAAGAGTCTCAAGTACATCTTCACTCAGCCTAATCTCAACCTCCGACAAACTCGTTGGGTCGAAATGATTCAAGAGTATAATCCGAGTATCGAGTATACTCCAGGCAAGGCAAATGTGATTGCTGACGCTTTGAGCAGGAAAGCATATTGCAACAGTCTGATTCTGAAGCCCTATCAACCCGAGCTTTGTGAAGCTTTCCGCAAACTTAATCTGCAAATTGTTCCTCAAGGTTTCCTCGCCAACCTTCAAGTCTCTCCTACCTTGGAAGACCAGATTTGCCAAGCCCAGCTTCTTGATGCTATGGTGAAAAAGGTGAAGATTGGGATTGCCAAGAGTCAGTCCAAGTACAAGTGCTACCGCCTTGATGACAAGGACACTCTCTTCTTCGAGGATCGAATTGTTGTGCCCAAAGGTGACCTCCGTAAAGTGATCATGAACAGGCTCACAACTCTCTCCTCTCCATCCACCCTGGGAGAACGAAGATGTATCAGGATCTCAAGCAAACTTATTGGTGGACTCGAATGAAGCGCGAGATCGCTCAATTCGTGAATGAATGTAATGTTTGCAGAAGAGTGAAGGCAGAACACCAGAGGCCAGCAGGTCTCCTCCAACCTCTTCCCATTCCAGAATGGAAGTTTGACCACATTGAGATGGACTTCGTGACTGGGTTTCCAAAGTCCAAGCGTGGCAATGATGCTATATTCGTTGTCATAAACAAGCTCACCAAAGTGGCTCACTTTCTGCCTATCAAAGAGTCGATCACTGCAGCTCAATTGGCGGAACTCTATACCTCTCGAATTGTCTCTCTGCACGGTATTCCTCAAGTGATATCTTCAGACCGTGGCAGCATCTTTACCTCCAAGTTTTGGGATTCTTTTCAGAAGGCCATGGGCACCAACATCCGCTTCAGCACTGCTTTCCATCCTCAAACAAGCGGTCAAGTCGAGCGTGTCAACCAGATTCTTGAAGATATGCACAGGGCTTGTGTTATCTCCTTCGGCATGAAGTGGGAGGATTGTCTTCCTTATGCTGAATTCTCATACAACAACAGTTTTCAAGCAAGTTTGGGCAAGGCCCCATTTGAAATTCTGTATGGTAGGCAATGCCGTACCCCTCTCAACTGGTCTGAAACCGGTGAACGTCAGCTGCTGGGTAATGACTTAATCACAGAGGCAGAAGAAATGTGCAAGGTCATTTGTCATAACCTCAAAGCAGCCCAATCCCGCGAGAAGAGCTACTATGATAGTAAGCACCATGATTTGGCTTTCGAGATCGGAGATCATGTTTACCTCCGCGTCTCTCCTATGAAAGGGACTCGTCGCTTCGGTATCAAAGGGAAGCTTGCCCCCAGATACGTCGGACCTTTCAAGATTGTCAGCAAGAGAGGCGACCTCGCCTATCAACTCGAGCTTCCGTCAAACTTTGCAAATGTTCATGATGTGTTCCATGTCTCCCAACTCCGAAAGTGCTTCAAGACACCTGAACGCACCGTCAACTTCGAGGACATTGAGCTCCAAGAAGATCTCTCCTATCATGAGCACCCAGTTGCAATCCTTGAAGAGACTGAACGCAGGACTCACAACAAGTCAATCAAATTTCTCAAAGTCAAGTGGTCACACCATTCCGACCATGAAGCTTCCTGGGAACACGAGGATCACCTCCGTTCTGAGTACCCGGAGTTCTTTCAGTCCTAGATCTCGGGACGAGATCTTTTCGTAGTGGTGGAGTGTTGTAATACCCCAGATATAACTTTCCCAATTTGTACTCCAACTCTTGCCGTTTCCGGCGTTAAGTTATATTTATTCCTCGGGTTCGGGTCTTTGTCTCCGTGTGTTGTTTTCGTTTTCATGCATCTCATATCATGTCATCATGTGCATTGCATTTGCATACATGTTCATCTCATGCATTCGAGCATTTTCCCCGTTGTCCGTTTTGCATTCCGGTGCTTCGTTCTCCTCCCGTGGTCATTTCTAGCTTGCTTTCATGTGTGGGTATTAAACATTTCCGGATTGGAACGAGACTTGCCATGCGGCCTTGGTTTACTACCGGTAGACCGCCTGTCAAGTTTTGTATCATTTGGACTTCGTTTGATACTCCAATGGTTAACCGAGGGACCGAAAAGGCCTCGTGTGTGTTGCAGCCCAACAACCCTCCATTTTGGCCCAAAACCCACCAAACTCTGCTCCATGTCCTAGAGCGTTCGATCACGATCGCGTGGCCGAAAACCGCACCTCATTTGGACTCTCCTAGCTCCCTCTATGCCTATTTAAAGAACCCCTCCGAAATTCCCGTTCTTCTACCTCCGGAACCCTAGATCCACCCCTCGCGCGCACGGACATGTCCGTCCTGGCCCGGACAATCGCCGCCGCCGCCCGCAGCCACTGAGGGGCTGCCACGTGGCAACCGCCGCCGCCGCCTCGGAGGCCCGCGAGCCCAAGGCCGGCCCCCGAGGCCCATCGCCCCGTGCGCCGCCGCCTCTCCCGCAGTCCTCCCGCGCCGCCGCCTTCTCCACCGCGTCCGGCCACCGCATCGCGCCGGATCCTCGCCCCGCCGGCCGGAGCTCGTCGCCCCGCCGACCGGTCTTCGACGCCGCCTCGCCGTCGTTCTCCGCCGCCTTCCTCCGCTACAGCGCCGCCACCACGCCGCCCGAGCCGGCCCGCGCCACCGGCGACCGTCTCCAACTCCGACGACCTCGCCCGCCGGCCGTTTCTTCTCCGGCGACGATCATCCTTGGATTCCGCGCCGGCTGGTGAACAGTGTATGGATCCTGATCCAGATCTGGATCTGGAACCCTAACGGTTGACTTTCCCTCTTTCCCCTTAATTTTTCGGGCAATCTTTGACCGATGATATCTCCGCATCCGTAGCTCCGATTTGGACATATAGTATATCAAAATGTTCGTCTCGACATGTACATCATTTCATTCCATTGCATCATTTTCATCTGAGTTCATCTTGAGGCCCGAAATGCTGCTAGAAGGAGGCTTCGTGAGATAATTGTCAGATCTGCTAGTTCATCTTAGACTTTTGTCATTTTGCCATGATTATTGTGTGCATGCTATGCCTGTGAGTCCTTCATATGATTTGTTAAGCATTTTGTCTTCTTTCCAGAGGTGCAACCCATGCATTTTTAGGATGTGTGTGGTGACTTGTGCAAGCTTGCAAAGTGAGGCACTTGGTAGATCTGTTTTCAGGGACTTAGTGGATTTCACTAAGTCTGGGATTATTTAGTTCATGATGCCATATGTTCAGCTTGTTTCCTAGTGGACCGTGCCTCTTTTGAGGATGATTAGTAAGG
The DNA here is from genome assembly GCA_034509565.1 of Triticum monococcum. NCBI lineage: Eukaryota > Viridiplantae > Streptophyta > Magnoliopsida > Poales > Poaceae > Triticum > Triticum monococcum. Next base: position 402,696,001 of record CM067844.1, on the reverse strand, counting down.
GAGTTTTGTTAATCATGTTATGCTCTATCCATCCATGTCTTTGTTTGCATATGTGGAGTACTCTAGCTCGAGTCAATCGAGCTCTACTTTTGCTTCGTGGTAAATCTGGGCAGATCGTCAACTTGTTTGCGATTTTGCCGATGCTATTGTTATTGATCCGTGCATGCTATGCCATTGTTATTGCCATGCCTAGCTAGCATTTTGTGCCTTCTTAATGGATATATGCTTGACTTGCCATGATTTGCACCGTAGTGAGTGCATCGAGCTTGTTCACATGCCTTCGTGAGTTATATTTCAGCATGTCTCAGTTTTCACTAAGTCTGAAAACTGATTGTGCGTGAGCTATGTTCGTGTGCTTGTTAGTATATTTTGTGATTTCTTTTGGCCCCAGGTCACTTTGGGACTTTTCATAAGCTTGTTGAGTAGCTCCATGCCATGTTCTTACTTTTCATAATCAGGTCATGTATCATGTTGTTTTGCTGCTCTGAAGAGAGCTTTGTGATCTGATAATTGATGAATTTGGCCATGCTTGTTTGAACCTCATAATTGATGAATTTGGCCGTGACTCAGTGCTAGTGTTTTGTTAAGCATCTTCTGGGAATCCCTGCCATGTATTTTTTTGTCATGTTTGGTGGTTGTAGCATGTTCATTTCGTTGCATTTAGATGCCTACTTACTGTAAATCGCAGACCGGTGTCATATCTTAAAACGCTTGCCATTTCCAAACCGTAGCTCCGATTCCAATGATCTTTATATCGTTTTCAAGCGATTTCATCCCCTCTATCCAGTGGCACACTTGGTTTTCCATGTTGAGGCCAGGTTCATGTACTTCCTATCACGTCTTGCATTTTGCATCCCGCATCGCATCCCGCATAGCATACCATCATTGCATCTTATTGTTGGAGTTTGCACGTGGTTGATTGTATTCTTGTTGCTTGTTTGTGTTGTTTGGGTAGAGCCGGGAGACGAGTTTGCTAATGATGAGCCCGTTGGGTTTGCTTTTTAGGATCCAGTCAACTCTGACAACTGTTCAGGTAAGATGATCATACCCTCGAAATCACTACTATCTTTGCTATGCTAGTTTGCTCGCTCTTTTGCTATGCCAATGCTATGATGCCTACCACTTGCTTGTCAGCCTCCCAATTGCCATGTTCAACCTCTAACCCACCATTGTCCTAGCAAACCGTTGATTGGCTATGTTACCGCTATGCTCAACCCCTCTTATAGCGTTGTTAGTTGCAGGTGAAGATTGGAGACCGTTCCTTGTTGGAACATTTATTTACTTGTTGGGATATCATTATATTGCTATGTTATCTTAATGCATTTATATACTTGGTAAAGGGTGGAAGGATCGGCCTCTCGCCTAGTGTTTTGTTCCACTCTTGCCGCCCTAGTTTCCGTCATATCGGTGTTATGTTCCCGGATTTTGCGTCCCTTACGCGGTTGGGCTATAATGGGAACCCCTTGATAGTTCGCCTTGATTAAAGCTTTTCCAGCAATGCCCAACATTGGTTTTACCATTTTCCACCTAGCCTCTTTTCCCCTTGGGTTTCCGGAGCTCGAGGGTCATCTTTATTTTAGCCCCCCCACGGGCCAATGCTCCTCTGAGTGTTGGTCCGAACTAGAGCCCTATGGAGCGCCACCTCGGGGAAACTCGAGGGATGGTTTTAGTTGTACGGATTTCTCATCTGATTGTGCCCTGAGACCGAGATATGTGCAGCTCCTATCGGGATTTGTCGGCACATTCGGGCAGTGCTGCTGGTCTTGTTTTAACCTGTCGAATCGTCTTGTTGTACCGAGATACCGAGTCTGATCGGTGTGTCTTGGGTGGAGGTCTATTCCTTTGTTGACCGTGAGAGCTTGTTATGGGCTAAGCTGGGACCCCCCTGCAGGGATTGATCTTTCGAAAGCCATGCCCGCGGCTATGGGCAGATGGGAATTTGTTAATGTCCGGTTGTAGATAACTTGAACCTTAATTAACTAAAATGAATCAACTGAGTGTGTTGCCGGATGTCCTCTTCTCGGCGGAGTCCGGGAAGTGGACACGGTGTTGGAGTAATGTTTGCGCAGGTTGCTCTCTAGTTTCTCGCTCGTGCTTTGCCTCCTCTTCTCGCTCTCTTTTGGGAATAAGTTAGCCACCATATGTGCTAGTCGCTTGCTGCAGCTCCACTCATACTTACCCCCATCCTACCTATTTAAGCTTAAATAGTCTTGATCGCGAGGGTGCGAGATTGCTGAGTCCCTGTGGCTCACAGATTACTATTACATCAGATGCAGGGACAGATGATACAGCTCCAGATGGCGCGCTTGAGCTCAAGTGGGAGTACGACGAGGATTCTCAGTGTTACTATGTGTCTTTTCCTGATGATCAGTAGTGGTGCCCAGTTGGGGTGATCGGGACCTATGTTGCTTGTTGGGTTGTCTTTTATTTTGGCGCCGTAGTCGGGCCATGAGTGTTTGGATGATGTATGTTATTTATGTACTTTGATGTGACGTGGCAAGTGTAAGCCAACTATTGTGTCTCCCCTTTTATTATATATATTACATGGGATGTTGTGATGATTGCCTAACTTGCGACATTGCTTTCAATGCGGTTATGTCTCTAAGTCGTGCCTCGACACGTGGGAGCTATAGCCGCATCGAGGGCGTTACATCTGCCCCTAGTTCTTGCTTCGTATTGGTGTGATGGCTCCATCGAGGAGGTACTCGGCTGCGGAGAAGGGGAAGGCCCTTCAGGGTGGTCCTGCCTCTCCCCCGCCCAAGCACGGTCGTGGGCGCCCTCGGAAGCACCCGGTGCCCGCCCTGGTAGCGTTTGGCGGCCATGGGGACGGCTCCCAGCGCGGCGGCGGGCGAGCCGCCGGGGCCGAGGGACGTGCCTGGGTTGCGCGCTCTCCCAGGCCGCGCTTTCGCGCTGTGCAGGCGCTGCCGGAGTTCGTCGTCTGGTCGGCGGAGCCGACCAGCGCCCGGCTCCCACTCCCTCGCTTCCTCCTTTGTGAACTCCCGGCTGGCGCTCCTAGCGGCCTCTGGCTCCAGGCGGAGGGCTGCTGCAGCAGGTCCTCATGGGTCGCGCTGGAGGTCTCCGCCAGCGGGGGCTTGGCCTTAACTCGTGGCTGGCAGGCGTTCGCCCGTGCTCGCGGCCTGGAGGCCGGTGTACTCTGCACTTTAGGTTTGATGGCGACGCCACCCTCTATGTGAGGGTGTTTGGGGAAGATGGTCGCCGCGCGGGGTGTTGCCCTGAGGACGACGACCGTGTCCGGGGGCCCCACCCTGATGGCGATGGAGGAGACAGCGCCCGCGCGGATGGCGGTGTCCACGACTCCCCAAGCTTCGTTGACTCTTCCTCAAGCGACTCCTCCAGCGGTGGCAGCAGCCCACCCCCGCGCCGTCGAGCTTGCTTGGGGGGTGGTGGTTCGTCCGCCCGCCGCCATGCCCTGGTGAAGCGTGAGAGGGAGTCCGCCTGAGGCCCGGAGGCAGCCCGTTTCACCTCCGTAGGCCGGTGTAAGGAGGGCCACGCCGGGCTCGTCCTTTCCTCTTCCTTTTGTTTCCTGTGTAATACAAAACAGCTGCATGGAGCCCCGCTGGGGCCTGTTGGGAATTATCGCCATTTTGGCCATTACCTTGATCTTATTTTTGCGCCTCTTAACCACACGCCTGTGCGTAGATAACTTTTGGCCCGTGCCGGGGGGCGACCGACCCAGGTGCTGTGTGCGCGTCGTGGTGCCCGAGGGGCACAGACTAGAGGGGTGCTCCTGTAACGTGCCCAGGTCATGAAACCTTCCGGCGGCTAGAGCAGAAACGCTCGCGAGGGCGTTTGAGTACCACCCCTCGTGAGGTCATTTGTGAGAGAAACCAAAGCAAGGAGCAAAAATCGACGAACCACAAATCAGCAACAGCGATAACCTCAATAAGACTTCAAATGCAAGTAAACACGTCAACTGCAGAAAGCAAATGAAAAAGCCGCATCCGGCACCTAATCTAGTCTTCGACGTCTTCTCACCAGCGCGGAGCTAAGTGCTGCCACTGGGCGTGGGAGGGAGCCCCAGGGCCTAAGGCCGGCGCTCCTGAGACTCTGAGGCGTGTACAGCCCCACTCATTATTACGTGAGAGTGTCATGGGGCGGCGAGCTTCACAGGCATTGGCCTTGCTTCACAGGCACCGGGCCTTTCCAAAATGCGATAGCTTCACAGGCACTCGCCTTGCTTCACAGGCTCCGGGCCTTTCCAAAACGCGATAGCTTCACAGGCACTCGCCTTGCTTCACAGGCTCCGGGCCTTTCCAAAATGCGATAGCATCACAGGCACTCGCCTTGCTTCACAGGCTCTAGGACTTTTCAGGGGTAGAACCTCCGGAGGTGCTGGATGTTCCAAGCGTTCTGGACCGGCACTCCCTCCTGAGTCTCCAAGCGCGCGGAGCCGGGCCTGGAAACATGAACAACCTTGAACGGGCCCTCCCACATGGGAGAGAGCTTGTGCAACCCCTCCCTGGAGAGAACCCGCCTAAGCACGAGGTCTCCTACCTCGAGAGTCCTGGGGCGGATGTTGCGGCAGTGATATCGCCGCAACGCCTGCTGATACCTCGCCGCTCGCAGCGCGGCCTCCCGGCGACGTTCCTCCCCCAGCACGAGGTCCATCCCCCGCATGGCGTCCTGCTGCGCCTCGTCGAACGCCAGGACCCGCGCGGAGCAATGTCTGACCTCATGAGGGAGGACAGCTTCTGCTCCGTAGACTAGGAAGAATGGGGTCTCCCCAGTTGGTTTGGTCGCGGTGGTGCGGATGGACCACAGCACGGACTGCAGCTCATCGTACCATCCTCTGCCATAGGCCTCCAGCTTCTTCTTGAACGTCCTGGTCTTGAGGCCCCTCAGGACCTCCGCGTTGGCTCGCTCGGCCGGGCCGTTGCTTCGGGGGTGCGCCACTGAGGCGTAGCATACCTGCGTTCCAAGGTTAGCACAGTATGTCTTGAAGAGATTACTGGTGAACTGCGAACCGTTGTCCGTGATGATGCGATTCGGCACCCCGAACCGGCTCACGATGCCCATGATGAACTTGACCGCAGAGCCCGCAGGGATGGCGCGGACAGCCTCCACTTCAGCCCACTTGGTGAATTTGTCCACGACAACATAGAGGTAGCGATAACCCCCTGGCGCCCGAGGAAACGCGCCCAAAATGTCCAGCCCCCAGACCGCGAACGGCCACAAAAGGGGGATAGTCTGCAAGCCCCCTGCTGGCTGATGGATCTGCTTGGCGTGGAATTGGCAGGCTTCCCAAGCCTTTACCAATTCGATTGCGTCGTTGAGCGCGGTGGGCCAATAGAAACCGCTACGGAATGCCTTGCCGACGAGGATCCGTGATGATGAGTGGTGCCAGCAGTCTCCGCCGTGTATGTCCTCCAGTAGTTCCTTTCCTTGTTCCTTGGAGATGCAACGCAGAAGTACATCGTTTGGTCGCTTTCGGTAGAGTTCTCCATCTCTGATGCAGTATGCCGTCGCCTGCCACGCCACTCGCTCTGCTTCCTCCTCGCTCTCCGGCAAGGCCCCTTGCGTCAGGTAGCTCCAGAGCTCTGTGATCCAACAACCCTCCTGAGGTTCCACCGCCAGGAGCAGGCGCGCTCCTGAGGCCGGGCCATAGGTCGGAGCTCCTGAGGCAGGTGGCTGGGGGAGCTCCTCCAAGGGCTGAGCCGTGTTTGACAGTGACGGCAGGGCTGAGGGTTTGAAGAGCCGCTCCTCGAAAACGCCAGGCTCCTGGGGTAACCGCCTGGACGCGCGCTTGGCGATATCGTCGGCCTCCTGATTGGTGCCACGAGGCACATGCTGCAGTTCCAGCCCCTAGAACTGCTTTTCCATCCTGCGGACCTCCGCTAGGTAGGCCTCCATATGCTCATCCTTCGGCTCGTACACCTTGTTGGAGAAGTTGACTAGGAGTTGCGAGTCGCCCTTGACAGTGAGGCGTTTCACTCCCAGGGCTACTGCGGCCTTCAACCCGGCTATCAGTCCCTCATATTCTGCAATATTGTTGGAGACCTTTTCACCTTGCTGGAAACAGAGCTGCACGGCATAGTAGAGCTTATCCTAAGTGGGTGATACCAGCACCGCACCAGCCCCCGCGCCGTGTCTCGAGAACGCCCCATCAAAGTACATGACCCAGCCTTCCGGCGCCTCACTCCCCGGAGAGAGGGACCGATCCTCGTTGTCCCTGAGGCCTGGTGCCTCCGCCCATTCCACTATGAAATCCGCCAACGCTGCCCCTTTGATAACCCTGGTTGTGCTGAACTCGAGCTGAAACGCCTGCAGCTCCATGTTCCACTCGGCGACCCTTCCTGCTGAGTTAGGGCTCCTGAGAACCCTCTCCAGGGGGTACGACGAGACGACCTTGATGGGATGAGCCTGGAAGTAGTGACGTAGCTTGCATGAGGCTACCAGGAGCGCGAGGAGGAGCTTCTGAGGCATTGGGTACCGTGCCCTCGCGTCCCGTAACACCGTGCTAACAAAGTAGACGGGATGCTCTACGAGGCTGAGAGTATCTGGGGTTGCGGCGCCCTCGGGAGGTAAGGGCACCTCACGAGACGACGTGGCCTCGGGAGGTGGACCATCCGGGCGTGCGGCCTCGCCCGCCTCCGGTGTGTTCTTCGGGAGCTAACCCTTCTCAACTGCGGTTGCGGCTTCTGCAGGCTTTCCTTGTTCCCGTTTTGTCTTGCCTCGGGCTGCCGCTGCGGTCTTGACTTGGCGTTCCTCCCTAACCGCCACCAGAGTTGCGCTGGCGGAGTAAGGAGTGGCAGCAAGGTAAAGCAGCAGGGGCTCCTGAGGGCGCGGAGCCACCATGACCGGGGGACTGGTCAGGTACCTCTTGAGATCTTGAAACGCCTTATCCGCCTCTTCAGTCCACTCAAAGGGCCCCTTTTTCTTCATCAGCTGGAAGAAAGGCAACGCTCGCTCCCCTAATTTGGAGATGAAGCGCCCTAGCGTGGTCACGCGCCCAGTGAGCTTCTACATTTCTCTGAGGGTCTTTGGCGGGCTCATGTCCTCGACCGCCTTGACCTTCTCGGGGTTGGCCTCAATGCCACAATGGGACACTAGGAATCCCAAAAGCTTGCCCGAGGGGACGCCGAACACACATTTCTCCGGGTTGAGCCGCAGGTTTACTGCGTCGAGGCTCGCGAAGGTCTCCTCCAGGTCTTGTATCAGGGTCTTGGCCTCCCGAGATTTTACTACAATGTCATCAACGTAAGCTTCGACACTCTTCCCGAGTTGTGGGCCTGAGGTGATGTGCATCAGCCGCTGAAAGGTTGCCCCTGCATTACGCAGTCCGAACGTCATGCATGTATCGCAGTACACCCCGCACGGGGTCAAGAAGGCGGTCTTCTCAACGTCTTCTACCGCCATCTTGATCTGGTGATACCCGGAGAAGGCGTCCAGGAAGCATAGCAGGTCGCACTTTGCAGTGGAATCGACGATCTGGTCGATGCGGGGGAGCGGAAACGGATCTTGCGGGCATGCCTTGTTAAGGTTGGTGAAGTCAACACACATGTGCTCCTTCCCCCCTTTCTTGGGCACAACAACAGGGTTGGCCAGCCAATCCGGGTATCGGACCTCGCGAATGACCCCAGCGGCTTCTAGCTTGCGGGTCTCTTGAACAATGAAGGCCTGCTTTTCCACAGACTGCCGCCTGGCCTTCTGCTTCACGGGGCGCACATTTGGGCACACATTGAGGTGATGCTCGATGACACTCCTGGGGATCCATGCCAGCTGGTCGGGCTCCCAAGCAAATACCTTCTAATTTGCGTGCAAGAACTTGACTAAGGCCCCCTCCTGCTCAGGCTCAAGGTTGGCGCCTACGGTGAAAGTGGCACTGGAGGACCCGTCCTCGTCGACTGGTATCTGCTTGGTCTCTGCCTTGTCCTGGGAGGACAACTGCTTCTTCTTGGTGGGCGCAGCCCCCTTGGGCTCTGGGTCTCCGGGTTGACGGGCCGTGCTGACGCCGCTGTCTTGAAGGCATGCTCGAGTACTCGCAGGGCGTCCCCGGTGTCCCCGCTCATGGTGAGGGTACCGCTGCTCCCGGGCATCTTCATGAGGTTGTATGCCGGGTGCGTGGTGGCCATGAACTAGGCCAGTGCCGGGTAGCCGAGGATGGCGTTGTAAGGGAGGCCGACGGGGGCGATGTCGAAGTCGACCGTCTCCGTGCGGAAGTTGTCGTAGGTGCCGAAGGTTACCGGGAGCCGGATCTGTCCCAGGGAGTTGGATGATCCGCCTCCGATGCCCGAGAAAGATCGGCTAGGTCGCAATCGCTCCTGGGGTATGCAGAAGAGGTTGAAAGTCTCGACTGAAAGCACGCTGAGGCCCGTGCCACCGTCGATGAGGGTTCTGGTGACGGCCACCTGGCAGGTGGTGGGGGTGCACAACAAGGGGTGCGCGCCTGAGCTGACCGGGTTGGTGGGGTGGTCCTCCGAGCTGAAGGTCAGATTGACCTCGCGCGCTGCCCGGTCCGGGGGAGCCCCCTGCCGTGCGGAAGCGGCACTGACCCGGCGGGCAAAAGGCTTGACGTGGCGACTTGTGGGCGGCGCCTGCGAGTCGCCCAGGAGGGCCGCAATGACCGGAGGCGTCGGTGTCGCGGTGCAGTTACTCCGTCGCGCAGGCGGATGCTGAGGTGGTGCTTGCAGCTCGTTTCCCGCCGAGCCGGTGGTGGTGTTGGCGGCGGGTGGCGGGGGACGACGAGAGCGCCCACCAGCGAGGGCCGCCGGGGCGGCGCGAGCCCGACTGGCGCCGCACATGGATGCGGCGGCCGGATGAGGGCGGAGCGGTGGAAGACGGATTCCGGCGCACCCCTACCTGGCGCGCCAAATGTCGGATTTCGGGTTCCGGCAGACCCTTAAGGTTCGAACACTGGGGTGCGCGCGGAAATCACGCCCCCTACCTCCCCGTCTCACAAAGATCTAGGCTACCAAAAGAATCACGCAAGAGACACAAGATTTATACTGGTTCGGGCCACCATTGTGGTGTAATACCCTACTCCAGTGTGTGGTGGATGGATTGCCTCCTGGGGCTGATGATGATGAACAGTACAAGGAAGAACAGCCTCATGAGGGTCTGTTCTTGGCTAGGGCGACAAACTGCTGGGAGGAGTTCAGTCACCTCTCTCTCTCTACTTGCTAGCCAGCCCAACCAACTCTGCGAGCCGAACCAAACCAACCGAACCCCTTGCTATGTGGGCGGCCGGTCCTATGTATAGGCAAAGGCCCTGGGCCTCTTCCCAAATATTGAGCGGGAAGGGCGCCAACAACTGGCCAATTCAAAGGGGAACATCTAGTACGCTTATCCTGACTAAAGGTGGTCTTCGCCTGCGAAAGACTCTGCGGTGACGCCGTGCCGGGCTCCATGGTGACCTCCGTCTCGTAGTCCGCTTTGTCCTGGTCTCGTTGCACCGAAATGGCAACCTTTGCCAGATGCCTCGGTACCCCGCGGCTGCGCTTGCCCCCTTTGCACCAAAGAGGAAAGAAGGACGCTGCGCGCGCTGGCACCCGCCTGGCACCCTCGATCATCATGGCTTGCATCACGGGCACCTCGCGAGGTACCCCGCCTTGATATCTCCGTCTCCTCACGAGCCAGCCTGAGGAGGCTGCGCCTGAGGATGCGCCGTGTCATCCGCCTCGTGAGGCTTGGCCCCTCACGAGGGTCTTGAGTCTTGTGTTGATGAAGTTGGGCCATGCTGGGCCTCCTTTGAGCCACTCCGCAGGCCGCAGGCAGGCAAGTCTGGGGACCCCCGTTCCCAGAACGCCGACACAACAGATGGAGTGGCCTGGACAAGAGGATATGGAACTCTTCCAAGATGCTAAGGACAAAAGATTGGCTCAAGTTCTAAAGCTCAAGAATCTACATTTTGGTTTTAGTGATCCAAGATCACATTGAGTCCATTAAAAGGGGATGAGGTGTTGCTTAATGGCTTACTTGCTCAAAGTGCTTAGTGATATGCTCCAAAGCCCTCAACCACTTTCCCATATCCACATATGTCCCAAACCAAAAGTCAAACTCGGCCCCACCGAAATTTCCTACCCGGCGCCACCAAGTTCACTTGACATAGCCACTCCCGGAAACCCTAGTCAAATCGGTCTCACCGGTGGGATCTCGGTCTCACTGAGATGGGCTTGCAAACTCTTGTTACCTATTGCAACAATTTCGGTCCCACCGAGATATGCAATCGGTCTCACCGAGTTTGCTTGACCAACTCTCTATTTTGCTTATTACCAAAATCGGTCTCACCGAGTTTGCGTAAATGGTTAAACCGAGACGAGGTATTACCCTAACCCTAGCACACCGGTCCCACCAAGTTGATCATATTGGTCCCACCGAAATGTCTAACGGTCATATTGTGAACTAAATTGGTCCGACCGAGTTATTTTATTCAGTCCCATCGAGATTGGTGATTTGTGTGTAACGGTTAGATTTTGTGTGGAAGCTATATATACCCCTCCACCCACTCTTCATTCATGGAGAGAGCCATCAGAACATGCCTACACTTCCAACATACATTTTCTGAGAGAGAACCACCTACACTTGTGTTGAGGTCAAGATATTCCATTCCAACCACATAAATCTAGATCTCTAGCCTTCCCCAAGTTGCTTTCAACTCAAACCCTCTTTCCACAAAATCTAATCCTATGAGAGAGAGCTAAGTGTTGGGGAGACTACCATTTGAAGCACAAGAGCAAGGAGTTCATCATCAACACACCATCTATTAACTTTTGGAGAGTGGTGTCTCCTAGATTGGTTAGGTGTCACTTGGGAGCCTCCATCAAGATTGTGGAGTTGAACCAAGGAGTTTCTACTGGCAAGGAGATCGCCTACTTCGTGAAGATCAACCCTAGTGAGGCAAGTCCTTCATGGGCGATGGCCATGGTGGGATAGACAAGGTTGCTTCTTCGTGGACCCTACATGGGTGGAGGCCTCCATGGACTCTCGCAACTCTTACCCTTAGTGGGTTGAAGTCTCCATCAACGTGGATGTATGATAGCACCACCTATCGGAACCATGCCAAAAATCTCTGTCTCTCCAATTGCGTTTGCACACTCAAATCGCATCCCCTTACATTCTTGCAACTTGCATGATTTACTTTCCGGTGCTCATATACTCTTGTCATGCTTGCTTGATATGTATTGTGAATGTTTAAACTTGTGCTAAAACTCCGCTTCAACTTAAAGAATTTAAAAATGCAACTTTTCTTACTAAGATTCTAGTCACCCCGCTCTAGACACCTCTTCTCGATCCTTTCAACGGTCAAACTTCCCCTTTCGCTTCCCGACAAAGGTGGACCGTGTGCCGACCCACAAATGTGTGCTTGTGGAGTGAGATGGGTGAGACCACATACGAACCACATGCGGGCGGCCCTACTATATGTATGAAAAGGGTTTTGTGTGATATTTAACTACCATTCACAACTTTGATGTGGCATGTGTGCCTCGCAAATTAACCGGACTTCCCCGACCCCACGGAGGTTGCAGCTAGTGCGAAGTAGCCCCCCCCCCACACACACACGTCGGGGGGAGGGCATCTCACCAAGACGTAGTGTAACACGGACCAAGCAGAATCTAACTTGGTCGTACAACCTCTCCCGCTCGTTGTTGGTCAAAGTGATGGACGTCCACATGGACCCGCAAAATGGGCTAGCTTGTCGCCGATAACCTCGCGAGGGAGTACTGTATGAAGACAAACCCACTCTGTGCATGTGGCCCAAGTATGTATAAGGAAGTGGTGTGTGTGGTATTTGAATACCCAATGCGCAAATTTGATGTGGCACCATGCTTTGGAACCATAAAATCCCGACACCGAGCGAGGGTTCACGATGCATAGCATGCGCTCAAACTTAATTAGGCTTGGAATGATCAACCTACAATATGGTAACTTGAAGCAAAGAAGAAGAATCAACCCTGGTAACCTTTCTTGTTGTTGGTCGAAATGATGGACGTGCACGCACGCCCACGAATATATATAGGCTTGCCGCCCATAACCAAGCGAGTGAGAGTGTGTCCAAAGAAAACCATTGCATGCATGTGTCCCGAGCATATTTATGGTGGCGTGTGATGCATGCATATGTGTTGAATACCCAACCCAATGCACAACATTGATGTGGTGCATGACTTGAAAATCGCAGAGATTCCCACACAGAGCAAGAGGTCGTTCATGACATGTTGTGTGCTCGCCCCCCTTCGATCCAGCGGGATGGATTCATGTGTACACATGCACTATTATATATATATATATATATATATATATATATATATATATATATATATATATATAATCTCAGATCATGATCTATATCATGAGACAAACAAAAAATTTATCCTCTCCGAAGTCAAATTAGTTAACCTCTCTCGCCGTCGGTGAAAGTGATGGACCAAGCGGGCCGATAGATGGAATCATCGCTGATAACCGCGTGAGTGAGTGCCATATATAGGACAAGAACCATCGCGCTCGCATGTGTGCCATAACATATATATATATATATGGATAGGTGTGTGGTTGTGATGTTTTGAATACCTAATGCACAACTTTGATGTGGCATTTGCCTCGAAAACCACAAAGTTCCCACACAGATGAGGTTCATGTGGCACCTAGTATATATATATGCTGGTCATCCCCCCTTCAACACATACTATATACCTAGTAACCCAACCGTAAAAGAATTAATCGTCCTTGTTGGGTCAAAGTGATGGACGACGAACTTGTGGCTCAAAGTGATGGACGACGAACTTGTGGGCCCAGCATAGAAGCGAAGCGAACGTCGCACATGATTGATCATCCTATATAGGACTACGTACCAACGTCTGCATGTGGCCCAGAGAGGTGTTTGTGTGATGTTTGAATACGCAACCACATGTATAGGAAACCAAAAAGTCCCCATAGAGAGTGTGAGGTTCATGATGCATGGTATGTGCTATATGTATGCCCCCATTTGACACGTGGCATATATGTACTTCTACTATATAGCACAAACCAAAAAAGAATCATTCCTTGATGGTAAAATTAACATCTCTCTCATTGGGTCAAAGTGATGGAGGACAACCTCGCATGCCCACAGATGGAAGCGCCACACGCGAGTGAGTTCCTATAGGACAACCACCGCCTGCATAGTATTGCGTGATGTTTGAATACCAATATAATGTACAACTTTGATGTGGCACCTCCCTGGGGAACCAGAAAGTCCCCACATGAAGCGAGGTTATGACACACATATATAGAGAGTATTCTTGTTTCCCCCTCTTTGACATGTACATACTCCTACCATGCATATACGCAACACAAACCAAAAAAGAACCATCCTTGTTGGTCAAATTAACCTCTCTCTCATTGTACATTCAACTGATTGATGATGACCTCATGGACCAACAGAGAGACTCACATGCGAGTCAGTTGTCGGATTTCGGGTTCCGGCAGACCCTTAAGTTTCGAACACTGGGGTGCGCGTGGAGATTACGCCTTCTACCTCTCCTTCTTGCAAATATCTATACTACTGAAAGAACTGCACAAGAGACACAAGGTTTATACTGGTTCGGGCCACCGTTGTGTTGTAATACCCTACTCCAGTGTGTGGTGGGTGGATTGCCTCTTGGGGCTGATGGTGATGAACAATACAAGGAAGAACAGCCTCGCGAGGGTCTGTTCTTGGCTGGGGCAATGAACTGCTAGGAGGAGTTCAGCCACCTTTCTCTTTCTCTCTCTCTCTCACTCTCTCACTGCCTTACTCTTACTCGCCGGCCACCCTTACTATTTTTCCCCACCCCCTTGCTCTGTGGGCGGCTAGTCCTATTTATAGAGGACCTGGTCCTCTTCCCAAATATCGAGCGGGAAGGGAGCCAACAATGGTGGGATAATTTGAAGGGGGATAGAAAGTATCAACTATCCTGACAAAAGCAGTCTTCGGCTACGCAAAGCTCTGGTGATGACGCCGTCTTGGGCTCCACGGTGGCCTCCATCTCATAGTCCTCCTGGTCTTGGTCTCGTTGCACCGAAATGGCAACCTTTGCCTGAGGCCTCGGTACTCTGTGGCTGCGCCTGCCTCCTTTGCACCAAAGAGGAAAGGAGGACGCTGCGCGGGCTGGCACCCGCCTGGCGCCCTGAGTCATCATGGCTTGCGTCACGGGCACCTCGCGAGGTACCCCGCCTTGATCTCTCCGCCTCCTCGCGAGCCAGCCTGACGAGGCCGTGCCTGAGGAAGCTCCGTGCCGTCTGCCCTGCGAGGCTTGGCCCCTCGCGAGGGTCTTGAGTCTTGTGTTGATGAAGATGGGCCATGCTGGGCCCCCTTTGAGCCACGCCGCAGGCCGCAGGCAGGCAAGTCTGGGGACCCCCGTTCCCAGAACGCCCACATTGGTGTCATAGGACAAACCACTTCATGCATGTGCCCATGTGTTATGTGATGTTTTTATACCCAATGCACAACTTTGACGTGGCACATGCTTCACAAACAGGAAACACACTACACCACAATACGTAGCCCCTCACTTCAAGCCGGTGGGAGGGTGTGTACGCACGTGCCTGAACTATGATATGGAATCTCACCATGATCCACACCACACACATGCCAAAGATGAATCCACCTTTTGGTCAAATGCCTCTTGTTGTCAGTGGAAATTGAAAACCTTTGCAAGCTAATGAATGGGCACATCGCTAATAACCACACGAGGGAGAGTGTCCGAGAGGACCACCAATGCATGCATGTGGCTGGAACATGTATGTATGAAAGGGTTGTGTAATGCTTTAAATAACCAGTTCACGACTTTGATGTGACATACATGACTCACAAAATGATCAATAATCCCACACGGAGGTTCACGACTCGTAGTGTACTGTCGGGCCCCTCCCCCCATCCCCACACACACAGACACACACATCCCGCACCACCACAGCCACTCTGAGGCATGTCAAACTTTTTCTGCAGTGAACATGTGACCAAAGGAGTGTCATGTTAAAATTTTAAAAAATAGGCATCATTCGATCGTTTTATACACTGATTGATTTCCCAGGGATTTAATGTGCAAAAATGAAATTTGAGCTACATGTGCACCAAAATGGATTGCAAAATCATATGTGTCCCTGGGTGCATGTTTCCCCATGCAAGAGATTTGAAAACATTGAGAATATAGATTTTTAAATTCAGTAAATCCGAAACTTAGTTGAAATTCATGAAACTAATCATGGTGTCATGTATGTACACCAGTAGACTGTGATATTGTATTTTTCGTCAAATTTGAGACATGTTTTGATATAATCTTCTTACAAACAGGAGATTGTTAATAACTGGCAACCAATATCTCAAACAGATTATTTATTCAAACCGTGTGAGTTAGACCGTGCCATGCTTCGGTTAAGCAGTAAAGTGGTAGAATGAATCATCAATAAACCAAAAAATATATGTGATGCCACATGCCCTGTGTGTCATGCGAGCAGGCGTGAGTTGACGGGACGCATGCGAGCAGTCTGCTGCGCAGGCAGACCAGGAGGCATGCGTGCAGGTGTGTTATTGATGGGAGGTGTTGTCGCTGCGCGGTGTCACTGGGTGGCATGCGAGTAGCTATGTGAAATGATAGTAGGAATGGCACAAGTCAGCTTCGCATGCTCACCGGGAGGCGAGACAACCTTTGATCGCCGCCCGCCTCGCTCCCACTGGTCCGTATTAATTGCGCACCTGAGCCGCCGGCCATAATAGGCGGCCGCACCCCTGGTCCACAGTGGTCACCAACGTTTGGACTTTCGAGTGCATGAGGATGCCGCCGAAGTGCACCATCGGAGGGAGTGGTGACGCCGGGGCTGGTGAAGCACCTGGGCAATGCATGAAGCTGGGCATAGAGATTGATGTCGCCGCCGATGAGATCTCACACGGGCGGCAACATGACCTTGACTTCGTCGGCGCTGTCGTGCCCCCCAGCCAGAGCCAGAGGTCAACAACAACTCTGGTAACGACTGCAACTTCGACGTAAAACTGTTAGTCATCTATATACCCATTTGTGCAGCAACATATCATGTCTTTTCTCTGGTTACTCCCCCCTCTCTAATTTTTTTGTAATGCAGATCCTATGGTTATGTTCTCTCAGTCCATGAAATCAGAGTAATTAAGATCAGTTAGATGCACATAGTGTATTGATTGTTTGAATGTTATCCGTAAGAGTTAGTGATTAATTGTTTGTTGTCTACAAATATTTTTTGCTAATAATCCAACTAGGGTTAGTGTGTGTGCTAATAATTCGTGGCCAGGTCTTGAGAAATGATTTTAAATGTCCTACATATATGTTTGTGCCTTTTTTCTTCTAGATCTTGAGAATTGATTTTGAATGTCATACATGTATGTTTTTGCCAGTTTTTCTTTCTTTCTGGTTGGTATGTACACAGATGAGGCTCTAGCCAGCGCCACCGCCGGATGTAGATCTTGGACCTGGCTACGCGGCCAGAAGCGGCCATGCCCCATGGACCTGAGGAACCTCTAGAATCTCCGGCGGACCGCATCAGCGATCTCCCGGACGACATCCTTAGGGTGATCATCTCCCTTCTACCCACGAATGATGGCTACGGCACACAAGTCCTCGCATCTCGGTGGGGCACTCTGTGGCGTGCCGCTCCTCTTAATCTCGACTGTCGTCCGCTATCTATCGATGATGATTCTGAACTCCCCGGAGCCATCCTCTCCTCCCACCAGGGCTCCATTCAATGCATCTGGATCCTGACATGCTACCTGCTGGACATACCCTGCATGGTGGCCGCCTGGCTGACATCCTGTCAATTCAATAAACTCCAGCAACTTGAGTTCTACCATTACTAGGTTACCACCAAGAGCTACATCTATGCCCTCACTACCGATGCCCATCTCATGGTTTTCCTCCTCTCTCCACACTGCCACCTTGACCCAGTGCCATCTAGCAGACAATCTGGTACAAATGTTTCGTCTCCCACTGCTGAAAACACTTGCGCTTGTGTTGGTTCATCTGTCGGAAGCCTCACTTCACATCATCATCCACTCCAGTTGTCCCGCCCTGGAGCGTTTGGTGATTGTTTTTGGAAATGGAATGCATATCCCTTGTCTCAAAATAAAGTCACCTCATCTTGTAAGCATTGGAATAGATTTTGAAGGACATGAGCTCATCATCGAAGATGGCCCTTCACTTCAAAGGTTGCTCCTTGATTATTGTTATAAACCTTCGCAAATTAACTATGGTCTCTACGCCTAAACTAGAGACCTTGGGTGCAATTCGTGATCCGTTTAAATGGTTTGGCACGGTGTTTTCCGCCACACCTATTGAGGTACTATATATGATTCATGTACACTTTTTAAATTTGCATTTTTCGTTTGTGCACATAAGTTAAGTATCATCTTGGAGTACACTTTCAGTGCTAATATTATGTTCTCTGCTCAATGAAGACTTATCCAGCCTATCAGTGGTGGTGGATTCTGTCATGTCCTTATATATCAGTATGTGGTGTTTTGATCTCAACATCATTATTGCCTTGCTGCAATGCTTTCCATGTCTAGAGAAATTGTATATAAAGGTGACGATTTCATGCACATTGAAGGCCAATATTTAATGTACTATAATTAATCGTTCAGCTATCGCTCTTTCAACATAATCTTTTTTAGACATTAACTGTTTTCAAGCTTCATCTCTATTTAGGTACTAAAACATGGAGAAAAAGGTATAACCAATCGATGGTTCAAGAAGCACCGGGATTTTCTCATATCTCATGACATTCATTTGAAGACAGTAACGCTGGAAGGATATGCATCCAACAGTGCAAACATTAGTTTTGTCACATTCTTCATGTTGAATGCGAGGGCGCTATTATCCGTGAGGATTAAGTTTTTCAACAAGAAATTTCTCATGGAACTGTATGTGGAACAACATAAAAAGAAGTTTTAGGTGGACCTAAGGGCTTTTGATTGTGCTCGGCTTATAGTTACAATAACTTGTCGTCATCATGGACCAGTAGATCTTTTGTACCGAGATCTTGATTTTATGCATTGGACCGATCCATTTGATTATGACTGCCAAAAACTTTGGTTGAGTAAGATGTTATTTCCCTATTCAATCTGGGTTATGTGTAAACCTTATGAACAATTAATCCTCGTGCTTTTGTACCTTTTGTAAGATGGAGTTAGACATCGTTGCCCTTTTCAACTAGGGTTTGACCCACATTTTCTTTCATATTTTGTAGTACCAAACTTTGTCCTTAGATTTAACTAAGAATATATTAATGCATGTCTTCAAAAACAATATTGCTGGACGGCTATTCCCGGCTATGTTCATCTGCTATATGCAATAATTATGCATGTGCTTGCTCACGGTTTAGGCGACTGCGGCATGCTTTGCTCGCGTGCCTCCACGCGCTCTACTCGTCGTTTAGGAGCCCTCGGGTCGCGTCCCTCTGTGCGCTCTGCTTGCCGTTTAGGTGCCAAGTCTCACTCGGGTCACGTCATCCCTCCGTGCGCACTCTGCTAGCGGTTGGGGCCGACGCACAATCACGTTGGGGAAGCTTTAGTTATTTGATCTTAGATTATGTTAATTAACTATACCTCCAGAGCCAGAATCATCCGGCTCAGGAAGTATAATTAATTAACCTAAACTATGATCTCCAGCGCCCGTTCCCATTGGGAAACTCCATCCTATCATTGGCCGTTGGGGGTATGCCGGTATGTGTGGGTAACTAGCTAGCAAGTGGATCAGTAGCGAGTCGCCACCGGAAGCCTTTGCTAGAGCGCGGGAAGCCTTCACTGGAGCGTGGGAAGACTTGAGCACACAAATCGACAACCATATGCGGTGTCACGTGTTACCGGACACGTGTTCACATAAGGAAACTTATGTGTAACTTACTAATCATCGCACATGGGTACTCGCATACGCATCGTGTGTGATACTCCAAGCCGTCGCAAGCAACTAGTATGCATTTTCGATGTTTTTACTACACACAGAATCGCACACGAATTAACTCTAGTAACAGTCTGTGTTATATTTTCTCATCGCAAACAGATCATCCGAGTGGGTTGTTTGCCGCGTATCACACACATCTTGTTTACACGAATCATTTGTGTTTTTTGGCTCATCGCAAACAGATCATCTATGTGAACTATCTGCCGCATATCACACACATCTTGTTAAGTTGAACCATTTCGGTTGCGTTCCCTAATCGAAAATAGTTCGTTTGAGTGAACCGTATGCCATATATCACAAACACCTTGATCTGGCTGGGCATTTTTGTTGCATTCCCTAACAACAAACAGTTCATCGGAGCGAACTGTATGCCGTACATCACACACATTGGTATGGTTGCCCGTTTCTATGGTTCTGTCTAATCACAAACAGTTCATATGGATCAACTGTATGCCCCACATCACACACATATCTAAAATCTGAACCGTGTTTGTTGTCTCCGCCATCGCAAATGTTTTGCTTATTTTTGAAGGTTTTTTACATCCCCATTTGCGATTAATGCATCACACACAGTTTCGGCAAAGGGTTTCTGATCATAGTGTCGCGTTAGCAGCATCCTACGGTGATGCATGTACTCTGTACTATACCTCATATCAATACAATCAAAAGTGGGATGTAGGGTATTATTTCTTCGAGAGAGCCCGAACCTGGATAAAATCATGCGTCCATGTTGTCATCATTCCAAGATGCTTAGATTAGGACCCCAACCTCGAGATATGCCAGTTTTAGCACCAACATTGGTGGCCCATGCAGGTCCTTGCTAGTAGTGCCGCAGTGCGATGGGAATTCACATCAGCTCTGTCGCGATCTACGCGTCGGAACCATGCTTAATTGTCGATGCCGACATCTTCTTCGTCAGCTCGACTGGATGCCTTGGCTAGACCAAGGACTACGCTCTGTGTTGGATCATCAAGATCAGATGGGTGCCTTCATCATCAAACTCAAATCTCAACTAAAATCATGGAAGAATCGTGCATGGAGCTCAGCGGCTTAACGTCGACATTGCCCTCGTGCAACCATGCATTTTTTCTGTACAACGGATTCTTGTTTGCCGTCGCCGCCTCCATGAGTGTCATTTTGATTCCTTGGGTGGAGTGCTAGGAAATTAAGTCAACAACAACCCTATAAAATTTTGTCGCGTTCCAATGGAGGAATCTCCGGCAATCTCCAATATATCAGAGCCCTATTGAATCTGGACAAGGTTGGGGTGGGAAGTCCAGCAGCCAGCTAGGACATCTTTTCGAAGATCCAACCATTCACCGACTGCAAAATTCCTATACCGACCACCCCTCAAAATTTCAGCTCAATCGGACCGTTCAAACTCCAGGAAATGTCTAATGAGTGCATCGATTTTGGGATATGTTTTCTGCACAAAAACGAACCCGACTCGAGTTTATCTTTTTCATGAAAGGGTTATCGGACGTCTTTTTGAAGGATATTTTTCCATAGTATTGTGTTTTGTCCTCAAACACGTGCCTACATATTTTAAACCTTTTCTGTGGTAATCTTTACCACCGCATCAGTGTCAAACCAGCCCGACAACATTACTCCATGGTTGCTGACCTACGCTAGACAAGTTGTCGCTTCTTTGAGCCGAGTTCAACCTCATCAGATCATCAATACGGTGAGCCGACCAAGAATTCGGCATCACGAAGGCTAGAGCATCACCAACATCATCGCCCCATGGATTACACAGGGTGGTCACACTGGCATCACCTTGCGATCACTTGATCAAGCCGACATTGACCGTGTCATAAATTTTGACCTGCATCGGCATCACCGTGCCACCTCTTCTTCAAGCCAACATCCAACATGCCAACCTGGTTTGACGTGTCCACTGACATGTAGGCTCTAACATCTCCCCACCGACCTGCTTCGACACCTCGGCTGGACCGGGGTCTTCGCCATGTCCTCATCAACCTACTCCGGGGAGTTCGGCGTCACCAGCCAACCAGCTTCGTCATGTTGGATGGACCAGGGCTTCGCCTTGCCACATCGACTGTATTGCCCCATGCTACTTGTGAGCTGCGTTCGGATTTCCTCGAAGAGGAGAGGATGATGTAGTACAGAAGAGATAAGTATTTCCCTCGGTTAAGAACCAAGGTTATCAATCCAGTAAGAGAACCACGCGAAACCTCGTGAATAACACCTGCACACAAAAGAGCAAATACTTGAACCCAACGCAATCAAGGGGGTTGTCAATCCCTTAGTAGTTATTTGCAAGGATCAAATCTGATAGTGATATATAGATTATATAAAACACAAAATAAATAACGATAAATAAATTGCAGCAAGGTATTTTTGGATTTTAATATATGATAAATGTAGACCCGGGGGCCAGTTTTCACTAGAGGCTTCTCTCGCGAACAAAAAGCATATGGTTGATGACCCACAAGTATTGGGGACCAATTGTAGTCCTTTCGATAAGAGTGGTGAACCCAATGAGGTGCAGAAGGAAATGACAAGCAGTTTTCAGCAAGGTATTCTGTGCAAGCACTGAAATTATCGAAAATAGATAGTTTGATAGGAAGGTAATTTGTAACGAGCAACAAGTAGCAATTGTAACAAAGGTGCAGTGAGATGTCCCAATCCTTTTTATAGCAAAGGACAGGCCGGAACATTCTCTTATAGTAAGCAAAGCGTTCTTGAGGACACATCGGAATTCATCTAGTCACTTTCATCATGTTTGTTTGATTCGTGTTCACTACTTCGATAATTTGATATGTGGGTGGACCGGTTCTTGGGTGTTTTTCTTACTTGAATGAGCCTCCCACTCGCAAGCATCCGCAACTACGAAAGAAGAATTAAGATAAATCTAACCATAGCATGAAACATATGGATCCAATCAGCCCCTTATGAAATAACACATAAACTATGGTTTAAGCTTCTATCACTCTAGAAACCCATCATCTACTTATTACTCCACAATGCCTTCCCTTAGCCCCAAGTATGGTGAAGTGTCATGTAGTCGACGTTCACATAACACCACTAAAGGAACCAACAACATACATATCATCAAAATATAGAACGAATACCAAATTCACATGATTACTTATGACCAGACTTCTCCCATGTCCTTAAGAACAAAAATAACTCCTCACCAATCATATTCATGTTCAAGATCAGAGGGGTATTTAATATCATCAAGGATCTAAACATATATTCTTCCACCAAATAAGCCAACTAGAATCAACTAAAAGATGTAGTCAACACTACTAGTAACCCACATGCACCAATTTGAGGTTTTGAGACAGAGATTGGATACAAGAGATGATCTAGGGTTTGAGATGATATGGTGCTATGAATATGTTGATCAAGATTGATCCTCCCATGATGAGAGCGTTGTTGGTGATGTCGATGGCTTCGATTTCCCCCTCCCGGAGGGAAGTGTACCCGGCGGAATCGCTCCGCCAGAGAGCAAAAGTGCTCCTGCCCTGGTTCTGCCTTAAGACGGCGGTGCTTCGCCCTGAAAGTCCTCTCTTGATTTTCTAGGTCAAAACCCTTCATATAGAAGAAGATGGGGGCCGAAGGCTTGCCAGTGGCCCCATAAGGCACTAGGGTGTGCCCAGGGGTGGTCGCGCCCTACTGCCTTGTGGGCATCTTGTGGGTCCGCACCCTACTACCTTGTCGGCAGCAGGTGGGCCCCCCATTACTTCTTTGCTCTTGTATTTTTTATATATTTCGTAAAAATTATCTAGGAAATTTCATCTCATTTGGAGTTGTGCCGATTAGGTATACCTGATATAGTCTTTTCAGGTCCATATTTCCAGCTGCCGTCAATCTCTCTTTTCATGTAAATCTTGCAAATTAAAAGAGAAAAGGCATTAGAATTGCATCACAAAGCATTGCAATGACAAAAAACATTATAAATAACAGCATGAAAACAGGATGCAAAATGGACGTATCAACTCCCCCAAGCTTAGACCTCACTTGTCCTCAAGCGAAAGCCAAAATTGATAATCATGACCACATGTTTAGAGAGAGAGGTGTTGATAAAAACCAAATATGGACATAGTAACATCATGATCATTATGATAGCGGCAACATATTATCATAAGAATTCTCATGATCAAGGAACAATTCATCACAATAACAAAATACAAAGCGTAAACTTTCTTGAAAACTATCAAACTATGTTCTTAGTCAACAAAGAAACTACAATTCATCATATCTTAAGAAGGGTCTCATGTATGAGGTTTTGTTTAGCAAGTACACATACTCAACTATCATTTAATCTTCTATGATTCCTGACACTCATGACATGGGAGCAGTTTCAGTCAGACACATAGAAAGATAGGGGCTTATAGTTTCGCCTCCCAACTCATTTACCTCAAGGGTAAGGTCAATAATAATAACTCACGATTACTCATATTCAACTGGATATATATGCCTGGATCTTTCCCCACTACATGATGCTTGCAAAGAGAAAAAATAAAAAAATAATAGAGAATAACACTATTGACTCTTGCATAAAAAGTAAATACAGAAAAGTAAAAGGTAGGCCCTTCAAAGAGGGAAGCATAGGTTGTCATGTGCTTTTCATTTTTGGATATGCAAGCTCTTAATATAAAGGAATGTCACTTTATATTGCCCCTTGCGATAGGAACCTTTATTATGCAGTCTGTCACTTTTATTTCTTTACCATCACAAGATCGTACAAAGCTTATTTTCCCTTACAATTAAAGATCATACATATTTAGGAGCAAATTTTATCGCTTTATGCATTGATGAAAACTTACTTTAAGGATCTAATTCAATCATAGGTAGATATAGTGGACTCTCATGGCATGAAACTGGGTTTAAGGGTTTTGGATGCACAAGTAGTATCTCTACTTGGTGCGGATTTTTGGCTAGCATAGATATTGAGCAAGCACCACATGTTGGAGGATCCATGACAATATAACTTCTATGTGAATATAAGCAGACATAACTCATTACGTTGTCTTCCTTGTCCAACAACAACAAATTGACATAGAATATTTAACAGGGACTCACAATCATAAAAGATCTGTGTTGACCGGTGACATGATAGTGCCCTTGAGTACAGGGAGTACATGAGGGGGGTTTGGGGGAACTGGAGTAGGAATCGAGATTCCAGAGGTGGGGGAGGGGCGGGATATTGGGGATGAAAAGGTAGCATGAATTTCGAACATGCGCCAATATGCTCTCGGTGCACAAGTGCATGAAAACACCGGGAGAGCCCGGCCTGAGAGTCATAATTGACCTGTTTGGCATTGCGTTACTACTCGGCCCATATTCAACGACACCTCACTGGCCCAAACAAGTGTGCATCATCAAAAAGACACTGAGCTCAGATTATAACTTGAAAAAAGGAGATATACTCTGAACACTGGAGAATGGTGATGCCCTCATATAGCCCGCTAGCAGTTCGAAACAATAAACAGTTTGAAACAACTATATATACAACATGCAAACACTCACTAGTGACTACTACTGACATTAACAACAAGACATGATAGTTCATAAGAAGTCTTGCTACAGCACCAAAACGCACCCATCTGCACCAAGGTTGTTTACATGCCTCCAACTCGAAAATCCTGAAGGCCCCAACAAGCTGGTTTCCTCCTCATAGACGTAACAACCACTGCCCGAATACTCACGTATTTCATGGTTCTTGTACACAGTGGGGTTTTTGCAATATAACTTTTTTGGCTCATGTGTGCGAATGATCATCAGTCTTGTGTCGTCGTCTGATCGAGCGAGGAACCATTGTGCTTCCTTGTTTTTTGCAAAGGTGGTGTGATTAAAAAGGGCAGTAACTATAGGGACACTGCATCATATCAAAAAGAACAGGAATTGTTAATGTAAGATCAGCATTGTTCAGAGTATGAGTAGGATAATGCAAGAAACAACATTGATATGTCCCTGTTCGAACCGAGAGGAAAATACAGGGAAATATATACTAGGTTTGAAAATATAGAAATGCCATGCATGATTATACTCATGTTATCTCGCAATCGATTCTTCACATGAAACTACCATGTCATGCATGTTATGCAATCATGTTCTGTCCTCGTCAACAAATTCTCCAAGGAAACTAACAGACCATGCATTGTTATATACTCATGTTCTGTGGCAAATTTTTTGTGAGGATATTATTCTAGCCATTGATTACTAAAGGCCAAATACAGGTATGTACACATGGTAAGCATTATAGGATTTCACTACCTCCAAGTATAGAGTTATCCATATGCACATTTACTTCCCTAATGTATGGTTTGATGAAACCAACAGTGTGATGCATGTTTCTACATCATGAAAATGAGGAAACTAACATGGCTATTGATACACACTCATATTTAGTAGTATATACATTACTATAAAGTAAGGAGAATATCCATATCTTCCTAACCGTTTGATTATTCAAGGGTACAAATTGGTTGTGATGACATGGTCACAATCGCATGAATTAACTCATTCCAAATATAGCTGATTTACAGTGTCTCTAATACATTGCCATAGTTCTACTCAAATTGTGCTCAAATAGGGATATGCCAATAATCACATAAATTTCAAATAGTTTCAGGGCGTTATCATTAACATCAGACGAAAACAACTTACACGCGCCATCCCAGCAATACGTGGTGTCATCTTCTTTGTCGATCGCGTAGATGATGCCATTGTGTTCAATAGCATCACAGAAGTGTGTATCAGCTTTGATGATCCACTGTGAGCTGAGTCGTCTCTAGCTAAAGAAGGCATCGGTGTAAAGATAGGCGAGTCCGCGATCGAACAAGGCAATTAGCTTGAAGTCTGCGTAATCTGCATGCCGTGTGGGCACTTGGCAGATTACAATCTTCTGCAAAACAAAGTCCGTCCAACTGACGTGGTAACCTAGATGACTTGGACCGTGACGGTAAAACCCTACATACTCCAACAGAGGAAGGATAATATCATGGGATGTCTGGAAGTTCATGATCACCAAGTTTTTCCCATCTTCTCTGACGGCAGCCATCAAGTGGGAGTTCATGCCGATCCAGTACACACCTGCCAAGAAGTTTCGGGCGATGGTGATCGGATCGAAGTCGAGGGAAATGATGTACGGCGACCCATTACATACCTGTAAAGAAGTTTCGGCTAATGGAGGTCGGATTGAAGTCGAGGGGCATCATGTACGCCTCTATATCATGGTGAGCAAATCTTGCAAGACCAGATAGCAGCAAGCAGGGTGTCTTGAAAATCTTAGGCCTCACTTTGATGGTGGCCGTGTGCATGTTCCTCGAGCATGCAGCCAGCCGCACAATGCTCAACATATCCATACATGAACAACAAAGGTCGAGGATGTCACTGGGGAGATTGCTCCAATCGTGACTCATATGGATGTTGCGCGTTTCACGTTCGGCCATGGTGGAGTTTGGAATGTGGGGTTTTGGGGGGCTTGATTTATGGGGGAGAAGGCTCTCGGTGTTGGAGCGGCTAGCGAGGGAATAGTGGTAATGGGGGAGGCGAGCGAGGCGAGGGTACGCGGGGGCAAAGTGAGATGATGAAGAGTGACCTGAGGATCTCCAGCTAGATGGAGATGGAGATGGATTGGTGCTAGGTGGGGAGAGGGAGATGAGGCGAGGCATGCTATACATCGGCAATGATAGTGACTGCACAGTGCACAAGATGAGGCTGACGTTGGTAACCCGAACACGCTGCCTGGACCAGTGTCACCTCAGGCGTAGGGTCTTGTCACTTCACTGTGAGGACCAAATGAATAATATTTTGACCATCAAGTGTACCATAGTTGTACTACTACTAGTAGTAACATACATAGTAGTACTGTATAGCAGAAATAGGTCTCCCGTGCTAGCATACCTCTAGGTTCACTTCATCCTCCAGGTAGCATCCATATTGCGAGCAGAACCAAATCCTCATGCATGCGGAAGCGTGAAGAAGGAGAGCCCAGTGCCAGTTCCTGTTTTTTTCCCTATTTTTGAGTTTCACAGAAAAGGAATACCAAACGGAGTCCAAATGGAATAAAACCTTCGCGATGATTTTTCTTGGACCAGAAGACAACCAGGAGACTTGGAGATGAAGTCGGAAGAGCCACGAGGCGGCCACAAGGACGGAGGGCGCGCCCACGGGGGTAGGGTGCACCCCACCCTTGTGGGCCCCTCGTGCACCTCCTGCTGCCTATATATGCTCTTATATCCCCAAACCACCAGAACAAGCCGCGAAAACACATCTCCACAGCCACAACCTTCTTTACCCGTGAGATCCTCATACATCTCCAATGTATCTACTTTTCCAAACACTTCTGCCCTTGTTTTGGACTCTAACTTGCATGATTTGAATGGAACTAACCCGGACCGACGTTGTTTTTAGTAGAACTGCCATGGTGTTATTTTTGTGCAGAAATAGAAGTTCTCGGAATGACCTAAAAATCCACGGAGACATGCTTTGGAATTAATGAAAAATACTGGCGAAAGAATCAGCATCAGGGGGCCCACACCCTTCCCACAAGGGTGCAGCCCCCCCCCCCCCCCCCGTTGGGGCGCGCCCCCTGCCTCCTGGGCCCCTTAGGACTCCACCCACCTCAACCCCAACTCCATATATTCAGTTTCGGGGAGAAAAAAATAGAGAGAAGGATTCATCACGTTTTACGATACGGACCCGCCACCAAGCCCTAATCTTCCTCGAGAGGGCTGATCTGGAGCCCGTTCGGGGCTCCAGAAAGGGGAATCCATTGTCATCGTCATCATTAACCATCCTCCATCACCAATTTCATGATGCTCACCGCCATGCGTGAGTAATATCATGGTAGGCTTGCTAGAAAGTGATGGGTTGGATGAGATTTACCATGTAATCGAGTTAGTTTTGTTAGGGTTTGATCCCTAGTATCCATTATATTCTAAGATTGATGTTGCTATGACTTTGATATGCTTAATGCTTGTCACTAGGGCCCGAGTGCCTTGATTTCAGATCCGAACCTATTATGTTTTCATGAATAGATCCTATCTTGCAAGTCAATAGTCACCTACTATGTGTTATGATCCGGCAACCCCGAAGTGACAATAATCGGGACCACTCCCGGTGATGAATGTAGTTTCAGGAGTTCATGTATTCACTAAGTGTTAATGCTTTGGTCCGGTACTCTATTAAAAGGAGGCCTTAATATCCCTTAGTTTCCAATAGGACCCCGCTACCACGGGAGGGTAGGACAAAAGATGTCATGCAAGTTCTTCTCCATAAGCACGTATGACTATATTCGAAATGCATGCCTACATTACATTGATGTACTGGAGCTAGTTCTGTGTCACCCTATGTTATAACTGTTGCATGAGGAATCGCATCCGAAATAATTATCCATCATTGATCCATTGCCTATGAAATTTTCACATATTGTTCTTTGCTTAGTTACTTTTCCGTTGCCATTGTTACGATTGCTACAAAAACAACTACTGTTACTTCTGCCACCGTTACCGTTACTTCCATACTACTTTGCTACTAAATACTTTGTTGTAGATATTCAGTCTTTCAGGTGTGGTTGAATTGACAACTCAACTGCTAATACTTGAGAATATTCTTTGGCCCCCCTTGTATCGAATCAATAAATTTGGGTTGAATACTCTACCCTCGAAAACTATTGCGATCCCATATACTTGTTTGTTATTGATACGTCTCCAATGTATCTATAATTTTTGATTGTTCCATGCTATTATATTATCTGTTTTGGATGTTTAATGGGCTTTAATATGCTCTTTTATATTATTTTGGGACTAACCTATTAACCGGAGGCCTAGTGCTAGTTTCTGTTTTTTGCCTATTTCAGTGTTTCGCAGAAAAGGAATACCAAATGGAATCCAAATGGAATGAAACCTTTGCGATGATCTTTCTTGGACCGAAAGCAAACCAGGAGACTTGGAGTAGAAGTTTGGAACTCCGTGAGGCGGCCACGAGGCAGGAGGGCGCGCCCAGGGGGTAGGCGCACCCCCACCCTCGTGGGCCCCATAGAGCTCCACCATCATACTTCTTTCGCCTATATATACTCTTATACCCTAGAAACACGAGGGGAAGCGACGAAACCACTTTTCCACTGCCACAACCTTCTGTACCCGTGAGATCTTATCTTGGGGCCTTTTCCGGCAATCTGCCGGAGGGGGAATCGATCATGGAGGGCTTCTACATCAACACCATAGCCTCTCTGATGAAGCGTGGGTAGTTTACCACAGACCTTCGGGTCCATAGTTATTAGCTAGATGACTTCTTCTCTCTCTTTGATCTTCAATACAAAGTTCTCCTCAATGTTCTTGGAGATCTATTTGATGTAATACTCTTTTGCGGTATGTTTGCCAAGATTCTATGAATTGTCGGTTTACGAACTTGATTATCTATGAATATTATTTTGTTCTTCTCTGAATTCTTATATGCATGATTTGATATCTTTGCAAGTCTCTTCGAATTATCGGTTTAGTTTGGCCTACTAGATTGATCTTTCTTGCAATGTGATAAGTGCTTAGCTTTGGGTTCAATCTTGTGGTGTCCTTTCCCAGTGACAGTAGGGGCAGCAAGGCACGTATAGTATTGTTGCCATCGAGGATAGAAAGATGGGGTTTATGTCATATTGCTTGATTTTATCCCTCTACATCATGTCATCTTGCTTAAAGCATTACTCTGTTCTTATGAACTTAATACTCTAGATGCATGCTGGATAGCAGTTGATGTGTGGAGTAATAGTACTAGATGCAGAATCGTTTCGATCTACTTGACATGGAAGTGATGCCTATATTCATGATCATTGCCTTAGATATCTTCATAACTATGCACTTTTCTATCAATTCCTCGGCAGTAATTTGTTCACCCACCAAAATACATGCTATCATGAGAGAGCCACTAGTGAAAGCTATGG
Source organism: Triticum monococcum (assembly GCA_034509565.1). NCBI lineage: Eukaryota > Viridiplantae > Streptophyta > Magnoliopsida > Poales > Poaceae > Triticum > Triticum monococcum. The sequence goes on along the minus strand of CM067844.1, from coordinate 402,666,187 downwards.
CCCCCGGGTCTATTTCTTATTATATTGCATCTCTTTTATTTTACATCGCATCTCGTTTACTATTTTGCAATCTTTACTTTCCAATCTATACAACAAAATACCAAAAATATTTATCTTATTATCTCTATCAGATCTCACTTTCACAAGTGACCGTGAAGGGATTGACAACCCCTTTATCACGTTGGTTGCGAGGTTCTTGATTGTTTGTGGAGGTACTAGGTGACTTTAGTGTTGTCTCCTACTGGATTGATACCTTGGTTCTCAAAAACTGAGGGAAATACTTACGCTACTTTGCTGCATCACCCTTTACTCTTTGAGGGAAAACCAACGCATGCTCAAGAGGTAGCAAGAAGGATTTCTGGCGCCGTTGCCGAGGAGATCTACGCCAAGTCAAGACATACCAAGTACCCATCATAAACTCTCTCCCTCGCATTACATTATTTGCCATTTGCCTCTCGTTTTCCTCTCCCCCACTTCACCTTTGCCTTTTCTTTACCCTTCTTTCGTTCGATCTTTTGTTTTCTTGTGTTACCATGTGCCTTATTTTTGCTTGCATCTTCGCTTGCTAAAAGTTTTATGGATCCTCATCCACTTGCTAATCTCTTTAAGAGATCCAATTATCATGAACCTATTGCTAGTGAGTTGAGTGCACTAGATTATCTTTATGAGGTTTTGCTTGAAATTCGTGAATCTGAAAATTGTGCTGAAGAACTTTATGAAGCGATTCATGAGATCTTTGAATAAAAAGCATGATTGCAATGATTTTATTATAAATTATGTTGATGTAAATTGTGATAATAATATGCAAAACCCTAAGCTTGGGGATGCTAGTTTTCTATGTCCCCTACTTGTTGCAATGATCACGATTGGGGTGATTCTTCTTATAATCTTAAAAATATATTTAAGCCCCATGATGAATATGATTTTGATAATAATGTTTGAAATAATATTGAAAGTGGGTTTGGAAGAGTGTCAACTTTAGATCCCACATATTTGGATAACGTTCAATGTTATGAAGTTTTTGATAAAAGTGGGTACGGAGAGGTCATGACTTTAGTTAAGATATTCCCACTATTTTGGAAGAGTGTCAACTTTGCATGCATGTGGATCATGAAGAGAATATTTTATGTGATAGTTATATTGTTGAATTTTAATATGATCCCACATGTAATTATTATGAGAGAGGAAAATATGGTTATAGAAATTTTCATGCCACTAAATTACCTCTCATCATGTTGAGATTGCTATTATTTCTTTCCGCTTCCTTGCATATGCTAGTTTTTGCTTTCCTTGATAATTTGTTTGCCTATAATATGCCTATGCATAGGAAGTATGTTAGACTTAGATGTGTTTGTCATGTGTTTTATGATTCTCTCTTTCTGCTTCAATTCTTGTCTTGCATGTGAGCATCATTGAAATCTCTTCGCCTAGCTAGGGCGTTAAACGATAGCACTTGTTGGGAGGCAACCCAATTTTATTTTTGTTCTTTGCCTTTTTTCCTGTTTATTAATAAATAATTTATCTTTCCTCTATTATGATTGTTTTTTTATATTTTTATTAGTGTTTCTGCCTAGCAAAGCCTTTAGGATCTTCTTGGATGATTGTTGTTTGATCTTGCTGATAAAAACAGAAAGTATGCGCTTACGAAAATAATTTCCATTTTTTACCAGAGAGCGATAAAATACCAATCCAACTGAAGTAGTTCAATATACAAATTTTCCTGGTCTTCCTAACTTTTCAGAATTTTTGGAGTTACAGAAGTATTCGAAACCTACAGATTACTACAGACTGTTCTGTTTTTGACAGAATCTGTTTTTCTCGCGTTGTTTGCTTATTTTGATGCATCTATGGTTAGTATCGGGGGGTATGAACCATAGAGAAGTTGGAATACAGTAGGTTTAACACCAATATAAATAAACAATGGGTTAATTACAGTACCTTAAGGTGGTGGTTTATTTTCTTATACTAACGAAGCTCACGAGATTTTCTGTTGAGTTTTGTGTTGTGAAGTTTTCGAGTTTTTGGGTAAAGATTTGACGAATTTTGGAACAATGAGTGGCAAGAGCCTAAGCTTGGGGATTCCCAAGGCACCCCAAGGTAAAATTCAAGGACAACCAAAAGCCTAAGCTTGGGGATGCCCTCTTTCGTCTTCGTCTATCGGTAACTTTACTTGAGGCTATATTTTTATTCACCACATGATATGTGTTTTTCTTGGAGCGTCTTGTATGATTTGAATCTTTTCTTTTTAGTTTACCACAATCATCCTTGATGTACATACCTTTTGGGAGAGACACACATCGCATGCATCGGAATTTATTAGAATACTCTATGTGCTTCACTAATATCTTTTTGAGCTATATAATTTTGCTCTAGTGCTTCACTTATATCTTTTTAGAGCATGGTGGTGGTTTTCTTTTATAGAAATTATTGACCTCTCATGCTTCACTTATATTATTTTGAGAGTCTTTTATAACAGCATGGTAATTTTCTTTGACTATAAAATTAGTCCTAATATGATGGGCATCCAAGATGGGTATAATAAAAACTTTCATATAAAGTGCGTTGAATAGTAGGAGAAGCTTGATACTTGATGATTGTTTTGAGACATGAGGATGGTGATATTAGGGTCATGCTAATTGAGTAGTTGTGAATTTGAGAAATACTTGTGTTGAGGTTTGCATGTCCCGTAGCATGCGCGTATGGTAACCTTGTGTAACAAATTTGAAGCATGAGGTATTTCTTTGATTGTCTTCCTTAGAGTGGCAGTTGGGGACGAGCGATGGTCTTTTCCTACCAATCTATCCCCCTAGGAGCATGCGCGTAGTGCTTGGTTTTTGATGACTTGTAGATTTTTGCAATAAGTATATGAGTTCTTTATGACTAATGTTGAGTCCATGGATTTTACGCACTCTCAACCTTCCACCATTGCTAGCCTCTCTAGTGCCGCACAACTTTCGTCGGTACCATTAACCCACCATTTACTTTCCTCAAAATAGCCACCATACCTACCTATTATGTCATTTCCATAGCCATTCCGAGATATATTGCCATGCAACTTTCCACCGTTCCATTTATTATGACACGCTCCATCATTGTCATATTGCCTTGCATGATCATGTAGTTGACATTGTATTTGTGGCAAAGCCACCGTTCATAATGTCACTCTTGATTCATTGCACATCCCAGTACACCGCCGGAGGCACGCATATAGAGTCATATTTTTGTTCTAAGTATCGAGTTGTAATCTTCGAGTTGTAAATAAATAGAAGTGTGATGATCATCATTATTAGAGCATTGTCCCATGTGAGGAAAACAAAAAAGAGAAAAAAAAGAGGCCAAAGAAGCCAAACAAAAAAGAAGAAAAAAAATAAGAGAAAAATGAGAGAAAAAGAGAGAAGGGACAATGCTACTATCCTTTTTCCACACTTGTGCTTCAAAGTAGCACCATGATCTTCATGATAGAGAGTCTCTTATTTTGTCACTTTCATATACTAGTGGGAAATTTTCATTATAGAACTTGACTTGTACATTCCAACGATGGGCTTCCTCCAATGCCCTAGGTCTTCGTGAGCAAGCAAGTTGGATGCACACACACTTAGTTTCTTTTGTTGAACTTTCATACATTTATAGCTCTAGTGCATCCGTTGCATGGCAATACCTACTCACTCACATTGATATATATTGATGGGCATCTCCATAGCCCATTGATATGCCTAGTTGATGTGAGACCATCTTCCTCCTTTTTGTCCTCTCCACAACCACCACTCTATCCCACCTATAGTGCTATGTCCATGGCTCACACTCATGTATTGTGTGAAAGTTGAAAAAGTTTGAGATTACTAAAGTATGAAATAATTGCTTGGCTTGTCATCAGGGTTGTGCATGATTTGAGTATTTTGTGTGAAGAAGATGGAGCATGACCAAACTGTATGATTTTGTAGGGATGAACTTTCTTTGGCCATGTTATTTCGAGAGGACATAATTACTTTGTTAGTATGCTTGAAGTATTATTATTTTTATGTCAATATTGAACTTTTGTCTTGAATCTTTCGGATCTAAACATTCATGCCACAATAAAGAAATTTACATTGATAAATATGTTAAGTAGCATTCCACATCAAAAATTCTGTTTTTATCATTTACCTACTCGAGGACGAGCAGGAATTAAGCTTGGGAATGCTTGATACGTTTCCAACGTATCTATAATTTTTGATTGTTCCATGCTATTATATTATCTGTTTTGGATGTTTAATGGGCTTTAATATGTTCTTTTATATTATTTTTGGAACTGACCTATTATCCGGAGGCCCAGTGCCAGTTTCTGTTTTTTTTTGCCTATTTCAGTGTTTCGCAGAAAAGGAAAACCAAACGGAATCCAAATGGAGTGAGACCTTTGCGATGATATTTTTTGGACCGAAAGAAAACCAGGAGACTTGTAGTGGAAGTCTGGAACTCCGTGAGGTGGCCACGAGGGAGGAGGGTGCGCCCCCTCCCTCGTGGGCCCCACAGAGCTCCACCGACGTACTTCTTTCGAATATATATATACTCTTATACCCTAGAAACACAAGGGGGAGCCACGAAACCACTTTTCCACCACCGCAACCTTCTGTACCCGTGAGATCACATCTTGGGGCCTTTTCTGGCGATCTGCCAGAGGGGGAATCGATCACGGAGGGCTTCTACATCAACACCATAGCCTCTCCGATGATGCGTGAGTAGCTTACCACAGACCTTCGGGTCCATAGTTATTAGCTAGATGGCTTCTTCTCTCTCTCTTTGATCTTCAATACAAAGTTCTCCTCGATGTTTGATACATCTCCGTCGTATCTACTTTTACAAACACTTTTGCCCTTGTTTTGGACTCTAACTTGCATGATTTGAATGGAACTAACCTGGACTGATGTTGTTTTTAGCAGAATTGCCATGGTGTTATTTATGTGCAGAAACAAAAGTTCTCGGAATAACTAGAAACTTCACGGAACGTCTATTCAGAAATAATAAAAAATCCTTGCAAAAGATGAAGACCAGGGGGCCCACCACCTGTCCATGAGGGTGGGGGCGCGCCTGCCCCCCTAGGGTGCCCCCTACCTCGTGGGCCCCCTGGAGCTCGTCCAACCTCAACTCCAACTCTATATATTTGGTTTCAGGGAGAAAAAAATCAGAGAGAAGGATTCATCGCGTTTTATGGTACGGAGCCGCCGCCAAGCCCTAAAACCTCTCGGGAGGGCTGATCTGGAGTCCGTTCGGCGCTCCAGAGAGTGGAATCCGTCGCCATCATCATCATCAACCATCCTCCATCACCAATTTCATGATGCTCACCGCCGTGAGTGAGTAATTCCATCGTAGGCTTGCTGGACGGTGATGGGTTGGATGAGATTTATCATGTAATCGAGTTAGTTTTGTTAAGGTTTGATCCCGAGTATCCACTATGTTCTGAGATTGTTGTTGCTATGACTTTGCTATGCTTAATGCTTGTCACTAGGGCCTGATTGCCATGATTTCAGATCTGAACCTATTATGTTTTCATCAATATATGAAAGTTCTTGATCCTATCTTGCAAGTCTATATTCACCTATTATGTGTTATGATCCATTAACCCCGAAGTGACAGTAATCGGGATACTTACCGATGATGACCGTAGTTTGAGGAGTTCATGTATTCACTATGTGTTAATGCTTTGGTCCGTACTCTATTAAAAGGAGGCCTTACTATCCCTTAGTTTCCATTCGGACCCCGCTGCCACGGGAGGGTAGGACAAAAGATGTCATGCAAGTTCTTTTCCATAAGCACGTATGACTATATTCGGAATACATGCGTACATTACATTGATGAATTGGAGCTAGTTCTGTGTCACCCTAGGTTATGACTGTTACATGATGAACTGCATCCGACATAATTCTCCATCATTGATCCATTGCCTACGAGCTTTCCATATATTGTTCTTCGCTTATTTACTTTTCCGTTGCTATTGCTATCATCACTACAAAATACCAAAAACACTACTTTTGCTATCATTACCTTTTGCTACCGTTACCACTACTATCATATTACTTTTCTACTAAATACGTTGCTGCACATATTAAGTTTCTAGGTGTGGTTGAATTGACAACTCAGCTGCTAATACTTGAGAATATTCTTTGGCTCCCCTTGTGTCGAATCAATAAATTTGGGCTGAATACTCTACCCTCGAAAATTGTTGCGATCCCCTATACTTGTGGGTTATCAAGACTATTTTCTGGCGCCGTTGCCCGGGAGCATAGCTCTATTCTTTGAGTCACTTGGGATTTATATTTGCTTATCATTAACTTGAGAGATCCAAAAACCAAGATTTATCCCTCAACTACAAGGGGAGGTAAGGAACTGCCATCTAGCTCTACACTTGATTCACCTTCTATTTTGAGTAAGCTTGCGACACCTAAACCTGCTTCTGCTATTCGTTCTGATATGTCGCATGTTATTGATGATGCCACTTCTGCTATGCATGATACTTATGATGAAACTACTTCTACACTGGATACTACTGTGCCACTTGGTGAATTTCTTGATGAACAACTTGCTAGGGTTAGAGAGAATGAAATTATTGAAACTGATTATATTGAAGATAGTGATGATGAAGACTCTCCCCCTAATACTTATGAATTTCCTGTTGTTCCTGAGGGTTATGTTCTGGATGAAGAATCTGCTAGAGCTATTCTTAATTGTAATAATAGAAGTGATCTTAAGAAATTATTAGCTAAATGGAAGCAGCAATCTCTTAATGCTAGAATGAAACCTGACCCTGCTTTTGCTACTTCACCTATCTGTGTTACTGATAAGGAATATGAATTCTCTATTGATCCTGATATAATTACTTTGGTTGAATTTGATCCTTTTCATGGCTATGAATCAGAAACTGTTGTGGCACATCTTAATAAACAAAATGATATAGCCACCCTATTCACTAATGATGAGAGAACTCGCTACTTTTATATCCTTAAAATATTTCCGTTCTCATTAAAGGTGATGCTAAGATATGGTTTAATTCTCTTGATCCTAGTTGTGTGCGTAGTCCCCAGGATATGATTTATTACTTCTCTGCTAAATTTTTCCCTGCTCATAAGAAACAAGCTGCTTTGCGGGATATATATAATTTTGTGCAAATTGAAGAAGAGAGTCTCCCACAAGCTTGGGGGAAGCTTCTCCAATTACTTAATGCTTTGCTTGATCATCCTCTTAAGAAAAATGAAATACATGATATCTTTTATAATGGACTAATCGATGCTTCCAGAGATTACCTGGATAGTTGTGTTGGTTCTATTTTCAGGGAAAGAACACCGGATGAAGCTGGAATTCTATTGAATAATATGTTGACAAATGAAAATAATTGTACACTTCCTGAGCCAATTCCTGAGCCTATTCCTAAACCAACTCCAAAGAAAAGAGCTGTTCTATTTCTCAGTCCTGAAGATATGCAAGAGGCAAAGAAATCCATGAAAGAAAAAGGTATTAAAGCTGAAGATGTTAAGAGTTTACCTCCTATTGAAGAAATACACGGTCTTAATTTACCGCCTGTTAAAGAAACATATGATCTTAATCAATTACCTATTGAAGAAATTCATGGTCTTGATAACCCGACACAGGTAGTAAAGGTAAATTCTCTCTATAGATATGATAAAGATGAAATCCCATTTACCAAGTTTGCTAATCCATGCTTAGATGAGTTTGATAAATTTATGGTTAAGCAAGAAGATTTTAATGCTTACTTTGGTAGACAATTGAAATACAATTCAAATATGCTTGAACACTTGGGTGATTATATGGCTAATGTTAAAGGCGAACTTAAATTGATTAGTAAACATGCTTCTATGGTTACCACTCAAGTAGAACAAGTACTTAAAGCACAAAATGATTTGCTCAATGAATTGAATAGTAAGAATAATGATTATGCTGTTAGAGTGGCTACTAGAACTGGTAGAATGACTCAGGAACCTTTGTATCTTGAAGTCCACCCTAAGAGAATTGAGCAAGATTCTCAGAGAAATAATATAGATGCACCTAGTCCTTCTAAAAGGAAGAAAAAGAAAAATGATAGGACTTTGCATGCTTCTAGTGAACCTATTGCTGAAACACCTGAGAATCCAAATGATATTTCTATTTCTGATGCTGAAACACAATCTGGTAATGAGCCTGAAACTAATGATAATGTTAATAGTAATGTTCATGATGATGCTCAACCTAGTAATGATAATGATGTAGAAATTGAACCTGCTGTTGATCTTGATAACGCGCAATCAAAGAATCAACGTTATGATAAGAAAGACTTTGTTACTAGGAAACATGGTAAAGAAAGAGAACCATGGGTTCAGAAACCCATGCCTTTTCCTCCCAAACCATCCAAGAAAAAGGATGATGAGGATTTTGAGCGCTTTGCTGAAATGATCAGACCTATCTTTTTGCGCATGCGATTAACTGATATGCTCAAAATGAATCCTTATGCTAAGTATATGAAAGATATTGTTACAAATAAAAGAAAGATACTGGAAGCTGAAATTTCCAGCATGCTTTCTAATTATACTTTTAAGGGTGGAATACCAAAGAAACTTGGAGATCCATGAGTACCCACCATATCATGCTCCATTAAAAGAAACTATGTTAAAACTGCTTTATGTGATCTTGCAGCCGGTGTTAGTGTTATGCCTCTCTTTCTCTATATCATAGACTTGATTTGAATAAGTTGACACCTACTGAAATATCTTTGCAAATGGCTGATAAATCAACTGCTATACCCATCGGTATTTGTGAGGATGTACCTGTTGTGGTTGCAAACGTTACTATTTTAACGGACATTGTTATTCTTGATATTCCCGAGGACGATAGTATGTCTATTATTCTTGCAAGACCCTTTTTGAGTACTACAGGGGATGTTATTGATTGCACCAAAGGAAATGTCACTTTTCATGTTAATGGTAATGAGCATATGGTACACTTTCGGAGGAAACAACCTCAAGTCGATAGTATCAATTCTATTGGAAAAATTCCATCGATTATTTTTGGAGGTTTTGAATTTCCTCTTCCTATTGTCAAGAATAAATATGATATTATTATTATTGGGGATGTGCATATCCCCATTGAGGTAACATAGTGTTATTCAAAATTTCTTCGGTTCCATGCTATTCGGAATGAGTTCATTAAAAAGACTTGATCAACCTTGTTAGTGGATTCCTTTTTATGAGCATGAGATGGATGAAACTAGAAGGCACAACCTTCTGTACCCTATGTTTACTTTCTGTTATTTATCTTAAATAAAATAAAAATAGTATTTCTGTCTGTTATCTGAATTATCCGTGCAATATAAAAATACCCCAAAAATGAAAGTTCTCCAAATGCCCTAAAATTTAAATATGATTTTTTCTAGAATATTTGAGAATATTTGGCACTGAGAACACGGCAGGAGGAGCTGCCACCTGGCCACGAGGGTCATGGGCGCGCCCCCTGCCTCGTGGGCCCATGGTGGCCCTCCTCCACTTATTCCTGCACCCACACACTCCATCTTCCTCCCACAAACACGAATATCCAGCTCAAACCCGAGTCCAAGCTCATTTTGCTGCCATTTTCGATCTCCTTGCTCAAACCACCTCTCACAAAACTGCTTGGGGAGAATGTTCCTTGGTATGTGACTCCTCCATTGGTCCAATTAGTTTTTCTGCTAGTGCTTTATTCATTGCAATTTTGTGCTGCCTAGGTGACCATGTTCTTGAGCTTGCATGTCAAATTTATATGGTTCCAAGTAGTTTTGATGCATGATATAGGCTCTAGGCACTTGTATGAGTAGTTGCTACCAATATTATTGAGGTTTGCTTATTTTTATTTTGAAGTTAGTAAAAAGTTCAGAATTTTTCAGAGAATAATAAAAAGATTTTTGAGGGGCTCATCGAGCCGAAGCTCGAAGGAAAAGCACAATGAAGAAGCAATGAAGCCCAAATATAATTTGCCTCGCACTGCGAAGGTTAGGCCGTGTGAATGGCCCTCTGATGATTTCTTGAGAGCAACCGGGATTTATGAGGATTTTTATGAATTGGCTAAGAATTCAGGCCTCACCGACTTCCTCCGCGACGAAGGCGAACAGTATCTCTTAATCACCAATACTTTTGTGCAAAACTTCTACTATTATCCTAGGGAATCACGTCCTTCAGTAGAGTTTCATTTATATGACGTGGTTAAGAAGATGTCACTTTATGATTTTTGTTGGGTTTGTTTGATCCCTTTTGGGCGCAAAATAGAGGAACCACAACGTGACGATGTGGATGGATTTATTGATACCATCACTATAGGGGAAACGAGGAAGGTTTCCGATGCACGAATCACTAGCATACATTTTCCTGTTTTATGCTACTTTGCAATATTTGCTAGTCGTTGCTTAATTGGTCGCGGAAACTATGGAAACGTTAGTGTTCTTGATATTATTATTTTGTTCCACGGTTTATTCTGTGATAACTCTGTGAGTATGGGCAGTATTATTGCTAAACGGTTAAGTCTGAACCGTACAAAGGGTCCCATTTTTGGTGATAGCTATGCTTCACGCCTTGCTGCATATTATAACATACCTATTAGGCACTATGAAAAAGAAGAAAAATTGCTACCTACTGTTTATTTAGATTATAAGAGTATGGTAGCGCATGATTTCATTATAAAGAATAGGGAAGGGGAGCTTAAATACAAATTGTTCTTTGATAAACGTCATCCGGAGACTATTACCTTGCCTGCTCCTTCCTTGTTTGATTTATCTGCAGGCCAGTACCTCGTCTCGCCGGAGCACATTCACGCCTACCGGAACCCTGCACCAGCCATAGAGCCAGAGTCAGAACCACAAGTTGATCCTCCACGGTAGTCCAATTACTAGTGGGATCTGGAGATGATTGCCAACCAGTGGCAATCGGAGTCTTCTTCTTCGCAGTACGACCCCAACTATTACTATGGATATCCTCCAGGCCAACTGTGGCCATAGACCAACTTAGGCCAAAAGCCTAAGCTTGGGGGAGTACGTATTTCTCACCGACAATACATTCATGTTAACACACTCATTGCTAGATGTTGGTGCTCATACTTTTTCATTGTATCATGCATGCTAGTTCATTTTCCTTTTTATGCTTTCTTCTTGTGTGTTTAATAAACCTTAAGAAAAACCAAAAAAGTTAGTTGTAATTTTTAATTAGTTTACTTTCCATGCTTGTAGTAGCAATTAAAAAGAAAACCCAAAAAGATTTCCTGTTCTTCTTTTGCTTGCTGGGAGCTTTCCCGTGTAAATAGTTTTATTTCTTTTCTTTTCTTTGGTGGTCGATAGGAGAAGACTATGATTAAATTATTGAAGTGGCTCTTATATGCATTATTGTTGATCTGACAAAATAGCCCATATTTCCTTGTCTTCTCCTATTTATTGAATGCTTGCAGATTCCGGCTTAGTCCAATGCACGCGCACTATTGTTATTGTTCACATTATTCGGTCGTGCAAGTGAAAGGCAATTATGATGATATATGATGGACTGACTGAGATGAGAAAAGCTGGTATGAACTTGACCTCTTTTGTTTTTGTAAATATGATTAGTTCATCGTTCCCGATTCAGTCTATTATGAATAAACATGTTTGCAATGACAACTAGAGATCATAATTTCTTGTGCCATGCTTGATTAGCTAGGAGCTTATAATGGTTTACATTGTGTGCCAACATGCTATTAAAATGGTTATGATGTGGTATGATAGGGTGGTATCCTCCTCTGAATGATTTAAGTGACTTGACTTGGCGCATGTTCATGCATGTAGTTGAAACAAAATCAACATAGCCTTCACGATATTTATGTTCATGGTGGATTATATCCTACTCATGCTTGCATTCGGTGTTGATTAATTTTAATGCATGTTCATGACTATTGTCGCTCTCTAGCTGGTCACTTCCCAGTCTTTTGCTAGCCTTCACCTGTACTAAGCGGGAACACTGCTTGTGCATCCAACTCCATAAACCCCAAAGTTATTCCATATGAGTCCACCATACCTACCTATATACGGTATCTACATGCCATTCCAAGTAAATTTGTATGTGCCAAACTCTAAACCTTCAAATAAATATCATGTTTTGTATGCTCGAATAGCTCATGTATCAACTAGGGCTGTCCGTATCTTCGATGTTAGGAGGGTTATTCTCAAGAAGAGTGGACTCCGCTCCTCACTCACAAGAAAGTGCCTGGTCACCGGGATGCCCAGTCCCATGCTTTGTGCAAACTAAATCAAAATAATTGCAAACAAAAGTCCCCCTACGACTCTTGCTAGTTGGAGGCACTCGTTGCTTCGAGCAAGCCATGGATTGATGCTTGTTGGTGGAGGGGGAGTATAAAATTTACCATTCTGTTTGGGAACCGCCTATAATGTGTGTCGCATGGAACATGTCGCCATCTCTTGGTTGTTATGTTGACAATGAAAGTATACGGCTCAAAATATTATTCACCTTTATTTTAAAACCGAGCTTTGGCACCTCTACAAATCCTTGCTTCCCTCTGCGAAGGGCCTATCTATTTACTTTTATGCTGAGTCATCATCCTCTTATTAAAAAAGCACCAGTTGGAGAGCACCGCCATCATTTGCATTCATTATTGTTAGTTTATATTGAGTATGACTTGACTGGATCTCTTTTACCATGAATTACAATGTCTAGTCAGTCCTAAATCTTTAAAGGTGCTTTACATTTATGTTTTGCGGTCTCAGAAAGGGCTAGCGAGATACCATCTTGTTATATGATATTATGATTATTTTGAGAAAGTGTTGTCATCCGAGATTTATTATTATTGCTCGCTAGTTGATTATGCCATTGATATGAGTAAACATGATACTTATGCGTTATTGTGAATATGGTTAGTTCATAATCGTTGCTAAAAACTTGAATGCCGGCTTTACATATTTACAACAACAAGAGAAAACAGAGTTTGTAAGAGTTTTTCTTTATCACTTTCAACTTATCAACTGAATTGCTTGAGGACAAGCAAAGGTTTAAGCTTGGGGGAGTTGATACATCTCCGTCGTATCTACTTTTCCAAACACTATTGCCCTTGTTTTGGACTCTAACTTGCATGATTTGAATGGAACTAACCCGGACTGATGATGTTTTTAGTAGAATTGCCATGGTGTTATTTATGTGCAGAAACAAAAGTTCTCGGAATGACCTAAAACTTCACGGAACGTCTATTCAGAAATAATAAAAAATCCTTGCAAAAGATGAAGACCAGGGGGCCCACCACCTGTCCACGAGGGTGGGGAGCGCGCCCCCTACCTCGTGGGCCCCCTGGAGCTCCTCCGACCTCAACTCCAACTCTATATATTTCGTTTCGGGGAGAAAAAATCAGAGAGAAGGATTCATCGCGTTTTACGATACGGAGCCGCCGCCAAGCCCTAAAACCTCTCGGGAGGGCTGATCTGGAGTCTGTTCGGGGCTCCGGAGAGGGGTATCCGTCGATATCGTCATCATCAACCATCCTCCATCACTGATTTCATGATTCTCACCGCCGTGCGTGAGTACTTCCATCGTAGGCTTGCTGGACGGTGATGGGTTGGATGAGATTTATCATGTAATCTAGTTAGTTTTGTTAGGGTTTGATCCCCAGTATCCACTATGTTTTGAGATTGATGTTGCTATGAATTTGCTATGCTTAATGCTTGTCACTAGGGCCCGACTGCCATGATTTCCGATCTGAACCTATTATGTTTTATGATCCGTTAACCCCGAAGTGACAATAATTAGGATACTTACCGGTGATGACCGTAGTTTGAGGAGTTCATGTATTCACTATGTGTTAATGCTTTGGTCCGGTTCTCTATTAAAAGGAGGCCCTAATATCCCTTAGTTTCCGTTAGGACCCTGCTACCACGGGAGGGTAGGACAAAAGATGTCATGCAAGTTCTTTTCCATAAGCACGTATGACTATATTCGGAATACATGCCTACATTACATTGATGAATTGGAACTAGTTCTGTGTCACCCTAGGTTATGACTGTTACATGATGAACCGCATCCGGCATAATTCTCCGTCACTGATCCATTGCCTACGAGCTTTCCATATATTGTTCTTCGCTTATTTACTTTTCCGTTGCTATTGCTATCATCACTACAAAATACCAAAAACACTACTTTTGCTATCATTACCTTTTGCTACCGTTACCACTACTATCATATTACTTTGCTACTAAATACTTTTCTACATATATTAAGTTTCCAGGTGTGGTTGAATTGACAACTCAGCTGCTAATACTTGAGAATATTCTTTGGCTCCCCTTGTGTCGAATCAATAAATTTGGGCTGAATACTCTACCCTCGAAAACTGTTGCGATCCCCTATACTTGTGGGTTATCAAGACTATTTTCTGGCGCCGTTGCTGGGGAGCATAGCTCTATTCTTTGAGTCACTTGGGATTTATATCTGCTTATCATTATGAAGAACTTGAGAGATCCAAAAACCAATATTTATCCCTCAACTATGAGGGGAGGTAAGGAACTGCCATCTAGCTCTGCACTTGATTCACCTTCTATTTTGAGTAAGCTTGCGACACCTAAACCTGCTTCTGCTATTGGTTCTAATATGTCGCATGTTATTGATGATGCCACTTCTGCTATGCATGATACTTATGATGAAACTACTTCTACACTTGATACTACTGTGCCACTTGGTGAATTTCTTGATGAACAACTTGCTAGAGTTAGAGAGAATGAAATTATTGAAACTGATTATATTGAAGATGTAGAATTCTTATATGGATGATTTGATATCTTTGCAAGTCTCTTTGAATTATCGGTTTAGTTTGGCCTACTAGATTGATCTTTCTTGTAATGGGAGAAGTGCTTAGCTTTGGGTTCAATCTTGCAATGTCCTTTCCCAGTGACAGTAGGGGCAGCAAGGCACGTATTGTATTGTTTCCTTCGAGGATAAAAATATGGGGTTTATGAAATATTGCTTGAGTTTATCCCTCTACATCATATCATCTTACTTAAAGCGTTACTCTATTCTTATGAACTTAATACTCTAGATGCATGCTGGATAGCGGTCGGTGTGTGGAGCAATAGTAGTAGATGCAGAATTGTTTTGATCTACTTGACACGGACGTGATGCCTATATTCATGATCATTGCCTTAGATATCTTCATAACTATGCACTTTTCTATCAATTGCTCGGCAGTAATTTGTTCACCCACCGTAATAGATGCTATCATGAGAGAAGCCACTAGT
Organism: Triticum monococcum; assembly: GCA_034509565.1. Lineage (NCBI taxonomy): Eukaryota > Viridiplantae > Streptophyta > Magnoliopsida > Poales > Poaceae > Triticum > Triticum monococcum. The sequence goes on along the minus strand of CM067844.1, from coordinate 402,650,946 downwards.
GAGACCTATGGCCCCCAGGTCTCTTTCTTATTATATTGCATCTCTATTATTTTACATCGCATCTCATTTACTATTTTGCAATCTTTAATTTCCAATCTATACAGCAAAATACCAAAAATATTTATCTTACTATCTCTATTAGATATCACTTTCGTAAGTGACTGTGAAGGGATTGACAACCCCTTTATCGCGTTGGTTGCGAGGTTCTTGATGGTTTGTTAAGGTACCAGGTGACTTGTGTGTTGTCTCCTACTGGATTGATACCTTGGTTCTCAAAAACTGAGGGAAATACTTACGCTACTTTGTTGCATCACCCTTTCCTCTTCAAAGGAAAACAACCACATGCTTAAGAGGTAGTAGTTTTCAAGACTATTTTCTGGCGCCCTTGCCAGGGAGCATAGCTCTATTCTTTGAGTTCCATGGGATTTATATCTTTTGATCACTATTAGGAACTTGAAAGATGAAAGAACCAAGATTTTTCCCTCAACTACGAGGGGAGGTAAGGAACTGCCATCTAGCTCTGCACTTGATTCACCTTCTGTTATGAGTAAATTTGCGACATCTACACCTGTTATTGATTCTGATATGTCGCATGTTATTGATGATGCCACTTCTTCTATGCATGATGCTTATGATGAAACTACTTCTATGCTTGATAATACCGTGCCATTAGGTGGATTTCTTGATGAACAACTTGCTAGGGTTACAGAAAATGAAATTATTGAAACACATAATATTGATGAAAGTGATGATGAAGATTCTCCCCCTAGATATGAATTTCCTGATGTGCTGAGGGTTATGTTATGGATGAAGAATCTACTAGAGACCTTTTTGCTTGCAAAGATAGATACGATCTTAAGAAACTGTTAGCTAAGCTGAAAGAAAAGTCTTTGAATGCTAGAATGAAATATGACCATGCTTTTGCTACTTCACCTATCTGTATTTCTGATAAGGATTATGATTTCTCTGTCGATCCTGAGTTAATTACTTTGGTTCAATATGATCCTTTTTATGGCTATGAATCTGAAACTATTATGGCACATCTTACTAAATTGAATGATATAGCCACCCTATTCACTCATGAGGAAAAAAATTGTTACTACTATATCCTTAAGTTATTTCCGTTCTCATTAAAGGGTGATGCTAAAACATGGTTTAATTCTCTTGCTCCTGGTTGTGTGCGTAGTCCCCAGGATATGATTTATTACTTCTCTGCTAAATATTTCCCCGCACATAAGAAACAAGTTGCCTTAAGGGAAATATATAATTTTGTATCAATTGAAGAAGAGAGTCTTCCACAAGCTTGGGGGAGGCTTCTCCGATTACTTAATGCTTTGACTGATCATCCTCTTAAGAAAAATGAAATAGTTGATATCTTTTATAATGGACTAACCGATGCTTCTAGAGACCACCTGAATAGTTGTGCTAGTTGTCTTTTCAGGGAAAGAACTATTGAGCAAGCTGAATTGCTATTGAATAATATATTGAGTAATGATAATGGTTGGGCACTTCCTGAACCAACTCCTAAGCCAACTCCAAAGAAAAGGGGTATTTTATTTCTCAGTCCTCAAGATATGCAACAGGCAAAGAAATCTATGAAAGAAAAGGGTATTAAAGCTGACGATGTTAAGAATTTACCACCTATTGAAGAAATACATGGTCTTAATAACCCGACACAGGTAGTAAAGGTAAATCCTCTCTATAGATTTGATGAAGGTGATATTCCTCCTAATAATCTGCTAGCCAATGCTTGGATGAGTTTGATAATTTTATTGTTAAACAAGAAAACTTTAATGCTTATGTTGGTAGAAAATTGAAATGTAATTCTTATATGGTTGAACACTTGAGTGATTATATGTCTAGAGTTAAAGGTGACCTTAAACTTATTATTAAGCATGCTTCTATGGTTACCACTCAGGTAGAACAAGTGCTGAAAGCACAGGTAGATTTTCTTAATGAATTAAATAATAAGAAAAATGATAATGCTGTTAGAGTTATGACTAGAGGAGGTAAAATGAATCAGGAACCTATGTATCCTGAGGGCCACCCTAAGAGAGTTGAGCAAGATTCTCAAAGAACTAATGTTGATGCACCTAGTCCTTCTAAGATGAAGAAAAAGAAAAATGATAGGACTTTGCATGCTTCTAGTGAACCTGTTGCTGACACACCTGAGAATCCCAATGATATTTCTATTTCTGATGCTGAAACACAATCTGTTAATGAACGTGAACCTAGTGATAATGATGATGTTCATGTTGATGCTCAACCTAGCAATAACAATGACGTAGAGATTGAACCAGCCGTTGATCTTGATAACCCACAATCAAAGAACCAACATTATGATAAGAGGTACTTCGTTGCTAGGAAGCACGGTAAAGAAAGAGAACATGGGTTTAGAAACCCATGCCTTTTCCTCCTAAACCATCCAAAAAAGGATGATGAGGATTTTGAGCGCTTTGCTGAAATGATTAGACCTATCTTTTTGCGTATGCATTTGACTGATATGCTTAAAATGAATCCTTATGCTAAGTATATGAAAGATATTGTTACAAATAAAAGAAAGATACCGGAAGCTGAAATTTCCACCATGCTTGCCAATTATACTTTTAAAGGTAGAATACCAAAGAAACTAGGAGATCCAGGAGTATACCATGCTCCATTAAAAGAAACTATGTTAAAACTGCTTTATGTGATCTTGGAGCCGGTGTTAGTGTTATGCCTCTCTCTTTATATCATAGACTTGATTTGAATAAGTTGACACCTATTGAAATATCTTTGCTAATGGCCGATAAATCAACTGCTATACCTGTCGGTATCTGTGAGGATGTGCCTGCTGTGGTTGCAAACATTACTATTTTAACGGACTTTGTTATTCTTGATATCCCCGAGGACGATAGTATGTCGATTATCCTTGGTAGGCCCTTTTTGAATACTGCAGGGGCTATTATTGATTGCAACAAAGGCAATGTCACTTTTCATGTTAATGGTAATGAGCATATGGTACACTTTCCGAGGAAACAACCTCAACTCCACAGTATCAATTCTATTGGAAAAATTTCAACGATTACTATTGGAGGTTTTGACTTACCTCTTACTACTGTCAAGAAGAAATATGATATTCTTATTGTTGGGGACATGCATATCCCCGTTGAGGTAACCTTGTGTTATTCGAAAATTCTCCGGTTTCATGTTATTCGGAAAGAGTTTGTTAACAAGACTTGATCAACCTTGTTAGTGGATTCCTTTTGATAAGAATGAGATGGATGAAGTTAGAAAGCACAACTCTTTGTACCCTCCTTTTAATTTCTGTTATTTAGATTAAATAAATAAAAAATAGTATTTTCTGTCTGTTTTTTGAATTATCCTTGCAATAAAAATACCGCAAAAATAAAAGTTCTCCAAATGTCCTGAAAATGAAATATTATTTTTAGTAGAATATTTAAGAATTTCTCGCACAGTGAACACACCAGGGGGCCCACCATTTGGCCACAAGGGCACAGGGCGCGCCCCACTACCTCATGGGCCCCACGTGGACCCCCTCCACTTATTCCAGCACCCACTCACTTCGTCTTCCTCCAGAAAAAAAACCTCCCATAGCTCAAACCCGTGTTCTAGCTCATCTTGCTGCCATTTTTGATCTCTTTGCTCAAAGCTCCATTCACAAAACTATTTGGGGAGATTGTTCTTCGGTATGTGACTCCTCCAATGGTACAATTAGTTTTTGTTCTAGTGCTTTATTTATTGCAAATTTTTGCTGCTAAGGTGACCTTGTTCTTTAGGTTGCATGTCAAATTTATATGGTCAAAAGTAGTTTTAATGCATGATATAGCCTCTAGGCACTTGTGCGAGTAGTTACTATCAATCTTGTTGAGTTGGTTCACTTTTATTTTGAGTCACTAAAAGTTTTAGAAATTTTTCGGAGAAAGAAAAATGCATAGGAAAATGTACCAAGGTGGTTCCTCAAGGAAGCAAGAACCCAGGCTAGCGATGCGTGAGCCGGACGATGAACCACTGAGGGAAGCTCAAGTGCGGGCTTGTGAATGGCCGTCAGAGGAGTTTATGGTCCAGGCAGGCATCAAGGATGAATTTGACGCGTATGTGCATAATGCTAATCTTGAGAACTTCGTGTCAGATAAGTGCCTACAGTACCACTACCTAACTGATTCCTTTGTGAGGAGGTTTAAATTCACATCCTCGCGCAATTCTCACACTATTTTATTTGATCTTTATGATAAATCATATACCATGGACCTAGAAGATTTTAATACTGCTTGTAAACTCCCGAGGTGGGGCAATGTTAGTGAACATCGCAAATCTGAATATAAAGACTTTCTTTCTAGTATCACCGTGGGGGAATCCAGGAAAATCACACAAGCTACCATAGGGAGCATTCATTTCCCTTCCATACATTATTTTGCTCTCTTTATTGGTAGATGCGTTAAAGGTAAAGATGAGGCTTGTCACATGTACGTTCCAGATCTTAGTTCCCTCAAGAGTGCGGTATTAGGCGATAAAAAATGTAACCTAGGGGCCATTGTTGCACGAAGGATGCATCTTAATGGTACAAGTGGAGATTTGTTTGGTGGAATTTATGCAACTCGTGTAGCTAATTATCTTGGTGTACCCATACATGGAAATGATATGGAGTTGCCTCCTGCTTATCTAGATTATAGTGCTATGGTTCGCCATTAGTTTCTTGAGAGGAATGAACAGCTCCTCCAGTACAGACTAATCTTTGACATACATCGCACTGTCCATGTTGCCCTCACTACTTCTACTTTCTTTAACTTTTAGGTAAAAACGAGATATGTTATAACCAGGGAGGAGGCGAACGAGTATGAGAGGAGGACGGAGGCAGCTCGCCTCCAAGCTGCAGCCCTTCAAGCAGTAGCTGCTGTCGGTGTCAAAACCGGCGGATCTCAGGTAGGGGGTCCCGAACTGTGTGTCTAGGATCGATGGTAACAGGAGACAGGGGACACGATGTTTACCCAGGTTCGGGCCCTCTCTATGGAGGTAATACCCTACGTCCTGCTTGATTTATATTGATGAATGTGGGTGTTACAAGAGTTGATCTACCACGAGATCGTAATGGCTAAACCCTAGGAGTCTAACCTGTATGACTATGGTAATGAATATATCCTTTCCGGACTAACCCCTTCGGTTTATATAGACAACGAGGGGATCTAGGGTTTACATAGAGTCGGTTACATAAGATGGAATCTTCATAGTCGGTCGCCAAGCTTCCCTTCCACGCCAAGGAGAGTCCAACCCAGACACGGGTACAGTCTTTGGCCTTCATGTCTTCATAGCCCATCAGTCCGGCCCATGGATAACAGGCCGGACGCCCAAGGACCCTTTAGTCTAGGACTCCCTCACTAGCCCCTGAACCTGGCTTCAATGAAGAGGAGTCTGGCCCGCAAATTGTCTTCGGCATTGCAAGGCGGGTTCCCTTCTATCCGAACTTCAAGATAGTCTTAGGATGCGATGATAGTATGTGGACCTGTCACACACACCATACATAACCGCAGAGAGAATATATTTTTATACGAGTCTAGTCCACTGATGGCTTTTACAACATGACATTATGTCTGTCCGGTCATAATTTCGAACCATTTTCACGTTTTGATGCCCCACGTCCCGACACGCGGTTGCCATTGGAACGTCTCGTGAAAGCAGAGATCGTGTCCCCTTATTGTGGGATTATCATCAATGCGGGCATGGGTAACCCAACCATGCTGTTTATACAGCCTAGGGAATAGGCGAAACTTAAGGCAAGCGATGAGGCATTTAATATTCGTTGCCTTTATAAGAGGATAAGGGTTCCCTCTTCCTCTCTCACGCCCTCTCTCTGTCTGCGCCTTTCTAATCTCGAGCTCCAGCGCCCAAGTTCTCATCTCCTTTCCACTCAAGCAACCATGTCCGGATCCGGAGGTTAGGGCAAGTGGATGGTCTCCTCCGTCAAGGAGGAGAACATTACGGAGGTTCGGGCGGCCGAATACTTGGCTAAGGAGATCAGCCACTGCCTGCCGGCCGAGGGACAAGTCATCCCCATGCCGAAGCCCGCCGAGAGGGTAGTGTTCCTCCCCCATTTCTTCCGCGGGCTAGGGTTTCCACTCCACCCTTTCGTCCGTGGGCTGATGTATTATTACAGGATAGATTTCCATGATTTGTCCCTGAATTTCTTCCTCAAAATCTCAGCATTTATCGTCGTGTGTGAGGCCTTCCTCCACATCCAACCCCACTTCAGATTCTGGCTCAAAGTCTTTAACGTGAAGCTGAAGGTGGTGGATGGCCAGCACACGGAGTGCGGAGGAGCTATGGTGAGCAAGCTGTCCAATGTCTCCTGGCCCAAAGGTACCTTTGTGGACACAGTAAAGGAGTGGCAGAAGCAGTGGTCCTACATCACAGAACCTTGCGGCACTACCTGGACCGCAACTGCCGAATTCCGCCCCGGCGCTCCGATGCGACTCACCTCTTGCGTCGAGAAGAGTCTGGATTGGGGTTCCCCTGACGAGGTGATAGCGCTGCAGACGCGCGTTCAAACCATGGTGACCAAGAAAGTCAAGCTTGTCGATATGATCCAGGTGATGCTAGTTCGCCGGATCCTTCCGTGCCAGCGCTGAAGCCGCCCTCTGTGGGAGTTCAACCCGAAGAAGCATCAGACCCTGGTGAGGCTCTTCGAGACTACTCATGAAGGCGCATGGAAGCTGCTCTTCAAGAGCAAGGAGAAACAACTAGCCACGGATTCAGACCGTGGTCATGATTGTAAACACCTTGCCAATGAGGTATGTCTTTTTTGATGCATTCTCCACTTGTTTGTTTCAAGGATGATGCCTGAGCTTTTATTGTTGCTTTTTCAGGACTAGATGGAGAGGGAGAAGCGGATCCAGTGTCCGGCTCCGCTGCCTGAAGAACCAGTCATCCCGCGTCTAGCGAAGATGCTGGTGCGGGCGCCTTATAAGGCGCCAGAGAAGAAGGCCAAGAAGAAGGCCAAGGGGGCCAAGGGTGGCCCCCGTCGCAAAGGCACTTCGGACATGACGTCCGAAGACGACGAAGTCCGTTCCTTTGTCCCTGAGGACAATGGCGAGGAAGAGGAGGAGGAGGAGGAAAGCAACCCTCCCCCTGAGGAGAGGAAGAAGAAGAGGGTGGCTTCGGCGCATCCGGAGGCGGAAACGCCCAAGAAAGGGAAGAGCGTCCCCACGGTCAACACCGCGTGGGATGCTGATGGCAGTCCGGAAAGACGCCCCCGCACTAAGCCCCTGGCCGCATCGTAAGTGACATGGCTCGCTCATGCGCGCGTCCGACCCTTTCTCTTCATTATCTTGACATAGTTAATTGTACTATTGCAGTACGCCCCGCGACCTTATCCAACGATCCTCATCTGGAGGTTCGTTGGCTCCATCGGAGATGGCGAGCATGTCGCCACCGCTTGTTTATTCCCCCGGGGCCAGGGATGACACTGAAGTGTTATCCCAGAGGACCGCTCCGAAAACAGGAGGAGCCCAGGACGCTGTCCGGGAGGTGCCACAAGTCGAGACCTCCACTGCTGGACACATGGAGCCGATCCCCATGGAGATTGGCGAAGAGGGCCGCATCCAGTTTGGCCCTCAGCCGAATACGATTCTAGAGACCCATATGGTTCCAAAGTCGGGTGAGCAGCCCCCTTTGAAGGAGGGGGTGCGTCGCTTCCACCGGTGGCCCCTATCCCTCCAGGGGCGCCAGATAACCTGATGGTGGCACATCGAGGCACCTCCATCGTGGACGGGCACCGTGTCCTTATGGGTGCGGTGATTGAGAAGATTCAGTCCGCCAAGAGTGGACTGAATGAAGCCTGCCGCAGCTTGTTGACAGGTTTCGAGGTAAGGAAGAGAAAAACCCCGTGTAGTCAGTAGTGCTTGAGACACTGTCCGGTGTTCGGCAAGAAGAACCAGACAGAGGATCAATCTTTTGTTATAGGAGACTAACGTAATATGTATGAATAAGCAGGCGTCGCTGTTGGCCGCGACCTCGCATGCTGCCGAAGTCTCTGAACTGAGGCAAAGGCTGGAGCGGACCGAGAATGAGCTCTGCGAGGTTAAGGTTCGGCTCCAGGAGAAGCAAGGTGAGTGACGACTTGCTCTGTGCTCGGAAAGGATATGCGTTGTATATTGACCGCGTTGTCGTAATATGTGCAGGAGCCGCGACCGAGGTCCAGGCCCTGAAGAGGGCCCTGGGCAAGGCCGAAGAGAAGGTTGTCCAGCAGCAAGCCGCTCGCAAGAAGTCCAAGGCCCGGGTCAAAGAAGTCCAGCAGGAGCTCCAGGATGCGGTGAAAAAATGCGAGGCGTTGGAGCATGATGCGTCGGTTCAAGGGGCCGAACTCACCAAGGCTTGTCAGAGCTTGGAGACAGCATGGAATGAGGCCCAGGCCGCCCTCCAGGAGATTCAGGAGGCCAAGAAAATCATGGCGGGTAAGGCTTTTAAGATGCAAATCAAGTATGCGGAGAAGCAGTACCTTTTTCTAACCCGGGTTCAGAGTTCCCCCGGAGCTTTTGTGGATTTACCACGCAGTGTATCAGACGCCGTGGAGTTCTATCGAGCCGAAGGAGGGGGTTCTACGGAGAAGCTATTTCGGTCGCAGTATGCAGCACCAGAGCATCCCGTGTCCTTCACCGATCAGCTGAAACAGCTGGTGGAGCTGCATAGGGTGACCGAACTAGCCATGAAGGATTTGATAATCCGGCTATGGCTAGCCGAAGCTATGCCAAGCAGCTACTTCGGACTCGTGAGGCAGATGGTGAACGCATGTCCTCGGTTGGACGTCGTCAAGCGCTCGGCCTGCACTGAAGGTGCGCGCATGGCCTTCGCCCATTGCAACATGTGGTGGGCGAAGATGGACGCCGTCGAGGTGACCAGAGGGCCACCAAAGGGCAAGGAACACCGCACACCCGAACGGTAATTTGCGGATGTCCTGGAGGGGTCTTGCCTTGCGGTAGCGCAATGTTCGCAGGACGTTGTATTTGAATAAATGTATTCATGTTGCCTTTACCTTGTGTAAAAAACAAAGCCTGTTTTGTGATGTAATTTTGTTATGCTTTGATTGTTTCCTCCTGTGCGGCCGTGTTGTATGCAATCTGAGGGTTGGCCAGTCGTTGGCTTCTGCCCTCATGTAGCTAGTACGGAGGTGTTCGGGATGGAATCTAAACAATCTTGATCCAATTATATGGTCCTTGAAGGAGTTGTCTAGCGCAACGAGCAAGGCAATCAGACTATACGGCTTAAACGCCCTCATTTAGCCATAGGAGTTTTATAATAAAGCATGGGCGCAGCCCCTGGTTCAAGCCAGGGTGCTGTCAGCATGTGATCGGGAAGTGCCGATCTTTCGCATAATGCGGAAAAAATCTCCAACGATTTGTGACCCTCGAACAGCTGACCGGCTCTTGCCATATCATGATAGTCAGTTTTTTGGCTTTGTCTACCGAGGTGCTCATCTGGTCAAGGCCAGGACACAATCACAGTAGTTCTCCCTTTACTACCCTAGTCGATTTAGCGGAACATAGGGTAGCAACCCAACTATTGACCAAAGACATGATTCAGAGCCAATGCATATAATGCTAAATTCGGGGTGCCGAACTTATCTTTAAGGATTGTTCAGACTTTGTTTCCGTATCATGGGGCGATGGGGAGGCCCTGGCAAATATGAAACGTACCAAAGTGTACGGTTGCTAGAAAATAAGTAATTTAGAGGAAAATAGAGGGGGAGCAGAGATAGGATCTGGGTCCCTTGAACTAGGATCATGAACTGTTTCCATTATAGTTGGGTTAATGCATTTAAGCACATTAGTACACAATAATGCAATAAGCAACCGACTGTTTGACATGCCGTAACCGGAGGCGAGCTGCGTGTGGGTCCCGAGAACGGTTAGAGTAGTCGTCAGATTGGCCTCTAGGGATGCCCCTCTGCGCCTGTGCTCCGTGTCAATCCGGTGTATTTGTCCTTTGACATGACCATAAATCAGGCCGTCGAAAGAGGCTCGCGTAAGAGAAACCTGAAAAAGGGGATAAGGAAATAGTAAATTTATATGTGTGTCCGGGAGCGCTCTGGCCGAACTGTAGATCTCGGGCTGGCTTGTGCCTCCGTCAATGTCCATGGAATTTTGAGTGCGTAAATATGTACGAGTGGTACGAATGCCACTACTTCATCGGGACTGGGACGGAGGCCGAATTGCTAATCGAGCTCTTGATGAGCCACGCTGTCCTGTTGTAGTGTAGTCCGGAATATCTTAATGATGTCCAGGGGCTCGGCGGTCGTACTATGGTGCTGCTTGAGAAGGCCACTATGTACCTCTGCTGCTAGGGCGGCGGTGTGCTCCTCTGTTCGGAGGGAGCATTCAGTATTGCCATTTACTGTTATGACGCCGCGTGGACCGGGCATCTTGAGCTTGAGATAAGCGTAGTGTGGCACTGCGTTGAATCTAGCAAATGCAGTTCATCCGAGCAGTGTGTGGTAGCCACTGCGAAAGGGGACGATATCGAAGATTAACTCTTCGCTTCGGAAGTTGTCCGGAGAATCGAAAACCACCTCCAGCGTGATTGAGCCCGTGCAGCGGGCCTCAACGCCTGGTATGACTCCTTTAAATGTAGTCTTTGTTGGTTTGATTCGTGAGGGATTAATGCCCATCTTCTGCACTCTATCCTGATAGAGCAGGTTGAGGCTGCTACCACCATCCATTAGGACTCGTGTTAGGTGAAATCTGTCGATGATTGGGTCGAGGACCAGTGCGGCTGAACCGCCATGTCGGATACTAGTTGGGTGATCTGGTCGATCGAAGGTGATCGGGAATGACGACCACGGATTGAATTTTGGGGCGACTGGTTCTACCTAGTAGACGTCCCTAAGTGCTCGCTTGCGCTCCCTTTTGGGGATGTGTGTAGCGTATATCATGTTCACCTTTTTGACTTGAGGGGGAAATTTCTTTTGCCCTCTAGTGTTCCGCTGCCGGGGCTCTTCGTCCTCGTCCTTGCTTTGTGATCGTTTTTCTTTGTTTTCGGCATTTAACTTGCCAGCCTGTTTGAAAACCCAACAATCTATGTTGGTGGGATTGGCTTGTTTATCTGGGGTACCATGTATCAGGCACGGACGATCGAGTATGCGATCCAGACAGAATGACCCCTCAATGTTCCTTTTGTAGGGCTTCTTTCGCTGGCCGGACTTGGAGCCGGTGAATCCGGCGTTAACGGTGGTGTCATCGATGTTGTCGCCATTGCTTCGGCGTTTGTGTCTATTGCGCCGGAGCTTGCCGGAGCTGTTCTTGGCCTTGGAGGGGCCTGTCTCACTGGTTGTGTTTTTACTACGAGCCAGCCAGCTGTCCTCACCCGCGCAAAAGAGGGTCATGAGTGCCGTAAGGGCTGCCATGGACTTCGGCTTTTCTTGGCCAAGATGGCGTGCTAGCCATTCGTCACGGATGCTGTGTTTGAAGGCCGCTAGGGCTTCGGCATCCGGACAGTCAACGATCTGGTTCTTCTTGGTTAGGAACCTAGTCCAGAATTTTCTGGCTAATTCTCCAGGTTGTTGAACTATGTGGCTTAAGTCATCGGCATCAGGTGGCCGGACATATGTACCTTGGAAGTTGTCAAGGAAGGCTTCTTCCAAGTCCTCCCAACTTCCGATGGAATTTTCGGGCAGGCTATTTAGCCAGTGTCGAGCTAGTCCTTTGAGCTTTAGTGAGAGGTATTTGATGGCGTGGAGGTCATCTCCGCGGGCCATGTGGATGTGAGAATAAAGTCCTCAATCCATACCGCGGGATCGGTTGTTCCGTTGTATGATTCAATATTGATGGGCTTGAACCCCTCGGGAAATTCGTGATGTAGCACCTCATCTGTGAAGCAGAGAGGGTATGCAGCGCCTCTATATCGGGCCGCGTCACGACGCACCTCCGATGAAGTCCGTCTGCGGTTATCGGCCCGGGTGTGACTAGGTTTGTCACGTCCGAATAGGTAGCCGTCTGCTCTGCTGTTCAGCTCCTGCCGAAGGTCGTATGTATGGTCCCGAGCCGTTTTGTCCCTGTTTTTGCGAGGCGGTGGGGTGGGCTGTTGTTTGGCCTGAGTTGCCGTTTTATCCCGACCGCGAGGTGGTCGGTCCACCGCACTATCCCGACCACGTGGTGGTCGGTCCGCATTGCGTGAGGGAGGTATGGGATCTGGTGCCTCCTCATCAAACTGTGATAGCAGTCTGCGCTTTGGGTAACTCTTGGCTGGGCGCTTGAGGCCGTATTCTTCGGCTGCCAGGACATTGGTCCACCTGTCAATGAGCAGGTCTTGATCAGCTTGGAGCTGTGTCTGCTTCTTCTTCAGGCTTCTTGTAGTGGCTGTTAGCTGGCGCTTGAAGCGCTCCTATTCGAGGGGTGTCTCAGGCACGATGAAGTCCTCATTGCCGAGGCTCTCATCATCCTTGGAGTCTGGATGATAACTATCATCGTCTGGGTCATTGGGCATGGCCTGTTTATCAGGGTTATCTTGCCCGTTGCCTTGTTCCTCCTGTTCGGATGCGGCCCCGACACGGTCTTCATTGTTTTTGGCATCGCCTGGTGTACTATTCTCTCTGGTGCTAGTGTTGCCATCATTTGAGCGACGAGGCTTAGAGCGGCGTTTAGGGCGCCGACGCTTGGACTGTGTCTCAGAAGGTTTATTCGCAACTGTATCTCCTTTGTCATTGTCACTAGCTTTTTTAGGTGTGTTGACCATGTACACATCATACGAAGAGGTGGCCATCCAATGTCTAGTGAATGGTGGGTCTTGGCCTTGCTCCATGTCGGCATCGTTGTCCATACCATCGATGTCCTCAAAGACGTAGTCAAGCACGTCGGTTAAGTCATCGACAATGGCTATGAATTGGGTGGCGTGTGGGAAGTGAAATTCCCCATCATCAGCCTTTGGCTCGAACCAAACATAGTTCGGCAGCGAGTCCTTGTCCAAGGACAAGTTCTTTAAAGAGTTTAGCACATCACGCAAAGGTGAGTGTTGGAAGATGTCTGTGGCGCTGAATTCGAAAATTGATAACCGATCCAGCTCGGTGCCCGCAGGCGTGCCCGGTTCGGAACTCATAGCCGGAGACGAGTCCAAAGTTACATTGACGCAGATATCGCGGGGTGCCTAGTCCGTGTGTGGCTCCAATGCCGCGAACTCTATGGCTTCGGATGGCACAATCTGCTCCGGTTCTAAGGCCGTTGCAGCACCAGGGGCCATCTCCTGGGTGTGATCCGATGACAGATTCAAGTCATGTTCACCGGGGCGTGGGGGAGCGATTGCCGTGGTCTCAAATCCATTGAAGATCAAGTCTCCATGGATATCCGTGACGTAGTTCAAGCTTCCGAATTTGACCTGGTGGCCAGGGGCATAGCTATCGATCTGTTCTAGATGGCCAAGAGAGTTGGCCCGCAGTACAAAGCCGCCGAACACGAAGATCTGTCCGGGGAGAAAGGTTTCTCCTCGAACAGCGTCACTATAGACGATTGAAGGGGCCATCGAACCTTTTGTTGACGGCACAGTGGAACTCTCAATGAAAGCAATAATGTCGATGTCAAAACCGGCGGATCTCGGGTATGTGGTCCCGAACTGTGCGTCTAGGATCAATGGTAACAGGAGACAGGGGACACGATGTTTACCCAGGTTCGGGCCCTCTCTATGGAGGTAATACCCTATGTCCTGCTTGATTGATATTAATGAATGTGGGTGTTACAAGAGTTGATCTACCACGAGATTGTAATGGCTAAACAGTAGGAGTCTAACCGGTATGACTATGGTAATGAATATATCCTTTCTAGATTAACCCCTTTGGTTTATATAGACACTTAGGGGATCTAGGGTTTACATAGAGTCGGTTACATAAGATGGAATCTTCATAGTCGGTCGCGAAGCTTGCCTTCCACGCCAAGGAGAGTCCAATCCGGACATGGGTACATTCTTCAGCCTTCATGTCTTCACAACTCATCAGTCGGCCCCATGGATAACAGGCCGGACGCCCGAGGACCTCTTAGTCTTGGACTCCCTCAGCTGCTGCATCTCAGTACAACCCCAGCTATGACTTTGGATATCCAGCAGGCCAGCAATGGCCATAGACCAACTTAGGCCAAAAGCCTAAGCTTGGGGGAGTATGTATTTCTCACCGACATTACATTCATGTTCACACACTCATTCTAGTTGTCGGTGCTCATACTTTTTCAATGTACTATCCATGCTAGTTTATTTTCTTTTCTAAGCCTTCTTCTTGTCTATTTGAAAAACCCTGAGAAAAACCAAAAAAATTAGTTGTAGCTTTTAGCTAGTTTACTTTCCATGCCTGTAGTAGTAGTAATTAAAGAAAAACCAAAAAGATTTCTCGTTCTTCTTTTGCTTGTTGGGAGCTTTCCCGTGTAAATAGTTTTATTTCTTTTCTTATTTTTTGGGGGTCGAGAGGAGAAGAACATGATGAAAATGTTGAGTGGCTCTGTAACGACCCGACCTCAGACGGTCAAGTCTCTGTGCTTAAGTGTCATCCCTGGATCGGTATGCTAACACACATAGTACTCGAGGTTTTATAACAGAGGTAAATCACATGTATAAAGTAACGTAAATACTATTACCTAAATCCAAATAGCGGAAGTAACAACAAGGTTGTGGATTTCCCATCAACACCAACGGCAAAGTTGAGTGTAGACATCGTAACCCTAATGTATCACTTACTCGTCGTAAGAATCCTGCAACATGAGACGTTGTAGCCATATAGGTGTGACGCCCCCGATTTGACCGTACACTAATCATGCACGCAAATGTGTACGATCAAGATCAAGGACTCACGGGTAGATATCCCAACACAACTCTACAAATAAAATAAGTCATACAAGCATCATATTACAAGCCAGGGGCCTCGAGGGCTCGAATACAAGAGCTCGATCGTAGACGAGTCAGCGGAAGCAACAATATCTGAGTACAGACATAAGTTAAACAAGTTTGCCTTAAGAAGGCTAGCACAAACTGGGATACAGATCGAAAGAGGCGCAGGCCTCCTGCCTGGGATCCTCCTAACTACTCCTGGTCGTCGTCAGCGGGCAGCACGTAGTAGTAGGCACCTCCGGTGTAGTAGGAGTCATTGTCGACGGTGGCGTCTGGCTCCTGGGCTCCAACATCTGGTTGCGACAACCAGGTAGAAAGGATAGCGGGAAAAGAGGGAGAAAGCAACCATGAGTACTCATCCAAAGTATTCGCAAGCAAGGAGCTATACTACATGTGTATGCATTGGTATCAATTGGGATAAGGCTATTATAAGTGGACTGAACTGCAGAAAGCCGGAATAAGAGGGGGATAGCTAGTCCTTTCGAAGACTACGCTTCTGGCAGCCTCCGTCTTGCATCATGTAGAAGAGAGTAGACTGAAGTCCTCCAAGTAGCATCGTATAGCACAATCCTAACCGATGATCCTCTCCTCGTCGCCCTGTGAGAGAGCGATCACCGGTTGTATTTGGCACTTGGAAGGGTGTGTTTTATTAAGTATCCGGTTCTAGTTGTCATAAGGTCAAAGTACAACTCCGAGTCGTCCTTTTACCGAGGGACACGGCTATTCGAATAGATAAACTTCCCTGCAGGGGTGCACCACATACCCCAACACGCTCGATCCCATTTGGCCGGACACACTTTTCTGGGTCATGCCCGGCCTTGGAAGATCAACACGTCGCAGCCCTACCTAGGCACAACAGAGAGGTCAGCACGCCGGTCTAAATCCTATGGCGCAGGGGTCTGGGCCCATCGCCCTTTGCACACCCGCACGTTGCGTACGCGGCCGGAAGCAGACCTAGCCTAGTGGCCTTCCAGTCCAATCCGGCGCGCGCCACTTAGTCGCTGACGTCACGAAGGCTTCGGCTGATACCACGACGCCGGGATACCCATAACTTCTCCCACGTAGATGGTTAGTGCGTATAGACCAAATGGCCAGACTCAGATCAAATACCCAAATCTCGTTAAGCGTGTTAAGTATCCGCGAACGCCGACCAGGGCCAGGCCCACCTCTCTCCTAGGTGGTCTGAACCTGCCCTGTCGCTCCGCCACAAAGATCCCCACAGAGGGCCGTCGGGACAAAGGTCCTTTCAGCCCCCAATCCGTGAATCACCCGCGAGTACTCCTCGAGCCAACCCGACTTTGGTCACCACATGTATCATGTTTAAAGTATAGTATATATCCATGATCACCTCCCGAGGTGATCACAGCCCAGTAGTATATCAAGGCAGACAGACAAGAGTGTAGGGCCACTGATGGAACACTAGCATCCTATACTAAGCAGTAGGATAGCAGGTAAAGGTAACAACAGTAGTAGCGAGGACAGGCTATGCAGCAGTATAGGATTAACTAAAGGCAGTAACATGCTACACTACTCTAATGCAAGCAGTATAGAGAAGAGTAGGCGATATCTGGTGATCAAGGGGGGGGGGGCTTGCCTGGTTGCTCTAGCAAGAGAGAGGGGTCGTCAACTCCGTAGTCGTACTGGGTAGCAGCGGCGTCGGTCTCGGTGTCTATCGAGAGAAGAGGGGGGAGAAACAGTAAATATTTAAGCAAGCATATGCATAGTGATGCATGACATGACAAGTAACGGCGTTAGAGAAGCCCTAACGCGGTAGTAGGTGATACCGGTGCAGGGGGATGACATCCGGGAAAGTATCCCCGGTGTTTTGCGTTTTCGGGCAGAGGAGCCGGAGGGGGAAAGTTGCGAGTGGGATAGGTTAGGAATGCGTGGCGGACGAACGGGCTGCGTATCCGGAATTGTCTCGTTGTTCTGAGCAACTTTCATGTTGAAAATATTTTAATCCGAGTTACGGATTAAAAGATATGATTTTCTAAAGATTTTAATAATTTCTGGAATTTAATTAATTATTTAAATCTAACATTATCCAAAACAGTGTTTGCTGATGTCATCATGACGTCAGCATGACATCAGCAGTCAACAGGGGCGTTGACTGGTCAAACTGACGTGTGGGTCCAGCGGGGCCCACCTGTCATACCCTGTTTAGGCTAATCAGGTTTTAGCTAAACTAATCACAGTTTAATTAGACTAATTAGTTAATTTGATTAATCTAATTATGATTAATTAACTTAATTAATTCCTTAATTAATTAATTAATTAATTTTATTATTATTAATTTTAATTCCTTTTTTTTAATAAAACGTTCTGGGACCGTGGGGCCACCCGGTCAGTGACCCAGGGGGCATAACGGGCGCGCGGGCGTTCAGGTGCGGGCATGCGCCCGGGCGGGCGCAGCGGGCGACGGGCGCCGCGGGCAGGGGGTGCGGGTTCACGGGCGCGGCCACGAGCGCCCACCGGGGTGAGCCCAGGCGATGGCCGTGGGCGCGGCCAGTGGCGCGGCCGCCGGAGACAAGGGGGCAGCCAGGGGCGGCGAGGTAGCGGGACGGCGGGGCACGCAGCCCAGGCGCGGCGTAGGGAAGGAGGCCGCGGTGGCCGTCGGGGGTGGCCGCGGTCGGGCGGCACACGAGCGAGGTGGCGAGCGAGATGGCGGGGCCGTAGGCGGAGCGCGACGGAGATGGGGGGGTCGGCGAGGGGCTCACATCGGAGCGTAGGGCACGTGGCAATGGTGCTCGAGGTGGGAGGACGGGGACGGCGGCGTCGTAGGCGAGGAGGCAGGAGACCGATGGGGAGGAGTCGGGGAAGGCGAGGCGGTGAGGGAGAGAGGAGGCCGGGGACGTCCGGCGAGGTGGTCGTCGGGGATGGGGCGGCTCTCGGCGACGGCGGGGCAGAACCGGGCGGCGTCGGGGTTCGGCGACGAGGGCGGAGGCGCCATGGTGCGCGACGGCGGCGGGGTGTCGAGCGGCGTCCGGGCGCCTTTTCCCCCGATCCAGATCGGGGAGGGAGCGAGGGGGGCGAGCGGGGTCGGGCGGCGAGCGCTGGGCGCTCCCGATCCAGATCCTGGGGGATCGGGGGAGGAGAGAGGAGCGTGGGGATCGTGTGTGGGTGGAGTGAGCGAGTGGGGCTAGGGTTTCGGGGTGGGGGGGCATGTGTAGGCCAGGGGTGGGCCGGCCTGGGCCGGTGGGGTTGGCCGGCTGGGCCGGTTGGCCCATGTGGGGAGGGGGGTTGTTCTCTTTTTTTGTTTGTTTGTTTGTTTTCTGTTTTAATTCAATTTAAAATATTTATGCATTTTATAAAACTGTATCTTCTATACCATAATTTTCTATGTAATATTTAGTTCAAACCGAATATTTTTATTTTAATGTTTGAAAACTTTTATTGTTTTCCTGTAATTAAATTTTGAATTTGTTTTGGTTTTGAATTATCTAGGGTTTATCAACAGTAACCGAGGCGACGTGGCATCATTAGCGGAGGATCACTGTAGCTTAATTATCCGGGCGTCACAATTCTCCTCCACTACAAGAAATCTCGTCCCGAGATTTAGGAGCGGTAGAAAGGGGAAGGGATTTGGTTACGAAATTCTAATGGATCTTCTCGAAGAAGTTAATTCCCTTCGTTGATGTCTTCAGTTCTTTATTCCAATGCATCATGATGAAGTTGTCGTCCTTTCTTCGAGGAACTCCATCGTACTTACGAATAGGTAAGGGGCAGCTTTACAACAATTGAATGTTATAAGGGAAATTCATTTAGGGGGTATCCCACGAATGATCATAAGAGTATCTCTCGAGTTGAACAATTAAAACACATCGAGAGCAAAGTAAGAAGGTACCATAAGAAGTTTGAAACGGATACACAATCTTCGTTGCCTGAAACAAGGCAACGGTATAGGTATTGTGTTTAATACCAGAATCGATGATTTCTCGGAAGGTGGCTCGTGAATCACAAACGAGGCCAAGTGCGAGGAATTAAATTTGGAAACCGGGGGTGTATAGGAGGGTCAGGTTTCGATCCTGTGTAACTGTGGGTTATGGGCCCACCATGTGGTTAAAAGTAGGTAAAGCGTTGATATCTTGCACGGTCATCATAGCAAGACATGTCAGAGGGTAGCCTATCATTTATGTTGGCAACAATGTCGGTACCAAGGGCGAGGGACGAAGAGAACCATTTTCCTGCTTGTTGTAACGAGGCGGACCAATAGGCAAAATCTCGTTCATCGGTGGTTACCGGAATGTCATCAACAATGGTAACAGGGTCTTACTGACAGAGTTGTACGCTGAGGTGCTTATAAAAGCAGTGACGTATTACTGCTTAGATCATATAAACCTCAAGAAGGTAAACAGAACAATGCAAAGGAAAATGTGATTCTTAGATTAAACAGAAGAATGGAAAGGAAAATGTGATTAAACACATATTTCAGGGGTATATCCTTCCCAAGAACAAGCAGAGTATGATATCCAAGACCGGATAGAAGGTAGAAAACTCTTTTAGGTAGGAGAGACAAATTTCATGACATTACCCATACAACGGTGTTTGGGTAATTTCAACAAGAAACATTTAGCATGGTGCTTCAAATGTTCTTATTGAAAATCAAAGTACCATAGACATGCTTCGAGATAGCGCTCACATGGTCAACAGGTGAAAATCAGACTTTGAAAAAAAAAGGATCCATTAGGAATAACTTCTAGAATAAGTCTTACAGTTTCCTCATGGAAGAATGGATAGCATTGCTAAAAGGGAAATATAACAATAGGGCCTCCGGCCAGGTGGGCTAGGTATGATACCACCTTACCGGGTCATCTAAAGACCAACGTTATAACTCTTGGAAATATGTTCCAACCATCATATCTGACTGAGTTTCAGATTTGATGGGTGTCAGGATACCTCAGACTCGGGATGCCTGAGAAGAAAAGGTGCAACACAATTTGACGAGATGACATTGTGAGTTTCTTAGAATTGATCTATGTAAGTGAGCTCTGAAATAAGAGGTCATCAGTATACCAAGGAGAGGATGAGGAAATGGCTGATAGGCTCAGCAACAAATCATCGAGATTTCCAAAGGATTGATTTCCACAATTATGTGAACAAGGAAATATCATTTGTCGAATCAAATGTCATAATGAAGTATGCTCGAGGGAAGTCATACACAACTGAACAATGATAGAAGGGTGCAACCAGGAATCTGGACTAGGTAGCACGATCAATGTTTGAATGATGATTCAATAATCAATAGAATTAGAATGAAACTGTAGACCAATAACTTCAAGCAATAGGGTTGCTAGAAGTTTAGAATTTTACACATCACAGACCATTTATCGGTATTCCGGTTAGAAACAACACGGAGACCAAGAAGAAAGGTGATGGTGAGAAGTATTACCTGTATCAAGAATCCTTAAGAGGTGATGAAATCCTCACGACTTTCTTGACATTAAAGATGGTAATACTCCAAGGTAAAGAAGAACAATGCGGGATAGCAAGGAACTCAAGGTATAACACAAAACACGAACAAGTTTGTGTTGGAGGGAAGTCAATAAAGTGGTTGATGGTAACACAAATCATCGAGGGCAAGGATGGTATTTATCATCATGAACTCAATTGATATCTTGGAAGAGCTCGGAATGCTGATGATGATCACGACACATTTGTCGAGAGATTTCATGAAGATGTAATCAATCGGTGATGACATCTAGTCAAACGAATGATAAACGAAAGGTTATTGGAACCATGGTTACGTCACAAACTCGAAATCAAGCTTGCGGTTCAAGGCGAAATGATATGATGAGGAAAATCGACGTAAGCTTAGCTCATCGTCGAGAATTGTGCTCCGTGAAGAAGGACCAAGCAGCACAGTTAAAATTTACCACGATAATGATATAGCCGATCAGGCTAGGAATGATATGATCGAGTACAAACTCGTACTTAAAGAAGATTATCAAGAGTTGCTGAACCGTAGGGCAGACTCGGTTCAGTTATCGGTGTCTTTGAGTGTTTAATAACTCAGAGCCCATGAAAACTGTAATCAGTGAGAATGTAGTACTTGATGAAGAACTCATAAGAAGTTATGCAGTTTCAAGATAATCTCGAGATACCAGGGGGGTAATACTCGAAGACGGATCAAAGTAGAGGTTTGACCGAGTTATTGATCCACATGAGACAAGTGCTTACACTTGCATCGAAAATGGTATTTAAAAGAGAACATGATCGGAAGCACGATTGTAAAAGGCCGGATCCCAGATATAAGATGAACTTATACCAAGGGAACTAATATCATTTACAAGAAGCTTCGATGATAAGTTTCACATCGGGTCCATGGGCATGAACGCAAAGGCTCAAGGTCGACTCCCAATTCTTCCATGCATAACCTTTCATTTTACTTCTCGCTTTTGATGAAGCTCTAGTATAGAAATTTTATCTAGCAAAATACCAGAAGAGTATGACTCGTGAAAACTTTTGAGTTCACACATAATAAGGGAGGCATAGGTTCAACCCATCGGGGTATCGTGGAAACATATTCCGCAAGCTGCGATAGTAAACATCACCAGCTCGAAAGTAGAGCATTGTTCAAAAGTAGATGATACAATTTACCAAAGGCATTATATACCCATGGAAAGGATCACAAGGTTATTCAATATGAAGGACACTATTGGATAAAATCCAACAAAGGGACCGATGGTCCACAAGGGATCTGATGTAGGCATCGGTACACAATCAGATAAGGAAACAATGCAAAGGCATCTGATTATAGAACATCTGAATAATTCGATGCTTAGATATCAAAGGAATTATGATTACTAAAATGAAGGATCAGTAGCAGACACTTTGATTAAGAATGGATAAGTTGAACAGACTTACGGGTACACTCGACGGCAATTTGATTGGTCGAGAACCAACTGACATTTTAAATGACATCTGAGCCGGAAGGCTGAATTCTATGATCTGAGTGAGAATTGCGAGCATTCGCAACATATTGAATCAATGACTCAAAATGGTATTGACAAAGGTTGCCAATAAGATTACTATACTTATGGGATTAACCATAATGCAAGCAAGCAAGAATTTCAGGAGCGATAGGTTGCTCAGGATTTTTGGAAGACCGAATGGTATTTCGAAGAAGTTTGTAAAATACATGAATCATCTGGGGATGAGTGGATACTCAATAAATGCGAGAAATTATCCGTAGGGGTATTCATGTGGCAAAGAACTGCAAGGCAATAGGCACAAGTTATTCTCGGAGTATCTTATAATAACAAGATCGGCTGGGAATAAAAGTAAGCACGACAGGTGTAAATACTTATCCATAGGGATAGTTCGGTGGTAGGGAATTGCAAAAGTGATAGGCACAAAGTCTCGAGAGGAATAGCAAAAGTGTATCTTCGGAATCTTCTGGTGAAGCAGGCCATCATCTGGAATGAAGGGGCTCTCCGGGAGAAAGTATTTACGAGATCCTAGAGCCAAAGTTAGTAAATTCATTTTAACCCGAATAGAAGAGAGATCAGAGCCCCAGAGTAATGATCGAGGAGTAAAAGATCCTAATACCACCCAATGGCGATGTGGGCCTGTAAGGAACACAGCCATGTTAGTAAAAGTTTTGTAATGTCTAGACTCGACTTCGGCCAAGGAGTGTGGAAGGGGGATTCCTACAGGCAGTCGGCTCTGATACCAACTTGTGACGCCCCCGATTTGACCGTACACTAATCATGCACGCAAATGTGTACGATCAAGATCAAGGACTCACGGGTAGATATCCCAACACAACTCTACAAATAAAATAAGTCATACAAGCATCATATTACAAGCCAGGGGCCTCGAGGGCTCGAATACAAGAGCTCGATCGTAGACGAGTCAGCGGAAGCAACAATATCTGAGTACAGACATAAGTTAAACAAGTTTGCCTTAAGAAGGCTAGCACAAACTGGGATACAGATCGAAAGAGGCGTAGGCCTCCTGCCTGGGATCCTCCTAACTACTCCTGGTCGTCGTCAGCGGGCAGCACGTAGTAGTAGGCACCTCCGGTGTAGTAGGAGTCATTGTCGACGGTGGCGTCTGGCTCCTGGGCTCCAACATCTGGTTGCGACAACCAGGTAGAAAGGATAGCGGGAAAAGAGGGAGAAAGCAACCGTGAGTACTCATCCAAAGTACTCGCAAGCAAGGAGCTATACTACATATGTATGCATTGGTATCAATTGGGATAAGGCTATTATAAGTGGACTGAACTGCAGAAAGCCGGAATAAGAGGGGGATAGCTAGTCCTTTCGAAGACTACGCTTCTGGCAGCCTCCGTCTTGCATCATGTAGAAGAGAGTAGACTGAAGTCCTCCAAGTAGCATCGTATAGCATAATCCTAACCGATGATCCTCTCCTCGTCGCCCTGTGAGAGAGCGATCACCGGTTGTATCTGGCACTTGGAAGGGTGTGTTTTATTAAGTATCCGGTTCTAGTTGTCATAAGGTCAAAGTACAACTCCGGGTTGTCCTTTTACCGAGGGACACGGCTATTCGAATAGATAAACTTCCCTGCAGGGGTGCACCACATACCCCAACACGCTCGATCCCATTTGGCCGGACACACTTTTCTGGGTCATGCCCGGCCTCGGAAGATCAACACGTCGCAGCCCTACCTAGGCACAACAGAGAGGTCAGCACGCCGGTCTAAATCCTATGGCGCAGGGGTCTGGGCCCATCGCCCTTTGCACACCTGCACGTTGCGTACGCGGCCGGAAGCAGACCTAGCCTAGTGGCCTTCCAGTCCAATCCGGCGCGCGCCACTCAGTCGCTGACGTCACGAAGGCTTCGGCTGATTCCATGACGCCGGGATACCCATAACTGCTCCCACGTAGATGGTTAGTGCGTATAGACCAAATGGCCAGACTCAGATCAAATACCCAGATCTCGTTAAGCGTGTTAAGTATCCGCGAACGCCGACCAGGGCCAGGCCCACCTCTCTCCTAGGTGGTCTGAACCTGCCCTGTCGCTCTGCCACAAAGATCCCCACAGAGGGCCGTCGGGACAAAGGTCCTTTCAGCCCCCAATCCGTGAATCACCCGCGGGTACTCCTCGAGCCAACCCGACTTTGGTCACCACATGTATCATGTTTAAAGTATAGTATATATCCATGATCACCTCCCGAGGTGATCACAGCCCAGTAGTATAGCAAGGCAGACAGACAAGAGTGTAGGGCCACTGATGGAACACTAGCATCCTATACTAAGCAGTAGGATAGCAGGTAAAGGTAACAACAGTAGTAGCAAGGACAGGCTATGCAGCAGTATAGGATTAACTGAAGGCAGCAACAAGCTACACTACTCTAATGCAAGCAGTATAGAGAAGAGTAGGCGATATCTGGTGATCAAGGGGGGGGGCTTGCCTGGTTGCTCTGGCAAGAGAGAGCGGTCGTCAACTCCGTAGTCGTACTGGGTAGCAGCGGCGTCGGTCTCGGTGTCTATCGAGAGAAGAGGGGGGAGAAACAGTAAATATTTAAGCAAGCATATGCATAGTGATGCATGACATGACAAGTAACGGCGTTAGAGATGCCCTAACACGGTAGTAGGTGATACCGGTGCAGGGGGATGACATCCGGGAAAGTATCCCCGGTGTTTTGCGTTTTCGGGCAGAGGAGCCGGAGGGGGAAAGTTGCGAGTGGGATAGGTTAGAAATGCGTGGCGGACGAACGGGCTGCATATCCGGAATTGTCTCGTCGTTCTGAGCAACTTTCATGTTGAAAATATTTTAATCCGAGTTACGGATTAAAAGATATGATTTTCTAAAGATTTTAATAATTTCTGGAATTTAATTAATTATTTAAATCTAACATTATCCAAAACAGTGTTTGCTGATGTCATCATGACGTCAGCATGACGTCAGCAGTCAACAGGGGCGTTGACTGGTCAAACTGACGTGTGGGTCCAGCGGGGCCCACCTGTCATACCCTGTTTAGGCTAATCAGGTTTTAGCTAAACTAATCACAGTTTAATTAGACTAATTAGTTAATTTGATTAATCTAATTATGATTAATTAACTTAATTAATTCCTTCATTAATTAATTAATTAATTATTTTTATTATTATTAATTTTAATTCCTTTTTTTTAATAAAACGTTCTCGGACCGTGGGGCCACCCGGTCAGTGACCCAGGGGGCATAATGGGCGCGCGGGCGTTCAGGTGCGGGCATGCGCCCGGGCGGGCGCAGTGGGCGACGGGCGCCGCGGGCAGGGGGTGCGGGTTCACGGGCGCGGCCACGAGCGCCCACCGGGGTGAGCCCAGGCGATGGCCGTGGGCGCGGCCAGTGGCGCGGCCGCCGAAGACAAGGGGGAAGCCAGGGGCGGCGAGGTAGCGGGACGGCGGGGCACGCAGCCCAGGCGCGGCGTAGGGAAGGAGGCTGCGGTGGCCGTCGGGGGTGGCCGCGGTCGGGCGGCACATGAGCGAGGTGGCGAGCGAGATGGCGGGGCCGTAGGCGGAGCGCGACGGAGATGGGGGGGAGGTCGGCGAGGGGCTCACATCGGAGCGTAGGGCACGTGGCAATGGTGCTCGAGGTGGGGGGACGGGGACGGCGGCGTCGTAGGCGAGGAGGCAGGAGACCGATGGGGAGGAGTCGGGGAAGGCGAGGCGGCGAGGGAGAGAGGAGGCCGGGGACGTCCGGCGAGGTGGTCGTCGGGGATGGGGCGGCTCTCAGCGACGGCGGGGCAGAACCGGGCGGCGTCGGGGTTCGGCGACGAGGGCGGAGGCGCCATGGTGCGCGACGGCGGCGGGGTGTCGAGCGGCGTCCGGGCGCCTTTTCCCCCGATCCAGATCGGGGAGGGAGCGAGGGGGGCGAGCGGGGTGGGGCGGCGAGCGCTGGGCGCTCCCGATCCAGATCCTGGGGGATCGGGGGAGGAGAGAGGAGCGTGGGGATCGTGTGTGGGGGGAGTGAGCGAGTGGGGCTAGGGTTTCGGGGTGGGGGGGCATGTGTAGGCCAGGGGTGGGCCGGCCTGGGCCGGTGGGGTTGGCCGGCTGGGCCGGTTGGCCCATGTGGGGAGGGGGGTTGTTCTCTTTTTTTGTTTGTTTGTTTGTTTGTTTTCTGTTTTCTTTTATTATTTCTTTATTTTCTGTTTTAATTCAATTTAAAATATTTATGCATTTTATAAAACTGTATCTTCTATACCATAATTTTCTATGTAATATTTAGTTCAAACCGAACATTTTTATTTTAATGTTTGAAAACTTTTATTGTTTTCCTGTAATTAAATTTTGAATTTGTTTCGGTTTTGAATTATCTAGGGTTTATCAATAGTAACCGAGGCGACGTGGCATCATTAGCGGAGGATCACTGTAGCTTAATTATCCGGGCATCACAATAGGTCAGTACATTGAATGTAATGGCAAATTCACGCCATAGAGTAATGATGAATAATGGCTATCACTACATACATATTTGGCTGGTGGAGGTTCTAAGTTTAATTTTTTATAAAGCTAATTTTTCCCTACAACAAAGGAATATATTTTATTTAACTGCAAAGTTTGTTGAAAAATTTGAGAAGGTAACCCCAACTCAATCCCAAATTAACATTAACCCAACAAATTATTAATTAAATAGAGTGATGAGATCAACATAATAATTGAAGTACCAGATACTCAAGATGTCCATAACCGGGGACATGGCTAATCATGATTAGTTTGTACACTCTGCAGAGGTTTGTGCACTTTTCCCCACAAGACTCGATCTCCTTCATTGAATTTCTTGCACTGGATGATGTTCGAGAAACGGATGACCGAGACACAGTCTTTCTAAAGAGGTCCCCTTAACCGATAGATAGGCCAGTACACCTACAATCCCCTACATATTCTAGCCCATAATGGAAAGGTTTCCCACAAGTTACTCAACTATGCCAGAGCCCATAATGGTTTGTGGCTGCACACGGAAGTTTCTAGCATGAACAATTTTATGATCCCTTTGAGCCTGGGTGGCGAACCATAGGAAAATCACACAGAATACCCCGGGATCTCCTTGGACAACACTGGATTCCCTAGGTGTCCACAAACCTATCCTCCTAGAAGTATATTAAAGTAGCCACCTTAAGTTAAACCTTAGTTAACAATAACTCTCACAAGCTTCATGAATTCTCTCAAAACCCAATCCACATCTACGAGCATAGCATAGCAGTATAAGCATAACGTAGTAACTCCCAGGGTTTGATATAAAAAGGGTAATAGGTTCCTACCTCATCAACTACTTCCCAAGTACCCACATATTATCAATCCTACTCATGCAATGTTTGAGGGTTGAAACTAATGCATAAAAACTGGGTAATAAAGGGATATGATCAAAGTGTGAACTTGCCTTGTACTATTGATGAAGATGATTCGCACTCATAACTCCTGATAGTTCTACTCGTCACACTCCGGTCAATCTATCGTGAGCAAGCAATTGCATACATAAACACTCATGCAAAAGATTCAGGGAAAAGCTCTCAGAAAACTTCAAAAACAAGGAAACAACTCTTGCAGTAGAAAAAAATTCTAACAATACCAAAATTGGGTGGATTTGGTCTTATCATAAAGTTTAGGTCCAGAGTTATGATATGCAAAAACAATCAACTAAATCGGAGTTACAAAACTCGAGTTATGAACAAAAGAAGTTTAAATTCAAATCTGTTTGAAATCAAATTTTAAACTTTCAAAAATATGTTTAAGTCATTTTACTAGATAGAGGGGATCATAACAAAGAAGTGGGCATTGGTTTCGTTGGATTTGGATAAGCGAGAAAAAGTTCTGATCATTTAAAGAACACGTGCTAAACTGTAAATAAACTATTGCATCTAGATCCCTGGCCGAAATTAAAACAGAAAAAGAAAAACCTAATGAACGAACGTTCACTATGAAAACCTAAGGAACGGCTTCATTCGATGCGACTAGATAAACAGCGAGCGTTCGCTAATTTAACTAGATTAAATAAAAAAACTGGGTTTTAACAAAAACCGAAACCCTAAATAAAACCGGTCTTGGTTTTTACCTAAAAACCGGCAGCGGCGGTCGGCGGCTGCGGGGTTGGGCTCGGCGGCGGCGGCGCGGGGCAAGGCAGCGGTGACAAAGTGCGGCGCAGGGCGCAAGCAGGCGGCGGCGGCGCGGCAGGCGGCGTCGGCGGTGGGGCGCGGCGAGATGCGAGAGGAGGGCGGTGGGGCTCCGCTATTTAAAGAACGGGGCAGGGCGATGGCTTGCGGAAGGGGCCGAAGAAGTCCGGCCTCGGCACGAACACCGAGGTCGACGCGGCAGCGCACCGTAGTGGCAACGGACTCCCGAGCGGGAGCTCGGGGACGAGCGGGCGAGCGGCGTGGGCCGGCTGGGCCCTGGCCTGGCGAGCTGGGCCGGCCTGGCCCGGTCGGTCCAAACAGGTTTTTTTCAAATAGGTACGCAAAGAACTTTTGGAGAAAAATAATTTGAATAAAAATAATTTGTCTTCTCTCATGAAAATCATTGAGTTGCATAAAGTTTCTGATTTTTGAAATAGTTCCAAATGGAATTCAAATCTTTTCAAAACCCTTTTTCATCTATTTAAATGGAAGAAGTCATATCATCTTTACTCTAGGGTTTTGTGATGAAATGAATTTGAATACATGGAGATCAGAACTGCAAGGTGAAAGTTTAGGAAAGGCATTTCATTCCCTCTCATTAACTTTCAAAAGTTTCAAATTTCACTCAATATCAGACAAGCAATCTCACCACTATCAAACAAACAATCGAAACTCTTTATTTAATATAACATTCCAAATTTAAGAATTTTGGGATGTTACAAGCTCTCATATGCATTATTGTTGATTTAACCAAGAGCCCATATTACCTTGTCTTCTCCCTTGTATTAAATGTGTGCAGATTCTAGCTTAGTCCAATGCACGTGCACAATTATTATTATCCACACCGTTGGGTCGTGCAAGTGAAAGTTGATAATGGCGATAGATGATGGACTGAATGAGATGAGAGACGCTGGTATGGACTCGACCTGTCTTGTTTTGTAAATATGATTAGTTAATCGTTCCTGATTCATCCTATTATGAACGAAACATGTTTGCAATTACAATTAGAGATTATAGTTTCCCATGCCATGTTTAATTAGCTAGGAGTTTATAATGGTTTACCTTGCATGCCAACATGCTATTAAAATGGTTATGATGTGGTATGATAGGGTGGTATCCTCCTGTGAATGATTTAAGTGACTTGACTTGGCACATGTTCACGCATGTAGTTGAAACAAAAACAACATATCCTACTCATGCTTGTACTCATTGTTGATTAATCTTAATGCATGTTCATGACTGTTGTTGCTCTCTAGTTGGTCGCTGCCCAGTCTCTTTCTAGCCTTCACTTGTACTAAGCGGGAATACTACTTGTGCATCCACTTCCATAAACCCCAAAGTTATTCCATATGAGTCCACCATACCTTCCTATATGCGGTATTTTCCTGCCGTTCCAAGTAAATTTTTATGTGCCAATCTCTAAACCTTCAAATGAAATTCCGTTTTGTATGCTCGAAAAGCTCATGTATCAACTAGGTTTGTCTATATCTTCCATGCTAGGTGGGTTATTCTCACGATGAGTGGACCCCGCTCATCATTCACGAGGAAATGGCCGGTAACCGGGATGCCTAGTCCCATGCTCAAATCAAATCAAAATAATTGCAAACAAAATTCCCTCGGGATTGTTTTTAGCTGGACGGCACCGATTGTTTGGTACAAGCCATGGATTGATGTTTGTTGGTGGTGGGGGAGTATAAACTTTACCATGTTGTTATGTTGACAATGAAAGATATTGAGATCTCTTGGTTGTTATGTTGAAAATGAAAGTATGCCACTCAAAATATTATTTATCTCGGTTTCAAAATTCGAGCTATGGCACCTCTGCAAATCCCTGCTTCCCTCTACGAAGGGCTTATCTATTTACTTTTATGTTGTGTCATCATCCTCTTATGAAAAATCACCAGTTGGAGAGCACCGCTGTCATTCGCATGCATTGCTATTAATTTACATTGAGTATGACTATGACTGGATCTCTTTTACCATGAATTACAATGTCTATTCAGGTCTTGATCTTCAGGGGTGCTCTGCATTTTTGTTTTGCGGTCTCATAAAGGGCTAGCGAGATACCATCTTGTTATATCATGTTATGGTTGTTTTGAGAAAGTGTTGTCAACCGAGATTTATTATTATTGCTCGCTAGTTGATTATGCCATTGATATGAGTAAACATGAGACCTAAATGTTATTGTGAATATGGTTAGTTCATAATCTTTAATGAAAACTTGAATGCTGGCTTTACATATTTGCAACAAGAAGATCAAACAAAGTTTGTAAAAGTTTTTCTTTATCACTTTCAGTTTGTCAACTAAATTGCTTGAGGACAAGCAAAGGTTTAAGCTTGGGGGAGTTGATAAGCCTCCTACGTATCTACTTTTCCAAACACTTTTGCCCTTGTTTTGGACTCTAACTTGCATGATTTGATTGGAACTAACCCGTACTGACAGTGTTTTCAGCAGAAATGCAATGGTGTTATTTTGGTGCAGAAATAGAAGTTCTTGGAATGACTTGAAAATCCACGGAGACACATTTTGGAATTAATGAAAAATACTGGCGAAAGAATCTGCATCAGGGGGCCCACACCCTGTCCACAAGGGTGCAGGGCGCCCCCTTGGGGCACCGCCCCTGCCTCATGGCCCCCCTAGGACTCCACCGACCTTAACCCCAACTCCATATATTCACTTTTGGGGAGAAAAAAATCAGAGAGAAGGATTCATCACATTTTACGATACCGAGCCACCGCCAAGCCCTAATCACCCTCGTGAGGGCTGATCTGGAGTCCGTTCGGGCACCGGAGAGGGGAATCCATCACCATCGTCATCATCAACCATCCCCCACCACCAATTTCATGATGCTCACCATCGTGTGTGAGTAATCTCATCATTGGCTTGCTGGATGGTGATGGGTTAGATGAGATTTACCATGTAATCGAGCTAGTTTTGTTAGGGTTTGATCCCTAGTATCCATTATGTTCTAAGATTGATGTTGCTATGAATTTGCTATGCTTAATGCTTGCCACTAGGGCCCGAGTGCCATGATTTTAGATCTGAACCTATTATGTTTTCATGAATATATGTGAGTTCTTGATCCTATCTTGCAAGTCAATAGTCACCTACTATGTGTTATGAGCCGGCAACCCCGAAGTGACAATAATCGGGACCACTCCCGGTGATGACCGTAGTTTGAGGAGTTCAAGTATTCACTAAGTGTTAATGCTTTGGTCTGGTACTCTATTAAAAGGAGGCCTTAATATCCCTTAGGTTCCAATAGGACCCCGCTGCCACGGGAGGATAGGACAAAAGATGTCATGCAAGTTCTTTTCCATAAGCACGCATGACTATATTCGGAATACATGCCTACATTACATTGATGAACTGGAGCTAGTTCTGTGTCACCCTATGTTATAACTATTGCATGAGGAATCGCATCCGACATAATTATCCATCATTGATACATTGCCTATAAGCTTTTCACATATCGATCTTTGCTTAGTTACTTTTCCATTGCCACTGTTATGATTGCTACAAAAACTACAACAGTTACTTTTGCCACCGTTACCATTACTTCCATACTACTTTGCTACTAAATACTTTGCTACAGATATTAAGTCTTTCAGGTGTGGTTGAATTGACAACTCAACTGCTAATACTTGAGAATATTACTTGGCTCCCATTGTGTCGAATCAATAAATTTGGGTTGAATACTCTACCCTCAAAAATGGTTGCGATCCCCTATACTTGTGGGTTATCAGATCCCATCTAGGGGCCTTTTCCAGCGTCCTGCCGGAGGGGGATTCGATCACGGAGGCCTTCTACATCAACTCTATTGCCCTTCCAATGAAGCGTGAGTAGTTTACGTCAGACCTACGGGTCCATAGCTAGTAGCTAGATGGCTTTTACTCTCTCTCTCTCTCTCTCTCTCTCTCTCTCTTTGATTCTCAATTACATGTTCTCCTCAATGTTCTTGGAGATCTATCCGATGTAATATTCTTTTGCGGTGTGTTTGCCGAGATCCGATAAATTGTGGATTTATGATCAGCTTATCTATGAATATTATTTGAATCTTCTCTGAATTCTTTTATGCATGATTTTATATGTTTGTAATTCTCTTCGAACTATCGGTTTGGTTTGGCCAACTAGATTGGTTTTTCTTGCAATGAGAGAAGTGCTTAGCTTTGGGTTCAATCTTGCGTTGTCCTTTCCCAGTGACAGTAGGGGCAGCAAGGCACGTATTGTATTGTTGCCATCGAGGATAAAAATATGGGGTTTTCATCATATTGCTTGAGTTAATTCCTCTACATCATGTCATCTTGCTTAATGCGTTACTCCGGTCTTTATGAACTTAATACACTAGATGCATGCTGGATAGTGGTCGATGTGTGGACTAATAGTAGTAGATGTAGAATCGTTTCAGTCTACTTGTCACGAACGTGATGCCTATATTCATGATCATTGAATTAGATATCGTCATAACTTTGCGCTTTTCTATCAATTTCTCGGCAGTAATTTGTTCACCCACCATATTATTTGCTATCATGAGAGAAGCCTCTAGTGAAACCTATGGCCCCTGCGGTCTATTTTCCATCATATAAGTTCTATTTTCAATCATAATAGTTTCCGATCTACTATTTTGCAATCTTTTACTTTCCGGTCTATAAACCAAAAATACCAAAAATGTTAACTTTATCGTTTATCTATCTCTGTCAGATCTCACCTTTGCAAGTAATTGGGAAGGGATTGACAACCCCTTTATAATGTTGGGTGCAAGTTGTTCTTTGTTTGTGCAGGTATTCAGTGACTTGTGTATCGTCTCCTACTGGATTGATACCTTGGTTTTCAAACTGAGGGAAATACTTATCTCTACTTTGTTACATCACCCTTTCCTCTTCAAGGGAAGAACCGGCGCAAGCTCAAGAAGTAGTAGGAAGAATTTTTGGCGCCGTTGCTGGGGAGATCTATGCCAAGTCAAGCCATACCAACTACCCATCATAAACTCTCATCTCTTGCATTACATTATTCGCCTTCGCCTCTCATTTTCCTCTCCCCCACTTCTAAAATGATTTTCACAAAGATTTGCCTTTTCTTTGCCCCTCTTCCGCTTGTCTTCTTCGCTTGCTTTTTGCGTTCTCGTGTGTTGGATTGCTTCCTTTGTCACGATGGCTCAAGAGAATACCAAATTGTGTGATTTTTCCAACACCAATAATAATGATTTTATTAGTACTCCAATTGCTCCCGCTACTAATGCGGAATCTTGAGATATTAATGCCGCTTTGCTGAATCTTGCCGTGAAAGATCAATTTTTTGTCCTTCCTAGTGAAGATGCCGCATCCCATCTAAACAATTTTGTGGATTTTTGTGATATACAAAAGAAAAAAGATGTCGATAATGATATTGTTAAATTGAAGCTATTTCTGTTCTCGCTTTGAGATTGTGCTAAAACTTGGTTTTCATCTTTGCCTAAAAATAGTATTGATTCATGGAATAAATGTAAAGATGCTTTTATTTCCAAGAATTTTCCTCCCGCTAAGATCATCACCCCTAGGAACGATATTATGAATTTTAAGCAACTTGATCATGAACATGTTGCACAATCTTCGGAGAGGATGAAATTGATGATATGAAATTTCCCTAGTCATTGTTTGAATTTGTGGATGATTATATAATTCTTTATGCTGGATTGAATTTGGCTTCTAGAAATCTTTTAGATTCGGACGCAGGAGGCACTTTTATGGAAATTACTTTAGGATAAGCTGCTAAACTCCTAGATAATAATGTGGTTAATTCTTCTCAATGGCATACCGAAAGATCTTCCACTAGTAAAAAGTGCATGCGATTGAAGAGATTAATGTTTTGAGTGGAAAGATGGATGAGCTTATGAAATTATTTACTAGCAAGAGTGCTTCTATTGATCCTAATGATATGCCTTTGTCTACTTTGATTGAAAATAATAATGAATCTACGGATGTGAATTTTGCTGGGAGGAACAATTTTGTTAATAACACGTATAGAGGTAATTTTAATTGTAGACCGTTTCCTAGTAATTCCTCTAATAATTATGGTAATTCCTACAAAAATTCGCATGGAAATTTTAATAAGATGCCCTCTGATTTTGAGAATAGTGTTAAATAATTTATGAGTTCGCAAAATAATTCCAATGCTTTGATTGAAGAAAATTTGCTTAAGATTGATGATTTGGCTAGGAACGTGGATAGAATTTCTCTTGATGTTAATTCTATGAAATTTAGATCTATTCCACCCAAGAAAGATATCAATGAGTCTCTCAAAGCTATGAGAATTTCCATTGATGAGTCCAAACAAAAAACCGCTAAGATGCGCGCTAAGAAAGATTGGTTTATAAAAACGTGTTCTTCTAGTTTCCGTGAAAAAAATGATGATGATCTTAAAGTGATTGATGTGATTCCTATTGAATCTTTGTTTTCCAATATTAATCTTGATGGGACAGGATATGATTCAACTTTAGTTAAAAGGCATCCCAATGATTCGAAGTTTTTAGATCTTGATGCAAAAATTGATAAGTGGGATTGGAGAGGTCAAAACTTTAGGTAGCAGTGAACCCACTCTTTTGGATTTCAAGGAATTTAATTATGATAATTTTTCTTTAATGGAGTGTATTTCCTTTTTGCAATCCATGTTGAATTATCCTCATACTTATAATCAAAACAAAGCTTTTACTAAACATATTGTTGACGCTATGATGCAATCTTTCGAAGAAATGCTTGAATTGGAAGTTTCTATCCCTAGAAAAATTTATGATGAGTGGGAACCTACTATTAAAATATAGATTAAAGATTATGAGTGCCATGCTTTGTGTGATTTGGATGCTAGCATTTCCACAATTCCAAAAACTTTATGTGATGTGTTAGGTTTCCGTGAAATTGATGATTGTTCTTTAAATCTGCTTCTTGTGGACTCCACTATTAAGAAACATGTGGGAAGGATTAATGATGTTCTTATTGTTGCAAATAGGAATTATGTGCTCATAGATTTCATTTTTCTTGATATAGATTGCAATCCTACATCTCATATTATGCTCGGTAGACCTTTCCTTAGAACGATTGGTGCAATTTTTGATATGAAAGAAAGAAACATTAGATTTCAGTTTCCGTTAAGGAAGCGCATGGAACACTTTCCTACAAAGAAAGTTAAATTGGCTTATGAATCTATTATGAGAGCTACTTATGGATTGCATACCAAAGATGACAATACCTAGATCTATTCATGTTTAATACCTAGTTAAGGGCGTTAAACAATAGCGCTTGTTGGGAGGCAACCCAATTTTATTTTTGTTCTTGCTTTTTAGGTCCTGTTTTGCATTAAATAATTTATCTAGCCTCTTTTTAGATGTAGTTTTGTGTTTTAATTATTGTTTGTGCCAAGTAAGACCTTTGTGATAGCTTACGGTGATAGTTGATTTGATCTTGCTAAAAAACAGAAACTTTTGCGCCCAGTGACAGAATTGATCTGAGCTACTGGAACGTGATAAATTGTTGAATTTTTTACACAAGATTGGTACAAGTTGCCTCTATTTTTATAATTTTTCAGAATTTTTGGAGTTTAATAAGTATTTGGGGATTTCAGATTGCTACAGACTATTCTGTTTTTGACAGATTTTGTTTTCTTTGCGTTATTTGCTTATTTTGATGAATCTATGGGTAGTATCGAGGGGTATGAACCATGGAAAAGCTGGAATATAGTAGATATTACACCAATATAAATAAAGAATGAGTTCACAACAGTACCAAAACTGGTGATTTATTTTCTTTTTCTAACGGAGCTTATGAGACTTTCTGTTGAGTTTTGTGTTGTGAAGTTTTCAAGTTTTGGGTAAGGATTTGATGGACTATGTAATAAGCAGTGCAAAGAGCCTAAGATTGGGGATGCCCAAGGCACCCCAAGGTAATATTCAAGGACAACCAGGAGCCTAAGCTTGGGGATGCCCCGGAAGGCATCCCTTCTTTCGTCTTCATCTATCGGTAACTTTACTTAAGGCTATATTTTTATTCACCACATGATATTTGTTTTGCTTGGAGCGTCTTGTATGATTTGAGTATTTTCTTTTTAGTTTGCCACAATCATCCTTGCTTTACACACATTTTGAGAGGGATATGCATGAATCGTGATTTATTAGAATACTCTATGTGCTTCACCTATATCTTTTGAACTAGGCAACTTTTGCTCTAGTGCTTCACTTATATCTTTTTAGAGCACGGCAGTGGTTTTGTTTTATAGAAATTTTTGAACTCTCATGCTTTACTTATATTATTTTGGGAGTCTTTAAACAGCATGGTAATTTGCTTTGGTTATAAATTTAGTCCTAATATGATAGGCATCCAAGAGGGATATAATAAAAACTTTCAGATAAAGTGCATTGAATACTATGAGAAGTTTGATACATTATGATTGTTTTGAGATATGAAGATGGTGATATTAGAGTCATGCTAGTGAGTAGTTGTGAATTTGAGAAATACGTGTGTTAAAGTTTGTGATTCCCGTAGCATGCACATATGGTGCACCATTATGTGATGAAGTCGGAGCATGATTTATTTATTGATTATCTTCCTTATGAGTGGCGGTCGGGGGTGAGCGATAGTATTTTCCTAGCAATCTATCCCCTAGGAGCATGAGTGTAGTACTTTGTTTCCATAACTAATAGATTTTTGCAATAAGTTTGCGAGTTATTTATGACTAGTGTTGAGTCCATGGATTATACGCACTCTCACACCCTTCCACCATTGCTAGCCTCTCTAGTACCGCATTACTTTCACCGGTACCACAAACCCACCATATACCTTCCTCAAAATAGCCACCATACCTACCTATTTTGGCATTCCCGTAGACATTCCGAGATATGTTGCCATGCAACTTTCCACCATTTCGTTTATTATGACACACATCATCATTGTCATATTGTTTTGCATGATCATGTAGTTGACATCGTATTTGTGGAAAAGCCACCGTTCATCATTTTTTATACTTATCGCTCTTAATTCATTGCACATCCCGGTACACCGCCGGAGGCATTCACATAGAGTCATATTTTGTTCTAAGTATCAAGTTGTAATTCTTGAGTTGTAAGAAAATAAAAGTGTGATGATCTTTATTATTACAGCATTGTCCCATGTTAGGAAAGCATGATGGAGACTATGATTCCCCCACAAGTCGGAATGAGACTCCAGATGAAAAAAAGAAGAAAAAAGAGGCCAAAAATGAGAAAAGGCCCAAATAAAATAAAAACTGAGAGAAAAGAGAAAAGGGGCAATGTTACCATCCTTTTATCACACTTGTTCTCCAAAGTAGGACCATGATCTTCATGATAGAGAGTCTCCTATATTGTCACTTTCATATACTAGTGGGAATTCTTCATTATTGAACTTGGCTTGTATATTCCAATGATGGGCTTCCTCAAATTGCCCTAGGTCTTCGTGTGCAAGCGAGTTGGATGCTGTAACACCCCTAGTGTCGTGCTACAGTGACCTCACCCTAATGGTGCCAAGTCATCATGTTTGACTAAGCCAAATTGCCACTTGATAAAAATCAGAACCATTTTCAAATTTAAAATAAAGCCAAATAAAATATTTCTTCAAACTGAAAAACTAAAATGTTCGAGATGTTGCAAGTACTCACTAAGTAATTGTCATGTAGAAACCAACATCTTTTGAATTTTTGAAATGCCCTTAACCTATTTAAAATAGGGCTCACAGCATTAAATATACACGCATAAATTCAAAACTAAATTTGAACATCTCCTTTTGGCCCCATACTTTTTGTAGGATCGAAAGTATGTCTAGAGGGGGGTGATTAAACTACTTGACCAAATAAAAATCTATCATTTTCCCAATTTTAAGTCTTGGCAGATTTTAACAACTTAGCACAAGTCAAGCAATCAAACTACACATGCAAGTCTAAGAGTATAGCAGCGGAATGTAAAGCATTTGCATATGAAGGTAAAGGGAGGAGTTTGGAGGGAGCAAACGCAATGTAGACACGGAGATTTTTAGCGTGGTTCCGGTAGGTGGTGCTATCGTACATCCACGTTGATGGAGACTTCAACCCACGAAGGGTAACGTCTGCGCGAGCCCACGGAGGGCTCCACCCATGAAGGGTCCATGAAGAAGCAACCTTGTCTATCCCACCATGGCCATCGCCCACGAAGGACTTGCCTCACTAGGGTAGATCTTCACGAAGTAAGAAATCACCTTGCCTGTACAGACTCCTTGGTTCAACTCCACAATCTTGTCGGAGGCTCCCAAGTAACACCTAACCAATCTAGGAGACACCACTCTCCAAAAGGTAATGGATGGTGTGTTGATGATGAACTCCTTGCTCTTGTTCTTCAAATGATAGTCTCCCCAACACTCACCTCTCTCACACAAATTTGGATTTGGTGGAAAGATGATTTGAGTGGAAAGCAACTTGGGGAAGGCCAGGGATCAAGATTCTTGTGGTTGGAATGGAATATCTAGGTCTCAACACATGAGTAGGTGGTTCTCTCTCAGAAAATGTATGCTGGAAGTGTAGGCATGTTCTGATGGCTCTCTCCACGAATGAAGAGTGGGTGGAGGGGTATATATAGCCTCCACACAAAATCTAACCACTACACACAGTTTACCAAACTCGATGAGACCGAATCATGAAACTCGGTCAGACTGATTTAGTTCAAAATGTGAATGTTAGGCTTTTCGGTGGGACAGACATGTCAACTCGGTAGGACCTATTTCATTAGGGTTTGGGCATATCGCAATCTCGGTGAGTCCGATCATGTAAACTCAGTAAGACCGATTTCTGTAATAGACAAATAGAGAGTTGGTCAGGCCTCGGTGGGACCGAATCGCTCTTTTCGGTGAGACCAGAACATTACAAAAGGGAAACAGAGAGTTTACATTGTGAACTCGGTGGGACCGATCGCTCATCTCGGTTAGAACAAAACGTTACGAAAGGAAACAGAGAGTTTGCAATCCCATCTCGGTGAGACCGAGATCCCTATCGGTGAGACTGAACTGATTAGGGTTTCTGGCAGTGGCTATGTCAAATGAACTCAATGGCGCTGGTGTGGGGACCCCGACCCGTAAGTCGTGATCACCGAATGCACGTGCACGGTGATCCCAGAGATCAATGCTCACTGAACACACAGAAGCTGAATAACAAGAGTCTTACATCCATACATACCGTTTTACACAAGTAGGACCATTATGGTCAAGTCTTGAGTGTATCATCGCAGCGGAAATCTTCAATAACAACTTGGACCCATGCCATCTGCCTTAACCCTACAGGCATTTTGACTGGGAAGCGTCCTAGCTCGCATGTTCGTCGCTGAAGTATTCTTCATTATGTCTTGTTCTTTCATGCCTGTCCAATAAAATAACCAGTGGCAAGCCAATGAGTACTTTGAATGTACTCGCAAGCAACCCAAGGGTGATAATAGAATAATTATGCAAGGCACTACTACTAATTTTGGCATTTTTGCGGAAAGCTAGTTTTTCTCATGCAAGTATGATCAACATTTATCAAGAATATGAATGCGTCTACAACAAGTATCAGGAGGTTACAGACATCAACATCGAGAGAGAGTTATGAACAACTCATGCTCAAGCTCATCGTGACTTCCTCACGAATCACGTCAATATTTTTACCAAACCGTGTTGTTTGTCAGAAACATATGGACATAGTCTAAGAAGCACCACCCAACTGTCCTTGACCGTGGACATGGCTATTCTAATATCTTTACACTCTACAGAGGTTGCATACTTTACCCACAAGATCCGACGAACTTCCGTGTCATCCACGACCCGCGGTACTTCAAGTACCCGGGGTAAGCACTCGTTGTTCCATATCATCATGATGTACATCATACGTACGAGACTCACTCGAGATCGTAACATCCGAGAGGGGACACGACGGTGTATCTGGTGCCCTGTGAAAATAGTCACGGGCGCCCTACCTGGCACGACCCCGTCCCGAGAGAGAGCACCAACTCTCCCCCGTCACTAGTAATGCGGGCTCCAAGCTAGTATCGGCCTAGGTAATCAATAATGCCCTTTCCCATACAAGGGTAGAGTGGTTGCGCATGTAAGGTTGGGACAGTCGACAAATCATAAATCTAATCCATTTATGTAAAGAACACTTCTATCGAGCGTCGGTACACTACTTCTCCACCAAGTAGTGACCTAGTTCATCATCATCTCCCAGGGGCATTAGTGGCACCCACTGGGCTATTTGCAAGTATGTCAAACCACACTTGTTTCTTTCCATGCATAACCCTGACCCACTTTCTGTAGCCATTTACTATAGCATATTTCTACAACCCACCAACACAACTCTAAGCAAGGGTAGAGTCATGAACAATGCAAGTATCAAAGGAGTATGCAACGGAGGCAAGCCTAGCAAGGTTGCCATTCAAGGTATATCATGCACTCAGTGAAGCAACGAAAATGCTATTATGATGTTAAATGGTTCATCATGGTCAAAGGGCTGCTTGCCTGTTTTAACAAAGTCTTCGAGGTCTTCAAATATCTCTGGTCCAACTCCGAGCATTTCGTCTACTTCGTCAACTATCGTCGAAAGCAACCATAATAAGCAACACAACAAGGCAGATATAAAAGTGCTCTAAAAATATTAATTTGACTTTTATAGGACATCTCTGGTTATATAAAATTAACCAGAGTGGTTTCATTGCAATTTGGCCAATGGATATTTCTAAACATTTTGATATGATGGAATCAAGGGGTTTATGGATTTGCAAGAAGTGTACAAATACATATTTTTGAAAAATGAGCAAAGGCACCCATTTAACCAAGGATGATTTTAGAAGCATCTAGGAATTGGTTTCACTGGATTTGGAGTTGAAATGATTTTCCTATGAATTTGAAAAGTTGACAAATATGAAGAAATGGGTCATTATCTTGTGTGGCACAAAAAGTATTAGGAAAAATGTTGAAAAACTAAGTTATGAACTTAGAAGTATCTAGGATGTTGAATCATGGCATTTGGATCACTTTTGAGCTCTCTGTGATTTTCTGAAGTTCATCACAAAATTGGAAAATGCGGTTTTATTGGATTTGTGTGAAGAAAAGTTTCCTGAAAAAATGTGCAAACAGCACCATGTGATAGATCCTGAATTTATGAACTACTACAAATTTGAATCATCAAATTTGGAGCTCTATTGAATTATTTATGGATTTTTGAAGTTTACTAGAAAAAGAAAAAGGAAATAAGGCTTTAACCTTATCATGCGCACGGGGCGACAGATAGACCGTGGGCCGGCCCAGTGGCTCGGCCGCGTAGGCAGAGGTGGTGATGATTAAGGCGGCTTTGCGGGAGTGCGCCTACGCGCAGGCGAGGCGGATCCAAACGAAGCCGTTTCCACTTAAACGGTCGGGCCCGCCCGCTGGGTCGCTGACGCGCGGGGTCCAGCAGCAGGCCGTCTTCAACCTCCCGCGCGCACTCCGGCCGCGGGGAAGACCGGCTCCCGCCGGCGATTGCCGGGGCTACAGAGCATCTCCGGCGATGCTCCGCCCACCAGCATGCTCAGGAGGCTGCGCCGCACCCCTCTAGGTGCTTCATGCATGCCGAGGAGGGATGTAGTGGCGACGGTTTGGACGGTGGCGGAGGAGGCCGTCGGCCATCTCTGGCCGTGAGCGCCTGGCCTTCCCGGGTGCGAACAGAGGCGATGGAAGGCCTTTCGGTGGAGGGATGATGGTGTTGGAGTGGCTAGGGGGTGAAAGAGAGCTTGGGTTAGCTCAAATTTAGGCAGAGCCCGACGGCGATGCTCCGGCCATTGTGGTGGATGGAGGGCACGGGGAGTGGAATGGACGGGTCTGGGCGACGTACGGGAGGGAGAGAGGGCGAAGGGGCTCAAGAGAGAGGCCTCGGGCGGCCTTATATGGCGAGGCGATGGTGCACCATGGACGAGGCGCACAGGCGGTCGCGGCGATGGCTCTGGTGGCCAAGGAAGCGAGCGAGGAGGGCTCTGCGACGCTCGTGGGGATGGTGCACGGTGTTGGGGAGGTAGAGGAGGAGCTGAGCGAGCTCGGGGGTGGGACCCGTGCTTGAGTAGAGAGTGGCGGAGCTGGGCGGCGCTCTGTCCATGCGTGGGACGGGCAGGGGAGAGAGAGGAAGGAGGTGGCCGACAGCTTGCCGTGTTGCGGATGCCGAGGTGGTCCTTCTGGCGCGTGGGGGAGAGCCGAGGTCGTCGGAGGCGCTGGGCAGAGAGCGGCTACAGTGCCTGGTCGCACTGTAGCGCGCTCTAGAGCGTGCATTTGGCATGCCATGGCATATTATATGCCTTGTGGGCGCGGCCACTGATGTGTGGCAGCTCTAGGGGAGAGTAAAGAATGGGGAGGTGGCCTTGGATGCCCTGGTGAACCACTAGGAGAGAGGTGGGGTTGAGAGAGAGAAATGTGATGTCCAGAGAGAGAAAGTGGGGTTTTACCCTATTCCATGATTGGTCTGAGAGCTGGCAAGACTTACTGGAGGTCGAAGGTTACCTGGGACAGCTGTGGTAAAAACTTGGGCTCATGGAGATTAGTGGAAGAGGTCAAAATGATGATTTTGGGAAAATGGCAGAAGGTGTTTGTTGTTGGTTTGGGCAAGAAAATTAATTCCACTTGCCATGAGAATTAACAGGATGGAATGGCACATAGAAGTAGGTTGTTCCACCAAGTTTGAGCTCATTTGGGCAAAGTAGCCAATGTAACTTTAATAAACCCTAGAAATCAATAGAAATAGACTTTCCAAGATTTAGTCATGCAAATCTATTCTCCTTGATGCACCACTCAGTGTAGTGTCATCATTTGAGGTTCTGAACATGTCCACAAAAGTTGGGCACTTTGATCAAGATAACATTCTCTCCAACTTGTGCCATTTGGTCTAGATGCATTATTACACCATTTGAGCATGTGCACCAAGTTTGAGAGCATTTGGACATGTTTGACAGTGCAAAGTTCTTCAAACTTGAAAAACGACAGAAGTGGTTTTGAGAGGGTTTCATGGGGTTATATTGTTCTCCATGACATGAGACTTGTCACGATCATCAAACATGTCATATGTGACATGCTAGAATTTTCTTAGAATTGTTGGGGAATATTTCCTGTAGAAATATTTCAAATCCTTGAAATGGGCAGAAATGGTTTTGGGAGCTTTTGTCCAATATTTTGAACATGACCATGTGTTTAAACTCATATATATGGAAAATATATGTCCACTGAGTTTCCTTGATTTTTCTCAAATATTTTTGAAACAATAAAATAAATTTTCCCTATTAAAGACCATTTTTGGCCTTAAGAAAAAGCTTTTAAATAAAATAGGAAAATAACTTTTAAA
This sequence comes from Triticum monococcum, assembly GCA_034509565.1. Taxonomy (NCBI): domain Eukaryota; kingdom Viridiplantae; phylum Streptophyta; class Magnoliopsida; order Poales; family Poaceae; genus Triticum; species Triticum monococcum. The sequence goes on along the minus strand of CM067844.1, from coordinate 402,607,711 downwards.
ATTATATTTTTGTGCTTTATGGGAGTCCTATATCTAATAGGATTCAAATATACCTTTTGAAAGATTTTCACACCCCAAATCAAGTATTTGCAGTGCAAACCTCAATTAAGGGGTTTTGGAAAACTAATTTTAGAAAATACTTTTTGGCCAAATTATTTTTGTAAGAAAATACTATATTGCTCTATACACATGGCATGATCATTGGGCAGAAGTTTGGAGCAAGGAGATGAAGTATGGGAGGGGAAGTTTTGTTGACTTTAAAGAGCACTTGAAAAACACAGAGGGAAAACCAACTCCAAATAAAAGCCAAATAATGCAAAAGTTTTTGTCAAACCACATTTTATCATGATTGTTAGCTTAAGTGTTGTGGCATGAAAATCAGGGTGTGACAGACCTACCCCCCTTACAAGAATCTCGTCCCCGAGATTCCCAAACTAGTCATGGAAAGGAATATGAAAACTGGATCCGGGGTTAGTCTTCATGTCCTCATACCGCTTGTGCTTCCGAGTGGTGCTCCATTGAACCTTGAAGTACTCGATGGCGTGACTTCGGGCATGACATCCTGCTTGATCCATATTTCTATTGGGGTCTCTTGCGTAAGTCATATTAGGCTGGAGGTCGATGGCTCGGTGATTGATGTCCTTATAGGGATCGGGTTGGTTAGGAAGTTGGAAGCACTTCCGAATTTGTGACTCGTGGAAAGTGTTGTGCACAGTGGGTGGCTCAGGTGGTAATTCTAGCTGGTAGCCATCTATTCATCGTCTTGCAGTGATCTTGGAGAGGGCCGATAAATCTTGGTGTGAGCTTTCCTTTGACATGGAAATGCTTGGCTCCTTTGAGAGAAGTGGCTTGCAGATATGCTTGGTCTTCGATGCGGAGGTTTACTTCTTGAGATGGTGGTTGGTCTAGTTCTTCCTCCTGGACATGGCGATCTTCATATGTTCCTTGACCAGCTTAGTGATTCTTTTTCCGTCTTCGGGTAGACAAGTATGTTACCAAAATAAAGATGACAACCAACTTGTCCAAGTACTCCATGAAGACTTTGTTCATGAGGTACATAAAGTAGGATGGGGGTATTGGTGGTGGTCACGGTTGAGTATGGTCCAAGGTGTTCTCAATCAAGAGTCAAGACCCACGGTCATGATCCCACCATGTTGTAGCTTAGTAGGGCTTAAGGGTTTCAAGGATTCTAGTGTGCGAGTGAACATTTTATTATCTTATACTTAAGCACGGTTTATGAGATGCCAATAGTCTATCTAGTACTTCAAACAAATAACCTTATACCATCAAAAGCATCATCTCGTATAGGCCAAATCCAATCATCACTCATGATTTACCAAAGTCTCAAATAATTCCTCAGGGTCACTGATACAAACTCATGAAGTCATTTGTCCTCTATTCCTATATCCTCAAATTGGTCTTCCTTATGGCATCGTCAGTTCTCGTGCTATATTAGGATCGTAATGTGCTAGTTCACTATGTCCACTAGTTCCATAATGAACCCAGTGATAAGCAAGGTTACATAGGCTTAACTGGTTCTCTTGCAATTCTGTACGTTAAGCACATGGTTAAAGATTTGATATGGGTTATCTTGTGAAGTCCCGAAGGGTCTAGGAATGGGTTTCTAGTCTGGAGGGTTAAACATAATTCTACGGGGTTGCACTTGGTCATGGAGATTGTAGCAGAAGTCTTCATTGCTAGTTGGTTGCCGAGGCAGAATCCTTGGTGTAGCTTGTCTTGCCGGTCTTCAGTTGAGGAGAGAGATGAGAGGGAAAAGTAGCATAGAGGAGGGGAATGCCTAAAGGGGGTTCTATAGTGCAAGTGCAAACAAACAAGTGCCGAAAGGGTTAAAAAGAAGCAAGGTAAGGAAGGTGATATAGTCACGTACTTGTTGCCTAGGGCAAAAGTGCGACCTATATCAAAACACAAACAATTAAAAACAAGCAACACACAATCATGGTTCTATTCGAACCATCATACAGATTTGACTGCGCATAGGGGGTACACGACTCATCCTACCCTAGGGGTTCTCGGATTTAGTAGTCGTGCTTCGCTCCGTGCCTCATGCAGTCTTTTGAGTTTTCCTTAGGTGTTGCTACGTCTCTTGTAGTTGTTCGATGAAAAGATATGGGTTGAGCCTGAAGAGTCTTCAACAGCTTCTCGCTTGTTGAAGCGATGGGGTGAAGGTGGCTCTTCGTAGCTGGCATTGACTCGGTGTTCTATTGTCTTCTTAATCATGACGATCCCTCTTGCCTTTTAAGGGGCCAAGGGTTTCGGTAAGCAATCATTTATGCAATGGCATTAACAAGGCATAGTAGAGGTCCAACCTATCGGTTACGTTGATGATAACATCGTCACCAAGAGCGGGGGACAAAGAGAACCGTTTTCCTGCTCACTATTGTGAGGCGGGCCAAATGGCGAGGTTCTCATCCACCAGTGGTTGCCGATACAACAACGGTAAGGACATGATTGCTCTATTAGCGATGTCTATCATGGTCTTGCATATCTTACACCCTGATCATCATAGGACAAGGTTGCATCATCCTGGGGCAAATCCAATGGTGTCACCATCCTCGGGGTCTTCATGTCCTCATTCTTCAAAGGCGTATCTTCTGTTGGCATCGTCTTGTTGTGGTGTCACGAATCTTGAGTTCATAAGAGGTGGGTGAGTGTTTGGCAAGGTGTACTCCTTCTAGGCTATCCACGAGGATTACAAGGAATCCCGTGGTCAGGGGCTTGAGGGTGCTAGCGAGCATTTGCAATAGTTTTGAAGGGAAGAGATCGATGGGGAAGTATACCTTAGTTTTTGAAAAACTCAGAAGGGAAGAGAAGTATAGATAGTTTAGAAAACTAGTAAAAGTTTTGGAAATAGTTTTACCCTAACTAACGTCCGTGCTAACTAAGGCTTCCTACAGTCAACCTGGCTCTGGTACCAGCTCTGTGGGGACCCCGACTCATAAGTCGTGATCACCGAATGCACGTGTATAGTGATCCCAAAGATCAATGCTCACTGAACACACAGAAGCTGAATAACAAGAGTCTTACATCCATACATACCGTTTTACACAAGTAGGACCATTATGGTCAAGTCTTGAGTGTATCATCGCAGCGGAAATCTTCAATAACAACTTGGACCCATGCCATCTGCCTTAACCCTACAGGCATTCTGACTGGGAAGCGTCCTAGCTCACATGTTCGTCGCTGAAGTATTCTTCCTTATGTCTTGTTCTTTCATGCCTGGCCAATAAAATAACTAGTGGCAAGCAAATGAGTACTTTGAATGTACTTGCAAGCAACCCAAGGGTGATAACAGAATAATTATGCAAGGCACTGTTGGGGAACGCAGTAATTTCAAAAAAATTCCTACGCACACGCAAGATCATGGTGATGCACAACAACGAGAGGGGAGAGTGTTGTCTACGTACCAACGCAGACCGACTACGGAAGCGATCACACAACGTAGAGGAAGTAGTCGTACGTCTTCTTCCCGATCCGACCGATCCAAGCATCGTTACTCCGGCACCTCCGAGTTCTTAGCACACGTTCAGCTCGATGACGATCCCCGGGCTCCAATCCAGCAAAGCGTCGAGGGAGAGGTCCGTCAGCACGACGGCGTGATGACGATCTTGATGTACTACCGACGCAGGGCTTCGCCTAAGCACTGCAACGGTACGATCGAGGTGGAATTTGGTGGCAGGGGGCACCGCACACGGCTAAGGAGCGATCTCAAGGATCAAGTTGTGTGTCTTGGGGTGCCCCCTGCCCCCGTATATAAAGGTTGGAGGAGGGGGGGCCGGCCGGCCAAGGGAGGGGAGGCGCAGGGGAGTCCTACTCCCACCGGGAGTAGGACTCCTCCCCCCAATCCTAATCCAATTAGGACTCCCGGGGGGAAAAGAGAGAGAAGGGGGGCCGGCCCCTTATCCTATTCCTAATAGGACTTGGGGGGGCGCCGGCCAGCTAGTGGGCTTCCCTTTTCTCTTTTCCACTAAGGCCCAATAGGCCCATTAGTCTCCCGGGGGGTTCCGGTAACCCTCCCGGTATTCCGGTAAAATCCCGATTTCACCCGGAACACTTCCGATGTCCAAACATAGGCTTCCAATATATCAATCTTTACGTCTCGACCATTTCGAGACTCCTCATCATGTCCGTGATCTCATCCGGGACTCCGAACAACCTTCGGTACATCAAAATGCATAAACTCATAATAACTGTCATTGTAACGTTAAGCGTGCGGACCCTACGGTTCGAGAACAATGTAGACATGACCGAGACACGTCTCCGGTCAATAACCAATAGCGGGACCTGGATGCCCATATTGGCTCCTACATATTCTACGAAGATCTTTATCGGTCAGACCGCATAACAACATACGCTGTTCCCTTTGTCATCGGTATGTTACTTGCCCGAGATTCGATCGTCGGTATCCAATACCTAGTTCAATCTCGTTACCGGCAAGTCTCTTTACTCGTTCCGTAATACATCATCTCACAACTAACTTATTAGTTGCAGTGCTTGCAAGGCTTATGTGATGTGCATTACCGAGAGGGCCCAGAGATACCTCTCCGACAATCGGAGTGACAAACCCTAATCTCGAAATACGCCAACCCAACATCTACCATTGGAGACACCTGTAGTACTCCTTTATAATCACCCAGTTACGTTGTGACGTTTGGTAGTACCCAAAGTGTTCCTCTGGTAAACGGGAGTTGCATAATCTCATAGTTATAGGAACATGTATAAGTCATGAAGAAAGCAATAGCAACATACTAAACGATCGGGTGCTAAGCTAATGGAATGGGTCATGTCAATCAGATCATTCTACTAATGATGTGACCTCGTTAATAAAATAACAACTCCTTGTTCATGGTTAGGAAACATAACCATCTTTGATTAACGAGCTAGTCAAGTAGAGCCATACTAGTGACACTCTGTTGGTCTATGTATTCACACATGTATTATGTTTTCGGTTAATACAATTCTAGCATGAATAATAAACATTTATCATGATATAAGGAAATAAATAATAACTTTATTATTGCCTCTAGGGCATATTTCCTTCAGTCTCCCACTTGCACTAGAGTCAATAATCTAGTTCACATCGCCATGTGATTCAGCAGCAATGGTTCACATCACCATGTGATTAACACCCATAGTTCACATCGTCATGTGACCAACAATCAAAGGGTTTACTAGAGTCAGTAATCTAGTTCACATATCTATGTGATTAACAACCAAAGAGTACTAAGGTGTGATCATGTTTTGCTTGTGAGATAATTTTAGTCAATGGGTCTGTCACATTCAGATCCGTAAGTATTTTGCAAGTTCTATGTCTACAATGCTCTACACGGAGTTACTCTAGCTAATTGCTCCCACTTTCAATATGTATCCAGATTGAGACTTAGAATCATATGGATCAGTGTCAAAAACTTGCATCGACGTAACCCTTTACGACGAACCTTTTTGTCATGTCCATAATCGAGAAACATATCCTTATTTCACTAAGGATAATTCTGACCGCTGTCCAGTAATCTACTCCTAGATCACTATTGTACTCCCTTGCCAAATCAGTGCAGGGTATACAATAGATCTGGCATACAGCATGACATACTTTATAGAACCTATGGCCAAGGCATAGGGAATGACTTTCATTCTCTTTCTATCTTCTGCCGTGGTCGGGCTTTGAGTCTTTACTCAACTTCACACCTTGTAACACAGGCAAGAAACTTTTTCTTTGACTGTTCCATTTTGAACTACTTCAAAATCTTGTCAAGGTATGTACTTATTGAAAAACTTATCAAGCGTCTTGATCTATCTCTATAGATCTTGAAGCTCAATATGTAAGCAGCTTTACCGAAGTCTTTCTTTGAAAAACTCCTTTCAAACACTCCTTTTATGCTTTACAGAATAATTCTACATTATTTCCGATCAACAATATGTCATTCACATATACTTATCAGAAATGCTGTAGTGCTCCCACTCACTTTCTCGTAAATACAGGCTTCACCGCAAGTCTGTATAAAACTATATGCTTTGATCAACTCATCAAAGCGTATATTCCAACTCCGAGATGTTTGCACCAGTCCACAGATAGATCGCTGGAGCTTGCATATTTAGTTAACACCTTTAGGATCGACAAAACCTTCTAGTTGCATCGTATACAACTCTTCTTTAGCAAATCCATTAAGGAATGCAGTTTTGTTTATCCATTTGCCAGATTTCATAAAATGCGGCAATTGCTAACATGATTCGGACAGACTTAAGCATAGATACGAGTGAGAAAATCTCATCGTAGTCAACACCTTGAACTTGTCGAAAACCTTTTGCGACAATTCTAGCTTTGTAGATAGTAACACTACTATCAGCGTCCGTCTTCCTCTTGAAGATCCATTTATTTTCTATGGCTTGCCGATCATCGGGCAAGTCAACTAAAGTCCATACTTTGTTCTCATACATGGATCATATCTCAGATTTCATGGCTTCAAGCCACTTTGCGGAATCTGGGCTCACCATCGCTTCTTCATAGTTCGTAGGATCATCATGATCTAGTAGCATGACTTCCAGAACAGGATTACCGTACCACTCTGGCGCGGATCTTACTCTGGTTGATCTACGAGGTTCAGTAGTGTCTTGTTCTGAAGTTTCATGATCATCATCATTAGCTTCCTCACTAACTGGTGTAGGTGTCACAGAAACATTTTTCTGTGATGTACTACTTTCCAATAAGGGAGCAGGTACAGTTACCTCGTCAAGTTCTACTTTCCTCCCACTCACTTCTTTCGAGAGAAACTCCTTCTCTAGAAATGATCCATTCTTAGCAACGAATGTCTTGCCTTTGGATCTGTGATAGAAGGTATACCCAACAGTTTCCTTTGGGTATCCTATGAAGACATATTTCTCCGATTTGGGTTTGAGCTTACTAGGATGAAACCTTTTCATATAAGCATCACAACCCCAAACTTTAAGAAACGACAGCTTAGGTTTCTTGCCAAACCATCGTTCACACGGTGTCGTCTCAACGGATTTAGATGGTGCCCTATTTAACGTGAATGCAGCTGTCTCTAATGCATAACCCCAAAACAATAGTGGTAGATCGGTAAGATACATCATAGATTGCACTATATCCAATAAAGTACGGTTATGACGTTAGGACACACCATTATGCTGTGGTGTTCCATATGGCATGATTTTGTGAAACTATTCCACATTGTTTCAATTGAAGACCAAACTCGTAACTCAAATATTTTACCTCTGCGATCATATCGTAGAAACTTTTATTTTCTTGTCACGATGATTTTCCACTTCACTCTGAAATTCTTTGAACTTTTCAAATGTTTCAGACTTATGTTTCATCAAGTAGATATACTCATATCTGCTCAAATCATCTGTGAAGATCAAAAAATAATGATATCTGTCGCGAGCCTCAATATTCATCGGACCACATACATCAGTATGTATGATTTCCAACAAATCTGTTGCTCGCTCCATTGTTCCGAAGAACGGCGTTTTAGTCATCTTGCCCAAAAGGCTCGGTTCGCAAGCATCAAGTGATTCATAATCAAGTGATTCCAAAATCCCATCAGCATGGAGTTTCTTCATGCGCTTTACACCACTATGACCTAAACGGCAGTGCTACAAATAAGTTGCACTATCATTATTAACTTTGCATCTTTTGGTTTCAATATTATGATTATGTGTATCACCATGATCGAGATCCAACGAACTATTTTCATTGGGTGTGGAACCTTATAAGGTTTTATTCATGTAAACAGAACAACAATTTATTCTCTTACTTTAATGAATAACCGTTTTGCAATAAACATGATCAAATCATATTCATGCTCAACGCAAAAACCAAATAACACTTATTTAAGTTCAACACTAATCCCGAAAGTATAGGGGAGTACGCGATGATGATCGTATCAATCTTGGAACCACTTCCAACACACATCGTCACTTCACCCTTAACTAGTCTCTGTTTATTCTGCAACTCCCGTTTCGAGTTACTAATCTTAGCAACTGAACTAGTATCAAATACTGAGGGTTTGCTATAAACACTAGTAAAGTACACATCAATAACATGTATATCAAATATACTTATGTTTACTTTGCCATCCTTCTTATCCGCCAATCACTTGGGGTAGTTCCGCTTCTAGTGACTAGTCCCTTTGCAGTAGAAGCACTTAGTCTCAGGCTTAGGATCAGACTTGGGCTTCTTCACTTGAGCAGCAACTTGCTTGCCGTTCTTCTTGAAGTTCCCCTTCTTCCCTTTGCCCTTTTCTTGAAACTAGTGGTCTTGTCAACCATCAACACTTGATGTTTTTCTTGATTTCTTCCTTCGTTGATTTCAGCATCACGAAGAGCTTAGGAATTACTTTTGTCATCCCTTGCATATTATAGTCCATCACGAAGTTCTACTAACTTGGTGATGGTGACTAGAGAATTCTGTCAATCACTATCTTATCTGGAAGATTAACTCCCACTTGATTCAAGCGATTGTAGTACCCAGACAATCTGAGCACATGCTCACTAGTTGAGCGATTCTCCTCCATCTTTTAGCTATAGAACTTGTTGGAGACTTCATATCTCTCAACTCGGGTATTTGCTTGAAATATTAACTTCAACTCCTGGAACATCTCATATGGTCCATGACGTTCAAAACGTCTTTGAAGTCCCGATTCTAAGCCATTAAGCATGGTGCACTAAACTATCAAGTAGTCATCATATTGAGCTAGCCAAACGTTCATAACGTCTGCATCTGCTCCTGCAATAGGTCTGTCACCTAGCGGTGCATCAAGGACATAATTCTTCTGTGCAGCAATGAGGATAAACCTCAGATCACGGATCCAATCCGCATCATTGCTACTAACATCTTTCAACACAATTTTCTCTAAGAACATATCAAAATAAACACAGGGAAGCAACAACGCGAGCTATTGATCTACAACATAATTTGCAAAATACTACCAGGACTAAGTTCATGATAAATTTAAGTTCAATTTAATCATATTACTTAAGAACTCCCACTTAGATAGACATCCCTCTAATCCTCTAAGTGATCACGTGATCCAAATCAACTAAACCATAACCGATCATCACGTGAGATGGAGTAGTTTTCAATGGTGAACATCGTCATGTTGATCATATCTACTATATGATTCACGCTCGACCTTTCGGTCTCTGTGTTCCGAGGCCATATCTGCATATGCTAGGCTCGTCAAGTTTAACCTGAGTATTCTGCGTGTGCAAAACTGGCTTGCACCTGTTGTAGATGGACGTAGAGCTTATCACACCCGATCATCACGTGGTGTCTGGGCACGACGAACTTTGGCAACGGTGCATACTCAGGGAGAACACTTCTTGATAATTTAGTGAGAGATCATCTTATAATGCTACCGTCAATCAAAGCAAGATAAGATGCATAAAAGGATAAACATCACATGCAATCAATATAAGTGATATGATATGGCCATCATCATCTTGTGCTTGTGATCTCCATCTCCGAAGCACCGTCATGATCACCATCGTCACCGGCGCGACACCTTGATCTCTATCGTAGCATCGTTGTCGTCTCGCCAATCTTATGCTTCCACGACTATTACTACCGTTTAGTAATCTAGTAAAGCATTACATCGCGATTGCATTGCATACAATAAAGCGACAACCATATGGCTCCTGCCAGTTGCCGATAACTTAGTTACAAAACATGATCATCTCATACAATCAGCATCATGCCTTGACCATATCACATCACAACATACCCTGCAAAAACAAGTTAGACGTCCTCTACTTTGTTGTTGCAAGTTTTACGTGGCTGCTACGGGCTTAAGTAAGAACTCATCTCACCTACGCATCAAAACCACAACGATAGTTCGTCAAATAGACTCCGTTTTAACCTTCTCAAGGACCGGGCGTAGTCACACTTGGTTCAACTAAAGTTGGAGAGACAGTCTTCCGCAAGCCATCTATGTGCAAAGCACGTCGAGGGAACCGGTCTCGCGTAAGAGTACGCGTAAGGTTGGTCCGGATCGTCTCAACCAACAATACCGCCGAACCAAAGTATGACATGCTGGTAGGTAGTATGACTTGTATCGCCCACAACTCACTTGTGTTCTACTCGTGCATATAACATCCAACCATAAAACTTGGCTCTGATACCACTGTTGGGGAACACAGTAATTTCAAAAAATTTCCTACGCACACGCAAGATCATGGTGATGCATAGCAACGAGAGGGGAGAGTGTTGTCTACGTACCAACGCAGACCGACTGCGGAAGCGATCACACAACATAGAGGAACTAGTCGTACGTCTTCCCGATCCGACCGATCCAAGCACCGTTACTCCGGCACCTCCGAGTTCTTAGCACACGTTCAGCTCGATGACGATCCCCGGGCTCCGATCCAGCAAAGCATCGAGGGAGAGTTCCGTCAGCACGACGGCGTGATGACGATCTTGATGTACTACCGACGCAGGGCTTCGCCTAAGCACTGCAACGGTACGATCGAGGTGGAATTTGGTGGCAGGGGGCACCGCACACAGCTAAGGAGTGATCTCAAGGATCAAGTTGTGTGTCTTGGGGTGCCCCCTGCCCCCGTATATAAAGGTTGGAGGAGGGGGGCCAGCCGGCCAAGGAAGGGGAGGCGCAGGGGAGTCCTACTCCCACCGGGAGTAGGACTCCTCCCCCCAATCCTAATCCAATTAGGACTCCCGGGGGGAAAAGAGAGAGAAGGGGGGCCGGCCCCTTATCCTATTCCTAATAGGACTTGGGGGGGGCACCGGCCAGCTAGTGGGCTTCCCTTTTCTCTTTTCCACTAAGGCCCAATAGGCCCATTAGTCTCCCGGGGGGTTCCGGTAACCCTCCCGGTATTCCGGTAAAATCCCGATTTCACCCGGAACACTTCCGATGTCCAAACATAGGCTTCCAATATATCAATCTTTACATCTCGACCATTTCGAGACTCCTCGTCATGTCCGTGATCTCATCCGGGACTCCGAACAACCTTCGGTACATCAAAATGCATAAACTCATAATAACTGTCATTGTAACGTTAAGCGTGCGGACCCTACGGTTCGAGAACAATGTAGACATGACCGAGACACGTCTCCTGTCAATAACCAATAGCGGGACCTGGATGCCCATATTGGATCCTACATATTCTACGAAGATCTTTATCGGTCAGACCGCATAACAACATACGTTGTTCCCTTTGTCATCGGTATGTTACTTGCCCGAGATTCGATCGTCGGTATCCAATACCTAGTTCAATCTCATTACCGGCAAGTCTCTTTACTCGTTCCGTAATACATCATCTCACAACTAACTTATTAGTTGCAGTGCTTGCAAGGCTTATGTGATGTGCATTACCGAGAGGGCCCAGAGATACCTCTCCGACAATCGGAGTGACAAACCCTAATCTCGAAATACGCCAACCCAACATCTACCATTGGAGACACCTGTAGTACTCCTTTATAATCACCCAGTTACGTTGTGACGTTTGGTAGTACCCAAAGTGTTCCTCTGGTAAACGGGAGTTGCATAATCTCATAGTTATAGGAACATGTATAAGTCATGAAGAAAGCAATAGCAACATACTAAACGATCGGGTGCTAAGCTAATGGAATGGGTCATGTCAATCAGATCATTCTACTAATGATGTGACCTCGTTAATCAAATAACAACTCCTTGTTCATGGTTAGGAAACATAACCATCTTTGATTAACGAGCTAGTCAAGTAGAGGCATACTAGTGACACTCTGTTGGTCTATGTATTCACACATGTATTATGTTTCCGGTTAATACAATTCTAGCATGAATAATAAACATTTATCATGATATAAGGAAATAAATAATAACTTTATTATTGCCTCTAGGGCATATTTCCTTCAGGCACTAGTGCTAATTTTGGCATTTTTGCATAAAGCTAGTTTTTCTCATGCAAGTATGATCAACATTTATCAAGAATATGAATGTGTCTGCAACAAGTATCAGGAGGTTACAGACATCAACATCGAGAGAGAGTTATGAACAACTCATGCTCAAGCTCATCGTGACTTCCTCACGAATCACGTCAATATTTTTACCAAACCGTGTTGTTTGTCGGAAACATATGAACATAGTCTAAGCAGCACAACCCAACTGTCCTTGACCTTGACCGTGGACACGGCTATTCGACTAGTTTTACACTCTGTAGAGGTTGCGCACTTTACCCACAAGATCCGGGGAACTTCCGTGTCATCCACGACCCGCGGTACTTCAAGTACCCTGGGTAAGCACCCGATCACTATCTTGCCCTAGACGACACTAACAAGCAGTCCACTCGTTGTTCCATATCCTCACGATGTACATCATACGTACGAGACTCACTCGAGATCGTAACATCCGAGAGGGGACACAAGGTGTATCCGGTGCCCTGTGAAAACAGTCATGGCCGCCCTACCTGGCACAACCCCGTCCCGAGAGAGAGCACCAACTCTCCCCCATCACTAGTAATGCGGGCTCAAAGCTAGTATCGGCCTAGGTAATCAATAATGCCCTTTCCCATACAAGGGTAGAGTGGTTGCGCATGTAAGGTTGGGACAGTCGACAAATCTTAAATCTAATCCGTTTCTGTAAACAACACTTCTATCGAGCGTCGGTACACTACTTCTCCACCAAGTAGTGACCTAGTTCATCATCATCTCCCAGGGGCATTAGTGGCACCCACTGGGCTATTTGCAAGTATGTCAAACCACACTTGTTTCTTTCCATGCATAACCCTGACCCACTTTGCGTAGCCATTTACTATAGCATATTTCTACAACCCACCAACACAACTCTAAGCAAGGGTAGAGTCATGAACAATGCAAGTACCAAAGGAGTATGCAACGGAGGCAAGCCTAGCAAGGTTGCCATTCAAGGTATATCATGCACTCAGTGAAGCAAGGAAAATGCTATTATGATGTAAAATGGTTCATCATGGTCAAAGGGCTGCTTGCCTGTTTTAACAAAGTCTTCGAGGTCTTCAAATATCTCTGGTCCAACTCCGAGCATTTCGTCTACTTCGTCAACTATCGTCGAAAGCAACCATAATAAGCAACACAACAAGGCAGAAATAAAAGTGCTCTAAAAATATTAATTTGACTTTTCTAGGACATCTCTGGTTATCTAAAATTAACCAGAGTGGTTTCATTGGAATTTGGCTAGTGGATATTTCTAAACATTTTGATATGATGGAATCAACGGGTTTATGGATTTGCAAGAAGTGTACAAATACATATTTTTGAAAAATGAGCAAAGGCACCCATTTAACCAAGGATGATTTTAGAAGCATCTAGGAATTGGTTTCACTGGATTTGGAGTTGAAATGATTTTCCTATGAATTTGAAAAGTTGACAAATATGAAGAAATGGATCATTATCTTGTGCGGCATAGAAAGTATTAGGAAAAATGTTGAAAAACTAAGTTATGAACTTAGAAGTATCTAGGATCTTGAATCATGGCATTTGGATCACTTTTGAGCTCTCTGTGATTTTCTAAAGTTCATCACAGAATTGGAAAATGCGGTTTTATTGGATTTGTGTGAAGAAAAGTTTCCTGAAAAAATGTGCAAACAGCACCATGTGATATAACATGAATTTATGAACTACTACAAATTTGAATCATCAAATTTGGAGCTCTGTTGAATTATTTATGGATTTTTGAAGTTTACTAGAAAAAGAAAAAGGAAATAAGGCTTTAACCTTATCCTGCGCACGGGGCGACAGATAGACCGTGGGCAGGCCCAGTGGCTCGGCCGCGTAGACAGAGGTGGTGATGATTTAGGCGGCTTCGCGGGAGTGCGCCTACGCGCAGGCGAGGCGGATCCGAACAAAGTCGTTTCCACTTAAACGGTCGGGCCCGCCCGCTGGGTCGCCGACGCGCGGGGCCCAACAGCAGGCCGTCTTCAACCTCTCGTGCGCGCTCCGGCCGCGGGGAGGACCGGCTCCCGGCGGCGATTGCCGGGGCTACAGAGCATCTCCGGCGACGCTCCGCCCACCAGCATGCTCAGGAGGCTTCGCCGCACCCGTCTAGGTGCTTCACGCACGCTGAGGAGGGATGTAGTGGCGATGGTTTGGATGGTGGCGGAGGAGGCAGTTGGCCATCTCTGGCCATGAGCGCCTGGCCTTCTCGGGGGTGAACGGAGGCGATGGAAGGCCTTGCGGTGGAGGGATGATGGCGTTGGAGTGGCTAGGGGTGAAAGAGAGCTTGGGTTAGCTCAAATTTAGGCGGATGGAGGGCACGGGGAGAGGAATGGACGGGTCTGGGCGACGTACGGGAGGGAGAGAGGGCAAAGGGGCTCCAGAGAGAGGCCTCGGGCGGCCTTATATGGCGAGGCGATGGTGCACCATGGACGGGGCGCATGGGCGGCCGCGGCGATGGCTCTGGTGGCCAAGGAAGCGAGCGAGGAGGGCTCTGCGGTGCTCGTGGGGATGGTGCGCGGTGTTGGGGAGGTAGAGGAGGAGCGGAGCGAGCTCGGGGCGGGACCCGTGCTTGAGCAGAGAGTGGCGGAGCTGGGCGGCGCTCTGCCATGCGTGGGACGGGCAGGGGAGAGAGAGGAAGGAGGGGGCCGACAGCTTGCCGTGTTGCGGACGCCGAGGTGGTCCTTCTGGTGCGTGGGGGAGAGCCGAGGTCATCGGAGGCATTGGGCAGAGAGTGGCTACAGTGCCTGGCCGCACTATAGCGCACTCTGGAGCGTGCATTTGGCATGCCATGGCATATTATATGCCTTGTGGGTGCGGCCACTAATGTGTGGCAGCTCTAGGGGAGAGTAAAGAATGGGGAGGTGGCCTTGGATGCCCTGGTGAACCACTAGGATAGAGGTAGGGTTGAGAGAGAGAGAGAGAAATGTGATGTCCAGAGAGAGAAAGTGGGGTTTTACCCTATTCCATAATTGATCTGAGAGCTGGCAAGACTTACTAGAGGTAGAAGGTGACCTGGGGCAGCTGTGGTAAAAACTTGGGCTCATGAAGATTAGTGGAAGAGGTCAAAATGATGATTTTGGGAAAATGGCAGAAGGTGTTTGTTGTTGGTTTGGGCAAGAAAATTAATTCCACTTGCCATGAGAATTAACAGGATGGAATGGCACATAGAAGTAGGATGTTCCACCAAGTTTGAGCTCATTTGGGCAAAGTAGCCAATGTAACTTTGGTAAACCCTAGAAATCAACAGAAATAGGCTTTCCAAGATTTAGTCATGCAAATCTATTCTCCTTGATGCACCACTAGTGTAGTGTCATCATTTGAGGTTCTGAATATGTCCACAAAAGTTGAGATCAAAATGAGAAAGTTGCCAATGTAAACTTGTTCAAATTTGGTTCTGGACAGAGAGGGTTTTGGGGCACTTTGATCAAGATAACATTCTCTCCAACTTGTCCCATTTGCTCTAGATGCATTATTACACCATTTGAGCATGTGCACCAAGTTTGAGAGCATTTGGACATGTTTGATAGTGCAAAGTTGTTCAAACTTGAAAAAAGACAGAAGTGGTTTTGAGAGGGTTTCATGGGGTTATATTGTTCTCCATGACATGAGACTTGTCAAGATCATCAAACATGTCATGTGTGACATGCTAGAATTTTCTTGGAATTGTTGGGGAATATTTCCTGTAGAAATATTTCAAATCCTTGAAATGGGCAGAACTGGTTTTGGGAGGTTTTGTCCAATATTTTGAACATGACCATGTGTTTAAACTCATATATATGGAAAATATATGTCCACTGAGTTTCCCTGATTTTTCTAAAATATTTTTGAAACAATAAAATAAATTTTCCCTATTAAAGACCATTTCTGGCCTTAAGTAAAAGATTTTAAATAAAATAGGAAAATAACTTTTAAAATTATATTTTTGTGGTTTATGGGAGTCCTATATCTAATAGGATTCAAATATACCATTTGAAAGATTTTTCACACCCCAAATCAAGTATTTGCAGTGCAAACCTCAATTAAGGGGTTTTGGAAAACTAATTTTAGAAAATACTTTTTGGCCAAATTAATTTTGTAAGAAAATACTATATTGCTCTATACACATGGCATGATCATTGGGCAGAAGTTTGGAGCAAGGAGATGAAGTATGGGAGGGGGAGTTGTGTTGACTTTAAAGAGCACTTGAAAAACACAAAGGGAAAAACAACTCCAAATAAAAGCCAAATAATGCAAACGTTTTTGTCAAACCACATTTTATCATGATTGTTAGCTTAATTGTTGTGGCATGAAAATCAGGGTGTGACAGCCGGATAGATCAAGTCGGTGGGGCCGAGTTTGACTTTTGGTTCGGGACATATGTGGATATGAGAAAGTGGTTGAGGGCTTTTGGATCATATCACTAAGCATTTTGAGCAAGCAAGCCATTGAGTAACACCTCATCCCCTTTTAATAGTATTGGCTTTTCCTATGGACTCAATGTGATCTAGGATCACTAAAATAAAATTTAGAGTCTTGAGCTTGAGCCAATAGGTTTCCTTAGCATTTTAAGGGGTCCACATTCCTAGTCCATGCCATGCCAATCATTGAACTTTCTAAAATGATCATCTTGAAAGAGCATTAGTTCAATGAGCTATATGTTGTTAGGAATTACCAAAACCACCCAGGGACAGTTGCACTTTCAATCTCCCCTTTTTGGTAATTGATGACAACATATATATTAAAGCTTCGACAAATGATAATAAGATTGAAATACATCGTCGCTTTGAGAAGTATGTGATAAGAAAGAGCTCCCCCTAAATCCGTGCATTGTTTTAAATTTGCTTTTGAATGTAAATGCACAACCAATTAGGATCATGGGTTACTCTTCCATGTAACATACATCTTGGTGGAGCGCTCAAAGTGGTAGAGAGTAAAAATATGCACTGATCACCAAGGCAAAGTGAATGATCATTCAAGCACAAGCATTAATATAGGATATGATCAAACACATGATCATACAAGTGTCTCACACACATAGACATAAAGTATCAAGCAAGCACACAAAATAAGTATCAACCAAACGACAAAGAAGGCAAAAGAAGCAAAGCTCTCTCTCTCTCTCTCTCAGCCTATGATCTATACACTTTCTCCCCCTTTGGCAACAAGTTACCAAAAAGCTTGAAATGCATAGCGCTATGCGTCTCTCTAGGCTTGATCTTCAGGAGGTGGTATTGAGAGGACTCCAAGGATGAATGCATCTATGGAAGTTGATGGAGCTGGTGGAGTGGCAACTGGAGGTAGCACTAATGATGTGGCTGCAAGTGCTGATGAAGTAGCTCTAGTGTCAGTCACTGGCACTGCAACAGATCTCTGCCCTCTTGGCACTCTCTGAAAGGCATCTGTGGTAGCCTGCCCTTTGAGGGAGTCCTGGACTAAGGGGTCCTCGGGCGTCCGACCTATTGGATATGGGCCGGAATGATGGGCCGTGAATATACAAAGGCCGAAGACCCTACCCGTGTCCGGATGGGACTCTCCTTGGCATGGAAGGAAAGCTTGGCGACCAAATATGAAGATTCCTTTCTCTGTAACCGACCTTATGTAACCCTAGATCCCTCCTATGTCTATATAAACTGGATGGCTAGGTCCATAGATAGATCCTCATAATCATATTCAGATAGGCTAGACTTTTAGGGTTTAGCCATTACGATCTCGCGGTAGATCAACTCTTGTAATACTCATATTCATCAAGATCAGGAAGTAGGGTATTACCTCCATAGAGAGGGCCCGAACCT
Organism: Triticum monococcum; assembly: GCA_034509565.1. Lineage (NCBI taxonomy): Eukaryota > Viridiplantae > Streptophyta > Magnoliopsida > Poales > Poaceae > Triticum > Triticum monococcum. The sequence goes on along the minus strand of CM067844.1, from coordinate 402,590,002 downwards.
GGGTAAACATTGTGTCCCCCCGCCTCCTATTACCATTGACCTTAGACGCATAGTTCGGGACCCCCTACCCGAGATCCGCCAGTTTTGACACCGACATTGGTGCTTTCATTGAGAGTTCCACTGTGCCATCGTTAAAAGGTTTGATGGCTCCTTCAATCATCTAAAATGAAGCTGTCCATGGGGAAGTCTTCCTCCCCGGACAGATCTTCGTGTTCGGCGGTTTCGCACTGCGGGCCAACTCGCTTGGCCATCTGGAGTAGATCGAAAGCTACGCCCCTGGCCACCATGTTAGATTTGGAAACTTGAACTACGTCACGGATATCCATGGAGACTTGATCTTCGACGGATTCGAGACCACGGCAGCCGCTCCCTGCCACCATGATGAACATGACATAATTCTGTCATCGGTCCATACGCAGGAGATAGTACCTATAGCTGCTCTAGACCTATATCCGGAGCAGATCGCGCCATCCGAAGACGGGAGGCTCAACCACGCGGCGGAAGCCGTAGACTCAACGGCGTTGGAGCCACACACAGACTTAACTTCAAGTGACATCTATGTCACCGGAACCATGGACTCGTCTCCGCCTACAGGGTCCGAACATTGTGCGTCCACGTAGGTCGAGCTTAATCGGTCATCGATCGTCGAATTCAGCTCTACGAACATCTTCTGACACTCGCCCTTGGGTGACGTGTTAAACTCATTAAGAGCACTATCCTTAGCGGGTGGGCCCACAGCCGAATTATATCTGGTTCGAACCAGAGGCTGATGACGGAGAATTTCGCTTCCCACCCACCGCCCACTTAGTAGCCATTGTCGAAGAATTAACTGACATGCTCGATTACGGCTCCGACGACATCCACGGTATGGACGAGGATGCTAGAGAAGAAGAGGCTCAAAACCCGCCATTTACCGGACGCACCAAAAGAGAATAGCGGCGATGACAAGGAAGATCCAGTTGAGGATAAACCTCCCGAGATACAATCAAAGTGCCGACGTCAGCGGTGCCAATCTAAGTCATGCCGCAGCAAAGATAGAAACACCGGCACAGGAGAAGATAGCACTCCGGAAGGTGCCGAAGACAACGAAGACCCCATTGATGCAACTGCCTAACAGGATGAACGGGAAGATGGGCAAGTTAGCCCTGGTAAACAGGCCACGCACGAAGACCCGGAGGACAGTAATCATCTTCCGCTCTCCGAGGATGAGGTGTGCCTCGGCACTGAGGATTTCATCGTACCTGAGGAACCTCTTGAGCAAGAGCGCTTTAAGTGCCAGCTAATAGCCACTGCAAGGATCCTAAAAAAGAAGCAGCAGCAACTTCAAGCTGACCAAGATCTGCTCAACAATAAATGGACCAATGTCCTAGCAGCCGAAGAATATGGCCTCAAGCGCCCAACCAAAAGCTACCCGAAGCGCAAATTGCTACCTCAGTTCGACGACGAGGCGCCGGAGCACATACCACCATCGCGCAATGCGGCTGACCGACCACCACGTGGTCGGGATAAAACGACAACTCAAGCCGAATACCAGCCCGCCCCACCTCATCGCAAATGCAAAGGTAAAATAGCTCACGGTCATACATATGACCTTCGGCGGGACCTGAACAATAGGGCAGGACACACCATATCGATCTATGGATCGCGAGGACGTGGCTCGACACGTGACAATGGCTATCTATTCGGATGTGACAAACCTAGTCATGCACGGGCCGAAAGTCGCAGACGGACTCCATCTGAGCTACGTCGCGACGCGGCCCGATATAGAGGCACCGCACACCCTCTTTGCTTCACTAATGAAGTCATGGAACATGAATTCCCAGAAGGGTTCAAACCTGTGAATATCAAATCATACGATGGAACCACAGATCCCGCGGTATGGATCGAAGATTTCATTCTCCATATTCATATGGCCCGCGACGATGACCTTCATGCCATTAAGTACCTCCCCCTAAAACTCAAAGGACTAGCACGACACTGGCTGGCAGCCTACCCGAAAATTCCATCGGCAGCTGGGAGGACTTGGAAGAAGCCTTCCTTGACAACTTCCAAGGTACATACGTTCGACCTCCGGACGCCGATGACTTAAGCCATACAGTTCAACAGCCCGAAGAGTCAACCAGGAAATTCTGGACTAGGTTCATAGCTAAAAAGAACCAGATTGTCGACTGCCCGGATGCCGAAGCCCTAGCGACCTTTAAACACAGCATTCGCGAGGAATGGCTCGCCCGCCACTATCGGCGTTCTCGGAACAGGGGTCCCCAGACTTGCCTGCCTGTGGCCCGCAGCGTGGCTCCACCAGCAGCCCCGTACGGCCCATCTTCATCGGCAAACATTCAACACCCTCACGAGGGGCCAAGCCTCGCGAGGCGGACGACACAAGACCTCCCCATCGGCGGCCTCACCAGGCTGGCTCGCGAGGGGTGGAGAGATCAAGGCGAGGGGCACCTCACGAGGTTCCTGTGACACAAGCCATGACGATTGGAACCAGGCGGGCGCCAGGCGGGTGCCAGCGCGCATAGTGTCCTCGTTTCTTCTTCGGTGCTAAAGGGGCAAGCACAGGTGAGGAGTCCAGACGCATCAGGAAAAGGTTTCCATATCGGTGCAACAAGACCAAGACCAACAGGACGGCAATACGGAGGTCATCATGCAGCCCAACACGGCGTCACCACCAGAGCCTTGATAGGCGAAGACCACTTTTGTCAGGATAGCTTGTACTAGTTGTCTCCCTACGAATTTGTCTGTTATGGGATCCCTTCCCGCTCAATATTTGGGAAGAGGACCGGGGCTCTATAAATAGGACTAGCCACCACCAAGGGAGGCAAGCAGATTGAGACCCAAATCACCCCGAACCACACAAGGTCACCAAGCACAAGAACACCTCTCCTCGGGACCAACACCGACCGCTGGGCAGCTTGGCTGGCCCGGGCAGCGCTGTCCGCCCAAGAAGACCTCTACCCCGCGCCTCAGGCGGCGCGCCCACCGCCAAGCGTTGCGGGGTGCGGTTGGCGCAGTCTAACGCCATCCTCCCTCACTCTGCGCCAAGTGCGGGCGGCCACGAGGGCCTCAAGCCACGCCGCGCCAACGGCGCTGCACACCCGACGAGAACAAGAAAACATGAGGGCCGCACTCACGGTGGCTCGGGAGCTGCTGCCATGCCGGTTGATGGAGAGCGGCCAGGACGTATTGCCGCAGCGCGTTGCCGAGCTACTGGACGCCATGGCCTCAGGAGTGATGCCCTTCTGGTCCTTGCTCATGCCTCAAGCCATGACCGGATCGCATGGCGGGCCTCGCCGCGCCTGCGCTCTCCCAGGTGCGCCAGGAGGCTTCATCGACACCGGTGCAACCAGAAGCGTTGGGTGCCCACTCGTGCCCGCGCCGCCTCCGATGGGCGCGGGCACGAGCGTTGCCACCCGCGGCCTCGGCGGGGTGCCGCCCTGCCATTCTCAGGGTAGCGCGACGTGGAGCATGGGGCACTTTGGCGAAGTACTCGGGGCGGCTGCCTCGGAGGCCTACGCGCCCCGCATGATAGACCAGGAGTATGCGCTGGAAGACGACCCTGGCTCGTTCCTCGAGCCGGGCTGGGAGCACGAGGCGCTGGAAGCCGAGGCCTTCCAGGAGCCCCCCGAGTGCACCATGAGCCACACCAACCATGCCGGTGATGACAGCTAATCTCTTAGGAGCAAGCTTATGCTAACCATGGGTCGCAGGAGGATCAGGTCACAATGGCAAACGACGGCCCCAGCTCAATGGCCTCCCTCCCACCAGGAGGAGCGCACTCGGGCTGTAGGGGAGAGGTCGGGAGCCTGGCCCCTCCCTGCATTCCACGGAGCAAGGCACCACCTGCAGGTAGGCCGTCTGTCGGGGAGGTGCTGATAAGCCTACCCCCAGCAGAGGACCCGTGGTCGCCGAGGGCGTCGCTGGCGTCCCCTTTCCCCCTTTGCTTCATCCTGGTTTCCGGTCGAGCCAATGGTGCTCGAGGGCGGCGCAAGGTGGGGCCGTCTCCATGCGATATGAAGTAAGGCTCATGCTTGTGAAGATATCCGCTCATGACACTCTCACGTAATAATGAGTAGGGCTATACACGCCCCGAAGTTTCAGGAGCGCCGCCCTTGGGCCTCGGGGGCTCCCTCCCACGCCCAGTGGCAGCACTTAGCTTCGTGCTGGTGAGAAGACAAGAAGACTAGACTACGGGCCGGACACGGCCATTTGCTTTTAACCTCTTTTCTGTAGCCCTATTTCTAGCTTTGGATTTAAGTTGAAGTTGAATTTTCATTGATATGCGCGGGGGTGACTTTTCTCATTCGTTCGATTTCTTGCCATCTGGTTCCTTGCCCAACCCGGAGTTCGTACCTGCTGCCTCACCCTCGCGAGCCCCTCGGGAGTGGGGGCTGGGCGCGGCACGCACGCCCTACGCGCATACCCACGGCTGGCGCCTGCTCCTCGTGACGCCCTCTCGGGTAGGCCAACAGGCCTTCAGGAGCTCACGATCTTGCGAGCTGGCCAGAAGCTGGTCCTGACCAAGGTAAATTTCAGTAGTAAACTTGCGGCACGACTCGCGGGCCCATAAAAACACATCTTCAGCTTGGCCTAAAGAATAGAGGCAGTAATCTGTTTAAATGAGGGCCCCCCCTCCCAAAATGCTCTCACAACTTTGAGGGCCATGCCCAAGTTTGTATTTACAGGCTCAGCAGCACGGGCTAAATCAGACATATCGCCCGTCGTGTCCTCCAGGACGCCCTCAGACGCGTCGCTGGCATCATCGTCACCATCGCTCGCGCCACCGTCCTCATCCTCAGCATCACCAGCACCATTGCCAGAGTCGCCCGCAGCATCGTTGATCACGTCGCCTTCATTCGCAGCTGAAAGGACCACGATGTCGCCTAGACGGGGTGGGGTGAATAGGCGTTTTAAAATCTTTTACGGATTTGGCTATATCCTAATGCAGAAATAAACTAAGCGGATACTTTTCAAGAACAAATCCTAAATATACTAGGCTCACTAAATGCACCAACAACTTAGGATAAACAAGATGAGAACAACAAGGATATGAGTAAGCACAAGTAAGTCACACAAACTTACTCAGTGTATATCACGAGATATGGAAATGAATAATACGCACAACCACAAGTAAGCAATACAAGCTTACACAAATTGTATCACAATATATGGAATTGAATGATACAAGCAAACTCAAGTAAGCACTAAAAGCATACACAAGTTATGTCACAAGATATGGAAATGAATGTTACAAGCTAGCAATTCACACTAAGCATAAGATAGAACAATAGTAGAAAGTATGAATTGCAAATATAAAGTGTAGGCCTAAATAATCTCTTCAAGGGAATGTCCACCACAATATAATGAGGACAACAAGATATAGTGAATGCACGGTTAAGTGACCAAAGTAAACCACAAGTAAGGAGTTAGGGTTAGGGATAACCAAAGTCACGAAGACGAGGATGTATCCCGATGTTCACTTCCTTGGAGGGAAGCTAGTCACCGTTAGAGAGGTGGATGTTACCACGAAGGCACACCAACGCCACGAAGGCTCACCCTATTCTCCTTGAGATATAACCACGAAGGCGATTCTCATCCACTAGTGGTAGACCTTGAGGCGGCCTCCAAACCTTCACAAACTTTCCGGGGACAAATCACAAGTTGATTCCTCACCGGAGCACTCCTACCGCCAAGGAGTCTCCAACCTCCAAGAGTAACAAGAACAAAGGGGAAATGCTCAAGACTTGCTCAAATCACAAATTCCTTTGGCCAAGAGAGGGAGAGCAAGTGGATCTATCACTTGATTGGAAAATCTCTCAAGAACTCTCACGAATCTCTCCGGGATCTAAGATTTGGTGTAGGAGAAGTGAGAGGGAGCCTTTTTGTGTTCTAGGGTTCATATGAATGTGTTGCTCAACCCTCTACCGGATTAGTAGAGGGGTATATATAGCAAGCCTAGAAAACCAGCCGTTTGCGAGTAAGTGGCTGTGTTGGGCCGGACATCCGGGCATGGGCCGGACATCCGGCGGCTGAGTAATGCACACACACGCATGTGAAAACAGAGGGGCCGGACATCCGAGGCACAAGCCCGGACATCCGGCATAACAGGAAGGCCCGAACATCCGGCAGGTGCCCGGACATCCGGCGCGCCGCCCAGCATAAAGACATCTTCTAGACAGCAATGCCCCGATATCCAGCAAGGAGCCCGGACATCCGGCGTGTTCTATCGAAACACAGCAGCTCCTGGATGGCACAACCCAGATATCCGGTCGAGAGGCCCGGATATCCGGGGAGTACGGGGAGCCCGGACATCCGGTGTAGAGGGCCGGACATCCGGCGCGGCGCTGCACAAAAATGCATTCTGGAATGGCTAGGCCCGGATATCCGGCGGGAGGCCCGGACATCGGGCGTGATGTCTGGACATCCGGCCTTAAGCCCGGACATCCGGCAGCCCAGATACAGAGCCATGAAGATTTTTTCATGAGTAAATGTGGCATGGGTATTTGGTGTATAGGATATGAGTGAAATATGCCTATGTTGGAATATGATGTGAGAAGAATAGAAATAGATGATGTTGACTTGAGCAAATCCATCACTAACCCCTTTGATCCCCTCTTAATAGTGCGGGATCCCTATAACTCAAGAATCATAAAAGAACTATACTAGATAGCTACCAGAAACTCATTCTTGAGCATATATCCTTTTCGATGGTCATCAATCCTCACATCTAAAGCCAAAGGAACTAATACCTTTGACTAAAGCCTTTCACTTGAGCTTTATATTGATGTTTCTTCATGGCTCAAGTTGAAGGCAAGACAATGAGAAGTCTTCAAGTAGCTCCCCCATACACAATGTGGAAAGCTTTGCTTTGCATTCATCTTTACTTGTCCATCAGCATTAATTACTTGATGACATACTTTGATGAGCACCAAGCTTTCTTATAAGCACCAAGCTCATGAGAATTACCTAACCCACATAACATAAACAACACATAGTATGGGTTAGTACACAGAGCGCAATCGATAAATTCTTACCATACCACAAGATCTCATGTGGCACATGATATGCGCTTGTGTGTTGACCATCTAAGAGGTCAATCTTTGATCTTTATCTTGGTCAACATTTATCTTTGCTCCATGATTAATATTGATGTCTTGAAGGCCCTATTGATATCTTCACTATGCTTCATTTCTTCAAGACATAATAACCAATATCTCAATTCACCATGACCATATCAAGTTTCTCCTTGAATATCATATTGGACATCATTTTCTCGTTCTCATGCTCCAACATAGTATCTTGGGAGGCACAATGAATTCTTCACTTGAATTACTTGCTTCAAGACATAATAATCCATGACTCAACATATGAGCTCATATTGATCCTATCTTCAAGCATATGTAGAATTCTTCTCTTTAATCATTCTCCCAATATCTTGATCCATCATGGTTCAACCCATAAGCCTTGATGCATGCACAACAATATGTATATGGCATTCATTTCGAATCCATTCTATCTCCTTCTTGCATCACCATGGAACAAACATCCTTTAGTTGATCCAATATTCTTCATGCATTGGAAATGGAACTTTCCTTCAAATGTATAACTCAATGCAAACATTAGTCCATTAGGATTGTCATCAATTACCAAAACCACACATGGGGACTACATGTACTTTCATTGTCCCCCATTTTGGTATGGGATATTTAAATTAGTGCCCCTGGTTCCTTAGTTGTGCTCACTTTTCCCCACGCTCCAAACATTTGCTCACTTTTCCCCTCTTCCTTAGCTGAAACTCTCACAAATGCTCATAGCGGGCGTTTGCCGTCTTGACCGTCCATCGACCGTTAATTGCTGACGAGTGGGGCCGAGTCTTCGTCTGACTGTTGCTTGCTGACGGGTGGGACCGCAAGGAGACACGTATTGGGCAGCTTGTCTGAATATGAAACAGATCTAGACAGGCCGCACTGCACAGCGCCGCCCCACCCCCTCCGCTGGTGTCTTGCCACGTCCACCGCAGTTGTTTCCTCCACCCTATGCCCTCGTCCGTTCATCGGTGATGCCGGGTCTTCGCCAGATATAGCCCACCGCCCCCCCCCCCATCTGGGATTACATAGCGATGTTGAGTGAGGACGCCCGGAATGCAGTCGATCGTGGAGAGGATTGGGTCGAATCCGCGGGAGATAATTCATGGATTAAACCTGGGTAAGCATTCTTTCCTCTCAAATTGACGTTTTAAGTCGTATTGTAGGCCGTATTTGACTTCTGTTTGCTTGAATCGTTCGAATTTGTGCTCGATTTTACCCAGCTAACTGAAGTCGTATTGTAGGATTGATCCCGCGCTGGCTTTCCGGCTGGCGATTAGAATGAAAACTAGTGTGCTGCGTGGTACTAAACCACATTTGATTTCATCATTTTTCTATCCCAAAGTGGTAGAAACCAGCATATCTTTCAAAGATTTGCAAGCTGAGCTCCGAAACACCTATCCCTGGAGTGATGCCGATGCTGTTGAACTGAATTACTTCAGCAGTGACGAGCAAAGATTTCTCCCACTAACTTGCGACGATCATATGTCGTTGCTTTTTGCTAGGATTGCTGGCTGCCGATTCAGTAAACTCCAAATCGATGTGCTTCAGCCACGCGCAGAACGGGCGAAGGGGAAGGGAGTTCAGACATCATCTGTCTGTGCTAATAGCCAGCACCCCGGCACTCCTTGTAGGTCGACACCAAGTAAAGCAAGTGGTTCATGGAGCCACAACATGCCTGCTGCCAATTCTGGTTCCGATTCAGCTGCAGCTTCTCGTGTACCTTCTGCAGTTGGTGTAGAAGAAGATGCGGAACCTGACGAGGCAGTGCCTACAAATGATGATGAAGATGAGATGATGTTTCCTGAACTGGTCGATGTAGCCAGTTAGCAAGCAGTGGATGACGAATATATGGAGGAGCCCATCAGCCAAGCTAGGTTTGATGACACTGACGATGAAGAGAAGGTGGAGAACACAGACAGCTTAATCGAGGATGAATACGATGGTGATGACATGCCAACAATTGAGTGGAACAGGGAAAACCTGAGCTTAGTGTAGGTACCATTTTCCAATCAATGGTGGACTGTCGGAATGCAGTGACAACATGGTGCATTATATCTGAAAACACCTATAAGATTAAAAGGAGTGAGCCAGCAAGGTTCACAGTTTTTTGTCCATATCCTAGGTGTAGGTGGAAGTTGCATGCATCTCGTATGAGAAAGAGCAAATATATTCAGGTAATCCAAGTTCAGTTAGTAATTTAGTTTCAGATCGTTGAGTAAGGTTTCTTAACTGTTCTTTACCCTTTTGTTTTGTTTCAGATAAAGAAAAACCCGCACAAGCACTCCTGTCCACCTGGAGGGGGAGGGGGGAAGGCCAAAACCAAGCTAGCAAAAACTAGGTGGGTGGCAGATGCTATATTGGATTGGCTGAGAGAAGAACCTGGACTTGGTCCAACAACACTCGATGGGAAGCTTTTTGAGAAGTACAAGATAGAAATTCCTTACATGAGAATTTTCAATGCTAGGGAAAAGGCTCTTGACAGAATTAATGGTTAATGGAATGACAGTTTTCAGCTGCTTTACACTTTCAAAGCTGAAGTGGAGATGGCAAGTCCAGGGAGTGTTATAGAGATTGACAAGCATACAGTTCCATTCAAAATAAAAGGGAAGTCATTTCAGAAGGAGTGCTTCAGAAGGGCTTTTGTTTGTTTCAAGGCTTGCTGGCAGGGGTTTCTAGATGGTTGCAGGCCCTATTTGGCTGTAGATGCTACACATTTGACTGGAAGATGGAGAGGACAGCTACTAGCAGCTTCTGCAGTTGATGGACACAACTGGCTATTCCCAGTTGCATTTGGTGTGCTGGAGGCAGAGTCTGAGGAAAGTTGGGTCTGGTTTCTGCAGCAGTTGTGCAACATTATAGGCACGCCCCCAGGTTTAGCTATACACACAGATGCTTGCAAGGGTTTAGAGAGTGCAGTGGAAATTGTATTCCCTAGAGTGGAGCATAGGGAATGTATGCGACACCTAGCGCATAATTTCAAAAAGAAGTTCAAAGGTAAAGTTTATGATGAGAACTTATGGCCAGCATCATACACATGCAGCAAAAGGAAGCATGAACACCATTTGAGAGTGTTGTATGCTCAAAATCCTCTTGTGAAGGAGTACATGGATGCACATCATGGCAAGGTGTGGTCAAGAAGCAAATTCAACGAAATTTGCAAAGTAGATTATGTGACCAGTAACCTTGCAGAATGCTTCAATTCAAAGTTCAAGTCAGTGAAAGGGCTCTTGTTGTGGCAAGCATTTGACAAGATGAGGCAAATGATCATGATAAAGATGGCTCTTCGCAAAAGAATTGCAGAAACACAATATGTTGGTCATCAAATGCTCCCATCACTGATTAAGGCATTGCACTTGAAGGCAAGAGGAATGAAGATGAAATGTATTCGATCTGGTACATATGAGGGAGAGGTTACCTATACTGACACTAAAAATAGGGTATGGAGGTATCCTGTGAACCTAAGTACTAGAGAATGTACTTGTAGGCAATGGCAGATCCGTGGGAAGCCATGCATACATGCCCTACATCTGATGACCATTATCGGGGGTGCAGATGGTGAAGTTGATCAATATTGCTCTGAGTATTTCTCTGTTGCCAAATTTATGGCTGCTTATGCTGACAATGTGCCTGCACTATTGGGGAAAGATCAATGGAACATAGTAGATCTAGGGTTCAAACTCTACGCTCCTGTCATTACTAGACCACCAGGAAGACCAAGGAACCAGAGGATTAGAGCAGGTGAGGAGGGTTGTCTACCAAAGAAGCGTGCTTGCAAAAAATGTGGAGTTCTGGGGCATATTGCTAGGCTTTGTACCAATGCAGTGGATGCATCATTTGGAGAGGAGGAAAGATGGACAGCAGCCAATGCTGAGGAGAATGCAGCAGCAATGGAGAATGAAGATGCAGTGGAGAATGCAGCAGCAAATGAAGCAGTGGAGAATGCAGCAGCAGCAGCAAATGAAGCATCTTGGTATGTGTTTGCACACTTTGTAGAATGCAGCTACCCTTTTGTTTGCATTTGTTCTCTTTTTTGCCTATGGCTTATAATTTTATTTACCAGCTCTAGGGAGAAAAGGCCAAGAGATGAAGAAGCAGAAGATTTTGAAACCATGGCCTTTGATGGTTTTGAATCTATAAGAGAGGAAGAGGAGGGCGTAATTTTTGCAATTGTGCCTTTAAAGATTACTGAACCCATAGATGACCGTCAAATGGTCGTCAAGTGCTCGGCGAGTGCAACTACTCCATTAGCACCTCCACGAGGAAAACCCCAAGTAAAGCCCAAGATCAAAAGGAACAAGAGTCTGATAGAAAAGAGCATCTCACCTAGGGAAACCAGGAGCAAGACGGTGAAGCCAGCTGCAAACACAAGGAGCAAGTCAAAAATTTGAATTAAGTTGTTGGGAAATGTTTGTGTTGTCAATTTGAGGGTGAGTGGATCGCTTAAAACTTGGTAGATTTGTATTAAGATGTTGGCATCTTAAAACTTGGTAGATTTGAGCTACTGTGAAAACTTATCTGTTGTAATAATGTTGCTTCTACTTTGGTTTCTTATTTGAGTCAGAATTCAAATTTCCATCAAAATTTGAATTTAAATCAATATTTGAATTTGGGCCAAAATTTGGATTCGAGTCAAAGTTGAAGTTGAACATTGGAGGTTCATTGCTCTATGCGGTGTATTTGATCGAGCATTTGAAGTCCAATATTCGTAGTTGAACAGTCCGAATGAGAAATGTGCTAGAAACAAGCTCGAAAACTAGGGTAAACAGCCCTATTTGAAATCAAGTTTTTTTTACCTTGCCTAAATGAGGCATATATTTTTTATTAACACTTGTTCCATATATATAGGGTAAAAACGAAGTCTCACTATTTATTGATTAATATTCATATTACTACATTTTTTGAAAAGAATATGCTTTTAATTCAAAACCATCAAATAACACATTTTAGATATGAAAATGAAAAAGTAAGTTCAGATCCTTCTTACTCACTCCAAAATGAAGCTATGGAGATTTTTCTGATTTTTTTTAATTATTTTGATTTTTTTTCAAACCCTAAACCCTCTCTCCCTATTCTACGAACTTACTCCAAAATGCTCATTTCTGTAAAGACTTTTTTCATGAAAATGACCTACACCAAGTTTATATTTTTTTCTCATAACCTTGTCACATATGATGGCTATGCGTGCAAGAATTACAACATTTTGATTTGTTTTGAATTTTTTAAAAACATTTGAACTTGATTTCGACAAATCACTTCAAAAAATGATTTTTCAAAAAAACGCCCCTATACCGAGTTTATATTTTTTTATGCTAACTAGGTCTCATAAACGGACGAACTACGTTTGTTTTATATTTTCGCGATTTTTTCTAATTTAGTTATGGCCATTTGAAATCTGGTCAAACCCTAATAACCCCGTTGACTCGCTCATAACCCCACAGAAATGCTCCAAACCCTAGCGTCGAACATGCGCCATCGGATCCTACCAAGCGCCAAACACCACCCGTCAGATGTGGGGCAGGCATGCGCGATCCGCGTGATGCATCCTGATTGGCTACTGCACTGTCCTTCTCGGGTTTTTTACGATCTGCCCCACTTTACATATGAAATTGTATTTTTCGCACATGACCACCACATGTCAGTGTTACGAGTTGGTTCAAATATTGAAACTGCAAAATACAATGTGGCAAATCGTCAATATAGCTTCCCCTTCTCCTCTTCTCCATCTGACAAACAAAGGCATAGAGCAGATCGAGCAATTCCTCTGTTTCTTTCCCCATCTTCTCGTTCTTCTTCCACTCGAGCAATTCCTCGGTTTCTTCCTCTCGGGCGATATGTCGACCTCCTCGTCAGCCCCCCGTTCCACGTGGCCGGTGTATGGTCCAGTGCCGATGACTCGATGCACTGACTGCCCACGGACTGCGCCACTGAAGTGGTTGACTGCGAAGGAGGAGAAGAATGGGAACTTTGGGCGTGAGTTCGTCAAATGCGAGAGCAAGCCGGAGGGACAGGTTAGATCTGAGTTTTCCTTGCATCCTTTATCTCTAATTTCTCAAAAAATCTGTCAGATTTGGATTTAGGTTACATGATTTCGTTTTCAGATCGTGAAGAAATGCCACCATTTCGAGTGGATGGATGATTACATCCAGAGGCTTCAAGGGTTGGGCTTGCTGGATTCGAGGGGGAATGCAATCAGCGAGTCCAATCTGCCCCATGATAGTGCCGCTCCGGCAGCAGCAGCGCGTCCAGAATACCCGACGGTGGTAGATGTTGAACTGAAGACGGAATTGAAGAAGATGAACAAGAACTTGAAGCATCTGATTGAGTTGAAGAAGCAATCCAATCTGATAGCTTTAGGAATACTTGCTCTAGGAATTTTTTACTTGATGGCCATCTCTCGTTAGAGATGTTTGTGCAACTGTCGATCACTGAATGTATGTAGTTTACTGTTAAGTTTCGACACTTTCAGTTTCGGCAGAAAATAACTACCACTTCAGTGATAGGATTATTTTGTTAGCTAATAACCTCGAGTATTGGATCATACAACGCACTAGACAAGGAGGGGGAACAAGGAGCAAGGCGCCACTGCAGTTAGTGGCGACATCGACGCCGTGCTCTGAAGAAAATGACACTACCGACTGCAACTGAACACTGAACTCTGAAACTAACAGAAACAGTGCACACCAACTGTTCGATGAAATGATTTTGGCATGTGGAAAATTTTTCTGGAGCTGATCTTGGGTGAGGTGGTCTTTTGATGCATCCAAAGGCTGCCTGATTTTTCTCAGATTTTTAGGAAAAGAAAACGAATGAATTTCACCAAAAAAGGCAAATCTGGTCTAAACTTGCAGCAAGCACATTTTGAAAAATTTGAATTGTGGACCAGTGGATCTTGATGGATCTTGGTTGAGGGTGCTAAGGACTAGTCAGAGCAATTTACTTGGAGTCAAAACTCAAAGGAAATCTGGCAGTTCCTTTGGAAACTCTAAGGTCCAAAATAAATAACAGAAAAGATTTTGAGATAAAATAAATAGAAATAAAATTTAGGGACAGTTGAAACTTGCTGGAAATTGTTGCTTGGCTTGACCCAAAGTAGGGAGGTGGGTTTTAGAAGAAAATTATTTACATAGGCCATGGGGAAGAATTTTTTTGGCTTTCCTTTATGGGTCCCTTCATTTTTTAGAATCAAAGTATTTGCAAACCGCAGTATTATTATGCATAGCGAACCAATACTTCATGATTAGAAAAAGAGGTCTAAACCTCTTTTTTATATACTTCAAACATAGTGTAGTTAAAACTACACTTTTGACTAAAGCCAAATATCTCAAAGTATTTGGTACTTCAATATTTTTTAAAACCAAAGTATTCTTTGAATACCTAAAAAATACAGAGCTCTCAAACCAAAGCCGTGTACAAATGTACAATATGTTCTTATTTTTAGAAGGCATCTATAAACACATCATTTTTAGTTTGTTTGGTTAATTTTTCCCACGCCAATTAGCCGTGTCTAAACTTGGGACAAAAAAAAATACAAACATAACAAAGCATTAATATAACACACATAACTTAACTTAGATAGGGTACGGTTGCTAGGGCAACATTAGTTCTTACATAGACACCATAGGTAATAGTTAACCTTACATAGATAGCTCGGGCAACACACACACCAAACTAACACTACATACTAGATAGATAGATAGATAGGGTAGCTAGGGCAACACCGCCATGTCTTCACCTTAACCGCCGGCTTCATCGTCTTCTTCGCCGCCGGCTTCAGTACTCCTCCTCCTCACGGCCGTTGTCGCCGAGGTAGTACGGGAGGCTGTGCATGCGGTTGCGAGCGGGGAAGACGCTCTCGAAGTCGGTGAAGAAGTTATAGGTCGTGACTACGATGAACTCGCACCCACACCAATACACCTTGCCGAGCAGGTAGTAGGCATCGAACCTGTTGATGAAGTGGACGACGAGCCCTACCACTGGAGTGTTGGCGTGGGGACGCTGCTCCACGAGGTTGAACATGGGCAGCGAGCCCGCCGGGAGGTGGTGGAAGCCCGCACGGAGGAACCCCCGTGCAAGCTCAGTGCTTCCCCTCCAGCAGGAGAACGCCCACACGCGGAGGGATTCCTCGACGATGACGTGGGCGGGGTACCGCCGTTCCGGCAAGGTGGGAGGCGCTTGGAACGTCGGCCCGTTGTACTGCATCTTGCTTGCTTCGCTGAGTGGAACGGCTTTGGCTTTTGGGGGAAGAAGAGAAGAAGTTGGAGGCGCAGATGGATCTGTAGAAGAAGAGGCAATGGAGGGCAGTTTAAATAGCCGGGGGAGACGAAGTGGGTACACGCGCAAACGGCCGGCGTAGACCGCAACTCAGTGCGTGCGTGAACCGATGAGATCATCAATGTGTAAACGAGAATCGATGCGAGCGTGCTTTGCGTGCTCTGCGTTGGCGGCTGCCTGCCTCCCCCTTCTGCGTGCTCTGCGTTGGCGGCTGCCTGCCTCCCATTCACGAGCGTGCGTGCAGCCTGCGGCGTGAACCAATGCCTCGACATATGGACGCGACCATGCGTGCACCCTGCCCCTTCGGCCACCGGCACGTATGCCTGCAACGCTTGAAACGATGTATGCATGCGTGCGTGTCGGCGTGCATGCATGCGATTAGGTCTAGGTCACTAGATGTGTGCGTGGCGGTGTTCGCATGCATAGCAGGCTACATCGATGCCAAAGCCGGGCATGCATAGCAGGCTGCATCCATCGATGGCAGGCTTTTTTAATTTATTACCAACAAACTAACGGGCCCGTCCTATGAACACAAACACGGCCCAACAAGCGAAGCCACAGCCACAGTCAACAGAGTCCAACGAGCCCCTAAAAAAACAGAGTCCAACGTGGCCCCACAAGTCAGTTAACGGCCAAGACGGAAAACGTCTGTTATGAACATTTGTGAGAGTTTTAGCTAAGGGAATGGGGAAAAGTGAGCAAAAGTTTGAAGTGTGGGGAAAACTGAGCACAACTAAGGAATTGGGGGCACAGATGGAATAAGCCCTTTTGGTAATTGATGACAATCTCAACAAGAGGGTTTATATAATGAATTTTAACACAAGTATGCAATTTACCCGAGGATAAATTGTATAATTGGGATAGTATTGATAGCATCAAGTGTCACAAAGATACTTGAGTTTATCACACTCAGTGTACTAACATCGAAACACTACACAAGTATTTGATGTTAGTGGAACCACAATATATAGAGCAAGCTCCCCCACAATATATGCATGTGTGAATGAACTTTGAATTTCGTTGCATATATTGGTTGGCATACACTAGGTGGAGTTTTATCTATATATTCATTTATGCAATAAACATATATAACCAGGGTAGATAAGCACGGGTGGCAACAAGCACTTACAAAAATACTAATCTTAAACCCTCTAACCTTCTCCCCCATTGGCAACAAATTCCAAAATGGATGAAAAAAATCTAGGGGGCTAACATAGTATGAGTTCCTCCTTAATGTGTGCATATCGCGAAAATGTGAGTGAAATCAAATGCACATATTCAATGATGAAAAATTTGAGGATCTCAACCCATATTTAGGATCTCTAATGCAACAAGATAGTATGATATGAAAATAAGATTAAACATGGGAGGAAAACATTCAAAAGATCCAAAGAACATATTTTGGACAAGATAAAATAGGAATATCCAATGTGACCATCATGTCAAGTATGGGTCCAAAATACATCCAAAACACATGAGTGCGCAAGGATATATGCAATGCATACAAGCACTTACGACATAACCTCTTACCGAAGCCACACCACACAAAGTGGACGACAAGGAATAAATGGTATCAAGGAAATATATGAATGCTCTTATGTATAAAAATTTCTAAGTGGCCAATAATAATCATGATATATATCCACAAAGAAACTTGTATACACAAAAGAGGTTGTAATTGATAAGAATATGATATCCACAGGTGAATCCACTATTATACAACTTTGAACCTAGCATAAGAGTAAGGCACATGGCACAAAGTACATGGAACAAATTGATCTCACTTGCATTACACAAAGTGACGCAAGCAATCAAAAGATCCGACGAGCTAGAAGGATAAAAGAATATTATGATTTGAGCAAAGGAGTGTTCTAAGGAAAATAGAGAAGCTCCCCATGATTTGTGCACTATTTAGATATTTTTTATTTGGATACAAGTGCACAAAATAGGATCATCACTCCGCCAAAATCAATAGGAACACAAAACAATTGAAAGCAAACACATGGTTGAGCAACATGTAAATGAGGCAACCTAATAATAGGCACAACCAAAACGATGTGTGTGAGTCACGTCAAAGCACTTGAGAAGACTAATATAAGGATGAGAATTAGGCATCAACATAGTCTTGAGTAAATGAGATACAAGGTGGCAGACATGTCCTTCCCACACACACAAAGTTAAGCAGGTCACACACATCAAGCAAATGGGTTCACAACCTCACTAATAGAAAATTAAAAATTAAAGCTTCTGACAACCCATCGTGAAGATAGGAAATAATAGGCTTGTCAAGACAAGCACGAGGACAACAAACTTCACCAAACATGAGTGCACTAAGATTGAAAGAGGTAAGACATGCACTCATACAATGAATGCTTCCATGGAGCCACCAAAGATATAAAAAGAGAATGAAACGGTGGACATGAAGGAATAGGGATATCAACTAGAGATGTAACTTCTCTCACGTGTACACATGAAATAGTTACAAAAGGAAAGAATAAGATATCCAAACGGGAGTCATAAAATATACCAATGAGATCTTTGCTTGAAAGCATAGCACATGGCTTAATATTATCTTATTGTATATTAATAAACTCCAAACACACAACCATCAAAGACATCTCAACTAACAACAAGAGATCATTATTGGGATGCTTTGAGAAACGAAACAAGTATCACAGGAACGAGTCAAGAAATTCATGCCATGATGCAACCTACACAAGGTTGACCCCATTTCTATATATATATATGCATGAAGTAAATACTTGTTATCGAGATAGCATTGGTATGAAGTCATAGATTAATAAAATGTCCAAGCTTGGCTCTAATTTCCTCATAGTGCCACCACCTTCATGAATAAGCCAAGCACCCAATGCTTCTCAAATGTACCTAAAACATTTTAAGTACAATATATGGTCCCCAAACTTATTGGATCCGAAGTAGTTAGCATAACT
Organism: Triticum monococcum; assembly: GCA_034509565.1. Lineage (NCBI taxonomy): Eukaryota > Viridiplantae > Streptophyta > Magnoliopsida > Poales > Poaceae > Triticum > Triticum monococcum. Next base: position 402,571,692 of record CM067844.1, on the reverse strand, counting down.
ACAACACATATGGTAAAGCCACTTGAGTATGTGCATATCAATATAAATTTGAGTTTCATGCACATCTTAGCTATTAAGAATTTTATGGATTTACCATATATATGGGATCAAATAAAGCAAACAAGGCATGCGAATTTACACATAGTAACTATGCATGCACATGCCTACCAAAATCCAAGGAGATACAAAATGGACAAAAGAACACATAACCACTAATACTTCCAATAACATCACTAGTCATTCATGTTGTCCAAAATAAATCAAAGTGAAAAATCAACATATGATAGCACACAAAGTTCAACATATGAACCAAGGAAAAAAATGAGCATATATGATATGCATTGCACACATACTCATAGGAATATCTCACTCAAGTAGATATATGATACTATAAACAATGAGATGACAAACTCCCATAAATCCATACAAACCAATAAGATGAACTCGAACAAAATGGTATTTCGAGTTATCATTCTGCGTGGAAACCACATAAGTACATGATCATCTATACTAACACAAGCATAACATGAGAGTTTAGAAATAAACGCAATGCTTGGATAGTATGTTATTAACATTCCAATTAGATTGATCATCATGCAAAGCAACAATTGAAATAGCTTTAATCAAACGATTTTCCGAATATGATTTTGAAGATAGCCATGGGCAAAACCGCACAAGAATGCCATATGTAAACAAGGCATTACATGCCACAGATATATAAGATAATCTGAAATATATTCTAAGTGGCATCCCATAATTGTTCACATTTAACAAGGATTGTGATATGCACAAGGCATATCACTCCCCCATAATATGGTTATCCGTGAATATCTCAAAAGAGGCATATGAAATCCAACTAAAGATAATCAATGGATGAGAATTTGAGTTTTGAATGAACTTGACATACCTCATAGTGACTAGATAATTAATCTTGCACTATAAATACTAGGTGGTATCCCATATATATACACATTTTAGGTTTGTGATGTACGTAGAGCATAACACTTCCCCATAATGTGATAATCCATTAATATCTAAAAAAACAAGGAAGATTCAACTAATGAAGCAATAAAGGCTCGAGACTACACACACAAATATATGACATGCATTGCAACCTACACATGCTAGATAACACAAATCAAGCATATTAGGAGACACAACATATACAAACACATGCTAGGTACGAAACCTAAACATGCATGGGGCTAGTAACTTTCAATGTAGATAATACAAATACAAGTTACCGCCACGAGGAGCATTGGAATGACAAATATGATGATAATTCACTTGACTTGGTTTGAACCATAATGAATGGTGAGAATCATTTTTCTTCATGAACAAGCCACGTCTCCAATGCCCTCCACACACCTATTGATCAAGTTTGATCTCGATGGTCCCCAACCACGTTGGGTCCTAAGAAGTTAGTAACAATAGGCTTGGCAACCCAAATGGTCTTATCCACTTGCAAACCACTTTGGGCACCAACATACTTGGCAAACATATTACCATCAATATCCTTCCTAAGTGAATAATGATCATTGATAATTGGAGGCTTAGATATGTTACCGTTGGGACATGATGAAGCTATGTGTCCCTTCTCACGGCAAATATAGCAACATGTACTCCTCATTCTCTTCTTCTTTACTTTCTCAACTTGGGAAGTAATAACATGGTTCATCATGGATAGTGGCCGTTCTTCAACTTGAGGTTGAACTTGAGATTGAGCTTGAGGCCGCTTCCCATGTAGCTTCCCTTTATAAGCCCTTCTCTTCAATGGAGAAGATCTCACGTGATGTCCAACCTTTTTGCACTAAAAGCAAGAAATGTTGGAGTCGTTCTTGGCTTGGTCTTGTCCCCTTTTCTTGTTTATGGATTTCTTCTTGTTGGAGTGAAAACTATGTCCATCATCGCACTTTTCCAAGTCTTTCTTCAAACTAGTGACTTGGGCCTTGAGCTCATTAATTTCCTCTACATGGTTAGTTTCAAGACTAGAAACAAGAGGACTAGTGGAAGTATAAACTTCATGGTTAGAGCAACAAGACAAGGTAAGCAATACATCATGAGGTGTATCAATATCATGTAGAGAGGAAGTGCTAGGACTAGCACATGGAAATAAGGCATTTTGAGTAGAAGATGTGCTAATATCCACATGAGACTGTAAGTGCATCTAGTGCCATCCCTAGTTGGTTTTGGAGTATTGACGACAAACCTAGTTGAGGGACTAATGTGTTTGTGAGAATTGCAGGATAACACAGGTGGAAGTCCCTCATTGATTCGGTTTAGTTACCAGAGATGACCCCTAAAAATGTACGAAGGCATTGAAGACAATGGTGGTTCATGAAGACATTTATGTCGAAGACAATGACATATGAAGACTCCCCATGAAGCCTTTGGAACTCGAAGACTTAGATCCTTCGTAGTTTTACTTTATTCATGTTGTGTCATAGGAACCACCGTACTATTAAGTGGGGTCCAAGAGAACCAGTCAGGATGACTGAAGTGATGCCTAATCCAAATCCTATGTCTTCGAGTGAAGACAATGAGAGAAAATCTTGTCCAGAGTCAGACAAGTCAGCTTTACTTGCAGCCCAAGTAAAGTTGCCGTGAGAGTTCAAAACCCGACCGTTAGTACACGTGTCAGTTCCTTAGTGACCCAGGGTCATTTCGGACAAATCAGGTCAGGGTTGCCAAGCGGCTATAAATAGTCCACCCCTACAACCATAAACGGTTGGCTGCTCAGATTTCAGTGCACGTCTTTTGTCGTTTGAGAGCAACCCACCTCGAAGCCTTTGAGAAAATCCTTAGTGAGGAGAAAAGCCCTAACCACCCAGAGCCAGAGTAATTGGGCATCACTTAAGTCTTCTTGTCTGAGTGATCTAAAGACTTATTACTTGAGGACTGTGCATCCTCCAGACGGTTAGGCGTCGCGTTCTGAGCATCCAAGAGGAATTGTGGATTGCCGGTGAACAAAGTCTGTGAAGGTTTGGGAGTCTACCTTGAAGACTTACCAGAGTGATTTGGAAGGGTCTGTGTGACCTTAGCTCAAGGAGAAAACGGTGAGGACTGGGTGTCCTGAGCTGCATGTTCAGGACTGGGTGTCCGAGACTGTGTGTCCTTTGGTTTAAATACCTAGCCGCTCCAACCAGACGTACAGTTGTCACAGCAACTGGAACTGGTCCAACATATCATTATCTTCAACGTGTCACTGGTTTCATCTTCACCTCCCTTTACTTACCAGTACACATTGTGAAGCTATTGCATGCTTGCTTTATCTTCTGTCTTCACAACCTAACTGTATGATCTGTTTGGCTTCATAACTTCTTCCAACTTGATCCTCATTACACTGAAGCTATTTGTCTCTGTGCTTTCACTGAATTGTATACTTGAATATGGCTTGCGTTGTGTAATCTACCTTCCGCTGCATAGTGATAGGCTTGTTCACTCTGTTTGTCTTCATAACTTCCACGTTTTGAAGACTTTCATAAAAATCGCCTATTCACCCCCCCTCTAGTCGATATTACGCACTTTCAATTGGTATCAGAGCAAGGTGCTCCCTTGTTCTGTGTGATTCGGTTTAACCACCTGGAGTTTTAGCTATGTCGACTGCAGGGATAATTAAAGTCTCCGCTGCATGCCCCGTCTTCAATGGAACTGAATATCCCTACTGGAAGAATAAGATGTGCATGCATCTTGAAGCCATTGACGTCGACGTATGGTATGTCGTCGAAAACGGCGTTCCGAAGGCTGGAGAAGGTGTCACTGCGGCTGATGTCAAGAAGTTCACTCAACTGGACTCCACTGCCAAGAATATTATCTGTGGTCATCTGACCAAGGGACAGTACGGCCGTGTGAGTGCCTTGAAGACATCCAAGCTGGTCTGGGACTGGCTCTCCAAGGTCAATGAAGGCATCTCAACCCAGAGAGATCAGAGAATCAGTGTTCTTCGCAATCTCTTCAACCGCTTCAAGTGAAATGACAATGAGAATGTCCAGCACACATTTGACCGGCTCACTGACATCACAAATGAGCTTCAAGCCCTCGGTGCCACTGAGATCACCAAACATGAAATCGTCAAGACGCTGCTAAGATCACTTGACAGTTCATTTGACATCCTAGCCCTGATGATTCAAGAACGTCCAGACTTCAAGACACTCGATCCGTCTGACATACTTGAGAGGCTCAACACACATGAGTTTCAGCTTTCTGAGAAAAGAGATATCTACGGTCCAAACTATGGGCGAACTAGTGCCTTGAAGGCAAAAGCTGTGTCATCATCTGAAGAAGAATCTGACAGCAGTTCTGATGATCCTGAAGACATTGGAAGGGAACTTGCAATGCTAGTGAAGAAGTTCCAGAAATTCACCAAGAAGAAAGGCTTCAGAAAGTCTTCACGATCAAGCTCAAGGAATGATGAAGCTTCTGCGCATGACTACAAGAGGAAAACTTGTCACAAGTGCAAGAAAACTGGACACTTCATCTCTGAGTGCCCACAGTAGGACAATGAGAACAGAAAGAAGAAGAAGAGCAAGGAATATGACTCTGACGATAAGAAGACGAAGAAATACTCAAAGTCTTCGTCCAAGTCTTCCTCAAAGTCTTCATCACACAAGAAGAGTTCATCTGGCAAGGCTCGTGCGTTTGTTGGCAAGGAAATGGATTCAGAGGAGGAGTCCGCTTCTGAGGAGGCAGAGGTGGAGTCTGAGGAGGAGTCTGATTCAGGCATTGCGAGTTTGGCTACAGCCTATGTCGCCAAGTCCATCTTCAACACTGAAGACAATGACTCCATCACCATCACCGATGCAAATGACAAGGACGACTCTACTCCTACCTACTGCTTCATGGCACGTGGTACCAAGGGAAAGGTCTCCAGCACAAAACCAAAATCTTCTGATGCTATTGCTGGGGACCTCAAAAATCTTGTGGGGCGCAAGATCAAATGCCCAAATGGCATCACTATGTATTTCATACCTGAATCGCATGCTACTCTCCCTACTTGTCCTAACCTGGATCTAAGTTTTCATAATCCACTGGATCGTCAAATGTTTTTGCTTCACAACACTCTTCGTGAAGCCTATCCCCCTAACTGCACTGTAGGGTACGACACCAGTGACTTTAGAGTCTTCAGAATGGATTATTGACAGTGGGTGTACAAATCACATGACTGGCAAGAGAAGTCTCTTTATGGACTCAACCTTACGTCCATCTGACAAGAACCACATCACATTCGCTGACACTGGTAAAAGTAAGGTACTGGGTCTAGGTAGAGTTGCAATCTCAAAGGATCAAGACATGGATAAAGTCATGTTTGTTGAATCCCTTGGCTTCAACTTAATGTATGTCTCAATGCTTTGCGATTTAAACATGATTGTAATCTTTGGAAAATATCGTTGTCTGGTACTAATGGAATCTGACAAGTCTCTAGTGTTTGAAGGGTATCGAAAAGATGATTTGTATGTGGTAGATTTCTCAGCAGGGCCACAGCTTGCAGTTTGTCTTCTCGCAAAGGCTTCAGAATGCTGGCTTTCGCATCGAAGACTTGGGCATGCTGGCATGAGGAACCTCCACACCCTTGCGAAGAAGAAGCATGTCATAGGCATCGAGGACGTCAAGTTCAAGAAAGATCACTTATGCGGTGCCTGTGAAGCTAGGAAGATGACAAGGGCAAAACATCCTTCGAAGACAATCATGACGACTACTCAACCCTTCGAACTGCTTCACATGGATCTCTTCGGTCCTACTCACTACTCAACTTTCTCCACTACTGCTTGCCTCTATGGCTTCGTCATTGTTGATGATTACTCTAGATATACTTGGGTGCACATAATCCTTTACAAGACTGAAGTGCAGGATGTCTTCAGACGCTTCGCAAATCGGGCAATGAACAATTATGGCGCCAAGATAAAGCACATCAGAAGTGACAATGGCACAGAATTCAAGAACACCGGCCTTGACACATATCTTGATACATTGGGCATCACTCATGAATTCTCAGCTCCATACACGCCACAACAGAATGGCATCGTCGAACGCAAGAACAGAACACTCATTGAGATGGCCAGAACAATGTTGGATGAGTACAAGACACCAAGAAAATTCTGGACTGAAGCCATTGACACTGCATGCCATACTATCAACCGTGTATATCTTCACAAGCTGCTGAACAAGACATCTTATGAACTTCTGACTGGCAAGAAGCCAAATGTAAGTTACTTCAGAGTATTTGGATCAAGATGCTGGATCAAGGACCCTCACCACACCTCAAAATTTGATCCAAAAGCACATGAGGGCTTCATGCTTGGATATGGAAAGGATTCGCACTCCTACAGAGTCTTCAATCTCTTTCACTACAAAGTGGTTGAAACAGTGGATGTGCGGTTCGATGAGACCAATGGGTCACAAAGAGAGCAACTACCAGATGTGCTAGATGAAGTTCCAGCCAGTGAATCAATCAAGCTAATGGGAACTGGAGAAATTATACCTTCTGAAGCTCGTCCTGAAGAAGAACTTATCATCTCAGCACCTGATCCACATGAAGACAATGCTCAGCCTGAAGACATTCCTCCCCATGACAACGTAGATCAGCAAGAGCAAAGTCTTCGACCTCTACATCCTCGTGTTGCCAATGAAGTGCAGATTGACAGAATAATTGATAGCATCAATGCACCTGGTCCACTGACTCGTTCAAGGGCAACTCAACTGGAAAACTTCTGCGGACACTTCGCATTCGTTTCAATCACAGAACCCAAGAAAATTGATGAAGCCTTTATGGAACCTGAATGGATTCAAGCTATGCAAGAAGAGCTCCAACAATTTGAGCTGAACAATGTGTGGGAGTTGGTTAAGCGTCCTGATCCACGGAAGCATAACATAATAGGCACCAAATGGATATACCGCAACAAGCAAGATGAGCATGGCCAAGTCGTCAGAAACAAGGCTCGTCTCGTTGCTCAAGGATATACTCAAGTGGAAGGCATTGACTTCGATGAAACATTTGCTCCTGTTGCCAGACTAGAAGCCATCCGTATACTGCTGGCCTATGCAAATCATCACAACATAATCCTGTATCAAATGGATGTAAAAAGTGCCTTCCTCAATGGCAAAATTGAAGAAGAAGTGTATGTTGCACAACCACCTGGGTTTGAAGATCCAAAACATCCTGACATGGTGTACAAGCTCAAAAAGGCACTATATGGCCTCAAACAAGCCCCTCGGGCCTGGTATGATACACTCAAATACTTCCTGAAGAGCAAAGGCTTCATACCTGGTTCCCTGGATCCCACTCTCTTCACAAAGACATATGATGGTGAACTGTTTGTGTGCCAAATATACGTGGATGACATTATCTTCGGCTGCACCAATCAGAAGTACAGTGAGGAGTTCGGATATATGATGCAAGAGCAATATCAGATGTCTATGATGGGGGAGCTGAAATTCTTCCTCGGTCTTCAGATACGGCAACAACGCAATGGCATCTTTATATCTCAAGAGAAATATCTCAAAGACTGCCTGAAGAAGTTCGGTATGCAAGACTGCAAAGGCTTCACAACACCAATGCCAGCCAAACATCATCTGGGTCCTGACGACAATGGTAAAGAGTTCGATCAAAAGGTATACCGCTCCATGATTGGTTCTTTGCTTTATTTATGTGCATCTAGGCCAGATATTATGCTTACTGTTTGCATGTGTGCTCGGTTTCAAGCGGCACCAAAGGAGTCGCATCACTTAGCAGTGAAGCGAATTCTTCGATATTTGGCTCACACCCCAACTCTAGGGTTATGGTATCCAAAGGGCTCAGAGTTTGATCTGGTTGGATTTTCGGACGCTGATTACGCTGGAGACAAGGTTGATCAGAAGTCCACATCAGGCACATGTCACTTTCTGGGCCGATCACTTGTCTGTTGGTCTTCAAAGAAGCAGAACTGTGTATCTCTCTCCACTGCTGAATCTGAATACATTGCTGCTGGATCCTGCTGCGCTCAGCTTCTATGGATGAAGCAAACCCTCAAGGATTATGGCATTCATCTGAAGCAAGTGCCACTTTACTGCGACAACGAAAGCGCCATCAAGATCGCCAACAACCCAGTCCAGCACTCGAAGACAAAGCACATTGAAATTCGTCATCATTTTCTCAGAGATCATGTTGCAAAGGAAGACATTGATATAATACACGTCAACACTGAAGAGCAATTGGCAGATATCTTCACCAAGCCCTTGGATGAGAAGAGATTTTGCAAGTTACGGTCTGAGCTAAATATCTTGGAATCCTCAAATGTCCTGTGATCAGGCACACATCCTAACACTTATGCATGATGATGACTTAGATGTGCAACACACGAAGTAATGTATATCTTCAATCAATGAAGACATACATTCTAAGTGCGAATACATTAACGTGGAATTTGACCTCGGAGCGCCACGATAATTGTGCGCCGTGTCTGGGTCCAATACTTCCTATACGGTGGGTAGCGCCACCACCAATTTTTTTTTTCTGCTTGAAGTGTTTCACTCATGGCATTACATTTGCTATGTCTTCACATTTAGTTTGGCTTCAATCTCAACATGTCTTCATTATTGTCTTCACTATGTTGATTATATATGTACTGGTGTTCTATCCTCTACAGCATTCACTTATAGCTATGTCTTCTTGTTTGAATCTTTTGAACTAAGTGAATGTGATCGGACCCTAACCTCTCCATGCTTCCTACCCCAAACTCTATCTCTCCAAGTCATATGCACTCTATTGAAACTGTGGAATGTCTTCACTGCATCCTTGTCAGAAGAAGACACAGAGACAAACTTTAAAACAGCTTTCAATGTTTTTCCATCAACTAGAATTCCGGAGAAGTAGGAACGACTCCCGACAAACCAGGCGTGCGTGGGGTGAAACTGCCCCCACAATTCCGCATGCTGGCCACGTACTGATCAGATGCGAATCGCCAGGGGCACCTGAGTAATAGCGCAGTGCCACCCATATCTCTATAAATACACGTTTCACTGCGGTCATTATCTCTTCTTCCACCCTCGCACAAACCCTAGCGCCACCGCTAACTCTCAACGACGCCGGCGACGAAGTGCTTCACTGCCACGACCTCTCCGACGCCGTTCTCACGCCGACAGCGGGCATCAGTCTCTCCGCCGTCGCCCTAGGTGTCTTCCGTCGCCAAGTTAGGGCACGGAGGATCGAACTTCTCGGCCTCAACTCTCATCTCGTCTAGCAGTTCCAAGTCTGGTAAATAACAAGTCTTTTTACAGCCTCTTTTGATCCTATAGCTTCATCACTTTCTGCCAAAAGAGGTTTCCATTCACACAAGTTTCATCCCTCTCATCTGTATCTCATAACTTGCCTAGTATATTCACTTGTTCTTCATGAAGTAGTTAGATTCCTCACTTGTACTGATCTATGGGTTCGTACAAATCTGGAACCAACTTCTTTTCTATAAAGTGAATGTCTTCGCATGATGAGGTCAATATCTTCTAAACTGATTTATCTTCAAAATCTTCTGAGAATGCATATGACCTCTTCCCCTTCCCTCGCACCTTAATGCTATCACAGGTACATGTCCGTGGGAGAATCTTTTGGTTCTCATAGTCTGCATTCATTTGCAGAGTTCCTACAGCGTCACATTAATTCACCCGAAGCAAGTTCCTGTTGGTCAAGCAAAAGGAAGCCTTTGAAGCCTTTGAATCTCTTGAAGCCTTCCAAGTTAAGCTTCATGGCAACCGAGAAACAATCAAGGAAGGGAGGCAGACAGAGACGTGGTGACACATCTAAAGATCTGCCTGAAGATTTGGCAGAAATGTACCAAACTGATCCTGAAGAGAGCTATGGTCAGCGAAAGACACGAATCCAATGGATTCGAAGATATTGGGCAGAGCAGTGGTTCCATTACCGCTTCGTCACCAAGGAATATGCAGAGAAGTACGCCCTCAAGAGGCCATGGGGAGATGCCTTGTACAAAAATCTCGTACCCCGAACCAGAGACGAAGCCATTGCTCAAGGCTTCTTTCCATGCATGGTCAGGGGACAACAACCAGCTGATGCACATCCGTCATCCCTTCTCTGGTGTCGCGATGACACTCTGTTCAAGCGCAACTTCCAATTTGCCCAGAACTCTGCGAAGCAAAACAAGAAGGAGTTTGGGTTGGACTTCAACCCTGGTCCCTCCAAACCAAGGGCAGATGGCACACGCGACGCAAATCCCAATGTCATCGGGCCGTTTGCCAATCTTGAAGGCCTCATCACTCGCATTATAGTCCAAGGGACTGCCGTGAACGACCCTCCAGCAGACACTGAGTCTGATGATGCTCCTGCTGCCCCGGAGCCGAAGCAGATGAAGAAGAAGCCAAAAGCTTCCAAGCCAGCCGCTTCTCCCAAGATCTCCAGAGCGAAGCCATTGGCCACTGCACCTCCTGAAGCAAGTGTGCAGTCTGAAGACTTATCACGAGTCTCCAAGCCTCAAGAAGCCAAGAAGCCATAGCCACACACTAGCAAAGAGCTCACTGCCGCTGCCGTTCTTCGCTGCAAGGCCATTGATCTGTCTAGTGACGACGATCTTGCCGATGATGCTCTTGAGCAGCTGATCAAGAGCAAGGAGGAGGCTGAAATCTTCAACAATCTGCCTCTGTTCGATGCAGCAATCATCCACAACTTCATTGATGAGTGGTTTGATACACCCAACATCAGCTTCGATGATCTGCAACTGCCCATTGGCCTCAGCGTAGCCTTTCAAGGAGCTATTGCTTCAGAACTCGCAATTGCCCAGCGCATAGTGGAACTGAAGTAGAAGATAGATTTTGAAAAAGCTCAGTTCAAGCAGAACATGGCCACGCTCAGCGTCCAAGAAGTCAAAGACTTCAAAGTCATGCTGCACGAGTTAAAGGAAAACTTTATGCAGAAACGTGCAGAGGCTCAGGGTTCACGCAAGCGCATGAAGAATTTGGCTGATCTCTGTGTGCAGGCCTACAATGAGGCCGAGAAGTGAAAGGCACTTGGGCGTCCAGGCATCGACCCCAGGATGGCCGCTAAGAAAAAGAAGAAGCCCACTGTGGCTGAACAAGAGGCCCCACAACAAGAAGCTGTTCCGATTGTCTTCCCCACTGCCAAGCCTGGCTCGAAGCCAAAGCACCGCTCAACCGCTTCAGAGCAAAAGAAGACAAGGACAGCCGAAGCTAAAGCAAGGAAGAGGAAACACCCTGAAGCCTCTCCTTCAGACCCCACCATCAAGAAGCGCAAGACCAAGAAGTCTCGGGCTGCTCCCACAGAGCCCTTGATAGTCGAACCCCTTTCCGTTCGCTTTCCTCATGAAGATCGTCAACTGACCGTGCATGAGCCTGCTCTCACAGAGGCTCCGCATGCTGAAGACATTCCAGTAGCCGACCCCAATGCTGCTGAAGACATTGGACTCCAAGACAATGTGCAAGGTGATGCAGTCCTTCCTCAGCTCGAAACGAGCGAAATGATCAGCATTGGTCGTCCCTTGATGCCAATCACCCAAGATGCATCATGGGCAGATCGCCCGCAGGAGGAAGAGGATGAGCCCCAGCCAACTGCAACTCCACCAGCGTCGCCTGCATTCCGTAGGCTTTGCAAAGGACCAAGGGCTCAGACTGCTGACGACATTCCGGCTGCATCAGCCGAAGAACATGCAGAAGTGCACGAAGAACCTCAAGCTCAATCTTCCCCACACCAAAACGAAGAAGTTCTCAAGGAGGCTGACACCACTGTGGCTGCCACACATAATACTGAAGCATTTGTGGAGCCCGACCAACAAACAGCTTCAAGAGATACTGAAGCTACTGCCTCTGACCCTTCTGTGCCTGAGTCTGCTGCCGGTCCATAGTTCAACTATCATGTTGCGCATAGGCCCAGGTACAAAAGCCAATCCCACGACTACCAAGGTTCCCAGGTCCAGCTACCGCTCCTGGCTCCTTCAATGTCAATAGCTTCAGGGCAGATAACACCTTCTTCAACCGCTCCAAGAACCCTTACTCAAGGGAAAAGATTGTGTCAGATAGGTTCTGGAGCTACCCACAGCGCAGCTACTACTCCTGCGTCCTCTACAACCAAGGCCGTATCTTTCCACATCAGCGCCTTGAAGTTGAAGCTTTTGTTGGTCTGCCTGGTCTGGAAGAAGCCCTGGACTGCTTCAAGCAAGTTGGCCTGCTGCCGTTTGTCACGGATGAAGAGCACTGGAACGAAGAGCTTCTGCTCCAGTTCTATGCCACATTGCACATCAAGGGCTACAACAGAGATCCGAAGACTTGGGTCCTGGAGTGGATGACCGGCAACGTCCATCATGAAGCCAATGCATTTGATATCATTGAGCTCACCGGCCTACCCACTCCAGGCGAACTCTTCGAAGAAGGCTGCCAACTCCATGCTGAAGTAGTTGAGAGCATATTTCAGTGACCTGAGCCAAATATGAGTCAGATGCTCTCAATGATGAAGCCATTGCCTTCTGACGCACCTTACCCGATGGAGTTCTTCGTTGAAGACTTAGAGTACCTGCCTAGAACTATCTATCACATCATCAGGCGGACTCTATGGCCCATTAAGGGGCACTCTCGATATGCCAAGGTTGAAGGTGCCATGAAGACTCTCATCTTATGCATCCTGCACGGCAAATGCTTCAATGCCCAGGATCTCTTCATACGTCAACTTGCTGCGTCTGGCTCAGATCTCTTTGGTCTGAAGATTTATGCTCCATGGGTTATGAGGCTCATCAAGCTCCACTCTGCAATATCATATCAACCCTTAGCCCGCAACCACAGAATCTTCTTACCTGATGTGGACACCTCTGCTGAAGCTATTTATCCTGAGCCTGCCAAACAGCCACTAAGTCTTCAGAATGCAGAACACCAAAGCTTCACTCAACATGATGAAGGTGTTGAAGCCATTTCCAGAGTCTATCCAATGGCTGGCACCACACGTGCCCCTGCATCAACTGAAGCCACTGACAGCACAGCTGCACAGAGACCCAAGAAACGCGCTCGTACACTCACTGACCGTGAACTTCTTGTGGCTCTGCACCGAAAGCAAGATAGGCATCACGACTGGCTCAAAAGGCAGATGTGCAGTATCATGCAAGACGTCAATCGCATCAGGAATCTGGCCACCAAGAATGCCTTTGTCGCACATGAAACCTGTCGACGCACTTGGAAAGGCCTCACAATGATGTGCACTGAAGCCTAACTACAAGAGGATGGCTTCAAAGAGAGATTCAAGTTTGACTCCACACCCCCCAGAAGAGCTGTGTTGTGTGGGACTCCGTCGCTTGAAGAATCCGAGTTCTCTTCCTCTGCTGCCACAGTGACGGGAAAAATCATTGAGGAAGAAGATGACGCTACATCACCACCACCTTCTTCGGCGCGCGTCGTCACTGCGCCAAGCTCGCCAGCTCCACCAAACGCCTCCACCAACCCTGCTGCGCCTGGGAACACATAGAAAACTCTATGTCTTCAAACCTTTTTGGTCATCACTGACAAAAGGGGGAGAAGCATATGATGTTTATAGTCTTCAAGCGGGTCAATAAAAAGGGCGGGTGCTTTATTATATTTTGCTTCGTGCTTACAACTCTCGTTTTGCTACATTTGGTTCTTTGAGTTGTAACACTTAAACTTGATGGTCATCTGCTACTATGTTTGCCACTGTGTTTTTGCGAAGATAAATTCCGCATGTACGACGATAATTTCCGCACTCTTATCATTTCGCAGACGTCCATTTTTCATTATGCATATCCTTATCTTCTTATATCTTTACATGCATGATGGATTGTCATCATAAGTTGAAGTGGATTCCCACAAATACAACCTGCTGTGTGCATTCGTGTTCCAGAAGCAAATCACTTATATGCACATCCTCAGGGGGAGCCCTTGCAACTTATGAAGACAATTCCTTTACAATTTCACAAATTATATTCCCCGTTGAAAACTTCAACTAGTTTGTCATCAATCACCAAAAAGGGGGAGATTGTAAGTGCATCTAGTGCCACCCCTAGTTGGTTTTGGAGTAGTGACGACAAACCTAGTTGAGGGACTAATGTGTTTGTGAGAATTGCAGGATAACACAGGTAGATGTCCCTCATTGATTCGGCTTAGTTACCAGAGATGACCCCTAAAAATGTACGAAGACATTGAAGACAATGGTGGTTCATGAAGACATTTATGTCGAAGACAATGACATATGAAGACTCCCCATGAAGCCTTTGGAACTCGAAGACTTAGATCCTTCGTAGTTTTACTTTATTCATGTTGTGTCATAGGAACCACTGTACTGTTAAGTGGGGTCCAAGAGAACCAGTCAGGATGACTGAAGTGATGCCTAATCCAAATCCTATGTCTTCGAGTGAAGACAATGAGAGAAAATCTTGTCCAGAGTCAGACAAGTCAGCTTTACTTGCAGCCCAAGTAAAGTTGCCGTGAGAGTTCAAAACCCGACCGTTAGTACACGTGTCAGTTCCTTAGTGACCCAGGGTCATTTCGGACAAATCAGGTCAGGGTTGCCAAGCGGCTATAAATAGTCCACCCCTACAACCATAAACGGTTGGCTGCTCAGATTTCAGTGCACGGCTTTTGTCGTTTGAGAGCAACCCACCTCGAAGCCTTTGAGAAAATCCTTAGTGAGGAGAAAAGCCCTAACCACCCAGAGCCAAAGTAATTGGGCATCACTTAAGTCTTCTTGTCTGATTGATCTGAAGACTTATTACACTTGAGGACTGTGCATCCTCCAGACGGTTAGGTGTCGCGTTCTGAGCATCCAAGAGGAATTGTGGATTGCCGGTGAACGAAGTCTGTGAAGGTTTGGGAGTCTACCTTGAAGACTTACCAGAGTGATTGGGCGGGGTCTGTGTGACCTTAGCTCAAGGAGAAAACGGTGAGGACTGGGTGTCCTGAGCTGCGTGTTCAGGACTGGGTGTCCGGGACTGTGTGTCCTTTGGTTTAAATACCTAGCCGCTCCAACCAGACGTACAGTTGTCACAGCAACTGGAACTGGTCCAATATATCATTGTCTTCAACGTGTCACTGGTTTCATCTTCACCTCCCTTTACTTACCAGTACACATTGTGAAGCTATTGCATGCTTGCTTTATCTTCTGTCTTCACAACCTGACTGTATGATCTGTTTGGCTTCATAACTTCTTCCAACCTGATCCTCATTACACTGAAGCTATTTGTCTCTGTGCTTTCACTGTATTGTATACTTGACTATGGCTTGCGTTGTGTAATCTACCTTCCGCTGCATAGTGATAGGCTTGTTCACTCTGTTTGTCTTCATAACTTCCACGTTTTGAAGACTTTCATAAAAATCGCCTATTCACCCCCCCTCTAGTCGATATAACGCACTTTCAGAGACTCACACGATTTTACCTTCGTGAACATAGCCTCATGAGCTAACTTTAGTGCATCATGAGAGATTAGAATATCCTCATGAGTGCCCAAGAGTTTTTCATAACTTTCTTCCAATTTCCAATAATTGCTAGTTAGCAAATCAAGTTGAGTCCTTAGCTCAACATTTCCTTTCAACATCGGTGCTTCACACAAGATAGAGTTAGTAGCACAATCATCATTATCAATATGCGAGGAGCATGTAGAAACTAGAGACTCCGCATGAGTAGCTTGAAGTTCCTCATGAGACTTAGAGAGTTTGGTGAGCTCTGCTTTGACATTCTTGAAGCCAAGGTCAAGGTGCTCAAAATCCTCTTTAAGTTTACAATGAGTAACTTCAATATCTTCTTTTAAAGACCTTAAGTCACTAAGACATTGATGAGCCTTAGCAAGTTCATGTTCAAGTTGTTCACTTTTCCCTTGCTCGTTAAGAAATAAGTCATTACGTTTTTGAAAGCAAGCAAGAACATCTTGGAACCTTTTATAAGTGTTACCTTTAGCTCTATGAAGAGTTTTCCCAATCTCATAGAGATTTTGAGTCAAGTCATCATCATCCTCATTACAACTATCATCATTATCACTAAGAGAAGATGATACCTCGTCATTACCTCTTGCCATGAGGCACATGTGAACAAAGGGGGGTGATGATGATTCTTTTGGAGAAGATGGTTCTTCATCAATCAAGCATGCCCCATCTTTCTTGATTTCCTCTACATGGTTAGTCATAGAACAACTAGAGGAAACCAAATCATTTCTATCATGGCAACATGGGAGATCAAGCATATCATCAGAAATGAGCTTACCAACATCATCACAAGATATTTCTTCACTCACCATGTCAATACCTTGTGGCACGCCACATAATGGTGAAGTGGAAGATATTGAAGTGTCCAAGTAATTGGAGGTGGAAGCAATATAGAGTTCTTCATGATTTAAAAATGTGGAGAAATCCTCCATTAACTCCCCCAAAAGAATATTGTCTTCATCAAGATTGGACCCACCATATTCATCTTCAAGTTTGGTCCAAGCCTCATGAGCCGACTTGCAAGTCAAGATTTCCTTAAACACTTCAAAGGATATAGCTTGGTGAATGGCACTCAAAACTTGACTATCAAGATGCATATCCTCAAGTGATGGAGATTGTCCATCCTTTAGATTTGAATCCCCTACAACAACAATCCGCAAAGCATTTGGACCCATGGCCCAAAAGTGACAAAGCATGTGTAATCTCCACATAATGTAATTTGTTCCAT
Organism: Triticum monococcum; assembly: GCA_034509565.1. Taxonomy (NCBI): domain Eukaryota; kingdom Viridiplantae; phylum Streptophyta; class Magnoliopsida; order Poales; family Poaceae; genus Triticum; species Triticum monococcum. The sequence continues at coordinate 402,555,056 of CM067844.1, read as the reverse complement.
TAAAACAAAATGTTTCATCGTGCACTAGTTCACTAGTCGACATCGTTACTCTCTAGGCGATGAAGCCTAATAAGGAGAAACTGGGCTCTGATACCAATTGAAAGGACCACGATGTCGCCTAGAGGGGGGGTGAATAGGCATTTTAAAATCTTTTACGGATTTGGCTATATCCTAATGCAGAAATAAACTAAGCGGATACTTTTCAAGAACAAATCCTAAATATACTAGGCTCACTAAGTGCACCAACAACTTAGGATAAACAAGATGAGAACAACAAGGATATGAGTAAGCACAAGTAAGTCACACAAACTTACTCGATGTATATCACAAGATATGGAAATGAATAATACACACAAGCACAAGTAAGCAATACAAGCTTACACAAATTATATCACAATATATGGAATTGAATGATACAAGCAAACTCAAGTAAGCACTACAAGCGTACACAAGTTATGTCACAATATATGGAAATGAATGTTACAAGCTAGCAATTCACACTAAGCATAAGATAGAACAATAGTAGAAAGTATGAATTGCGAATATAAAGTGTAGGCCTAAATAATCTCTTCAAGGGAATGGCCAACACAATATAATGAGGACAACAAGATATAGTGAATGCACAGTTAAGTGACCAAAGTAAACCACAAGTAAGGAGTTAGGGTTAGGGATAACCAAAGTCACGAAGACGAGGATGTATCCCGATGTTCACTTCCTTGGAGGGAAGCTAGTCACTGTTAGAGAGGTGGATGTTACCACGAAGGCACACCAACGCCACGAAGGCTCACCCTATTCTCCTTGAGATATCACCATGAAGGCGAGTCTCATCCACTAGTGGTAAACCTTGAGGCGGCCTCCAAACCTTCACAAACTTTCCGGGGGACAAATCACAAGTTGATTCCTCACCAGAGCACTCCTACCGCCTAGGAGTCTCCAACCTCCAAGAGTAACAAGAACAAAGGGGAAATGCTCAAGACTTTCTCAAATCACGAATTCCTTTGGCCAAGAGAGGGAGAGGGAGTGGATCTATCACTTGATTGGAAAATCTCTCAAGAACTCTCACGAATCTCTCCGGGATGTAAGATTTGGTGTAGGAGAAGTGAGAGGGAGCCTTTTTGTGTTCTAGGGTTCATATGAATGTGTTGCTCAACCATCTACCAGATTAGTAGAGGGTTATATATAGCAATCCTAGAAAACTAGCTGTTTGCACACACACGCATGTGAAAAACAGAGGGGCCGGACATCCGGGGCACAAGCCCGGACATCCGGCATAACAGGAAGGCCCGGACATCCGGCAGGTGCCCGGACATCCGGCGCGCCGCCCAGCATAAAGACATCTTCTGGACAGCAATGCCCTGATATACGGCAAGGAGCCCGAACATCCGGCGTGTTTTATCGAAACACAGCAGCTCCTGGATGGCACAACCCGGATATCCGGTCGAGAGGCCCGGACATCCGGGGAGTACGGGGAGCCCGGACATCCGACATAGAGGGCCGGACATCCGGCCGCGGCGCTGCACAAAAATGCATTCTGGAATGGCTAGGCCCGGATATCCGGCGGGAGGCCCGGACATCCGGCGTGATGTCCGGACATCCGGCCTTAAGCCCGGACATCCGGCAGCCCAGAAACAGAGCCATGAAGATTTTGACATGAGTAAATATGGCATGGGTATTTGGTGTATAGGATATGAGTGAAATATGCCTATGTTGGAATATGATGTGAGAAGAATAGAAATAGATGATGTTCACTTGAGCAAATCCATCACTAACCCCTTTGATCCCCTCTTAATAGTGCGGGATCCCTATAACTCAAGAATCATAAAAGAACTATACTAGATAGCTACCGGAAACTCATTCTTGAGCATATATCCTTTTCGATGGTCATCAATCCTCACATCTAAAGCCAAAGGAACTAATACCTTTGACTAAAGCCTTTCACTTGAGCTTTATATTGATGTTTCTTCATGGCTCAAGTTGAAGGCAAGACAATGGAGAAGTCTTCAAGTAGCTCCCCCATACACAATGTGGAAAGCTTTTCTTTGCATTCATCTTTACTTGTCCATCAGCATTAATTACTTGATGACATACTTTGATGAGCACCAAGCTTTCTTATAAGCACCAAGCTCATGAGAATTACCTAACCCACATAACATAAACAACACATAGTATGGGTGAGTACACAAAGCGCAATCGATAAATTCTTACCATACCACAAGATCTCATGTGGCACATGATATGCGCTTGTGTGTTGACCATCTTAGAGGTCAACCTTTGATCTTTATCTTGGTCAACATTTATATTTGCTCCATGATTAATATTGATGTCTTGAAGGCCCTATTGATATCTTCACTATGCTTCATTTCTTCAAGACCTAATAACCAATATCTCAATTCACCATGACCATATCAAGTTTCTCCTTGAATATCATATTGGACATCATTTTCTCGTTCTCATGCTCCAACATAGTATCTTGAGAGGCACAATAAATTCTTCACTTGAATTACTTGCTTCAAGACATAATAATCCATGACTCAACATATGAGCTCATATTGATCCTATCTTCAAGCATATGTAGAATTCTTCTCTTTAATCATTCTCCCAATATCTTGATCCATCATGGTTCAACCCATAAGCCTTGATGCATGCACAACAATATGTATATGGCATTCATTTCGAGTCCATTCTATCTCCTTCTTGCATCACCATGGAACATACATCCTTTAGTTGATCCAATATTCTTCATGCATTGGAAATGGAACTTTCCTTCAAATGTATAACTCAATGCAAACATTAGTCCATTAGGATTGTCATCAATTACCAAAACCACACATGGGGACTACATGTAGTTTCAGCAGCGGCCACCACCGCGTCATCCTCGGAGGTGAAGGCCCTGACTAGGGTGTCCACATTGTCCTCAACCCAGCGCGTCAGGTCGTCCTGGATGGCCTGGGGCACCGGGGCAATGGCGGCGTCGAAGTCAAAGTTGGGGTAGGTGTTTTGGAGATGGCTGAAGACATGGGAGAATGCACGCTTGAGCAGGCCACGGCTCCTCTCCTCAACAAGCACGTGAGCCCTCTCGGATCGATTCTCCAAGCGTGTCACCACGTCGGTGAAGAAAAGGAGGTGACTGGTGTAGTCATCCGAGTGGGGATGAGGTGCATTTTCATCACAGACGGCGCCCAGCCCCGCGTTGGCTCTGGTCCTGAGGTTTTGGACCATGGGGGCGTGCTCGCGCTCCAGCGTCCGCCGCTTGAGCGCTTCCTCCCTGCCCCGCTGAGTGGAGGATTCGGTGCCGGCGACCCGCTGCTGAAGAGAAGACATCTCGGCATGTGCAGAAGCCAGCTCAGCTTGCACTGAAGACAAGGCGGCTACACGGCTTTCTCGCAACGTTCAACCTCATCCAGCCCTAACCTGAGGGCCTTGGTCCTTCCCACAGCTTCAGCCTCGACAAGCTTCAACTTCAGGTCGTACCTGCCCACAAGGTCCGCGCGAGCCTTGGCCGCCCGGTGATCGACTTCCTCCTAGGCCTTGGCCTCGCCCACGCCGACAGCGTCCTCAGCTTGGGCAACTTGGTGCTCCCTCGTCTCCAACCGCTTGAGCTCAAGGCTGCGCTCTGTGGCTTCCAGCACCAGCGCTTCCTCGTGCCTCAGGTTCTCTTCCTCATCGGCAGGCGTCCCCTTCATTGATGCTAGGGCATCTTGGCGCGCCTCCACTTGCTGCTCAAGGGAGGCACTCCAGTCTTGGAGCTCCCACGCACACTTCTCTGCGAACTCGCACCGTTGATCAGCTTATCAAGCTTCTTCCAAGGCACGGGCACAAGCTTCGCACGAGGTCGCAAGAGATGCCTCGGCCTTCATGTTATCAAGCTTGCATTGGTGGCGTCCAAGGTTGATGGCCACCTTCAGCTTATGACATTCTTCCGCCAGCCGAAGACCCTCGGCCTCGAGGCGTGTGTCTACATCCGCGAGCTCCCCGCCAAGCCGGTTCATCACGCCCATAGCCTCCTGGAAGAGCTCATGGCGGACGAGCTCCTTTCATGCGCAGCTTTGAGCGTGTAGCCGACTCTATCCTCCATAGCAGGGGCCATCGACAGGACCCAAAATGGCTCGCCCCTTTCCTGCAGGGGGATGGGGGCTGGCGCCCCACCGGACGCCGACTGGGCTTCAGCAGGAGCCCGGTTGGGATGAGGCTCACCGCTCAAAGAAGGAACCAAGACCTAAGCCAGCCAGTCGACGTCCATAACCAAAGGCGGAGACCTTGGCATGCTCATCACACCCCCGACGAGGCCACGAAGAAGAGATGGCAGGAGCGCGGGCTCGAGGCACCAAGCCGGCGCACCCGCCTCTCCAACCGACCCTGCGACGGGGGGAGCATGTTGGCCTGGGATGCTCAGGGCCAGCGGAAGATCCGAGGCAGGAGGAGTTTGCTTGCCGAGGGGCTTCATGGCCTTAGCAGATGGGATCCTGAAGAACCACTGTGAGGAAGTGAAGCAGCGCTCAAGGAATTACAAAGATAAGGTACTTACTCATCTATGGCGATGTACTTCCTCTGTTTCAACGGCCGGGAAGCGCCGCTGCCGTAGCTTGGGGACCCCTTCCTCTTGTGGAGCGCATCGAAGTCTACACGGACCCGACCGAAGCGTTGGACGTGGCGACCATAGTAGGGCGCGACAGATGAAGCGCCCACGGGAATGACTTCAGGAGCACCGAGATGGGGAGAGCCATCAAGTACCACCTCGTGACGGCCTCCAGAGGCCTCGGGAGCTTTAGCCTCGGGAGCAGCGGGTTGCGTCACCCCCTCAAGTACTTCCTCAGCGCGGGAGTCGTGGGCTCCCGAGGTTGACGCTTCAGGAATTGCGGGCGGCTCCAACGCCGTGCCACCCGCGCCTCTAGCTTCCGGTGATGCTTGCCCCCTGCGTCCACTCTTGGGGCAAGTTCGGCGCTGACAGGGAAGATGAGCACCATGGTGATGGTGTTCTCATGGGACCCCTCAAGGCCAATTGGACGCAGCCCCCATTCGTCAAAGGGAGGCATCTGCCCCATGAACTCCACCCTATTCGGGCAGCAGTACAAGGGACAGCCTTCCAGTGGCATATCGCTAGCGAGGGATTGCCTGCCAGGACCTCGAGCACTATTCTTTGTGCCACAAGTGGAAGCTCAGACTCCTGGAGCATCATGCGATCCGGTCCAGCGGATAAGGCCCACATCGGCCGGGAATGGCACTGGAGAGGGGCGATGCGACATCGAAGGAACTCCTTCATCACCATGGGCGTAGTCAAGCCAAGGTCTTTCAACCTCCTTATCCGGAGCCAGACGAAGGCAAGACGGGGCCTCGTAAGCTTCTCGTGAGCCCAGCCGGAGCTGGGAACGGTGGGCACTGACAAAGGCGAGAGCAAAGGGCTGAGCACTCCAACGCCCACGTAAACCCATCGCATCCGGAACTCGCTCACAGACGGTGGCAGCTCGAAGTCAATCCACGAGCCGGCCGTCGCCGCCACGGCCTCGAAGCTCAGGCACCCTAAGCATTGCCGGGGATTGGTCAGGTGCAGCGAGAAAAACTGGCGCAGAAGGGCCACGGAGAGGGCGACGCCCACCATGGACTCACAGCCAAAGGCGAAGATGGCAAGAAGAGCGACAAATTGGGGATCTAAGTGTAGTAGATGAATCTAGTAATGGGACAGCACGACGTTGAAGAAGGCGGAGAAGGGAGGAACCAGGCCGACACACAAGGCGTCGACGAAGAAATGAACCTCGGTGGCTGCTCTATCAACAGAAGCTCGGGACGCCAGCCATGGCACCGTCCTACCCCATTCGTTGAAGCTGGTGGCGAGCGCAAGGCAGACCTTGTCCATGGCCTCCTCACTGAGCACCCGCGATCGGCCAACAGCGGGCTCGACGGCAGGAGGCGGGTTGATTGAGGACAGGGGCTTCTTCCCTTTCTCCGTCCGGTTCGGCGCGATGGCGATGGGGTGGACTGGGCTCAGGTTGGATTGGGAGACGAAGCTGAGGTTCGAGGAAGCGAAGGAGTCGGGGGCTGCGTTGCCAGCCAAGGGGGAATAACTGTGTGGGAGGCCGTGGCCGCCTAGCCCGAGCACGCCTTGGGCCCGGGGGCTACTGGCGGCGTTCTAGGAACGGGGATCCCCAAACTTGCCTGCCTGCGGCCCGCAGCGTGGCTCCACCAGCGGCCCCGTATGGCCCATCTTCACCAGCAAACATTCAAGACCCTCGCGAGGGGCCAAGCCTCGCAAGGCTGACAATGCAAGACCTCCTCAGGGGCGGCCTCACCAGGCTGGCTCGTGAGGGGCGGACAGATCAAGGCGAGGGGCACCTCACGTGGTTCTTGTGATGCAAGCCATGATGACTGGAACCAGGCGGGCACCAGCGCGTGCAGTGTACTCGTTTCCTCTTTGCTGCTAAAGGGGCAAGCGCAAGCGAGGAGTCCCGAGGCATCAGGCAAAGGTTTCCATATCGGTGCAACAAGACCAAAACCAACAAGACGGCAAGACGGAGGTCATCATGGAGCCCAAGATGGCGTCACCGCCATAGCCTTTGGCAGGTGAGGACCACTTTTGTCAGGATAGCTTGTACTAGTTGTCTCCCTTCGAATTTGGCCGTTGTGGGTTCCTTCCCGCTCAATATTTGGGAAGAGGACCGGGGCCTCAATCAATAGGACTAGCCACCACCAAGGGAGGCAAGCTGATTGAGACCCAGATCATCCCGAACCTCACAAGTTCACCAATCACAATAACACCTCACCTCAGGAGGCTATTCTTCCCCTGTATTGTTCATCCTCAGCCCAAGAGGCAAACCACCACACCACACTAGAGTAGGGTATTACACCAAAATGGTGGCCCGAACCAGTTTAAATCTTGTGTCTTGTGTTCTTTGGGTTCATCGAGCTAGGTCGTGAGATCATAGAGTGCGTGAGCTAGAGAGGGGAGAGATCTTCGTGCGCACCTCAGTGTTCAAACCTCAAGGGTTTGGCCGGAACCCGAAATCTGACAGCCACCTCAGCCAAGAAAAGCCGAAGTCCATGGCAGCCCTCATGGCACTCGTGAACCGCTTTTGTGCGGGTGAGGATAGTTGGCTGGTCCATAGAAAAAGCAATGCAAGCGACACCGGCGCCACTAAAGCCAGAAAAGCAACGACAAGTCCCGACGCAACAGACACAAGTGTCGAAACAACAATGACAACACCGATGATACGATGGTCAATGCCGGATTCAGTGGCTCTACGTCCGGTCAGTGGAAGAAGCCATTCAAGAAGAAAAATTTGGGCTCATCCAGCTTGGACCGCATACTAGATCGTCCGTGCCAGATTCATGGCACCCCAGACAAACCACCCAATCATACCAACAGAGATTATTGGGTTTTCAAACAGGCCAGCAAGTTAAATGACAAAAGCAAGGAGAAGGGATCGCAGAGCGAGGACTACAACGAAGAGCCCCGGCCACTGAACACAGGGGGACAAAAGAAGTTTCCCCTCAGGTCAAAACGGTGAACATGATATATGCTAACCACATCCCCAAGAGGGAGCGCAAGCGCGCGCTCAGCGACATCTACGAGATAGAGCCAGTCGCCCCAAAATTTAATGCATGGTGTTCATGCCCGATCACCTTTGATCGCCGGGATCACCCGACCAGTATCCGTCATGGCGGTTCAGCCGCACTGGTCCTGGACCCAATAATTGATGGGTTCCACCTGACGCGAGTCCTAATGGACGGTGGTAGTAGCCTCAACCTTCTCTATCAGGATACAATGCGCAAAATGGGCATCAATTCATCATGGATCAAGCCCACAAAGACTACCTTTAAAGGAGTCATACCAGGTGTAGAGGCCCACTGTACGGGCTCAATCACACTAGAGGTTGTATTTGGATCTCCGAACAACTTCCGAAGCGAGGAGTTAATCTTCTATATCGTCCCCTTTCGCAGTGGCTATCATGCATAGCTCGGATAAACCACATTTGCTCGATTCAATGCGGTGCTACACTACGCTTATCTCAAGCTCAAGATGCCCGGACCACGAGGCATCATAACAGTTAATGTTAACACGGAACGCTCTCTCCGCACCGAGGAGCACACCGCTGCCTTAGCAGCAGAAGTACAGAGCGGCCTTTTCAAGCAGAACCTTAATTCGGCAGCCGATCCCCCGGACACTATCAAGAGAGTCCGACCAATTCTGCAGCAGGAAAGCCCAGCTCGTCAAGAGCTCGACTAGCAATTCGGCCTCCATCCTAGTCTCGACCAAGTGGCGGCAATTGTACCGTGCGTACATAACTACGCACTAAAAATACCATGGGCACGGATGGAGGCATAACCAGCTTGTGATCCACAATACGGCTCGACCGCCCCGGACACACATACTTTCACTATTTCCTTTTTTCTCCTTTTTTTAGGTTTCTTTTTCACAGGCCTTTCCTGCCGGCTTGACCATCGATTCTTTTCGAAGTATAAAAACACCAAGACTACAAGAAGCATGGACGTATTGGGGAATTTTTAGGTGGTTTCTTTAACGATCACTTCTCCTATTTTCAGGACCCACACACAGCTCTCCTTTGGTTAAGGCATATTAAATAGCCTTCTACTTATTGCACTACTTGTATAAATGCGCTTTAACGCACCAATGAAATTATAATAGAAACAGTTTGAGGCCTAAATTTTACGGCTCTCGCTAACTACGTTTTCTTCCTTTTCTTATTTGATAACTTTATCAAATAGCACCCGTACACTCTGGTACATTTCAATTTGCTAGGGGCTGCATAGCGCCCCACAACATGGCAACAAAAGTCCGAACACTTTTACAGTATAGTTTGGCACCCCGAATTTAGAACTATATGCATTGGCTCCAAATCATGTCTTTGGTCAATAGTTGGGTTGCCCGGCTCCTGTGCTTACTACCTTACGTTCTGTTGTATCGGCTAGGGTAGTAAGGGGTGAACTACTACGATTGTGCGCTGGTTTACCCGGATGAGCACCTTAGTAGAGAAAGCCGAAAACTGACTGTGATGATGCGGCGAGAGCTGGTCAGCTCTTCGGAGGTCTCAAATCCTTAGAGATTTTTTCTGCATTACGCGAGGGATTGGTACTTACCCGATCAAGTGTTTACAACATCCTAGTTTGGATACTAGGGGCTGCGCCTATATTTCTATTGCCAATATCCTATGGCAAAGTTAGGGTGCTAAAGCCGCATAGTCTGATTGCCTAGTTCATCGCGCTAAATACCTCCTTCAAGGACCAAACAATTGGATAAAGAGTGTTTAGATTACATCCCGAACACCCCCGTACTGCCTACGTGGGGGCATAAGCCGACGACTGGCCAACTCTCAGATTTTCACACAACACGGCTGCACGGGAGGAGAAATTCTTTAAATAACAAACATTATATTACATAATGGCTTTGTTTCATCATACAGAGAAGAGACAACATGAATGTATTCATTCGAAAATAATGTCTTGCGCACATTGCGTTGCTGCAGTACAAGACCCCTCCAGGACATCTGGAAAATACCGCTCGTGTGTGCGGTGCTCCTTTCCCTCTAGCGGTCCCTCGGTCGTAAGCTTGACGGCGTCCATCTTCGCCCAACATGCCTTGACGTGGGCGAAGGCCATGCGAGCACCCTCAATGCAGGCCGATCGCTTGACGACGTCCAGCCGAGGACATGTGTTCACCAGCCGCTTCACGAGCCCGAAGTAGCTGCCGAGCATAGCTTCGGCAGGCCACAGCCGGATTGTTAGATCCTTCATGGCCAGTTTGGCCACCCTGTACAGCTCGAGCAGCTGTTTTAGCTGATCGCTAAAGGGCACTGGATGTTCTGGCACAAGATATTGTGACCAGAACAGCTTCTCCGTTGAGCTCCCCTCTTCGGCTCGGAAGAACTCCGCAGCGTCAGACACACCGCGTGGCAGATCTACAAACGCCCCTGGAGAACTACGAATCTGGGTTAGTAAGAAATACTTTTTCTTCACATACTTTCTTTGCATACTAAACGCCTTACCCGCCGCGATTTTCTTGGCCTCCTGGATCTCCTGGAGGGCGCCCTAGGCCTCAACCCGGGCCTCTTCCGCGCTTTGGCGGGCCTTAGCGAGTTCGGTCTTTCGAGGCAAAACATCGTGCTCCAAGGATTTGCATTTCTTAACTACATCCTGGAGCTCTTGTTGGACCTCATCAAGCCTGGCCTCGTGCTGCTCTTGAGCAGCTTTTTCCTTGGTGGCCTTCTCCTCGGCCTCGGCCAGGGCCGGTTTAAGGACCTCAACCTCAGTCGCCGCTCCTACACATGCCATGGCACTATGTTCAATACGCATTAATTACTCTTTTCGAAATATACAGCCAGTCAGTCATACCTTACTTGTCTTCTAGCTTCTTCCTCACTTGGCCGAGCTCCTCCTCGGTCCGCTCCAGTCTATGTTTCAGTCCGGAGACTTCGGCAGTGTGTGAGGTCGTGGCCAGCAACGACGCCTGCTGATACGTCTATCGGATGCGTGGTTCCAGCAAACCCTTAACGTTCGAACACTAGGGTGCGCGCGAAGTCTTTTCCTCCCACCGATCTATGCCCTAACTCGCTAAGATCTCACGGACGAACTCGACAAACTTGCAACACGGAAAGACACAAGATTTATACTGTTTCGGGCCACCATTGTGGTGTAATACCCTACTCCAGTGTGGTGGTGGTGGATTGCCTCTTGGGCTGATGATGAACAATACAATGGGAAGAACAACCTCCTCAGGTTGAGGTGTTCTTGTGCTTGGCTAACTTGTGTGGGTGAGAGTGATCTTAGATCTCCCCCTGCCTATGGTGGTGGCTAGTCCTACTTATAGAGGCCCTGGTCCTCCTCCCGAATCTTGAGCAGGAAGGGAGCGAACAATGGCGGGCCAATTTGAGGGGCGAAAACTAGTACAAGCTATCCTGACAAAAGTGGTCTTCGCCTGCCAAAGGCTCTGGTGGTGACGCCATCTTGGGCTCCACGATGACCTCCATCTTGCCGTCCTTCTGGTCTTGGTCTTGTTGCACCAAAATGGCAACCTTTGCCTGATGCCTCGGTACTCCTCGCCTGCGCTGGTTCCCTTAGCACCAAAGAGGAAACAAGGACGTTGTGCAAGTTGGCGTCCGCCTGGTGCCCACCTGGAGTTGATCGTCATGGCTCACGTCACGAGAGCCTCGTGAGGTTCGCCTCACCTTGATATCTCCGCTCCTTGTGAGACTGCCTGACAAGGCCGCTCCAGAGGAGGTCTTGTGTCGTCCGCCTCATGAGGCTTGGCCCCTCGGGAGGGTCTTGGGTGCCTTGCTGATGAAGGTGGGCCATAGAGACTGCTAGCTTAGCCACGCCGCGGGTCACAGGCAGGCAAGCCTCGGGACCCCCGTCCCCAGGACGCCGACAGTAGCCCCCGGGCCCAAGGTGGGCTCAGGCTTGGCTTCGCAGCGAAGCCAAGGGTCAAGTATGGAGCACCGTGATACGTGTCCATCGTATCTACTTTTCCAAACACTTTTGCCCTTGTTTTGGACTCTAACTTGCATGGTTTGAATGGAACTAACCCAGACTGACGCTGTTTTGAGCAGAATTACCATGGTGTTATTTATGTGCAGAAACAAAAGTTCTCGGAATGACCTGAAACTTCATGGAACAACTTTTCAGAAATAATAAAAAATCCGTGCAAAAGATGAAGGCTAGGGGGCCCACCACCTGTCGACGAGGGTGGGGGGCGTGCCCCCCTACCTTGTGGGCCCCCTGGATCTCCTCTGACCTCAACTCCAACTCTATATATTTGTTTTCGGGGAGAAAAAATCAGAGAGAAGAATTCATCATGTTTTACAATACGGAGCCGCCGCCAAGCCCTAAAACCTCTCGGGAGGGCTGATCTGGAGTCCGTTCCGGGCTCCGGAGAGGGGAATCCGTTGCCATCGTCATCATCAACCATCCTCCATCACCAATTTCATGATGCTCACCGCCGTGCGTGAGTTATTCCATCGTAGGCTTGCTGGACGGTGATGGGTTGGATGGGATCTATCATGTAATCGAGTTAGTTTTGTTAGGGTTTCATCCCTAGTATCCACTATATTCTGAGATTGATGTTGCTATGACTTTGCTATGCTTAATGCTTGTCACTAGGGCCCGAGTGCCATGATTTCAGATCTGAACATATTATGTTTTCATCAATATATGAGAGTTCTTGATCCTATCTTGCAAGTCTATAGTCACCTATTATGTGTTATGATCCGTTAACCCCGAAGTGACAATAATCGTGATACTTACAGGTGATGATCGTTGTTTGAGGAGTTCATGTATTCACTATGTGTTAATGCTTTCGTCCGGTACTCTATTAAAAGGAGGCCTTAATATCCCTTAGTTTCCATTAGGACTCCGCTGCCACGGGAGGGTAGGACAAAAGATGTCATGCAAGTTCTTTTCCATAAGCACATATGACTATATTCGGAATACATCCCTACATTACATTGATGAACTGGAGCTAGTTCTGTGTCACCCTATGTTATGATTGTTACATGATGAACCGCATCCGGCATAATTCTCTATCAACGATCCATTGCCTATGAGCTATCCATATATTGTTCTTCGCTTATTTACTTTTCTGTTGCTATTGCTATCATCACTACAAAATACCAAAAACCTTACTTTTGCTATCATTACCTTTTGCTACCGTTACCACTACTATCATATTACTTTGCTAGTAAACACTTTGCCGGAGATACTAAGTTTCCAGGTGTGGTTGAATTGACAACTCGGCTGCTAATACTTGAGAATATTCTTTGGCTCCCCTTGTGTCGAATCAATAAGTTTCGGTTGAATACTCTACCCTCGAAAACTGTTGCGATCCCCTATACTTGTGGGTTATCAAGACTATTTTCTGGCGTCGTTGCCGGGGAGCATAGCTCTATTCTTTGAGTCACTTGGGATTTATATCTGCTTATCATTATGAAGAACTTGAAAGATCCAAGAACTAAGATTTATCCCTCAACTATGAGGGGAGGTAAGGAACTGCCATCTAGCTCTACACTTGATTCACCTTCTGTTTTGAGTAAGCTTGCGACACCTAAACCTGCTTCTGCTATTCATTCTAATATGTTGCATGTTATTGATGATGCCACTTCTGCTATACATGATACTTATGATGAAACTACTTCTATGCTTGATACTACTCTACCACTTGGTGAATTTCTTGATGAACAACTTGGTAGGGTTAGAGAGAATGAAAATATTGAATCTGATAATATTGATGAAAGTGATGATGAAGACTCGCCTGTTATTCCTAAGGGTTATGTTTTTGATAAATATTCCTAAGAGCTTACCTGGTTAGTTGTGCTGGTTCTGTTTTCAGGGAAAGAACACCGGATGAAGCTGAAATTCTATTGAATAATATGTTGACAAATGAAAATAATTGGACACTTCCTGAGCCAATTCCTGAGCATATTCCTAAACCAACTCCAAAGAAGAGGGGTATTCTATTTCTCAGTCCTGAAGATATGCAAGAGGCAAAGAAATCGATGAAATAAAAAGGTATCAAAGCTGAAGATGGTAAGAATTTACCTCCTATTGAAGAAATACATGGTCTTAATTTACCGCCTGTTGAAGAAACATATGATCTTAATCCTTTACCTATTGAAGAAACTCATGGTCTTGATAACCCAACACAGGTAGTAAAGGTAAATTCTCTCTATAGATATGATAAAGCTGAAATCCCATTTACTAAGTTTGCTAGTCCATGCTTAGATGAGTTTGATAAATTTATGGTTAAGCAAGAAGATTTTAATGCTTATTTTTGTAGACAATTGAAATACAATTCAAATATGCTTGAACACTTGGGTGATATATGGCTAATGTCAAAGGTGAACTTAAACTTATTAGTAAACATGCTTCTATGGTTACCACTCAAGTAGAACAAGTACTTAAAGCTCAAAATTATTTTCTCAATGAATTGAATAGTAAGAATAATGATAATGCTGTTAGAGTTATGACTAGAGGTGGTAGAATGACTCAGGAACCTTTGTATCCTGAAGGCTACCCTAAGAGAATTGAGAAAGATTCTCAGAGAAATAATGTGGATGCACCTAGTCCTTCTAATAGGAAGAAAAAGAAAAATGATAGGACTTTGCATGCTTCTAGTGAACCTGTTATTGAAACACCTGAGAATCCAAATGATATTTATATCTCTGATGTTGAAACACAATCTAGTAATGAACCTGAAACCAGTGATAATGTTAATGATAATGTTCATGATGATGCTCAACCTAGTAATGATAATGATATAGAAATTGAACCTGCTGTTGATCTTGATAACCCACAATCAAAGAATCAACGTTATGATAAGAAAGACTTTGTTGCTAGGAAACAAGGTAAGGAAATATAGCCTTGGGTTCAGAAACCCATGCCTTTTCCTCCTAAACCATCCAAGAAAAAGGATGATGAGGATTTTGAGCGCTTTGCTGAAATGATTAGACCTATCTTTTTGCATATGCGATTAACTGATATGCTTAAAATGAATCCTTATGCTAAGTACATGAAAGATATTGTTACTAATAAAAGAAAGATACCGGAAGCTGAAATTTCCACCATGCTTGCTAATTATACTTTTAAGGGTGGAATACCTAAGAAACTAGGAGATCCAGGAGTACCAACTATACCATGCTCCATTAAAAGAAACTATGTTAAAACTGCTTTATGTGATCTTGGAGCCGGTGTTAGTGTTATGCCTCTCTCTTTATATCGTAGACTTGATTTGAATAAGTTGACACCTACTGAAATATCTTCGCAAATGGCTGATAAATCAATTGCTATACCTGTCGGTATTTGTGAGGATGTGCCTGTTGTAGTTGCAAACGTTACTATTTTAACGGACTTTGTTATTCTTGATGTTCCCGAGGATGATAGTGTGTATATTATTCTTGGAAGAACCTTTTTGAATACTGCAGGGGCTGTTATTGATTGCACTAAAGGCAATGTCACTTTTCATGTTAATGGTAATGAGCATACGGTACCTCTATTGGAAAAATTACATCAATTATATTTGGAGGTTTTGAATTTCCTCTTCCTACTGTCAAGAAGAAATATGATATTCTTATTATTGGGGATGTGCATATCCCCGTTGAGGTGACATAGTGTTATTCGAAATTTCTCCGGTTCCATGTTATTCAGAATGAGTTTGTTAACAAGACCTGATCAACCTTGTTAGTGGATTCCTTTTGATGATCATGAGATGGATGAAACTAGAAGGCACAACCTTCTGTACCCTCCTTTTACTTTCTGTTATTTATATTAAATAAAATAAAAATAGTATTTTTCTGTCTGTTATCTGATTATCCGTGCAATATAAAAATACCCCGAAAATAAAAGTTCTCCAAATGCCCTGAAATTTAAATATGATTTTTTTTCTAGAATATTTGAGAATATTTGGCTTTGAGAACACAGCAGGGGGGTCATCCACCTAGCCACGAGGGTGGAGGGCGCGCCCCCTACCTCGTGGGCCCACAGTTGTCCTCCTCCACTTATCCTTTCCCCCACACACTCCTTCTTCCTCCCCCAAACACGAATATCCAGCTCAAACCCGAGTCCAAGCTCATTTTGCTGCCATTTTCGATCTCCTTGCTCAAAGCACCTCTCACATAACTGCTTGGGGAGATTGTTCCTTGGTATGTGACTCCTCCATTGGTCCAATTAGTTTTTGTTCTAGTGCTTTATTCATTGCAAATTTTTGCTGCTTAGGTGACCCCGTTCTTGAGCTTGCAGGTCATGTTTATATGGTCAAAAGTAGTTTTGATGCATGATATAGGCCCTAGGCACTTGTAGGAGTAGCTGCTATCAATATTATTGAGTTTGGTTTACTTTTATTTTGAAGTTACTAAAATTTTTAGAATTTTTCAGAAAATAATGAAGAGACTTTTGAGGGGCTCGTCGAGCCGAAGCTCGAAGGAAAAGGCACAGAAGCCCAAGTATAATTTGCCTCGCACCGCGGAGGTTCGGTCGTGTGAATGGCCTTCCGATGATTTCTTGAGAGTAGTTGGGATTTATGAATATTCTTATGAATTGGCTAAGAATGCAGGTCTCACCACTTTCCTCCACGACCAATGTGATCAGTATCTCCTACTCACAAATATCTTTGTGCAAAACTTTCATTTCCATCTACGAGCTCACCACCTACGGTGGAGTTTTATTTATATGATGAGCATAAGGAGATGTCACTTTATGATTTTTGTCAGGTTTGTTTGCTCCCTTTTGAGGGCACGACAGAGGAACCACATCACAACAATGTGGATGGGTTTATTGATATCATCACTGTAGGGGAAACGAGGAAGGTTTCCCATGCACGAATCACTAGCGTACATTTTCCTGTTTTACGCTATCTTGCATTATTTGCTAGTCGTTGCTTAATTGGTCATGGAAACTGTGGAAACCTTAGTGTCCCTGATATTATTATTTTGCTCCATGGTTTATTCAGTGATAACTTTGTTAGTATGGCCGGCATTATTGCTAAATGGTTAAGTCTGAACCGTACAAAGGGCCCCATCTTTGGAGTCATCTATGCTTCATGCCTAGCTGCACATTTTAAGATACCTATTAGGCATTATGAGAAGGAAGAAAAGGTGCTGCCTCGTGTTTATTTAGATTATAAGAGTATGGTGGCACTTGATTTTATTGTTAAGAATAGGGAAGGGGAGCTTAAATACAAATTGTTCTTTGATAAACATCATCCTGAGACTATTACCCTGCCTGCTCCTTCCTTGTTTGATTTATCTGCAGGCCAGTACCTTGTTCCATTAGAGGCTATTCACGCCTATTGGAACCCTACATCAGCCACAGAGCCAGAGCTGGAACCACAGGTTGATCCTCCACGACAGTATAATTACCATTGGGATCCGGAAATGATTGCGAACCAATGGCAGTCAGAGTCTTCTTCATCTCAGTACGACCCCAACTATTATTATGGATATCCGCCAGGCCAGCCGTGGCCATAGACCAACTTAGGCCAAAAGCCTAAGCTTGGGGCAGTACATATTTCTCACCGACATTACATTTATATTCACACACTCATTGCCAGATGTTGGTGCTCATACTTTTTCATTGTATCATCCATGCTAGTTTATTTTCCTTTTTATGCTTTCTTCTTGTGTGTTTAATAAACCTTAAGAAAAACCAAAAAAATAATTGTAGCTTTTAATTAGTTTACTTTCTATGCTTGTAGTAGTAATTAAAAAGAAAACGCAAAAAGATTTCATGTTCTTATTTTACTTGTTGGGAGCTCTCCTGTGCAAAAAGTTTTATTTCTTTTCTTTTCTCTAGGGGTTGATAGGAGAAGACCATACTTAAATTGTTGAAGTGGCTCTTATATGCATTATTATTGATTTGACAAAAGAGCCCATATTGCCTTGTCTTCTCCTCTTTATTGAATGCTTGCAGATTCTAGCTTTGTCCAATGCACGTGCACTATTATTATTATCCACATCATTCGGTCGTGCAAGTGAAAGGCAATAATGATGATTATATGATGAACTTATTGAGATGAGAAAAGCTGGTATGAACTCGACCTCTCTTGTTTTTGTAAATATGATTAGTTCATCGTTCCTGATTCAGCCTATTATGAATAAACATGTTTGCAATGACAACTAGAGATCATAGTTATTGTGCCATGCTTGATTAGCTAGGAGCTTATAATGGTTTACCTTGCGTGCCAACATGCTATTAAAATGGTTGTGATGTGGTATGAGAGGGTAGTATCGTCCTCTGAATGGTTTAAGTGACTTGACTTGGCGCATGTTCACACATGTAGTTGAAACAAAATCAACATAGCCTTCATGATATTTACGTTCATGGTGGATTATATCCTACTCATGCTTGCATTCGGTGCTGATTAATTTTAATGCGTGTTCATGACTGTTGTCGCTCTCTAGCTGGTCGCTTCCCAGTCTCTTGCTAGCCTTCACCTGTACTAAGCGGGAATACTGCTTGTGCATCCAACTCCATAAACCCCAAAGTTATTCCATATGAGTCCACCATACCTACATATATATGGTATCTACCTGCCGTTCCAAGTAAATTTGTATGTACCAAAATCTAAACCTTCAAATAAATATCTTGTTTTGTATGCTCGAATAGCTCATGTATCAACTAGGGTTGTCTGTATCTTCCATGTTAGGCGGGTTATTCTCAAGAGGAGTGGACTCCGCTCCTCACTCACGAGAAAATGGCTGGTCACCGGGATGCCCAGTCCCATGCTTTATGCAAATCAAATCAAAATAATTGTAAACAAAACTCCCCTTGGGACTCCTGTTAGTTGGAGGCACTCGTTGTTTCGAGAAAGCCATGGATTGATGCTTGTTGGTGGAAGGGGGAGTATAAACTTTACCATTCTGTTTGGGAATCGCCTATAATGTGTGTAGCATGGAAGATATTGCCATCTCTTGGTTGTTATGTTGACAATGAAAGTATACCTCCCAAAATATTATTCACCTCTATTTCAAAACCGAGCTCTGGCACCTCTACAAATCCCTGCTTCCCTCTGCGAAGGGCCTATCTATTTACTTTGATGCTGAGTCATCATCCTCTTATTAAAAAGCACAAGTTGGAGAGCACCACTGTCATTTGCATTCTTTACTGTTAGTTTACATTGAGTATGACTTGACTGGATCTCTTTTACCATGAATTACAATGTCTAGTCAGTCCTTGATCTTTAAAGGTGCTCTGCATTTATGTTTTGCGGTCTCAGAAAGGGCTAGCGAGATACCATCTTGTTATATCATATTATGATTGTTTTGAGAAAGTGTTGTCATCTGAGATTTATTATTATTGCTCGCTAGTTGATTATGCCATTGATATGAGTAAACTTGAGACCTAAGCGTTATTGTGAATGTGGTTATTCATAATCTTTGCTGAAAACTTGAATGCTGGCTTTACAAATTTACAACAACAAGAGCCAACAGAGTTTGTAAAAGTTTTTCTTTATCACTTTCAGTTTATCAACTGAATTGCTTGAGGACAAGCAAAGGTTTAAGCTTGGGGAGTTGATACATCTCCATCGTATCTACTTTTCCAAACACTTTTGCCCTTGTTTTGGACTCTAACCTGCATGATTTGAATGGAACTAACCCGGACTGATGTTGTTTTCAGCAGAATTACCATGGTGTTATTTATGTGCAGAAAAAAAAATTCTCGGAATGACCTAAAACTTCACAGAACAACTTTTCAGAAATAATAAAAAATCCTTGCAAAAGATGAAGGCCAGGTGGCCCACCAGCTGTCCACGAGGGTGGGGGCGCGCCTGCCTCCCTAGGGCGCGCCCCCTACCTCGTGGGCCCCCTAGAGCTCCTCTGACCTCAACTCCAACTCTATATATTTGGTTTTGGGGAGAAAAAAATCAGAGAGAAGAATTCATCGCGTTTTACGATGCAGAGCCGCCGCCAAGACCTAAAACCTCTCGAGAGGGCTGATCTAGAGTCTGTCCGGGGCTCCAGAGAGGGGAATCCGTCGCCATCGTCATCATCAACCATCCTCCATCACCAATTTCATGATGCTCACCGCCGTGCGTGAGTAATTCCATCATAGGCTTGCTGGACGGTGATGGGTTGGATGGGATCTATCATGTAATCGAGTTAGTTTTGTTAGGGTTTGATCCCTAGTATCCACTATGTTCTGGGATTGATGTTGCAATGACTTTGCTATGCTTAATACTTGTCACTAGGGCCCGAGTGCCATGATTTCAGATCTGAACCTATTATGTTTTCATCAATACATGAGAGTTCTTGATCCCATCTTGCAAGTCTATAGTCACCTATTACGTGTTATGATCCGTTAACCCCGAAGTGACAATAATCGGGATACTTACCGGTGATGACCGTAGTTTGAGGAGTTCATGTATTCACTATGTGTTAATGCTTTGGTCCGGTACTCTATTAAAAGGAGGCCTTAATATCCCTTAGTTTCCATTAGGACCCCACTGCCATGGGAGGGTAGGACAAAAGATGTCATGCAAGTTCTTTTAAATAAGCACGGATGACTATATTCGGAATACATGCCTACATTACATTGATGAACTGGAGCTAGTTCTGTGTCACCCTATGTTATGATTGTTACATGATGAACCGCATCCGGCATAATTCTCTATCACCGATCCATTGCCTACGAGCTTTCCATATATTGTTCTTCGCTTATTTCCTTTTCCGTTGCTATTGCTATCATCACTACAAAATACCAAAAACATTACTTTTGCTGTCATTACCTTTTTCTACCGTTACCAGTACTATCATATTACTTTGCTACTAAACACTTTGCTGCAGATACTAAGTTTCCAGGTGTGGTTGAATTGACAACTCAGCTGCTAATACTTGAGAATATTCTTTGGCTTCCCTTGTGTCGAATCAATAAATTTGGGTTGATACTCTACCCTCGAAAACTGTTGTGATCCCCTATACTTGTGGGTTATCACATCGCGGGCCCCAAAAGCATGTGGCCTCGGTTGACGCGTGGCGGTAGATTGGACGCAACATCTCCACTTCCTTATGCTGCCTTGGCAACTGCACGACTTGATGAGTCCCTGTGACATGCAAGGAAAACCATCATTACATGCGATCATGGGAGGTTCCGATTGGCCTTCTCTTGCTATTAATGGGGAGGGGGCGGAGCCCCCGTTCCCATATCTTCCTGCCTTGCCCCCGTCCTCTTCTTCGCTCCATTGCAGGCTGCACCACCAATGGCGCCACGAAGGAAGTTCTCCGCCGCTGAGAAGGGAAAGGCCCCTCGCGAAGGGCATGGCTCGCCGGCGCCCAAGCGCGGACATGGCCGTCCGCGCAAGCACGCCACGTCCCCTGGCGCGGCCCATTGTCGGAGCGGCGCCACAGCATGCGGAGGGGTCGCCCCAGCCATGGCGATCCAGTTGATGAGGGGAGGCGTGCTTTGGTGGCGCGTCCCCCCCCGTCCGCGTTTCCACACGGTGTAGGTGTCGCCGGAGTTTGTCGTCTGGTTGGAGAATCCGGCCGGCAACTGGCTCCAACTTCCGCGCTTCTTCGCCGATGAGCTGCCGGCCTCTGGTCCAGGCGGATGGTTGCTGCAGCAAGGCCTCTTCGGTTGCAGTCGTGACTTTCGTTGTGGGCAACGTAGCCCTGGCCCGCGGTTGGCAGACGTTCGCGCGCGCGTGGCTTGGGCCGGCGGTGCGCCCTCCACTTGAAGTATGACGGTGAATCAACCCTCTACGTGAGGTTGTTTGGGGAAGATGGTCGCCCCGTCGGGTGCTGCCCCGAGGCGAACGATGGTGAGGAGGTGCCTGGTCTTGGGGACGGTCGCGACGAGTATGAGGGCGAGCCTGCCCTTGGGGCCGGCTGTGTCTTCTCCAGCTCCAGCAGCAATGGCCACGACCAGCCGTCGCGCCCGCTTTGAAGGCGGCAGTGGGTCATCTTGTCGCCGTGCCTCCATGAAGCGCGAAGAAGGATCCGGCTAGGCTCGGGGTGCCGCTAAGGGTCTGCCTCCGCAGATTGCTGCAATGCTGCTTTTGTTTTATTCTTTTTCCTGCATCAAGAATGTAACCAGTTTGGGTCCAGGGGGCGTGTATCGAACTATGGCTCCTTGGTTGTGGCACCGTGTGTGTTGTGTCATTATTTCGTGCAAAGATAAGTTAACCTGGTATATCCGGGACACACTCTTCCTCACGAGGCGCTCATTTACTCATGTCCATCTTGCCTTGGTGGCTTGCATTTGCTTGGGAACTACAAAAGCTCGTTAGGAAGTGCGTTAAAAGATTTTTCGTTCGCCCTGGCCCCGACCTGGCGCCTTGTATCGCGGTACCCGAGGGGCACGGACTAGGAGGGGCACGCCAGCTTTTGGGCTCGCACCAGGGTGGCTTGCGAGAAGGTAGAGAAGGGAGGAAATGCTCACGAGGGCACCTACCCAGCCCCCTCGCAAGGCATGCGAGAGAGAGAACACGAGCTAACCTGAGCCGGAAAAACGCAGCAAGAGGCGAGGGAGTCAACTCAGCAAGGAATGCCAAAAGAAAATTTCGAATAAGGAAAAGGAGGCCAAATACGGAAAGCAAATGAAAAGCCATGCCCGGCACCTAATCTAGTCTTCAAGTCTTCTCACCAGCGCGGAGCTAAGTGCTGCCACTAGTCGTTGGCGGGAGCCCCAGGGCCTGGGGTCGGCATCCTTGAGACTCTAGGGCGTGTACAACCCCAACTCATTATTACATGAGAGTGTCACGGGCGTCGATTCTTCACAGGCACCGGTCCTTCTTCACAGGCTCTGGGCCTTTCTTCACAGGCTCTGGGCCTTGCTTCACAGGCTCTGGGCCTTGCTTCATAGGCTCTGGGCCTTGCTTCACAGGCTCTGGGCCTTGCTTTATGGGTAAAACTTCCGGAGTTACTGGATGTTCCAGGCGTTTTGGACTGGTACTCCATCTGGTGTCTCCAGGCGCACGGTGCCAGGCCTGGAGATGTGGATGACCTTGAATGGGCCCTCCCACATTGGTGAAAGCTTATGCAGCCCTTCCCTGGAGAGGACCCGCCTCAGGACTAGGTCTCCCGTCTCGAGCGTCCTAGAGCGGATGTTGAGGCAGTGGTATCGCCGCAGCGCTTGCTGGTACCTCACCGCCCGTAGCACAGCATCGCGGCGACGTTCCTCCACTAACACGAGGTCCATCCCCCGCATGGCGTCCTGCTGCGTTTCGTCAAACGCCAGGACCCGTGCGGAGCGATGCTTGACCTCCTGAGGGAGGACCGCTTCGGCTCCGTAGACGAGGAAGAATGGAGTTTCTCCTATTGGTTTGGTGGCGGTGGTCTGGATGGACCACAGTATGGACCGGGGCTCGTCGTGCCAGCCCCTGCCGCAGGCCTCCAGCTTCTTCTTGAAGGTCCTGGTCTTGAGGCCCCTCAGGACCTCCGCGTTAGCACATTCGTCCTAACCATTGCTCCTGGGGTGGGCCACCGAAGCGTAGCAGATCTACGTTCCATGGTTAGCATAGTAGGTTTTGAAGAGGTTGCTAGTAAACTGTGAACCGTTATCTGTGATGATGCGGTTGAGGACCCCGAAGCGGCTCACGAGGCCCTTGATGAACTTGACAGCAGAGCCGCCTGGGATGGTACGGATGGCTTCCACTTCCGCCCACTTGGTGAACTTGTTGATGGCGACGTAGAGGTAATGGTAGCCCCCTGGCGCCCGAGGGAACGGGCCTAGGATATCCAGCCCCCAGACCACGAACGGCCATGTGAGCGGGATAGTTTGAAGGCCCTGAGCTGGTTGATGGATTTGGTTGGCGTGGAATTGGCAAGCTTCGCAAGACTTCACCAGCTCGGCTGCGTCGTTGAGTGTTGTAGGCTAGTAGAATCCACTGCGGAACACCTTGCCGACGAGGCTCCATGACAATGAGTGGTGTCCGTAGTCCCCTCCGTGTATGTCAATCAGCAACTCCCTTCCTTGGTTGCTAGATATGCAGCGCGGTGTGACATCGTTCGGTCGCTTCTTATATAACTCGTCGTCTTGGATACAGTATGTCGTGGCTTGCCGGGCCACGCGCTCCACCTCCTCTTCCTTCTCTGGAAACGTCTCGTGCATTAAGTACTCCTTGAATTCCTTGGTCTAGCATTCCTCCTGGGGCTTGAGCACCAAGAGCAGCCAAGCTCCGGAGGTCGGTCCACAGGTCGGGGCTCCCGTGGCCGGAGGCTGGGGGAGCTCCTCCCAAGGCTGAGTCGTGCTTGAGAGAGGTGGCGCAGCTGATGGCTTGAAGAGTCGCTCCTCAAAGATGCCTGGCTCCTGAGGTTGCCGCTTGGATGCTCTCCTGGCGATGTCATCGGCTTCCTTGTTGGTGCCCCGGGGCACGTGCTGTAGCTCCAGGCCCGAGAACTGTTTCTCCATCTTGCGCACCTCCGCGAGGTAGGCCTCCATATGCTCGTCCTTCGGCTCATACACCTTGTTGGAGAAGTTGACGAGGAGTTGTGAGTCACCTCTGACGGTGAGGCGCTTCACCCCTAGGGCCGCTGCAGCCTTCAGGCCAACTATGAGGCCTTCGTATTCTGCGATGTTGTTGGAGACCTTATCGCCTTGCTAAAAGCAGAGTTGCACGGCGTAGTAGAGCTTGTCCTGGGTGGGCGAGATGAGCACTGCTCCAGCCCCCACGCCCTGGTGTGCGAAGGCACCATCGAAATACATGATCCAACCGTCTGGAGCCTCACTTCCTGGGGAGGTGGACCGGTCTTCTCCTTCCTCAAGTGTCGTGGCATCCGTCCATTCGGCCACAAAGTCAGCAAGTGCGGCCCCCTTGATGACTCTTTTAGTGCTGAACTCCAATTGGAACGCTTGCAACTCGATGTTCCACTCTGCAACCCTTCCAGCTGAGTTTGGGCTCCTAAGTATTCTTTCCAGTGGGTAGGCTGAGACGACCTTGATGGGGTGGCCCTGGAAGTAGTATCACAGCTGGCGCGAGGCCACCAGGAGCGCGAGCAGGAGTTTCTGGGGCATGGGGTAGCGCGCTCTTGCATCCCGTAGTACGGTGCTGACAAAGTACACCGGGTGTTCGACGAGGGCTGGCATGCTGTCGAGGCTCAGGTCCTTCGGAGACCGGGGCATATCCTGAGGTGGAAGGGTCCTTGAGACCCAACTGTCCTCTGGAGCTTCTACAACGCCACCATGCCGAGCTTGTCCTTCCAGTGCTGATGCCTTTGTTGCGCCTTCCTGATCCCGCGCTACTTCAGCCTTGGCCTGGCGGGGTGCGCCCTTGGTTTGGTGCTCCTCCCGAACCGCCACCAACGCCGCGCTGGCGGAGTACAAGGTGGCAGCAAGGTAGAGTACCAGAGGCTCGAGGGGCCATGGTGCCACCATGACTTGGGGCTAGTAAGGTATTTCTTAAGGTCTTGGAAGGCCCGGTCAGCCTCCGGGTTCCACTCGAATGGGCCCTTCCTCTTCATGAGCTTGAAGAATGGTAAGGCGCGCTCTCCCAGCTTGGAGATGAAATGCCCTAACGTGGTCACCCGCCCTGCTAGCTTCTGCATCTCTTTGAGGGTCTGCGGCAGGCTCCTGTCCTCGATAGCCTTGACCTTCTTCGCGTTCGCCTCGATCCCCCTGTGGGATACGAGGAATCCCAGCAGCTTGCCGGAGGGGACACCGCACACGCACTTCTCTGGGTTGAGCCTTAAGTTCACTTGGCACAGGCTCTCGAAGGTCTCCTCCAAGTCTTGAATCAATGTCCTTGCCTCGCGAGACTTGACCACTATGTCATCGACATAAGCCTCTGCGTTCCTCCTGAGCTGCCGCCCCAGAGCGATGTGCATCAATCGCTGAAAGGTCACGCCCGCGTTGCGTAGCCCAAAGGGCATGCAGGTGTAGCAGTACACCCGACATGGTGTCAGGAAGGTCGTCTTCTCCACATCTTCCACCACCATCTTGATTTCATGATACCCTGAGAACGCATCCAAGAAGCACAGCAGGTCACACTCGGTGGTGGAGTCAATGATCTGGTCGATGCGCGGGAGTGGGAACGGGTCTTGAGGGCAGGCTTTGTTAAGATTAGTGAAGTCGACGCACATCTGTTCCTTCCCACCTTTTTTCAGCACCACGACAGGGTTCGCCAGCCATTCGGGGTATCGGACCTCTCAAATGGCACCTATCGCTTCCAGCTTGCGTGTCTCTTGGACAATGAAGGCTTGCTTCTCAGTGGACTGCCGCCTGGCTTGCTACTTCATGGGGCGGATGTTGGGGCATACCCTTAGATGATGCTGGATCACCTCCCTCGGGACCCCTACCAGCTGATTGGGCTCCCACGCGAATATCTCCTTGTTCGCGCGCAAGAACCTCACCAGGGCTTCTTCTTGTTCCGGGTCAAGGCCGGCTCCTATGGTAAAGGTGGCTCCTAAAGACCTATCCTGGCTGATAGACACGTGCTTGGTTTTTGCCTTGTCCTGGGTGGACAATTGCTTCTTCTTGGTGGGCGTGGCCTTCCCGGCCGCGTGGGTACCGGCGTTGGCAGGATGTGCTGCTGCCCCGGTCTTGGAGGCGAACCTTTGCGCCACCACGGCCTCCTTAGTGTCCCCCTTGATGGTGAGGACGCCCCTGCTCCCTGGCATCTTCATGAGGTTGTAAGCCGGGTGAGTCACCACCATGAACTGAGCGAGAGCTGGGTACCCGAGGATGGTGTTGTATGGGAGACTGATGCGAGCGATATCAAAGTCCACCAGCTCCGTGCGGTAGTTATCGCGTGTGCCGAAGGTGACAGGGAGGCAGATATGTCGCAGGGAGTGGGAAGCTCCACCACCCACTCCCGAGTAGGGCTTACTGAGGCCAAGCCACTCGAGTGGCACATGGAGAAGGCTGAAGGCTTCCACACAGAGCAAGTTGAGGCCAGCACCACCATCGATGAGGGTCTTGGTGACGGCCATGTCGCAGATGGTGGGTGTGCAGAGCATCGGGAGCATTCCGGAGCCGGCGGTGGAGTCAGGGTGGTCTTCTGAGCTGAAGGTAAGGTCGGCCTTTGGCGCAGCCCAGCCGGGCGGAGCCCCCAGGCACCTGGGGGCGGCCCTGATCTAAAGGAGGAACGGCTTGGCGTGGCGGTCTGATGGCGGTGCTTGAGAGCCGCCCAGCAGGGCCGTGACCACGTGGTGCGCCGGCACCGCGTAGCGAGCATTGAAGAGGTCGCGGAGCTCCTCCCAAGATGCCACCGTGGGTCCGAGAAGGTTGAGGAGCTAGGCGCGTGGCTCGCCAGTGAGGGCCATGGGAAGCCAGTTGGCAATGACCTTGTCATCACCCCTGACTTTGAGGACGACCTCCTCGTACGCCAGCAGGAAAGCTGACGGGTTCGCCGCGCCGTCGTAGTGCAGCGGCATCTCCGGCCTGAACTTGGGCGGCCACTGCACCCGCCGGAGGGCGGGGGCCAGGTCTTGGAGCCCCCTGGCCCCATTGTCAACACTGACCGTCGGAGTCGGCGGCAGGGCGCCTGCCATGTGGGCAAAGCGTGGTGGCGACGGAGCACAGATCGATAGAGGGGAAGCTACGGCGCACCCCTACGTGGCGCGCCAAATGTCAGATGCGGGGTTCCGACAAATCCTTAAGGTTCGAACACTGGGGTGCACGTGAAGTATTTTCCTCCCAGCGATCTACGCCCTAACTCGCTAAGATCTCGCAGACAAACTCGACGAACTTGCAACACGGAAAGGCACAAGATTTATACTTTTTTGGACCACCCTTGTGGTGTAATACCCTACTCCAGTGTGGTGGTGCTGGTGGATTGCCTCTTGGGCTGATGATGAACAATACAATGGTAAGAACAACCTCCTCAGGTTGAGGTGTTCTCGTGCTTGGCTAACTTGTGTGGGTGAGAGTGATCTCAGATCTCCCCCTGCCTATGGTGGTAGCTAGTCCTACTTATAGAGGCCCTGGTCCTCCTCCCAAATCTTGAGCGGGAAGGGAGCCAACAATGGCGGGCCAATTTGAGGGTGACAACTAGTACAGGCTGTCCTGACAAATGTGGTCTTCGCCTGCCAAAGGCTCTGGCGGTGCCGCCGTCTTGGGCTCCACGATGACCTCCGTCTTGCCGTCCTTCTGGTCTTGGTCTTGTTGCACCAAAATGGCAACCTTTGCCTGATGCCTCGGTACTCCTCGCTTGCCCTAGTTCCATTAGCACCAAAGTGGAAACAAGGATGCTGTGCGCGCTGGCGCCCGCCTGGTGCCCGCCTGGTGTTGATCGTCATGGATCACGTCACGAGAGCCTCGTGAGGTTCGCCTCACCTTGATATCTCAGCTCCTCGCTAGCCTGCCTGACTAGGCCGCTCCAGAGGAGGTCTTGTTCCGTCCGCCTCGCGAGGCTTGGCCCCTCGCGAAGGTCTTGGATGCCTTGCTAATGAAGGTGGGTCGGACGGCCTGCTAGCTTAGCCACGTCACAGGCCGCAAGTAGGCAAGCCTGGGGACCCCCGTTCCCGGGATGCCGACAACGTCCATTTTGCATCATGCTTTTATATCGATATTTATTGCATTATGGGCTGTTATTACACATTATGTCACAATACTTATGCCTATTCTCTCTTATTTTACATGGTTTACATAAAGAAGGAGAATGCCGGCAGCTAGGATTCTGGGCTGGAAAAGGAGCAAATATTAGAGATCTATTCTGCACAGCTCCAAAAGTCCTGAAACTTCATGAAAGTCATTTAAGGAATATATAAAAAATACTGAGCGCAAGAAGTTCCAGAGGGGGCACAACCTGGCCACGAGGGTGGGGGCGCGCCCTACACCCCAGGGCGCGCCCCTTGCCTCGTGGGCCCCCTAGTGGCCCTCCGATGCCCATCTTCTGCTATATGGAGTCATTCGATGAAAAAAGAATCATCAGCAAGCTTTCGAGACGAGACACCGCCGCCATGAGGCGGAACCTTGGCGGAACCAATCTAGGGCTCTGGCGGAGCTGTTCTGCCAGGGAAACATCCCTCCGGGAGGGGGAAATCATCGCCATTGTCATCACCAATGATCCTCTCATTGGTAGGGGGTCAATCTCCATCAACATCGTCACCAGCACCATCTCCTCTCAAACCCTAGTTCATCTCTTCTATCCAATTCTTGTCTCCAAATCTGGGATTGGTACCTATGGGTTGCTACTAGTGTTGATTACTCCTTGTAGTTGATGCTAGTTGGTTTATTTGGTGGAATATCATATGTTCAAATCCTATATGCATATTAATACCCCTCTGATTATGAACATGAATATGCTTTGTGAGTAGTTACGTTTGTTCCTGAGGACATGGGAGAAGTCTTGCTCTTAGTAGTCATGTGAATTTGGTATTCATTCAATATTTTGATGAGATGTATGTTGTCTCTCCTCTATTGGTCAATGATCCTCTCATTGGTAGGGCTCTGGCGGAGCTGTTCTGCCAGGGAAACATCCCTCCGGGAGGGGGAAATCATCGCCATTGTCATCACCAATGATCCTCTCATTGGTAGGGGGTCAATCTCCATCAACATCGTCACCAGCACCATCTCCTCTCAAACCCTAGTTCATCTCTTCTATCCAATTCTTGTCTCCAAATATGGGATTGGTACCTATGGGTTGCTACTAGTGTTGATTACTCCTTGTAGTTGATGCTAGTTGGTTTATTTGGTGGAATATCATATGTTCAAATCCTATATGCATATTAATACCCCTCTGATTATGAACATGAATATGCTTTGTGAGTAGTTACGTTTGTTCCTGAGGACATGGGAGAAGTCTTGCTCTTAGTAGTCATGTGAATTTGGTATTCATTCAATATTTTGATGAGATGTATGTTGTCTCTCCTCTAGTGGTGTTATGTGAACGTCGACTACCTGACACTACACAATTATCTGGGCCTAGAGGAAGGCATTGGGAAGTAATAAGTAGTTGTCACACCCTAGCTAGCTTATGCATTAGAGTGTGCATCATGTTTACCTCCATCAGAAATTGAAATGGGGAAAGCAGAACCCCCAGCACCCCCCCCCCTGAAATCAACTAGGGTTTACTAAAAATAAATTCAATGAACCTGAAATGCCTTCAAATATGTTCACCCTCTTTGCCTTGGGTTAGAACCCTTGGGGAAAATGGTGCATATAATTTTAGGTCAACAAAAGGGGCATTGACTTAATTCATAAATATTTGAATTTGGGCATTTAAATACTATTAAATAATTCAAATGCTCAAATAATGTTGGAACTATTTTTGGGCCACTGAAATATTTCAGAAAGTGTCCATAAATATTTTCAGGATTTTATAAAATGATTTAGTATTTAAACTAAATCAAAACAGAATAACAAAAATAGAAAAACAGAATAAAATTTGAAAAGAGAGAGAGAGTAGGCCAGTGGGCCACTTACCTGGCCCAGCGCCAGGCCACCAGTGGCCCAGCCCACCAGGCCGATGCCAGTCATCCCCTAGCTCCTGCCAGGAGGACGAAGGGCGTGTGCCCGCGGTGCGCCAGCACGCGCGCGGCCACCGACGGCCACCTCCTGCTTCGACCGCCTCCCCGACGTTGCTATGGACGCCACGCACCCCCCTGGCCCTCTCATTCCCCCTCCCCGTGCTCATCCCCTCCTCTGCTCTCTCTCCCGCGCAACCGCCATGAGCCTGAGAGCGCCGACGAGGACCACCACGGCCACCGCCTCCCCCTCGCTTCCCTGACTAGCTTAGAGGCTCCGCCTCGACCCCGTCTTCCTTCTCACCGAACCACGCCCCGCCGGAAGCCCTGCATCGTCGAATTCAAGCTCTTCTTCAAGCTTCGGCACCGACGATCGCCGCCGTCGATTCGCTTGCTCCAGTGCCTCCCCGAGCTTGCCGAGGCCACCGCTGCAACTGCTATGAGCTCCTGTGTCGTTTCCCCCTCTCCCCTGGCTCGATTTCTTCCTCTAACACCGATGCCCGTCGGAACCGAGAGCTCTTCGCCGCCGGCCATGCCGCCACCGTGACCACAGCCGTGCAAGCTCACTCCCGAGCACGGCAACGTGCTCCACACCTCACCAGGAGCACGTGGAACCCATCAGCTTCCCCTCCCGTGCACCACAACGCCGATCCGCTCAACTCCCGAACTCCGGCCGCCGCGCAAGTTGCCGCCGCTGTCGTTTTAGGCCACTAGGGCTGCTGCCGTGTGCACAGATAGATGCGGGCGAGTCCCAGCTCCGCGTAGATGCCCTCCGCTGGCCATTTGGTCGCCGGAGGAGGATTTCTGAGCCCCTCCGCCGTCTCTGGCCTTGCCGGCGACGAGCCGGGGTCAACTCCGGCGTGTTTTGACCCCGGGTCGGCTGGGTTGACCCCCCCCCTGACTCACTGACGTGTGGGCCCAGGCGCCTGCTTAATTACTGTTAGTTAATTAGAGTTAATAAAAATTAGCTAATTAGTGAGCCACTGACATGCGGGCCCCGCCCGGCTAACCAAGTTAGTTAGGGTTAACTAACTTAGTTAGTTGATTGTGTCACTGACCAGTGGACCTCACTGGTCAGGTTTGACCTGGAGGCGCCAGTTGACCTGCTGACATCAGGGTGAGGTCATGCTGACGCAATAACTCCTTTTCTGGATTTAATTTTATATAGAAAATTCCAGAAAATTGCCTAAACTTCAAAAATTCATAGAAATTCAACCATAACTCCAAATGAGACAAATTATATATGAAAAATTATCAGAAAAATTCAAGGAATCCATCTGTACCATTTTCATGCATGTTTGAACAATGGTTGTCCTCTGTTTTGGACAAAACAAATAAAGGGCATTTAAATAATCATATATGGGGTTGGAATTTGAATCTTGTACTCAAACCAACTCCATTTAAATCATAGCTAGTTGCATAAGCTCAAGACACATCCATATTGCCATGTCATAGCATGCATCATATTGTTGCATATCGTCATGTGTTGATTGTGCTCGGTTGTGTTCTTCGTGGTAGGTTCTGCCTCCGAGGATATTCACGAGTATCCAACTGAAGGGCAGTATCCCGTTACCACTCCATCAGGCAAGCAACCATTGATCATTCCGATACAACCCATGTTCTCGCTCCTGCTCTTGTTTACTGCATTAAGACAACACGATTCAAACTGCTGTGTGCTACGGTAGTTGAACCCTTATCCTCTGCATGACCTGTCATTGCCACAGTAACTAGATGAAACCCACTAGCATGTGTAGGAGTTGATTGAGCCATGTTTTGTGATTCCTACCTTGCTATGCCTGCTATGCTTAGAGTTGTGTCAGGTCTGGTTCATCTGGGGGATGGGCTAGAGTGAAATGCTTGTGCCAGTAATATGTGGGATGTGTTGAACATGTTTTGGTAAAGGTATCGATGAGAGGCCATGTGGGAGTACATGGTGGGTTGTTTCATTGAAGCCGTCCCTAAGAACTGAGTTCTGTATGCGTGAATTAAGATTCAGCTACTACCACACATTGGGCCCTGAAATATGACCCCGCTCGACTTACCGACCCCTCTCGCCTCAGTCCAGGAGTTGCAACTAGTTTCTGGTGTTTGTAGGATATGTGTTGGCGGCCGTGCGTAGCGCTGACCCTAGGGGTGGGCTATGTTGCGGTAGATACACCGTGGCACGGTGTACCGAGTCACCCGTTTGGTGTCTCGGGAACCCTGTTCACATCGTTCGGGGCTGTTGAGGACACCCCGGCCGGATTTCCTTGCGGATGGAACCTGAATAGGCGATGACCCTGGACTAGAGACTTGTGAGGTTAGTCAGGTCGTGGTCTACACCCACGTCGGTTTTCGCTTGAAGTCTGCCGAGCACATTTCGTGTGCAGACACTAAGTGGTGGAAACATGTGTGACGAAGTACACCCCTGCAGGGTATAAAACTATTCGAATAGCCGTGTCCGCGGTAAAGGACTACTTGATTGCATATACAGTTCATAGACAAGTAAATGGATACTACTAAAAGACTCAAGATAAGTGTGAGTACCGAGGATGGCTCCCTCGCAGGATACGAGGAAGGATCCACGGTGGAGTATTGTGATGGTGAGTAGTGGACTCGTGTGCGAAAACTATTTTGCTAAAAGATTCCGTAGGATAGCTTAGCCAAGAGTCAAAGCTGGCTTGCTGCATAAACCCCACCACCTTCTTGAGAATGAGCATGTACAGTAGGTTCTGATGTAAGACTTGCTGAGTACCTTTGTACTCATGTTTGCTTATTTATTGTTTTTAGACGACAACACTACCCCCTCCGATGGGTTTTACGTAGACCTTGACGTCGACGAGTGACTAGCCACCCAGGTGGTGATCCAGGCCATGGAGGGCCCTATGTAGATAGACAGGCTTCGAGAAGCCTTCTTTCTTTCTAGAGTCTGTACTCAGACTAGTTGCTTCCGCATGTGCTTGTATGACTGTATGACTTGAGTGTCGGGTCATGTGACCCCTACCTGTATGGATATGTTATGTATGGCTCCCTGGAGCCTTTAAATAAAGTACCTGAGTTGTAGAGTTTTGTTGTGATGCCATGTTGTATGTACTCATATCGAGCATATTGTATGTATGATTGAAATGCTTGGTATGAGTGGGATCCGACAATCTAGTTGTTTGTCCTTCGCAGCCTTTCTTATGGGGAAATGTAGTCTAGTGCTCCTCGAGCCATAGTAGTCCGCTACAGCCCGGTTCACCGGAGTCCTGCTAGCCCAACACTACTGTTCAGGACACTTGACTGGCCAGCATGTGTTTCACTTCGTCCCTATGTCTGTCCCTTCGGGGAAATGTCACGCGGTGATCTCCGGAGTCCTGTCTAGCCTGCTACAGCCCGGGATCCCCCGGAGTCCTGTTAGCCCAGTGCTACAGCCCGGAATCACTCGTTGATGACCGACATGTTCGTTGTGATTCATGTATGCCTGTCTCCATAGGTCTGTGCCGCTTTGGGTTCACGACTAGCCATGTCGGCCCGGGTTCTCGGTCATATGGATGCTAGCGACATTGTCATATACGCGAGCCAAAAGGCGCAAACGGTCCCGGGCCATGGTAAGGCGACACCCGTGGGATACCGTGCGTGAGGCCGCAAAGTGATATGAGGTGTTACCGGCTAGATCGATGTGGCTTAGAATCGAGGTCCTGACAGCATTGGCATCAGAGCCGGACTGCCTGTAGGTTCGTTCAGCCAAACTGGTTGATGTCAAGTCTAGAAATGCTTTAGTTATATGTAAGGGAATTGATTGTGGGAGGGAACGTAAGGTTCTTTTACTCCTTTACCCTATGCTTCTGATCTGAGTCATTCTCTTCTCATTCAACATGGGTTAAGGACTAGGCTCTCTTCTTCTATCAGGTTCACGTGTTACTAATCCGAAGTAGCTCATAGGATTATTGCTACGAGTTTCAGTCCAGTTTCTACTATTTTAGTACGTGGCTATTTGAATCAGAACCTTGATATGATGCTGTTGAGCGGTATTGTGAACTGTTGTGGATGTCTCGAATCTTTTTCTGAGCATTTACAGCCGTTATGCTGCCCAATTTTCCCTAGGAATTCTCATGTCTTTGTCTTGTGGTTGTGCTTTCAGATGGCCAACCAGTCTCAAAATCAAGTGGTTCGCCTGACCAGGTGCCTCGACGTGCCCGGTCATACTGCTATGTTGGTCAGGGTCATGATCGAGACAGGATACCGTTGGTATCCCGAATACACTGTTGAAGAGCAGTTCCGCGACTTTAATCAAAGCCAGTATTTATGCACCGTCGGGATATTTCCTTCCTATCCTGGATCTACCGAGCCCCTTCACTATTCCTATGGACTCGGAGTTACCATTGAGATGGCTGTGCAGGATGCTGCCTATTCCATGATGACCATCTTGCGAGTCCGGACTGGCCTGCTTCGGAACACTGACTTCCGTTACATGCCAGCTTCACTTCCGGGAGCGTAGGGGTATCTTCAGGCTATCTATGCTGACTCCACTCAGGAGGACTCATTAACTCATACCACCGCTGAGATGCTCGAAGATAAGGACCGAGAGAATCGGGCCTTGAGGCTGGAGCTCTTTAATACCCGTGCTGATCATTGGGCCACATTGACTCGGTTTGCACCCGCGGTGCAAGCTGGATGTATGGATACCAGGGATTTGTATCCTATGAGAGCAGCTCTGCCAGACATGGTGGATTGGCGTGATGTGGGAGGCATCACCCCACCCCTTGGTCCCCGCAGGCCACCGTTTGTTGGTCCAAGACCTTATCCTAGCCCCTATGGTCCACAGGCTCCTCAGGACCGTCTGTTTCCGGATGATCACGTTGAACTTCCAGGCTATGGAGGTGACTTCTATGAGGACTACTATGGAGCTATCTGAGTTAGTAGTAGTACCACCAGTATTGTAGTAGTTGTATTTCCACTGTCCTGTGTGACTTGTGGAATATGACTTGGTGTGTAATCGATTCCGGAGGTGTAGAAAAATAATGTATAGGGACTCGGAATGCCTCCGATGAGATGTAACGTCTACCTTCATAGTTGTACTGTAGCATGGGCTTGTACTAAACTATGTATGACGAGTATGACCGTTGGTGTATATATGGCAGTTTTATATTACCATGGCATACGAATGAGCATCTCTGCATTCCGCGTTATCCTTTACATTCTGCACTTCCCTGTTAAGTTTGAGCCATCCTTGTCTAAACCGTTGTCTTGTTTCCTCCTAGGATGGTCAACACCCGCGGAAACCCTGCTGCCCCGGAGCAGGGGGAAGCCAATGCAGCTAGAGGTGAAAATTTGCCTCACCCGCCTTCCTTGGCCGAAGTGATGCTGGAGGCGGAAAGGAACAAGCGTGAGACCAACCGCCTGCTGGAGCGGATTGAGCAGAACACTGCACGCCACCCACGAAATGACTTGGTGTCAATCAACGACTTTATCAAGCTGTACCCACCAAAGTTTAACCATTCCGTCGAGCCCCTCGACATGGATGATTGGCTTCGCAGCATCACCCACAAGCTATGTTCTGCCAACGTAGCTGAAGCCGACAAGGTTACCTATGCTGCTTATCATCTTGAGGGACCCGCTAGCCATTGGTGGGAAAACTACGAAGCTATGCGCCCGGTCGGCCAAATCACTACCTGGGCTGAGTTCAGCGAGGCTTTCCGTGAGCATCACATTCCGGAAGGTCTCATGGATCGCAAGAGGGAGGAGTTCTGCAACTTCACCCAAGGAAGGTTGACTGTGGATGCATATAGCCGAGAATTTGGGAACCTGGCACGCTATGCTCCTGAAGAGGTTTCTACGGACGCCAAGAAGCAGGCAAGGTTCCGTAAGGGACTTAGCCCTGAGCTTCGCCGCGATCTCCGTCTGCATGAGTGCACATCCTTCCAGAAGCTGGTCAATAAAGCTATCAGTGCTGAGACAGGCCAGACTGATTATGACGCTTCACGCAAGCACTCCCGTGATTTTGGGTCTTCATCCGGCTCTGGAGCTCAGAAGCGCCGGGTGTGGACTCCAAGCACCGCACTGCCACCCAGATTCACCCCGAGGCCATCCTTTGAGGCGCCTCGTCCCAACCAGCAATTTGCACCGCCCAAGCCCTATGGTGGCCCCGCTGCTAATGTTGCTCCACGCCCCACTGTGGTAACATGCTTCAAGTGTGGAGAACCGGGTCACTATAGTCGAGAGTGTCCACAGAACAACCCCAATCAAGCTGGAAAGTCCGTTGGCCGTGGTAAGCCCGCGGGAAAGACTTTCTACGCCAAGCCGGCCACTACTGCACGTGGCCATGTCAACTACGTCTCAGCCGAAGAGGCTCATGAGGATCCCAACGTCGTCCTTGGTACGCTCCTTGTTAACTGCCATCCGGCATCTGTTCTTTTCGATACTGGAGCATCTCATTCATTCATATCCGAGAATTATGCTCGGTTGCATAACACGACATTCTGTGACATGCCCACTTCCATGGTAATTCAAACTCCGGGTTCCAAATGGCAAACTTCTAGGGTAAGCCATGGGAAAAAAATTCTTGTCGATAGGCTTGTTTTCCTTGCATCTTTAATAGCTCTCAAGTCCTCCGACATAAACATCATCTTGGGTATGGACTGGATGTCGGCTCATTATGCCAAGATCGATTGTGCCACTAGAACCGTTCAACTTATTCATCCCTCGGGCAAGACAGTTAATGTCTTAACTCGAGTGGCCAAGCGCCAACTTTACTCTCTCAATGCCAACCCTCTTCCAGACCTTGAGGACGTTCCGATAGTCCGAGACTTCCCGGATGTGTTTCCGGAAGAACTGCCAGGTGTTCCACCTGACCGGGATGTCGAGTTTGTGATAGACCTTGTCCCAGGAACCGTTCCAATTGCTAGAAGACCCTACAAGATGGCACCCTTAGAACTAGCCGAGCTTAAGAACCAACTCGATGAGTCCTTGAACAAAGGGTTCATCCGTCCTAGCTCCTCTCCTTGGGCTTGCCCCGTCCTCTTCGTCAAGAAGAAGGATGGAATGGATCGAATGGTTGTGGATTACCGAGCTGTCAATCTGGTCACCATCAAGAACAAATACCCGCTTCCCAGGATCAACGACCTGTATGATCAGCTCGCTGGATCCTCAGTCTTCTCCAAGATGGATTTGAGGCTGGGCTACCATCAAATCAAAATCAGAAACGGGGACATTCCCAAAACGGCCTTTGTTACTCGTTATGGCCAATACGAGTACACCGTCATGTCCTTCGGTTTAACCAATGCCCCGGCCACTTTCTCCCGGTTAATGAACTCGGTTTTCATGGAGTACTTGGACAAATTCGTCGTAGTATACCTCGATGACATACTCATCTACTCCAAGAATGAGGAGGAACATGCTGAACATCTAAGGCTGGTATTGATGAAACTTCGAGAGCATCGCCTTTATGCCAAATTCTCCAAGTGTGAATTTTGGTTGTCAGAAGTGACCTATCTAGGCCATGTAATCTCTGGTAAGGGTATTGCTGTCAATCCCGAGCGAGTTCAAGCCGTCCTTGATTGGACTCCACCTGAAACGGTCAAGAAAGTTCGGAGTTTCCTTGGCCTAGCGAGCTATTGCCGCCGCTTCGTCGAGAATTTCTCCAAGGTTGCTAAACCTCTAACTGAACTCCTCAAGAAAGATAAAAAGTTCGAGTGGACTCCGCAGTGCGAGTTCAGTTTTCAAGAACTGAAAAGACGCCTGACATCTGCTCCCGTACTGGTACCACCAGATTTCTCCAAGGACTTTATTATCTATTGCGACGCCTCGCGACAAGGACTAGGTTTCATACTCATGCAAGATCGTCAGGTAATTGCCTATGCTTCACGGCAATTACACCCACATGAGGAAAATTATCCCACACATGATCTAGAGCTTGCAGCTATAGTCCATGCACTCAAAACCTGGCGACATTACCTCCTCGGTAATCGTTGCGAGATCTTCACCGATCACCAAAGCTTGAAATATATCTTCACCCAACCAGATTTGAATCTCAGGCAAAGACGTTGGGTCGAGTTGATCTCGGATTATGACTTAGGAATAACTTACACCCCTGGCAAGGCCAATGTCATGGCCGATGCACTAAGTCGTAAGTCCTACTGTAACAACCTGATGTTACAACAAGGTCAACCACTTCTCCATGAGGAATTTCGCAAGCTTAATCTTCACATTGTTCCTCAAGGATTCTTGTCTACTCTGGTGGCGAAACCTACCCTTATGTATAAAATCATAGCTGCCCAAAAGCGTGATAAGGGCATATCCCGGATTAAGGAAAACATTGCTAGCGGAGTAGCTAAATGTTTTTCCATGGATGAGCAAGGTGCTGTCTTCTTTGAGAACCGCCTGGTGGTTCCCAAGAACCAACATCTACGCCAGATGATCCTTAAGGAAGCTCATGAATCCCCTCTCACCATTCATCCCGGTAGTACTAAAATGTATCAAGACCTACGCCAGAGGTTTTGGTGGACTAGGATGAAGAGAGAAATCGCTCAATACATTGCTAATTGCGACGTTTGTCGTCGTGTTAAAGCAGAGCATCAACGGCCTGCTGGCACCCTTCAACCTTTGGCTATTCCTGAATGGAAATGGGACAAAATCAGTATGGATTTCATCACTGGGTTTCCCAGGACCAAGAGGGGAAATAATGCCATCTTCGTCGTGATCGACCGTCTTTCCAAAGTAGCCCATTTTCTACCTGTTCGTGAGAGTATCACCGCTAGACAGCTAGCTGACCTATACATCTCCCGAATAGTGTCTCTTCATGGTGTCCCATTGGAAATTAACTCAGACCGTGGAAGTCTCTTCACCTCTCGATTTTGGGAAAGTTTCCAAAATGCTATGGGAACTCATCTCTCCTTTAGCACCGCCTTCCATCCTCAATCAAGTGGTCAAGTAGAGCGAGTCAATCAAATTCTGGAAGATATGCTCCGAGCTTCTGTTATCTCGTTCGGAATGAGTTGGGAGAAATGCCTTCCATTCGCGGAGTTTGCTTATAACAATAGCTATCAAGCTAGTTTGGGCAAGGCTCCCTTCGAAGTTCTCTATGGACGAAAATGTCGAACGCCTCTTAACTGGTCAGAAACCAGGGAAAGACAACTCTTTGGCCCGGATATGATTCAGGAAGCAGAAGAGCAGGTTCGCGTTATTCGTGAGAAATTGAAAACGGCCCAATCTCGCCAAAAGAGTCAATATGATCGTAAGCATAAGCCTATGACATTTGAAATTGACGAGAAAGCTTACCTTCGGGTTACCCCGTTAAAGGGAACCCATCGCTTCGGTATCAAAGGCAAATTGGCTCCTCGTTACATTGGACCCTTTCGCATTCTTGCCAAATGAGGAGAAGTTGCCTACCAATTGGAACTACCTCCGCATCTTTCCAGAGTTCACGACGTCTTCCACGTTTCGCAACTCAGGCGTTGCTTCGCGGATCCTATCCATGGAGTGGACCACGAAACGCTTGATTTACAAGATAACCTCTGTTATCGGGAATACCCCATTCGTATCCTTGATCAAGCCGAGCGTACCACTCGACGTCATAATATCAAGTTTCTCAAGGTTCAATGGTCACACCATTCCGAGGAAGAAGCCACTTGGGAAAGGGAGGATCGTCTTCGACTCGAGTACCCCGCCTTCTTCCCAGATGATCCTAAATCTCGGGACGAGATTCTATTGAGTGGGGGTGAGTTGTCACACCCTAGCTAGCTTATGCATTAGAGTGTGCATCATGTTTACCTCCATCAGAAATTGAAATGGGGAAAGCAGAACCCCCAGCACCCCCCCTGAAATCAACTAGGGTTTACTAAAAATAAATTCAATGAACCTGAAATGCCTTCAAATATGTTCACCCTCTTTGCCTTGGGTTAGAACCCTTGGGAAAATGGTGCATATAATTTTAGGTCAACAAAAGGGGCATTGACTTAATTCATAAATATTTGAATTTGGGCATTTAAATACTATTAAATAATTCAAATGCTCAAATAATGTTGGAACTATTTTTGGGCCACTGAAATATTTCAGAAAGTGTCCATAAATATTTTCAGGATTTTATAAAATGATTTAGTATTTAAACTAAATCAAAACAGAATAACAAAAATAGAAAAACAGAATAAAATTTGAAAAGAGAGAGAGAGTAGGCCAGTGGGCCACTTACCTGGCCCAGCGCCAGGCCACCAGCGGCCCAGCCCACCAGGCCGATGCCAGTCGTCCCCTAGCTCCTGCCAGGAGGACGAAGGGCGTGTGCCCGCGGTGCGCCAGCACGCGCGCGGCCACCGACGGCCACCTCCTGCTTCGGCCGCCTCCCCGACGTCGCTATGGACGCCACGCACCCCCCTGGCCCTCTCATTCCCCCTCCCCGTGCTCATCCCCTCCTCTGCTCTCTCTCCCGCGCAACCGCCATGAGCCCGAGAGCGCCGACGAGGACCACCACGGCCACCGCCTCCCCCTCGCTTCCCTGACCAGCTTAGAGGCTCCGCCTCGACCCCGTCTTCCTTCTCACCGAACCACGCCCCGCCGGAAGCCCTGCATTGTCGAATTCAAGCTCTTCTTCAAGCTTCGGCACCGACGATCGCCGCCGTCGATTCGCTTGCTCCAGTGCCTCCCCGAGCTTGCCGAGGCCACCGCTGCAACTGCTGTGAGCTCCTGTGTCGTTTCCCCCTCTCCCCTGGCTCGATTTCTTCCTCTAACACCGATGCCCGTCGGAACCGAGAGCTCTTCGCCGCCGGCCATGCCGCCACCGTGACCACAGCCGTGCAAGCTCACTCCCGAGCACGGCAACGTGCTCCACACCTCACCAGGAGCACGTGGAACCCATCAGCTTCCCCTCCCGTGCACCACAACGCCGATCCGCTCAACTCCCGAACTCCGGCCGCCGCGCAAGTTGCCGCCGCCGTCGTTTTAGGCCACTAGGGCTGCTGCCGTGTGCACAGATAGATGCGGGCGAGTCCCAGCTCCGCGTAGATGCCCTCCGCTGGCCATTTGGTCACCGGAGGAGGATTTCCGAGCCCCTCCGCCGTCTCTGGCCTTGCCGGGGTCAACTCCGGCGTGTTTTGACCCCGGGTCGGCTGGGTTGACCCCCCCTGACTCACTGACGTGTGGGCCCAGGCGCCTGCTTAATTACTATTAGTTAATTAGAGTTAATAAAAATTAGCTAATTAGTGAGCCATTGACATGCGGGCCCCGCCCGGCTAACCAAGTTAGTTTGGGTTAACTAACTTAGTTAGTTGATTGTGTCACTGACTAGTTGATTGTGTCACTGACCAGTGGACCCCACTGGTCAGGTTTGACCTGGAGGCGCCAGTTGACCTGCTGACATCAGGGTGAGGTCATGCTGACGCAATAACTCTTTTTCTGGATTTAATTTTATATAGAAAATTCCAGAAAATTGCCTAAACTTCAAAAATTCATAGAAATTCAACCATAACTCCAAATGAGACAAATTATATATGAAAAATTATCAGAAAAATTCAAGGAATCCATCTGTACCATTTTCATGCATGTTTGAACAATGTTTGTCCTCTGGTTTGGACAAAACAAATAAAGGGCATTTAAATAATCATATATGGGGTTGGAATTTGAATCTTGTACTCAAACCAACTCCATTTAAATCATAGCTAGTTGCATAAGCTCAAGACACATCCATATTGCCATGTCATAGCATGCATCATATTGTTGCATATCGTCATGTGTTGATTGTGCTCGCTTGTGTTCTTCGTGGTAGGTTCTGCCTCCGAGGATATTCACGAGTATCCAACTGAAGGGCAGTATCCCGTTACCACTCCATCAGGAAAGCAACCATTGATCATTCCGATACAACCCATGTTCTCGCTCCTGCTCTTGTTTACTGCATTAAGACAACACGATTCAAACTGCTGTGTGCTACGGTAGTTGAACCCTTATCCTCTGCATGACCTGTCATTGCCACAGTAACTAGACGAAACCCACTAGCATGTGTAGGAGTTGATTGAGCCATGTTTTGTGATTCCTACCTTGCTATGCCTGCTATGCTTAGAGTTGTGTCAGGTCTGGTTCATCTGGGGGATGGGCTAGAGTGAAATGCTTGTGCCAGTAATATGTGGGATGTGTTGAACATGTTTTGGTAAAGGTATCGATGAGAGGCCATGTAGGAGTACATGGTGGGTTGTTTCATTGAAGCCGTCCCTAAGAACTGAGTTCTGTATGCGTGAATTAAGATTCAGCTACTACCACACATTGGGCCCTGAAATATGACCCCGCTCGACTTACCGACCCCTCTCGCCTTAGTCCAGGAGTTGCAACTAGTTTCTGGTGTTTGTAGGATATGTGTTGGCGGCCGTGCGTAGCGCTGACCCTAGGGGTGGGCTATGTTGCGGTAGATACACCGTGGCACGGTGTACCGAGTCACCCGTTTGGTGTCTCGGGAACCCTGTTCACATCGTTCGGGGCCGTTGAGGACACCCCGGCCAGATTTCCTTGCGGATGGAACCTGAATAGGCGATGACCCTAGACTAGAGACTTGTGAGGTTAGTCAGGTCGTGGTCTACACCCACGTCGGTTTTCGCTTGAAGTCTGCCGAGCACATTTCGTGTGCAGACGCTAAGTGGTGGAAACATGTGTGACAAAGTACACCCCTGTAGGGTATAAAACTATTCGAATAGCCGTGTCCGCGGTAAAGGACTACTTGATTGCATATACAGTTCATAGACAAGTAAATGGATACTACTAAAAGACTCAAGATAAGTGTGAGTACCGATGATGGCTCCCTCGCAGGATACGAGGAAGGATCCACGGTCTGAGTTAATTTCCAATGGGACACCATGAAGAGACACTATTCGGGAGATGTATAGGTCAGCTAGCTGGCTAGCGGTGATACTCTCATGAACAGGTAGAAAATGGGCTACTCTGGAAAGACGGTCAATCACGACGAAGATGGCATTATTTCCCCTCTTGGTCCTGGGAAACCCAGTGATGAAATCCATACTGATTTTGTCCCATTTCCATTCAGGAATAGCCAAAGGTTGAAGGGTGCCAGCAGGCCGTTGATGCTCTGCTTTAACACGACGACAAACATCGCAATTAGCAATGTATTGAGCGATTTCTCTCTTCATCCTAGTCCACCAAAACCTCTGGCGTAGGTCTTGATACATTTTAGTACTACCGGGATGAATGGTGAGAGGGGATTCATGAGCTTCCTTAAGGATCCCCCGGAGTCCTGTTAGCCCAGTGCTACAGCCCGGAATCACTCGTTGATGACCGACATGTTCGTTGTGATTCATGTATGCCTGTCTCCATAGGTCTGTGCCGCTTTGGGTTCACGACTAGCCATGTCGGCCCGGGTTCTCGGTCATATGGATGCTAGCGACATTGTCATATACACGAGCCAAAAGGCGCAAACGGTCCCGGGCCATGGTAAGGCGACACCCGTGGGATACCGTGCGTGAGGCCGCAAAGTGATATGAGGTGTTACCGGCTAGATCGATGTGGCTTAGAATCGGGGTCCTGACAGTAGATGATGGGTTGCTAGAGTGACAGAAGCTTAAACCCTAGTTTATGCGTTGCTTCATAAGGGGCTGATTTGGATCCATATGTCTCATCCTATGGTTAGGTTTACCTTAATACTTTTGTTGTAATTGCGGATGCTTGCAATAGAGGTTAATCATAAGTGTGATGTTTTTCAAAGTAAGGACAACACCCAAGCACCGGTCTACCCACATATCAGATTATCAAAGTACCGAACGCGAATCATATGATCGTGATGAAACCTAGCTTGACGATAATTCCCATGTGTCCTCGGGAGCGCTTTTCTCTATATAAGAATTTGTCCAAGCTTGTCCTTTGCTACAAAAAGGATTGAGCCACCTTGCTGCACTTTGTTTACTTTTGTTACTTGTTGCTCATTACAAATTATCTTATCACAAAACTATGTGTTACCTATAATTTCAGTGCTTGCAGAGAATACCTTGCTGAAAACCGCTTATCATTTCCTTATGCTCCTCGTTGGGTTCGACGCTCTTACTTATCAAAAGGACTACGATAGATCCCCTATACTTGTGGGTCATCAGGACTCTTTCTGGCGCCGTTGCGGGGGAGTGAAGCGCCTTTGGTAGGTGGGATTTGGTGTGGAAAAATTTATATAGTGTGCTGAAATTTACTGTCACTTGTTACTATGGAAAGTAATCCTCTGAGGGGCTTGTTCGGGGTATCTTCACCCCGACCAGTAGAGCAAAGAGTTGCTCCTCAACCTACTAAACCTACTGAAAATGAAAATTTTTGCTTTGAA
This sequence comes from Triticum monococcum, assembly GCA_034509565.1. Taxonomy (NCBI): domain Eukaryota; kingdom Viridiplantae; phylum Streptophyta; class Magnoliopsida; order Poales; family Poaceae; genus Triticum; species Triticum monococcum. The sequence continues at coordinate 402,510,974 of CM067844.1, read as the reverse complement.
ATTCCTTCGGGTATGATAGAAAAACTGCTAGCTAATCCTTTTGCAAGAGATGGAACATTACATCCTGATGAGCACCTAATATATGTGGATGAAGTTGGTGGATTATTTAAGCTTGCAGGTATGCCCGATGATGTTATCAAGAAGAAGTTCTTCCCTTTATCTTTGAAGGGAGATCCATTGACATGGTATAGGCTATGTGATGATATGGGATCATGGAACTACAAACGATTGAAATTGGAATTTCATCAGAAGTTTTATCCTATGCATCTTGTTCATCGTGATCATAATTATATATATAATTTTTGGCCTCGCGAAGGAGAAACCATCACTCAAGCTTGGGGGAGGCTTAAATCAATGTTATATTCATGCCCCGATCATGAGCTCTCAAGAGAAATGATTATTCAAAAATTTTATGCTCGGGTTTCTAATAACAACCACACCATGCTCGATACTTCTTGTGCCGGCTCTTTTATGATGAAGACTATTGAGTTCAAATGGGATTTATTGGAAAGACTTAAACTCAACTATGAAGATTGGGATCTCGACGAAGGTAAGGAGGCAGGTATGACACCTATGTTTGATTGCGTTAAATCTTTTATGGATACCGATGTTTTCTGTAAATTTAGCACTAAATATGGACTTGACTCTGAGATAGTAGCTTCTTTCTGTGAATCTTTTGCTACTCATGTTGATCTCCCTAAGGAGAAGTGGTTTAAATATCATCCCCCCATTGAAGTAAAAGTAGCTACACTTATTAAAGTTGAAGAAAAGACTGTCACTTATAATGATCCTATTATTCCTACTGCTTATGTTGAGAAACCACCTTTTCCTATTAGGACAAAAGATCATGCTAAAGCTTCAACTGTGGTTCGTAAAAGCAATATTAGAACCTATGCACCTCCTGAGAAAGTTAAAGCTGAACCTAATATTGCTATTGTTAAGGATCTCATGGATGATAATATTGATGGGCATGTTATTTATTTCTATGATGAAACTACTAGAATTGCTAAACTTTGTGCTAAAGATAAACATAGACCTGTGGTAGGCATGCATATTATTTCTGTTAAAATAGGATATCATTTTTCTCATGGCTTGTGTGATATGGGTGCTAGTGCTAGTGCTAGTGCAATACCTATTGACTTATACAAAGAAATTATGCATGATATTGCACCTGCTGAGTTAGAAGAAATTGATGTCACCATTAAACTTGCCAATAGAGATACCATTTCACCAATGGGAATTGTTAGAGATGTTGAAGTCTTGTGTGGGATAACTAAATATCATGCTGATTTTCTTGTTCTTGGTTCCCCACAAGATAGCTTTTGTCGCATTATATTTGGTAGACCCTTCTTAAACACTGTTAATGCTAGGATAGACTGCAAAAAGGATGTTATTACTATTGGTTTAGGTGATATGTCTCATGAGTTCAACTTTTCTAAATTTCGTAGACAACACCGAGAAGAAGAATTGCCTAGTAAACATGAAATTATTGGTCGTGCTTCTATTGCCGTACCTCCTAGTGATCCTTTAGAACAATATTTTCTAGACCATGAAAATGATATGTATATGAATGAAAGAAGGGAAATAGATGGAGTGTTCTTTAAATAGGGACCTATTCTGAAAACAAAATTTTCCTGTTGAAATCTTAGGGGATCCTCCTCCACCCAAGGGTGATCCCGTGTTTGAGCTTAAACCACTGCCTAGTACTCTTAAATATGCTTATCTTGATGAAAAGCAGATATATCCTGTTATTATTAGTGCTAACCTTTCAGAGAAGGAGGAAGAAAAATTATTGAAAATTCTGAAGAAGCACCGTGCAGCTATTGGATATACTCTTGATGATCTTAAGGGCATTAGTCCCACTCTATTTCAACACAAAATAAATTTGGAAAAAGGTGCCAAACCAGTTATTAATCACCAACGATGGTCGAATCCTCAGATGAAAGAAGTGGTAAGAAAAGAAATACTAAAGCTCCTTGAGGCAGGTATAATTTATCCCGTTGCTGATAGTCAGTCGGCAAGTCGTGTCCATTGTGTTCCTAAGAAGGGAGGTATTACTGTCCTTCCTAATGATAAAGATGAATTGATCCCGCAAAGAATTATTACAGGTTATAGGGTGGTAATTGATTTCCGCAAATTAAATAAGGCTACCAAAAAGATCATTACCCCTTACCTTTTATTGATCAAATGCTAGAAAGATTATCCCAACATACACATTTTTGCTTCCTAGATGGTTATTCTGGTTTCTCCCAAATACCTGTGTCAGTTGATGATCAATCTAAGACCACTTTTACTTGCCCTTTCGGTACTTTTGGTTATAGACGTATGCCTTTTGGTTTATGTAATGCACCTGCTACCTTTCAAAGATGCATGATGGCAATATTTTCTGATTTTTGTGAAAAGATATGTGAGGTATTCATCGATGATTTCTCCGTTTATGGATCCTCTTTTGATGATTGCTTAAGCAACCTTGATCGAGTTTTGCAGAGATGTGAAGAAACTAACCTTGTCTTGAATTGGAAGAAATGCCACTTTATGGTTAATGAAGGTATTGTGTTGGGGCACAAAATTTCTGAAAGAGGCATTGAGTTGATAAATCTAAAGTTGATGCTATTGAAAAGATGTCGTGTCCCAAGGACATCAAAGGTATAAGAAGTTTCCTTGGTCATGCCGGGTTTTATAAGAGGTTCATTAAGGACTTCTCAAAAATTTCTCAGCCTCTGACTAATTTATTACAAAAAGATATACCATTCGTCTTTGATGATGATTGTGTAGAAGCCTTTCAAATACTTAAGAAAGCATTAATCTCTGCACCTATTGTTCAGCCACCTGATTGGAATTTACCTTTTGTAATTATGTGTGATGCTAGTGATTATGTTGTAGGTCCTGTTCTAGGGCAAAGAGTTGATAAGAAATTAAATTTTATTCAATATGCGAGTAAAACTCTAGACAATGCTCAGAGAAATTATGCCACTACTGAAAAGGAATTTTAAGAAGTTGTATTTGCTTGTGATAAGTTCAGACCTTATATTGTTGATTCTAAAGTAACTGTTCACACAAATCATGCTGCTATTAAATATCTTATGGAAAAGAAAGATGTTAAACCTAGACTTATTAGATGGGTTCTCTTGCTACAAGAATTAGATTTGCATATTATTGATAGAAAGGGAGCTGAGAACCCCGTTGTAGACAACTTGTCTAGGTTAGAAAATGTTCTTGATGACCCACTACCTATTGATGATAGCTTTCCTGATGAACAATTCAATGTCATAAATGCTTCTCACACTGCTCCATGGTATGCTGATTATGCTAATTACATTGTTGCTTAGTTTATACCACCTAGTTTCACATACCAGCAAAAGAAAAAGTTTTTCTATGATTTAAGACATTACTTTTGGGATGACCCACATCTTTATAAAGGAGTAGATAATGTTATTAGACATTGTGTACCTGAGCATGAACATGAACAGATCCTACGCAAGTGTCACTCCGAAGCTTATGGAGGACACCACACTAGAGATAGAACTGCACATAAGGTATTGCAATCCGGTTTTTATTGGCCTACTCTCTTCAAGGATGCCCGTAAGTTTGTCTTATCTTGTGATGAATGTCAAAGAATTGATAATATTAGTAGACGTCAAGAAATGCCTATGAATTATTCACTTGTTATTGAACCATTTGATGTTTGGGGCTTTGATTATATGGGGTTGTTTCCTTCCTCTAATGGATATACACATATTTTAGTTGTTGTTGATTAAGTTACTAAGTGGGTAGAAGCTATTCCAACTAGTAGTGCTAATCATAACACCTCTATTAAGATGCTTAAAGAAGTTATTTTTCCGAGGTTTGGAGTCCCTAGATATTTAATGACTGATGGTGGTTCACATTTTATTCATGGTGCTTTCCGTAAAATGCTTGCTAAGTATGATGTTAATCATAGAATTGTATCTCCTTATCACCCACAGTCTAGTGGTCAAGTAGAATTGAGTAATAGAGAACTCAAATTAATTTTGCAAAAGACTATTAATAGATCTAGAAAGAATTGGTCCAAGAAACTTGATGATGCATTATGGGCCTATAGAACTGTATATGAAAATCATATGGGTATGTCTCCTTATAAAATGGTTTAGGGAAAAGCATGTCACTTACCTCTTGAACTAGAACATAAGGCTTATTGGGCTATTAAAGAGCTCAATTATGATTTGAAACTTTCCGGTGAGAAAAGGTTATTTCACATTATCTCACTTGATGATTGGAGAACCCATGCCTATGGGAATGCCAAATTGTTTAAAGAAAAGGTTAAAAGATGGCATGACAAAAGGATACAAAAGTGTGAGTTTAATGTAGGTGATTATGTATTGCTATACAACTCTCGTTTAAGATTTTTTGCAGGAAAGCTTCTCTCTAAATGGGAAGGTCCTTACGTTATCGAGGAGGTCTATCATTCCGATGCCATAAAAATCAACAACTTCGAAGGCACAAATCCGAAGGTGGTGAACGGTCAAAGAATCAAACATTATATCTCAGGTAATCCAATAAATGTTGAAACCAATGTTATTGAAACCGTAACCCCGGAGGAATACATAAGGGACACTTTCCGGAACATTTCAGAGTCTAAAAAGGAATAGGTATGTGGTACGGTAAGTAAACCGACTCCAAAACAGTTCTAATGGCAATTTTTCTCCGTTTTGGAATGTTTAGAAAAATAGAAAAATAAGAAGTAGTTCGGGAAGGACACGAGGGCTCCACGAGGGTGGTGGGTGCGCCCTACCCCCCTGGGCGCGCCCCCCTGCCTCGTGGGCACCTTGTGTGCTCTCCGGACTCTGTTTTCTTGCATGTTTTGTATTTTGGTAGGTAAAAATTCATTATATAATCTCCCGAAGGTTTTGACCACCGTATCACGCAAAAGTCTCTTGTTCTTGTTTCGATTTGTGTTCTGACAGGTTGTCAAATCCAAGCATCATGTCGTCTCCCTCCTCCTCCAACAATGAGGGCAACGATGCTTGGCTTTTGAAGATAGAGCTGAAGAGAGAAGAACCCAAGGAGATCAACAAGGATGAAGGGATCAAGAAGGCCACGGAGGACCAAGTTCCGGCAACAGAAGACATCCTTCAACTTGATCACAATCTTCTTACCCCAGCTGAGATCGAAGCCTTCAAGATGATTGAGTTAGCTCGTATACAAAACAAGTATCTCACACGTGAAAATATTTTGCTAAAGGAGCATATCATCGCACTCAAGGGCATTATCCGCAAGCTAGAAGACCTCCTACGCTCGGTGTGTGACTATCCATCATCACCACCATATTCTTCACCAACAAAGAAGAATTGAGTATCTGGTATGTGCACTCCCCTTGGCAAGTGCCAAGCTTGGGGGAGTGCCCCAGTATCGTGTCACCATCACTTCTATCTTTACCGTTTTTCTTAGTTCGATCCTTTTGGTAATATCTTGATCTAGTAGCATAAAGTTTTAGTATGATCTAGTTGTGAGTTTTTGCTTTATGATCCTTCTATGTAATCGAGTCCATGAGCTATATATAATAAAGATTAGTGTTGAGTCAAGGTCTTGATTATTTTGCCATAATCTTGACTGAATAAAAGAAAAGAGAAAGAATAAAAAGAAAATAAAAGAGATCATATGGGTCTTATGAAGAGTAATGAGCTCACATAGAAAGAGTGTGATGAATAAGAGCTGTTGAGAGTTGACAAACATAGTTTTGGTCATCGTCGCAATTAATAGGAAGTAATAAAGAAAGAGAGGTCTTCACATATAAATACACTATCTTGGACATCTTTTATGATTGTGAGCACTCATTAAACTATGACATGCTAAAGAATTGACGTTGGACAAGGAAGACAATGTAATGGGTTATGTTTTCTTACATCTGAGATAAATTATATTGTCATGGATCATCCAACATGATTGAGCTTGCCTTTCCCCCTCATGCTAGCCAAATTCTTTGCACCAAGTAGAGATACTACTTGTGCTTCCAAACACCCTTAAACCAATTTTTCCATGAGAGTCCACCATACCTACCTATGGATTGAGTAAGATCCCTCAAGTAAGTTGTCATCGGTGCAAGCAATAAAAATTTCCCTCTAAATATGTATGACTTATTAGTGTGGGAGAAAATAAGCTCTATACGATCGCGTGATACGGAAGAAATAAAAGCGACGGACTGCATAATAAAGGTCCATATCCAACCATAAAAGCGCATGAAAACCTATGCTTCCCTCTACGAAGGGCCTATCTTTTACTTTTATCTCCTACCTTGCATAAGAGTCATGGTGATCTTCACCCTTCCTTTTTACATTTTATCTTTTGGCAAGCACAACATGTTGGAAAGATCCTGGTATATATGGCTAATTGGATGTGAGTTTTCATGAACTATTATTGTTGACGTTACCCTTGAGGTAAAACATTTGGAGGCAAAACTATAAGCCCCTATCTTTCTCTATGTCTGATTAAAACTCCATACCCATAAGTATTGCATGAGTGTTAGCAATTGTGAAAGACTATATGGTAGTTGAGTATGTGGACTTGCTGAAAAGCTCTTATATTGACTCTTTCCTATGTTATGATAAATTGCAATTGCTCTAATGACTGAGATTATAGTTTGTTAGTTTTCAATGAAGTTTATGATTCATACTTGAAATTGTGATTGAATTGTTACTCTAGCATAAGAGATCATATGACAAGAATTATATAAATTGTTGTTCTAAGAATGATCATGATGCCCTCATGTCTGTACTTTATTTTTATCGACATCTCTATCTCTAAACATGTGGACATATTTTTTGATTTCGGCTTTCGCTTGAGGACAAGCGAGGTCTAAGATTGGGGGAATTGATACGTCCATTTTGCATCATGCTTTTATATCGATATTTATTGCCTTATGGGCTGTTATAACACATTATGTCACAATACTTATGCCTAGTCTCTCTTATACTATAAGGTTTACATAAAGAGGGAGAATGCCGGCAGCTGGGATTCTAGGCTGGAAAAGGAGAAAATATTAGAGACCTATTCTGCACAGCTCCAAATGTCCTGAAACTTCATGAAAGTCATTTTAAGAATATATAAAATACTGAGCGCAAGAAGTTCCAGAGGGGGGCACACCCTGGCCACGAGGGTGGGGGCGCGCCCTACACCCGAGGGCGCGCCCCCTGCCTCGTGGGCCCCCTAGTGACCCTCCGATGCCCATCTTCTGCTATATGGAGTCCTTCAATGAGAAAAGAATAATAAGCAAGCTTTCGAGACGAGACTCCGCCACCATGAGGCGGAACCTTGGCGGAACCAATCTAGGGCTCCGGCAGAGCTGTTCGGCCAGGGAAACTTCCCTTCGGGAGGGGGAAATCATCGCCATCGTCATCACCAATGATCCTCTCATCGGGAGGGGGTCAATCTCGGTCAACATATTCACCAGCACTATCTCCTCTCAAACCCTAGTTCATCTCTTCTATCCAATTCTTGTCTCCAAGTCTGGGATTGGTACCTGTAGGTTGCTAGTAGTGTTGATTACTCCTTGTAGTTGATGCTAGTTGGTTTATTTGGTTGAAGATCATATGATCAGATCCTATATGCATATAAATACCCCTCTGATTATGAACATGAATATGCTTTGTGAGTAGTTACATTTGTTCCTGAGGACATTGGAGAAGTCTTGCTATTAGTAGTCATGTGAATTTGGTATTCGTTCGATATTTTGATGATATGTATGTTGTCTCTCCTCTAGTGGTGTTATGTGAACATGGACTACATGACACTTCACCATTATCTGGGCCTAGAGGAAGGCATTGGGAAGTAATAAGTAGATGATGGGTTGCTAGAGTGACAGAAGCTTAAACCCTAGTTTATGTGTTGCTTCGTAAGGGGCTGATTTGGATCCATATGTTTCATGCTATGGTTAGGTTTACCTTAATACTTTTGTTGTAATTGCGGATGCTTGCAATAGAGGTTAATCATAAGTGGGATGCTTGTCCAATTAAGGACAGTACCCAAGCACCAGTCGACCCACATATCAGATTATCAAAGTACCGAACGTGAATCATATGATCATGATGAAACCTAGATTGACGATAATTCCCATGTGTCCTCGGGAGTGCTTTTCTCTATATAAGAATTTGTTCAGGCTTGTCTTTGCTAAAAAAAGGATTGGGCCACCTTGCTGCACTTTATTTACTTTGGTTACTTGTTGCTCGTTACAAATTATCTTATCACAAAACTATCTGTTACCTATAATTTCAGTGCTTGTAGAGAATACCTTGCTCAAAATTGCTTATCATTTCCTTCCGCTCCTTGTTGGGTTCAACACTATTACTTATCGAAAGGACTACGATAGATCCACTATACTTGTGGGTCATCACCTGCTTATTCATATAAGACATGTTTAGTTAGTCTCATGCAAAAATAAATTGATCCTCTATCCGACTTTTCTTTCCGAACACCGGACAGTGTCTCAGGGGCTACTGTTGTAATGCCCCGAGACCGATGTGCCAGGTGTCTTCCAGTTATTCACCGTCGTTGCCATGTCTTTTGCTTGCGTGTTGCATCTTGCCATGTCGTCATGTGAATTGCATCATCATGTTTGCAAAACTTGCATCCGTCCGGGTTCCCCCAGTTCTCTCCGTTGTCCGTTCTGAGCCCAACCACACTTGCACGCACCCGCGGCATGTCTGAAATAGTATTTTATAAGTGGCCGGAAAATGTTCTCGGAATGGGATGAAAGTTGGCATGCGGTGTTGTTTTGTTGTTAGTAGACCGCCTGCCAAGTTTCATCGCGTTCGGAGTTCGTTTGATAGCCCAACGGATAACTATAGCGACATTACAGTCGGTCTAATGTCGGATGTTTTCGGTCTCCGGAAACTGTCGCCGGGTCTCTCTCTCTCTCTCTTCTCTTCTCTCAGCCCTAAGCTTCTGCACAGTCCGCTGACAACCGCCAGGTCCAATCTAACATCTCTCGTCAGCCCGCAAACACCCTTGTGCGCGTCCGAAACTGTCCCGGACCCGACCGGGACAGTTGCCACCATTGGTCTCGGATCATCCCCAAACATCTACAAAACGTCACCGTTTTCTTGTTTGGACTCCCTATCTATTTTTTTCCGGCCGTCTGATTACGATCGGAGGGACGGATTAGCCCCTACCCAAATATCCACTCGCTATATATTCTAGTCTAACCCTAAGTTTTAGGCTAGTTGTCCCATCTTTCCCTCACCCGCCGCCGCCACACTCCCGCATCCACTTCGGGATCCTCCCAGATCGGATTGATCCAATCAACCAGCGCCACATCGCCTCCTCCTACATCCTCTGCTGCTCCCTCGCTCAACCCCCCTTGCATCCCGTGCCTTCCCGCGCCAGCAACCGAGTTCCCCCATGCGGAGCGATGGATCCAGAGGCCCTGCCTCGTGCAGCCACGCAAGGAGCACGAGCTCCCATGGCCGCCGCCGAGCCACTCGAGCACCTACTCATTTCTCCCGTCGCCTCGCCGCTCCCACAACTAGGTCATGCCACCGCTCGTCGTCTCCTCCTCCTCCCCCTCTCCTTTTACTGCTCTCTCTCCCGAGCTCACCTCTCTCTCTCCCTCCCGTTCTGTAGGAAGCCACTAGGACGGTACCGCCATGAACGGAAGCCACCTCCTGCCGCTGTTTACCTCGTCCTGCGCCCGACCTCCCCTGACCTGAGGCCGTCGCCCTCGACAGCACCAAGTCCCTCCTCGCGCGCCTCCTGCACTCCTCCCGCACGAACCCGGCGAGGCCCTCCTCACACCTGCACGCGCACGAGCGCTGGAGGATCTCCACGCCATGGCTGACAGCCTCCTCTCAAGCCCGGCGCCACCATGACTGATCCCCTCGCCAAGTTCCCCTCCTCGAGCCGCTGCTGCTCTTCTTCGTCAAGCCCACCGCCACCGGGAACGGGCTTCCCGCACCCTGGATCCATTCGTGCTGAGCTTCCCCATGCCTGAGAGCCCGCGACGGCCTTCTTCCTCATCAGAGTGCCCCGTATCCTGCCTCCTCTGCAACCGGGGCATCCTCTGCTCGTTGTGGTCGTGGGCACATTGACCACGCCCTGCCTCCTAGTTCGATCACGCCAAGGCCCAGGGCCAAGCCAGTCGGCCTCTAGATCCACCGAACTGGGCCGCCTCCATCGACAGGTGCCAAGGCCCAGCGCCGCCCCAGCTTCATCCAGCCCAGTGCACGGCCCGAGGCCCAGAAACGCTATCGCCGGCCTCCTCTGCTTCCAGCTGGGCCGAAGCCCTTGGTGAGCTGTCCCCACCTATACATCGCACTGGGCGCAACATGCTATTCCGTGCCCATGCTCCTGTTCTAGGTTCGGCCCGTGATGTTCTTTTCCAGCGCCTGGGATTTTCCTAATTATCCAGAGTTCGCCAGTTTTGCAGAAAAGCCCTTGTGGATCATGCATATAATAACTCACAATTGGTGCATCGGATTAAAATGAATTATATACGAAAGTTGCTTAGAATTTTGTCTAGTTTAATAATATGCAACTTTCACCCATGTCTGAAATGTTTTAAAAGCTGTTTGTTTAAATTTGTTTAAATAACTTGCTAAAATGCTTTATTTCATAACTAAATAACCGTAGCTCCGAATTTAATAATCTTTATATGTGAATGGGGTAGAACTTTGCATAGTTTAACATGGTAGCATCACTTTGCATGTTTAACAACTATAAAATATGGTTTAGGGCAGAACAGTACCAAATCTATAATATGCTCATGGGGTTTTACCGGAATTGTTGTTCGTTGCTTCCGGCCTCATTTAAACTTGACTAGATAGGTAGTTTTACTTTGCTTCACCCTCTTGCCATGTTTAGCAACATTTAATATTGTTGGGTACATAACCGAGAGAGAACTAAATAAGTCATGTGGTGTTTCGTCAATATGCAACTCCGTTGCATAATAAGCTCCACTTAATTTGTAGGATTGTTTGTGCACTTTGCCATGCCATGCCTCATTAAACCGGATATGCATCATACTTGATTTTGCATCATGCCATGTTATGTGATGGTTGTTTACTATGTTGGGTGCTTCTTTTCGGTGTTTGCTTCTTCGGGTTGGTTCTGATAACGTCACGTTTGTGAGGACCCGTTCGACTACGCCCGTTTGTCTTCTTCATGGACTCGTTCTTCTTCCTTGCGGGATTTCAGGCAAGATGATCATACCCTCGAAATCACTTCTATCTTTGCTTGCTAGATGCTCGCTCTTTTGCTATGCCCATGCTGCGATACCTACCACTTGCTTATCATGCCTCCCATATTGTTAAACCAAGCCTCTAACCCACCTTGTCCTAGCAAACCGTTGTGTGGCTATGTTACCGCTTTACTCAGCCCCTCTTATAGCGTTGTTAGTTGCAGGTGAAGATTGAAGTTTGTTCCTTGTTGGAAAATGGAGATGTTGTTCTTTGTTGGAACATGTTTACTTGTTGGGATATCACAATATATCTTATTTAATTAATGCATCTATATACTTCGTAAAGGGTGGAAGGCTCGGCCTTATGCCTGGTGTTTTGTTCCACTCTTGCCGCCCTAGTTTCCGTCATATCGGTGTTATGTTCCCGGATTTTGCGTTCCTTACGCGGTTGGGTTATAATGGGAACCCCTTGACAGTTCGCTTTGAATAAAACTCCTCCAGCAAGGCCCAACCTTGGTTTTACCATTCGCCACCTAGCCTTTTTTCCCTTGGGAGTCGCGCATCCCAAGGGTCATCTTATTTTAACCCCCCCGGGCCAGTGCTTGTCTAAGTGTTGGTCCGAACTAAGTAGACTGCGAGGCCACCTCGGGGAAACTTGAGGGCTGGTTTTACTCGTAGGATGTCTCATCCGGTGTTGCCCTGAGAACGAGATATGTGCAGCTCCCATCAGGATGTCGGCGCATCGGGCGGCTTTGCTGGACTTGTTTTACCATTGTCGAGGATGTCTTGTAGAACCGGGATACCGAGTCTGATCGGAATGTCTCGGGAGGAGGTCGATTCCTTCGTTGACCGTGAGAGCTTGTGATGGGCTAAGTTGGGACACCCCTGTAGGGTTTTGAACTTTCGAAAGCCGTGCCCGCGGTTATGGGCAGATGGGAATTTGTTAATGTCCGGTTGTAGAAAACTTGAAGTTGACCTTAATTAAAATGCATCAACCGCGTGTGTAACCGTGATGGTCTCTTTCTGGCGGAGTCCGGGAAGTGAACACGGTGTTGGAGTTATGCTTGACGTAGGTTGTTCTAGGATCACTTCTTGATCATAGTTTCTCGATCGCGCTTTGCTTTCTCTTCTCGCTCTCATTTGCGTACATTAGCCACCATATATGCTAGTCGCTTGCTGCAGCTCCACCTCATACCTTTACCTTACCCATAATCTTAAATAGTCTTGATCGCGAGGGTGCGAGATTGCTGAGTCCCCGTGGCTCACAGATACTTCCAAAACCAGCTTGCAAGTGCCTTTGAACTGAGTAGGTGACGCAACCAAACTCAAGGAGGAGCTCGATGAAGATCTTGTACTTTATGTTGTTTCGTTCTAGTTGATCAGTAGTGGAGCCCAGTTGGGGTCGATCGGGGGACCTTGTCGCATTTGGGGTTCTTCTTTTATTTTGGTTCCGTAGTCGGACCTTGATTGTATTTGGATGTTGTAATGCTTTATTCATGTATTGTGTGAAGTGGCGATTGTAAGCCAACTATGTATCTCTTTCCCTTATGTTTTACATGGGTTGTGTGAAGATTACCTCACTTGCGACATTGCTTTCAATGCGGTTATGCCTCTAAGTCGTGCTTCGACACGTGGGAGATATAGCCGCATCGAGGGCGCTACAACTGTCTATATGGGGATTTTCTCTTTTGCGTCGCTTACCTCAATACCTGTCAGCAGGCTTCTGTAGGCTTCGGTTAGTCCGCTCTTAATGGGCTGAACCCTCTCAATCACCGTACCCATAAGGATACAGTGTTCATCCACAATGGAAGCGCCTCGTAGCGCTTCCAGCAGATTATCCGGTGCCTCTGGTTGGACAGAGGTCACAGGCGAAACAGGCACACCCCCTTCTTTCGAAGGAGGTTGCTCGCCGGATTCTGGAGCCGTATAGGTCTCTGGACTTGTATTCGGCTGGGGGCCATATTAAGCAAGGCCCCCATCCCCAGTCGCCATGGGGGTCTACTCCCCCATGTGTCCGGGAGCCGAGGCTTTGCCCCCTGGCGCCACCCTGGCGGCCTTCTGAACCCCTCCCTGGCCGGGGAAGGTCCTTTGGGACAACACCTCGTCGTCGCCCTTGGCCATCGCCTTCGAATCCAGGGAGCCTCTTGATGAGGATCGCTCGGAGCTGTCGTGGGCCGGACTGCAATGGCATAAATTAACATATTATGTTATGAAGCAAAATAGGATGGACGCGTGGACATACGCAGGTTTTAGTACTTAAGACATGACATGAGGCTTGTTTCGGGGCTTCGCTCCGGGCTGCTGTCGACGTCCCACGCGGAGTTATCCGCAAGGGGACCCTTACCCCTCTTGGGCGCGTCTGCCTCCAGATTTGTGGAGGCCACCCTCTTCTTCCTCCCCCCATCAGGGGAGAGCTGCTTTCTTCCTCCTCCTCGTCATCGTATTCGGCGGCGGAGGAGAGAGTCTTGTCTTCGGACGACACGTCCGAAGCTCCCTTGCGGCGGAGGCCACTCTAGACCCCCTTGGCGTTCTTCTTCGGCGCCTTATAGGGCGCCAGCACTAGCATCTTCGCCAGGAGCGGGATGACTGGTTCCTCGGGCAGCGGAACCGAACAGTTAATCCGCTCCGCCCTCTCCGTCCATACCTGAAAGAACAATAATAATAAAGTTTAGATATCCTCCTTGAAACAAGCAAGTAGAGGATGTGTCTGGAGACGTGAGAGGCTTACCACATTGGCAGAATGGGTAATATCGTGCACGCGGTCTGAATCTATGGCTGGCGGAGTCTCGTTGCCCTTGAACAACAACTTCCAGACATCTTCGTGAGTGGTTTCAAAGATCCTTTCGAAGGTTTGGTGCTTCTTCGGGTTGAATTCCCATAAGGGGCAGCTTCGGCTTTGGCATGGGAGGATCCGGCGAACCAGCATCACCTGGATTACGTCGACAAGCTTGATGTCTTTATCCACCATGCTTTGGATGCGCGTTTGTAGTGCTATCAGTTCGTCCGACGAAGACCAATTTGGGACCTTCTCTATCCAAGAGGCGAGCCGCATTGGAGCTCCGGAGTTGAACTCGGGAGCCGCGGCCCAGGTGGCGTCGCGGAGCTCTGTGATGTAGAACCAAAGTTTCTTCCACTCCTTGACGGTCTCCACAAAAGTACCTTTGGGCCATGTGACGTTGGGCATCTTGCTCACCATGGCGCCTCCGCACTCCGCGTGCTGGCCATCCACCACCTTCGGCTTCACGTTGAAGATCTTGAGCCACAGTCCGAAGTTGGGTTGGATGCGGAGGAAGGCCTCACATACGATAATGAATGCCGAGATGTTGAGGAAGGAGTTCGGGGCTAGGTCATGGAAATCTAGCCTGTAATAGAACATAAGCCCGCGGACGAAAAGGTGGAGAGGAAACCCTAACCCGCGGATGAAATGAGGGATGAACACCACCCTCTCGTTGGGCTTCGGGGTGGGGACGATTTGCCCCTTAGCTAGAAGCCGGTGGGCGATTTCTTTCGCCAGATACCTGGCCTCCCGAATCTTGGTGATGTCCTTCTCCCTAACAGAGGAGGCCATCCACTTGCCTTGCCCTCCATATTCGGACATGGCTGAGGGCTTCCTTGAGGCGGAAAGAATGAGGACTTGGGCATTGGAGCTTGAGAACGGGAGGGCAGAGATAGAGAGAAGGCATGGGTGAAGAAAGGGAGTCCTTATCTCCTTATAAAGGTAGTGAATATCAAGCGCCTCCCCACTAGCCTTAACACTCGCCTATTCCCAAGGGTTGTGTAAACGGCACAGTTATAGTACCCACGCTCGTATTGATGAGAATCCCACAATAAGGGGACACGATCTCTGTTTCGACAAGACGTGCCTATTAAAACCACGTCTCGAAACATGGAACGACAGACGGAAAACAGTTCAAAATGATGACCAAGTAGACGTGAAGTCACATTTCAAAAGGACTGTCAGCGGATTGGACTCGTGCAAATATTATATTCTCTGCGGTTGCGTGTGGTACTTGTCTTGCAGATCCAGACACGTTCATTACGACCGAAGACTATCTTGGAGTATTCGGAAAGGGGAACCCACCTTGCAATGCCGAAAACAATCTGCATGCCAGACACCTCGTCATTGAAGTCTGGTTCAGGGGCTATTGAGGGAGTCTTGGACTAAGGGGTCCTCGGGCGTCCGGCCTATTGGATATGGGCCGGACTGATGGGCCGTGAAGATACAAAGGCCGAAGACTCTACCCATGTCTGGATGGGACTCTCCTTGGCATGGAAGGAAAGCTTGGCGACCAAATATGAAGATTCCATTCTCTGTAACCGACCTTATGTAACCCTAGATCCCTGTTGTGTCTATATAAACTGGAGGGCTAGGTCCGTAGATAGATCCTCATAATTAGAGTCAGACAGGCTAGACTTTTAGGGTTTAGCGATTACGATCTCGTGGTAGATCAACTCTTGTAATACTCATATTCATCAAGATCAATCAGGTAGGAAGTAGGGTATTACCTCCATAGAGAGGGCCCGGCCCTGGGTAAACATTGTGTCCCCCGCCTCCTGTTACCATCAACCTTAGACGCACAGTTCGGGACCCCCTACCCGAGATCCGCCGGTTTTGACACTGACACCCTTTCCTCTCCTCAGCATCTTCCTGGAGCTTCTCAACTGCTGTCTGCATCTCTGCCACCTTCAAATCAAGATCATAAAATTTAGTCTCAATGATCATTTCTAGGCTCTCTTGGTTTTGAGTCAGGATTTCCAAGCCCTTCTCAATCCTCAAGGTGGCCTGAATCAGATATCCAAGTTGATCTTGCTTAGTCTTGAGAAACACTTGAGATGCTTCTTCAACACTTGCCATCTTTGCAACTTTCTCAGCCTTAGCTTTCTCTCTTTTCTTATGCCTCTAGAGATGCGGGCTCATCTTCATTCATGACAACAGTGTTGTCCTCAAAAACTGGTCTCAAGGGTAGATGCTCCTTATCTAACAAGTAGGTGCATGTGCCCATCTTGGAGTTGATGAGCATTTGAATATGTGGAGCATACCCACATGATCTCTTCTGATCTGCAGCTGTCCTCTTGATTGTTTCCACAATCAGGCTCATGACTTTGAATTTTTGGGGCACATCAAAAATTGCAGCAGGTTGATGGAATGGCCTCTGATCATCTTGTGATCTCCACATTTGGGCAACAAGGTATGCCTCTAGATGGTGTTAATTATGGCCAAACCAGATAATAGATAATGAACAAAGCCTAGCTTATGAGATTCCAGGGCTTTGTCAGGAATTTCATTATACATATTGGCCATTGAGTTGTGGTCATTCTTCTTCTTGGCATAGACATCCAAGTGATCCTCATGCTCCTCAGGGGCATTGATCAATTTTGCCCATTCATCAACTGTAGATTGGTACCTTGTACCCTCAGACATCCAAACAATTATGCCATCTAGATAGAGATGAGCTCTAGAATAGAATTGCATAATGAGCTCATCGTTCCACTTGGTGAGTTTCTGAGCCACAAAAGTGTCTACTCCACATGATATGAAACTTTTTCATGCACTCCTAGGAAGTGATCTTCATTGCTGTCAATATATTTCCAATCCACCCACTTCATATCACAGACAATGGGCTTCTTATCAAGCAAGATAGTCTCATAGAAATCCTGCTATTCTTTCGTGTGGACTCTGTAATTCACAGCAGTCCTTCTCCTCACAACATATAGATCAGTTTGTCTCCAAAGTCCGAGACCTGCATCCTTCCTGATGTTCACGTCTTCTGCCACTGGATGACTATCATCATGGTCAGGGATCTTGGGCTTGAGCTTCCTAAGCACTTGGGCTTCAACATCTTCTTTATCAATCTCAGGCACTTGGGCCTTGTTCTTTTCAGCAGCTGGAATTTTCCTTGTGCTCCTCTTGGGTGAAGTCTTTGGAGCTGGAGCAGAAGCTTTGGGAGCTGTCTTGGGCATAGAAGGGGCAGCTCCATGCTTGATGGCATCTCCCATCAGCTTTTGAAACTTTGATGCTGGTGCATCTTCTTATTCTGGATCCTCCATCATAGACGATCTTCCAATGACTTTGGCCATAGTTTTCTTGACCCTTTCTTTCCTTTTCTTACCCTTTCCAGCAGCCTCTTCAACATTTGACTCGGAAGTTTCAATAGTTGAGGCCCTGGCTTTTAAGATTGGCACCCTCTTTGCAGGAGCCTTCTTGTGCATGCCAGGCTTAGTGGATGTAGCTGAGCCAAACTCCTTCTTAACAACATTTTTCATGGAGCTCACTTCTTCCTCAGCAGCAACATAATCCTCATCCTCTGAGTCTGAGTTTCTCTTCTTCCTTGTCCTTGTAGCTGCCTTGGGAAAGTTGCTTGGGGTACTCCTTCTACCCTCATCATGGCTGCTAGAGGGACTAGTGCCCTCACTCGGGTTCATCTGCTCCTTTGACTTATTCTGGCTATCACACTGATCAGACATTCTGGCGAAGCAAGCTGACAGTTGACCCTGTGAATAATTATAGATGAGATAGAGTGGATGAGCATCACAAGAGATTTTGCAAAACAAATGAGTCGAAAACTTAGTTTTAGTTTTCCACAGAAAGCATTTCGGAGCTACCGATTTGTTAAACTCGGTGACACCGAAGCAACTTTTGGAGTCTAAACTAGTGAAATCGATCAGACCGAGACATAGATCAGACCGAAACCCCCACTCCCTATTATTGATTAGTTGCTAAAACCGCCGTCAGCGAGCTCGTCTGAGACCCAGGGTATGCGTACGTGCGTGTGTGCTGTGGTGTGATGTGTTGCACCTGTGCCACGGCTTAGCCGCTACCTTTCTGCTACTTTGCTCATAGTTGTTGTTGTTGCTGCTGCTCTTGCCGCTGCCTACTGCTGCTTCTACCGCCGTCGCTCGCGTCGCCCGCATGCGCCGTTGCCGCCCGCAGCCACCGGCACCTTGCTCTGTGCCCCGTCGCGCCTCCACGTGTGTGCCTGCATCGCCCTAAACTCGTCGCCTAGCGCCGCTCCCCACCGCGCACCGACCGCGCCCTAGCCCACTCGTGGCCTCGCCCCAACCACGTCAAGTACCGCTCGCTCCTACTCTTCCTGCTGCTACTGCGCCACTACTGTCGTTGCCCGCGGCGTGCTTGCCCGTGCTCGCCGTCCGCACTCGGGCCGCCGGCTGGCCGGCCGCGCCCTTGCCCCCCAGCCCGCTGGCTCCCTTCCTCCCCCGGGCCAATGGCACGTGCGGCTGGACCTTAAAAAGGAAATGAAAGAAATATTAATAAAATAATTAATCAGTTTAGTTAATTAATTAATTAGGTTAATTAGCCTAATTTCTCTATGGCAGTGGACCCCCAACTAGTCATTAGATTAACCAAAACTGTTAACTATAATCGTGACTATGACATGTGGGTCACAGGACCTAGTTGACCAGTCAATTGTTGACTGGTGAACTATTGACTGGATCGTCGAGCTTGGCCATGAGATCGTAGAGTGTGCGAGCTAGAGAGGGGGATAGATCTTTGTGCGCACCCCAGTGTTCAAACCTCAAGGGTTTGCCGGAACCCTAAATCCTATAGCCACTGGTACAAACTCTTGGGTACATTTCTGTGTACCCGTAGCAGTTTAGAATTAAAATATTTTTGAATTAAATTAACTCCAGTAAATTAGAAAATTATTTAAAACTTTGAAAATTAATAGGAATTAATCCGTATCTTGGATGAAAAACTTTGTACATGAAAGTTGCTCAGATCGACGAGACGAATATGAATACGCAGTACGTTCGTCCGTCACACGTCCCTAGCATAGCGAACATGCAACAATCCACCTCCGTTTCATCTGCCCGAAAACGTCAAACACCGGGAATAATTTCCCGGATGTTTCCCTCGTTTGCCGGTATCACCTATCCCTGTATTAGATTACCCCTGGCACCGCGTATTATCTTATTATGCTTTGTAATGCTTTGATTGCTCTGTTATTTATTGCGTTCCCCCTCTGTTACTTCTTTTTGGTAAATGCCGAGACCGCTGCTGATGCCCCTCCTTGATTGACTACATCGACAATGAGCCCTCCTTACCAAAGAAACTAGGCAAGCCAACCCCCCTTGTTCATCCGGATATCCCCTATGCTTTCCCTCTACTGCTTGCATTAGAGTAGTGTCACTGTTTCATCAGTTTGATCCTATACTACTACATAGCATGTCCTTGTTACTACTGTTGATACCTTTACCTGCAATCCTAAATGCTTAGTATAGGTTGCTAGTTTATCATCAGTGGCCTTACACTCTTGTCCGTCTGCCATGCTATACTATTGGGCCATAATCACTTCGGGAGGTGATCACGGGTATATGCTATACTATTACATACTTATGTTGATGATTCAGATATGGGGGCTGAAGGGGCAGGTGGTTCCATTCAGGTAGTGATGGGCCTGGGTTCCCGACAGCCCCCTGATGGTTACTTTGTGATGGAGTGACAGGGAAGGTTGCGACCACCTAGGAGACAGGTGGGCCTGGTCCCTGGTCGATGTCCGCGGATACTTCTAATAGCATGCTTAACGAGATCTGGATATTTGATCTGAGTCTAGCCACTGGCCTATACGCACTAACCAACTACGCGGGAACAGTTATGGGCACTTGACGTCATGGTATCAGCCGAAGCCTTCTTGACATCAGCGACTGAGCGGCCTGTGCCGGGTTGGACTGCGTAACGCAACTTCATTTGTAATGCAGGTTTCTAGGTCTACTCACCGGCCGCGTACGCAACGTGCAGGTGTGCAATGGGCAATGGGCCTAGACCCTTGCGTGCATAGGATTTAGACCGGCGTGCTGACCTCTCTGTTGTGCTGAGGTAGGGTTGTGACGTCTTGATCTTCCGAGGCCGGGTATGACCCAGGAAAGTGTGCCCGGCCAGAGGGGTCGAGCGTGTTGGGTAATGTGGTGCACCCCTACAGGGAAGTTTATCTATTCGAATAGTCGTGTCCCTCGGTAAAAGGATGACCCGGAGTTGTATTCTGACCTTATGCAACTAGAACCAGATACTTAATAAAACACAGCCTTTCAAGTGCCAGATACAATCAGGTGATCGCTTTCCCATAGGGCAACAAGGGGAGGATCACCGGGTAGGATTATGCTATGCGTTGTTACTTGATGCTGCACTTGCTACTCTCTCCTACATGCTTCAAGATGGAGGCAGCCAGAAGCGTAGTCTTCGATGGGACTAGCTATCTCCCTCTTATTCTTGCATTATGCAGTTCAATCCATAGATACTACCCATTTCATTGATACCAATGCATATGTAGTGTAGATCCTTGCTTGCGAGTACTTTGGATGAGTACTCACGGTTGCTTCGCTATTTCTTTATCCCCTTTCCCCGGTTATTGCAATCATATGATGGAGTCCAAGAGCCAGAGGATCCCGAGGATCATTCTACGCGGAGTTTGACTTCGAGGAGTAGTTAGGAGGTCCCAGGCAGGAGGTCTCGCCTTTTCGATTGTTGCTACTTTTGTGCTAGCCTTCTTAAGGCAAACTTGTTTAAATTATGTCTGTACTCAGATATTATTGCTTCTGTTGACTCTTGTGTATTCAAGCTTATGTATTCGAGCCCTTGAGGCCCTTGGCTTGTAATATAAAGCTTGTATTATTTTAATTTGTGTCTAGAGTTGCGTTGTGATATCTTCCCGTGAGTCCTTGATCTTGATCGTACACATTTATGTGTATGATTAGTGTATGGTCAAATCAGGGGCGTCACAAGTTGGTATCAGAGCTGACTGCCTGTAGGAACCCCCCTTTCCAACTCCTTGGCTGAAGTCGACTCTAGTCATTGCAAAACTTTTACTAACATGGCTATGTGGCTTACGAGCCCACGTCGCCATTGGGTGGTATTAGGATCTTTTATTCCTCGACCTATACTCTGGGACTCTGATCTCTCTCCTATTCAGGTTTAATGAATTTACTAAAATCTAACTTTAGGTTCTCGAAAATACTTTCTCTCGGAGAGCCCCTTCAGTCTAGATGATCGCCGGCTGCACCAGAAGATTTCGAAGATACTCTCCGATATTCTCTCGAGACCTTGTGCCCGTTGCTTTTGCAATTCCCTACCACCGAAATATTCCTTTGGATAGATAAATACTTACCCCTGTCGTTCTTACTTTTATTCCCAGTTGATCTTGTTATTACAAGATACCCCCAGAATACTTTGTGCCTACTGCCTTGCAGTTCTTTGCCACCTGAATACCCCCTACGGATAATTCCTCGCACTTCCCGAGTATCCATTCTTCCCCGTTGTTCATATGATTCACAAGATACCATTAAATAATATCTGTTCTTCTGGCAATCCTTTGTCCGCTATTGCTCTGCGAATATTTGTCCGCTTGCATTATGGTTGCGTTCCATATGACCAACAATATTCATTAGTAGCCTTAGTCATTATCATTTCAAGTCCATTGATACAATATGTTGCGAATGCTCACAATCCTCAATCAGGTCCTAGAATTCATCCTTCTGGCTCAGACGTCATTTTAAACATGAGCTGGATCTCGACCAATCAAATTGCCATCGATTGTACCCCTAAACCTACTCAACTTATCCATCCTTAATCATAGCATTTGCTTTTGATCCCTTGATTTGGAAATCATAATTACTTTGCCTTTGAACTTTGAATTAGTCAATGGTTTCTATAATTTGATCTCCTTGCATTCTTTCTTCCTCTGGTTGAGTACCGATGCCCACATCAGATCCCTTGAGGACCACCGAATACTTTGATGGATTTTATCCGACAGCGTCCTTCATATTCAATCACTTTGGAAGTTCTTTCCATGATACATAATGCCATTGGTAAATCATATTCCTTGATTTGACCAACCATGCTCTGCTTTCGAGCTGGTGATATTTACTTTGAAGGTCATGGTATATGCTCCCAAGATGCCCCGGTGGGTTGAACCAATGCTTTCCCTAATCTGTGTGAACCCGAATGGTTTCATGGGTCATACTCATCTGGTATTTCACCAAGTAAAAATTTCAACGCTAATGCCATTTTCGAAACGAGAAGTGTATGTAAGGTTGTGCTTTGGAGAAATGGGAGTCAACCTTGAACTTTGTGTTCATGCCCATGGACACGATGTAGATCTTATCATTAAAGCTTCTCTTAAATTAATTGTTCCCTTGGTATATGTTCATCTTATATCTGGGATCTTGCCTTTTGCAATCATGGTCCCGGCCATGTTCTCCTTTAAATACCATTTCTTGTGCAAGTTTAAGCACTTGTGATGCGGAGCATCATTCCACCATCCCCATGGACTCTACACCAACACATCAAGCCCCATGTGGACCTGTCACAAGAGCGAGAGAACGTGCTTTGGAAACTGAGGTGAACTCCTTCCTACTTGACTTGTATATGGATACGAATGGGACTTGGTTGCTACCTCACTAAAATATGCTATGTCTCATTAGCTACAAAGAGGAACACCACCATGAGGCTCAGGAGCATCCCCAAGGAGAAGGAGGACCACCCCAAGGCCACGTGAGCCAAGACGGAGTGCAACAGCAGCAGCACTAGAAGTCCCAGGTGACCCCGTGCGCAGAGGCCCCCGAGACCCCGTGCCCACGGACTACCCAGGAAGTTGGCGCTGGAGCACCCCGTGTGCACGGGCGTGTACCGTTCCCATGGGATCCCCGTCCGCACGGGCCCAACTTACCCTGTGCGCACGGGCCTCCTAGGATGGCCGGCTGAGATTGCATTTCACCCTCCTCTTCATGTCCTCCGACCCCAAGGCTATATAAGTCGTACCTAGAACCATGTTTAGGGTTAGAAAACTATATGTGATACATTTGTGAGCTTTGCTCCTTGTATCCCCTCCTCTTGGAGATCTAGACCCCTCTTGGGAAGAATCCTTGGGATTATCAAGCCTCCTCTTGGAGAAGATCGAGATCAAAACCTCACCTAGTGGGAAGAACTTGCCTAGTGCTATTTTCCTTCAATTGTTCATGTAATCTAGTGGACCTCATGTGTGCTACTCTAGTGGATGTGATATTCGGGTTTGTTTGAGTGTTTTTGTGTCTTGTGTTCTTGAGTGTTCTTCCTCTTCCCCCCCTCCAAGTGTGAAAAGATCCCCTCTGGGGTTTTACCCTACAACATCTTGGTATCATGAGCAAGGTTGATTCACATCTTGGAGTCCCACCCCCCACTTGCTAGCTTGATTTTGTTGTTTTTTGTCCAAATTCCAAAATCTCCACTAAAAATAGCCCCAAAATTTTTTCTTGCTATTTGTTGGATCTTGTGAGATTTGTTTGTTTTGGTCCACGAATTTGGTGTTTGGCAAGTGGATCTACCCAGCTTCCAGCTTCCCCACCTTTCCTTCCTTCGAAATTGGCCAAAAACTTGGAGATTCCCACGGATCAGGAGCAGTTCATCCGCTCGCAGAGCACCCCGTGTGCACGGGCCATCGGGACCCCGTGCACACGGGCCTCACTTACCCCATGCGCACGGACCCTCCAGAAACTTTCGGCCATTCCTGTTTTGCATAGTTTTGATTCCAAACCACCACTCGTGTTCTTCCGCACTATTTCTCGTGGTTGTTTGAGTTTCGGGCTGCGGTTTCTCGTGTGTCCTAGGGTATTTTGGCTACTTAGGCGCATTTGGACATCATCTTCATTGCTTCTCGACCATCGACTCAGACTCCACACAGGCTTTGACAAATTCATCTGCATTCGAACCGTAAGCAAGGACTCAGACTCCACATAGGCTTTTGCATTGATAGCCCGAGCCTTTTTGCGTCGCTTACCCATCGAGACTAGCAAGTTGAGAATTGACGGGCCACGCTTTGGTCACCGTAGTGATCGTGTTATCATCTTTGTGCAATAAGTCTCTCCCGTGCATATCTTACAATACTTGTCCTAGATCATACTTGGCTCGAGCATCAAGCATTGAAAAAAAGCTTTTAAGCAAAAGAGGAGACACATAGGGCTTGTAATCAATAGCATTGAGCCTTGTTGCATAGTCACATCATCTTGGTCACCACATACATAGAATAGTTGGGATTGAAGATGGCGCGTTTCTCTCATAGGTTTTCGCACATGCGTATCTTGCCCATTTGAGCAATCGAGCTAGCGTCTCTCTAGTATTCGCACAACAAGAGCATTTTTCATGGTTGCACATTTGAGCTCACCCCTTGGTTGTGCGGATCCCATCTATCTTCCATGTGTGTGTTCCTAGTGATATCCCTGGGTTTGATCTATTTGCTTTACTTGCATCTTCGTGAACCTTCTCAACCTTATTGATATCTTGTCTTATATTTGCTTGAAATTTTTACCACCCTCCTAACCGAGCTACTGCATAAGCCTTCTACTTGTATGTGTGAGAAACAAACCCGGTTCCAATTCTACTATTGTGGCATTACATTGAGTGACACTTGTTACATCCTCAATCCTCGGAAAAGGTAACTTTGGTATTGTTCTCTCATCTTCCTACTCACCCCACTTGGTTATGATGGATAGGCCAACTTCATTGGCAAACCCGCTTTTCGAGGAGCAAGATGGTGATCACGGCTACATCACCAAGAACCACTTCTTCATCACGCAACGAGCTCTACATCAAGAGAGCGAAGCGTTGGGTGAACGCTTGGAACAACTCACCTCCAACCTTCGTCAATCGGAAACATGGAACTACGACTACATCGACGAAAAGTTCAATACACAAATGAAGGAACTCCGCAACCTGATCGTGTGACGCCCTCCATCCTCATCCTCGTCATCAAGACGACTTCACTCAAGCCGCCAATCAAGTTGGCAATCTTCTGACTACTCCTCCTACGAAACAAGTCCTCCCCGTGCTCGAGTCCCTCATCCTGAAGATCCTCAAGATCGCCAACCTCCAGAAATTCCCTTCCATGCCAATGGCTTACAAGACCGAATTCGAGCTCGTGAAAGGTCGAGACAACAAGCGCAAGAACCAAAGGACAAAGAGCAAGTACATCCACAAGTACCTCGTCAAGAGACTCAAGATGATGATGCCATCCATCAAGCACAAGCACTCGAAGCACAACGCGCACTCCGGGAGTCCACTCGAGCCGTGGCGGAGCGCAACCGCCAAGTGCGAGAACAAGAGGAAGCTCTTCATCGGGAGATCCACGAAGAAGCCGTACATCGCGAAGAACAACAAGAAAGGCGCAACCAAGCGCATATTCCTCGTCCTCCTCCATGACAAGAATGACACCAAGTTGAACAAGTGCTTCGTGGCCCTCCTCCGCGCCAAGAGCGATAACATGAGGAACGAGCATTCGAGGACCTCCCGCCACGACAAGGGCAACATCACAACCGCTACTATGATGAAGAACTCTGCTACGGCAAGCTCAAGTTCACCATGCCAAGTTCTCTGGAAGCAACGGTCCTGAAGAGTATCTCTCATGGGCCTTGAAGGTGGACAAGATATTCCGTCTTCACAACTACGATGAGCAAAAGAAGATCGCCATGGCCTCACTCGAGTTCCAAGACTACATCCTAATTTGGTGGGAACAAGTGACCGACCGGCGACAAGCACGAGGAGAACCACTAATAACAACTTCGATGGAAATGAAGGATGTCATGAGAGCTCGCTTCGTGCCTACACACTACACTCGTGATCTCTTCAAGAAGTTGCAACTCCTTAAGCAAGGCACGAAGACGGTGGAAGAATACTACCAAGAGATGGATATTGCCATGATACGAGCCAATGTCAAGGAAGACGACGAGCAAACAATGGCCCGCTTCTTGAACGGCCTTAATCACCCCATCAAGAGGATTGCCGACTTCCAACCATACTCAAACCTTCTCGAGCTAGTTCACCAAGCGGCCAAGGCCGAGCGACAAGTGCAAGATGACTTCAAATACGCCAAGTACTCGTCCAAGACTTTCGGCTCCTATTCTCAAGCTCCTGCGACTTCGGCAACTCCTACCTCAACTAGAACATCACCAAGTACCGGCGACAACTCAAGTTCCAAGCAAGCTACGCCTTCCTCGACGCGCTCTCCTGCAAGCAACTACAAGTCCAAGAATCCACCATCTTCGGCGCCACCAAACGACCCCGTCAAGACAAGTTCTTTCAAGTGTTTCACATGTGGAGGCCGAGGACACAAGTCCTTCAAATGCACCAACAAGCGGACAATGATTTTCAACGATGATGGCACATACGACTCGATTAATGAAGAAGAAATGGAAGCCCTTGAGCATGTCGCAATGCACCGCCTCGTGAACGAAGATGAAGATGATCAAGTGTTTTGTGACAACGATTCAAGTCCCTCTCTCGTGGTCTCCAAGGTTTTGACGTTCCAACAACATCAAGATGAACACCAGCAATGCGACATCTTCCACACCAAGGCCGGCATCAATGGGCGTTCCGTGAAGGTCATCAATGACGGAGGAAGTTGTCACAACTTGGCAAGTGACGAGCTATGTTCCAAATTGCAATTGGTCAAGAAGAAGCACCCTCATCCCTACACGGTGCAATGGCTAAGAGACTCTGGCACTTTTCAAGTGGAGCATACGGTACAAGTGTCATTCAAGATCGGCGCCTACGAGGACACCTTGGAGTGTGACGTAGTACCTATGTCCGTGTGCCATCTTCTCTTGGGTCAACCTTGGCAATTTGACCGCGGAGTTACCCACAATGGAAGAACAAACCACTATAGCTTCAAGATGAAAGGCAAGGAATATGTGCTTCGACCTATGCCACCAAGCCA
Organism: Triticum monococcum; assembly: GCA_034509565.1. Taxonomy (NCBI): domain Eukaryota; kingdom Viridiplantae; phylum Streptophyta; class Magnoliopsida; order Poales; family Poaceae; genus Triticum; species Triticum monococcum. The sequence goes on along the minus strand of CM067844.1, from coordinate 402,484,130 downwards.
AGTGATCGCCGACAAGCAAGCTTCCACCAAACATAGAGAGCCTGGTGAGAGAGTGAACCACCAAAAACAAAGTGAGAGCCACAAGCCAAAATTGAGCGCCTCTTCGCCAAGAGAGAAAAACTTAGTCCTCCTAGCCACAGAAAGAGATATGAGAGACATATGTGAGAACCCATCAAGTGTCATCCACTTTGTCCTCCTATGCAAAGATGAGGTGGCAGAAACTAACAATCCTAATCCTCTACCTCTAGTGTTTTCTAACTTGTTGCAGGAATTCAAAGATGTCTTCCCCGATGAGCTACCTCCCGGTCTCCCTCCTATACGTGGCATTGAACATAGGATCGACCTCATCCCCGGCGCACCTCTTCCGAACAAGGCTCCATACCGCGTCAATCCCGAAGAAACAAAGGAGATCCAACAGCAAGTACAACAACTCTTCGACAACGGTCATGTACGTGAAAGCTTGAGCCCTTGCACCGTTCCAGTTATACTTGTGCCCAAGCAAGATGGTAGTTCTTGCATGTGCTCTGATTGTAGACCCAGCAATGCTATCACCGTTCTTTATAGGCATCCCATACCTTGCCCCGATGATATGTTAGATGAGCTTAGCGGCGCGACTATTTTCTCCAAAATTCATCTCGAAAGTGGCTATTATCAAATACGCATACAAGAAGGTGACGAATGGAAAACTTCTTTCAAAACTAAATTTGGCCTGTATGAGTGGTTAGTTATGCTTATGGGTTTGTCGGAAACTCCTGGTACTTTCATGCGACTTATGCATTTTGTGCTTCGTCCTTACACCGGAGTGTTTTTTGTGGTCTACCTCGATGGCATTCTTGTTTTTAGCAAATACAACAAAGATCATGTGACGCATGTTAGGACTGCATTGCAAACTCTTCTCAAGGAACATCTTTTTGCAAACATGAAAAAGTGCATGTTTGGAGTTGACAAGCTGGTTTTCTTGGGTTTCGTTGTTACTTCCAAGGGTGTCCATGTTGAAGATTCTAAAATTGAAGCAATTAAAACTTGGCCACAACCTACTAATTTGCAACAAGTGCATAGTTTTCTTGGTCTTGCGGGTTTCTATCGTAGCTTTGTGAAGGATTTTAGCTCTATCGTCGCACCGTTGCATGCTTTGAGTAAGAAGAATGCGCCCTTTGTTTGGGGACCTTTGCAATCAACCGCTTTTGATGAGCTCAAATCCTTGCTTACTCATGCTCCGATTCTTGCTTTTCCTAACTTTGACAAAACTTTTGAGGTCCATTGTGATGCTAGTGGTAATGGAATTGGAGGAGTTTTATTGCAAGAAAAGCACGCTATTGCATATTTTAGTGAAAAACTCTCCGGTGCTCAACTTAACTATCCCATCTATGACAAATAATTGTATGCTTTAGTGCGTGTGTCACATGTTTGGGAGCATTACCTTAGACCGCATGAGTTTGTCATACATACCGGTCATGAGACTCTAAAGTACCTTAAAGGCCAAACCAAGTTGAATAAACGGCATGCTAAATGGAGTGAATTTATTGAATCTTTCCCCTATGTGATCAAGTACATTAAGGGCAAAGATAATGTTGTGGCGGATGCCCTTTTCCCGCAAATGCATGTTACTTACTCAACTTGAATTGAATGTTGTTGGATTTGATCATATCAAACATTTGTATGAGCATGATGTGACTTTTTCTATTCCTTATGCTAAGTGTGTGACGCATACTTCTTGGGAACGATACCATATCAAAGATGGTTACCTTATGAAAGCTAACAAACTATGCATTCCCGAGTCTTCTCTTCGTTTGTTACTTTTGCAAGAAGCTCATGGAGGTGGACTCATGGGACATTTTGGACGCGACAAGACTTTTGCCTCGCTCTCCAAGCACTATTTTTGGCCTCACATGTATCGCGATGTTACACGTTTCACCACATTTGCAAAGCTAAGTCACAATCTCAATTCCATGGTTTACATATGCCCCTACCTATTCCACATCAACCTTGGGAAGATATTAGCATGGATTTTATACTTGGCTTACCTAGAACTCAAAATGGCAAGGAATCCATATTTGTTGTCATAGATCGCTTTTCTAAAATGGTTCATTTTATCCCATGCAATAAGATAGACGATGCTTCACATGTTGCCAATCTATTTTGTAGGGAAATCTTGAGGTTGCACGGCATGCCAAAGACAATTGTGTCCGACCGGGACATCAAGTTCTTAAGCTACTTTTGGTAGACACTTTGCGCCAAGCTCGCAATCAAGCTCCTCTTCTCCACCGCGTATCATCCTCAAACCGATGGCCGAACGGAAGTCACCAACCGGGCGCTTGCCACTCTCCTACGTGTGTTGATCAAGAAGAATATCAAGGAGTGGGAGGAGTGCCTACCTATCGATGAGTACGCCTACAACCGTGCAAGACACTCTACAACCGGGAAGTCCCCTTCGAGGTTGTATACGGCTTCAACCAATTGTTGCCATTGGACATCCTTCCTCTACCGCTTCAAGAACGAGCAAACATGGACGCTAGTACAAGAGCCGCCTACCTCAAGAAGATGCATGAAGAAACACGTTCTACAATCGAGCGCCACGTACAACGACTCGCCTCCAAGCTCAACACCCACAAGTCTCCAATGGTGTTCCAACCGGGTGATGAAGTATGGATACATCTACGCAAAGACCATTTCCCCAAGGAAAGAAAGTCCAAGCTACTCCCGAGAGCCGATGGACCCTTCAAGGTGCTCGCACGCTACAGCGACAACGCCTACAAGGTTGACCTCCCACACGACAAGTACAAGGTGAGTGACATCTTCAACGTCAAAGACTTGGCCAAGTACCATGGTGATGACGATCACGATCCGTGGTCGGAACTATCCCAAGGGGGGAGATGATGCGGAGCATCCTTCCACCATCCCCATGGACTCTACACCAACACATCAAGCCCCACGTGGACCTGTCACAAGAGCGAGTGCACGTGCTTTGGAAACCGAGGTGAACTCCTTCCTACTTGACTTGCATACGGATAAAAATGGGACTTGGTTGCTACCTCACCTAAATATGCTATGTCTCATTAGGTACAAAGAGGAACACCACCATGATGCTAGGGAGCATCCCCAAGGAGAAGGAGGACCACCCCAAGGCCAGGCGAACCAAGACGGAGCGCAACAACAGCAACACTGGAAGTCCCAGGTGACCCCGTGTGCACGGGCCACCGAGACCCCGTGCCCACGGCTGCCCAGGAAGTTGGCGCTGGAGCACCCCATGCGCACGGGCTTGTACCGTTCCCATGGGACCCCCGTGTGCACAGGCCTCCCAAGATGGTCGGCTGAGATTGCATTTCGCCCTCCTCTTCATCTCCTTCGACCCCAAGGCTATATACGTCGTACCTAGAACCATGTTTAGGGTTAGCAAAGTATATGTGAGACATTTGTGAGCTTTGCTCCTTGTATCCCCTCCTCTTGGAGATCGAGACCCCTCTTGGGAAGAATCCTTGGGATTATCAAGCCCTCCTCTTGGAGAAGATCAAGATCAAGACCTCACCTAGTGGGAAGAACTTACCTAGTGCTATTTTCCTTGAATTGTTCATGTAATCTTGTGGATCTCATGTGTGCTACTCTAGTGGATGTGATATTTGGGTTTGTTTGAGTGTTTTTGTGTCTTGTGTTCTTGAGTGTTCTTCCTCTTTTCCCCCTCCAAGTGTGAAAAGATCCCCTGTAGGGTTTTGCCCTACAACAACTTGTCTTCTGTAGAGCAATACCCGGTCCAAACTCTACTTTGATCTGTTGTCGAGTATTACCCCCCTGGTATCTCGAGATTATCATGGATCTGCATAACTTCTTAGGAGTTCATCAAGTACAACATTCTCACTGATTCCAAAAAATTCATGGCCTCTGAGTTATTAAACACCCAAAGACACCGATAACTGAATCGAGTCTGCATCGTGATTAATCAACTCTTGGTAACCTTCATTACCTACGAGTTTGAACTCGATCGTGTCATTCCTAGCCTACTCGGATGTATCATTATCGTGCCAATTTTAAGTATGCTACATGGTCCTAAATCCAAGAGCACAACTTTCGATGATGAGCTAAGCTTACGTTGATTTCCTCGTTTTATCATTCCACCTTGAACAGCAAGCTTGATCCCGAGTTGGTTTCGTATCTGTGGATCCAATAATCTTATGTTGCATCAGTCCTTTCGCTTGATGCAGTCGTTGTCTGATTGCTTCTTCGTGGAGCCTCTCGACAAAATTTGTCATAATCATCGTCAACATTTTGACTCATTCCAATAGATCAATTGAATTCATGAAGAGAAATACCATCATTGCCCCCTCGATAGCTTGTGTTAACATCGACAACGTTCTTGCACCCCCTCCGACATAGAACTTGTTCTTGTTTTGTGTTGTACCTTGAATTCCTTGCCATCCAGCTTATGCTATGTTCTACCTTGGAGTATTACCATCGGTTATGTCAAAAATGTCATGGGACTTTCACCACCTCCTGAAAATTCCTGATATAGTAGTACTTCTCGCCATCTACATTCATTTTTTGGCCCCCATGTTGTTTCTCACCGGAATACCGACAAATGGATTGTGATGTGTAAAATTCAAAACTTCTATCAACCCTATTTCTTGTAAGTTAATGAACGATAGTTTCATACTTTGTGCATTGGTTATCAAATCACCATTCTAACATTGATCATGCTACATGAGCCCATGTTTCGGGTGCACCTTTCAACCAATGTTTAATTGTGTATGTTTTCCTTGAGCATACTTCATTATATCATTTGATCTAACAAATGTTATCTCCTTGTTCACATAATTGTGGAAATCCGTCCTTTTGGAAATGTCGATGAATTATCGTTGAGTCCATCAGCCACCTCCTCCTCCTCTCCTTGGCTTAATGATGAACTCTTCTTTTGGAAATCGCTCCCATAGTTCATTTCACAAGAATCTTCCAACTCCATCTCGTCAAATTGTGTTGCATCCCTTCCTTCTGAGGCATCATGGGTCTGAGGTATCCTGACACCAATCAGATCTGAATCTCGGCCAGATATGATGGTTGGAACAGATTCCCAAGAGTTATAACATTAGTCTTTGACCCGATAGGGTGATTTCATTCCTAACACCTGGCCAGAGGACCTATTGTTATAGTTTGCTTTTTTAACAAGGTTAGCCATTTCTTCCCTGAGGAAATTGTAAGACTTATTACATGAGTTGTTCCAGATGGATCCTTTGGGTATCCACAATCTGATCTTTGCTTAAAGACCATGCCAATGCTATCTCGAAGCATGTCTGTGGTACTCTGATTTTCAATAAGAACATTTGAAGCACAATGCTAAATTTTCTTGATCAATTATACAAACACTGTTGTATGGGTGAACCTCATCAATTCCTTACCCATTTTGTTTGAATGGTTACATACTTGGAGTCCTATCGTGTATATCATGCTCTGTTTGTCCTTGGGAAGGATATACCCCTAAAATATGTGTTTAAACATATTTTCCTTTCCATTGTTTTGTTTAACCTTTATTGTAATCTACTTAACTGAGCAGTGATAATTCCCTGCTTAGGTAAGCACCTCATTGTACCACTCTGTCAGTAAGACCCTGTTACTATTATTGATGACATTCCGGTAACAACCGACGCACGAGAACTTTGCCTATTAGTTCGCCTCGTTCAACGAGCAGGAAAATGGTTATCTTCGTCCCTCGCCCTTGGTACCGATGTTGTTGTCGACTTAACTAACAGTCTCTTCTCTGGCATGCCTTGCTATCATGTTTGTGTAGGATGACAGCGCCCTCCCTACTTTTAACCCACATGGTGGGCCCATAACCCATAGTTCCACAGGATCGAAACCTCACTCTCCTGTACACCCTCATGTTCCCAAGGTTGTTCCTCGCGCCTGGCCTCGTATGTAATTCATGAGCCACCTTCCAAGAGATCATCAAATTCTGGTATCATACACAATACTTATTACCATTTCTTTGAACCCCTTTCACGCCCTGTAACAGGCACCGAACGATTGCATGCCTACTCAAAACTTCCCATGATACCTCCTTACTTTGCTCTGGATATTTTCTAAAGTTTCAATTCGAGAGTTACTTTCTGCCACCTTCCCCGATGTTATCGACCAGATAGTCAACTTTGCGGAGGTCCATTCTCCTAGAATACCCACCCATTTATTCTTTCGTAAGTACGATGGAGCTCCTGAAGAAAGGTTGCCGACTTCATCATGATGAGCTGAAGCAGGGAAATGAAGACATCAACGTAATGGATCGACCTCTTCGAGAAGACCAACCAAGATCGAGATGACTCGATAGAGTTTCGTAACCAAGTCTTTCCCCCTTACTCCACCTCCTAAATCTCAGGACGAGATTTCTTGTAGTGGAGGAGATTTGTAACACCCCAAGTGTCATGCTACAGTGACCAGACCCTAATGGTGCCATGTCATCATGTTTAACTAAGCCAAATTGCCACTTGATAAAAATCAAAGCCATTTTCAAATTTAAAATAAAGCCAAATAAAATATTTCTTCAAACTGAAAAACTAAAATGTTCGAGATGTTGCAAGTATTCACTATGTAATTTTTGTGTAGAAACCAGCATCTTTTGAATTTTTAAAATGCCCTTAACCTATTTAAAATAGGGCTCACAACATTAAATATATGCGCATAAATTCAAAACTAAATTTGAACAGCTCCTTTTGGCCCCAAACTTTTTGTGCTAGCCTAGAACGTAGCCAAGTATTTTTGTGGTAAATATCACATCTAACAAAAATCAAATGGTGTCCAAATTAATTGCAAAGCAATAGCTTTTTAAATTACAGATAGATTAAAGAGAAAAGCACACACTCTGCACCTAAAACCTAGTGCTACAATGAGAAGCCCAACACTTAACTGTACTAGGCCCAGCCCGCCTGGCCGGCCTTTTCTTCCACCTCCCGATAAGGGAGGAGGCAGAGGCGCCATGGATGCCCACGAACGAGATGCCTCACGTGGCATGCATCCCGCGGTCCTGGTGCTAGGTTAAGATCACCCCGAACCCCACAGACAACCCTAGCCTTCTCTGTCCTTCCTCCCTGCACCACATTCTTCCCCGCAAGGGACTGCCGAGCCGCCATCACTGCATCCTTGTCGATCTTGTGGTCACTTCCCTACCCGCGCCATGAGAAGATCTCCAGGATCCTCCCCATCCTCGTCCCCTTCGTCTATGACCGTTGAATCAAGCCGGACCATGCCGTACACTCGGCATGGAGCACAACTTCGTTGCGAACCTCGCCGGCATCCAGCATCGTTTGCCGCGGCTCTGGTCCAACCCGACCTCTCGAGCTCGTCGTCGAGCATCTCAGTGAGCCACTCTTCCAAAACCCCCACTCCTTGTTATTGATTAGTCGCCAAAACCACCGTCACTGATCTCGCCTGAGACCTCGCGTACGTGTATGTGTGTGCGTGTTGTGGTGTGTTGTGCTGAACCTATGTCGCGGCTTAGCCGCTACCTTGTTGCCACTCTACTCATAGTTGTTGCAGCTGTCGCTGCTCTTGCTTTTGTCGCTGCCTACTACTGCTTCTACTGCCACCGCTCGTGCCGCTCGCCTGCATTGTTGCCGCCCGCAGCCGCCGGCGCCCTGCCCTATGCCCCGTCGCGCCTCCGCGTGTGTGCCTGCATCGCCCTAGCCTCGCCGCATAGCGCCGCTCCCCACTGCGCACCGACTGTGCCCCGACCAACTTGTGGCCTCGCCCCGGCCACGTCCAGTGCTGCTCACTCCTACTTTGCCCGTTGCTACTGTGCCACTGCTGCCGCCGCCCGCGGCGCGCTTGCTCGTGCTCGCCGTCCGTGCCCAGGCCGCCAGCTGGCCGGCCGCGCCCTCGCCCCCCCCCCCCCCCCCCCCCCCGCTCGCTGGCTCCCTTCCTTGGTCTATCGGACATGCCTCTGGTCATGGCCACTAGCGATCTTATAAGCCCCCGCGCCCCTGGGTCCAGGCGGGTTCGCCCACAGCCGGCGCCCGCTGCCCGCTAGCCCCGCCGCCCGGTTGGCCCCCCGGGCCAATGGCACATGGGATCGGCCCTTAAAAGGAAATGAAAGAAATATAAATAAAATAATTAATTAGGTTAGTTAATTAATTAATTAGGTTAGTTAATTAATTAATTAGGTTAGTTAGCCTAATTTCTCTATGGTAGTGGACCCCCAACTAGTCATTAGATTAACCAAAATTGTTAACTATAATCGTGACTATGACATGTGGGTCCCGGGACCCAGTTGACCTGTCAACTATTGCTGGTCAACTACTGACTGGACTGCCTGGCCCCCACTGCCAGCCATTGTATGTGTTCTGGGAATGGGGGTCCCTAGACTTGCCTGCCTGCGGCCCACAGCGTGGCTCCACCAGCGGCCCTGTACAGCCCATCTTCACCAGCAAACATTCAAGACACTCGTGAGGGGCCAAGCCTCGCGAGGAGGACGACGTAAGACCTGCTCAGGGGCAGCCTCACCAAGCTGGCTCGCGAGGGGCGGAGAGATCAAGGCGAGGGGCACCTCACGAGGTTTCTGTGACGCACGCCATGACGACTGGCGTCAGGCGGGCGCCAGCGCGTGCAGCATCCTTATTTCCTCTTTGGTGCTAAAGGGGCAAGCGTAGACGAGGAGTCCCGAGGCATCAGGCAAAGGTTTCCATATCGGTGCAACAAGACAAAGACCAGCAGGACGGCAGGATGGAGGTCACCGTGGAGCCCAAGACGGCATCACCACCAGAGCCTTTGGCAGGCGAAGACCACTTTTGCCAGGATAGCTTGTACTAGTTGTCCCCCTTCGAATTTGGCCGTTGTGGGATCCCTTCCCTCTCAATATTTGGGAAGAGGACCAGGACCTCTATAAATAGGACTAGCCACCACCATAGGAGGCAAAATCGAGCAACCGGAGAGAGATCTGATTCCGATCCTCAACCAACACAAGCACACCAAGCACAAGAACACCTCTCCTCGCGAGGCTGTTCTTCCCTTGTAACTGTTCATCCTCAGCCTGAGAGGCAATCCACCACACCACACTGGAGCAGGGTATTACACCACAACGGTGGCCCGAACCAGTATAAATCTTGTGTCTCATGTTCTTTGGGTTCATCGAGCTTGGCCGTGAGATTGTAGAGTGTGCGATCTAGAGAGGGGGAGAGATCTTTGTGCGCACGCCAGTGTTCGAACCTGAAGGGTTTGCTAGAACCCTAAATCCGACATTTGGCGCGCCAGGTAGGGGTGCGCCAGAGCTTCTCTTCCCCTGGTTGATCCGCCGACATCCCGAGGGTCTGATGTCTGGCGACCCGAGGACCAACGCCGACCGCTAGGCAGCTTGGCCAGCCCGGGCAGTGCCATCCGCCCAAGAAGACCTCAACCCAGTGCCCCAGGCGGCGCGCGCACCGCCAAGCACCGCGGGGCGCGGGCGGCGCAGTCAAATGCCATCCACCCTCACTCCACGACAAGTGTGAGCGGCCGCAAGGGCCTCAAGCCACGCTGCAGCCACGGCGCCGCACTCCCGACGGGAGCAAGCAAACATGAGGGCCGCATCACGGTGGCTCGGGAGCTGCTGCGATGCCGAGTGATGGAGAGCGGTCGGGACGCATTGCTGGAGCGCGTTGCTGAGCTACTGGACGCCGCGGCCTCGGGAGCACCGTCCTTCTACTCCTTGCTGACTCCCCAGGCCACGACCAGATCGCATGGTGGGCCTCGCCGCTCCCGTGCACCCCCAGGAGCACCAGGAGGCTTCATCAACACCGGCGTGACTAGAAGTGTTGGGCGCCCACTCACGCTCGCGCTACCTCCGATGGGCACGGGCACAAGTGTTGCCACCCGCGGCCTCGGCGGAATGCCGCCCTACCATCCTCAGGGCGGCGCGACATGGAGCGTGGGGCACTTTGGCGAGGTCTTCGGGGAGGCGGCCTCGGAGGCCTACGTGCCCCGCATGATAGACCAGGAGTATGCGTTGGAAGACGGCCCTGGCTCATTCCTTGAGTTGGGCTGGGAGGATGAGGTGCTGGAAGCTGAGGCCTTTCAGGAGCCCCCCCGAGCGCGCCGTGAGCCTCACCAACCATGCTGGCGACGACAGCTACAGGGTACCACTAATCTCTCAGGAGAAAGCTTATGCTAACCATGGGTCGCAGGAGGATCAGGTCACAACGGCGGACGGCTGCCCCAGCTCAACGGCCTCCCTCCCACCACGAGGAGCGCACTGGCGGCTGCAGGGGAGAGGCCGGGAGCCAGGTCCCTCCCCACATCGCATGGAGCAAGGCGCCCCTCGGAGGTAGGCCCTCTGTCGGGGAGGTGCTGATGAGCCTCCCCCCAGTAGAGGACCCGTGGTCGCCGAGGGCGCCACTGGCGTCCTGTTTGCCCCTTTGCTTTGTCCTGGTTTCCGGTCGAACCAACGGTGGTCGAGGGTGGCGCAAGGCGGGGCCCTCGTCTGGCGATATGAAGTAAGGCTCACACCTATGAAGATCTCCACTCGTGACACTCTCACGTAATAATGAGGTGGGTTGTACACGCCCCGGAGTCTTAGGAGCGCCTCCCTCGGGCCTCGGGAGCTCCCTCCCACGTCTAGTGGCAGCACTTAGCTTCGCAGTGGCGAGAAGACAAGAAGACTAGACTAGGTGCCGGACACGGCCATTTGCTCTTAACCTCTTTTCTGCAGCCTTGTTTCTGGCTTTGGATTTAAGTTGAATTTTCATTGCTATGCGTGGGGGGTGACTTTTCTCGTTCATTCGATTTCTTGCCATCTGGTTCCTTTCCCAACTCGGAGTTCGTACCTACTGCCCCCCCTCCCCGCGAGCCCCTCGAGAGCGGGGGCTGGGCGCGACACGTGCGTGCTGTGCATACGCCCTTCCATGGCTGGCACTTGCTCCTCGCGATGCCCTCTCGGGTGGATCAGCATGCCCTTCAAGAGCTCACGACCTCACGAACAGCCAGGAAACCGGTCCTGACCAAGGTAAATTCCAGCAGTAAAGTTCGCGGCATGACTCGCGGGCCCATAAAAAACACATCTTCAGCTTAGCATAAGGAATAGAGGCAGTAATCTGTTTACATGAGGGGCCCCCCTCCCAAAATGCTCTCACAACTTTCAAGGTTGTTCCCAAGTTTTCACTTACAGGCCCAGCAATGAGGGAGCATGGGTTCAATCGGACATATCGCTCGCCGCATCCACCGGGACACCCTCAGACGCGTCACTAGCATCATCGTCACCATCGCTGGCGCCACCATCCTCGTCACCAGCATCACCATCACCATTGCCGGCGTCGCCCGCACCATCATCAACCACGTCGCCTTCACCTGCAGCGACCACCACCGCGTCATCCTCGGAGGTCAAGGCTCTGACTAGAGCATCCACATTGTCCTCTACCTAGCACGCCAGATCGTCCCGGATGGCCTCGGGCAGAGGGGCAATGGTGGCGTCGAAGTCAAAGTTGGGGTAGCTGTTCTGGAGGTGGCTTAAGACACGGGACAACGCGCGCTTGAGCAGGCTGCAACTCCTCTCCTCAACAAGCACGTGAGCCCTCTAGGACCAATTCTCCAGGCGTGTCACCACGTCGGTGAAGAAAAGGAGGTGACTGGCATAGTCATCTGAGTGGGGATGAGGTGCATTTTTGTCACAGACGACGCCCAGCGCCGCGTTGGCTCTAGCCCTGAGGTTTTGGAGCATGGGGGCGTGCTCGCGCTCCAGCGTCTGCCGCCGGAGTGCTTCCTCCCTGCCCTGTTGCACGGAGGATTCGGCGACGGCGACCCACTGCTGAAGTGAAAACAGCTCGGCACGTGCGGAAGCCAGCTCGGCTTGCACCAACGATAGGGCGGCCGCGGCGGCGTTCCGCCTCATCCAACCCACAGTCTCGGCTTCCACAAGCTTCAACTTCAGGTCGTATCTGCCCACAAGATCTGTGCGAGCCTCGGCTGCCCGACGGTCGACTTCCTCCTGGGCCTTGGCCTCGCGTGTGCCGATAGCATCCTCAGCTTGGGCAACCTGGCGCTCCCTCGTCTCCAACTGCTTGAGCACAAGGCTACGCTCCATGGCTTCCAGCGCCAGCGCTTCCTCGCGCCTCAGGATCTCTTCCTCCTCGGCAGGTGTCCCCTTCATCAACGCTAGGGTAGCCTTGCACGCCTCCACTTGTTGCTCGAGGGAGGCACTCCAGGCTTGGAGCTCCCACGCGCGCTTCTCTGCGATCTCGCGATGTCGATCAACTTCCCAGGCTTCTTCCAAGGCTCAGGCACAAGCTTCGTGTGAGGTCGTGAGAGACGCCTCGGCGTTCGCGTTATCAAGCATGCGTTGGTAGCCCCCAAGGTTCATGGCCACCCTCAATATATGCCACACCTCCACCAGCCGAAGACCCTCAGCCTCAAGGCGCGCGTCTACATCCACGAGCTCCCCGCCAAGCCGGCACATCGCGCCCATCGCCTCCCGGAAGAGCTCGTGGTGGATGGCGCTCTGTTTGTGCACAGTTTTGGGCGCGAGGCCAACTCCGTCCTCCACCGCAAGGGCCATCGACGGGACCCGAAGAGGCTCGCCCCCTTTCTGTAGGGGGCTGGGGGCTGACGCCCCTCCGGACACCGACTGAGCTTCGGCAGAAGCTTGGTTAGGATGAGGCTCGCTGCTCGAAGAAGGAACCAAGACCGAAGCCATCCAGCCGCCGTCTATAACCAGAGGAGGAGTCCTTGGTATGCTCGTCACACCCCCGGCCAGGCCACGAGAAAGAGACGGCAGGAGCGCTGGCTCAAGGCGCCAAGCTAGTGCGTCTGCTTCTCCAGTTGACCTCACAACGGGGGCAACATGTTCACCTGGGACGCTCAAGGCCAGCGGGAGATCCGAGGCGGGAGGAGTTTGCTTGCCGAGGGGCTTCGTGGCCTTAGCAGATGGGATCCTGAAGAACCACCGTCAGGAAGGGAAGCAGCACTCAAGGAATTGCAAAGATAAGGTGCTTACTCATCTATGGCGATGTACTTACTCTGTTTCAAAGGACGGAAAGCGCCGCTGCCGCAGCTTGGGGACCCATTCCTCTTGCGGAGTGCATCGAAGTCTACACGGAGCTAGCCGAAGCATTGGGCATGGCGACCAGTGCAGGGCACGACTAGTGAAGCGCTCAAGGGGGCGACTTCAGGAGTGCCAAGCTGGGGAGAGCCATCAAGTACCGCCTCGTGATGGCCTCCAGAGGACTTGGGAGCTTCGGCCTCAGGAGCAGCGGGTTGCATTGCCCCCTTAGTTGCTTCCTCAGTGCGAGAGCTATGTGTTCCCGAAGTTGACGCCTCAGGAGCTACGGGCGGCTCCAACGCCGCGCCGCCCACGCCCCCAGCTTCCGGTGATGCTTGCCCCCTGCGTCCACTCTTGGGGCAAGTTCAGTGTCGGCGGCAAGGTTGGGAACCACGGTGACGGGGTTCTCACGGGACCCCACAAGGCCAACCGGACACAACCCCCATTCGTCAAAGGGGGGCATCTGCCCCATGAACTCCACCCTGTTCGAGCAGCCATACAAGAGACAACCCCCCGGCGACATATCGGCTGGTGAGGGGTTGCCTGCCAGGACCTCAAGCACTGTTCTCTGTGCCTCAGGAGGAAGCTCTGACTCGTGGCGCATCATGCGATCTGGGCCGACAGAAAGGGACCACATCAGCTGGGAATGTTGCTGGAGTGGGGCGACGCGGCGTCGGAGGAACTCCTTCATCACCATGGGCGCAGTCAAGCCAAGGTCTTTCAACCTCCTCATCTGGAGCTAGACGAAGGCAAGGCGAGGGCTCGTAAGCTTCTTGTGTGCCCAGTCGGAGCTGGGAACGGTGGGCGTAGACGGAGGCGAGAGCAAAGGGTTGAGCACTCTGACATCCACATACACCCACCACATTCGAAACCCGCTCATGGATGGCGGGAGCTCGAAGTCAATCCACGAGCTGGTCATGGCCGCCACAACCTAGAAACTCAGGCACCCCGAGCATTACCGGGGGTCGGTCAGGTGCAGCGAGAAGAAATGGCACAGAAGGGCCACGGAGGGGGCGATGCCCACCATGGCCTCGCAGGCGAAGGCAAAGACGGCAAGAAGAGCAACAGATTGGGGATCTAAGTGCAGCAGATGAATCTGGTAATGAGAGAGCACGGTGTTGAAGAAGGTGGAGAAGGGGGAGCCAGGCCTGCCCACAGGGCGTCGACGAAGAACTAGACCTCGGTGGCTGCTTTATCAACAGAAGCTCGGGACACCGGCCAGGCCGCCATCCTCCCCCATCCGTTGAAGCTGGTGGCACGCGAAAGGCGGACCTTGTCCATGGCCTCCTCATTGAGCACCTGTGATCGGCCAACAGCGGGCTCGACCACAGGAGGCGGGTCGGCTGAGGACAGGGGCTTCTTCCCTTTCTCCGTCCGGTTCGGCGCCATGACGATGGGGAGGACCGAGCTCAGGTTGGATTGGAAAAGGAAGCTGAGGTTCGAGGAAGCGGAGGAGTCGGGGGGTGCGTTGCGAGCAAGGGGGAAATGACTGCGTGGGATGCCGTGGACGGCTAGCCAGGCGGATATCAAGGCTGCATGGGGAAGCGGGGTCGCCCACATCCAATCGATCACCACGTGTCAGACAAGACACTACTAGAATCAGCTTATTTGCTGTCTGCCATGGCAGACGGTAAAGGCATGGATCACGGACGGCAAACATCTTTGCCGTCCGCAAGCAGACGACAAAGGTCTTTGCCGTCCGCCAGCAGACGGCAAACTGTCTGTCTGAACACATGCCAGCAAAGGCCTTGTTTGACGTCTGCTTCCTGGAAACGGGCGGCAAAGGATTTTGTAGTCCACCATCCGAGGCCAGCAGACGGCAAAGACAACGGACGGCAGTGCGGTGGCATGAGTGCCGTTAGGGGGTTAACGGCACTCTTTGCCGTCTGCCGGTGAACGGCACAGAATCAAAGCTCTTTGGCGTCCGCTGATAGACGGCAAAGAGCTCAGCTAGGCAGTACTGGGAAGCTGCCACGTGGCCAGCTATGCCGTCTGCCAGCGGACGACAAAGTGATTTGATTCTTTGCCGTCTGCCAGCAGACGGCAAAATGACCAAATAGGCAGCCAGTGTTTCCCAGGTTTTACAAGTAGCTACCACGTGTCCTCTTTGTCGTCCGCTAGCAGACGTCAAAGAGGCTATATATCCCCTGTTTTTATTTGAATCCATTTAATTTCACAGGAATTCACACACAGATATATATATATATATATATATATATATATATATATATAGAGAGAGAGAGAGAGAGAGAGTAGCACTATTCAGATCCCAGGATCAGAATAGTTATTCGGATCACGATCGGCCCTATATAGGGCGTGCAGAGATGTTCGTGGATTCAGCCCACCCGAACTTCGCCTAAGAGAAAAAAGTTTCCTCGGCGGCCCACCTTATCCACTCCCCTCCGCATCCTCCCACGATCCCTTCCCCACCAACCTCCCGCCGCCGCCTCCCAGGCTTTGGCGTGCCTCCCGTCGCCCCGTCCCTCGGCCCGGACGCGCCTCCGCCGCCGCCCACGCTAGCCCTGGCGCGCCTCCGTCGCCGCCCACCCTAGCCCCGAAGTGCCTCCACAGCCGCCCATCCTGGCCCCGAAGCGCCTCCGAAGCCGCCCACCCTGGCCCTGACGCGCCTACGCCGCCGCCGAGGCCTCGACCTAATCGCCATGCCCCCTCTAACCTCCCCTGTTAGCGCCACCCCTGCCTCCATCACAGGCAACAGGCACCGCCATCACCACCTTCTTGCCCGGCAACAAGCAATGCCGCCCCCACCTCCCTCCGGCGGCGGAAGCATAACTGTCCCCATCTCCCTCCTCGGCAGACATGCCGTCGTGCTCCACCTCCTGGCCGGGACGCCGCGAGCCTCCACCTCCAGGCTTCCCGACGACCCGGTTCGATGCAGCCCCAGTTGGTTCAAGATTTATCCGGCGCCTCCCTGCAGATACTTCAATACATAGAAATAGTGCCCCGCCATCCTCCCTGCTCTGCTAGGGCCCGACGACGCGTGCCACCAGATCCACCCCACGCCGGAAGCACTCATCGGGAGCTCCACACCGCTGGGCATCCCCCATGTAGCAGAGGGCGCCTCCCTCCGGCAGTCCAACCCCGACGCCTGCCACTAGCCAACCTGCATCAGCACCGCACAACAATCCTCCCCTCAACCCCCTCCTATCCCACTGCACAACAGCAGCAAGAACCAGCTGTGGCTATTTTTGTAGTGTGATTTTTGTGTGAAAAAGTAAGTTTATTCTTTGATGCGAGGATTGTTCCCTGTGCAAAAGGATTGCAGAAGAGATTTCTATTTCCTTGTAGTGTTGTGTTTTTTTAGGAGAAGAAAAGAGAAGTTCAGTTTCTCTTACGGGATTTCTCTCCGGTCCAGGCACACAACATGCTGGAGTCCGGTGCGCAGCTGATCCACTCAAATACAGCAGCAATATCCGTGGATCTCTTCTTGCGACAGGGAGCCTACAGCGGAACCGGAGTGGTTCAGGGGCATATCGAGTAGACTCTTGGACTCGGAGGTTTGTCTGTCCCCTTGTGCAGAGGCAGAGCAGAGGTTTCTCGCCGAGCGAGCGAGCGATCGATGCATGCACGTCAAGTCGCCTGCAGCAGATAAACACATGTGGAGGTTTAGATGGCACGGCTGGCTGTTCGCCGTGCCAGGATTCACTCGTGCTGCTTTTGTAAAGGCTCCAGAACTGCTACTCCAAGGTAAGATCGATAGGATGAAACTGTGGGCAGCAAGCAGCAGTTACCTGTTCAAACCAGCGGTATAAGCTGACTCCTCCAACGAGGCACTAAATTTGATGATTTGGTCCTTCTAAACTGTGTCGTGTAGGCTATGGAAGCAGCACCATTCTCCTCGTAATTGTAACTTTTGTGTTTCTGCTACTGCTAACAGAGGAGAAGAATGGCCAGCACCGAGCCACTACTGCTACTGCTTGTGATTGCTTGCACAACTTACCAGGAAGAAGACAAAACGAAAAAATGATGGAGTAAAAGAGATAAAAAAAGTAGTGTGCATACATGGTGTGGATAAGAAATGTGTGGTGTTTGAGAGGATAAGGAATGTATGCTACTATTCAATGATAAAACTAGGAAACGTTCTATTTGACTAGTGCTCAGAGTCAACTATAAAACTTATATTTTAAACTCTGATTCACACAAGAACATTATAAAAAAGAATTCAAATTTATTTGCTCTACTGTTATTGCATGCTCTAATGTTTTCACTGCTCACAGTTCAAAAACAACCTATAGGTCGAAACTTAACTAGTGGATAAGTTTGTTGTTTATTTCATAAACCAAGAAGTTCAATTATAAAAAAAATGAGAAGTTCAAAAAATACAAATGTAGAAGCTCAAAAATAATAATGGAGGAAGAAGTTCAAAAAATTCAACTTAAAAGAACATTTCAAAAATAATATGTAAATGATTTTCCAAATTTTAAAAAACTAGAAGTTCAAATTAAAATAACAAAGTGGTTTGATGTTTATAAAAAAATAGAATTTTCCCGTTACTAACCAGAAACTAAGAAGTTCAAATTTTAAATATGGTGAAGTTCAATGCCTATAAAAATCAGAATTTTATCGTTATTAAAAAAATAAAACTCAGAAGTTCAAATTTTAGAACATCTTGATGGTTAGATGTGTGTTAAAACCATGTGAGTGTATGTGTGTGTAGGTGTGTGCCAACACAAAAGTTCAGATGAGGAAAAGGTAATAAAATGAAACCTAAAAAAATATTTTGCAACAAGTTCCCCCCAAGAAGGAACACACCACCGAAATATCGACATGGCTAGGAAATTTAAAAAACTGATTTTCCCATTCTATAAAAACTAGATGTTCAAATTCAAAATAATGGCACAATATCATTGTTTATATAAAAAAGCATTTTCCCCGTTACTAACCAATAAAACTAAGAAGTTCAAATTAAAAAAAATGATGAAGTTCGATGTCTATAAAAAATTCGGACGTTTCAAATCCTTAAAAAAATAAAACCAAGCAGTTCAAAATTTTAAAACAAAGTGGTTCAAAAAACTCAATTTTCCTCGTTACTAAATAATAAAACTAAGAAGTTCAAATTAAAATAATAGAGAAGTTCAAAGTTGATAAAAACCTACGATTCTCGTTCTAAAGAATAACTAATAAGTTCAAATTAAAAAAGGGAACAACAAAAAAGATTTTAAAAAGATTTTCCCTGTTTTTTTTAAATTCGGATTTTCCCCGTTTCTAAAGATTAAATCCAGAAGTTCAATTTTAAAAAAACAGAGTAATTCAATGTACATTAAAAACTCAGTTTTTCTCCTTACTAAAGAATAAAACCAAGAAGTTCAATTTATTAACGTGGAGAAGTTTGATATTTAATTAAAAACTCAATTTTTTTTGTTACTAAAGAATAAAAAAATAAGTTCAATTCAAAATAACGAAGAAGTTTGATGTTTGTAACAAAACTACAATTTTAATATTTCTAAAAATATATAAAATAAATTCAAATAAAAAAGTTAGAGCGGTTCGATATAGAAGTTCAATGATTATAGAAAACTAGATTTTTCTCGTTATTAAAGAATGAAAACAAGAAGTTCAAAAATAAAAACCAAGAAGTTCAACTTTTAAAAATAGAACGCTTCAAAATTTCATAAAAAATGATTAAGAAATAAACATAGGAAGTCCATATTAAAAAGATGGAGAAGTTCGATGATTATAGAAAACTCAGGTTTTCCTCGTTAATAAAGAATTGAAACAAGACGTTCAAAAATAAAATAACAAGAAGTTCAACTTTTAAAAAAAGATTAAATAAATCAGATTAAAATTCATAAAAAACTCAGATATTTCCACGTAACCGAGAGAAGTTCATATTGATAACTGTCAGAAGTTCGCGTACTACACGGTGTGCATTTTGTATTAAAAAGAATAAAAAAGCAAAGTCTAAAAGTTTTGTTGTTATAACTTTAAGTCCTTCGTCGGAGAAAGTTGAAAAAATTATTGTGAGAGAGGTTTGTACAAAAGCAATATCATTTGTGTAACACGGACGAATGAATGGGAAAATTACAAATGAAAATATGTCACAGATGTTCAACATGAAAATAGCAGGAAGTTCGACTACTATAGTAAATGAATTTCAGATGAAAAACTTTTAAAATCGTCGCGAGTATGAAAAACGATCAACACAGGAAAGTTGCGTGTTTACATCAGCTTTCCAGTATATTATTTGCTCAATTCCGATGAGTGTTCCGGTAAGTGGATGGAGAGCTACGGGCAAAAAAATCACGTGAAAAACAGAGTGAAGTTCAGGTACACACGCCGAGAAGTCCAGGTTCTTCACGCGGTGCATTTTCGAAGTTCAGGTACACACGCCGAATGATCTCGTCATTTTTCAAAATTACTTGAAAATGTCTAGGAATCGGAGAAAACCATCAATATGAAAAAGTTTCGCATTCTCCGTAGCTTTTCAACGGTATATTATTTGCCCCATTCCGATAAAGTTTGTAAAAATTACGGCAAAAATACGTTTTTAGCAATTTTCAAAATTGATTTAAAACATTAAGTAATTGGGAGAAACAATATATACAAAAAAGTTTCGCATTTCCTCAAGCTTTCCAACGCCATATCATTTGCTGCATTCGGACGTACGGTTAAAAAAATAGATCAAAAATACGAACTCGGTGAAGCTTGAACCGTTTTTTAATTACTCTTAAACCGTTCAAAATTAGAAAAAACTTTCAACATGAAAAAGTAGCGCATTTTCATAAGCTTTCCAACTTCATATTTTTTGCCTCAATTGTATTAGCCATTTAGAAATGGCATCAAAAATACGAACTCGGCTATTCCGTTTGCGAAATTCTACGATTTTCCAAAGTACTCTTTATCCATAGGGAATTAGAGAAAACTTTCAACATGTGGAAGGAGCGTTTCTGTAGAAGCTTTCCAACGCCATATTATTTGCCTCATTCTGATAAACGGTTTAGAAATGCGATCGAAAATACGATTCATGTTTTTTGTGTGAGGAAAAAAATGGTTTTCAAAACTGCTCTTAAACCGCTTACATTTTGCCAAAATTTTTACTTGGGTCATGATATTGGTGTCCATAGCTTTCCAACGGTATATCGCAAGCCTCATTTGGGCAATGTTAGCGGAAGTTCAACGTAGCACTGGGAGAAGTTCGGGTCGACCAACTCAGGCTGTAAAATTGCAAAAAAACGCAATTTCATCACGACCCGAGAGCAAAATCCGCCAACGAGCGAGATTCCTATTAAAAACTGGTATTTAGTTGCTAAAAACATTTATAGATTACACTAACATCATATAGAACACGATTAAACAGAATAATTCACGGGGGAAGCCACGGTTGCGAAGATAGCCCGAAGGTCAGGTTCGTACAGAGGGAAGTCCAGGCGCGTTACTTAGGCAGTTTAGGTTGTGATCAGAATATTATTCTGATCCCATGATCAGAATAGTGTTTATATATATATATATCATGCACATCAGACATATGATGTATCCAACACATAGCTCCATCCATGACAACATATATACATACATAATAAGAAACAGAGTTCCATCCATACATATTACAGTAACATCACAATGTTCATCCAACACATTGTTCCATGCATGCATCCATATAACAAAGTTCCACATTTTTTATTGATACAAACGAAAAAAAGAAAAGGGAAACAAGCACTCCATCCATGCAAGCTTCCATATAGTGAATTAAATCTGCAAAATGGGAAACAAGAAAGTTAGAAGAAGAAGACTAGAATCATAAGAAGAAGAAGAAGAAGAAGAAGAAGTAGGCATAGTTAGGTAAAATGGAGCTAACCTAGGTAATTGTGCCATTTTTGAGTGAACTAAGCATATTATGCCATTTTTTATATAACTTAGAGCCAACTTCATTTTGGAGAAGAAGAAGAAGAAAACTAAAATAAGAAGAAAAATAAGAAGTTCTTCTTTTTCTTCTTCGTCTTTTCATCATATTCCTTCTTTTCTTCCTCTTCCTAGTTTTTCTTCATCTTATTATGTCATTTGTGGATGAAATAGGCTAAATTATGTCATAAATGGACTAAAAACGCTAAATAAGAAGAAAAATACCGTTATCACGGAGGTGTAGGAATGGTCGGGGCTACGCCAGTGCCAGACGGAGGTGAAGGACCGGTCGGGGTTCCGGCATTGCCAGAAGGAGTGGTCGATGCTTGTCGGGAGCCATGTTGCACCAAAGATCATTCCCAATAATGTCTCGTTAGGAAGTTCGCAAACTGAAATGTGAATAGTAGTAAGCAATGACCATTCAAATCAAACTCACCATGGTCGCCGGAGCAATCTGGGGCATCGGCGGAGGGGCCTGGCCGTTTTTCTCGCACATGGTCTGCAGATTTGGTTCTGACGAGTGAGTCATATTAGATAGTAATGCGAACATTACATGCATGATTGGGCTAATATGCACGAGAAACGTACCACGATGAGCTCGTATAGGGCCCGGTTAGCGCTGTCATTCCGGTTCCTCTGCTCCTCCAACAGCTTAGCCATCATGTCATCCATCTCCTTTTTTGCCTCCTCCACAAGCTCCTTTGTCTTCAATCTCTCTTTCTCACCAGTAGCCTCCAACACACCACCCCTCGTTAGCATTGTAATCATTGACGAATGCACACACAATGTAATGGAGGAAAGGTGAGAGAGTCCGTATAAGTAACCGCCATGGCGATCTCTGCGGGACGTGCATGAGGCGTTATCTCAGGATTAGAGCTACTCAGGCGCTTCTTGATTTACGGGAGAGTCTTAGGACAACATATCAGTCCATCACCAATGGCTAGAGAGCCATGGGACCTCCCGCCACCAGATATCATCACCAGCTCTGTATCAAAAGGATCCTGGCTTGGGTTAAAGTCCTCCCCTTTCCTCGCCTTCCCTCATGTCTGTACTTCACAAGCTTGTGGTGGGAGGTCTTGTTGGTGAAGCTCTCTGGATCATCTAGGTCCGACTCTGTGAATGTCTTGGCCTTCCTGTACGAGGCCATATGGGCCATGCCATAGAGGCCGAACAGACCTGGCACATGCTTCTTGTGGTGGTGCGCCTGAGTGAGAGGAACAAAATATCAGTTAAGGGCTCCAGCTAGCATGAAGAATGATATTGCTATGTAAATAGGTCATTTTGGAGCTAACTAGCTAAGATTAGTTTAGGTTGTTATTGAGCTATCGAAGGTAGTTATGCCATTTTTTAACTGACTAAAGCATATTAAGTCATTTTATAGAGCTATCTAAAGTTATTATGTCATTTTAGAGCTAAATATGTCATAAATGAACTATCTAGCATGAAGAATGAATTGCATGAATCATGTAGCAAACCACATACCCAGTTATCCCTGTACTCAAATAGGTTGGAGCTCCCTTGATGATGTGGCACACCTTCCATTTGGTCGCGTTTATCCTTGGCCCTTTGGTGTTTGACATTCCATTGGGCAGAGCACCACACAGCCACCAACGCCTGCCAACAGTCCATCTGAAAGTGCAACTATCCCTAGGTGGTTTTGGTAATTCATAACAACATATAGCTCATTGAGCTAATGCTATTCCAAGATGATTATTTCAGGAAAGCTCAATGATTGGCATGGCATGGATGTGAAAGTGGAACCCTCAAAATGCTAAGGACAAAGGATTGGCTCAAGCTCAAAAGCTCTAGACTCTTCATTTTATATTTTAGTGATCCAAGATCACATTGAGTCTTTAGGAAAAGCCAATACTATCAAGGAGGGATGAGCTATTGCTTAATGAGCCTCTTGCTTCATGTGCTTAATGACATTCTCCAAAATCCTCAGCTACTTTCCCATATCCACAAATGACCTAAACCCTAAGCCAAACTCGGTCATACCGATTATTCCTATCCGGCGCCACCGAGTTTCACTTGTCATAAGCCACTGCCAAACCATAGCAATTCGGTCCTACCGATAGGGATCTCGGTCTCACCGAGATGGGCTTGCAAACTCTCTGTTTCCCTTTCATAACTTTTTCGGTCTCACCGAAAGAGCGAATCGGTCCCACCGAGATTGCAATGTAAACTCTGTGTTTCCCTTTTGTAACTTTTCGGTCTCACCGAAAGAGAAAATCGGTCCCACCGAGTTTGCCTAACCAACTCTCTGGTTAGCTTATTACCAAACTCGGTCTCACCAAGTTTGTGTAATCGGTCTCACTAAGATTACGTTATGCCCAAACCCTAACAGAATCGGTCCTACCGATTTGCATGTCAGTCCCACCGAAAATCTCTAACGGTCACTAGGTTTACCTTTTCGGTCCGACCGAGTTTATTGATTTGGTCCCACCGAGATTGGTAGATTGTGTGTAAAGGTTGGATTTTGTGTGGAGGCTATATATACCCCTCCACCTCCTCTTCATTCTTCGAGAGAGCCATCAGAACACATACACAATTCCAACTCATATGTTCTGAGAGAGAACCACCTACTCATGTGTTGATACCAAGATATTCCATTCCTACCATATGAATCTTGATCTCTAGCCTTCCCAAGTTGTTTTCCACTCAAATCTTCTTTCCACCAGATCCAAATCCTATGAGAGAGCGTTGAGTGTGGGGGAGACTATCATTTGAAGCACAAGAGCAAGGAGTTCATCATCAACACACCATTTGTTACTTCTTGGAGAGTGGTGTCTCCTAGATTGGCTAGGTGTCACTTGGGAGCCTCCGACAAGATTGTGGAGTTGAACAAAGGAGTTTGTAAGGGCAAGGAGATCACCTACTTCGTGAAGATCTACCGCTAGTGAGGCAAGTCCTTCGTGGGCGATGGCCATGGTGGGATAGACAAGGTTGCTACTTCATGGACCCTTCGTGGGTGGAGCCCTCCGTGGACTCGCACAACCGTTACCCTTCGTGGGTTGAAGTCTCCATCAACGTGGATGTAGGATAGCACCACCTATCCGAACCACGGGAGAAACATCCGTGTCTCCAATTGCGTTTGACTTCTCCAAACCCTTCCCTTTACATTCTTGCAAGTTGCATGCTTTACTTTCCGCTGCCAATATACTCTTTGCATGCTTGCTTGAATTGTGTGATGATTGCTTGACTTGTCCTAAAATAGCTAAAATCTGCCAAGAACTAAAATTGGGAAAAGGTTAAGTCTTTATTTGGTCAAGTAGTCTAATCACCCCCCCCTCTAGACATACTTTCGATCCTACAAGTGGTATCAGAGCCTTGGTCTCCATTTGCTTTGATCTCCATAGCTTTTGGTGGTCATAGCCTTTGTTTCACAACCTAGGAGAGTATGGCGTCTAGCGAGGGAAATTATCACCGTAGAGGTCCTTACTTTGATGGTACTAATTTTGCTAGTTGGAAGCATAAAATGAAAATCCATATTCTTGGACATAACCCCGCCGTTTGGGCTATTGTGTGTGTTGGTTTGCAAGGTGACTTCTTTGATGGGAAAGAACCAAACCATGAAGCTACCGCGGATGAATTGAAGATGTTGCAATACAATGCTCAAGCTTGTGATATTCTCTTCAACAGATTATGCCCCGAAGAATTCAACAAAATCAGCCGTCTTGAGAATGCAAAGGAAATTTGGGACACTTTGATTGATATGCACGAAGGTACCGACTCCGTCAAGGAATCCAAGTTGGATGTGCTTCAAAGTCAACTTGACAAGTTCAAAATGAAGGATGGTGAAGGTGTCGCTGAAATGTACTCTAGGCTTGCTCTCATCACAAATGAGATTGCCGGCTTAGGAAGTGAAGAGATGACCGATAGATTCATCATCAAGAAGATTCTAAGAGCCTTGGATGGAAAATATGATACCGTGTGCACATTGATCCAAATGACGCCCAATTACAAAGATCTCAAGCCAACGGAAGTGATTGGAAGAATTGTTGCTCATGAGATGTCACTTAAGGATAAAGAAGAACTTCACAACAAATCAAGTGGTGCCTACAAAGCCTCATGTGAAGCCCCTACATCATCAAGTGAGAAACAAAACTTCAACGAAGAATTGAGCTTAATGGTGAAGAACTTCAACAAGTTCTACAAGAGTAGAAACAAATATAGAAGCTTCAAGTCAAGGTCCTACAATGACAAAAGATCTTCTAGTCGAGAGCGAAACTGCTACAATTGTGGAAGACCCGGACACTATTCCAATGAGTGTACGACTCCCTACAAGAGAAGAGAAGATTCTCCCAAAAGAAGAAGCAAAGATTCACCACCAAGAGAGAGAAGGAGTAGAGATGATCGTTATGAACGAAGATACTCACGGAGAAGCAAGGATTCGGAAAGGAAGGAAAAATCATCAAGGAGCTACACAAAAGGAAGACATCAAGCTCATGTTGGTGAATGGGTATCCGGCTTCGACTCCGACAGCCACTCCGAGAGAAGTTATCACTCCGACTCCGAAGATACTCAAGATGAAGGTGTTGCCGGTCTAGCACTTGTGTCATCCAACTCCTACGACATATTTAACTCACCAAATGAAGGAATTGGAAGATGCTTCATGGCCAAAGGTCCTAAGGTAACACACCCCGAGTATGTTGATTTTAATAGTGATGAAGATGACTTGTTAGGTGATGATGATTTGCTTGTTGACAACTCTAGTGATGAATACTATGATGAAACATCAATTAATCATGCTAATCAAGATAAAACGAATGACAATGATAAGGAAGATTGAGGCTCTAACTAAAGAACTAAACACTCTTAAGTTAGCTCATGAAACTATCTTCGAAGATCATCGAGAACTTTTAAGAGCTCATGAGAAATTACGCTTTGAAAAAGCTCAATCTTGAGCAAGAGCATGAGTTTTTAAAAGCAATCAATGATGATCTCCGCAAGAAAAGTTCTTCTTGCATTGCCAAGCGTTTACTCTTATCCACTTACATGCCTCAAGTCAAGTCTAGTAACAAGAACAAGAAAGATTCTTCCTCTAGTAGTAACAATGATCATGCTAAATCCAATATTGTTGCTTCTAGTAGTTCTCTTGATTTCACTAATGATTCTCTTAGCCAAGATACACTTGAGAAAGAAAATAGCTTATTGAATGGAATTATAGAGAAAGGAGTGTACAAAAGCCTTGCCGGGAGTAAGCAATTCGAGGAAATTGTGCGCAAGCAAGGAATGCACCGGAAGAATCAAGGTGTTGGTTTTGAACGAAAGTTCAATGCCAATGGAGTTGAGTGGGAAGAAGATCAATACCCCAAGACAAAGTTTGTTCCTCAACAAGAGAAGTATGATACTTCCTTCAAGGGGACACAAGCTCAACATGATCTTCCACCACAAGACTACAAGCAAAAAGGCAAGGACAAGCTTCAAGAGGAAATTGATGCATTTGAAGAAGCTCCTAAGACCTTAGTCAAGTGGATTCCCAAGACTACTTCAAGTTCCACTTCATCAAGTATGACTACAACTCCAAGGATTCCCATCAAGATGGTGTGGATCCAAAAGAAGAAGAACTAGAGAGTTCTTGAGGATGACTCCGCCAACATACTTCACTCTTATCATTTTGGCAAGAACAAGTGCAATCAACTTCCACATCTTGCACTAGTTCAAGGAGTCACAAACCCTCTTGTTGGTAAGACAAGGGACAAGGTAACCTAAAAGTTTTCATGGACATCATCTTGTGTGTGCATCACTCTATGTCTATGGATATCCTTGTTTGTTCCTTGTGGGACTAACCCATGTAGGTATTGAAAGTGCAATTCACTCAAATGGATAGCTCCAAGTGATCTACATCAACATTGAGCATCCACATCTTCAACATCTACATGAAGTCATCTTTGACAAAACCCAAGGTTAGTTCATCCCTCTTAGGGGGGATATCACATCTAGGGGGAGCTTTACTCTAAGACTTGAGCTAAAGCAACTCTAAAGATGTGAACACAACAATGCTTTATGTAAAAGTGGTAACCCCACTTGAGCTTAAACGATGAGTATGACCTATGATCAAGTGTTCTCACTTGACTCCTAAGTCAATATACTCATATATAGATGACCTAGTCATCGCAAATTGCTTGATAGATGCTAGAATTGGTTGTGCATGCTTTGTCACATATTTCATTTGCCATCTTATTGTGTGAGCATGTTGGTTGCATATTTTACTAATTCAAGGACATCCACTTGTTGTTTTGATTGTTTGGCTTTATTTCCTTTTGCGAAGTGGATGGACAAGAATGCCTAAGAACCTCCTCTAGCTATCTATGCTTTTCTCGTCTCAAACTCTATTCATGTTGCATCACAAAATTTGATCAAGTCAGATTCGAACCACTCTGTGTGAGGAGCGCTCGGAGTCCCCGATTCGTCATAGACTTAAACTTCCAAAACGTCTTTGTGATTCTCGGTCTGACCGATTCCCCACCTTCGGTCCTACCGAGATCATTAAGTTGATCTAGGTTTTTGATCTTGGTGCAACCGATTTGAACTTTTCGGTCACACCGAGTTGCAGTAACTGCTCGCAGTTATGCATCTCGGTGCCACCGAGTTGTTCCACTCGGTCACACCGACAAGGTCGGGCTATATATAGTCACGGGCAAAAATTTGGAAATTTCTCCGAACCCCTTCGCCCGCGCGATAGCCTGCTCTGCCAACTTGGTCTCTGGATCGTCTCCTTGCCGCCAGCCGCCTCCTGTTGCTGGTCTCCATCGCCGTCAACGGGAATTCTACCCTGCCGTTGCCGCCGTAGCGAGTCTCCGCCGAACTAGGGTATGGACTCGATCTTTGTGCTATTCTCCAATCCGATTCCTAGCACATTGTGATCATCATGATTCTTGCCACATTTGATAAACTCCTATCTAGTCAATGAACTTGTAGATTAGGTTTAATTAGAAAATTTTAGGGTTAGGTTTCCGCCGAAACCATCTCGGACCCACCGAGTTGAAAAACTCAGTCCCACCGATTTGGCTTATGCCATTGCACAAGTGAGACTCGGTCTGACCGAGTATTACTAATCGGTGTGACCGATTTTGGAACTCTGTGAAACCCTAGCAGTCTCGGTGCCACCGAACTGTGACTCGGTCTGACCGAGTTCACCAGTTTAGGTTCCAAAACTGCTTCGGTATCACCGAGTTTAGAAATTGGTAGATCCAAGATGCTTTCAGTGGGAAACTAAAACTAAGTTTTTGAATGTATTCCTTTGCAAAAATCTCTGCATTTTGTTATGCTCATCCACTCTATCTCATCTATAACCTATTCACAGGGTCAGCAGTCAGAGTTTGCATCATGTCAGACCAAAGTGATAGCCAGAACATGTCAGAGAAGCAAGTACAGATGAGTGAGGGCACTAGTCCCTCAAGTTCCTTAGATGATGGCAGCAGGAGCACCCCTAGCAATCTGCCTAAAGCTGCCACAAGACAGAGAAAGAAGAGAACCTCAGACTCAGAAGATGAGGATTATGTGGCAGAAGAGGAAGCAACCTCCAAGAGAGTTGAGCCAACTCAGGGTATAAAGCCAGGGTTGAAGTTCAAAAGGCTAGCAGGCAGGCAGCCTATGTCAAAGGCTAGAGCTTCAACTGAGAAGCCCACTCCCATAGAGCCAGTAGCTGCTGAGGGCAAGAAGAGGAAAGAAAGGGTCAAGAAAACTGTAGCCAGAGTGCTTGGCAAAGCTTCCATCATGGAAGATGAGGAGGAAGAAGAAGAGGTAGCTGCACCAGCACCAAAGGCACCCAAGCTGATGGGTGATGCCATAAGATCAGGGGCAGCTGCTTCCAAGGCCAAGTGAGCTCCAAAGCCCAAGCCAAAGAGGAATACAAGAAGCATCCCAGCTGCTGAGAAGAACAAGACCCCAGTGCCTGAAGCTGCAGAAGAAGAGGAAGAGAATGTTCTTAGAAAGCTCAAGCCTAAGATCCCAGACCACAACGATGCTCATCCTATGGCTGAGGATATGAAACTTAGGAGAGATTCAGGGCTCCAGAAGTGGAGAGAAGTAGACCCGTATGCTTCAAGGAGAAGGACTGCAGTTGACTACAGGTTTCACACCAAGGAGCAGCAAGATTTCTATGACACAGTGCTGCTAGACAAGAAGCCCATTGTCTGTGACATGAGATGGGTCGATTGGCAATACATCAAGGATAACGAAGAGTACTACCCTGGAGTGTAGGACAGCTTCAAGGCGTGTGGAGTAGAGGACTTTGTCGGGCAGAAGCTCACAAGGTGGAACGAGGAACTCATCATGCAGTTCTACTCCATAGCCCATTTTTATCCAGATGGTAGGATAATTTGGATGTCAGAGGGTACGAGGTACCAGTCTACAGTTGCTGAATGGGCTCAGCTGATAATTGCCCCAGAGAAGCAAGCAGATGACTTGGACATTTATGCCAAGAAGAAGATGGACCACAACTCTATGTCCAACATGTACAAGGAGATTCCAAATGAAGCACTTGACACTTTCAAGTTTGGCTCAGTACATTATCTTCTATCAGGGCTGCCCACTATCAATTGGATATTGAGGCACACCTTATTGCCCAAGTCTGGAGATCACAAGATGATCAGAGGCCACGCGATCAACTTGCTTCATATCTTTGGCGTGCCTCAGAAATTCGAGGTGATGAGCCTAATGGTAGAGACCATTAAGAGGACAGCAGCAGACCAGAAGAGGAGCTGTGGATATGCCCCACAGATTCAGGAGCTCATCAACTCCAAGATGGGCACGGGCATATACTTGTTGGATAAGGAACACCTGCCCATCCGTCCAGACTTTGAAGATAATCAAGTGGTCATGACTGAGAATGAGCCATCATCTGCCCAAGCACAAGCCAAGAAGGAGAAGGCTAGGAAGGAGAAAGCTACCAAGATGCCTACTCAACAGGAGGCATCTGAATATTTCTTGAAAACCAAACAAGAGCAGCTTGGTCACTTGATTGCATCCACCCTGCGGATTGAGCAAGGACTAGCCACCCTAACTCAAAACCAGGCAAGCTTAGAGAGGATCATGGAACAAAAGTTCTATGACTTGGATGTCAAAGTGACAGAGATTCAGTTTGAAGTGGAGCAGCTCCAGGATGATATGCAGGAGAGGAGAGGCAAGACTACAACTGATGCCTTTGCCAGAGTGCCTCGAGCTTCGAGGTCGTCTGCAGTGCCAGTTCCAGACACAAGAGCAACCGCCTCAGCTCCAGCCGCAGCATCAGCTCCAACTCCAGCATCTACTTCAGCTCTAGCGTCTACTTCATCATCTACGGAAGACTTCGTCCTTGGAGTGATCCGGACTCCACCACCACCTGAAGATCAAGCCTGAGTGTCGACTTAGCACTATGCATTTTCTAGGAACTTTTTGATAACTTGTTGCCAAAGGGGGAGAAAATGTATAGATCATAGGCTTCGAGAGAGAGTGTTGCTTTTATTCTCTCTTGTTTTATTTGGTGGTTTTTCGACTTCGTTTGCTTTTGTGTGAGATACTACGTCATTATCTATGAGACATCGATGATCATGTGTTTGATCATAAGCTACACTTAATGTTTGCTTAATACTATTATCCTATCTATCTTATGAGATCATTCACTATTCTTGGTGATGAGTGCATGTATTTCATTCTTATCATTTTAAGCACTCCACCAAGATGTATGTGACATGGAAGAGTAACCCATGACTCTAACTCTTTGTGCATTTGCAGTCCAAATAAAATTTTAAATATGCACAAATTTAGGGGGAGCTCTTACTTATCACATACTTCTCAAAGCGACGATATATTTCATGCTTATTATCTTTTGTCAAAGCTTTGATCTATATGTTGTCATCAATTACCAAAAAGGGGGAGATTGAAAGTGCAACTATCCCTAGGTGGTTTTGGTAATTCATAACAACATATAGCTCATTGAGCTAATGCTATTCCAAGATGATTATTTCAGGAAAGCTCAATGATTGGCATGGCATGGATGTGAAAGTGGAACCCTCAAAATGCTAAGGACAAAGGATTGGCTCAAGCTCAAAAGCTCTAGACTCTTCATTTTATATTTTAGTGATCCAAGATCACATTGAGTCTTTAGGAAAAGCTAATACTATCAAGGAGGGATGAGGTGTTGCTTAATGAGCCTCTTGCTTCATGTGCTTAATGATATGCTCCAAAATCCTCAGCTACTTTCCCATATCCACAAATGACCTAAACCCTAAGCCAAACTCGGTCATACCGATTATTCCTATCCGGCGCCACCGAGTTTCACTTGTCATAAGCCACTGCCAAACCCTAGCAATTCGGTCCTACCGATAGGGATCTCGGTCTCACCGAGATGGGGTTGCAAACTCTCTGTTTCCCTTTCGTAACTTTTCGGTCTCACCGAAAGAGCGAATCGGTCCCACCGAGATTGCAATGTAAACTCTGTGTTTCCCTTTAGTAACTTTTCGGTCTCACCGAAAGAGCAAATCAGTCCCACCGAGTTTGCCTGACCAACTCTCTAGTTAGCTTATTACCAAACTCGGTCTCACCGAGATTACGTTATGCCCAAACCCTAACAGAATCGGTCCTACCAAGTTGCATGTCAGTCCCACCGAAAATCTCTAACGGTCACTAGGTTTACCTTTTCGGTCCGACCGAGTCTATTGATTCGGTCCCACCGAGATTTGTAGATTGTGTGTAACGGTTGGATTTTGTGTGGAGGCGATATATACCCCTCCACCTCCTCTTCATTCTTGGAGAGAGCCATCAGAACACATACACAATTCCAACTCATATGTTCTGAGAGAGAACCACCTACTCATGTGTTGAGACCAAGATATTCCATTCCTACCATATGAATCTTTATCTCTAGCCTTCCCAAGTTGCTTTGCACTCAAATCTTCTTTCCACCAGATCCAAATCCTATGAGAGAGAGTTGAGTGTTGGGGAGACTATCATTTGAAGCACAAGAGCAAGGAGTTCATCATCAACACACCATTTGTTACTTCTTGGAGAGTGGTGTCTCCTAGATTGGCTAGGTGTCACTTGGGAGCCTCTGACAAGATTGTGGAGTTGAACCAAGGAGTTTGTAAGGGCAAGGAGATCGCCTACTTCGTGAAGATCTACCTCTAGTGAGGCAAGTCCTTTGTGAGCGATGGGCATGGTGGGATAGACAAGGTTGCTACATCGTGGACCCTTCATGGGTGGATCCCTCCGTGGACTCGCGCAACCGTTACCCTTCGTGGGTTGAAGTCTCCATCAACGTGGATGTAGGATAGCACCACCTATCCGAACCACGGGAAAAACATCCGTGTCTCCAATTGCGTTTGAATTCTCCAAACCCTTCCCTTTACATTCTTGCAAGTTGCATGCTTTACTTTCCGCTGCCAATATACTCTTTGCATGCTTGCTTGAATTGTGTGATGATTGCTTGACTTGTCCTAAAATAGCTAAAATCTGCCAAGAACTAAAATTGGGAAAAGGTTAAGTTTTTATTTGGTCAAGTAGTCTAATCACCCCCCTCTAGACATACTTTCGATCCTACACCATCTTATCCACACACCATCTCGGGGGCACCTGAGTGAGTCAAGAGAAATTTCAGCGCTACGCCTACGAATCAAATCAATAAAACTAAGTTCAAGGCCTTAAGAATAGGTAATTACCTGCATGTACTTCTCCTTACTCAGAAACTTGCCGCGACACTTCTGCTTGCCCCTCTTAATACCCTTCGAGGCGTAGTAGTCTCGAACGGCCTGCACCCAAGCC
Source organism: Triticum monococcum (assembly GCA_034509565.1). Taxonomy (NCBI): domain Eukaryota; kingdom Viridiplantae; phylum Streptophyta; class Magnoliopsida; order Poales; family Poaceae; genus Triticum; species Triticum monococcum. The sequence continues at coordinate 402,451,552 of CM067844.1, read as the reverse complement.
TCGTGCCTTAAGTTCTGAAGTAGGCGCTTGCACTCGTTTTCGACAACCATACACACGGCCTCCTCCTCTCCCTCTGAAACCCTGTAGAAGGTATGCAATCAACCAAGACAACACCGATTAGTAAAATCACTAGGTAGTTTTGATTTTTAATTCCGTAAAGGAGAAATTACCCAAAACCGACGGAAGACAATGTCGGCCACCGTGTCACACAAGACACCGTCGACCCTCTCCTCCGGCGGGGCCGGGGAAACCGAGTACAGCTCCCAGGTCAGTGCTAGCTGTGGAACCTGACCCTCACCGGGCAACGTGACCCACCCAGTGAAGTGCTACCGACAACGCACACCAAGGACCTGGTTGGGCCTACAGGAACCACGGGGGTGTACCCAGCCCCTGAAGTATGACAAGGCCAACGCATTAGATATTAATTTGAAGGAACATGAAGGCAAAAGGTTAAAAATAGTAAATGCACTTACTTCAACCCTTTAGGCGCAATCAACCACCTCTGGTTGGGGGTCTTCGGCATGGGCGGGAGCTTTGTAGCACCACGCTTGTAGACCTTCTTGCCCTTCTCAACCAGCTCGTCGTCGCTGTAGCTATCATCTGAAAAGGTGTCCTCGCTACCATCCTCCGAGCCACTAGCCTCCGGAGTCTCGTTGGCCGAAGACCCCTTGACTGGAGTCTTCTGGGACGAAGACCCCATGACTGTAGTCTTCTGGGACGAAGACCCCGTGACCGGAGTCTTCTGAGACAAATACTCTGGGACCGGACTCACGTGGGGCGAAGGATCGGCGACCCGAGTCTGGTCGGGGAAGGGATCTTCTTCTTCTCCTCCTCTCCTCTCTCTTCTTCTTCTTCTTCTTCTTCTTCTTCTTCTTCTTATTCTTTTTTCTCCTGCTCCTCCTCCCCCTCCTCCTCCTCATCATCATCATCATCATCATCATCTTCATCTTCTTCTTCTTCTTCTTCTTCTTCTCCTCCTTTTTCCTCTTCTTCTTCCTTTCCTCTTACTTCTTCTAAACTAAAACGAAAACTAATCTAAAATAAACTAAACTAAAATAAATTAAAACTAAAACTAATCTAAAAAAACTAAACTAAAACTAATGTAAAATAAACTAAACTATAACTATAACTAAAACAGAAACTAAACTAAAAGAAACAAAAAGAAACTAATTAAACAAAAAAGGGGGTGGAGCTCACCTGGTGGAGGGGGAGGCCGGACGACTGTGGCGGCCGCTGGAGGAGGCGGCGACCCGGTGGAGGGGGAGGCGGGACGGCCGCGGCAGGACGGGGCGGTGACGGCGACGGAGCGGGGACGGCCGCGGAGGGACGGGGCGGGGACGGCCGCGGCGCAGCTGCCCGACGTGGAAGAGGCGGCGGGGCCGCGGTGGAGGTCAGGGAGGGGTGCGGGGCGGCCGGCTACGTTGGACGGGGTCGGCGGCGAAGGCGTGGGCCGGTGTGGGTGGGGGATGGCGACAGAGGGGAGGGGCGCGGGGGGTGGGGTGACGTGGAAGGGGCCGCGGGGGTGCGGCGGAGGTCGGGGGGCACAGGGGAGGGGTGCGGGGCGGTCGGCTATGGCAGATGGGGTCGGCGGTGGCGGCGCGGGTGTGGGCGGGGAGGAATGAGAGAGTGGAGAGAAGAGAGGGGCGGGACGGCCGTTAACGTACCCGCCTCTTTGTCGTCCGCTTGCGGACGGCAAAGATGTGGGGCCGATGGGCTTGCGTTGGTTAAACAATAACAGGACCCACCCACCTCTTTGTTGTCTGCTAGCAGACGACAAAGATTCTTTGCCGTCAGCCAGCGGATGGCAAAGAACGGGCTGATGGCCAAGACTTTGTTTGCCATTAGCCACATCTTTGCCATCCATTTTCTTGTGGCTGACGGCAAAGACCTTCTTTTCCTTCAGCAAGCGGACGGCAAAGAAGGGGCAGACGGCAAATAAGCTAATTCCACTAGTGAGACCGTAGGCTGATGGGGCCCGCGGCACTCTAGGCTTGCCCTTTGGCTTCGCCTCGAAGGCAAGCCCGAGCGTGCCTTGGGCCCGGGGGCTACTGTCGGCGTTCTGGGAATGGGGGTCCCCAGAGTTGCCTACCTGCGGCCCACAGCGTGGCTCCACCAGCGGCCCTGTATGACCCATCTTCACCAGCAAACATTCAAGACCCTCGCGAGGGGCCAAGCCTCGCGAGGTGGACGATGCAAGACCTCCTCAGGGGCAGCCTCACTAGGCTGGCTCGCGAGGGGCAGAGAGATCAAGGCTAGGGGCACCTCATGAGGTTTCTGTGACGCAAGCTATGACGACTGGTGTCAGGCGGGCGCCAGCGCGCGCAGCGTCCTCGTTTCCTCTTTGGTGCTAAAGGGGCAAGCACAGACGAGGAGTCCCGAGGCATCAAGCAAAGGTTTCCATATCGGTGCAACAAGACCAAGACCAGCATTACGGTAGGACGGGGGTCACCGTGGAGCCCAAGACGGCGTCACCACCAGAGCCTTTGGTAGACGAAGACCACTTTTGTCAGGATAGCTTGTACTAGTTGTCTCCCTTCGAATTTGGCCGTTGTGGGATCCCTTCCCACCCAATATTTGGGAAGAGGACCAAGGCCTCTATAAATAGGACTAGCCACCACCATAGGAGGCGGAATCGAACAACCGGAGAGAGATCTGATTCCGATCCTCAACCAACACAAGCACACCAAGCACAAGAACACCTCTCCTCGTGAAGCTGTTCTTCCCTTGTTACTATTCATCCTCAGCCCGAGAGGCAATCCACCGCACCACATTGGAGTAGGGTATTACACCACAATGGTGGCCCGAACTAGTATAAATCTTGTGTCTCATGTTCTTTGGGTTCGTCGAGCATGGCCGTGAGAGGGGGATAGATCTCTGTGCGCACCCTAGTGTTCGAACCTCAAGGGCTTGCCGGAACCCTAAATCCGACAGCCACTGGTACAAACTCTCGATACATTTCTAGAATTAATATATAATTGAATTAAATTAACTCTAGTAAATTAGAAAATTATTTAAAACTTTGAAAATTAATAGAAATTAATCTGTAGCTCGGATGAAAAAAACTTGGTACATGAAAGTTGCTCTAATCGACGAGACGAATCAGAATACATAGTCCGTTCGTCCACCGCACGTCCCTAGCATAGTGAACATGCAACAATCCATGTCCGTTTCATCTGCCCGAAAATGTCAAACACCGGGAATACTTTCCCGCATGTTTCCCCCCATTGCTGTTATCACCTATCCCTGCGTTAGATCACAACTGGCACCGCGTATTGCCTTATTATGCTTTGTAAAGCTTTGATTGCTCTATTATTTATTATGTCCCCCCTTCGTTACTTCTTTCTGGTAGACCCCGAGACCACTGCCGATGCCTCTCCTTGATCCACTAAATCGATGATGAGCCCTCCTTCTTGCTAGAGCAACCAGGCAAGCCAACCCCCCTTGTTCATCCCGATATCGCTTACTCTTTCCCTGTACTGCTTGCATTAGAGTAGTGTTATTGTTTCATCAGTTTGATCCTATACTGTTGCATAGCCTGTCCTTGTTACTACCATTGACACCTTTACCTACAATCCTAAATGCTTAGTATAGGTTGCTAGTTTACCATCAGTGGCCTTACACTCTTGTCCATCTGCCATGCTATACTACTGGGCCGTGATCACTTTGGGTGGTGATCACGAGTATATGCTATACTATTGCCTACTTATGTTGATGATTCCGATATGGGGGTTGAAGGGGTAGGTGGTTCCATCCAGGTAGTGATGGGCCTGGGTTCCCGACAGCCCCCTGATGGTTACTTTGTGGCAGAGCGACAGGGCAAGTTGCGACCACCTAGGAGACAGGTTGGCCCGACCCCTGGTCGATGTCCGCGGATACTTCTAATAACACGCTTAATGAGATCTTGACATTTGATCTGAGTCTAGCCACTGGCCTATACGCACTAACCAACTACGCAGGAACTGTTATGGGGGCTCGACGTCGTGGTGCCGGCCGAAGCCTTCTTGACATCAGCGACTGAGCGGCGCGCGCTGGGTTGGACCGCGCAACGCAACTTCCTTTGTAATGGAGGCTGCTAGGTCTGCTCACCGGCCGCGTATGCAACATGCAGGTGTGCAATGGGTGATGGGCCAAGACCCCTGCACGCACAGGATTTAGACCGGCATGCTGACCTCTTTGTTGTGCCGAGGTAGGGCTGAGACGTGTTGATCTTCCAAGGCTGGGTATGACCCAGGACAGTGTGCCCGTCCAGAGGGATTGAGCGTGTTGGGTAATGTGGTGCACCACTACAGGGAAGTTTATCTGTTCGAATAGTTGTGTCCCTCGGTAAAAGGACGACCATGAGTTGTATTCCGACCTTATGACAACTAGAACCGGATACTTAATAAAATACACTCTTTCAAGTGCCAGATACAACCCGATAATCGCTTTCCCACAAGGCCACGAGGGGAGGATCGCTGGGTAGGATTATGTTATGCGTTGTTACTTGATGCTGCACTTGCTACTCTCTCCTACATGCTTCAAGATGGAGGCGGCTAGAAGCGTAGTCTTCGATAGGACTAGCTATCCCCCTCTTATTTTGGCATTCTGCAGTTCAGTCCATAGATACTACCCATTTCATTGATACGAATGCATACGTAGTGTAGATCGTTGCTTGCGAGTACTTTGGATGAGTACTCACAGTTGCTTTGCTATTTATTTTTCCCATTTCCCCGGTTATTGTGATCATATGATGGATTCCAGGAGCCAGAGGATCCCGAGGATGATTCTACGTGGAGTTTGACTTTGAGGAGTAGTTAGGAGGTCCCAGGCAGGAGGTCTCACCTTTTCGATCATTCCTACTTTTGTGCTAGCCTTCTTAAGGCAAACTTGTTTCCGTTGACTCTTGTGTATTCGAGCTTATGTATTAGAGCCCTCGAGGCCCTTGGCTTGTAATATAAAGCTTGTATTATTTTAATTTGTGTCTAGATTTGTGTTGTGATATCTTCCCGTGAGTCCTTGATCTTGATCGTACACATTTGCGTGTATGGTCAAATCGGGGGCGTCACATATGCACACCCACTTAGTTCCTTTTTGAGCCTTCATAAACTTATAGCTGTAGTGCATCCATTGCATGGCAATCCCAACCCACTCACATTGATATATATTGATGTGCATCTCTATAGCCCGTTGATATGCCTAGTTGATGTGAGACTATCTCCTTCTTTTTGTCTTCTCCACAACCACCTTCTATTCCACCTATAGCGCTATGTCCATGGCTCACGCTCACGTATTGCGTGAAAGTTCAAAAAGTTTGAGAACATCAACAGTATGAAACAATTGCTTGGCTTGTCATTGGGGTTGTGGATAATTTAAATATTTTGTGTGATGAAGATGGGGCATAGCAAGACTATATGATTTTTTAGGGATAAGCTTTCTTTGGACATGTTATTTTGAGAACACATAATTGCCTTGTTAGTATGCTTGAACTATTATTATTTTCATGTCAATATTAAACTTTTGTTTTGAATCCTATGGATCTGAACATTCATGCCATAATAAAGAAGTATTACATGGATAAATATGTTAGGTAGCATTCCACATCAAAAATTCTGTTTTTATCATTTACCTACTCGAGGACGAGCAGGAATTAAGGTTGGGGATGCTCGATACGTCTCCAACGTATCTATATTTTTTATTGTTCCGTGCTATTATATTATCTGTTTTGGATGTTTTATATGCATAAATATGTTATTTTATATTATTTTTGGGACTAACCTATTAACCTAGAGACTAGTGCCAGTTCCTGTTTTTTCCCTGTTTTTGAGTTTTGCAAAAAAGGAATACCAAATGGAATAAAACCTTAGAAATGATTTTTCTTGGACCAGAAGACAACCTAGAGACTTGTAGATGAAGTCAGAAGAGCCACAAGGCGGCCACAAGGACAGAGGGCACGCCTAGGGGGTAGGGCGCGCCCCACCCTTGTGGGCCCCTCGTGCACCTCCTGACCTAATTCTTTCGCCTATATATACTCTTATATCCCCAAACCACAAGAACAAGCCACAAAAACACTTTTCCACCACCGCAACCTTCTTTACCCATGAGATCCCATCTAGGGCCCTTTTCCGGCATCTTGCCGGAGGGGGATTCGAACATGGAGGGCTTCTACATCAACTCTATTGCCCTTTCGATGAAGCATGAGTAGTTTACTTCAGACCTACGGGTCCATAGCTGGTAGCTAGATGGCTTCTTCTCTCTCTTTCATTCTCAATGCCATGTTCTCTCGATGTTCTTGGAGATCTATTCGATGTAATACTCTTTTCTAGTGTGTTTGCCGAGATCCAATGAATTATGGATTTATGATCAGCTTATCTATGAATATTATTTGAATCTTCTCTGAATTCTTTTATGCATGATTTGATATCTTTGTAATTCTCTTCAAACTATTTGTTTGGTTTGGCCAACTAGATTGGTTTTTCTTGCAATGGGAGAAGTGATTAGCTTTGGGTTCAATCTTGCGGTGTCCTTTCCTAGTGACAGTAGGGGCAGCAAGCCACATATTGGATTGTTGCCATCGAGGATAAAAAAGATGAGGTTTTCATCATATTGCTTGAGTTAATTCCTCTACAACATGTCATCTTGCTTAATGTGTTACTCTGTTCTTTATGAACTTAATACTCTAGATGCATGCTGGATAGCGGTCGATGTGTGGAGTAATAGTAGTAGATGCAGAATCATTTCGGTCTACTTGACACGGACATGATGCCTATATTCATGATCATTGCCTTAGATATCGTCATAACTTTGTGCTTTTATATCAATTGCTCGGCAGTAATTTGTTCACCCACCGTATTATTTACTATCATGAGAGAAGCCTCTAGTGAAACCTATGGCCCCCAGGTCTATTTTCCATCATATAAGTTCTATTTTCCATCATAATACTTTCCGATCTACTATTTTGCAATCTTTTACTTTCTGACCTATAAACCAAAAATACCAAAAATATTTATTTTATCATTTATCTATCTCTATCAGATCTCACCTTTGCAAGTAACCGTGAAGGGATTGACAACCCCTTTATCGCGTTGGGTGCAAGTTGTTGTTTGTTTGTGCAGGTATTCCGTGACTTGTGCGTTGTCTCCTACTGGATTGATACCTTGGTTCTCAAACTAAGGGAAATACTTATGTCTACTTTGCTGCATCACCCTTTCCTCTTCAAGGGAAAAACCAACGCAAGCTCAAGAAGTAGCAGGCGCGCCTAGGGGGTAGGGCGCGCCCCCAAGGCTTGTCGCCTCCTCGTGCGCTATTCGGACTACTTATTTTTGTATTTTTTTAAATATTTTTCCAAAACGGAGTAAAATTTCCTTTGGAAAACTTTTGGAGTCGGTTTACTTGCTGTATCACATACCTATTCCTTTTCATAGTTCTGGAGCGTGCTGGAAAGTTTCCCTTATGTACTCCTCCAGTGTTATGGTATGAATAATATTAGTTTCAACATTTATGGGAGTACCTGAGATATGATGTTTGATTCTTTGCCCATTCACCACCTTCGGGTTATTGCCTTTGGCGTTGTTGATCTTGATGGAACCGGAACGATAAACTTCCTCGATAATGTAAGGCCCTTCCCATTTAGAGAAACATTTTCCTACAAAAAATCTTAAACGAGAGTTGTATAGCAAGACTTGGTCACCTACATTAAATTCCCTCTTTTGTATTCTTTTGTCATGCCATCTTTTAACTTTTTCTTTAAACAACTTGGCATTTTCATAGGCTTGGGTTCTCCATTCATCAAGTGAGCTAATGTCAAATAACCACTTTTCACCGACAAGTTTGAAATCATAGTTGAGCTCTTTGATTGCCCAATAAGCTTTGTGTTATAATTCAAGAGGTAAGTGACATGCTTTTCCATAAACCATTTTATATGGAGACATACCCATAGGATTTTTATAAGCAGTTTTATAAGCCCATAATGCATCATCAGGTTTCTTAGACCAATTCTTTCTAGATCTGTTAACAGCCTTTTGCAAGATCAATTTTATTTCTCTGTTACTTAATTCTACTTGACCACTAGACTGAGGATGATAAGGTGAAGCAATTGTATGGTTAATATCATACTTAGCAAGCAATTTATGGAAAGCAACATGAATAAAGTGTGAGCCACCATCAGTCATTAAATATCTAGGGACTCCAAACATTGGGAAAATAACTTCTTTAAGCATTTTAATGGAGGTGTTATGATCATTACTCCTAGTTGGAATAGCTTCTACCCACTTAGTAACGTAATCAACAACAACTAAAATATGAGTATACCCATTATATGATGGAAAAGGTCCCATATAATCAACACCTCAAACATTAAATGGTTCAATAATAAGTGAATAATTCATAGGCATTTCCTGACATCCTTTAATATTACCAATTCTTTGACAGTCTCACATACACAACGTCTTATAACACCATCTACTCCTTCTTTATGAAGGTGTGGGTCATCCCAGAAGTAATGTCTTAAATCATAGAAAACTTTTTATTTTTTGGTATGTGAAACTAGGTGGTATGAATTTAGAAACAATATAATTGGCATAGTCAGCTTACCATCAGGAAAGCTATCATCAATAGGTAATGGGTCATCAAGAATATTTTCTAACCTAGACAAGTTGTCTGCTATGGGATTCTAAGCTCCCTTCCTATCAGTAATATGTAAATCAAATTCTTGTAACAAGAGAACCCACCTAATGGGTCTTGGTTTAGCATCTTTCTTTTCCATAAGGTATTTACTAACAACATGATCAGTGTGAACAATTACTTTAGAATCAACAATACATGATCTGAATTTATCACAAGCAAACGCAACTGCTAACAATTCTTTTTTAGTAGTAGCATAATTTTTGGGGGCACTGTCTAGAGTTTTACTAGCATAATGGTAACATTTAATTTCTTATCAACTCTTTGTCCTAGAACAGCACCAACAACATAATCACTAGCATCACACATAATTTCAAAGGGTAGCCTCCAATTAGGTGGTTGAACGATAGGTGCAAAAATTAAGGCTTTCTTAAGTATTACAAATGCTTCCACAGAATCATCATCAAAAACAAATTGAACATATTTTTGCAAAAGATTAGTGAGAGGCCTAGAAATTTTAGAGAAGTCTTTAATAAATCTCCTATAGAAACCAACATGACCAAGGAAACTTCTTAAACCTTTGATATCTTTAGGACATGCCATTTTTTCAATAGCATCTATTTTAGATTTATCCACTTCAATACCTCTTTCGAGATTTTATGCCCCAAGACAATACCTTCATTAACCATAAAGTGGCACTTCTTCCAATTCAAGACAACATTAGTTTCTTCACATCTCTGCAAAACTCGATCAAGGTTGCTTAAGAAATCATCAAAAGAAGTGTTGTAAACGGAAAAATTATCCATGAAAACCTCAACAATCTTTTCACAAAAGTCAGAGAATATAGCAGTCTTACATCTTTGAAAGGTAGCAGGTGCCTTGCATAAACCAAAAGGCATACGTCTATAAGCAAAAGCACCAAAAGGGCAGGTAAAAGTAGTTTTTTCTTGATCCTGTTGTGACACAGGTATTTGGGAAAAACCAGAGTATCCATCTAGAAAACAGAAGTGTGTATGTTTTGATAATCTTTCTAGCATTTTATCAATGAAAGGTAGAGGATAATGATCTTTCCTAGTAGCTTTGTTTAATTTTCTAAAATCAATTACCATTCTATAACCTGTAATAATTCTTTATGGAATCAATTCATTTTTATCATTGGGAACAACAGTAATACCTCCACTTTTTGGGACACAATGAACATGACTTACCCATCTACTATCAGCTTTGGGGTAGATTATACCTGCTTCTAGAAGCTTTAATATTTCATTTCTCATCACTTCTTTCATCTTAGGATTTAATCGTCGCTGGTGATCAACAAATGGTTTAGCATCAGGCTCCATATTAATTTTATGCTGACATCGAGTGGGACTAATGCCTTTAAGATCATCGAGAGTATATCCAATAACAGCATGGTGCTTCCTCAGAGTTTTCAATAATCTCTTTTCTTCATGCTCTGAAAGGTTAGCACTAATAATAACAGGATATATCTTCTTTTCATCTAGATAAGCATATTCAAGAGTATCAAGTAATTGTTTAAGATCAAACACATGATCACTCTTGGGTGGTAGAGCATCTCCAAGAGTCTCAACAGGCAAATTGTGTTTCAAAATAGGCATTTCTTTAAATAATATCTCATCTATTTCATTTTTTCATTCATAAACATGTCATTTTCATGGTCTAGCAAATATTGTTCTAAAGGATCTGTAGGAGGAACGACTATAGAAGCAAGACCAAAAATTTCATCCTTACGAGGTGATTATTTATCACGTGGTTGTCTACGAAATTTGGAGAAATTGAACTCATGAGACACATCACCAAAATTAACACTGGCCGTTTCTTATTGCAATCAGTTTTAGCATTCACCGAAGTCAAGAAAGGTCTAGCAAATATAATGGAACAAAAATCATCTTGTGTGGAACCAATAACTAGGAAATCAGTAGGGTATTTTATTTTCCCACACAAGACTTCAACATCTCTAACAATCCCAAGCGGTGTGATAGTATCTCTATTAGCAAGTTTAATAGTAACATCAATATCTTCTATCTCAGCAAGTGCAATATCATTCATAATTTATTGATATAGAGTAAACGTGATAGCACTTACACTAGCACCCAAATCACATAAGACATAATAACAATGATCTCCTATTTTAACAAAGACAATAGGCATGCGAATAACAAGTCTATGTTTATCTTTTTCAATGGGTCTAGCAATTCTAGTGGCTTCATCATAGAAATAAATAACATGCACATCCATATTATCAACCAAGAGATCTTTAACCATAGAAACATTATGTTCAACTTTAATTTGTTCGGGGGTGTAGGTGTTCTTGCATAACTCTTACGAACCATAGCTGAAGCTTTAGCATGTTCTTTTATCCTAACAGGAAAAGGTGGTGTCTCAACATAAGCAGTAGAAACTACTGGATTATCATTATAAGTAATGGTTTCTTGGAATGAAATGTGTGAACATGAATGTAATGTAGGTGGAAATACGTACTCCCCCAAGCTTAGGCTTTTGGCCTCAGCCCGCATAATGGTCGGAGTGATAGCTCAGGGAAACTCTGGGTGCAGATGCCTCAGCCCGCCGTGCAGCCACAACTGCCGTGTTATGAGCCCAGGCCTCGCTCTCTAGAACAAAATATCTTCCCTCACTGTGAACATCAAAATATCTTCCCTCACTTTGAACATACGTGCCCATAGTGGAACTTTTATTAAATAACAAGTTGTAAGTGAAGTCGTGGGGTTCACCACTAAGGATCTTATGACGTTTCATAGCATCAAAGTCCAAGTACCGCGTGGGTAAAATAGGGTCATAAGGCAAATGTGAAACACCCATCTCTCTTGCTAAGCGTGTGGCATAAATTCCACCATAAAAATATCCACTACTAGCGTTGTGTTGCAACCTACGTGCAACAATCGCTCCAAGGTTATAACTTTTTTCACCGGTGAGAGCAGTGCGTATGAGGCTCAAGTCTGGAGCACAAAGTGTACTACAATATTGTTTACCTACAATACATTTTCAATTAAATAATGCAAATTACTGGATTGAGGGAAAATGAATGCTCTTTATTCTATCTTGTGTCACTCCCCTAGTGTCACCATAACAAAGACTAGTCAAGAATATCTCATACTCAGATCTTGGTGGTTTGTTAAGCGAACCCCAGAATGGGATTTTGCAGTAGTGGGCAAACCTATCTAGAGATATGGTAAATGGATTTTCATACTGTTTAAATGACACCCTAGACTCATGGGGATGGAATTTAAATCCTTTGGTAAATGATTCAGTGAGGTTGAGGTGTTGGTTGCACTTATCTGAAATGTAGGGACCGAGTTAGGCATTGTGAACATACTACTCAAATTCTTCCTTAATGCCTACACACACCATAGAATCGTTGCATGGCCATAAGCATGTTTTGGTGGCGGCATCTAGTATGGAACTTTCACTTGGTTCAACATAAGACCGACGAGCGGAGCTGCTACTAGAAGATGCCTCCGAGGATCTCCTCCTCGAAGAACTCCTTCCAAAGAGGTTCATCATATTCACGTACAATTTTCTGGAAAAAAAATTGGGTCACAAAAATTTGTTAACAAGACTTTACAAGATTGGTAGCGACAACTCATTGGTATGCATAGAGGCCATATCAAGCATTCAAACTACTTAGAACTCTAAGAATTCAACATGAAAGCTCATCTACAGCAGCACCAAGAGTAACTAATTATTCAAGATATAAACCACTAAAGAAAAAAACTAATTGGACAAACAGAGGAGTCACATACCAAGCAACAATCCCCCGAAACTGTATCGGAAATGGAGCTTCGAGCAAAGAGATCGAAATCCGCGGGTTCGGGAGCACGAACATGAGAGAGAGAGAGAGAGCAATGGTGATTTTTTCTAGAGGTAGGCGGTGATTTGGGATGAAGAGATAAGTGAGGGGGCCCACGTGGGGACCACAACCCAGCAGGGCGCGCCTAGATGGGTTGTGCCCACCTCGTGCATGATACGTCTGCAACGTATCTATAATTTTTGATTGTTCCATGTTGTTATATTATCAATCTTGGATGTTTTATGATCATTTTATATCAATTTTTGGTACTAACCTGTTGACATAGTGCCAAGTGCCAGTTGTAGTTTTTTGCATGTTTTTTTACATCGCAGGTAATCAATATCAAACGGAGTCCAAACGTAGCGAAACTATTTGTGAATTTTTTGGACCAGAAGACAACCGATGGGCTGAAGAAGCACCTGGGGGCTGCTCCGAGAAGAGCGCACCCCACCAGGGCGCGCCTGGAGGCCCAGGCGTGCCCTGGTGGGTTATGCCCACCTCGGGTGCCCCCTGGACCACCTCTTTACTCTATAAATACCCCAATATTCCAGAAACCCTAGGGGAGTCGACAAAAATGAATTCCAGCCGCCGCAAAGTACAGAACCACTAGATCCAATCTAGACACCATCATGGAGGGGTTCACCACTTCCATTGGTGCCTCTTAGAAGATGCGTGAGTAGTTCTTTATAAACCTTCGGGTCCGTAGTTAGTAGCTAGATGGCTTCCTCTCTCTCGTTTGATTCTCAATACAATGGTCTCTTGGAGATCCATATGATGTAATTCTTTTGCAGTGTGTTTGTTGGGATCTGATGAACTTTGAGTTTATGATCAGATCTATCTCTTTTTATCCATCAAAGTTATTTGAGTTTCTTTGATCTCTTATATGCATGATTGCTTATAGCCTCGTATTTCTTATCCGATATTTTGGTTTTGTTTGGCCAACTTGATCTATTTATCTTGCAATGGGAAGAGGTGCTTTGTAGTGGGTTCGATCTTACGGTTCTTGATCCCAGTGACAGAAGGGGAACCGACACATATGTATCATTCCTACTAAGGATAAAACGATGGGGTCCATTTATACATAAATAGATCTTGTCTACATCATGTCATCGTTCTTATTGCATTACTCCGTTTCTTCATGGACTTAATACACTAGATGCATGTTGGATAGCGGTCGATGTGTGGAGTAATAGTAGTAGATGTAGGAAGGAGTCGGTCTACTAATCTTGGACGTGATGCCTATATAATGATCATTGTCTGGATATCGTCATGATTACTTGAAGTTATATCAATTGCCCAACAGTAATTTGTTTACCCACTGATTGCTATTTTTCTCGAGAGAAGCCACTAGTGAAACCTACGGGCCCCGGGTCACTTTCTCATATTATTTGCCTTTGCGATCTATTTTCCTTTGCTTTTATTTTTAGATCTATTAAACCAAAAATAGAAAAAATACCTTACTGTAATTTATTCTTATTTATTTTACTTGGCGTTCGATCTATCAATCTACTACAATTTATTCACGTTCGTTTGCAAATTTCTGGTGCCGTTACCCGAAAGGGATTGACAACCCCTTTAATACATCGGGTTGCGAGTATTTGTTATTTGTGTGCATGTGCCATTTACGTATTCTTGCTTGGTTCTCCTGCTGGTTCGATAACCTTGGTTTCATCACTGAGGGAAATACCTACCATCGCTGTGCTCCATCACCCCTTCCTCTTTGGGGAAATACCGACATAGCTTCAAGCCGCATCAAAAGGAATTTCTGGCACCGTTGTCGGGGAGGATCTTCAACATATACCAGGTTCCTAATCACAAATATCATCTCCTCACAATTTACATTATTTGCCATTTGCCTCTCGTTTTCCTCTCCCCTACTTCACAAAAAATTTGTCATTTTATTCGCCCTCTTTTTGGTTCGCCGTTTTCTTGCCGGATATGTTTTCGAGTGCAATCTTGTTGCGTAGTCATCATGACTCAAGAGAACACCAAGTTGTGTGATTTCTCAAATACCAACAACAATGATTTTATTGGCACTCCGATTGCTCCTGCCACTAGTGCGGAATCTTGTGATATTAATACTGCTTTGCTGCATCTTGTTATGAAAGATCAATTTTTTGGTACTCCTAATGACGATTTGCGTCCCATCTTAATACCTTCATGGAATTATGTGATATGCAAAAGAAAAAAAATGTGGACAATGATGTTGTGAAGATGAAATTATTTCTATTTTCTTGGCGTGATTCTGCAAAAATTTGGTTCTCTTCTTTGCCTCGCAATAGTATCGATTCTTGTAATAAGTCCAAAGATGCTTTTAACACTAATTATTTTCCGCCCACAAAAATTGTTTCCCTTAGAAACCAGATCATGAATTTCAAGCAACTTGAACATGATCATGTTGCACAATCTTGTTAAAGGATGAAAATGATGCTAAGGAATTGCCCAACTCATGGGTTAAATCTTTGGATGATCATACAAAATTTTTATGCCAGATTGAATTTTGATTCTCGTAATCTTTTAAATTCTGCCATGGGTGGTACTTCTATGGAAATTACTTTGGGTGAAGCCACCGAATTGCTTGATAATATCATGGCAAATTATTCACAATGACATACCGAAAGAGCTCCTACTAGTAAAAAAGTTAATTCGGTTGAGGAAATTTCTTCTTTGAGTGAAAAAGTCGATGTTCTTATGAAATTGGTTGCTAGTAAAAGTGCTCCTATTTATTTCAATGATATGCCTTTGTCTACTATGATTGAGAAAAATAGTGATGCTATAGATGTGAATTTTATCTCGCGAAACAATTTCAATAACAATGCTTATAGAGGTAATTTTCATCCTAGGCCTTTTCCTAGTAATTCCTCTAATAATTATGGTAATTCCTATAGAAATCAATCTTATAATAATAGAAACACCTCCGATCTTGAGAATAATATTGAAGAATTTATCAACAATACAAAAGTTTTCAACACTACCATAGAAGAAAAGTTGAATAAGATTAATGATTTGTCTAGAAGTGTTGATAGAATTTCTCATGATGTGGAAAATCTCAAGATGAAAATTTTTGTTCCTAAGGTTGAGGAATCAATTAAAGCTCTCTATGTTTCTATGAATGAAAGTAAGAAAAGAATTGGTATGCTTAGAGCTAGAAGAGAATTTTTAGAAAAAGCATTTTCTAGCGATTACTTTCGTAAAAGTGATGAAGATCTTAGAATGATTGGTGTTTCTTCTAATGGTTCCTTGTTTAGTAAAGTTAAGATTGATGAAAAGGGGACTGGAGAAGAGTCAACTTTAGTTAGAAGGCGTCCTGATATTTTGGAGGGTGAAAATCTTATTGAGAAAATTGATAAAAGTGGGTTTGAAGAGGTCAAAACTTTAACTAGTGATGTGCCCACTCATTTGTATCACAAAGACTTTAATTATGACAGTTCATCTTCGATTGATTGCATTTCTTTGTTGCAATCCATGATAAATTCACCCCAAGCTTATCAACAAAATAAAGCTTTTACTAAACATATTGTTGATGCTATGATGAAAGCTTTAGAAGAAAAGTTGGAATTAGAAGTTTCAGTTCCTAGAAAATTGCATGATGAATGGTAACATACTATCAAAGTCAATATTAAAAATTATGAGTGTTTTGATTTGTGTGACTTGGGTGCTAGTGTTTCTACAATTCTGAAATCTTTACGTGATGTGCTTGGTCTTACCGATATTGAAGAATCTTCTTTAAATTTGCACTTAGCGGATTCTACTATTAAGAAGCCTATGGGAAGAATTAATGATGTTCTTATTCTTGCAAATATTAATTATGTGCCCATAGATTTTATTGTTCTTGATATTGATTGCAATCCGTCTTGTCCAATTATCCTTGGTAGACCATTTTTACACACTATCGGTGCCATGATTGATATTAAAGAAGGCAATATTAACTTTCAATTTCCCCTAAGGAAGGGTATGGAACACCTCCCTAGAACAATAATTAGGCCACCATATGAATCAATCATGAGGCATCTATTGGATCTCGAAACAAAGATGACAAAACTTAGATGCTTGCTTTATGCCTAGCTAGGGGCATGAAACAATAGCGCTTGTTTGTGTTGGGGAACGCAGTAATTTCAAAAAATTTCCTACGCACACGCAAGATCATGGTGATGCATAGCAACGAGAGGGGAGAGTGATGTCTACGTACCAACGCAGACCGACTGCAGAAGCGATCACACAACGTAGAGGAAGTAGTCGTACGTCTTCTTCCTGATCCAACCGATCCAAGCACCGTTACTCCGGCACCTCCGAGTTCTTAGCACACGTTCAGCTCGATGACGTTCCTCGGGCTCCGATCCAGCAAAGCGTCGAGGAAGATTTCCGTCAGCACGACGGCGTGGTGACGATCTTGATGTACTACCGACGCAGGGCTTCGCCTAAGCACTGTAACGGTATGTTCGAGGTGGAATTTGGTGGCAGGGGGCACCGCACACGGCTAAGGAACGATCAACTTGTGTGTCTTGTGGTGCCCCCTGCCCCCGTATATAAAGGCCAGGGGCAGGGGGTTCGGCCGGCTAGGAGGGAGGCGCAGGGAGGAGTCCTACTCCCACCGGGAGTAGGACTCCTTCCCCCCAATCCTATTCCAACTAGGATTCTTGGGGAAGAAGAGGAAAGAGGGGGCCGGCCCACCTCTCCTAGTCCTATTAGGACTTGGGAAAGGTGGGGGGCGCCGGCCAGGTGTGGGCTGCCTCTTCTCTCTTTTCCACTAAGGCCCAATAGGCCCATTTACCTCCCGGGGGGGTTCCGGTAACCCTCCCGGTAATCCGGTAAAATCCCGATTTCACCTGGAACACTTCCGGTGCCCAAACATAGGCATCCAATATATCAATCTTTACGTCTCGACCATTTCGAGACTCCTCGTCATGTCCGTGATCTCATCCGGGACTCCGAACAACCTTCGGTACATCAAAATGCATAAACTCATAATAACTGTCATCGTAACGTTAAGCGTACGGACCCTACGGTTCGAGAACAATGTAGACATGACCGAGACACGTCTCCGGTCAATAACCAATAGCGGGACCTGGATGCCCATATTGGCTCCTACATATTCTACGAAGATCTTTATCGGTCAGACCGCATAACAACATACGTTGTTCCCTTTGTCATCGGTATGTTACTTGCCCGAGATTCGATCGTCGGTATCCAATACCTAGTTCAATCTCGTTACCGGCAAGTCTCTTTACTCGTTCCGTAATACATCATCTCACAACTAACTTATTAGTTGCAGTGCTTGCAAGGCTTATGTGATGTGCATTACCGAGAGGGCCCAGAGATACCTCTCCGTCAATCGGAGTGACAAACCCTAATCTCGAAATACGCCAACCCAACATCTACCATTGGAGACACCTGTAATACTCCTTTATAATCACCCAGTTACGTTGTGACGTTTGGTAGTACCCAAAGTGTTCCTCCGGTAGATGGGAGTTGCATAATCTCATAGTTATAGGAACATGTATAAGTCATGAAGAAAGCAATAGCAACATACTAAACGATCGGGTGCTAAGCTAATGGAATGGGTCATGTCAATCAGATCATTCTACTAATGATGTGACCTCGTTAATCAAATAACAACTCCTTGTTCATGGTTAGGAAACATAACCATCTTTGATTAACGAGCTAGTCAAGTAGAGGCATACTAGTGACACTCTGTTGGTCTATGTATTCACACATGTATTATGTTTCCGGTTAATACAATTCTAGCATGAATAATAAACATTTATCATGATATAAGGAAATAAATAATAACTTTATTATTGCCTCTAGGGCATATTTCCTTCAGTCTCCCACTTGCACTAGAGTCAATAATCTAGATTACACAGTAATGATTCTAACACCCATGGAGCCTTGGTGCTGATCATGTTTTGCTCATGGAAGAGGCTTAGTCAATGGGTCTGCAACGTTCAGATCCGTATGTATCTTGCAAATCTCTATGTCTCCCACCTGGACTAAATCCCGGATGGAGTTGAAGCGTCTCTTGATGTGTTTGGTCCTCTTGTGAAATCTGGATTCTTTTGCCAAGGCAATTGCACCAGTATTGTCACAGAAGATTTTCATTGGACCCGATGCACTAGGTATGACACCCAGATCGGATATGAACTCCTTCATCCAGACTCCTTCGTTCGCTGCTTCCGAAGCAGCTATGTACTCCGCTTCACATGTAGATCCCTCTACGACGCTTTGTTTAGAACTGCACCAACTGACAGCTCCACCGTTTAAAGTAAACACGTATCCGGTTTGCGATTTAGAATCGTCCGGATCAGTGTCAAAGCTTGCATCAACGTAACCTCTTACGGTAAGCTCTTTGTCACCTCCATATACGAGAAACATATCCTTAGTCCTTTTTAGGTATTTCAGGATGTTCTTGACCGCTGTCCAGTGATCCATTCCAGGATTACTTTGGTACCTCCCTGCTAAACTTATAGCAAGGCACACATCAGGTCTGGTACACAGCATTGCATACATGATAGAGCCTATGGCTGAAGCATAGGGAACATCTTTCATTTTCTCTCTATCTTCTGCAGTGGTCGGGCATTGAGTCTTACTCAATTTCACACCTTGTAGCACAGGCAAGAACCCTTTCTTTGCTTGATCCATCTTGAACTTCTTCAAAATTTTGTCAAGGTATGTGCATTGTGAAAGTCCAATTAAGCGTTTTGATCTATCTCTATAGATCTTTATGCCTAATATGTAAGCAGCTTCTCCGAGGTCTTTCATCGAAAAACTTCTATTCAAGTATCCCTTTATGCTATCCAGAAATTCTATATCATTTCCGATAAGCAATATGTCATCCACATATAATATCAGAAATGCTACAGAGCTCCCACTCACTTTCTTGTAAATACAGGCTTCTCCAAAAGTCTGTATAAAGCCAAATGCTTTGATCACACTATCAAAGCGTTTATTCCAACTCCGAGATGCTTGCACCAGTCCATAAATGGATCGCTGGAGTTTGCATACTTTGTTAGCTCCTTTAGGATCGACAAAACCTTCTGGTTGTACCATATACAACTCTTCTTCCAGAAATCCATTCAGGAATGCAGTTTTGACATCCATTTGCCATATTTCATAATCATAAAATGCGGCAATTGCTAACATAATTCTGACGGACTTAAGCATCGCTACGGGTGAGAAGGTCTCATCGTAGTCAACCCCTTGAACTTGTCGAAAACCTTTTGCGACAAGTCGAGCTTTATAGACAGTAACATTACCGTCAGCGTCAGTCTTTTTCTTGAAGATCCATTTATTCTCAATTGCTTGCCGATCATCGGGCAAGTCAACCAAAGTCCATACTTTGTTCTCATACATGGATCCCATCTCAGATTTCATGGCCTCAAGCCACTTTGCGGAATCTGGGCTCACCATCGCTTCTTCATAGTTCGTAGGTTCATCATGATCTAGCATCATGACTTCCAGAACTGGATTACCGTACCACTCTAATGCGGATCTCACTCTGGTTGATCTACGTGGTTCAGTAGTATCTTGTTCTGAAGCTTCATGATCATCATCATTAGCTTCCTCACTGATTGGTATAGGTGTCGCAGAAACAGTTTTCTGTGATGTACTACTTTCCAATAAGGGAGCAGGTACAGTTACCTCGTCAAGTTCTACTTTCCTCCCACTCACTTCTTTCGAGAGAAACTCCTTCTCTAGAAATGATCCATTCTTAGCAACGAATGTCTTGCCTTCGGATCTGTGATAGAAGGTATACCCAACAGTTTCCTTTGGGTATCCTATGAAGACACATTTCTCCGCTTTGGGTTCGAGCTTATCAGGTTGAAGCTTTTTCACATAAGCATCGCAGCCCCAAACTTTGAGAAATGACAACTTTGGTTTCTTGCCAAACCATAGTTCATAAGGCGTCGTCTCAACGTATTTTGATGGTGCCCTATTTAACGTGAATGCGGCCGTCTCTAAAGCATAACCCCAAAACGATAGCGGTAAATCAGTAAGAGACATCATTGATCGCACCATATCTAGTAAAGTACGATTACGACGTTCGGACACACCATTACGCTGTGGTGTTCCGGGTGGCGTGAGTTGCGAAACTATTCCACAATTTTTCAAATGTACACCAAACTCGTAACTCAAATATTCTCCTCCACGATTAGATCGTAGAAATTTTATTTTCTTGTTACGATGATTTTCAACTTCACTCTGAAATTCCTTGAACTTTTCAAATGTTTCAGACTTATGTTTCATTAAGTAGATATACCCATATCTGCTTAAATCATCTGTGAAGGTGAGAAAATAACAATATCCGCCGCGAGCCTCAATATTCATCGGACCACATACATCGGTATGTATGATTTCCAACAAATCTGTTGCTCTCTCCATAGTACCGGAGAACGGTGTTTTAGTCATCTTGCCTATGAGGCACGATTCGCAAGTAGCAAGTGATTCATAATCAAGTGATTCCAAAAGCCCATCAGTATGGAGTTTCTTCATGCGCTTTACACCGATATGACCTAAACGGCAGTGCCACAAATAAGTTGCACTATCATTATTAACTTTGCATCTTTTGGCTTCTACATTATGAATATGTGTATCACTATCTTCGAGATTCAACAAGAATAGACCACTCTTCAAAGGTGCATGACCATAAAAGATATTATTCATATAAATAGAACAACCATTATTCTCTGATTTAAATGAATAACCGTCTCGCATTAAACAAGATCCAGATATAATGTTCATGCTCAACGCTGGCACCAAATAACAATTATTTAGGTCTAATATTAATCCCGAAGGTAGATGTAGAGGTAGCGTGCCGACCGCGATCACATCGACTTTGGAACCGTTTCCCACGCGCATCGTCACCTCGTCCTTTGCTAGTGTCCGCTTATTCCGTAGTCCCTGTTTCGAGTTGCAAATATTAGCAACAGAACCAGTATCAAATACCCAGGTGCTACTGCGAGCGCTAGTAAGGTACACATCAATAACATGTATATCATATATACCTTTGCTCACTTTGCCATCCTTCTTATCCGCCAAATACTTGGGGCA
Organism: Triticum monococcum; assembly: GCA_034509565.1. NCBI lineage: Eukaryota > Viridiplantae > Streptophyta > Magnoliopsida > Poales > Poaceae > Triticum > Triticum monococcum. Next base: position 402,430,080 of record CM067844.1, on the reverse strand, counting down.
GTTCCGCTTCCAGTGTCCAGTCTGCTTGCAGTAGAAGCACTCAGTTTCAGGCTTAGGTCCAGACTTGGGTTTCTTCTCTTGAGCAGCAACTTGCTTGCTGTTCTTCTTGAAGTTTCCCTTCTTCTTCCCTTTACCCTTTTTCTTGAAACTAGTGGTCTTGCTAACCATCAACACTTGATGCTCCTTTTTGATTTCTACCTCCGCAGCTTTCAGCATTGCGAAGAGCTCGGGAATAGTCTTGTTCATCCCTTGCATATTATAGTTCATCACGAAGCTCTTGTAGCTTGGTGGTAGTGATTGGAGAATTCTGTCAATGACGCAATCATCTGGAAGATTAACTCCCATCTGAATCAAGTGATTATTATACCCAGACATTTTGAGTATATGCTCACTGACAGAACTATTCTCCTCCATCTTACAGCTATAGAACTTATTGGAGACTTCATATCTCTCAATTCGGGCATTTGCTTGAAATATTAACTTCAACTCCTGGAACATCTCATATGCTCCATGACGTTCAAAACGTCGTTGAAGTCCCGATTCTAAGCCGTAAAGCATGGCACACTGAACTATCGAGTAGTCATCAGCTTTGCTCTGCCAGACGTTCATAACATCTGGCGTTGCTCCAGCAGCAGGCCTGTCACCCAGCGGTGCTTCCAGGACGTAATTCTTCTGTGCAGCAATGAGGATAATCCTCAGGTTACGGACCCAGTCCGTGTAATTGCTACCATCATCTTTCAACTTTGCTTTCTCAAGGAACGCATTAAAATTCAACGGAACAATAGCACGAGCCATCTATCTACAAGCAACATAAACAAGCAAGATACTATCAGGTACTAAGTTCATGATAAGTTTAAGTTCAGTTAATCAAATTACTTAGGAACTCCCACTTAGATAGACATCCCTCTAATCTTCTAAGTGATCACGTGATCCAAATCAACTAAACCATAACCGATCATCACGTGAGATGGAGTAGTTTTCAATGGTGAACATCGTCATGTTGATCATATCTACTATATGATTCACGCTCGACCTTTCGGTCTCTGTGTTCCGAGGCCATATCTGCATATGCTAGGCTCGTCAAGTATAACCTGAGTATTCTGCGTGTGCAAAACTGGCTTGCACCCGTTGTAGATGGACGTAGAGCTTATCATACCCGATCATCACGTGGTGTCTGGGCACGACGAACTTTGGCAACGGTGCATACTCAGGGAGAACACTTCTTGATAATTTAGTGAGAGATCATCTTATAAAGCTACCGTCAATCAAAGCAAGATAAGATGCATAAAAGGATAAACATCACATGCAATCAATATAAGTGATATGATATGGCCATCATCATCTTGTGCTTGTGATCTCCATCTCCGAAGCACCGTCATGATCACCATCGTCACCGGTGCGACACCTTGATCTCCATCGTAGCATCGTTGTCGTCTCGCCAATCTTATGCTTCCACGACTATTACTATCGTTTAGTAATCTAGTAAAGCATTACATCGCGATTGCATTGCATACAATAAAGCGACAACCATATGGCTCCTGCCAGTTGCCGATAACTTAGTTACAAAACATGATCATCTCATACAATAAAATCAGCATCATGCCTTGACCATATCACATCACAACATACCCTGCAAAAACAAGTTAGACGTCCTCTACTTTGTTGTTGCAAGTTTTACGTGGCTGCTACGGGCTTAAGTAAGAACTCATCTCACCTACGCATCAAAACCACAACGATAGTTCGTCAAATAGACTCCGTTTTAACCTTCTCAAGGACCGGGCGTAGTCACACTTGGTTCAACTAAAGTTGGAGAGACAGTCTTCCGCAAGCCATCTATGTGCAAAGCACGTCGAGGGAACCGGTCTCGCGTAAGAGTACGCGTAAGGTTGGTCCGGATCGTCTCAACCAACAATGCCGCCGAACCAAAGTATGACATGCTGGTAGGCAGTATGACTTGTATCGCCCACAACTCACTTGTGTTCTACTCGTGCATATAACATCAAACCATAAAACCTAGGCTCGGATGCCACTGTTGGGGAACGCAGTAATTTCAAAAATTTTCCTGCGCACACGCAAGATCATGGTGATGCACAGCAACGAGAGGGGAGAGTGATGTCTACGTACCAACGCAGACCGACTGCGGAAGCGATCACACAACGTAGAGGAAGTAGTCGTACGTCTTCTTCCTGATCCAACCGATCCAAGCACCGTTACTCCGGCACCTCCGAGTTCTTAGCACACGTTCAGCTCAATGACGTTCCTCGGGCTCCGATCCAGCAAAGCGTCGAGGAAGAGTTCCGTCAGCACGACGGCGTGGTGACGATCTTGATGTACTACCGACGCAGGGCTTCGCCTAAGCACTGTAACGGTATGTTCGAGGTGGAATTTGGTGGCAGGGGGCACCGCACACGGCTAAGGAACGATCAACTTGTGTGTCTTGTGGTGCCCCCTGCCCCCGTATATAAAGGCCAGGGGCAAGGGGTTCGGACGGCTAGGAGGGAGGCGCAGGGAGGAGTCCTACTCCCACCGGGAGTAGGACTCCTTCCCCCCAATCCTATTCCAACTAGGATTCTTGGGGAAGAAGGGGAAAGAGGGGGCCGGCCCACCTCTCCTAGTCCTATTAGGACTTGGGAAAGGTGGGGGGCGCCGGCCAGGTGTGGGCTGCCTCTTCTCTCTTTTCCACTAAGGCCCAATAGGCCCATTTACCTCCCGGGGGGGTTCCGGTAACCCTCCCGGTAATCCGGTAAAATCCCGATTTCACCCGGAACACTTCCGGTGCCCAAACATAGGCTTCCAATATATCAATCTTTACGTCTCGACCATTTCGAGACTCCTCGTCATGTCCGTGATCTCATCCGGGACTCCGAACAACCTTCGGTACATCAAAATGCATAAACTCATAATAACTGTCATCGTAACGTTAAGCGTACGGACCCTACGGTTCGAGAACAATGTAGACATGACCGAGACACGTCTCCGGTCAATAACCAATAGCGGGACCTGGATGCCCATATTGGCTCCTACATATTCTACGAAGATCTTTATTGGTCAGACCGCATAACAACATACGTTGTTCCCTTTGTCATCGGTATGTTACTTGCCCGAGATTCGATCGTCGGTATCCAATACCTAGTTCAATCTCGTTACCGGCAAGTCTCTTTACTCGTTCCGTAATACATCATCTCACAACTAACTTATTAGTTGCAGTGCTTGCAAGGCTTATGTGATGTGCATTACCGAGAGGGCCCAGAGATACCTCTCCGTCAATCGGAGTGACAAACCCTAATCTCGAAATACGCCAACCCAACATCTACCATTGGAGACACCTGTAATACTCCTTTATAATCACCCAGTTACGTTGTGACGTTTGGTAGTACCCAAAGTGTTCCTCCGGTAGATGGGAGTTGCATAATCTCATAGTTATAGGAACATGTATAAGTCATGAAGAAAGCAATAGCAACATACTAAACGATCGGGTGCTAAGCTAATGGAATGGGTCATGTCAATCAGATCATTCTACTAATGATGTGACCTCGTTAATCAAATAACAACTCCTTGTTCATGGTTAGGAAACATAACCATCTTTGATTAACGAGCTAGTCAAGTAGAGGCATACTAGTGACACTCTGTTGGTCTATGTATTCACACATGTATTATGTTTCCGGTTAATACAATTCTAGCATGAATAATAAACATTTATCATGATATAAGGAAATAAATAATAACTTTATTATTGCCTCTAGGGCATATTTCCTTCAGTTTGGAGGCAACCCAATGAATAAAATTTATTTTTGATTTTTTCTTCCTGTTTTTGAGTGTTAGCACAACTATGCTACTGTTATGATTGTGTTTTTTGTGTTTTAATTACTGTCTGTGCCAAGTAAAGCCTTTAGGATCTTGCTGAAAAAACAGAAACTTTTGCGCTCACGAAAATAATTTTCATTTTTAACCAGAGAGCGATAAAATACCAATTAATATTGAATAAGACTAATATACAAATTTCATAGGTCATCCTAATTTTTCAGAGTTTTTAGAGTTACGTAAGTATTCAAAATATTCAAATTGCTAAAGACTGTTCTGTTTTTGACAGATTCTGTTTTCTTTGTGTTGTCTACTTGTTTTGATGATTCTATGGTTTTCTTTAATGATTTTTGGCATAGAGTAGTTGGAATACAATAGATATAATGCAATAACAAAATATGCATTGGTTTTCTACAATACTTACAATAGTGATTTGCTTTCTTATACTAACGGATCTCATGGAGGCTTTGTTGAGTTTTGTGTGATTGAAGTTTTCAAGTTTTGGGTTATCTTACGATGGATGAAGGAATAAGGAGTAAGAAGAGCCTAAGCTTGGGGATGCACCGGCATCCCCCGATATTATCCAAAGAGAAGCAAACAACTAAGCTTGGGGATGCCCCGAGTGGCATCCCCTCTTTCTTCTAACGACCATCGGCATTTTACTCGAAGCTATATTTTCATTTGTCGCATACTATGTGTTTTGCTTGGAGCGTCTTGTATGAAATGAGTCTTTTCTTGTTTTGATGTGTGTTTTAAGTCTTGATCCCTTTCTGTACACACTTGTTTGAGAGAGCCAAAATTATGTCATGACTTGTTAGAATTGCTCTCTATGCTTCACTCAATTTTTATGAGTTATGGATTTGCTCTAGTGCTTCTCTTATATTTTTTTGAGCACGGTGTGCTTTAGTATTTTCGAAGAAATGCTCTCTTGCTACACTTAGATTTATTTGAGAGTTAGCAAAATTTTCAAGAAATTCTCTCTTGCTTCACTTAAATTGATTTGAGAGAAAAAAATTATGCTCATGATCTTCACTTATATTTGTTTGAGCTTATCAAAAGCAACACATGAAAATTAGTCCCGAAGTGATAGATATCCAAGAAGGATATAATAAAAACTTTCATGAAGATCATTAGACAAAATAAACTTGATTCTTAGTAATAGTTTTGAGATATGATGATGTGATATGTGAGTCATCTTGATGAGTAATTATGTTTTAGTAAGAACATTGATGTTAAGGTTTGTGATTCCCTATGCAAGCATGAAAGTCAATAGTCTTGCAACGAAATTATATCCTACTTGTGGTGCATTATTCAGTGTTAATTATGCTTAATGCTCGCTTATGAGATTATTCATTTCTTCATTGGTCTCTTCTAAATCTTTTGCTAGCCTTCATTTTGCACTAAGTACGGTCACTACTTGTGCATCCAAAACCCTTTAAACCAGTTTTGCCACATGAGTCCATTATATCTACCTATATGCAGTATTCTTTTACCGTTCTAAGCAAATTTGTATGTGCCATATCTAATATTCAAAATAAATTTCTCTTTTGTGTGCTCGCACCGCTCGCGCGGCGGTGAGGGGTGGCTAATATTTTCCATGCTAGATGTGTTATTCTCACGATGAGTGTTTATTCACTTGTCATTGCATGAGAGTAAGGCAAAGGTATTAGGGATTCCTAGTACCGAAATGAAAAATGAATTTACTTTATGTTGTCAAATAATAAATTCCTTGGAAAGTGTTGGTATGGAAGGCACCCGTGGATACGGTTAGCCATGGAAAGTGAAAGTACGATGGAAAAAGGAATAAACTTTAATTTCTGTTTGGGAACCACCTATGATATATCTAGCATGGAAAGTGAAAGTATGGTGGAAAAAGGAGTAAACTTTAATTTATGTTTGGGAACCGCCTATGATATATCTAGCATGGAAAGTGTTGGGAACTCTAAACCGTCTTCGTTGGTGGGAAAAGTATGCCTCTCAAAAAATTTTCATCTCTCAATTTTCACTCTAAGCTCTAGCACCTCTACAAATCCCTACTTCCCTCTACGCAGGGCCTTTCTTTTACTTCATGCAATTTTTATTTTTGAATTTGTGTCTCCATCCTCTGTTATAAAAGCACCAACTAGGGGGCACCATGATCGTACTTGAGCGCCGGGTGTAGTTAATATGCGAGTGTGTTTCATGAATGGATCAATGATTGAGCATGATGGGCTAGGGATAGATTATTTTAGCGTTGATATTTTGAAAGAAATGGTTGCTTGTTGATATGCTTGAGTATTTAAGTTATCATGTCAAAACAAGACTATTGCTTTGAATAATATAAAAGTCCAAATGTCCATGCTATAAAGAAAAGAATATGAGATGACATGTTAGGCAACATTCCACATCAAAAATTCTGTTTTTAGCATTTACCTACTCGAGGACGAGCAAGAATTAAGCTTCGGGATGCTGATACGTCTCCAATGTATCTATAATTTTTGATTGTTCCTTGCTGTTATATTATCAATCTTGGATGTTTTACAATCATTTTATATCATTTTTTGGTAATAACCTATTGACATAGTGACAAGTGCCAGTTGCTGTTTTTGCATGTTTTTTACATCGCAGGTAATCAATATCAAACGGAGTCCAAATGCAGCGAAACTATTTGTGGATTTTTTTGGACCAGAAGACAACCCATGGGCCGAAGAAGCACCTAGGGGTTGCTCCGAGGGGAGCACAACCCACCAGGGCACGGCTGGAGGCCCAGACACACCCTGGTGGGTTGTGCCCACCTCGAGTGCCCCCCTGGAACGCCTCTTTACTCTATAAATATTGTCGGTGTCCTGGGAACAGGGATCCCCAGACTTGCCTTCCTGCGGCCAACGGCGTGGCTCCGCCAGCGGACCCATACGGCCCATCTTCACCAGCAAACACTCAAGACCCTCGCGAGGGGTTGAGCCTCACGAGGCGGACGATGCAAGACCTCCTCGAGGGCGGCCTCACAAGGCTGGCTCGCGAGGGGTGGAGAGATCAATGCAAGGGTCACCTCGCGAGCTTCCTGTGATGCAAGCCATGATGACCGGGGCCAGGCGGGCGCCAGCGCGCGCAGTGTCCTCGTTTCCTCTTCGGTGCTAAAGGGACAAGCACAGGCGAGGAGTCCCGAGGCATCAGGCAAAGGTTTCCATATTAGTGCAACAAGACCAAGACCAGTAGGACGGCAAGACAGAAGTCACCGTGGAGCCCAGGACGGCGTCACCACCAGATCCTTTGGCAAGCGAAGACCACCTTTAGTCAGGATAACTTGTTCTAGTTGTATCCCATCAAATTTGGCCATTGTGGCATCCCTTCCCGCTAGCATTTGGGAAGCGGACCAGGGCCTCTATAAATAGGGCTAGCCACCATAGTAGGAGGCAACTGATCGGAGGCCATTCAAATCATCCTCATCCCCACAAACTCACCAAGCACAAGGGCAACTCTCCTTAGGAGGCTGCTCTTCCCTTGTAACTGTTCATCCTTAGCCCAAGAGGCAATCCACCACACCACACTATGAGTTCAACGCGCTGAGCCTTGAGATCGCGATGAGGGAGAGTGCAAGGGGGAGGAGAGATCTTCGTGCGCACCCCAGTGTTTGAACCTCAAAGGTTTTGCCGGAAACCAAAATCCAACATTTGGCACACCAGGTAGGGCTGCCCAGAAGCTTTCCTTCCATTGATCCACGTTCCACCGCTCCACCGCATCCATGTCAGATGCGCGTCGAGCCCGCGCCGAGCGCCAGGCCGCTCTCGGCGCCTGTGTCGCTCAGACAGCCTCTGTCGGTGGGCCTCCCCATTGTTCTCCATCTCCTGTTGCCAACACCGCTACCGGCCCGGCAGCAAACGAGCAGCAAGCATCATCATTGCACCCCTCCGTGCAGCGGGACGGCCGCACCGCCACCCCGTCGCTGACTCCGGCCGGCTCATCATCTCACGCTCGCCGTGCACCCACAGATGCGCAGGCTGCGGTGCTCATGGCATGCAAGCTCCTACGCTAACGCTCGGTCGACGACCTCTACGAGGACTGGTTGGACCGCATCGCCGAGCTCGTCAGCGCCGATGGGCGCTCTGCTGCACCATCCCTCTTGCTGCCTCGCCCACCTCCGGTCGTGGGCGACATAGCTCACGGAGCGCCTCAGCCACCTCCGCATCAAGACGGCGCCCTTGCGCCAAGACGCGCAGCTCACAGAGCGCCACCACCCCCTCCGCGTCAAGACGGTGTCCTCGCCCCAAGACGCATGGTCCCGCGGCGTGATCCGCCACTCCGTGTGCCCGCACATGAAGAAGGAAGCTGCCAAGAGGTTCCCCGGCCGCAAGTAAACGCTCTAGCGCTCCTGGCGCCACCACGACAAGACCACGTGCCGCCTGCGGTGGCGGTGCGCAGGCATCAAGGGTAGGCTATGCCGCTGCCGAGGACCCCGGTGGCCACCACAGCCTGCCGCGCCTTCACTCTCGAGCTGCGCATCATCGTTTGGCCAAGAAGTTCAAGCCGGATCTGCCTCCGCGCTACGACAGCACCCCCAACCCCCCCGGAGTTCTTGCAGCTCTACGAGTTGAGCATTGAGGCGGCCAACAACGACAAAAAGGTCATGGCAAACTTGTTTCACATGGCTCTCAAGGATGGCGCCCTCCCATGGCTCCTGAACCTGTTTGCGGGATCAATCTCCTCCTGGGTTGAGATGCGCAACCGCTTCATCGCCAACTTCCAGGGCACTCGTGGCCACCCTCCGGGCGTGGGTGACCTGCGCCGCATCAAGCAACAGCCAGGAGAGACCCTGCATAAGTACATCCAACGCTTCAATAGCGTTCGGCTCAAGATCCCCAAGGTGATGGATGAGGCCACCATCTCAGCGTTTTCAGATGGCATCCGTGACATCAAGACAAAGGAGGAGCTCGCCATCCACGAGGAGCTATGGATGACTCTGGAGCTGTTCAACATAGCAACCAAGTGTGCAAGAGCTGAGGAGGGGCATCTCTCCCTCCTCGAGCTCCCTGCTGCCGATGAAGAGGAGAAAAAGGCCAAGGTCAAGGACGTGAAGCGCAAGGGAGTAGCCATACTTGTGGCAGAGCCGGACACGAAGCGCGGCCGGGACTACCCCGAGTCGTCCAAGGGAAGCCATCCGTTCTGCGTCTTCCACAACGCACACGGCCAAAACACCAACGATTCGGTCGACGCCCCGAGCGCAACGACCGGGGCTACGACCGAGGAGGAGGACGAGGTAGAGGACGCTGGGACGACCGCGGCACCCGCCAGGAGTGGCGCGACCGGCCTTGTGAGGACCACTGCCAGGAGCAGCCTCGTGAGGGCGCCTCGGGCGACCAGCCTTGTGAGGACCAACCTTAGTGCAATCCTGGCCTCCCTCCGCTGCCACCACCACCAAGAAGGAACGACGACCACCATCAGGACGAGGGGGCTAGGGGCTTCCAAGAGCCGTGCGCCATCGCTTGCATCATGGGTGGTGCTCAGGCCCTGGCTTCCTAGCGCATCTTCAAACAGTTCTCTTTCGAGGTGAATGCAGCCCTCCCCAGGCTCGAGGCCACGCGCCCGCTCAGGTGGTCCATGTACGCCATCACCTTCAGCTCAGCGGACCAGCTCAAATGCGCGGCGACCGCCGGCATCCTCTTGATGCTCTGTTCACCCGTCATCAGCAATATCCAAGTCACCAAAACCCTTAGTGACGGCGGCGCGGGGCTCAGTGTCCTATCCACCGAGGCGTTCGACAGCCTTCAAGTACCCTATGATCAGCTGCAGCCTACTAAGCCCTTCTCAGGAGTGACCGACGACTCCACCCCGATAGGGCAAGTTCATCTCCCTGTCACCTTCGGTCAGCGCGACAACTACCACACCGAGCTCGTCAACTTCGACGTCACGCACATCCGTCTGCTGTACAATGCCATCCTCGGGTACCCAGCATTAGCCAATTTATGGTAGTGACCCACCATGGCTACAAGGTCCTCAAGATGCGAAGAAGCAGCGGCATCATCACAGTCCCCTGCGAAGAAAGAGATGCGGTGTGCTCCCTCAAGCGCGCCTTCCAAGTTGCAGCGATCGAAGACCCTGACAGCGAGGGCACACAGTACCCTCCTGAAGCCACCCCAAGAAGAAGAAGCAACTACTCCGCACATGGCCTCATGGGAGCGGCACCTCTAGTGGTGCCACATCAGGATCGGCGCCCTCACCTGGGGCACCTCCCTCCCTCGCATAGGAAGGCGCGCCCGGCACCCTCCTCGGGCAGGGCTCGGGGGCTCTCTTCTGGAGGGTCCCAGACCTAGCCGACATCACGAGGGAGGCGCTTGGGCACCACGTGGAGGCGTGCTTCGCGACACATTTCCCTCAGGAGGGCACCGGGCAAGGAGCGCCCGGCGCTCAGGAGTTCATCATCAAGGCCACCGAGGAGCTTCAGGAAGCAAGGGAAACATGCGGCGACCGCCGCCCACATGGTGCAGCTCCCCATCCAGGCGAGGGTGGCGAGCTGCGCGTCTGCGTCAACATCCCAGGGCTCAACACGGCCGCATCTCAGGAGCGCTTTTGGCCATCGTGTGCTGGCCGGTGCGAGGGTCCACCTCACAGCTACGTTCATGTCGTTTGGCCTACCGAGCGTGGCAGCTGCCTTCCAGCGCAACCTACGAAGCATCCTGGCAACCTAGGAGGCCAGGCATCACGCGGTCCTAGCGGAGATGGAGACGGTCCTGAGGGAGCCACCTGAGCCCCCAGAGCCTCCCGAGGCTCAGGGTCTTGGCGGCTCATGAGGGGAGACTTCTTCAGTGCGCGCCTTCAGCTACCCCAACGCTCCTTCGACAACAAAACCAGGTGACATTTTCCAAGTTCATTCAGCTGGGAGCGCCCCTCGGGCTACATTATTCTCATGTCGCATGGGCCTGTCCCTGTGGCGTGTATCCTTCCGCATTTTTAGCATACTTTACTGGGGGCGCCCCTCAGGCTGCATCATTCCCAGGCCGCTCGGGTCCTTCCCAGTGGCATGAATCGTTCTCGCATCTATCTAAGCTAGCTGGTTCCCATGCATGATTTATTTATAGTCATCCCTTGCTTGATTGTCACTTGCCGCGGCTGCCCGCGTCGTGGATCTGCCCCATGCTCGTCCCGCAACGGGAGCTACTCACCCTGGCACGACGCTTGTGCTCGGGTCCGTCCCTGCAACACAGACAAATCTGAGCGGTCGAGCTCTGGCTCGCGGCACGCCCGCGCACGTCACCTCACCAGGCCCTCAGTGCCTTCATCTTCTCGTGGAGCGACCAGTGGCAGACCGGCAATCGTAGTGGCAATTTGTGTCCCTCCTCGCGCTAACCTGCAGGAACCTCCTAAGGACAACAGCAGGCGGTACTGCGGGCTCCACTTCTCCCATGCAATTCGCTTGCGCGTTAAAAGGGGGGCTCCTGAGCATCGCGACTTATGAGCTATTACTGGCTCTCCAGCCCTCACCCCCTGGCCTTGACCACGGCACCAGGACCTGGCATACCAGCGGCGGCTGAGCTCACTCGAGGGCCAGGACCTGAGGACGTAGAGCACATAGAAGAGCGTGGAGAAGAGGGGAGGCTTGCATGGGCCTAACCTAGCTACACTACGGCCGTCGATGCACGAGTCTGGCGCAGCACAAGGAACCGACTCTGGACTACCAAGATAAGTTCTGGCCGGGTCGACCGAGCGCTACGGCATAGGATTCTCACTTGTTGCAGCCTTGTCACGACAATGTCGCCTCCCTTTCCTACCTCTCGGTGGCTGCTTGTGCGCTAAAGGGGACCTCTTGAGCATTGTGCCTCAGGAGCTCTTACTGGACCTTGGGCCGCTCAGCTCCTGGCCTTGACCACGACATCGCGACCTGGCATACTAGCGACGGCTGCAGCCTGCCTGGGGACCGGGGCCTGTCGGTGTAGAGGACCAAGCTGCAGCGGGGTTGGAAAGGGGAGACCGAGCCGAAACAGGACATGCGTTCGCAAATTTTCATAATAAGGATAATATCAACAGAAGACATTACAGACCCTTTACACGCCCCCGCGGGGTCCATCTCGATTCCTCACAGGGAACAAAAGAAGGGAGTTTTGAGGGGGCCTATATACACACGACATCGCGGCCAACGCTATCATCAACAGTGGGCCACGGGAGGCCGGCGCCAACCCCATCCAGATCAGCGACGGTGGCGGCCGAACGCTGTGGCCTTGCTCCGGGCGCGGCGAGTGCTCGGGGGCATGTAGCTGTCGTCGCTTGTCTCTGGGGTCTCGTAGGGCTCAGGAGAGTCGCTGGACTCCCAAGCACCGCCGCTACTTCTGGAGGAAGGAAGGCTCGGCGTTGCCTGCTGCGCCATACCGACGACCCCCTTCAGGACAACACTCGAAGCAGCGGCCTTCCTCGTCGAAGACCTTGAAGAACATCGTGGAGGAGCCGTCGTACTCAAAATGGATGGCGAGGGTGCCTTCCGCATGGCAGACTCGAGCAACCTCATCCCAGCCACGGGTCATGAAGATCTTGCCTGGGGAGACGGCTTCAACCTCCGCTCCAGTCGCCGGGGCGTCGCAGTCAGCGTGCTGCAGCCAAAGCTCGAGGGGGCCCCTCGGCGGCATCTCGGCGGAGAAGATCTGTGGAAAGCGAATCCAAGTGCGCGGAGGCATCGCCGCCCACATCACGAGTTCGCGCGAGGAGTCCGCGGCGTGGGCTCCTGGGGCGACGGCGTGCATCACCATGGCGCAGCGACCACAACCATGGCGTGGGCGGCGCCACTCACCGCCTCTCCCTCCGGAGCCCTTGCCTTGGGCGTACAGAGGCAACAGATACCCAGGAGGTGGACGCTCGCACCAAGGCCTCGGTACCTCCGGCCTCACGACTACGTCGCGGCGGTGGGCTAGCCTCTTCTTCGATGGAAGTGGCCCGGGCTCGTCGTGGTTTTTTTTCCTTCTCTACGGCTGAGAACCTCTGTATCGGCACCATGAGTGTCGCTGCTAGCGATGAAGCAAGGGAGAAGAAGCGAGCAGAGCAGAAAGGGATGAGCGATGGGGGCTCCACCCCCTCCTCATTTATAGCGGGAGAAGGCCAACTGGCGATCCCCACGATCACAGGTAATGATGATTTTTCTTTGCATGCAGCAGGGACTCGTCAAGTCGGGCAGTTGCCGAGGCAGCGTGGGGAAGCGGAGATGCCCACGTCCCAATAGTCGCCACGCGTCAACCGAGGCCGGAGGTTGTTGGGGCCCGCGGAGCTCCGCACTTGCCCCTTGGCTTCGCCTCAAAGGCAAGTCCGAGCGTGCCTTGGCCCCGGGGGCTACTGTCGGCGTCCTGGGAACGGGGGTCCCCAGACTTGCCTGTTTGCGGCCCACGGCGTGGCTCCGCTAGCGGCCCCGTATGACCCATCTTCACTAGCAAAACACTCAAGACCCTCGCGAGGGGCCAAGCCTCAGAAGGCGGACGATGCAAGACCTCCTCGGGGGCGGCCTCACTAGGCTGGCTCGTGAGGGGCGGAGAGATCAAGGCAAGGGGCAAGTCGCGAGGTTCCTGTGATGCAAGCCATGACTACCGGGGCCAGGCGGGCACCAGCGCGCGCAGTGTCCTCGTTTCCTCTTTGGTGCTAAAGGGGCAAGCGCAGGAGAGGAGTCCCGAGGCATCAGGCAAAGGTTTCCATATTAGTGAAACGAGACCAAGTCCAGCAGGACGGCAGGACGGAAGTCACCGTGGAGCCCAGGACGGCGTCACCACCAGAGCCTTTGGCAGGCGAAGACCACCTTTAGTCACGATAACTTGTACTAGTTGTCTCCCTTCAAATTTGGCCGGTCTGGCATCTGTCAGATTTCGGGTTCCGGCAGACCCTTAAGGTTCGAACACTGGGGTGCGCACGGAGATTACGCCTTCTACCTCCCCGCCTCACAAAGAACTAAACTACTAAAAGAACTGCACAAGGGACACAAGATTTATACTGGTTCGGGCCACCATTGTGGTGTAATACCCTACTCTAGTGTGTGGTTGGTGGATTGCCTCCTGGGGCTGATGATGATGAACAATACAAGGAGGAACAGCCTCGCAATGGTCTGTTCTTGACTGGGGCGATGAACTGCTAGGAGGAGTTCAGTCACCCTTCTCTCTCTCTCTGATTTCGATCTCTCTACCATTTGGGTGGCTGGTCCTATTTATAGAGGCCCTGGTCCTCTTCCCAAATATCGAGCGGGAAGGGAGCCAACAATGGTGGGCTAATTTGAAGGGGGACAGCAAGTATCGACTATCCTGACAAAAACAGTCTTCGCCTGCGCAAAGCTCTGGTGATGACGCCGTCTTGGGCTCCACGGTGACCTCCGTCTCGTAGTCCTCCTGGTCTTGGTCTCGTTGCACCGAAATGGCAACCTTTGCCTGATGCCTCGGTACTCCGCGGCTGCGCTTGCCCCCTTTGCACCAAAGAGGAAAGAAGGACGCTGCGCGCAGTGGCACCCTCCTGGTGCCCTGAGTCGTCATGGCTTGTGTCACGGGCATCTCGCGAGGTACCCCGCCTTGATCTCTCCGCCTCCTCGCGAGCCAGCCTGACGAGACCGTGCCTGAGGAAGCTCCATTTCGTCCGCCTCGCGAGGCTTGGCCCCTCGTGAGGGTCTTAAGTCTTGTGTTGATGAAGATGGGCCATGCTGGGCCTCCTTTGAGCCACTCCGCAGGCCGCAGGCAGGCAAGTTTGGGGACCCCCGTTCCCAGAACGCCGACAGTAGCCCCCGGGCCCAAGGCGCGCCCGGACCTGGCCTTGCCGAGAGGCAAAAGGGCAAGGGCGAAGCGCCGCGGGCCCTAACAACCTGCGGCCTTGGGCGCCGCGTGGCGGTTGACTAGACACCAGTGCCTCAGCAACCGTGCAGGTTGATAAAGGAGCGGCATCTGCCCAGACTTTGCCTTTTTCTTTCTCCGGTTGCTGCTCAGATCCCCTTTCTTGCGCCTCCCCTTTCTTCCTCCAAACCTCCAGATCTACTCCGACTGCGTGACCTAGGAAGCCATGGCGCCTCGCCAGCCTCCGGCCGAAGCTTGGTACTCTCCCGCTCTGGACTCGCCGAATGTGTCCAAGGCTGGCCTTGCCCGGCTACGCCAGATGGCGGAGGCGCAGGGCATCAACGGGACGAAGGTGTTCAAGGCTGGCTTCGCCACCCCTGAGGGCCGAGGGAGCACCTTTTATCCTCTCTTTGTAAGCTCCATTGCTGCGGGCCTGGTGCCTCCCTTCTCCGAGTTCTTCTCTGTCCTCCGCCATTACAACTTGCAGGCTCTGCATCTCCACCCCAACTCCGTTCTTCTTCTGGCAATCTTCGCTTACTACTGCGAGGCCCACGTAGGGGTGCAGCCTTCAGTAGCCTTGCTGCGCCACTATTTCTCCCTCCGGGTCACCCGCGGTTCTCCTTCCGCGTGCGCGGGCTTTGTTGCGTACGGCGGCACCATTGCCATCTCGAATCCCAGGAAGAGGATTGAGGGCTTCCGGAGCAAGTGGGTCTTGGTACATGCCGGGCGCGTCCATCCTAGGCTGATCTTGCCAACGGAGCTGCCCGCGAGCTCCGGCGACCTCGGCCGAGCGGAGCTCACGGACCCCCGCGCAAAACTGGTGTTGGAGAAGATGGACGCGGACCTGAGGCCGGCCAGCACGGCGGCGGCGAAGTTGACCGGTGCGTCGCTGCTGAGGGAGTTCCTGGAGCACCAGCTGGCTCCACTCCGGCGGTACTCACCTCCGATGTGGAGGCCTCACCCGAGCCCCACGGCCTTGAGCGATGAAGATTTGACCGTGGTCCTCCAATCTCTGGTCGGGGGCGAGGTGGCAAGGCTAGAGGGCGCTCCCAAGCCCTTGTTCCTTCGCGACGACTGGGAGGAGGTGGTGAAGTCCATGCCCGTTTTTAACGGGGACGGGCTCGTGCCCGTGGCGGCTTCCGAGGGACCGGTGGCGTGCCCTCCGGCGACTCCAGCAAGGAGGAGGAGGAAGAGGAGCGGGGAAAGGGGCCCGACTCCGAGGCGACCGATGGAGAGTCGAGGGCTCCCCTCCCCCGGTGCAGGCCCCGCAGTCTCCGCCTTTCTTCGAGCGATGATGACGAGGATGAAGATGAGAAGGCCAACGGGAGCTTGCCCCCGATCCCGAAGAAGGATAGGACAGGGCTGATCCCCCGCGGGCCTACCCCTGCCCCGCTGCAGTCTGCAGACGCGCCTTCTGCTTCCAAGGTCGACCCTTCCAGCCGGCTGTCGGGCTTCACGTTTGGCCGGAGGCTGCCCGAGCTCTCCGGCGATGTCCCGTATGTGCTTGAACCTTGTCTTTATTTCTTGTTCTGCTGCCGAGGCTTGACGTTCGCATCTCTTGAATAGGCTGGAGCCCGTGGCGAAGAAGCTGAAGGGGGCTCCTGAGGCTCCATCCAAGGCAGCGCCTCCCCCTGCGAAGGAGGTGATCGTGGCGCGCGGGCTTCTCCCGCCCGGTCGTCCTCGCGAGGCCAGGCCGAGCTGGCTGGGGCGAGCTCAGCCCCCGTGGCCCAAGTGACTCCTGTGGCGCCTTTGTCCACTGCCGCCACCATAGCCGCTGTGGTGCAGCAGGCTCCACCTCAGGGCGTTGTGGTCTTGCCGTCGCCGCCTTCTTCCTGCATTCCAACGACTGTCGTTTCTCCAACTCCTCCTGCCGTCCTGGAGCATGCTGTTGCTGGACTGGACCGGCTGTGGCAGGATCTTCTTGGCGCTGACCCTCGCCTGGTAGCCGGGCGCTTGGAGCTGGCTTCAGGATGGATTCGCTCCGACGCCTCGATCCGGGCGGCGCTGGTTCAAGCCTCGACGGCCTGCGACTAGGATAGGCAGGCCATCCTTGAGACGAAGGCTGCTCGTGATGCAGCCCTGGGGGAGGTGGTTGAAGCCCGCGGTCGTTGCAAGGTGCTGGAGGACGAGCTGCAAGGCCTGCGGGACCAGCTCGCGAAGGAGGCTCATCTTCACCAGGAGCAAGAAGAAGGCATGAAGGCGCGCGAGGCGGCCATTGGGGACCGGGAGGCCAAGCCTCAAGAAGCGCCGCGACCGCCTGGGCGCGCTGGGAGAGGAGCTGGAGGCGACAAAGGTCGAGTTGGCCCGCAAGGCCAAGGTTCTTGCCGAGGATCGCGTGGCCTGCGCGGACATGGAGAAGAAGGCTCGTGCTTCGCTGAAGATGCTCTACGCCACTGGACTGGAGAGCCCGCTGGCCGGCGCCGAGGATGGCCCCGCCAAGCTGCTTCCCTTCCTGGTTCGTGCCCTTGAGGATGTCACTCTTGGCCTTGGCCCCACGGCCGAGGCCGAGGCGCGCGCCCTGTCTTCTGTTGCGCTGACGCGGGTCTTCACCCACATCTACCTTCGCGACCCCAGCGCCGACCTCGACAGCCTGCTAGAGCCAGTAAGTGGTGAGGGTGCTGCTGCCGCTGCCGAGGCCGTGAAGGGTCGCGCAGAAGCTCTGCCGGGGAAGTTCCGAGCCTTCAGCACCAAGCCGAAGCAGGGTGCTTCCGGTTATGCTACTCCGTGAGGCGGGGCCACCCGCACTGCTCCACCGCCGCCAAGTCACTCCGCTGCTGCCCTGCTTTTAATTCCTGCCTCATGTATCATGCCTCGGGGAGGCGTTTAAACTTGCGTTTGGTATTGAGACAACAGTATGGGCTATAATATTTGCTTTTAAGTTCCTTGAATTTTATGCTTTCCCTCCCTACTTGCTTGTGTTCTACGCCGGCAGAGCCCGGCCCCGCGCGTACCTCACCCAGCATTAGCCCTGACCGGAAACCAGGACGGGACCAAAGGAGTGAGGGGCTACGGAGCCAGTTAGGCTCCTGAGTCGCGATGCTCAGGAGTCCCCCTTAGTGCACGAACAACAATTAGGGATGTGTGATGTAGGTGAATCTTCCATTTTACGTCTGCGGAGCCCGACCCCGTGCGTACCTCACCCAGCATAGCCTTTCGGAACTAAGGAGTGAGGGGCTACAGGACCAGTTAGGCTCCTGAGTCGTGATGCTCAGGAGTCCCCCTTGACGCGCAAACAACATGTGATTAGGTGAGATTCGAGTGGGACCACCGTTCTATGTCTGCAGAGCCCGGCCCCACGCGTGCCTCACCCAGCATAGCCTTTCGGAACTAAGGAGTGAGGGGCTACGGGACCAGTTAGGCCCCTGAGTCGCGATGCTCAGGGGTCCCCCTTGACGCTCAAACGGCCTTCATACCTTGGCTCCGCTCGGGGAGAGGCGCGCGACGAACCAGGCCCGACGGGCCTGGCTGGGTGGCGTACGTCCGGGCGTGACCCAGGCGCAGCCCCCGTGCCCAGCCCCCTCGCGCGGCGCTCCCGAGGGGAGGCGTTGCGATGAGGCCAGGCACTGAGCTCTGGGCTCCCTGAGGTTGATGTGGCCCAGGGGCCACCCTCAGTTGTTTATCACCAGAGCGGAGCATAGCGCTTCCGCATGTGTACGGGCATACCCGCTCCTCGGCAGTGTCGTCAGCCAGCGCGCAGCATGGTGCTTCCACTGGTACGTGGGAGGGGGCTCCCCTCCGGGAGGAGCCCCCGGGGCGTGTACAGCCCCGCCCTGACACGTGGCCGGCACGGTAGGGCTAGGTGAGGTGTATCTGGGCACCCGTGAGCCAGCGCGGGACTCACGGGGCCCTACCTCTAGGCGGGTTGCGCCTGGCACTGGGCCTTATCTTTTGCTTGGTTCCTGCAAATCTGGTTAGATGCCGGCACTCTACGTCCTCAGGTCCCGGCCCTCGAGCTTGTCTCAGCCGTCGCTGGTATGCTAGGTCGCGATGCCGTGGACATAACCAGAGGGTGAGGGCTGGAGCGCCAGTAAGAGCCCTGAGTCGCGATGCTCAAGTACCCCCACCCTTTAACGTGCAAGCGGTCGACATGGAGAAGAAAAAGGTGCCGTGGGCAGGCATCAAGTAATCATGCATGATGGGCGAATGCATAACCGGAAATAAACGCAAGGGAGATACATGCCGCTGGGCCTGGCCCGAGCAACTTGGGGATGATGCAGCCCGAGGGGCGCCCCCAACAGCGCAAGCTAACGACATGAAAGTAAAAGGGATACATACCGCAGGGACGGACCCACGCGGCCTGGGAACGATGCGGCCCTGGGAGGGCGCTCCCAGCTGGAAATGAAACTGGTAAGATGTCACCTGAGGGTGTCGAGGGCGAAGGGGTGTTGGTGCAGCAGACTCGGTAGGCTGCGGAAGCCGGTCTTCACGAGCCCCCAGGCCCAGGGGCCTCGGGAGGCTCCGGAGGCACTGGTAGCTCTTCACGAATCATCTCCATCTCCGCTAGGGCTGTGGAACGCCTGTCTTCTTGAGCCTCCATGATGCCCCTCATGAGGCGCTGGCGCTCTGCAACCACGCTCGGCAGGCCGTAAGGCATGCGAACGTAGCTGTGGGGCGGTCCCCGGCAGCGCCCCACTCGCGAGGGCCAGAGGCGCTCCATCGTAACGGCTTGGTTGAGCCCTGGTACGTCGACGTAGACGCGCAGCCCACCATCCTCGCCTGGATGGGAGCCATAGCCGGCATACGGCGGCAGCCTCTCACGATCCTTGATTCCTGTCGTTCTTGAATGGCTTTGTCGACGAACTCCTGCGGGCCTGACCTTCCTTGACTTGCTCCTTCTTGAGGGAAACGTGCTCCGAATCACGCCTCCACGTGGTGCCCAAGCGCCTCCCTCGTGACCCTGGCCAGGTCGGTGTCCCTCCAGGGGAGAGCCCCCGAGCCCTGTCTGAGGAGGGTGCCGGGCGTGCTTTCCTATGCGATGGAAGGAGGCTCCCCCTGGGTAGACGCGGGCCCTGAGGGGCCTGCCTCCCGAGGGGCTAGTCCGGACAATGTCTTCTTCTTGGGGGTGGCCTCGGGAAGCCTCCTGCTTCCACGATCCGGGTCTTCCAGCGACGCGGCCTGAAAGGCTCGCTCCAGGGAACACACCGCATCCCTCTCTTCACAGGGCACCGTGATGACTCCGCCACTCCCTGGCATCTGGAGGACGTTGTAGCCATGGTGAGTCACGGCCATGAACTTGGCCAGCGCTGGGTATCCGAGGATGGCGTTGTACGGCAGGCGGATGTGGGCGACATTGAAGTCGATGAGCTTGGTGCGGTAGTTGTCGCATGCCCCGAAGCTGACAGGGAGGCGAACCTGCCCAATCGGGACCGTGGAGCCATCGGTGATTCCGGAGAAGGGCTTGGTTCGCTGAAGCTGGTCGTAGGGCACTTGGAGATTGTTGAATGTTTCCACGGACAGGACATTGAGCCCTGCCCCACCATCGATGAGGGTCTTGGTGACCAGTACATTGCTGATGACTGGGGAGCAGAGCATCGGGAGGATGCCAGCTGTGGCGGCACACTTGAGTTGATCCGCCGAGCTAAATGTGATGGCGCACGCCGACCACCTAAGAGGGCGCGTTGCCTCGAGCCTGGGGAGGGCTGCGTTCACCTCACGGGCAAACTGCTTGAAGATGCGTTGGGAGGCTGGGGCTTGAGCTCCGCCCAGGATGCAGGCGATTGCACGCGGCTCCTGGAAGCCCCCAGCCCCCTCGTCTTGATGGCGGTCCTCGTTCCTCCTTGGTTGAGGCGGCAGTGGAGGGACGCCTGCGTTGCCCTGCGGGCGATCCTCACGAGGCTGATCCCTCCAGCCCCCCTCGTGAGGCAGGTCTCGCCCGTGGTCCTTGCGAGGCTGATCGCGCCACCCTTGCCGCGGGCCACGGTCTTCCCAGCGTCCTGCGCTTCTTCCTCCTCCTCGGCCGTAGCCCCGATCGGCGCGGTCGGTACGACGGCCGATCCGTCCTTCTTGCACGGCACGGAGTTCTTGGCATTCGTTGGTGTTGTGGGTGTGGAGGTCGTGGTACACACAGTACCGGCTGCCCCTGGTGGACTCAGGCAGATCTTTGCCCCGCTTGGTGTCTGGCTCTGCTGTGAGCATGCCAGCCCCCTTGCGCTTCACGTCCTTGGCCTTGGGCTTCTTCTCTTCTGGGTCTGTGGCTGGCAGCTCGAGGAGGGAGAGGCGTCCCTCCTCAGCCCTGGCGCACTTGGTCGCCAGGTTGAATAGCTCCAGTGAGGTGCATAGGTCTTCATGCATTGCCTGCTCCTCCTTCATCTTAACATCGCGCACGCCATCGGAGAAGGCCGAGATGATGGCCTCCTCGGACACCTTGGGGATCTTGAGGCGCGCGTTGTTGAAGCGCTGGATGTACTTTTGCAGGGTCTGTCTAGGTTGTTGCTTGATGCGGCGCATGTCTCTCACGGCGGGCGGCCGGTCGCGAGTACCTTGGAAGTTGGCGATGAAGCGGGTGCGCATCTGGTCCCAGGAAGAGATCGTGCCTGGAGCCAGATTCAGGAGCCAGGTGCGGGCTCCTTCCTTGAGCACCATGGGGAACCAGTTCGCCATGACCTTCTCGTCCCCGCTGGCAGCTTCGATGCCCAGCTCGTAGAGCTGGAGGAACTCTGCAGGGTCAGTCGTGCCATCGTAACGAGGAGGCAGGTCTGGCTTGAATTTGCCTGGCCACGCGACGCTACGCAGCTCGGTGGTGTAGGCACGGCAGCCCACGGTGGCCGCAACAGGCCTCAGCTGGTGGAGTGCTTGGTCTTGAGGGTCCCCACGCATTGCAGCTAGGAGCAGTGCGGGCTCTTCGTGTGCCGGAGCTGGAGCAGGGTCGCGGCGTGCTGGAGCAGGGAGCGCCCGGGCAGCCCCTTGTGGGTGAGGGATTTCTTGGTAGCTCCATTCTTGCTGCACTGGCGCCTGACGGAGCGGGTTCCGCCCAGGGGCCACGCGCCTTGGAGCCATGGCGTCTTCTTGGAGAGGAGGCGGCTGGTACGCCTCCGGGGCTTCGTTGCCCGCGCGGGGCGGGGTGTGGCGCAGCGGAACGGATAGCATGGAAGAGCCCCCTGCGGCACGGACAAGCTCGGTGACGCGGTCGAGCCACTCCTCGTAGACGTCGTCGACGGGACGGTAGCGCAGAAGCTCGTTTACCGCAAGGAGTGCAGCTCGAGCCTCCAAGGGTGCGCGGAGTGCACGGGACGAAGAACCAGCTGGTGCGAGCGATGGAGTAGCGGTGTGGCCGTCTTGGCGCACGGATGGATGCTGAGACGATGCTTGCTGCTCACCCCCGCCGGGCCGGTGGCGGTGTTGACGGCGGGCGACGGAGAACGACGAGGACGTCCGCCGACGGGCGCTGTCTGGGCGACGCGAGAAGCGATGGCGGCCCAGCGCTCGGCGCGGGCCCGACGAGCGTCTATCATGGACGCGACGGTCGGAGGAGAACGGGGCGGTGGACGACGAATTCCGGCGCACCCCTACCTGGCGCGCCAAATGTCGGATTTCGGGTTCCGGCAGACCCTTAAGGTTCGAACACTAGGGTGCGCGCGGAGATTATGCCTTCTACCTCCCCGCCTCGCAAAGAACTAAACTACTAAAAGAACTGCACAAGGGACACAAGATTTATACTAGTTCGGGCCACCGTTGTGGTGTAATACCCTACTCCAGTGTGTGGTTGGTGGATTGCCTCCTGGGGTTGATGATGATGAACAATACAAGGAAGAACAGCCTCACGAGGGTCTGTTCTAGACTGGGGCGATGAACTGCTAGGAGGAGTTCAGTCACCCTTCTCTCTCTCTCTCTCTCTCTCTCTCTCTCTCTCTCTGATTTCGATCTCTCTACCATGTGGGTGGCTGGTCCTATTTATAGAGTCCCTGGTCCTCTTCCCAAATATCGAGCGGGAAGGGAGCCAACAATGGCGGGCTAATTTGAAGGGGGACAACAAGTATCGACTATCCTGACAAAAGCAGTCTTCGCCTACGCAAAGCTCTGGTGATGACGCCGTCTTGGGCTCCACGATGACCTCCATCTTGTAGTCCTCCTGGTCTTGGTCTCGTTGCACCGAAATGGCAACCTTTGCATGATGCCTCGGTACTCCGCGGCTGCGCTTGCCCCCTTTGCACCAAAGAGGAAAGAACGACGCGGCGCGCGCTGGCACCCGCCTGGTGCCCTGAGTCGTCATGGCTTGCGTCACGGGCATCTCGCGAGGTACCCCGCCTTGATCTCTCCACCTCCTCGCGAGCCAGCCTGACGAGACCGTGCCTGAGGAAGCTTCGTGTCGTCCGCCTTGCGAGGCTTGGCCCCTCGCGAGGGTCTTGAGTCTTGTGTTGATGAAAATGGGCCATGCTGGGCCTCTTTTGAGCCACGCCGCGGGCCGCAGGCAGGCAAGTCTGGGGACCCCCATTCCTAGAACGCCGACAGCATCCCTTCCTGCCAGCATTTGGGAAGAGTACCAGTGCCTCTATAAATAGGGCTAGCCACCACAGTAGGAGGCAACTGATCGGAGGCCATTCAGATCATCCTCATCCCCACAAACTGACCAAGCACAAGAGCACCTCTCCTCAAGAGGCTATTCTTCCCTTGTAACTGTTCATCCTCAGCCCAAGAGGCAATCCACCACACCACACTGGAATAGGGTATTACACCACATCGGTGGCCTAGACCAGTATAAATCTTGTGTCCCTTTGTTCTGCGAGTTCGACGCTCTAAGCCTTGAGATCGCGGTGAGGGAGAGTGCAAGGGGGAGGAGAGATCTTCGTGCGCACCCTAGTGTTCGAACCTCAAGGGTTTTTCCGGAACTCGAAATCCGAAAAATACCCCAATATTCCAAAAACCCTAGGGGAGTTGACGAAAATCAATTCCAGCAACCGCGGAGTCAAGAACCACCGGATCCAATCTAGACACCATCACGGAGGGGTTCACCACTTCCATTGATGCCTCTTCGATGATGCGTGAGTAGTTCTTTGTAGACCTTTGGGTCCGTAGTTAGTAGTTAGATGGCTTCCTCTCTCTCGTTTGATTCTCAATACAATGGTGTCTTGGAGATCCATATGATGTAATTCTTTTGCGATGTGTTTGTTGGGATCCGATGAACTTTGAGGTTATGATCAGACCTGTCTCTTTTTATCCATGAAAGTTATTTGAGTTTCTTTGATCTCTTATATGCATGATTTCTTGTAGCCTCATATTTCTTCTCCGATATTTGGGTTATGTTTCGCAAACTTGATCTATTTATTTTGCAATGGGGAGAGGTGCTTTGTAGTGGGTTCGATCTTACGGTGCTTCATCCCAGTGACAGAAGGGGAACCGACACGTATGTATCGTTGCTACTAAGGATAAAACAATGGGGTCTATTTCTACATAAATAGATCTTGTCTACATCATGTCATCATTCTTATTGCATTACTCCGTTTCTCCATGAACTTAATACACTAGATGCATGCTGGATAGCGGTCGATGTGTGGAGTAATAGTAGTAGATGCAGGAAGGAGTCGGTCTACTAATCTTGGACGTGATGCCTATATAGTGACCATTGCCTGGATATCGTCATGATTATTTTAAGTTCTATCAATTTCCCAACAGTAATTTGTTTACCCACCATTTGCTATTTTTCTCGAGAGAAGCCACTAGTGAAACCTACGGCCCCCGGGTCTCTTTCTCATATTATTTGCCTTTGCGATCTCTTCTCCTTTGCTTTTATTTTCAGATCTATTAAACCAAAATACAAAAATACCTTGCTTCAGTTTATTATTATTTATTTTATTTGGTGTTCGATCTATCAATCTACTACAATTTATTCATGTCTATTTGCCAATTTTCGGCGCCATTATCCGAAAGGGATTGACAACCCCTTTAATACGTCGGGTTGTGAGTATTTGTTATTTGTGTGCAGGTGTTGTTTACGTGTTTTTGCTTTGTTATACTACTGGTTCAATGACCTTGGTTTCATTACTGAGGGAATTACCTACCATTGATGTGTTGCATCATCCCTTCCTCTTAGGGGAAATACCGACGTAGCTTCAAGCCGCATCAGTGCACCTACCTCTAATGTTATTTGCACCAAAAATTCTTAAATATTCAGAAAAAAATCATATTAAATTTTTAGAGCATTCTGAGAACTTTTATTTTTGGGTCATTTTTTATTGAATGGGAAATTCAGAAAATAGACAAAACATGGCATTTTATTTTATTTAACTAATCAAACCAGAAAACAAAAGGTGGGGACAGAAGGTAGTCCTCACTAAATTCATCAACTTCATACTTCTAAAAAATGATCAATTACTAAGGTTGGTCAAGTCTTATTAACAACCACTATCGATTAGCATGAAACCGAAGAACTTTCGTTAATCACTAAGTTACCTCAACGGGGATATGAATATCCCCAACAATAAGCATTTCATATTTTTTTAATAGTTGGTAGAGGTAGCTGAAAACATCCAATAGTGATTGTCGGCGATTTTTCAATAACATAAGTACCATTCACTTGGAATTGTTTCTTCGGAAAGTGCACCGTATGCTCATTACCATTGATATGAAAAGTGACCTTGCTTTTATTGCAATCAATAACAGCCCCTGCAATATTCAAGAAGGGTCTACCAAGGATAATCGACATGTTGTCGTCCTTTGGCATCTCAAGTATAACAAAGTCAGTCAAAATAGTAACATTAGCAACAACAACGGGCACATCATCACAAATACCAATAGGTATGACAGTTGATTTATCAGTCATTTGCAAATATATTTTCAGTAGGTGTGAGATTATTCAAATCAAGTCTTTTATATAAATAAAAAGGCATAACACTAACACCGGTTCCCAAAACACATAAAGGAGTTTTCACATAGTTTCTTTTGATGGGGCAAGGTATAGTGGGGATTCCTGGATCTCCAGGTTTTTAGGTACTCCATGTTTAAAAGTATAATTAGCAAGCATGGTGGAGATTTTAGCTTCCGGTATGTTTCTCTTGTTGGTGATGATGTCTTTCATGTAATTTGCATAAGGAGGCATTTTTAAGATATCCGTCTAGCGAGTACGCAAAAAGACTGGCCTCGGCATTTCAGAAAAGCATTCAAATTCTTCATTATCTTTCTTTTTAGTTGACATAGGTGGAAAGAGCATAGGTTTTTGAACCCATGGTTCTCTTTCCTTACCGTGTTTTCTAGCAACAAAGTCTCTTTTATCATATCTTTTATTCTTGGGTTGTGGATTATCAAGATCAATTGTTGGTTCTATCTCAACATCATTGTCTGGTTCTTTATTATTTGTTTGAGTATCTTCACGAACCTCATCATTATCTTTTCATTATCAGAAGGTGAGTGTTCACTGCCAGATTGAGTTTCAGCATCAGAGATAGAAACTTCATTATCATTATCAGGAGGTTTTTCTACTTCAGGTTCACTAGAGGCATGCAAAGTCCTATCATTTTTCTTCTTCTTTTTGTTTTTAGAAGGACTATGTGCATCAGTGTTAACCCTTTGAGAGTCTTCTTCAATTCTTTTTGGGTGTCCCTCAGGATAAAGTGGTTCCTGAGTCATCCTACCTCCCCTAGTCATTACTCTAACAGCATGATCATTGGTATTATTATTCGTCTCA
This sequence comes from Triticum monococcum, assembly GCA_034509565.1. Taxonomy (NCBI): domain Eukaryota; kingdom Viridiplantae; phylum Streptophyta; class Magnoliopsida; order Poales; family Poaceae; genus Triticum; species Triticum monococcum. The sequence goes on along the minus strand of CM067844.1, from coordinate 402,403,908 downwards.
TCTAACAACTCTCTTTGAGATTTAGCAACTTGTCATAACTAAGTTTGAACCATAGAAGCGTGCTTCCCCACACCTCTAACATCATTCGAGATTCTAAATAACATGTCACTCAAGCGAGCAATCATATCATAAATGTATATTTCAATTGTTTCATAACATTTGCATTGAACTGATCTTGCTTTCTAATGTAATTTTCAAACTCATAAAGGCATTGGCTAGGGTGCATATTGTGACGATTATCATTATCATTGAATTTCATTAGAGAATTTACCTCTACCACCTTAGGTGGTGGTATTGTATCAAGCCCATGTATTTCTTCAATAGGAGGTAAATTTTTGACATCCTCGGCTTTAATACCCTTTTCTCTCATAGATTTATTTCCCTCTTGTATATCTTCAGGACTGAGATGTAAGATACCCCTCTTCTTCGGAGTGGGTTTAGGAGGTGGTTCAAGAAGAGTCCATTCATCATAATTTTCCAATATGTTATTCAATAATTCTTCAGCTTGCCCAATAGTTCATTCCCTAAAAACACAACCAGCACAACTATCTAGGAAATCCCTAGAAGCATCGGTTAATCCATTATAGAAGATATCGAGTATTTCATTTTTCTTAAAAGGGTGATCCGGCAAACTATTAAGAAATTGGAGAAGCCTCCCCCAAGCTTGTGGGAGACTCTCTTCATCAATTTGCACAAAATTAAATATTCCCTGTAAGGCAGCTTGTTTCTTATGAGCAGGGAAATATTTTACAGAGAAATAATAAATCATGTCCTGGGGACTACGCACACAACCAGGAGCAAGAGTTAAAGTATTGTACCAAACTTTAGCATCACCCTTTAATGAGAAACAAAATAATTTGAGAATATAATAATACCGAATTTTCTCATCATGAGCAAAAAGGGTGGCTATGTCATTCAACTTAGTAAGATGTGCCACAATAGTTTCAGTTTCATAACCATGGAAAGGATCAGATTCAAGCAAAGTAATCAACTCTGGGTCGACAGAGAATTCATAATCCTTATCGTCAACAAAGATAGGTGAAGTAGCAAACTAAGGATCGCATTTCATTTTAGCATTCAAAGTCTTTTCTTTATACTTGCATAATATTTTTTCTAGATCATCTCTATCCTTACAAGCAAGAATATCCCTAGTTGCCTCCTCATCCATAACATAACCTTTTGGTACCTTAGGAAATTCATATCTAGGAGGGCTAGTTCTAATAGGTGTTTCAAGATTTTCAGTTCCAAGCTCTTCATCAGTTTCAACATTCTCAAAAGCTTTAGTTCTAGCAATTTGTTCATCAGGAAATTCACCTAGCGGCACATTATCATCAAACAAGGTACTAGGATCATCATAAATATCATTCATAGCAGAATTGGCATCATCAAACTTGTGACATATTAGGATTAATAGCATGTGGTGGTGTTGCAAGTCTACTTATAATAGAAGGTGAATCAAGTGCAGAGCTAGATGGAAGTTCCTTATCTTCCCTCGTCTTAGAGGGAAAAATCTTAGTCTTAGTGTCCTTCAGATTCTTCATAGTAATAATTTGATAATAATACCAAGTGACACAACAAACATATCTATGCTCCCCGGCAACGACAGTAGAAAAAGGTCTTGATAACCCACAAGTATAGGGGATCGCAACAGTTTTCGAGGGTAGAGTGTTCAACCCAAATTTATAGATTCGACAGAAGGGGAGCCAAAAATATTTGCAAGTATTAGCAATTGAGTTTTCAATTCAATCACACCTGGAGATTAATTATCTACAACAAAGTGATCAGTAGCATACTAATATGATAGCTTTGATATTAGTGGTAGCAGCAATAGTAATGGTAACAATGATAGTAATAGTTTTGTAGCAGTGACAATAGTAACAACAGCACGAGTAACTTAGCAAGATCAATATGTAGGAAAATCGTAGACATTGGATCGGTGATTTGTTGGATGGTATTCATCATGTGACATTTACAACCTAGGGTGATACGTCACTAGCACGAGTTCATAAATATAATGTAGGCATGCATTCCGTAAATAGTCATACGTGCTTATGGAAAGAACTTGTATGACATCTTTGGTCCTACCCTCCCGTGGCAGCGAGGTCTATAAGGAAACTAAGGGAGATTAAGGCCTCCTTTTGATAGAGTATCAGAACAATGCATTACACTACTAGGGAAAAGCCTAGCAGCAGCGCGGGTTTCGGGCCTATTAGTAGCGCGGGGACCGGCGCTGCAGCTAACATATAGAAGTAGCACCTGTTGTCCCACGCTACTGCTATGCATGAATAGATGTAGTGCTCTTTGGAAAAGGGCGCTGCTGATATTATCTGCAGCGCTGTTTACTAGGAAGCGCTACTGGTAAGGCGGCGCTACTGCTAAATTTCCCCCCCCCCCTCGCTACTACTAGTTTTATTAGTTTTTTTCTTGCATATTTGTTTTGTATTTGAATAGGCTTTATACAATAATATTTAGCATATCATACACATACAAATGTAATCATAGCATATAGATATAATTAGTCTCATCAAATCATGTCATCATCATAATCATCATCCAACACAAAGTGGTCTCTCGTCATCATCTCGAAAATAGCGATACAAGTCTCGATTACTTGCAAATACATCGTCATCCATCTAAAAAATGATATACGCGAGAAGAGCTATCACTTTGAGTACATGAGTTCGTATACCTCTCTCGCATTAGCATGAACCTAAACTAACTACTGCCTGTTGCTCGGAAACCGGAAACTGGTACACCTGGGCCTGACACTCCGGCCACTTGTTGTATATATACTCCTGGTGTAGTACTTCTTCGCCATCTATGATCTATGCACCTGCATCGTCACATGAGTCGATGATATGCAACATATATAGTTGAGCAACTGAAAGAGACAGACTTGGCAAAAATAGAAACAACATATCATAAGCATAAATAACAAAGTTCATCGTACCCCAAAATGCCCTAACTAGAGTGATTTTCGCTAGTCAAGGAGGAGGAAGGTTTAATTACATCACAAATAAAGTTTCACCATTCATAACTCAAAGTTTTTTCATACCGAAAGTATGGACTAAACGGACACATTGTCATATATCGACAATCACTCCAACATGTCGTTCCATCCATCCAAGTCAGGGAGATAGTCCTTGAGCTTAGTGAAAGGCTTCATGTCGAGACGCTGAGAGGCTATCCATGTTCGGACGTCTTCCCGCGACATTTTTCCTTCTCCGTAGAACATCCCTATTTTTCCGACGACCTCCTTCATGATGATTTGGGCAAGTTCGCGCTGGATGTTATAGAACTCAGCTCCAAGTCGATGATCCTCGATATCTCCTACGTCCTTTACCCATTGCAGAATATGGGCATTGCTAGATCTAGGTGACATGCGAAGGTTCTGGTGATCCCGTCTGTACTCCAGCATGTGGTGTAGGACATAGAATTCATCATTAAGAGAATCGTTCCGTTGCTGGATGCAGCAGAAGTCGGTCTTATGGCCGAAGGCGGCCCTGCCGCCCCTTGTCTTCTTGTCCCTAACCTCTCCACCCCTTGCTTGGTAGTAAAACATAGCACTATCAAGAACATCCTTGATGTGTGTGTAATCCATTTTGTGAATGTTCTTCGATGAGTCCAAGTAAAGAGTGTGGGAGAATCGGGGGTAGAGGATGATCAGGACGGCGCGCCCGCCGCTGCGCAAAATAAGTACACCTCAAATTAATTAGCCTCCACCGTGCAAATGAATGATTGAAATAGAAGGAAGGATAGCAGCGTGGATGACTTACACGGGATGATAAGGCACGAGAATCGCCTCCTTGTCCTTATTGGCGAGCATGAAATTGATGATGTAATCCCTCGCGTATTCACGGTGCTTTGCGCAGACTCCCAAGAAGCCCTTGTGTATGTAGTACAGGTCAGCGACACAGATATTAGATATCTGCTCAACCCCGATGATGTAGTTCATGTGCAAGGCATAAAGGCGAACAAACGTAAAATCCAGCTTCTTCACGTGAAACATGTTGAATTTGTAATCGAATCGGAGGAAGAACTTATCCGCGGGGAAGCTGTCGACGTACGACATTTGCCGCGGAACGTTAACCACGTAGAGTGGGTATCCTGGATCTTTCGAGGCGATGAGGCCTTTCTCTACCCGCAGCACATCGTCATGAAGTCTCCTTAGATCGCCGAATCTGGCCGGTAGCGCTGTTGCGGGTAGGATTGGTTGACCGGGGGTATGCCATTTATCCGCATCGGGGATATCTATACGGTCCTGAAGCTGAGGCTGCTGAGGCGGATGGATCATGGAATCAGCTTTTTTTGCCTTTCCTCGCTCTCTTCCTAGACTTCTTTACTACCGCAAGGTCGTCGATAATACGTTGAGACGGCAATTCAGGCACCGACTCATGACGCTCAAACCCTGAGGAGGCGCCAGTATAGACATGCTGTTCAGCGCCATCGTCATCCTCATCCTCATCCATGGCGATGTCATCAGCGACTAATGGAGCCTCCTCCTTACCGCGTCCGCTATCACCCACCCCAACACCCGACGCTAATTGGGTAGGTGAGGTGTTGATGTTCATACCTTGATGAGGCTGCGTGCTCGTGGGTGTGCTCCCGGCCGCCTCCAGACGAAGTAGACTCTTTGGACACAACAGGACCCACCCATTGCAACAATCACCAAGCCGCCGTGGTGTCTCGTCGTCATCCCCCGCTAGTAATGGAGGAGGCAAATTCTCGTGGCCCGGTTTGACACTGGCCACAGAAACCTTGAAGACTTTCGGGGGGATCGGCCGGCTGTGGAACAATGGTTCCTTCGGCTTCATTATCATCGCCTTCCCCACGTCCACCTTCTGGTCGCCGATGGTGTACAATATGGTGCACGGGGTTTCGTCTGCCTGCAAAGAAAAGTCTACGACGTGAGACATCCGAAAGGCAACGAAAACGGGAGATTATACATTTATATTGAAGGGGGCCGGTGTGACAGATACCGTGAGGGCGTCGAGCTCAGCCAAAGATGAAGCACCATCGAGCACGTCTGGTGCGGGAGCCGGTGCGGGAGCAGGTGCGCGAGCCGGTGCGGGAGCAGGTACGGGTGCAACGCTAGTCGAGCTGCTCCCCAAGAAGTTAGCAAGGGGAAAGTCATCTGCATTTTTTTCTGGATGTTGCCTTGTCCAAGTGAAAACGCCCGTCACCAAGGAAGTAGACAAATCTGCAACCACCTGTTTTGCGGCAGCTACCGATGTTGCGACTGTATGAGATGATTTCTTCTCAACCCCAATCTCAACCTTCTTGTCGATGTTTTCTTCAGTTAACCTCCGTCTTTCCTTTCTCTCCTCCGTGGTCTCACGGTAGTACTTCTTCCACGTGGCGCCGTCTCCGACACCGTGCACGCGTCCATACGACGGTCGAGTATCCACCGGTTGTCGTTTCAATATGTTCAACGCCCGGTTGAATGGAGTGTCCCACTTGGGCCTCGCCAATGCCTCGGACGACGAGTCGCTTTCGGCCGCAATCCGGTGCTGCTCTCTCTGCAAAAGGCACAAGGATCGTTTACAAATATGACTAATGTGTGCAGTCGAATTGATCAGAAACTAAAATTACCAGCAGTCTCATGAACTCCGTAATGACCGGTTTTGTCTCGTAAACCTTCTTCACTAGGTCCCAACGGTGCCGGGCCCTGAGGACGTCACGCTCCTGCGGGACGGTGAAATCCGCCAAGGGGTCTGGGATGCCCAGACTCGCGGCTTCTGCATCCTCCTTGGCCCATTTGGAGCTCTTTCTGCCGTAACCACGGCTTCCGAGGTGGTGGCTCCCAATGTTCCTCTCTTGAAGCCCCTTCATGTACTTAGACTTTTTTTGGTAGCTTCGGCCTCGCAAGCCTCCTTGAATATTTGAAACTGCTCTTCTGTGATTGTCGTATTATCCTTTACAATCTCGGAGTAGGGTTCCTTCTTGTCGATGATCTTTGCTTTCACTCGATTTTTCCAGGCGGCCAACGCGTCGCTAAACTTGGTCATGGTGTGTTTGTTTATCTTCTTCATTGTCGGGTCCTCATCTGGATATTTATAATCCTTCTCATTCCGGCCCGGGAACAAGAATATCTAGTGAAACTTCTTTAGGAGGGAGATCCTCATATTTTCTATCCTCTGTAGTTTCTCATCGTTGATGGTGGCGGTTGTCCGTATGATGCAGCCTATCTGATTGCCATAGCATCGACGCGCTTCCTCGGGCGCCTTTGGCTCAAAATTGCCGTCGTCCACCTCCGTGACCACCAGTCTAGTAGTCCTGAGTTTGTTAGGAGGCCGTTGCCTCTTTGCTTTCGGTTCTACACCGGCTCTGCTCCCCGAGGCAGCGCCGGTCTCAGTCTCAGCACCGGTCTCGATGCCGGTCTGAGTCTCAGCTCCGGTCTCAATCTCAGAGCTGGTCTCGATGCCGGTCTGAGTCTCAGCGCCGGTCTCAGTCTCAGTCTCGATGCCGGTCTGAGTCTCAGCGCCGGTCTCGATGTCGGCAAGGCTAAAATATTCGTCTGCCGCCCGGTAGATGTCGTCGCATTCACCAGAACCTTGTCCTTCATCGTTGCTAGCCATGCTTCCTACGATTAAATCTAGTCAATTAATTCTAGACCTAATAAAATGAATAATGACATAAAAAGGCCTATTGTTTTGCAGTAACGTTGACTCCTTCCCGGTGCGGCAAATCCCGGGCACTCGATATGTCCTAGTTTGTAGCACAAATCATGCCGAAATTCACGAAAAATTCTAGCATGACCTTTGCTAAAAAGTGTACAAATCAAGAACCTGAGTTTTACCAGAACGGAAATGAATCAACATTCTGGCAAAACATAGGCCACTCGGTTTCATTCCCTAGAAACAACAAAAGGCCACTTGGGCACAATCGAACCACTTCAATGTCGATTATGATCAATGAGCAAACACAATTGAGGATTTTTCATATATCATGACCACTTCAAATTTGCATCTCCTAGTGTATGAACCCTAGAACTCAAATTATGAACCTAGAACTCAAATTATGTCCTACATTTTTGTCCTAATAAAAAATCACTAAATATTAAGAACCTACTAGACTTGCAACACTAATAGAAATTTATATTTTTATATTGATTTTTTCTCTAAACTAAATCCGACCACCCTAGTTAACATCTAGTTAAACCTTACTTTCCTAACATTTGTAATTAAACACTACAACCGAAACCCTACTGCCCTAGTTAAGCATATACAATTTTTTCCTACGGCGAGGGAGGCAGGGGCATCTTTGTCAAATTAACCTAACTAAATTAACCTAACTAAATTCTTTTCCTAACTAAATTAACCTAACTAATTTAGAGATAGAGAGAGAGGAGGGGTGGGGGTTTATAGAGGATGGCTCCGGTGGTGGCGCGGGAGGCAGTGGTGGCGAGGGAGGCGGGGGCGTCTCCGCTGACGGCGAGAGAGGCAGTTGCGTCGAGGGAGGCTCCGGTGGCGTCGACATAGGCTCCGGTGGCGTTGGGGGCGGCTCCGGTGGTGTCGATGGCGCGCGGCTCTGGTGGCCCCGGGGGAGTCGACGTCGGCAGGAGACGGCGGCGAAGTGGGGCGACGGTGAATCGGGCAGACGGCGGAAGGGTGGGTCGAGGGATTTGGGGGAGAAGTGGTGGCCGGGGGGAAACGGTTTTTTGGTTAAGTTAAACTTAGCGGTAGTGCTTCAATGTCGGCGAAGTGGGGTGCCGGTGAATCGGGCAGGCGGCGGCAGGGTGGGTCGAGGGATTTGGGGGAGAAGTGGTGGCCGAGGGGAAACGGTTTTTTGGTTAAGTCAAACTTAGCGGTAGCACTTTTCGCGAAACGCTCTATAGCTAAGTTAGCTATAGCGATTTTCACAAAACGCGCTACTGCTATAGCTATGTAATTTCCTTCATCTTTCTTATTTCCTTTTCTGTTTCTACAGTGGGGGTTTAGGAAACACGCTGCAGCTACGTTAGCTATAGCCCCTCTTACGAACAAACGCTACTACTACGTCTTTCTCATTTTTCTGCTTTCTCATTTATTTTGCTCTACATTTTATTTTTCCCTTTCTCCTTTTTCTATTTCTTTCTTTTTCATTTACTTTTCCATTTGTTTTTTATTTTATTTTATTTCCATTAGCAGTAGCGCTCTCCACGCGAAACGCGCTGCTACTTATGTGCAAGCGGTAGCGCGCTTTCCTCAAGACCGCTACTGCTATGCGTAGCCTATCGGGGGTAGCAAAGGGGATACTAGTGGAAGCACGTTTTCATGCGCACGCGCTACTGCTACTATTGTATCTGTAGCATGGTTTACGGACACGCACTACTGCTATTTAGCACTGGTGCCCTTTTTTGACACCCGCTACTGCTAAATTTCTGTGTATAAGGTTTTCCCTAGTAGTGTTAGCACATGGTGAATACATGAACTCCTCAAATTACGGTCATCACCAGAAAGTATCCCGCATATTGTCACTACAGGGTTTACGGATCATAACACATAATAGGTGACTATGACTTGCAAGATCGGATCTAGAACATAGATACAATGGTGATAACATAAACGGTTTAGATCTGAATTCATGGCACCTGGGCCCAAAGTATCAAGCATTAAGCATAGAAAAGTCATAACAACATCAATCTCAGAACATAGTGGATAGTAGGGATCAAGCCCTAACAAAACTAACTCGATTACATGATGAATCACATCCAACTCCTCACCGACCAGCGAGCCTACAAAGAAATTACTCACTCCTAGTGGAGAGCATCATGGAATTGGTGATGGAGGAGGGTTGGTGATGACGAAGACCGAAGATTCCCCTCTTTGGAGCCCCAAACGGACCCCAGATCTGTCCTCCCAATGAAGAATGGGAGGTGACGGCGGCTCCGTATCGCGAAACAAGATAATTCTTCCTCTATGATTTTTTTTCTCCGGAAATAGGATTTATAGCGTCGGAGCTAGGGTTTGCGGGGCCACTAGGTGGGCATAACCCACCTGGGCGTGCCTGGAGGGGGGGGCGCCCTGGTGGGTTGTGCTCACCCAGGGGCCCCCCTCCGGTGGTTCCTGGCTCCAGTATTTTTCTTTATTTATATAAAAAATCATCGCAAAGTTTCGTTCCGATCCGAGAACTTTTATTTCTGCACAAAAACAACACCATGGTAGTTCTGCTGAAAACAGCGTCAGTCCAGGTTA